>JASDDO010000016.1:178322615-179611536 GCA_030015575.1 Agapanthus africanus | reverse complement strand
GCAAAACTTGACATGTGACTTATGATTTGTTGGCTTTCGTCAAGGTCATAAGAACATGGGGCAAAAATCCACATCGAGAGTTTCTAAAGAAACTGAAACTTGCTAGTGTTGCATACCATTTGGAGTTTGATGAATGTTGGTAGGATTCCTTCAACATTATCACACGATGATATTTGGATCCCGATCCTACTGTGAGTATATGCTACTTATCAAGAGATTTGTCACTTAACGATCAATGCTATAAACCAAGTAGGTGTCGAGAAAGGTGTCAGCGGGGCTACGCCCCCAGAGAAAAGAGGTTATTTAATTAAAGAACTTCGCGAAAGCGTTGGAAAACCTCCCTCGAAGTACCGACACTAGCCTGGCTGAACGGTTAAGCAAGTATTGTACAGTGAGAATAGTCCTGGCTAATTCTTCTTTTATGGTTTGAGGAAGGATTCGAGAAACAGTGGGAGCCATCCAGTCTAGATAAATTAAAAACCAATCTAAACTTGCAAGAGCATCAAGCTAAAGTGTTTTCTTCTCTCTCTCTCTCATTGCAGCGACCTTGTGACCATGACTAGGTTACATCTAGATAACAAGTTGACTGAATCTAACTTATATGACTGGCAAAGGTCTGTCCAGATGTCCATTGCCTATGACAAGCTGGACCACCCTATTACTACTCAAGATCCCACCATCCCAGGTCCAGTTTCCACCGTCGCGGATATGAATTCCGTCAGACAAGGGAAAAGGATAAAGCGAAAGCTAAGTGCCTCGTGTTGGCTTCAGTTAATGGTGTATACCAGAAGCTGCACGAGAAGATGGACTTATTTTCCAACTTTCTCCATAACAAAAATTTATATGGAGAGCAATCTCATATCGCAAGATATGAGACCTCGAACGAATTAATTCAAGCGAGGTTGGCTGTCGGGTCATCTGTAGGAGACGACGTCCTTACAATGACTAGCTATATTGATGAGCTCAAGGACCTGGAGACCACGTTAGGAAACAGGTCATATGCTGACTTATTTCCACAGTCCCTACCCTCTACTTACACCCTGAAAAATGTTGGTGATAGTGCCCTCATAGTCAATTATTGGATCGCAGGTACGTGATTGCAATGATTGGGGAGGACCTATCCCGGTAGCACAGTCTTACTCGAGATGATAGTATGCTATCTGGTTTGCCTTTATCAGTCGTGTACATGTTCAGGTGACTGATTGCATGTTACACTTTGATAGAGCCCTTAGGATCTTGCTTTACTACCAACAGTATGATGGTGATCATATACGTGAGAGTTGGGTAGTTTATATGCATATCCTTAATTGTGGTCCCTAGTCGTGGGAGTTTCGAGACAGGGCATCGATACTCCGGAGTAGACTAGTGTGTACAGTCGAGACCCCGACGAGGGGCGGTGGCCGGTCTCACAAGCCACTGGTGTCAGTTGGATCACCTAAGATGTATACAGGTGCTCATTGGGTTATGAGTACACCGGACAGGACTCGCCGGGAATCTGCTAGTTAGTATTATATCTACCGTCAGATAGCAGTTTCCTGGTGACATGTGTACAGGTTAGTTCATCGACCTGAGGTCGTCATTTGTCTCGTGTGAGTTCCCACTGTGCTTTGATTTCTACCCTACCACGGCTCAAAGGAGTCGTGCAAACAGGTAGCTTTTGGGTACAGTCCCGAGCCATATGGAGGCACGTGAGCGGATCGGCAGGGGATTCGTCTCTCCCGGTATTGGGGGCGAGGTCGTGCTGTGTCTAGGAGAGCCATTACACAAATCTATGGCCATGGTAGGAGATTTACTGGTAGGTACTCCAGTAGTATCTCAGGGTGTATTGAGGCTTCACTCCGACACGACTTATACTGCTATTGGGGGTCTGACGTTACTAGCCCCCTAGGCGGAAATGCGATACTCATTGACGAACGGACCGGACTGTATATACATTGTCACTGTTAGGCTCAGTAGGGTTTCTGGATGAGTTCGCTCATCGGCCTCCCTTGAGTTTGCTCATCAGCTTCCCTTGAGGTCAGTCCATGGGCAGCCGTTACGCATTGCTAATGCCGCTGACGGTTTATGGTTAAACCCACTGCCATGGTGCTGACGAGTCATTAGAGTCCCCCACAGACAGTTTCCCAAGTTCGGGCGAAACGTTGTAGAGGCCGTATGGTTTTATGGCAGGGTTCGGAAAATGCACGTGCGTTTACGCACGTGTCAGTTTTCGGGCAGATGATACTGGTCGGCTTTGGTTTAAGCCGGATCCGAGTATTATATTGAGTAGGTATAATATCTTTATCTCAGTTGTATTTATATTCGGTCGTAATACAAATGCGGGTATATTTATACAGTTTCGGGGTTATCCTGAAAGTTGTTTCAGGATCACTTTTGGAAGTTGCCAGTTTCCAGTTTTCTATCAGACGTCTTTTAACATTCGGTTAAAGACGGATTTAACTTTTCTTCAGATATGAGTGAGTCATCATTCTAGAAGCTTCTAGAAGTGATGATGAGGCATATGACTCATTAGTGCATTAATGGTTTCATTAATGGCTAGATGAGGTGTTTATTTGAATCACCATTTGCATTAATGTGTTTTGGATTGGTTAAGATATTTGTTCATAATATCTTTTCCTTGTGGTCACCTCCCTCCTCCTACGGTCACCTCCCTCCATCATATAAAGAGGCCGGCCCCTCTCTCTCACTCACTTCACTTGTAGTTTCACTAGAAAAGATTATGATAGTATTTCGGGTGTATGGAATTTCACAGTTCATTTCATTCCATCACCCAATTCCCACGGCAACTTCATTAACCGATCATCCACGGTTTTGGACGAAGTGAGACAAAGTCATCTACTTATTCTCTACATCATTCTTCGTCGTCTCTTTTAGCAAACTTGACGATCGAGTTGCCTCGAGTCAGAGGCGGGAGCCCGTTTAAAGAACCGATCATGTGGTGCCACCTCGACGAGGAGATCGGAGATCGACGAGATCGGAGCAGCCGCAACGGAGCGTGGGATGATGGTTGAAGAACGAAGGACTCGGATCGTTCGGTACAATCTTCCTACACTCTTTACAGTTTGATAGTTTAGCAATAATGGCAGATCCGGGTTAAAGTATACGATAGCGCCAGTTGAAAAGTTTTGTTCCGTATTTTGGCGTCTGTAGACTGCCGGGGCGCTAGCGTAGACTTACAATTTGATAGGCCTTAAAATTCACAGCAGGGTATTATATGAAAACTGGGAAAATACGAGCTCTCAACTCGGTTAGATGGCCGCAGATCAGCGGCACAATAGTGCTTTTGGCCGCGGATCCGTCGCCGAGTCAACACCGAGTTGACTCGGATTTGCTCTGTTATTCATATAATTTGGTGTTTTGTTTTCTAGTATATTCTGTTTCTGCCCAGGTTACTTCTGTGCTGGCTTGCATTTGGGGTAGACACGGAAAAAGGTTGTCGGTCGATATTCTAAGTTATTTGCTAATCGGGTTTATATCTATAATGATTAATGTGTTCGTAAACCTCCCCTAACTGCTAGTATGTCGGTTGGGAGGGGGTTGCACATTTCTGTAATGTTTACTGTTTGTGTATATGAACTTGATTGGATCGTTGTAATGATGAGCCGGGGTTTGAGATGGGTTTTATATTCATTCATTCGATGTAAATTGTAATATGATGTAATATTCTTTTGCGGGGCACATCCAGGTTGCGGTTGTAGCCATCGTTGTATTATTTCATTTACTGTTTTTTGCTCCTAGGATAGACCCAAGGTAGGGTACACAAACTACCGGGTACGTTGAAGTATTTAGTGGCCTACTCACGTTGTTGAGGGAGACCGCTTCACTTTGGGTACTTGACGGGTAGTTTGCCGTACCCGTAGGGGTCTAGGGTGGGGTAATGGCTATTCATCACAACTGTGTAATCCATCTTTTGTTGTAGGCTCAAAGCAAACGCGGATTACTTGTATATCCAATAATGTTCATCTGAGATCTGGAATGCCTATTATTGCGTCTGACGAATGTACAATATCTATATATGATAGCTATTTAGACGTCATTTATGTTTTACACCCGCGCTAGCCCAGCCCCCGCTCTGTCGTTAGTTAAGTAACCTAACGGGTGATGACGGGACCCAGTGGCGAATGCGGATGGCATAAGAGAACGTTTTATTTTCGTTGTTTTCTGCAATGATAGGTTAAATGATGGGACGCATTATATTAATGCAAAGAAAATAAACCAAAGTTGAATCATTGGAACAAATTTAAAAGAAACCACTCGGTTATTTTAAAAGAGCAGAATTTTTAATTGCGGAGCTTTAACCACTCCTTTTAAAAAGCTATCAGGTTCCTTCGATTATATCAAGTTCACTACGTTCACGGTTTCGCCAAAACCAGTCGTAGCCCTCCGTCATTTCTTATGGATGGTCAGTAGTATTCAAGCTATGTTTGTTGGCTTTCGTCAAGGCATAGTGTTTGGTAGCTGCTGGGGTATTCATTTGTTGCATAGATAGATGAGTTGGTTTGGGACAGTCGTATTACCTTGTTGGCTTTCGTCAAGGGTATATACGGGTGGGTTCAAATTAACAAGATAATGATGGGCAAAACTTGACATGTGACTTATGATTTGTTGGCTTTCGTCAAGGTCATAAGAACATGGGGCAAAAATCCACATCGGGAGTTTCTAAAGAAACTGAAACTTGCTAGTGTTGCATACCATTTGGAGTTTGATGAATGTTGGTAGGATTCCTTCAACATTATCACACGATGATATTTGGATCCCGATCCTACTGTGAGTATATGCTACTTATCAAGAGATTCGTCACTTAACGATCAATGCTATAAACCAAGTAGGTGTCGAGAAAGGTGTCAGCGGGGCTACGCCCCCAGAGAAAAGAGGTTATTTAATTAAAGAACTTCACGAAAGCGTTGGAAAACCTCCCTCGAAGTACCGACACTAGCCTGGCTGAACGGTTAAGCAAGTATTGTACAGTGAGAATAGTCCTGGCTAATTCTTCTTTTATGGTTTGAGGAAGGATTCGAGAAACAGTGGGAGCCATCCAGTCTAGATAAATTAAAAACCAATCTAAACTTGCAAGAGCATCAAGCTAAAGTGTTTTCTTCTCTCTCTCTCATTGCAGCGACCTTGTGACCATGACTAGGTTACATCTAGATAACAAGTTGACTGAATCTAACTTATATGACTGGCAAAGGTCTGTCCAGATGTCCATTGCCTATGACAAGCTGGACCACCCTATTACTACTCAAGATCCCACCGTCCCAGGTCCAGTTTCCACCGTCGCGGATATGAATTCCGTCAGACAAGGGAAAAGGATAAAGCGAAAGCTAAGTGCCTCGTGTTGGCTTCAGTTAATGGTGTATACCAGAAGCTGCACGAGAAGATGGACTTATTTTCCATCTTTCTCCATAACAAAAATTTATATGGAGAGCAATCTCATATCGCAAGATATGAGACCTTGAACGAATTAATTCAAGCGAGGTTGGCTATCGGGTCATCTGTAGGGGACGACGTCCTTACAATGACTAGCTATATTGATGAGCTCAAGGACCTGGAGACCACGTTAGGAAACAGGTCATATGCTGACTTATTTCCACAGTCCCTACCCTCTACTTACACCCTGAAAGATGTTGGTGATAGTGCCCTCATAGTCAATTATTGGATCGCAGGTACGTGATTGCAATGATTGCGGAGGACCTATCCCGGTAGCACAGTCTTACTCGAGATGATAGTATGCTATCTGGTTTGCCTTTATCAGTCGTGTACATGTTCAGGTGACTGATTGCATGTTACACTTTGATAGAGCCCTTAGGATCTTGCTTTACTACCAACAGTATGATGGCGATCATATACGTGAGAGTTGGGTAGTTTATATGCATATCCTTAATTGTGGTCCCTAGTCGTGGGAGTTTCGAGACAGGGCATCGATACTCCGGAGTAGACTAGTGTATACAGTCGAGACCCCGACGAGGGGCGGTGGCCGGTCTCACAAGCCACTGGTGTCAGTTGGATCACCTAAGATGTATACAGGTGCTCATTGGGTTATGAGTACACAGGACAGGACTCGCCGGGTATCTGCTAGTTAGTATTATATCTACCGTCAGATAGCAGTTCCCTGGTGACATGTGTACAGGTTAGTTCATCGACCTGAGGTCGTCATTTGTCTCGTGTGAGTTCCCACTGTGCTTTGATTTCTACCCTACCACGGCTCAAAGGAGTCGTGCAAACAGGTAGCTTTTGGGTACAGTCCCGAGCCATATGGAGGCACGTGAGCGGATCGGCAGGGGATTCGTCTCTCCCGGTATTGGGGGCGAGATCGTGCTGTGTCTAGGAGAGCCATTACACAAAGCCCACGGCCGTGGCAGGAGATTTACTGGTAGGTACTCCAGTAGTATCTCAGGGTGTTATTGGGCTTCACTCCGACACGACTTATACTGCTATTGGGGGTCTGACGTTGCTAGCCCCCTAGGCGGATATGCGATACTCATTGACGAACGGACCGGACTGTATATACATTGTCACTGTTAGGCTCAGTAGGGTTTTCCGGATGAGTGCGCTCATCGGCATCCCTTGAGGTCAGTCCATGGGCAGCCGTTACGCATTGCAAGTGCCGCTGACGGTTTGTGGTTAAACCCACTGCCAGGGTACTGACGAGTCATTAGAGTTCCCCACAGACAGTTTCCCAAGTTCGGGCGAAACGTTGTAGAGGCCGTATGGTTTTATGGCAGGGTTCGGAAAATGCATGTGCGTTTACGCACGTGTTATTTTTTCGGGCAGATGATACTGGTCGGCTTTGGTTTAAGCCGGATCCGAGTATTATATTGAGTAGGTATAATATCTTTGTCTCAGTTGCATTTGTATTCGGTCGTAATACAAATGCGGGTATATTTATACAGTTTCGGGGTTATCCTGAAAGTCGTTTCAGGATCACTTTTGGAAGTTGCCAGTTTCCAGTTTTCTATCAGCCGTCTTTTAACATTCGGTTAAAGACGGATTTATCTTTTCTTCTGATATGAGTGAGTCATCATTCTAGAAGCTTCTAGAAGTGATGATGAGGCTAATTGGTGTTGTGTTCTAATTGGTTGCATTTATTACTTGATGAGGTGTTATTAGTGAGTCATTGTTTTCTTTAATGATTCTTGTTTTGGTTAAGATCTTTTGTGAGAAGCTTTTCTCTTATAGTCACCACCTTTGCTCCTACACTCACCCTCCTCATTCTATATATATGATAAGCCTCCTCTCTCTCTCACACTCTCTGACTTGATAGTTTTTCATGGTTGGAAAAAAGATTATGATAGATTTGGGGTGTATGGAATCCACAGCTCATTTCATTCCATCACCCAATTCCCTCGGCAACTTCATTAACCGATCGTCCACGGATTTGGACGAAGTGAGACAAAGTCATCTACTCATTCTCTACATCATTCTTGGTCGTCTCTTTTAGCAAACTTGACGATCGAGTTGCCTCGAGTCAGAGGCGGGAGCCCGTTTAAAGAACCGATCATGTGGTGCCACCTCGACGAGGATATCGGAGATCGACGAGATCGGAGCAGCCGCAACGGAGCGTGGGATGATGGTTGAAGAACGAAGGACTCGGATCGTTCGGTATAACCATTCTACACTCTTTACAGTTTTTAGTTTAGCAATAATGGCAGATCCGGGTTAAAGTATACGATAGCGCCAGTTTAAAAGTTTTTGTTCCGCATTTGGCGTCTGTAGACGGCCGGGGCGCTAGCGTAGAATTACAGTGGTATCAGAGCCTAACCATTTTGCTATACTAACTTGTGCTAACGCGTTCAAAACATCGATCGAACCGAAAATCAAAAACTGCAAAAATCCAAGCCGACAGTTTCTGTTAATTTTAAATGGTCTCAAAAATTATTTCTGGATGTCTTAAAAATCAGAGCAGGCATTTTTAAGAGTCACGACAAAATTTGGGGTCGTGATCCCTCCAAGCTGCCGCGGAAGGGCGGCCAAACCCATGGTTTGGCCGCGCAACCGCGGCCACGTGGGGAGCACGTGCTCCCAAATTTTGTCAGTTGGTTCTCTGTGGGATTTTGGGATTTTTGGTATATATCATTTTGGCCCAGGTTTTGTTACTGTTCACCAGTAAGCAGTGGGGCCCACTTTTTGATAATTGGTCTTTGGTCGATCGTAATTTAAACACGTTAGTTTACAGTGCTTACATTATATCTCCGACCGGGAATGTCATTTGATCGGTAAACCGCGTTTGATTGCTATAGTTCTTTTAGACGGGTTTGCGAACGTGACATTCGCGATGATGTTCTGTGTTGTGCTGTAATGTTGCGGATTTGTCGTGGTGGATAGCAGTGTGCAATGATAGTACAGTTTGAGTTTATTTGTACATTTGATATTGCGGGGCGAGCGTCCAACTTGTGGACTGCCGTCACTGCCTGTTGTATAATATTCTTTTGGGGCACGACCAGGTTGCGGTCGATGTACCTGTTGTACTATTTTTCATTACTGTACTAGGTTTTGCCCCGAGACGGAGTGCACGGATAGCCGGGTTCGGGAATGCAACGGGTCCGCATCTCATGGCTTTGAGAGGCAGAGAGGCCCCACTTCAGAATTGGCAGACTATTCGCCGCACTCGTAGGGGGTACAGGTTGACCCAAGGAGGGGTGCCCAAGCTTACCAGATTCCGTGAAGTACCGGGTGTTCCATTCACTATGCTGTGGGGACTACCTCGCTTCAGGTTTTGGCGGGTAACTTGCCGCACCCGTAGGGGTCTAGGTTTCATTGCACAGGCTATCCACACGACAGGGGAACGTCGAGTTTCAGCAGCGGCTCTGTGAAACTCGGGGATCCCAGTTATCTGTATTGTTCTGTGATGCTTATTACTTTTTTGTAATGTTGCATATTATCACGCCTGGAGCGATTATTGTATATTGGTTTATATACTATTAGATGTTGTATATGTTTTACACCCGCGCTAGTCCAGTCCCCGCTCTGTCGTTAGTTAAGTAACCTAACGGGTTATGACGGGACCCAGTGACGAATGCGGATGGCATATACGTAAATTTTATTTTCATTCTTTTCTGGTGTGATTATTGATGGGACTGCGTTGATTCTGATCAATGCAAAGTATAACAAACCTGTTTAATGTTGTTGGAACAAATTTAAAAAGTGTTGTTACAAAAACGTTTCCTTTTGTTATGCATAGCGGTATTCAGTGGAATATCCTGCACCTCATTCGACGGGGCAAGGGCTGATATCCCTTCACCGGGACTGACCCCTTGTGCAGAAGTTTGCGTCAGAGTAATAACTTCACTATAGTCGATTACATGTTGCTTTGCATAGCGGTATTCAGTGGAATATCCTGCACCTCATTCCACGAGGAAAGAGCCGAGATCCCTTTACCGGGAGTGACCTCTTTAGCAAAAGGTTTTCGCCACTATATTTTAAAAAGCTATCAGGTTACTTCAACGAGATCAAGTTCATTACGTTAAAGGTTTTTCGCCAAAAACCAACCGTAGCCCTCCGTCGTTTCTTATGGATGGTCAGTAATATTCAAGCTATGTTTGTTGGCTTTCGTCAAGGCATAGTGTTTGGTAGTTGCTGGGGTATTCATTTGTTGCATAGATAGATGTGTTGGTTTGGGACAGTCGTATTACCTGGTTGGCTTTCGTCAAGGGTATGTACGGGTGGGTTCAAAGTAACAAGATAATGACGGGCAGAACTTGATATGTGACTTATGATTTGTTGACTTTCGCCAAGGTCATAAGAACATGGGGCAAAAATCATATCGGGAGTTTCTAAAGAAACTGAAACTTGCCAGGCATGCGCATACCTTCTGGAGTGTGATAACGCGAGTGAATTCCATCACGTTAACATGCGATGAGAGTTGGATCCCGATTCCCACTGATGAGTTGGTTTACTCTTCGGGTGATCCCGATTGATTCTTCTTTAGGTTTGGAGGAGAATTTGACAGGACAGTGGGAGGTTTCCGGATTAGATAAAATGATGACCATTCTGATCTAGGTTAGAGTGCACGCAGAGTGTTTCTTTTCTCTCTCTCTCTGGCAGCGACCTTTGACCGACCCTAGACTATGATTCAGTGACCAGGTTGACCGAACCTTCTTAAAATACTGGCTTTTGGATTGTCTGAGTTGCATAAGTCATTGCCACTCCTTCTTTTACCCTTTGAATTTCTCAGAACACCCGTATTACTACGGATATCCACTTCCATTGGATAGATCCATCGTATGGTTATATACGAACTCGAAGGGACTTCTTCGGGGATGGATCCAGGTTCAGGAGAAATAGAATTGGTTTATTCAGTTGTCTTTTATTATCACCTTCTCTCAGGTTGCGAGAGCTCCTTGGTTTAGGAGAGTACACCTATTACGCCTATTGGATAGTCTTATTCCAAACCATAGGCTGGTGCCGAAAGGTAGGGAATGAAGAAAACCAATTAGCCTAAGTAGGGTGTGCAGAAGGTAATATGTAAAGACAAAATAAAGGGATTAGAAAGAGGGCAAAGTAAATTGCGACTGATATCATTCACGACCAAAACCGCGTACTTCATCGCCACTCCTATTTCACCTTTAAAAAAAAAGAATAAGGTATTATTCAGTTGTCTTTTATCGTCACCTTCTCTCGAGATGCGAGTACTCCTTGGTTTAGGAGGGTACACCTATTATGATTACTGGATAGTCTTCTTCCAAACCATAGGCTGGTGCCGAACGGTAGGGAAGGAAGAAAACCATTTAGCCTAACGATGGTGTACAGAAGGTAATGACTAAAGACAAATAAAGGGATTTAGAGAGACGGCAATAAAATATACGGTTGAAGTCATGAATTGGATTATGGAAGAGGCATTGCTATGAATACCAGGATACCCCTACGAAACATTTTCATGTTTCAGTGCATTGTTAAAGGAAAAACTGTTTTCCCGATTAGACACTTACTCCAAGGGTATGTATTTACCAGGTTTCATTCTCATATCGGTATGGTTTTACAGATGATGATTGGGAGTAAGATATTGGGAATTAGGTGATCATCCTCATTATATCGGAATTCGTTGTAATTGGTGATATTTGAGGAAATCGCCAGGGTACAGTTTTCCACCTACAACGCACAGGTTTTGAGTTGTTCAACTCAGCGGACTTATACAGAGTATTGTATGTTGTCGAGTGTCCATCAGGACAAAGGGGTAGGTCCTCGTACTATGTTCTGTTTACTTATAACTTCTCTAGTATTTAGACGAGTGTTTCGCAGAAATACAAGGTCTAAGTTTTGAGAAGTTGTGGATATAAGAATAAAGTAGAGAACCAGGTATCACAAGTATCGGGATTCTTCAAAGAGATCGAAGATGTAGATTCTTGTGATTGGTATTCAGATGATAATGATGGTTTTGAGAAACGTGTTTCTTTTTCAGGTTACTCATAATTGGATGGATTCCTAAGTTGAGTAATGCTGATTAGCCTCTTTCCATTAAGTTGATATGCACTGGAGACAGCTGCATGGATTGAATATGGTTCCAATTAAATAAGTGCCAAAGTTTCTATATTGGATATAGAATAGTTCGTACCTTAAAAGAAACTAAGGTACGGGGAGTTGTCCAGCTTATGATTAAAACCAGACACTGGATAACTCAGGGCACGTTTCTGTAATGGCTGTTTGTGGGTTGACCCTGGCTATGACGAGGGTTGATATTCTACCATTTGGAAGATCAATAGTGATATTGTTATTGACTCGCCACAGTTTTAGTAAAAATGGATCTTTTTCAGAAAACGGTAGTGGGAGTATGGTAGAACTGGAAGTGATTCCAGAACCGCGAACGATTACGGAAAATTTAATAGGACCTATACATTCAATCAGGTTTGACATTCCAATAGCCACTCCGCAGGTACGGTAGGTAACCTCAGACACCCGAGAGGTACTTCGGTAGGCTCAAGGACGGTGACAGGGAGGTTCTTATCTACCCAGACTTGACACTACTGTTGTTCCAGGATATGAGACCCGGTAGGAGGGTTGTCGTAGTCAGTGGGAGCAACGGAAGCATGGTGGGCAAGTAGTTTATGTCTATTTATAGACTAGAGCAGTTATAGCGGAGATAGATCATCTGATTTTGATGTGACAGTCATGGGTTTGACTTCAATCAGAATAGGGGATGGATCAATTAAGAAGGTAGTAGGGTGTGATGTCATGGTATCTGGATGACATACACAGAGTAGGAAGTAAAATTCCTGTACTACGATCGGTTGTACTGTGGTAGTCACACAGTTGTTTCTCCAGACAGGATATGGATATAATATTTGACATTTTGGTTTCTAGATCTATGGTTTTAGATCTGGATTTGGGTAGTTTCCCAAAGTGGGTACTTTGACAGATATTCTAATGGTTTTTGGAATAGTTGACTCCTAGCATGATGGTGTACCTGCAGGTGATGGAGTCACCCTCTCTAAAGGTGTCGTACAGACTAAAGGGGAGAGGGATGTGCATGATTGGCAGATCACTTGCTTAGGCAATTGAGTCAATCATGAGATGTCAAGTACCACACCAAATGTTGTTTTTGCACTAGATGCAATAAGTTTGTATTAATCCAATCCTGGAGAAACATAAGGAAGCAGTTTTAGAACATTGGTACATGTTCTACGGATTTGATAACGGCAGCCTCTTTCGAGAGACGGTTATCATTCCAGGCTTCAAAGGTGACATGGATGACAGAGTGATTGTTAGAGTTTTTAGTTTTTCCCTCTGACGAGGGACAGTATTATGGACAGGTGGATCCAGAGGATACTGTGGGTGGCATGGTGCCGGATACTGATTAGGTTCAGTGATCCATACAGTCTAAGAAGTTTGGATATGGAGTTCATTTATGAACTAAGGTCCCATCAGATATCCAGACATATTTTAAGACAGGTACTACTCAATTCGGGAGATGGCTTTCTCCGCGAACTTGAGATTAAGAGAGATACAGAAAGATACTTCTAGGCGGATCCACTCACCGAGGCTATTTCTCGAACACAATAGTTTTACAAACGGGCTTTGTGAAACTAATTAGTTGAGGAGTTGGATGTTCGGTTTCACACGGGCTGTGAGTAGTCGACATCGCAATATTAGCCTTGAGTGCAAGTGGGAGATTGTTGGTGATAGTGCCCTCATAGTCAATTATTGGATCGCAGGTACGTGATTGCAATGATTGCGGAGGACCTATTCCGGTAGCACAGTCTTACTCGAGATGATAGTATGCTATCTGGTTTGCCTTTATCAGTCATGTACATGTTCAGGTGACTGATTGCATGTTACACTTTGATAGAGCCCTTAGGATCTTGCTTTACTACCAACAGTATGATGGCGATCATATACGTGAGAGTTGGGTAGTTTATATGCATATCCTTAATTGTGGTCCCTAGTCGTGGGAGTTTCGAGACAGGGCATCGATACTCCGGAGTAGACTAGTGTATACAGTCAAGACCCCGACGAGGGGCGGTGGCCGGTCTCACAAGCCACTGGTGTCAGTTGGATCACCTAAGATGTATACAGGTGCTCATTGGGTTATGAGTACACAGGACAGGACTCGCCGGGTATCTGCTAGTTAGTATTATATCTACCGTCAGATAGCAGTTCCCTGGTGACATGTGTACAGGTTAGTTCATCGACCTGAGGTCGTCATTTGTCTCGTGTGAGTTCCCACTGTGCTTTGATTTCTACCCTACCACGGCTCAAAGGAGTCGTGCAAACAGGTAGCTTTTGGGTACAGTCCCGAGCCATATGGAGGCACGTGAGCGGATCGGCAGGGGATTCGTCTCTCCCGGTATTGGGGGCGAGATCGTGCTGTGTCTAGGAGAGCCATTACACAAAGCCCACGGCCGTGGCAGGAGATTTACTGGTAGGTACTCCAGTAGTATCTCAGGGTGTTATTGGGCTTCACTCCGACACGACTTATACTGCTATTGGGGGTCTGACGTTGCTAGCCCCCTAGGCGGATATGCGATACTCATTGACGAACGGACCGGACTGTATATACATTGTCACTGTTAGGCTCAGTAGGGTTTTCCGGATGAGTGCGCTCATCGGCATCCCTTGAGGTCAGTCCATGGGCAGCCGTTACGCATTGCAAGTGCCGCTGACGGTTTGTGGTTAAACCCACTGCCAGGGTACTGACGAGTCATTAGAGTTCCCCACAGACAGTTTCCCAAGTTCGGGCGAAACGTTGTAGAGGCCGTATGGTTTTATGGCAGGGTTCGGAAAATGCACGTGCGTTTACGCACGTGTTATTTTTTCGGGCAGATGATACTGGTCGGCTTTGGTTTAAGCCGGATCCGAGTATTATATTGAGTAGGTATAATATCTTTGTCTCAGTTGCATTTGTATTCGGTCGTAATACAAATGCGGGTATATTTATACAGTTTCGGGGTTATCCTGAAAGTCGTTTCAGGATCACTTTTGGAAGTTGCCAGTTTCCAGTTTTCTATCAACCGTCTTTTAACATTCGGTTAAAGACGGATTTATCTTTTCTTCTGATATGAGTGAGTCATCATTCTAGAAGCTTCTAGAAGTGATGATGAGGCTAATTGGTGTTGTGTTCTAATTGGTTGCATTTATTACTTGATGAGGTGTTATTAGTGAGTCATTGTTTTCTTTAATGATTCTTGTTTTGGTTAAGATCTTTTGTGAGAAGCTTTTCTCTTATAGTCACCACCTTTGCTCCTACACTCACCCTCCTCATTCTATATATATGATAAGCCTCCTCTCTCTCTCACACTCTCTGACTTGATAGTTTTTCATGGTTGGAAAAAAGATTATGATAGATTTGGGGTGTATGGAATCCACAGCTCATTTCATTCCATCACCCAATTCCCTCGGCAACTTCATTAACCGATCGTCCACGGATTTGGACGAAGTGAGACAAAGTCATCTACTCATTCTCTACATCATTCTTGGTCGTCTCTTTTAGCAAACTTGACGATCGAGTTGCCTCGAGTCAGAGGCGGGAGCCCGTTTAAAGAACCGATCATGTGGTGCCACCTCGACGAGGATATCGGAGATCGACGAGATCGGAGCAGCCGCAACGGAGCGTGGGATGATGGTTGAAGAACGAAGGACTCGGATCGTTCGGTATAACCATTCTACACTCTTTACAGTTTGTTAGTTTAGCAATAATGGCAGATCCGGGTTAAAGTATACGATAGCGCCAGTTTAAAAGTTTTTGTTCCGCATTTGGCGTCTGTAGACGGCCGGGGCGCTAGCGTAGACTTACAAAAGAAACCAGGGAGACACAAGCTCTGCTTAATGGGGGACCTTCTTCTTCTACATCCAGGGCGAAAGCAAAGGGTGAAAAGAAGAAGACTTCTACAAAGCCGATATACGGTGTCAATAAAGTAGGAGGAAAGGGAAGAGCAAAAGTTTCGGGACTTGGTGTAGTTAAAGAGGGATGTTCCTTTTGTTATGGGAACAGGCATTGGCAGAAGGATTGCAGGGCTTTGGAAGCCAGTAGCCAGGATACGAAGCATGTTGTGGCTTCAGCCTCAAGTGTGTTTGTAATTGAGAACTGTTTGTCAATTAACTCAACTTCCTGGGTACTAGATACCGGAGCAGGATCTCACATCTGTAATTCATTACATGCTTTGAGAAACCGTAGAGTTATAAGGGTAGGTGATATGTCTCTCAGAGTTGTAAACGGAATGAGCGTGGACGCTGAATCCGTGGGAGAATATCGCCTAGGTTTGACAAGTGGGCAGATATTGATTCTACGTAACTGTTTGTATGTACCTAGTATGACTTGTAATATCATATCAGTGTCCTTACTTTCAAAAGAGGGATATGATTTTACATTCGTAAGCGATGTAGTTCACATCCACCTAAATCAAGTTTTGATTAGGTCCGGTACATTAGATGACGGTATATACGTATTGAGTCAAGCTCAGGTTTTCAATGTCCAGAACACACTTAAAAGAAAGTCTCCAGAAATGAATCAGGCTTTCTTATGGCATTATAGACTAGGTCACATCAATGAAACACGATTAACGAAGTTACATAGAGAAGGATATTTGAATCCGTTCGAATATCAATCTTATGCCACTTGTGAATCTTGTCTCATGGGATAGATGACAAAGACTCCGTTTACTGGACACGGAGTAAGAGCGAGCGAGCACTTAGGACTCGTACACAGTGACGTGTGCGGTCCAATGTCTATACATGCGCGAGGTGGTTATTCCTACTTCATTACTTTTACGGATGATTTCTCTAGGTATGGACATATCTTCTTGATGAAGCATAAATCCGAGGCCTTTGAGAAATTCCAGGAATACAAGAATGAAGTGGAAAACCAAACAGGCAAAAGTATTAAGACACTGAGATTTGATCGAGGTGGTGAATACTTAAGTGCCGAGTTCCTGGGTTACTTAAAAGAGAATGGAATTCTCTCTCAGCTTACTCCTCCATACACACCACAACACAACGGTGTATTGGAAAGGAGGAATCGAACCCTATTGGATATGGTTCGTTCCATGATGAGTAAGGCTGAGTTACCGCGATCATTCAGGGGTTATGCACTAGAATCAGCTGCATATCTTTTAAACAAGGTTCCAACCAAGACTGTGCCTACCACACCATATCAGATGTGGAGTGGAAAGAAACCCTATCTTCAGTACCTGAAAACATTGGGATGTCCAGCTTTTGTAAAAAAGCAGCATCCGGACCAGCTCGAGGTACGCTCAGTAGAGTGTAAGTCTGTAGGATATCCAAAGAACTCCATGGGATATTGCTTCTATTACGCAGAGGAACAAAAGGTTTTTGTTTCTCGTCATGCCCGCTTCTTAGAAACTGAATTTTTAAAAAATCAGAAGAGTGGGAGCGCAGTAGAACTGGAAGAAATTCCAGAACCACAAGCTGTTACTGAAAGTTTGGTAGAACAAGAAGTTTCAGAAGAAAGGGACATACCAGCGCCTATCCGCAGAAGTAGTAGGCAGTCTCATCCGCCCGAGAGATACTACGGTTTTCTCATAGACGGGGATCGAGAAGATTGCGTCATTGATAATGACGACCCTACTAGCTTCCAACAAGCCATTCAGAGCGGCGACTCGGTAAAATGGCTGGATGCAATGCGGACCGAAATGGAGTCCATGTACACTAACAAAGTATGGACTTTGGACATTGCTCCAGATGGGGTAAAACCCGTAGTATGCAAGTGGATCTTCAGAAAGAAGATTGGTGTAGATGGACAGGTTGAAACCTATAAGGCTAGACTTGTTTCAAAGGGTTTCCGTCAAAGACCTGGTTTGGACTATGACGAAACCTTTTCTCTAGTGGCTATGCTCAAATCCATTCGAGTCCTTCTTGCTATTGCTGCCTTCCATGATTATGAGATCTGGCAGATGGACGTAAAGACGGCCTTTCTAAATGGTAATTTGGAAGAGAGCGTCTATATGGATCAGCCAGAGGGATTCATTCAGAGTGGGAGCAGCGGTAAAATATGCAAGCTGCTTAAATCCATTTATGGATTAAAGCAGGCATCGCGGAGTTGGAACATCTGTTTTGATGATACTGTCAAAGAATTCGACTTTATCAAAAATCCAGATGAACCATGCATATACAGTAAGATTGTAGGGAGAGTTGTTGTATTCTTCGTCTTGTACGTGGATGACATTCTCCGAATAGGAAATGACATTCCTATGCTATAGTCAGTCAAAAGATTCTTGTCACAGAAGTTCTCCATGAAAGACCTGGGAGATGCCACCTACATTCTGGGGATCCAGATCTATCGTGATAGATCAAAGAGGATGTTGGGACTTTCGCAGTCCAGGTATATAGACACCATATTGAAAAGATTCAGTATGGAAGATTCTAAGCGCGGTAACCTACCGGCTTGTCACGGAATCACCCTCTCCAAAGAGATGTCTCCCAAGACTGATTTGGAAAGGGATCACATGTCGATTATACCCTACACTTCTGCGATAGGCTCTATAATGTATGCGATGTTATGTACCAGACCAGATGTAGCATACGCATTGAGCGTTGTAAGCCGGTATCAGGCAAACCCAGGGGAGAAGCACTGGATAGCAGTAAAGAACATTCTCAAGTACCTGAGAAGGACTAAGGAGATATTCTTGGTGTATGGAGGAAAAGACCTCCAGATCGAGGCCTTTGCTGACTCCAGCTTCCAGAGTGACAAGGATGACTCCAAGTCCATGTCGGGTTATGTCTTTACCCTCAATGGAGGGGCGGTCTGTTGGAAGAGTTCCAAGCAGGACACCGTTGCTGACTCAACGATGGAAGCGGAGTACATAGCTGCTTGCGATGCCGCAAAAGAAGCTATCTGGATGAAGAAGTTCCTCACAGAACTTCAGGTGGTTCCTACCAGTGTTGGTCCAATACCCTGTATTACGACAACAACGGCGCTATAGCTTTAGCGAAGGAACCCAGGTCCCATCAGAAGTCCAGACACATCTTAAGGCGGTATCACCTGATCAGGGAGATCGTCGATCGCCGGGAGATCGAAGTAAAGAGAGTAGATACAGAGAATAACACTGCTGATCCATTCACAAAGGCCATTCCTCAGATGCAGTTCGAGAGGCTATTCGAGATGATAGGTCTGCGATATGCCAGTACATGGCCCTAGTGCAAGTGGGAGATTGTTAGTGTTTATGCCCTAGAAGGCCATTACTGTATCATACTAGTTTGTATATTACTTAATGGAAGCTTGGGATATTCACAGTTATATATCAGTCTTTCTAAACATGGTAGTATGCTGCTTGGTTTTATCTATCTTAATATGTGAGTATACGTATTGATAGAGCTCTTAGGATCTTGCTTGACTACCAGCATTGTGATGGCAGTCACACTAGTGGGGGCTGGGTAGTCTACAAGCACATCCTTTTTCAGGTCCCTAGTCGTTGGATTATCGAGACAGGGCATCGATACTCCGGAGTAGACTAGTGTGTACGCTTCTCATCCCAGTTGGGGCGATGGTCTGTCCCACAGCCATCAGTACGTCGTACTGGAGATAGTATACAGGTGCTCGTTAGGTTACGGGTACACCGGACAGGACTCGCAGGGAACTGTTGGTTAACAGTTCCCAGGTGACATGAGTACAGCATAGTCCACAGACTTGACACTGCTACTTCGCCTTGAGTGTGTCCTACTGTTCTTAGATAGCTACCCTACCACGGCTCAAAGGAGTCGTGCAAACAGGTAGCAGTTGGGTGCAGCCCCGAGCACTTGGAGGCAGTGGCGGTTAAACATGATTCGTCTCTCCCGGTATTGGGAGTTGATATCGCGCTGTGTCAGAGAGCCATTACGCAAAGTCCCTGGCCAGGGCAAGCGAGATTTACTGGTAGGTTTTCCAGTAGTTTCTCAAGGTGTAATAGGCTACGCTCCGACACGACTTATACCGCTTTTAGGGGACTGGCGCTTACCGCCCCCTAGGCCCGATATGCGATAGTCCTAGACGAACAGAGCGGACTGTACGGAGATTGTCACAGCAGGCTCAGTAGGAGTTCGGATGGGTTTCCTCATCGGCCTTCTTATCGACATCTACGTGGGGACCGTTACGTACAGCTAGTGCCGCTTGCGGTCTGTGGTTAAACCCACTGCCAGCATAGTGTCGAGTCTTTAGAGTCCTACACAGAGAGTTTCCCTGCTTCGAACGAAACGATATAGAGGTCGTATGGTTTTACGACAGGGTTCGGACGCATACGTGTTTTTACGCACGTACGATGTTCGGACAGTTTTTACTATTCAGCTTTGGTTTAAGCCAGATTCTAGTATCGGATTATTGGATTTATACAGTCTAAAGTTTTTTCGTGTTTTTACGGATAGGAGGGGCGTTCTCGTATTTTGTCGGGAAGCTTCTTGAAGCATGGTGACTTGGGGGTTAAGGTGGCATTTGCATTAATTGGAGAAGTGAGTCATGGTGTGATTCATACATGGAGTTAATGAATCATTTATGATTTATATGACTCATGTGATGAATCACTAAGTGTATTAATGAAACATGATGATATATCATTATTTGGTATTCATTTAATATATATGATATGTTTCATATATACACAAATGATTCATTCATCCAAAAGAATTCTCATTCTCACCTTCTCTCTCCTCAAGCTCTCTCTCTCTTCAAACCCTAACCCTAACCTCTCATGGGTTGAGATCAAGGGTTAGCTAAACTAATACATCCATAATCCAACTCTATATCACCTAGGTTGCTTAGATTAGCACTTTGAGAAACCTAGTTACCTCAAGTTAGAGGTTAAGCTTGGAGTAGGAGCTCTCGGGTGGATCGTCTTTGACTCGAGAAGGCCGTTGAGGTGCCGACGTTCCAAAGAGCCTACAAGGAGTGGAGGATAGTGATGAAGACCCGAAGGACAAGTAACGTGAGGTATAATTTCGAATCAGAGTAGTTAAACCTTTCGTAGTTTGCTAGTAACGGTTTAGACACGATTCATGCGCTCAAGTCCGTGTTACGAAGCTTTGATGATCGTTTTTTCATATATTCCGCCTCCCCGCAAGTTCATGGGGTGCGTGACATGGACTTACAAATTAATCCCGGCTAGTCTTTCCTTTTAGGGTTTGAAGGAAGATTTGACAAAAACAGTGCGAGTCATCCTGATTAGATATATTAATAACCAATCTAATCTTGCAAGAGCATACGCTGAGTGTTTTCTTCTCTCTCTCTCCAGGTAGCGACCATATCACGCCTTAATCAAGATAATAATACGGATGTATTGACCGAACCCGCTTGTTATACTGAGCTGGGGAACGTTGGTCCCGCTCCAACTTATAATTGTTATAAGACCAAGCAGGTAACAGGGGATTACCAGAATTCCCGTGCCGCCCAAACGAAGAAAGTACATAATGATGCATCTTCTTCAGGTGTGTTCATTACAGAGAACTGTTTCTCAGTATCCTTTACATCCTGAGTATGAGATACCGGATCAGGATCCCACACATATAATATGTTACATGGGCTACTGAAAGGTATAGAACTGAGAAAGGGTGATAAGTTTTAAGAGTTAAAAATGGTGCAAGTGTTGCAGCCAAGTCTGTTGGCAGTTATCACCCTGTATTACCAAATACATTGATTCTGAACGAATGTTATTAGATACCAAACCTGATATACAACATCATATCAGTATCTTTATTTAGTAAAAGAAGGATATAAATTTGTATTGTTGGATAATGTTTTGAACATTTTCCTATATCAAGAGTTGATCGGTTCAAGCACGTTATCTAAAAGCATATACGTTCTAAATCAAACTACAGTTCTTAACGTACAGAACACACACAAGAGGAAGAGTTCACAAATGAACGAATCCTTCTTGAGGCATTGTAGACTAGGTCATATCAATGCGACCCGACTAGCTGAAGTTACATAAAGATGCATATTTAAATCAGTTTGAATTTACATCTTGTGAAACTTGCCAGTCATGTCACAGAGATAAGATGACCATAGCTCCGTTTATTCGAAACAGAGAAAGGGTTAGTGAACTCTTGGGATTGATACATGATGATGTATGTAGGTCCCCTGTCTATACATGCCAGAACTGGTTCTTTGTACTTCATTACATTCACTGATGATCTCTCAAGATTCGGACATATGTTCCTGTTGAAACACAGGTCTGAACCTTTTGAGAAATTCAAAGAATATAAATTAGAAGTAGAGAACCAAAACAGGTATAAGTATTATGTTCTTTGATGAGATCAGGGAGGAGAATACTTGAGCACGGAGTTTCTGGACTATTCTAAAGGAGAATGAGATTCTCTCTCAGCCTTACTCCTCCGTATACACCACAGCACGTAGGTGCATCGGGATGGAGCAATCGCACCCTATGTGATATGGTGTGCTCTATGATGAGTACTACCGAGTTGCCTATTTCCTTTTGGGGGTTATGCACTTGAGAAGCTGCATAACTATTGAATAGGGTTCCAATCAAATCAGATGCCTACCACTCCATATGTGATATGGAATGGAAAGAGCCCATGTCTTAAGTATGTTAAGATTTGGGGTTGTCCGGCCTATGTCAAAAGCAAAATCCGGACAAACTCGAGGAAAGGTCGGTTCTGTGGAAGTTTGTTGGATATCCCAAGCATTCGCAAGGGAATATCTTCTACGAACCGAGAAACAAGAAGTGTTTTATTTCTCGGCTTGCCACCTTTTGGAAAGGGAATTTTTCGTGAAGAAATTAGTGGTTATGAGGTAGAACTGGAAGGAGTTCCAGGTATACAAACTGCAGCTGATGATTTGGTAAACCTGGAGGATTCAATAGTTTCCAACGAACCTCAGCCTCTCCGCCGATCTGGTAGGGTTCCTCACCCACCTGAGAGATACTTCGGTTTTCTCTATGACAGTGGGAGTGAAGATTGCATCATGAGATGATGACCCAACTAGTTTCGAGCAGGCCATCAAGAGTGGGGACTCTGTGAGAATGGTTGGATGCTTAGCGATCTGAGATGGAATCCATATACACCAACAAAGTATAGACTTTGGTTGCTTTATCTGAAGGGTTAAACTCTATCAGAAGCAAGTATATTTTGAGAAGATTACTGGGTCTATATGGAAAAGTTAAGACTTTCAAAGTAATGCTTAAGTCCATCCAGATCCTACTTGCCATTCTACATACCATAACTACGATATCTGGCGGTTGGGTGTCATGACTGCTTTTCCAAATAGTGATTTAGAAGAGAGCGTCTATAAGTACACAGCCAGAGGGCTTCGTAGACAGTGGGAGCAGCGGAAATGTGTGCAAGTTGTTTTATGGGATAAATCAGGCATCGCGGAGTTGGAACGTCTGTTTTGATATGGTAGTCAAAGAGTTTGACTTCATCAAAATGGTAGATGAACCTTGTATATACAAAAAGGTAGTAGGGAGTATGGTGCTGATCCCCGTATAGTACGTGGATGACATACTCTTGATAGGGAAGGAGTTTCCTATGCTACGCTCAGTCAATCTCCTCTTATCATAAGGATTCTCCATATAGGATCAAGGTGATACCTCTTAAATCCTGGGTTTTGGATCTATGAGATAGATCTAATTGGATGTTAGGGTTCTCACTAGGTGTAGTGAGATGGTATCAATCATTCCTGGGGAGAATCACTGGATAGCTTCCAGGGTGGTAAGATCGACTGAATGTCAGTCATAGGGATTGTCTTTACCCTCAGCGGAGGGACGTTATGTTGGAAATGTTCCAAGCTAGATACCGTGGCAAACTAGACGATTAAAGGCTAGATACATCGTTACCAAGGATGCTACCAAAGAGAAAGTCTGGATATAAATTAGTTCATAAGATGAACTTCGTTCCTACTATTGTGTGACAATGGAGTTGTGGATTATGCCTAGGAACTCCCGTCCCATCATAGATCCAGACATATTCTCAGGCAGTATCACCTGATCATGGAGATGGTTGATCTCCAGGGAGATCGAGGATAGGAGAGCAGATAGAGAGGACAACAGCACGGATCCACTCACAAAGGCCAATTTCCCAGTAGAGACTTTTATGGGATGGTTGAGTATGAGATACTTCAACCACAGCTGATTGTTGGGTATACGATACCACAACAGATGGCCCTAGGGCAAGTGGGAGATTGTTAGTGATATGTATGCCCTAGAGGCCATTACTGTACATATGATGTATATTGTAGTGGATGCTTGGACATATATATGGAAGACTTTCTTGCTCGACATGATAGTATGCTATCTGGTTGCTCTTTATCTTAACATGTACTTTGATTGTCTCTATGTTACATGTTGATAAAGCCCTTAGGATGAGTGCTTGACTACCCGGACTATGATGCAGATCATACTAGTGGGGACAGGGTAGTCGCTAAGTACATCCTTCAAATGATCCTAGTCGTAAGTGTATCGAGACAGGGCATCGATATACCAGAGTAGACTAGCGTATGCTTCTCGACCCATGTAGATGGGTGATGGATGATCACATATCCATTGGTGTTTGACATCAGAGATAGTATACGGGTGCTCAGTGGAGACTGGGTACACTGAACGGACTCGCCGAGAACTCCCAGATGGTATTATACCTCACGTCAGATGGCAGTTCTCTGGTGACACTGGTACAGGTTAGTCTGTAGACCCGAGATCGTCATAGCGTCTTGTGTGATTCCCATTGTGCTTTGATTTCCACCTTACCACGTTCAAGAGAACGTGCAAAACGGTGGCTTTTGGGTATAGTCCCGAATTACATGGAGGCAATGAGCGATAGGAGGGGTTTCGTCTCTCCCGGTATTGGGAGTTGATGTTGCGCTGTGTTCGATTGGCTATAACTGGAAATCCCTGGCCAGGGTTGCTGAGATTTACTGATAAGTGTTATCAGTAGTTTCTCGAACTGTTATGGACCTCATATCGACATGACTTATCGGTTACTGGGGTCTGACGTTTACCACCCCTAGACTGGATAAGCGATATATCAGACGAAGAGACCAGACTGTACGGGAGTGTTACTGGTTGGATTCGCAAGAGAATGTACAGGCTTGCTTGTTGATCTTCTGATTGCTCAATACCTAGGTAGCTGTTACGTTTAGCTGACCGCTTACAGCTTGTGGGTGTTTGATATGATCATCATATACTGCCGGCGTATTGACGATTCTTTAGAGTCCTACACAGAGGTTTCCTGGCTCAGGCAAAACAGAGTAAGAGCACATATATGATATGTGCAGGACCGAGAATAATACGTGTATGTGATACCGTACTAGATTCTCGCGATATGTGATATCGGCCGGGTATATGTGATATAGCCGGGTTATCGGATCAAGTGTTGATTCGATGAACTGATACATTTTATATTAGTCGGTTATTTATGAAATAGCCGGATTATCGGATCAAGTGTTGATTCGATAATTTAATGTATAATTATATATTTGATATATTTCATTATATTAACTAATATAAGCTCACTTAAATATTCTTTTTCTCACTTGATAATACATTGATATATATGTGATATATGTTAATTGTATTATTTTCTTTTGTTACAAAATATTGTATATGTGATATATAATATTGTAACATGTTAGGGTTACAATTGCAGCTAGGGTTTATGAGACTTGAACTATGCTAGGGTTAGATTAGGGTTTATGATTATTATTAAGGAAATACAAAATTGTGGAATTAGTCATGGTTGATGGAAGCTTATAGGCTTCTTTGACTTTGTCCACCCTTTTTGTCATCCTTAAGATATTTGTTGACCTAACTCTAACCATATCAAGTGGTTAGGTCTCTACAAAGGTTAAGGATGTCATCCTTAACCCATGGTTGCAGTTCTAACCTCACAACATTTCATTATTCTGAAGGGTTCCTAGGCACACTAATGAGGTCTCACAAGGCATCAACCATGCCAATTTCAAATTTTTCTGGTGCCGAGAAACCCTAATACGGATCGTTAACTAGAATTTTAGGCGAAAAAAGCAACTAGTTAACTGCTTAACTAAGAGTTGATCGGAAATACAACCTTTGTAGATCCGTTTCTCCACCTCCATGGCTCCGCGATGAAGTCTCCTCGCTGTCCAAATCGAATCCATGACTCTAGCATCGGCTTCATCGGAGAAATATGCGGGCTAGGTCGTCGACGTCGATGCCGAAGATGATCTACGTCGAGGTATCACAAGATCAAGCTCCCACTTCACCAAGTCATGAAACTTGTGAAGAAAATACCCTATACTACTTGGCAAGAGGTAGAGGATGAAGAAATAGGAAGTGGGTTCACTTTAGAATTGGATTTCTCACTCTTTTTCTCAAGATGCCATTAATGGTGGCAAGCTTTCTTCTTGAAGAAGAAGAAGATGAAGATGAAGATAATATGATAAGTATTTTTAAAATAGAAAACAATATGATACTTATCATAATCTCAACCATAGTTAGGTGTAGAGAATTAACTAAGGTTAGGTTGAATGGTTAGGGTAAGGGAAAGAAACAAAATGGTCAACCATTTCAAAGCTTCATAAAGCTTCAAAGATAATCCAAAATTAGCCACCATTTTATTTCTTTCTAAAATGAATAAATAAATAAATGAATAAGTAAATGAAGCATAAGAAACCCTAACCATTGACCAACCATGGTTTAAACCAAACACCAAACTATCATGTATCATCAAACATGATACAAACAAGTGCACAAAAGTATATCACATATACAATGTGCATATCAAGTGAGAAAATCCATCTTAAGTGAACCAATACTAGTTAATGCAAAGTAATATATCAAATATATAATTATACATTAAATCATTAAATCAACACTTGATTTAACGATCCGGTCATATCGCATATAACCGACTAATATCCAATGTATCGGCTTATCGAATCAATCCTCGATTCGATAACTAGGTTATATCGCATACAACCATTCGATACATTCATCGCGAGAATAGAATACGGTATCACATACACGCATTATTCTCGGTCCCGCACATATCTCATATGCGCTCCTATTTCGTTTCGCTTGAGCCAGGAAACCTCTGTGTAGGACTCTAAAGACTCGTCAATACGCCGGCAGCAGGTGATGATCATATCAAACACCCACAAGCCGCAAGCGGTCTGCTAAACGTAACGGCCACCTGGGTATTGAGCGAAGAGAAGATCGACGAGCAAGCCCACTCACACTCTTGTGAATCCAACCAGTAACACTTACCGTACAGTCCGGTCTCGTCGTTTGATATGTCGCATATCTCACCTAGAGGTGGTAAACGTCAGACCCCAATAGCTCGATAAGTCGTGTCGATATGAGGTCTATAACAGTTCGAGAAACTACTGGTAACACTTACCAGTAAATCTCAGCAACCCTGGCCAGGGATTTCCGGTTATAGCCAATCGAACACAGCGCAACATCAACTCCCTATACCGGGAGAGACGAATCCCCTCCTATCGCTCATTGCCTCCATGTGATTCGGGACTGTACCCAAAAGCCACCGTTTTGCACGCCCTCTTGGACGTGGTAAGGTTGAAATCAAAGCACAGTGGGAATCACACAAGACTCTATGACGATCTCGGGTCTACAGACTAACCTGTACCAGTGTCACCAGAGAACTTCCATCTGACGTGAGGTATAATACCATCTGGGAGTTCTCGGCGAGTCCGTCCAGTGTACCCAGTCTCTACTGAGCACCCGTATATCATCTCCGATGTCAAACACCAATGGATATGGGATCATCCATCGCCCATCTGTATGGGTCGAGAAGGTATACGCTAGTCTACTCTGGTATATCGATGCCCCGTCTCGATACACCCACGACTAGGGACCTTGAAGGATGTACTTATAGACTACCATGTCCCCACTAGTATGATCCGCATCATAGTCCAGGTAGTCAAGTACACATCCTAAGGGCTTTACCAACATGAAACAGAGAGACAATCAGTATACACGTTAAGGTAAAGAGTAACCAGATAGCATACTATCATGTCGAGCAAGAAAGTCCTCCCTATATATGTCCCAGCATCCACTACAATATACATCCTATGTACAGTAATGGCCTCTAGGGCATACATATAACTAACATATTCATCACAAAATGATTTTCTTTTTCTTCCTCCTCTTGAAAAGCTTCACTAGCTTTTGGGTTTGTGATGATTTTAAGTAAGATAAAGAAAACAAAAGAGAGCAAAATTCCTACTTCATCATCCTCATCTATTCTAGCCACTTAGATTAAGGTGTTTGCTTTACTAATACTTTATTAGTGAAGCAAGAGCTTGGGTTTAAGATTCTTCAAGGTAGATCATCTTGGATTAGTGAAGACTTCAAGAAAGATGCATCGTTCTCTTCATGGAGCCTATCAAGAGTCCGTGTACTTGATGATCGCAGCGAAGAGACCTCAACACGGAGCTAATGAAGCGAAGGAACGGACTACAATGGTTGTAATCCCTAACTCTTAGATGTTAAAGTGTTTAACATGTTAGTTTGGTTTGATTCTCTAGTTAAGATCCTTAGTTTAGGGTTATCTATAATGGAAAATTTTTAACTTGGCATGGATGTTGCCTCCCGAAACCTTGCTGCCGTTGTATGTATCCCAACACCCATACCATATCACATATGGAGTGGTAGGCACCTGATTTGATTGGAACCCTATTCAATAGGTATGCAGCTTCTCAAGTGCATAACACCAAAAGGAAATAGGCAACTCGGTAGTACTCATCATAGAACATACCATATCACATTGGATGCGATTGCTCTGCCCCGATACACCGACGTGTTGTGGTGTATACGGAGGAGTAATGCTGAGAGAGAATCTCATTCTCTTTTAGAATAGTCCAGGAATTCCGTGCTCAAGTATTCTCCTCCCTGATCACATCAAAGGACATAATACTTTTACCCATTTTGATTCTCTACTTCTAACTTATATTCTTTGAATTTCTCAAAAGGTTCAGACTTGTGTTTCAACAGGAACATATGTCCGAATCTTGAGAGATCATCAGTGAATGTAATGAAGTACAAAGAACCAGTTCTGGCATGTATAGACAGGGGACCTACATACATCATCATGTATCAATCCCAAGAGTTCACTAACCCTTTCTCTGTTTCGAATAAACGGAGCTATGGTCATCTTATCTTTGTGACATGACTGGCAAGTTTCACAAGATGTAAATTCAAACTGATTTAAATATGCATCTTAATGTAACTTCAGCTAGTCGGGGCGCATTGATATGACCTAGTCTACAATGCCTCAAGAAGGATTCGTTCATTTATGAACTCTTACTCTTGTGTGTGTTCTATACGTTAAGAACTGTAGTTTGATTTAGAACGTATATGCTTTTAGATAACGTGCCTGAACCGATCAACTCTTGATATAGGAAATGTTCAAAACATTATCCAACAATAAAAATTATATCCTTCTTTACTAAATAAAGATACTGATATGATGTTGTATATCAGGTTCGGTATCTAATAACATTCATTCAGAATCAATGTATTTGGTAACACAGGGTGATAACTGCCAACTTGCTTTGGCTGCAACACTTGCACCGTTTCTAACTCTTAAAACTTATCACCCTTTCTCAGTTATCTACCTATCTGTAGCCCATGTGACAGATTACATATGTGGGATCCTGATCCGGTATCTCATACCCAGGACGTAAAGGGTACTGAGAAACAGTTCTCGGTAATGAACACACCCGAAGAAGATGCATCATCATGCACTTTCTTCGTTTGGGCGGCATGGGAATTCTGGTAATCCCCTATGTCCTGCTCGGTCTTATAACAATTATAAGTTAGAGCGGGACCAACGTTCCCCAGCTCAGTATAACAAGCGGGTTCGGTCAATACATCCATATTATTATCTTGATTAAGGCGTGACATGGTCGCTACCTGGGGAGAGAGAGAAGAAAATGCTCAGCGTATGCTCTTGCAAGATTAGATTGGTTATTATTTTATCTAATCAGGATGGCTCCCATTTTTTTTATCAAATCTTCCTTCAAACCCTAAAAGGAAAGACTAGCCGGGATTAATTACACCCTACTGTTGGAGATAGTGCCCTCATAGTCAATTATTGGATCGCAGGTACGTGATTGCAATGATTGCGGAGGACCTATACCGGTAGGACAGTCTTACTCGAGATGATAGTATGCTATCTGGTTTGCCTTTATCAGTCGTGTACATGTTCAGGTGACTGATTGCATGTTACACTTTGATAGAGCCCTTAGGATCTTGCTTTACTACCAACAGTATGATGGCGATCATATACGTGAGAGTTGGGTAGTTTATATGCATATCCTTAATTGTGGTCCCTAGTCGTGGGAGTTTCGAGACAGGGCATCGATACTCCGGAGTAGACTAGTGTGTACAGTCGAGACCCCGACGAGGGGCGGTGGCCGGTCTCACAAGCCACTGGTGTCAGTTGGATCACCTAAGATGTATACAGGTGCTCATTGGGTTATGAGTACACTGGACAGGACTCGCCGGGAATCTGCTAGTTAGTACTATACCTATCGTCAGATAGCAGTTCCCTGGTGACATGTGTACAGGTTAGTTCATCGACCTGAGGTCGTCATTTGTCTCGTATGAGTTCCCACTGTGCTTTGATTTCTACCCTACCACGGCTCAAAGGAGTCGTGCAAACAGGTAGCTTTTGGGTACAGTCCCGAGCCATATGGAGGCACGTGAGCGGATCGGCAGGGGATTCGTCTCTCCCGGTATTGGGGGCGAGGTCGTGCTGTGTCTAGGAGAGCCATTACACAAAGCCCACGGCCGTGGCAGGAGATTTACTGGTAGGTACTCCATGTAAGTCGATGTACTTCACCCCAGTACTTGTGGGGAGGCGGATTTTACAAAAACTATCAAGTTTAAACAACGAACATCGACTAACCGCTTGAATCGAAGCTAAACTATAAATAACCGTATCCAATGAGTTTCTTTTCACTAGTGATTAGGGATTATACCTAATGAAACCGGTCCTTCTTCTTTGTGTCCTCCTTTGTTCTCCTCGACCTTCTCTAGGTAGTAGACGATCCACCCGAGAGCAAAACACCAAGCTAAACCTCTAACTTGAGGTAACTAATCAACTTTGATTGCTAATCAAAGATGAAAGGATGATATAGAGTGAAGGTAATGGATTGTTTAGTCTAACTAATCCTTTGATCTCAACACATGAGGATTAAGGATTAGGGTTTGAAGATGAGAGCTTGAGGAGAGAGAATGTGAGATAAGATAATGAGAGGAGAGAGAGTGTATCATAATATATTATGAAGCATTTCTTTTTAACAATAATGAATAAAGGAAATGAATAAGCATGCTTCATAAAATATCTAGTGGTGATTCATTAGCATGAGTCATTAAGCAATAAATGTGCATTAATGAAATGAATGAATCACCACCATGACTCACTTTCTTATCCAAAAGAAACCTCCTTAGTCACATCTTCTAGAAGCTTCTCGAGTAATTACGAGAACGCCCTTCCGAACCGTAAAAATACGGAAAATCTTTAGACTGTATAAATCCAATAACCGGATACCAGTAACTGGCTTAAACCAAAGCCGACTGGTAAAAACTGTCCGAAAGTCGTACGCGCGTAAACGCACGTATGCGTCCGAACCCTTTGTCGCAAAACCATGCAACCTCTATATCGTTTCGCCTGGAGTAGGAAACTCTCTGTGTGGGACTCTAGAGACTCGACTACTACGCTGGCAGTGGGTTTAACCACAGACCGCAAGCGGCACTAGCTGTACGTAACGGTCCCCAGGTAGTTGTCGATAAGAAGGCCGATGAGTAAACCCATCCGAACTCCTACTGAGTCTGATGTGACAATCTCCATACAGTCCGGTCCGTTCGTCCATGACTATCGCATATCGGGCCTAGGGGGGGCGGCAAGCGTCAGTCCCCTAATAGCGGTATAAGTCGTGTCGGAGTGAAGCCCATTACACCCTGAGAAACTACTGGAACCTACCAGCAAATCTCGCTTTCCCTGGCCAGGGACTTTGCGTAATGGCTCTCTGACACAGCACGATATCTACTCCCAATACCGGGAGGGACGAATCCTGTCTAACCGCCACTGCCTCCAAGTGCTCGGGACTGCACCCAACTGCTACCTGTTTGCACGACTCCTTTGAGCCGTGGTAGGGTAGCAATCTAAGAACAGTGGGACACACTCGAGGCGAAGTAGCAGTGTCAAGTCTGCGGACTATGCTGTACTCATGTCACCTAGGAACTGTTCACTGACGACTGGTATCAAACCAACCAACAGTTCCCTGTGAGTCCTGTCCGGTGTACCTGTAACCTAACGAGCACCTGTATACTATCTCCAGTACGACGTACTGACGGCTGTGGGACAGACCATCTCCCCAACTGGGATGAGAAGCGTACACACCAGTCTACTCCGGAGTATCGATGCTCAGTCTCGATAATCCAACGACCAGGGACCTGAATAAGGATGTGCTTGTAGACTACCCAGCCCCCACTAGTGTGACTGCCATCACAACGCTGGTAGACAAGCAAGATCCTAAGAGCTCTATCAATACGTATACTCACATATTAAGATAGAAAAACCAAGTAGCATACTACCATGTTTAGCAAGACTGTTATATACATGTGAATATCCCAAGCTTCCATTAAGTAATATACAAGCTAGTATGATACAGTAATGGCCTTCTAGGGCATAAACACTAACAATCTCCCACTTGCACTAGGGCCATGTACTGGCATATCGTAGACCAATGATCTCGAGTAGCCTCTCGAACTGAATCTGAGGAAGGGCCTTCGTGAATGGATCAGCAATGTTCTCTTCTGAAGCAACTCTCCGAACCTCGATCTCCTGACGATCAATGATCTCCCTGATCAGGTGATACCGCCTCAAGATGTGTCTGGACTTCTGATGGGACCTTGGTTCCTTCGCTAAAGCTATAGCTCCGTTGTTGTCGCAATACAGAGGTATTGGATCAACTATGGTAGGAACCACCTGAAGTTCTGTTAGGAACTTCTTCATCCAGACTGCTTCTTTTGCGGCATCGCTAGCAGCTATATACTCCGCTTCCATCGTCGAGTCAGCAACGGTGTCCTGCTTGGAGCTCTTCCAGCACACCGCCCCTCCATTGAGGGTAAAGACATAACCCGACATGGACTTGGAATCGTCCTTATCACTCTGGAAGCCGGAATCAGCAAAGGCCTCCAACCTGAGGTCTTTTCCGCCGTAAACCAAGAACATCTCCTTAGTCCTCCTCAGGTACTTGAGAATGTTCTTTACTGCTATCCAGTGTTTCTCCCCTGGGTCTGACTGATACCGGCTTACCACGCTTAGTGCGTAAGCTACATCTGGTCTGGTACACAACATCGCATACATTATAGAGCCTACCGCAGAAGCGTAGGGTATAATAGACATGCGTTCCCTTTCTAAATCAGTCTTTGGAGACATCTCTTTGGAGAGGGTGATTTCGTGACAAGCCGGTAGATTACCGCGCTTAGAATCTTCCATACTGAATCTTTTCAGTACAGTGTCGATATACCTGGACTGCGAAAGTCCCAACATCCTCTTGGATCTATCACGATAGATCCGGATCCACAGAATGTAAGAGGCATCACCCAGGTCTTTCATGGAGAACCTGTGTGACAAGAATCCTTTGACAGATTGTAGCATAGGAATGTCATTTCCTATCAATAGAATGTCATCCACGTACAAGACGAGGAATACGACACTTCTGGCCACAACTTTACTATATATGCACGGTTCATCTGGATTTTTGATAAAGTCATATTCTTTGACTGTCTCATCAAAACAGATGTTCCAACTCCGCGATGCCTGCTTTAGTCCATAAATGGACTTAAGCAGCTTGCATACTTTCCCGCTGCTCCCACTCTGATTGAAACCCTCTGGCTGATCCATATAGACGCTCTCTTCTAAATTTCCATTCAGAAAAGCCGTCTTTACGTCCATCTGCCAGATTTCATAATCATGGAAGGCAGCAATAGCAAGAAGGACCCGAATGGATTTGAGCATAGCCACTGGAGAAAAGGTTTCGTCATAGTCCAAACCAGGTCTTTGACGAAAACCCTTTGCAACAAGTCTAGCCTTATAGGTTTCCGCCTGTCCATCTACACCAATCTTTTTCTTGAAGATCCATTTGCATCCTATGGGTTTTACTCCATCTGGAGCAAAGTCCAAAGTCCATACTTTGTTGGTGTACATGGACTCCATCTCGGTCCGCATTGCATCTAGCCATCGTACCGAGTCGCCGCTCTGGATGGCCTGCTGGAAGTCAGTAGGTTCATCATCATCTATGATGCAATCCTCTCTATCCCCATCTATGAGAAAACCGTAGTATCTCTCAGGCGGATGAGACGGCCTACTACTCCTGCGGAGGGGTGCGGGAATGTTCTGTTCTTCTTGAACCTCTGGTTCTACCAAGCTTTCAGTAGCAGTTTGTGGTTCTGGAATTTCTTCCAGTTCTATTTCGCTCCCACTTATTTCCTTTTCTAAAAACTGATTTTCCAGAAAATGGGCATTACGAGAAACAAAAACCTTTTGTTCCTCTGCGTAATAGAAATAATATCCCTTGGAGTTCTTTGGATATCCCACAAACATACATTTTACTGATCGTGCCTCGAGCTTGTCCACATGCTGCTTTTTAACAAAAGCTGGACATCCCCAAATCTTCATATGCTGAAGATGGGGTTTCTTCCCAGTCCACATCTGATATGGAGTGGTAGGCACAGTCTTGGTAGGAGCTCTGTTCAGAAGATATGCCGCTGATTCTAGCGCATAACCCCAGAAAGATCGCGGTAACTCAGCATTACTCATCATGAATCGTACCATATCCAATAGGGTTCGATTCCGTCTCTCCAATACACCGTTATGCTGTGGAGTGTATGGAGGAGTAAGCTGAGAGAGAATTCCTTTCTCTTTTAGGTAACCTAGGAACTCGGCACTCAAGTATTCTCCACCTCGATCAGATCTAAGTGTCTTTATACTTTTGCCGGTTTGGTTTTCTACTTCATTCTTATACTCTTGGAATTTCTCAAAAGCCTCGGATTTATGTTTCATCAGATAAATGAATCCGTATCTTGAGTAATCATCCGTGAAAGTAATGAAATAGGAAAAACCACCTCTCGCATGTGTAGACATTGGACCACATACATCACTGTGTATGAGTCCTAAGAGCTCGCTCGCTCTTACTCCTTGTCCAGTGAATGGAGTCTTTGTCATCTTTCCTTTGAGACAAGATTGACAAGTGTCATAAGTTTGATATTCGAACGTGTCCAAATATCCTTCTCTATGCAACTTAGTCAACCTTCTCTCATTGATGTGACCCAGTCTACAATGCCATAAGAAAGCTTTATTTAAATCTGGAGACTTTCTTTTTAGTGTGTTCTGGACATTGAAAATTTGGAGTTGGTTTAACACATATATGCCGTTATTTAGAGTACCGGACCCAATCAAACCATGATTAAGGTGGATGTTGACAACATCTCTTACAAACGTGAAATCATAACCTTTATTTGATAACAAGGAAACTGATATGATATTACACGTTAAGCTGGGTACAAAATAACAGTTATGTAAAACCAAAATGTGTCCACTCGTCAATCCTAGGTGATAATCCCCGACGGACGCAGCTCCCACGCTAGCTCCGTTAGCAACCCTGAGGATCATATCACCTTCCTTCAGCACTCTACGGTTTCTCAGTGCCTGCAAAGAATTGCAAATATGAGATCCTGATCCGGTATCCAATACCCAGGAAGTAGAGTTGATCGACAGACAATTCTCAATTACAAACACACCTGAAGTCGAAGCCACAGCTTGCTTCGGTTCCTGGTTCTTGGCGTTCCACGCCTTGCAATCTTTCTTCCAGTGCCCTTTCCTGTGACAATGGAAGCACTCATCCAGGCCAACTACCGGTGCTGTAAACTTTTTCTTTCCCTTCTTTCCCACCTTACTAACACCTCCTCTAGGTCTGGGTGCGGCCTTCTTCTTCCTTCCTTTGGCCCTAGCCTTGGACCCGGAAGAAGATGAACCGCCAACAAACATAGCGGGTGTTTCCCTTGCCTTCTGCAAGGTGCCCTCTGCACTCCTTAACATGTTCAGGAGTTCCGCAAGTTCAACTTCTTTTCCTTGAAGATTGAAGTTGAGGATAAACTGGGCGTAGGTGGGAGGAAGGGACTGAAGAACAAGGTCTGTATAGAGCTCATTATCCAAAGTCGTCCCAAGGTCCGCGAGCTCTTCAATATAGCCGATCATCTGTAGGACATGTTCACCTACCGATGACCCGACAGCCAACCTCGCTCGAAACAGTTTCTTAGAGGTCTCGTATCTTGCTATACGAGATTGCTCTCCATAAAGTTCCTTTGTATGGAGAAATATGCCATCTAGGGACATATCCTCGTGCCTCCTCTGATGTTCATTGTTCATCGAGGCAAGCACGATGCACTTGGCTCTCGCGCAATCTAAATCCCAGGTCTTGCGGATTTCCTTATCCGCATTGCTGGATTTGGGACCAAGGACAGCAGGTGCTGTAGCGGTGAGGACGTACCCCAGTTTGTCATAGGTCAAAGCCATCTTGACATTCCGCAGCCAATCTTTATAGTTTGGCCCCGTCAGTATATTTTTCTCTAAAAGTAACTTAAGTCCAGTCATTTTCAGGGTCGCTGCAATTAGGAGAGAGAGAAGAAAACTCTTTAGCATGATGCTCTTGCAAGTTTAGAGTGGTTTTTAGTTTATCTAAACTGGATGGCTCCCACTGTTTCTCGAATCCTTCCTCAAACCATAAAAGAAGAATTAGCCAAGACTATTCTCACCGTACAATACTTGCTTAACCGTTCAGCCAGGCTGGTGTCGATACTTCGAGGGAGGTTTTCCAACGCTTTCGCGAAGTTCCTTAATTAAATAACCTCTTTTCTCTGGGGGCGTAACCCCGCTGACACTTTTCTGGACACCTACTAGGTTTATAGCATTGATCGTTAAGCGACGAATATCCTGATAAGTAGCATATACTCACAGTAGGATCGGGATCCAAATATCATCGTATGATAATGTTGAAGGAATCCTACCAACATTCATCAAACTCCAAATGGTATGCATCTCTTTGCAAATTTCAGTTTCTTTAGAAATTCCCGATATAAGTTTTTGCCCCATGCTCTTATGACCTTGGCTTTGGTCAAAATGTCATAAGTCACATGTCAAGTTCTACCCGTCATTATCTTGTCAATTTGAACCCATCCGTATATACCCCTGACTTTGGTCAAATGATAATACGACTGTCCCAAACTAACTCATCTATCTTATGCAACAAATGAAAACCCAGTAGCTACCAAACACTATGCCTTGACTTTGGCCAAAATGCATAGCTTGAATACTACTGAATACCCAAATGAAACGACGGAGGGCTACGACTGGTTTTGGCGAAACCGTAAACGTAGTGAACTTGATATAACCGAAGGAACCTGATAGCTTTTAAAAGGAGTGGTTAAATCTCCGCATTTAAAAATATCTGTTTTAAAAATAACCGAGTGGTTTCTTTTAAATTGTTCCAACGATTTAAACTTTGGTTTATTTTACTTTGCATTATAGATAATGCGTCCCATCATTAACCTATCATTGCAGAAAACAACGAAAATACAACGTCCTCTTATGCCATCCGCATTCGCCACGGGGTCCCGTCATCACCCGTTAGGTTACTTAACTAACGACAGAGCGGGGGCTGGGCTAGCGCGGGTGTAAAACATAAGTGGCGTCTAAATAGCTATCATAAATATAGATATTTTACATTCGTCTGACGCAATGATATTCATTCCAGAACACAGATAAACAATATTGGATTTGCAAGCAATCTGTATTTCTTTTGAGCCTGCAAGAAAAGACAGATTACACAGTTGTGATGAATAGCCGTTTACCCCACCCTCGACCCCTACGGGTACGGCAAACTACCCACCCGGCAGTCTGTGTACCCCACCTTGGGTCAGTCCTAGGAGCAAAAACAGTAAAAAGAAATAATACAACGGTGGCTACAACCGCAACCTGGAAGTGCCCCGCGAAAATAATATTACAACAAATTACATTTACAACAAATGAATTAATCAATAACCCATTGCTAAACCCCGGCTATACACCACAACAGTCCAATACAGTTTATATGCACAAACAGATATAACCATTTCAGAAATGTGCAACCCCCTGCCAACCGACATACTAGCAGTTGGGGGAGGTTTACGAACACATTAAACAATCACAGATATAATCCAATACGCAAATACTGTACAATTCGATCGAATAAACAACATCAATATTGCTCCAAAATCTGCTCTGTTAAACAGTAACCTGAGCAATAATTAAACATTCCAGAAAACCCAAAACACCACAGGGGACCCACCCAAAAAAAACGAGTTCCTGACTCGTCAACTCGGCCGCGGTTGCGCGGCGGATCGGTGGGATCCGCCGCCCTTCCGCGGCGCTTTAGACGAATCAGAAGCCCAAATTTTTTGGGTGTTCTACTGTGGTCATGTCAAGCTCTCTGAACATACCTGAAAAATTTTCTGACTTCATTTTAACTTCGACAGAAACTTGACAGAATTAGGGTTTTGCGGCTTTGTTTTTCCGTTCGAAATTCGTACAAATTTGCAATTAAGTTATTTATTGTTTAGCGAGGCTCTGATACCACTGTAAGTCGATGTACTTCACCCCAGTACTTGTGGGGAGGCGGATTTTACAAAAACTATCAAGTTTAAACAACGAACATCGACTAACCGCTTGAATCGAAGCTAAACTATAAATAACCGTATCCAATGAGTTTCTTTTCACTAGTGATTAGGGATTATACCTAATGAAACCGGTCCTTCTTCTTTGTGTCCTCCTTTGTTCTCCTCGACCTTCTCTAGGTAGTAGACGATCCACCCGAGAGCAAAACACCAAGCTAAACCTCTAACTTGAGGTAACTAATCAACTTTGATTGCTAATCAAAGATGAAAGGATGATATAGAGTGAAGGTAATGGATTGTTTAGTCTAACTAATCCTTTGATCTCAACACATGAGGATTAAGGATTAGGGTTTGAAGATGAGAGCTTGAGGAGAGAGAATGTGAGATAAGATAATGAGAGGAGAGAGAGTGTATCATAATATATTATGAAGCATTTCTTTTTAACAATAATGAATAAAGGAAATGAATAAGCATGCTTCATAAAATATCTAGTGGTGATTCATTAGCATGAGTCATTAAGCAATAAATGTGCATTAATGAAATGAATGAATCACCACCATGACTCACTTTCTTATCCAAAAGAAACCTCCTTAGTCACATCTTCTAGAAGCTTCTCGAGTAATTACGAGAACGCCCCTCCGAACCGTAAAAATACGGAAAATCTTTAGACTGTATAAATCCAATAACCGGATACCAGTAACTGGCTTAAACCAAAGCCGACTGGTAAAAACTGTCCGAAAGTCGTACGCGCGTAAACGCACGTATGCGTCCGAACCCTTTGTCGCAAAACCATGCAACCTCTATATCGTTTCGCCTGGAGTAGGAAACTCTCTGTGTGGGACTCTAGAGACTCGACTACTACGCTGGCAGTGGGTTTAACCACAGACCGCAAGCGGCACTAGCTGTACGTAACGGTCCCCAGGTAGTTGTCGATAAGAAGGCCGATGAGTAAACCCATCCGAACTCCTACTGAGTCTGATGTGACAATCTCCATACAGTCCGGTCCGTTCGTCCATGACTATCGCATATCGGGCCTAGGGGGCGGCAAGCGTCAGTCCCCTAATAGCGGTATAAGTCGTGTCGGAGTGAAGCCCATTACACCCTGAGAAACTACTGGAACCTACCAGCAAATCTCGCTTGCCCTGGCCAGGGACTTTGCGTAATGGCTCTCTGACACAGCACGATATCTACTCCCAATACCGGGAGGGACGAATCCTGTCTAACCGCCACTGCCTCCAAGTGCTCGGGACTGCACCCAACTGCTACCTGTTTGCACGACTCCTTTGAGCCGTGGTAGGGTAGCAATCTAAGAACAGTGGGACACACTCGAGGCGAAGTAGCAGTGTCAAGTCTGCGGACTATGCTATACTCATGTCACCTGGGAACTGTTCACTGACGACTGGTATCAAACCAACCAACAGTTCCCTGTGAGTCCTGTCCGGTGTACCTGTAACCTAACGAGCACCTGTATACTATCTCCAGTACGACGTACTGACGGCTGTGGGACAGACCATCTCCCCAACTGGGATGAGAAGCGTACACACCAGTCTACTCCGGAGTATCGATGCTCAGTCTCGATAATCCAACGACCAGGGACCTGAATAAGGATGTGCTTGTAGACTACCCAGCCCCCACTAGTGTGACTGCCATCACAACGCTGGTAGACAAGCAAGATCCTAAGAGCTCTATCAATACGTATACTCACATATTAAGATAGAAAAACCAAGTAGCATACTACCATGTTTAGCAAGACTGTTATATACATGTGAATATCCCAAGCTTCCATTAAGTAATATACAAGCTAGTATGATACAGTAATGGCCTTCTAGGGCATAAACACTAACACTCCAGTAGTATCTCAGGGTGTTATTGGGCTTCACTCCGACACGACTTATACTGCTATTGGGGGTCTGACGTTGCTAGCCCCCTAAGCGGATATGCGATACTCATTGACGAACGGACCGGACTGTATATACATTGTCACTGTTAGGCTCAGTAGGGTTTTCGGAGGAGTTCGCTCATCGGTCTCCCTTGAGTTCGCTCCTCGGCCACCCTTGAGGTCAGTCCATGGGCAGCCGTTACGCATAGCTAGTGCCGCTGACGGTTTATGGTTAAACCCACTGCCAGGGTACTGACGAGTCATTAGAGTCCCCCACAGACAGTTTCCCAAGTTCGGGCGAAACGTTGTAGAGGCCGTATGGTTTTATGGCAGGGTTCGGAAAATGCACGTGCGTTTACGCACGTGTTATTTTTCGGGCAGATGATACTGGTCGGCTTTGGTTTAAGCCGGATCCGAGTATTATATTGAGTAGGTATAATATCTTTGTCTCAGTTGCATTTGTATTCGGTCGTAATACAAATGCGGGTATATTTATACAGTTTCGGGGTTATCCTGAAAGTTGTTTCGGGATCACTTTTGGAAGTTGCCAGTTTCCAGTTTTCTATCAGCCGTCTTTTAACATTCAGTTAAAGACGGATTTATCTTTTCTTCTGATATGAGTGAGTCATCATTCTAGAAGCTTCTAGAAGTGATGATGAGGCTAATGACTCATTTGTGTCATTAATGGTTCATTAATGATGCAAGGTGACTAGGTTTAAGGTGATTGGTTCCTTTTGATGATTCATTCTTTCATGATTGTTTTGATAACTATGATTTTGTTATGGTCACCACTTGAACCCTCCTACCATCACCTCCCTCCTCTTTACAAATAGGCTGGCCCTCTCTCTCCTCTCCACTTGATTGATTCATTTGAGAAATTTGGTTAGAAAAGAAAAGAGTATAGTTTTGGATGCATAGAAATTTCTTAGTTCATTTCTTGTTCCATTTCATTTCCATCGGCAACTTCATTAACCGATCGTCCACGGACTTGGACGAAATGAGACAAAGTCATCTACTCATTCTCTACATCATTCTTGGTCGTCTCTTTTGGCAAACTTGACGATCGAGTTGCCTCGAGTCAGAGGCGGGAGCCCGTTTAAAGAACTGATCATGTGGTGCCACCTCGACGAGGAGATCGGAGATCGACGAGATCGGAGCAGCCGCAACGGAGCGTGGGATGATGGTTGAAGAACGAAGGACTCGGATCGTTCGGTATAACATTCCTACACTCTTTACAGTTTGTTAGTTTAGCAATAATGGCAGATCCGGGTTAAAGTATACGATAGCGCCAGTTAAAAAGCTTTTGTTCCGTATTTGGCGTCTGTAGACTGCCGGGGCGCTAGCGTAGACTTACAGTGGTATCAGAGCCTAACCATTTTGCTATACTAACTTGTGCTAACGCGTTTAAAACATCGATCCGACCGGAAATCGAAAATTGCAAAATCCATGCCCGACAGTTTCTGTTAATTTTAAACGGTCTCAAAATTTATTTCTGGATGTCTTAAAAATCTGTGCAGGATTTTTGAAGAGCCACGACAAAATTTGGGGTCGTAACTCCTCCAAGCTGCCGCGGAAGGGCGGCCAAACCCATGGTTTGGCCGCGCTTCCGCGGCCACGTGGGGAGCACGTGCTCCCAAATTTGGTCAGTGGGTTCTGTGTTGGATTTTGGGGTTTTTGGTATATTTAGTTTTGGCCCAGATTTTGTTACTGTTCACCAGTAAGCAGAAGGGCCCACTTTTTGATATTTGGTCTTTGGTCGATCGAAATTTAAATACGTTAGTGTACAGTGCTTACATTATATCTCCGACCGGGAATGTCATTTGATCGGTAAACCGCGTCTGATTGCTATAGTTCTTTTAGACGGGTTTGCGAACGTGACATTCGCGTTGATGTTCTGTGTTGTGCTGTGATGTTGCGGATTTGTCGTGGTGGATAGCAGTGTGCAATGGTAGTACAGTTTGAGTTTATTTGTACATTTGATATTGCGGGGCGAGCGTCCAACTTGTGGACTGCCGTCACTGCCTGTTGTATAATATTCTTTTGGGGCACGACCAGGTTGCGGTCGATGTACCTATTGTACTATTTTTCATTACTGTACTAGGTTTTACCCCAAGACGGAGTGCACGGATAGCGGGTTCTGAGAAGCAACGGGTCCGCATCTCATGGCTTTGAGAGGCAGAGGGGTCCCACTCGAGAATTTGTTAGTGTTTATGCCCTAGAAGGCCATTATTGTATCATACTAGCTTGTATATTACTTAATGGAAGCTTGGGATATTCACCTATATATAACAGTCTTGCTAAACATGGTAGTATGCTACTTGGTTTTTCTATCTTAATATGTGAGTGTACGTATTGATAGAGCTCTTAGGATCTTGCTTGTCTACCAGCGTTGTGATGGCAGTCACACTAGTGGGGGCTGGGTAGTCTACAAGCACATCCTTATTCAGGTCCCTGGTGTTAGTGTTTATGCCCTAGAAGGCCATTACTGTATCATACTAGCTTGTATATTACTTAATGGAAGCTTGGGATATTCACATGTATATAACAGTCTTGCTAAACATGGTAGTATGCTACTTGGTTTTTCTATCTTAATATGTGAGTATACGTATTGATAGAGCTCTTAGGATCTTGCTTGTCTACCAGCGTTGTGATGGCAGTCACACTAGTGGGGGCTGGGTAGTCTACAAGCACATCCTTATTCAGGTCCCTGGTCGTTGGATTATCGAGACAGAGCATCGATACTCCGGAGTAGACTAGTGTGTACGCTTCTCATCCCAGTTGGGGAGATGGTCTGTCCCACAGCCGTCAGTACGTCGTACTGGAGATAGTATACAGGTGCTCGTTAGGTTACGGGTACACCGGACAGGACTCACAGGGAACTGTTGGTTGGTTTGATACCAGTCGTCAGTAAACAGTTCCCAGGTGACATGAGTACAGCGTAGTCCGCAGACTTGACACTGCTACTTCGCCTCGAGTGTGTCCCACTGTTCTTAGATTGCTACCCTACCACGGCTCTATGGAGTCGTGCAAACAGGTAGCAGTTGGGTGCAGTCCCGAGCACTTGGAGGCAGTGGCGGTTAGACAGGATTCGTCCCTCCCGGTATTGGGAGAAGATATCGTGCTGTGTCAGAGAGCCATTACGCAAAGTCCCTGGCCAGGGCAAGCGAGATTTGCTGGTAGGTTCCAGCAGTTTCTCAGGGTGTAATGGGCTTCACTCCGACACGACTTATACCGCTATTAGGGGACTGACGCTTGCCGCCCCCCTAGGCCCGATATGCGATAGTCATGGACTAACGGACCGGACTGTATGGAGATTGTCACATCAGACTCAGTAGGAGTTCGGATGGGTTTACTCATCGGCCTTCTTATCGACAACTACCTGGGGACCGTTACGTACAGCTAGTGCCGCTTGCGGTCTGTGGTTAAACCCACTGCCAGCGTAGTAGTCGAGTCTCTAGAGTCCCACACAGAGAGTTTCCTACTCCAGGCGAAACGATATAGAGGTTGCATGGTTTTGCGACAAAGGGTTCGGACGCATACGTGCGTTTACGCGCGTACGACTTTCGGACAGATTTTACCAGTCGGCTTTGGTTTAAGCCAGTTACTGGTATCCGGTTATTGGATTTTTACAGTCTAAAGTTTTTCCGTATTTTTACGGATCGGAGGGGCGTTCTCGTAATTACTCGAGAAGCTTCTAGAAGATGTGACTAAGGAGGTTTCTTTTGGATGAGAGAGTGAGTCATAGTGGTGATTCATTCACTTCATTAATGCACATTTATTGCTTAATGACTCATGTTAATGAATCATCACAAGATATTTTGTGAAGCATGCTTATTCATTTCCTTTATTGATTATTTGATAAAAAGAATGCTTCATAATATTATGATACACTCTCTCTCTTCTCTCATTATCATATCACACATTCTCTCTCCTCAAGCTCTCATCTTCTAACCCTAATCCTTAATCCTCATGTGTTGAGATCAAAGGATTAGTTAGACTAAACAATCCATAACCTTCACTCTATATCATCCTCTCATCTTTGATTAGCAATCAAAGTTGATTAGTTACCTCAAGTTAGAGGTTTAGCTTGGTGTTTTGCTCTCGGGTGGATCGTCTACTACCTAGAGAAGGTCGAGGAGAACGAAGGAGGACGTAAAGAAGAAGGACCGGTTCATTAGGTATAATCCCTAATCTCTTATGAAAAGAAACTCATAGAATACGGTTTTTTAGAGTTTAGCTTCGATTCAAGCGGTTAGTCGATGTTCGTTGTTTAAACTTGATAGTTTTTTGTAAATTCCGCCTCCCCACAAGTACTGGGGTGTACTACATCGACTTACACCTGGTCGTTGGATTATCGAGACAGAGCATCGATACTCCGGAGTAGACTAGTGTGTACGCTTCTCATCCCAGTTAGGGAGATGGTCTGTCCCACAGCCGTCAGTACGTCGTACTGGAGATAGTATACAGGTGCTCGTTAGGTTACGGGTACACCGGACAGGACTCACAGGGAACTGTTGGTTGGTTTGATACCAGTCGTCAGTGAACAGTTCCCAGGTGACATGAGTACAGCGTAGTCCGCAGACTTGACACTGCTACTTCGCCTCGAGTGTGTCCCACTGTTCGTAGATTGCTACCCTACCACGGCTCAAAGGAGTCGTGCAAACAGGTGGCAGTTGGGTGCAGTCCCGAGCACTTGGAGGCAGTGGCGGTTAGACAGGATTCGTCCCTCCCGGTATTGGGAGTAGATATCGTGCTGTGTCAGAGAGCCATTACGCAAAGTCCCTGGCCAGGGCAAGCGAGATTTGCTGGTAGGTTCCAGTAGTTTCTCAGGGTGTAATGGGCTTCACTCCGACACGACTTATACCGCTATTAGGGGACTGACGCTTGCCGCCCCCCTAGGCCCGATATGCGATAGTCTTGGACGAACGGACCGGACTGTATGGAGATTGTCACATCAGACTCAGTAGGAGTTCGGATGGGTTTACTCATCGGCCTTCTTATCGACAACTATCTGGGGACCGTTACGTACAGCTAGTGCCGCTTGCGGTCTGTGGTTAAACCCACTGCCAGCGTAGTAGTCGAGTCTCTAGAGTCCCACACAGAGAGTTTCCTACTCCAGGCAAAACGATATAGAGGTTGCATGGTTTTGCGACAAAGGGTTCGGACGCATACGTGCGTTTACGCACGTACGACTTTCGGACAGTTTTTACCAGTCGGCTTTGGTTTAAGCCAGTTACTGGTATCCGGTTATTGGATTTTTACAGTCTAAAGTTTTTCCGTATTTTTTGCGGATTGGAGAGGCGTTCTCGTAATTGTACGAGAAGCTTCTAGAAGATGTGACTAAGGAGGTTACTTTGGATGAGGTTGTGAGTCATTGTGGTGATTCATTCATTTCATTAATGCACATTTATTGCTTAATGACTCATGCTAATGAATCACCACTAGATATTTTATGAAGCATGCTTATTCATTTCTTTTATTCATTATTCTTAAATAAGAATGCTTCATAATATATTATGATACACTCTCTCTCTTCTCTCATTATCTTATCTCATATTCTCTCTCCTCAAGCTCTCATCTTCAAGATACTAATCCTTAATCCTCATGTGTTGAGATCAAAGGTTTAGTTAGACTTAAGCATCCATTACCTTTACTCTATATCATCCTTTCATCTTTGATTAGCAATCAAAGTTGATTAGTTACCTCAAGTTAGAGGTGTAGCTTGGTGTTTTGCTCTCGGGTGGATCGTCTACTACCTAGAGAAGGTCGAGGAGAACAAAGGAGGACACAAAGACGAAGGACTAGTTTCGATAGGTATAATCCCTTAACACTATAGTTTAGTATAGCTATGTGTTTGGTTATTATTTGTTTAGCTTCGATTCAAGCGGTTAGTCGATGTTCGTTGTTTAAACTTGATCGTTTTTGAAAATTCCGCCTCCCCATAAGTACTGGGGTGTACTACATCGACTTACAGTGGTATCAGAGCCTCGCTAAATAATAAATAACTTAATTGCAAATTTGTACGAATTTCGAACGGAAAAACAAAGCCGCAAAACCCTAATTCTGTCAAGTTTCTGTCGAAGTTAAAATGAAGTCAGAAAATTTTTCAGGTGTGTTCAGAGAGCTTGACATGACCACAGTAGAACACCCAAAAAATTTGGGCTTCTGATTCGTCTACAGTGCCACGGAAGGGCGGCGGATCCCACCGATCCGCCGCGCAACCGCGGCCGAGTTGACGAGTCAGGAACTCGTTTTTTTTGGGTGGGTCCCCTGTGGTGTTTTGGGTTTTCTGGAATGTTTAATTATTGCTCAGGTTACTGTTTAACAGAGCAGATTTTGGAGCAATATTGATGTTGTTTATTCGATCGAATTGTACAGTATTTGCATATTGGATTATATCTGTGATTGTTTAATGTGTTCGTAAACCTCCCCCAACTGCTAGTATGTCGGTTGGCAGGGGGTTGCACATTTCTGAAATGGTTATATCTGTTTGTGCATATAAACTGTATTGGACTGTTGTGGTGTATAGCCGGGGTTAGCAATGGGTTATTGATTAATTCATTTGTTGTAAATGTAATTTGTTGTAATATTATTTTCGCGGGGCACTTCCAGGTTGCGGTTGTAGCCACCGTTGTATTATTTCATTTTACTGTTTTTGCTCCTAGGACTGACCCAAGGTGGGGTGCACAGACTGCCGGGTGGGTAGTTTGCCGTACCCGTAGGGGTCGAGGGTGGGGTAACGGCTATTCATCACAACTGTGTAATCTGTCTTTTCTTGCAGGCTCAAAAGAAATACAGATTGCTTGCAAATCCAATATTGTTTATCTGTGTTCTGGAATGAATATCATTGCGTCAGACGAATGTAAAATATCTATATTTATGATAGCTATTTAGACGCCACTTATGTTTTACACCCGCGCTAGCCCAGCCCCCGCTCTGTCCTTAGTTAAGTAACCTAACGAGTGATGACGGGACCCCGTGGCGAATGCGGATGGCATAAGAGGACGTTGTATTTTCGTTGTTTTCTGCAATGATAGGTTAATGATGGGACGCATTATCTATAATGCAAAGTAAAACAAACCAAAGTTTAAATCGTTGGAACAATTTAAAAGAAACCACTCGGTTATTTTTAAAACAGATATTTTTAAATGCGGAGCTTTAACCACTCCTTTTAAAAGCTATCAGGTTCCTTCGGTTATATCAAGTTCACTACGTTTACGGTTTCGCCAAAACCAGTCGTAGCCCTCCGTCATTTCATTTGGGTATTCAGTAGTATTCAAGCTATGCATTTTGGCCAAAGTCAAGGCATAGTGTTTGGTAGCTACTGGGTTTTCATTTGTTGCATAAGATAGATGAGTTGGTTTGGGACAGTCGTATTACCATTTGACCAAAGTCAGGGGTATATACGGATGGGTTCAAATTGACAAGATAATGACGGGTAGAACTTGACATGTGACTTATGACATTTTGACCAAAGCCAAGGTCATAAGAGCATGGGGCAAAAACTTATATCGGGAATTTCTAAAGAAACTGAAATTTGCAAAGAGATGCAAACCATTTGGAGTTTGATGAATGTTGGTAGGATTCCTTCAACATTATCAAACGATGATATTTGGAGCCCGATCCTACTGTGAGTATATGCTACTTATCAGGATATTCGTCACTTAACGATCAATGCTATAAACCTAGTAGGTGTCCAGAAAAGTGTCAGCGGGGTTACGCCCCCAGAGAAAAGAGGTTATTTAATTAAGGAACTTCGCGAAAGCGTTGGAAAACCTCCCTCGAAATACCGACACCAGCCTGGCTGAACGGTTAAGCAAGTATTGTACGGTGAGAATAGTCTTGGCTAATTCTTCTTTTATGGTTTGAGGAAGGATTCGAGAAACAGTGGGAGCCATCCAGTTTAGATAAACTAAAAACCACTCTAAACTTGCAAGAGTATCATGCTAAAGAGTTTTCTTCTCTCTCTCCTAATTGCAGCGACCCTGAAAATGACTGGACTTAAGTTACTTTTAGAGAAAAATATACTGACAGGGCCAAACTATAAAGATTGGCTGCGGAATGTCAAGATGGCTTTGACCTATGACAAACTGGGGTACGTCCTCACCGCTACAGCACCTGCTGTCCTTGGTCCCAAATCCAGCAATGCAGATAAGGAAATCCGCAAAACCTGGGATTTAGATTGCGCGAGAGCCAAGTGCATCGTGCTTGCCTCGATGAACAATGAACATCAGAGGAGGCATGAGGATATGTCCCTAGATGGCATATTTCTCCATACAAAGGAACTTTATGGAGAGCAATCTCGTATAGCAAGATACGAGACCTCTAAGAAATTGTTTCGAGCGAGGTTGGCTGTCGGGTCATCGGTAGGTGAACATGTCCTACAGATAATTGGCTACATAGAAGAGCTCGCAGATCTTGGGACGACTTTGGATAATGAGCTCTATACAGACCTTGTTCTCCAGTCCCTTCCTCCCACCTACGCCCAGTTTATCCTCAACTTCAATCTTCAAGGAAAAGAAGTTGAACTTGCGGAACTCCTGAACATGTTAAGGAGTGCAGAGGGCACCTTGTAGAAGGCAAGGGAAACACCCGCTATGTTTGTTGGCGGTGCATCTTCTTCCGGGTCCAAGGCTAGGGCCAAAGGAAGGAAGAAGAAGGCCGCACCCAGACCTAGAGGAGGTGTTAGTAAGGTGGGAAAGAAGGGAAAGAAAAAGTTTACAGCACCGGTAGTTGGCCTGGATGAGTGCTTCCATTGTCACAGGAAAGGGTACTGGAAGAAGGATTGCACGGCGTGGAACGCCAAGAACCAGGAACCGAAGCAAGCTGTGGCTTCGACTTCAGGTGTGTTTGTAATTGAGAATTGTCTGTCAATCAACTCTACTTCCTGGGTATTGGATACCGGATCAGGATCTCATATTTGCAATTCATTGCAGGCACTGAGAAACCGTAGAGTGCTGAAGGAAGGTGATATGATCCTCAGGGTTGCTAACGGAGCTAGCGTGGGAGCTGCGTCCGTCGGGGATTATCACCTAGGATTGACGAGTGGACACATTTTGGTTTTACATAACTGTTATTTTGTACCCAGCTTAACGTGTAATATCATATCAGTTTCCTTGTTATCAAATAAAGGTTATGATTTCACGTTTGTAAGAGATGTTGTTAACATCCACCTTAATCATGGTTTGATTGGGTCCGGTACTCTAAATAACGGCATATATGTGTTAAACCAACTCCAAATTTTCAATGTCCAGAACACACTAAAAAGAAAGTCTCCAGATTTAAATAAAGCTTTCTTATGGCATTGTAGACTGGGTCACATCAATGAGAGAAGGTTGACTAAGTTGCATAGAGAAGGATATTTGGACACGTTCGAATATCAAACTTATGACACTTATCAATCTTGTCTCAAAGGAAAGATGACAAAGACTCCATTCACTGGACAAGGAGTAAGAGCGAGCGAGCTCTTAGGACTCATACACAGTGATGTATGCGGTCCAATGTCTACACATGCGAGAGGTGGTTTTTCCTATTTCATTACTTTCACGGATGATTACTCAAGATACGGATTCATTTATCTGATGAAACATAAATCCGAGGCTTTTGAGAAATTCCAAGAGTATAAGAATGAAGTAGAAAACCAAACAGGCAAAAGTATTAAGACACTAAGATCTGATCGAGGTGGAGAATACTTAAGTGCCGAGTTCCTAGGTTACCTAAAAGAGAAAGGAATTCTCTCTCAGCTTACTCCTCCATACACTCCACAGCATAACGGTGTATCGGAGAGACGGAATCGAACCTTATTGGATATGGTACGATCCATGATGAGTAATACTGAGTTACCGCGATCTTTCTGGGGTTATGCGCTAGAATCAGCGGCATATCTTCTGAACAGGGCTCCTACCAAGACTGTGCCTACCACTCCATATCAGATGTGGACTGGGAAGAAACCCCATCTTCAGCATATGAAGATTTGGGGATGTCCAGCTTTTGTTAAAAAGCAGCATGTGGACAAGCTCGAGGCACGATCAGTAAAATGTATGTTTGTGGGATATCCAAAGAACTCCAAGGGATATTATTTCTATTACGCAGAGGAACAAAAGGTTTTTGTTTCTCGTAATGCCCATTTTCTGGAAAATCAGTTTTTAGAAAAGGAAAAAAGTGGGAGCGAAATAGAACTGGAAGAAATTCCAGAACCACAAACTGCTACTGAAAGTTTGGTAGAACCAGAGGTTCAAGAAGAACAGAACATTCCCGCACCCCTCCGCAGGAGTAGTAGGCCGTCTCATCCGCCTGAGAGATACTACGGTTTTCTCATAGACGGGGATAGAGAGGATTGCATCATAGATGATGATGAACCTACTGACTTCCAGCAGGCCATCCAGAGCGGCGACTCGGTACGATGGCTAGATGCAATGCGGACCGAAATGGAGTCCATGTACACCAACAAAGTATGGACTTTGGACTTTGCTCCAGATGGGGTAAAACCCATAGGATGCAAATGGATCTTCAAGAAAAAGATTGGTGTAGATGGACAGGTGGAAACCTATAAGGCTAGACTTGTTGCAAAGGGTTTTCGTCAAAGACCTGGTTTGGACTATGACGAAACCTTTTCTCCAGTGGCTATGCTCAAATCCATTCGGGTCCTTCTTGCTATTGCTGCCTTCCATGATTATGAAATCTGGCAGATGGACGTAAAGACGGCTTTTCTGAATGGAAATTTAGAAGAGAGCGTCTATATGGATCAGCCAGAGGGTTTCAATCAGAGTGGGAGCAGCGGGAAAGTATGCAAGCTGCTTAAGTCTATTTATGGACTAAAGCAGGCATCGCGGAGTTGGAACATCTGTTTTGATGAAACAGTCAAAGAATATGACTTTATCAAAAATCCAGATGAACCGTGCATATATAGTAAAGTTGTGGCCAGAAGTGTCGTATTCCTCGTCTTGTACGTGGATGACATTCTATTGATAGGAAATGACATTCCTATGCTACAATCTGTCAAAGGATTCTTGTCACACAGGTTCTCCATGAAAGACCTGGGTGATGCCTCTTACATTCTGGGGATCCGGATCTATCGTGATAGATCCAAGAGGATGTTGGGACTTTCGCAGTCCAGGTATATCGACACTGTACTGAAAAGATTCAGTATGGAAGATTCTAAGCGCGGTAATCTACCGGCTTGTCACGGAATCACCCTCTCCAAAGAGATGTCTCCCAAGACTGATTTGGAAAGGGAACGCATGTCTATTATACCCTACGCTTCTGCGGTAGGCTCTATAATGTATGCGATGTTGTGTACCAGACCAGATGTAGCTTACGCACTAAGCGTGGTAAGCCGGTATCAGTCAGACCCAGGGGAGAAACACTGGATAGCAGTAAAGAACATTCTCAAGTACCTGAGGAGGACTAAGGAGATGTTCTTGGTTTACGGCGGAAAAGACCTCAGGTTGGAGGCCTTTGCTGATTCCGGCTTCCAGAGTGATAAGGACGATTCCAAGTCCATGTCGGGTTATGTCTTTACCCTCAATGGAGGGGCGGTGTGCTGGAAGAGCTCCAAGCAGGACACTGTTGCTGACTCGACGATGGAAGCGGAGTATATAGCTGCTTGCGATGCCGCAAAAGAAGCAGTCTGGATGAAAAAGTTCCTAACAGAACTTCAGGTGGTTCCTACCATAGTTGATCCAATACCTCTGTATTGCGACAACAACGGAGCTATAGCTTTAGCGAAGGAACCAAGGTCCTATCAGAAGTCCAGACACATCTTGAGGCGGTATCACCTGATCAGGGAGATCATTGATCGTCAGGAGATCGAGGTTCGGAGAGTTGCTTCAGAAGAGAACATTGCTGATCCATTCACGAAGGCCCTTCCTCAGATTCAGTTCGAGAGGCTGCTCGAGATCATTGGTCTACGATATGCCAGTACATGACCCTAGTGCAAGTGGGAGATTGTTAGTGTTTATGCCCTGAAGGCCATTACTGTATCATACTAGTTTGTATATTACTTAATGGAAGCTTGGGATATTCACATGTATATAACAGTCTTGCTAAACATGGTAGTATGCTACTTGGTTTTTCTATCTTAATATGTGAGTGTACGTATTGATAGAGCTCTTAGGATCTTGCTTGTCTACCAGCGTTGTGATGGCAGTCACACTAGTGGGGGCTGGGTAGTCTACAAGCACATCCTTATTCTGGTCCCTGGTCGTTGGAGTATCGAGACAGAGCATCGATACTCCAGAGTAGACTGGTGTGTACGCTTCTCATCCCAGTTGGGGAGATGGTCTGTCCCACAGCCGTCAGTACGTCGTACTGGAGATAGTATACAGGTGCTCGTTAGGTTACGGGTACACCGGACAGGACTCACAGGGAACTGTTGGTTGGTTTGATACCAGTCGTCAGTGAGCAGTTCCCAGGTGACATGAGTACAGCATAGTCCGCAGACTTGACACTGCTACTTCGTCTCGAGTGTGTCCCACTGTTCTTAGATTGCTACCCTACCACGGCTCAAAGGAGTCGTGCAAACAGGTAGCAGTTGGGTGCAGTCCCGAGCACTTGGAGGCAGTGGCGGTTAGACAGGATTCGTCCCTCCCGGTATTGGGAGTAGATATCGTGCTGTGTCAGAGAGCCATTACGCAAAGTCCCTGGCCAGGGCAAGCGAGATTTGCTGGTAGGTTCCAGTAGTTTCTCAGGGTGTAATGGGCTTCCCTCCGACACGACTTATACCGTTATTAGGGGACTGACGCTTGCCGCCCCCCTAGGCCCGATATGCGATAGTCTTGGACGAACGGACCGGACTGTATGGAGATTGTCACATCAGACTCAGTAGGAGTTCGGATGGGTTTACTCATCGGCCTTCTTATCGACAACTATCTGGGGACCGTTACGTACAGCTAGTGCCGCTTGCGGTCTGTGGTTAAACCCACTGCCAGCGTAGTAGTCGAGTCTCTAGAGTCCCACACAGAGAGTTTCCTACTCCAGGCAAAACGATATAGAGGTTGCATGGTTTTGCGACAAAGGGTTCGGACGCATACGTGCGTTTACGCACGTACGACTTTCGGACAGTTTTTACCAGTCGGCTTTGGTTTAAGCCAGTTACTGGTATCCGGTTATTGGATTTTTACAGTCTAAAGTTTTTCCGTATTTTTTGCGGATTGGAGGGGCGTTCTCGTAATTGTACGAGAAGCTTCTAGAAGATGTGACTAAGGAGGTTACTTTGGATGAGGTTGTGAGTCATTGTGGTGATTCATTCATTTCATTAATGCACATTTATTGCTTAATGACTCATGCTAATGAATCACCACTAGATATTTTATGAAGCATGCTTATTCATTTCTTTTATTCATTATTCTTAAATAAGAATGCTTCATAATATATTATGATACACTCTCTCTCTTCTCTCATTATCTTATCTCATATTCTCTCTCCTCAAGCTCTCATCTTCAAGATACTAATCCTTAATCCTCATGTGTTGAGATCAAAGGTTTAGTTAGACTTAAGCATCCATTACCTTTACTCTATATCATCCTTTCATCTTTGATTAGCAATCAAAGTTGATTAGTTACCTCAAGTTAGAGGTGTAGCTTGGTGTTTTGCTCTCGGGTGGATCGTCTACTACCTAGAGAAGGTCGAGGAGAACAAAGGAGGACACAAAGACGAAGGACTAGTTTCGATAGGTATAATCCCTTAACACTATAGTTTAGTATAGCTATGTGTTTGGTTATTATTTGTTTAGCTTCGATTCAAGCGGTTAGTCGATGTTCGTTGTTTAAACTTGATCGTTTTTGAAAATTCCGCCTCCCCATAAGTACTGGGGTGTACTACATCGACTTACAGAATTGGCAGACTATTCGCCGCACTTGTAGGGGGTACAGGTTGACCCAAGGAGGGGTGCCCAAGATTACCGGATTCCGTGGAGTGATGGGTGGTCCATTCACTATGCTGTAGGGGGCTGCCTCGCTTCAGGTTTTGGCGGGTAACTTGCCGCACCCGTAGGGGTCTAGGTTTCATTGCACAGACTATCCACACGACAGGGGAACGTCGAGTTTCAGCAGCGGCTCTGTGAAACTCGGGGATCCCAGATATCTGTATTGTTCTGTGATGCTTATTACTTTTTTGTAATGTTGCATACTATCACGCCTGGAGCGATTATTGTATATTGGTTTATATACTATTAGATGTTGTATATATTTTACACCCGCGCTAGTCCAGTCCCCGCTCTATCGTTAGTTAAGTAACCTAACGGGTGATGACGGGACCCAGCGACGAATGCGGATGGCATATACGTACATTTTATTTTCGTTCTTTTCTGGTGTGATTGATTGATGGGACTGCGTTGATTCTGATCAATGCAAAGTAAAAAAAACCTGTTTGAGTTGTTGGAACAATTTTAAAAAGATGTTATTACAAAGACGTTTCTTTTTGTTATGCATAGCGGTATTCGGTGTGAATATCCAGCACCTCATTCGACGAGGCAAGGGCTGATATCCCTTCACCGGGAAAGACCCCTTGGACAGAAGTTTGCGTCAGGGTAATAACTTTACTATAGTCGATTACATGTTGCTTTGCATAGCGGTATTCAGTGGAATATCCTGCACCTCATTCCACGAGGAAAGAGCCGAGATCCCTTTACCGGGAGTGACCTCTTTAGCAAAAGGTTTTCGCCACTATATTTTAAAAAGCTATCAGGTTCCTTCAGCGATATCAAGTTCACTACGTTAAAGGTTTTTCGCCAAAAACCAGTCGTAGCCCTCCGTCGTTTCTTATGGATGGTCAGTAGTATTCAAGCTATGTTTGTTGGCATACGTCAAGGCATAGTGTTTGGTAGCTGCTGGGTATTCATTTGTTGCATAGATAGATGAGTTGGTTTGGGACAGTCGTATTACCTTGTTGGCATACGTCAAGGGTATGTACGGGTGGGTTCAAATTAACAAGATAATGACGGGCAGAACTTGACATGTGACTTATGATTTGTTGACATACGCCAAGGTCATAAGAGCATGGGGCAAGAAAATGATATCGGGAGTTTCTAAAGAAACTGAAACTTGCCAAGTATGCGCATACCTTCTGGAGTATGAATAACGTGGATGCATTCCATCACGTTAACATGCGATGAGAGTTGGATCCCGATTCCCACTGATGAGTTGGTTTACTCTTCGGGTGATCCCGATTGATTCTTCTTTAGGTTTGGAGGAGAATTTGACAGGACAGTGGGAGGTTTCCGGATTAGATAAAATGATGACCATTCTGATCTAGGTTAGAGTGCACGCAGAGTGTTTCTTTTCTCTCTCTCTCTTTGGCAGCGACCTTTGACCGACCCTAGACTATGACTCAGTGACCAGGTTGACCGAACCTTCTTAAAATACTGGCTTTTGGATTGTCTGAGTTGCATAAGTCATTGTCACTCCTTCTTTTACCCTTTGAATTTCTCAGAACACCCGTATTACTACGGATATCCACTTCCATTGGATAGATCCATCGTATGGTTATATACGAACTCAAAGGGACTTCTTCGGGGATGGATCCAGGTTCAGGAGAAATAGAATTGGTTTATTCAGTTGTCTTTTATTATCACATTCTCTCAGGTTGCGAGAGCTCCTTGGTTTAGGAGAGTACACCTATTACGCCTATTGGATAGTCTTATTCCAAACCATAGGCTGGTGCCGAAAGGTAGGGAATGAAGAAAACCAATTAGCCTAAGTAGGGTGTGCAGAAGGTAATATGTAAAGACAAAATAAAGGGATTAGAAAGAGGGCAAAGTAAATTGCGACTGATATCATTCACGACCAAAACCGCGTACTTCATCGCCACTCCTATTTCACCTTTAAAAAGAATAAGGTTTCAGTTGTCTTTTATCGTCACCTTCTCTCGAGATGCGAGTACTCCTTGGTTTAGGAGGGTACACCTATTATGCTTACTGGATAGTCTTCTTCCAAACCATAGGCTGGTGCCGAACGGTAGGGAAGGAAGAAAACCATTTAGCCTAACGATGGTGTACAGAAGGTAACGACTAAAGACAAATAAAGGGATTTGGAGAGATGGCAATAAAATATACGGTTGAAGTCATGAATTGGATTATGGAAGAGGCATTGCTATGAATACCAGGATACCCCTACGAAACATTTTCATGTTTCAGTGCATTGTTAAAAGAAAAACTGTTTTCCCGATTAGACACTTACTCCAAGGGTATGTGTTTACCAGGTTTCATTCTCATATCTGTATGGTTTTACAGATGATGAGTGGGAGTAAGATATTGGGAATTAGGTGATCATCCTCATTATATCGGAATTCGTTGTAATTGGTGATAGTTGAGAAAATCGCCAGGGTACAGTTTTCCACCTACAACGCACAGGTTTTGAGTTGTTCAAACTCAGCGGACTTATACAGAGTATTGTATGTTGTCCAAGTGTCCTTCAGGACAAAGGGGTAGGTCTTCGTGCTTTGTTCTGTTTACTTATAACTTCTCTAGTATTTAGACAAGTGTTTCGTAGAAATACAAGGTCTAAGTTTTGAGAAGTTGTGGGTATAAGAATAAAGTGGAGAACCAGGTGTCACAAGTATCGGGATTCTTCAAAGAGATCGAAGATATAGATTCTTGTGATTGGTATTCAGATGATAGTGATGGTTTTGAGAAACGTATTTCTCTTTCAGGTTACTCATAATTGGATGGATTCCTAAGTTGAGTAATGCTGATTAGCCTCTTTCCATTAAGTTGATATGCACTGGAGACAGCTGCATGGATTGAATCTGGTTCCAATTAAATAAGTGCCAAAGTTTCTGTATTGGATATAGAATGGATCGTACCTTAAAAGAAATTAAGGTACGGGGAGTTGTCCAGCTTATGCTTAAAACCAGACACTGGATAACTCAGGGCACGTTTCTGTAATGGCTGTTTGTGGGTTGACCCTGGCTATGACGAGGGTTGATATTCTACCATTTGGAAGATCAATAGTGATATTGTTCTTGACTCGCCACAGTTTTAGTAAAATGGATCTTTTTCAGAAAACAGTAGTGGGAGTATGGTAGAACTGGAAGTTATTCCAGAACCGCGAACGATTACGGAAAATTTAATAGGACCTATATATTCAATCAGGTTTGACATTCCAATAGCCACTCCGCAGGTATGGTAGGTAACCTCAGACACCCGAGAGGTACTTCGGTAGGCTCAAGGACGGTGACAGGGAGGTTCTTATCTACCCAGACTTGACACTACTGTTGTTCCAGGCTGTGAGACCCAGTAGGAGGGTTGTCGTAGTCAGTGGGAGCAACGGAAGCATAGTGGGCAAGATGCTTATATCTATTTATAGACTTGAGCAGTTATAGCGGAGATAGATCATCTAATTTTGATGTGACAGTCATGGGTTTGACTTCAATCAGAATAGGGGATGGATCAATTAAGAAGGTAGTAGGGTGTGATGTCATGGTATTTGGATGACATACACAGAGTAGGAAGTAAAATTCCTATACTACGATCGGTTGTACTGTGGTCGTCACACAGTTGTTTCTCCAGACAGGATATGGATATAATATTTGACATTCTGGTTTCTAGATCTATGGTTTTAGATCTGGATTTGGGTAGTTTCCCAATATGGGTACTTTGACAGTTATTCTAATGGTTTTTGGAATAGTTGACTCCTAGCATGGTGGTGTACCTGCAGGTGATGGAGTCACCCTCTCTAAAGGTGTCTTACAGACTAAAGGGGAGAGGGATGTGCATGATTGGCAGATCACTTGCTTAGGCAATTGAGTCAATCATGAGATGTCAAGTACCACACCAAATGTTGGTTTTGCACTAGATGCAATAAGTTTGTATTAATCCAATCCTGGAGAAATATATGGAAGCAGTTTTAGAACATAAGTACATGTTCTACGGATTTGATGACGGCAGCCTCCTTCGGGAGACGGTTATCATTCCAGGCTTCAAAGGTGACATGGTTGACAGAGAGATTGTCAGAGTTATAGTTTTTCCCTCTGACGAAGAGGGACAGTATTATGGACAGGTGGTCCAAGAGGATACTGTGGGAAGCAAGGTGCCCGATACTGATTAGGTTCAGTGATCGATTCCGTCTAAGAAGTTTGGATATGGAGTTCATTTATGAACTAAGGTCCCATCAGATATCCAGACATATTCTAAGACTGGTATTACTCAATTCGGGAGATGGTTTTCTCCGCGAACTTGAGATTAAGAGAGATATAGAAAGATATTTCTAGGCGGATCCACTCACTGAGGCTATTTCTCGAACACAATAGTTTTACAAACGGGCTTTGTGAAACTGATTAGTAGAGGAGTTGGATGTTCGGTTTCACACGGGCTGTGAGTAGTCGACATCGCAATATTAGCCTTGAGTGCAAGTGGGAGATTGTTGGAGATAGTGCCCTCATAGTCAATTATTGGATCGCAGGTACGTGATTGCAATGATTGCGGAGGACCTATACCGGTAGGACAGTCTTACTCGAGATGATAGTATGCTATCTGGTTTGCCTTTATCGGTCGTGTACATGTTCAGGTGACTGATTGCATGTTACACTTTGATAGAGCCCTTAGGATCTTGCTTTACTACCAACAGTATGATGGCGATCATATACATGAGAGTTGGGTAGTTTATATGCATATCCTTAATTGTGGTCCCTAGTCGTGGGAGTTTCGAGACAGGGCATCGATACTCCGGAGTAGACTAGTGTGTACAGTCGAGACCCCGACGAGGGGCGGTGGCCGGTCTCACAAGCCACTGGTGTCAGTTGGATCACCTAAGATGTATACAGGTGCTCATTGGGTTATGAGTACACCGGACAGGACTCGCCGGGAATCTGCTAGTTAGTACTATACCTATCGTCAGATAGCAGTTCCCTGGTGACATGTGTACAGGTTAGTTCATCGACCTGAGGTCGTCATTTGTCTCGTATGAGTTCCCACTGTGCTTTGATTTCTACCCTACCACGGCTCAAAGGAGTCGTGCAAACAGGTAGCTTTTGGGTACAGTCCCGAGCCATATGGAGGCACGTGAGCGGATCGGCAGGGGATTCGTCTCTCCCGGTATTGGGGGCGAGGTCGTGCTGTGTCTAGGAGAGCCATTACACAAAGCCCACGGCCGTGGCAGGAGATTTACTGGTAGGTACTCCAGTAGTATCTCAGGGTGTTATTGGGCTTCACTCCGACACGACTTATACTGCTATTGGGGGTCTGACGTTGCTAGCCCCCTAAGCGGATATGCGATACTCATTGACGAACGGACCGGACTGTATATATATTGTCACTGTTAGGCTCAGTAGGGTTTTCAGAGGAGTTCACTCATCGGTCTCCCTTGAGTTCGCTCCTCGGCCACCCTTGAGGTCAGTCCATGGGCAGCCGTTACGCATAGCTAGTGCCGCTGACGGTTTGTGGTTAAACCCACTGCCAGGGTACTGACGAGTCATTAGAGTCCCCCACAGACAGTTTCCCAAGTTCGGGCGAAACGTTGTAGAGGCCGTATGGTTTTATGGCAGGGTTCGGAAAATGCACGTGCGTTTACGCACGTGTTATTTTTCGGGCAGATGATACTGGTCGGCTTTGGTTTAAGCCGGATCCGAGTATTATATTGAGTAGGTATAATATCTTTGTCTCAGTTGCATTTGTATTCGGTCGTAATACAAATGCGGGTATATTTATACAGTTTCGGGGTTATCCTGAAAGTTGTTTCGGGATCACTTTTGGAAGTTGCCAGTTTCCAGTTTTCTATCAGCCGTCTTTTAACATTCAGTTAAAGACGGATTTATCTTTTCTTCTGATATGAGTGAGTCATCATTCTAGAAGCTTCTAGAAGTGATGATGAGGCTAATGACTCATTTGTGTCATTAATGGTTCATTAATGATGCAAGGTGACTAGGTTTAAGGTGATTGGTTCCTTTTGATGATTCATTCTTTCATGATTGTTTTGATAACTATGATTTTGTTATGGTCACCACTTGAACCCTCCTACCATCACCTCCCTCCTCTTTACAAATAGGCCGGCCCTCTCTCTCCTCTCCACTTGATTGATTCATTTGAGAAATTTGGTTAGAAAAGAAAAGAGTATAGTTTTGGATGCATAGAAATTTCTTAGTTCATTTCTTGTTCCATTTCATTTCCATCGGCAACTTCATTAACCGATCGTCCACGGACTTGGACGAAATGAGACAAAGTCATCTACTCATTCTCTACATCATTATTGGTCGTCTCTTTTGGCAAACTTGACGATCGAGTTGCCTCGAGTCAGAGGCGGGAGCCCGTTTAAAGAACCGATCATGTGGTGCCACCTCGACGAGGAGATCGGAGATCGACGAGATCGGAGCAGCCGCAACGGAGCGTGGGATGATGGTTGAAGAACGAAGGACTCGGATCGTTCGGTATAACATTCCTACACTCTTTACAGTTTGTTAGTTTAGCAATAATGGCAGATCCGGGTTAAAGTATACGATAGCGCCAGTTAAAAAGTTTTTGTTCCGCATTTGGCGTCTGTAGACTGTCGGGGCGCTAGCGTAGACTTATACCTACAAGTTCGCCAATCTTTCAGCCAGGCCAGTGTCGGTACTTTGAGGGAGGTTCCCCGTGCTTTCGCACGGACCTAATTAAAATAAACCTCATTTTCCCAGGGGCATAACCCCGTTGACACCTTTCAAGGCACCTACTTGATCGGCTAATTGTGATGTATAAAACTCTCCCAGGAGTAACTCTTACTCGCAGTGGGTATCGGGATCCAACTATCGCATAGAAGGTATGCAATCTCATTGCAAATTTCAACACTTGAAATTCCCGATAATATTTTACCCCTAGCATCCTATGACCTTGACGAAAGCCAACAAACCATAGGCTGCTAGTCAAGTTCAACCCGTACATTTCCTGATTGAATTAAACCCACCCACACGACCCTTGACGAAAGCCAACAATGTCGCACAACTACCCTAACTCAATCGCATCATATGCTTTTGCAGATAAGCATAAATAGCTACCGCACACTACGCCTTGACGAAAGCCAACAAATGTAGCACGAATACTATGAAGTACTTATCTGAAATGACGGAGGGCTACGACGGGTTTTTAAGAAAACCTTTTGCGTAATGAACTTGATATCGTCGTAGAATCGAGTGATTTAAATGGAGTGTTTTTTAGAATTTTACTAGTTCCGCTAAAGAGGTCACTCCCGGTGAAGAGATCTCGGCTCTTTCCTTATCGAATAAGGTACAGGATATTTCACAAATACCACTATGCAAAGCAAAAACTATAGAAGCAATCAAAAGAAAAACCGAGGGTTGTAGCATCTGCCAGTTATTGCTAAAGATGTCACTCCCGGTGAAGGGATCTCGGCTCTTTCTTTATCGAATAAGGTGCAGGATATTTCACAAATACCACTATGCAAAGCAAGAACTGTAGCTACCTGTTTTTGAAAATTCGATTCCACAACATCTTTAGGTTTATTTTCTTTCATTAATCTCATTAATGAAGTCCCATCATTTAAGTTACCTAAACATCACAGATAAATACAACGTACGCTTATGCCATCCGCATTCGCCTCGATGTCCTGTCATACACTGTTAGGTTAGGTAACTAACGGCAGAGCGGGGCAGGGCTAGCGCGGGTGTAAAACATAAGCAACGTCTATATAATATATCATATATACTATATACAGTATCTATCTCATCATATACAGTGATCACATCACAGAATATCGCAGCAGAACACAACATATGAAATATTGGATATACTAGAATTTCTGGGTTTTATTTTAAGCCTGTATAAAACACGGATTCCACGGTCGTGATGAATATCCAATCCCATACCGCTAGACCCCTACGAGAGCAGCAAGCAACCCTACCAATTCTAGAGTTAGGATACCCGGTCTCGACTTCTCGAGATGGTCTCCTACTGGACCCTAAAACCCGGTTACTTATGCTCCCCGCCTTGGGTCTATCATAATGCGGAAAAGTAAATAATATACATCAACGGTGATATCTTCCTCAACCCGGAAGTGCCCCAATAAAAGAATATTACATACAATGGATTTTACATGAATGAAAATGAAAAACTCCCATCTCATATAAAACCCCCGGCTACTCAAACACGACGATCCAATATAACATATCCCAGCAACACATAACATCACATGTCACCAACGTAAGTAAATATGCGTATCCCAATTGTCATTGACGTATAGCAACGAAACCGGCGATACACCACATATTACACTTACGGTCGTAGAAAAGAAAGTGAAAAACTACAACAGTTGGAATCTGCAACCACCTTAGACATCATAAACCTAATGTATCACATACTTTGGATTTCATGCCCAACCAAATGAATTCCTTAAACATCACATGCCTAACAATTATAAACCCCGTATTTTAGTCTCGATCTCGAAAACACTTTTCAATATCTAGTAGGGCAATTCAACAAGATTCCCAACATCCTGATCGAATACTCGTCGGAAACTTTAGTAGACGGCTGCACCCCCCGATGCCGTCGACGAAGTGCACTAAGGCGGAACACCGTGGTCGTGAGCACCCGAACAGATGCTTTTGGCGACGGGGTTCTCCTACAGTCACTTGGTCGGGGCTATAAGGCATGCCTATCTAATAAGGTTACCCAGGCGAGTATCCGCGTACGCTACGTGATTGCGATGGACTTTTGATCACATCAAAATCCCGTGGCAACCGATCAAATGAGACTAAACTGCTAGATTTATAAAATTCAAACCAGTTATCTTATAACTACATTTTTGGATTCCAAATATTGTATCCCATCACATAATATCCGGACGACGTTAAACTTTTCGATCGATTCATCAAAGTCCCACAATTTTCCGACAGCTCAACACTTGAGCACAGTTCAATAATACCCAGAATATGCCACAGTACCTATGCACCAACCGTAGAAGGGCAGACCCAAGCCTCACTCATGTCGCCACGGAACTGCGGCAAACCCTAGGATATGACCGCGATTCCGCGATCCAAAAAGTCGAGTTAGGGTTTCATTCTTCTAGAGGGTTCATAGAATTACTTGCATGTTTTTCCGAATACGTTAAACTTGGAAAAATGGGTTTTTGATATTCGATCGAACTTTATAACTTCGTCTAGACAATATGTGAATAACCCGAAAAAATGTTAAAACTACGAATACGAAACACTCTGAATTGCTTATAGTGTAAGATTACATCACATGTAAAATTAGCAAAAATAAACAACACCTGAAACATCAAAACCAAGTCACTGGAACACAGTGAAAATTCAGGCAAAACCAAGAAAAAGTGGCCGGCCCCATACCTCATGATCTCGTCCAAAAACCGAGCAAACGCCCTGAAATTTTGACTGTGTTCTTGATATATCCCATATAACACTCTGCACTTGTTTAAAAAAAAATTGACAACTTTAAAAAATCGACAAAAACTAAGTTTTGGATTTTCAAGTTTCGGAGTATTTTGGTTTCGTAATCTTAACAAAATCCGTCTAATTTTCTAGCATGGCTCTGATACCACTGCAGGGTTGCCTAGCACAGCAGCAAGGTTTCGGGAGGCATCTTCCATGCCAAATTCAAAGTTTGTCGTTCTAGCTAACCCTAAACTAGAATCGTATATTAGAAAAAGCGGAATATAATGCAATCAACTTTGCATAAGAAAGTGAGCAAGGAATACAACCTTTGTAGACCGGTCCTTCACTTCAATAGCTCCGTGTAGTAGTTCCTTCGCTGCGATCATGAACTCCGGACTCTTGAGAGGCTCCCATGAAGAAATGAACTAGCTTGCATTGAAGTCTTCGAGGCCGAAGATGATCTACGTCGAGGAGACACTAACCCAAGCTATCTCTTCACTAATTGTGAAATTAGTGAAGCAAACAGCCTATAGTAAATGGAAAGTAGTAGAAGATGATGAAGTAGGAAGTGGACTCACTTTAAATTTGATTTTCTCACATTTTTTTCATCAACTCCATTGAAGCTAGAAGGCTTTTATGAGGAAGAAGAAGAAGAAAGCTCTCTTGATAATTATCCCAAGGATAATGGCAACCATGGGTGAGTTAAGTATCATATACTTAACCTTTGTAGAGACTTAACCAAGGCTAGGAATGATGGTTGGGTTTATAAATATCTTAAGCTAAACAAAAATAGAAGACTAAGTCAAAGTAATCCATAAGCTTCTACAAGCTTTGTGTCATGACAAAGTCTAACTCATTTTAGAATAACTTTAAACAAATAAAACTCTAAATAATCCCTAGCATGGTGTAAGTCACACACACACACCCAAGTTGCATGTATCATCAAGCATGACACAAAATAATGTACACTTGCATATATCACATATACACAATGTGCACAAAAAGTGAGAAAATAAATCTTAAGTGAGCTAATACTAGTTAATGCAAATATATCAAATATATAATTATACAATAGATTATCAAATCAACTCTTGATTTAATAATCCGCTATATCACATATAACCGACTAATATCATGTGTAACAACTTATCGAATCAACACTTGATCCGATAACCCGGCTATATCGCATATAACCGACCAATGTCACAAATCGCGAGAATTGAATACGGTATCACATATCGTATTAATCTCGGTCCCGCACATATCACATATGTGCTCCTACTCCGTTTCGCTTGTGCCAGGAAACCCTTGTGTATGACTCTAAAGACTCGTCAATACGCCGGCAGCATGCGATGATCATATCAAACACCCACAAGCCGCAAGCGGTCTTCTAAACGTAACGGCCACCCGGGTATTGAGCGATCAGAAGATCAACAAGCAAGCCTGCTCATACTCCTGCGAATCCAATCAGTAACACTACCGTACAGTCCGGTCTCTTCGTCTGATATGTCGCATATCTCGTCTAGTGGTGGTAAACGTCAGACCCCAGTAACTCGATAAGTCATGCCGATATGAGGCTCATAACAGGTCGAGAAACTACTGATAACACTTACCAGTATATCTCTGAAGCAGCCCTGGCCAGGGACTTCCTGTTATAGCCAATCGAGCACAGCGCAACATCAACCCCCAATACCAGGAGAGACGAAACCCCTCCTATCGCTCATTGCCTCCATGTGATTCGGGACTGTACCCAAAAGCCACCATTTTGCATGTTCTCTTGAACGTGGCAAGATGGAAATCAAAGCACAGTGAGAACCATACAAGACTCTATGACGATCTCGGGTCTACAGACTAACATGTACCAGTATCACCAGAGAACTGCTATCTGACGATAGGTATAATACCATCTGGAAGTTCTCGGCGAGTCCGTCCAGTGTACCCAGTCTCCACTGAGCACCAGTATACTATCTCTGATGTCAAACACCAATGGATATGGGATCATCCATCGCCTATCTACATGGGTCGAGAAGCTATACGCTAGTCTACTCTGGTATATCGATGCCCTGTCTCGATACACCCACGACTGGGGACATTTGAAGGATGTACTTATCAACTACTCTGTCCCCACTAGTATGATCCGCATCATAATCCTGGTAGTCAAGTACTCATTCTAAGGGCTTTATGAACATGTAACATGGAGACAATCAATGTACATGTTAAGATAAAGGGCAACCAGATAGCGCACTATCATGTCGAGCAAGAAAGTCCTCCCTATATGTGTCCAAGCATCCACTACAATATACATCGTATGTACAGTAATGGCCTCTAGGGCATACATATAACTAACAGGCGTATTACGCCATCCATACAAAATCCCCCGGTAGATGTTTAATCTACTCACCGGAATATGTCGAAGTCACTCGGATGTCATCAATCCTTTTTCCTTTTCTTGCAGTCTCCGAAGTCTCCGTATTCGAACCTAACATCGAAATTAACTTTCGTATAAGAAACGGCTAAACTCCGATACGGCGAAAATGTGAAACTACAAGATTTACATACTAAATATGCTATGTGTGAATATTGTGAACAACCTAGAACTTATACTAACCTGAACTAACCCTTCGCTATTCGTATCAGTTAACACAGAATCGTAACACGAGATATCCATATCGTATTAGAATTTTAACCCAAAACAGATATTTGCTTCCAGATTTTATATACTGAATATATAACATAAACTAGCAATACCAGATATCCTAACATATATACAAAGAGCTACCCTAAAAATTTCAACACCCAACTCCCACACAAAACCGGCGAGCTCGGAATTTCAATGAATGTCGCCGGCCAAAAATCCGAGGAATGGGTCCGTGTTTCTGGTGGTTATTCTAGGTCCAAAATACAAGATGAAGGTACTGTTTGATTTTGTTAAATATTATCTAGACTATAGCAGATTCAAAACAGAGCCTAAATTTACCCAAATACGACATTTCCGATATCAAACTTCTATATTAAAACAGTATTGAACTAAAAATCTGCAGAGTTGAAACTTATACCTATTGAAGGATCAACTGAAAGGCTCATTCCAAGATGCACAAGCACCACTAATCTTAGCTTGAGGGTTGTGGTAAAGATCCCTAGTACATAGCTTCTTTTCCTCTCCTTTTCTTTTGTGTGTTCTAAGATTTTTTCTTTATTTTCTAACTTGGCCAAATTGTTTCTAATTGATATATGAACTGAGCTAAATGAAGAGATAAGGATAATGAAGGATGCGGTTTAGGAGGAGGTGTCACCTAGAAATAGTATGGTGTATCCATGCAAGTAGGTGGTGTAAGCATGAAAGATGGTGGTGTTTTCATGCAAGGAGGATGTGTCACCATGAAGTGTACATGCAAATAAGACGTGTCATCTAGGTTATGATATTCCATGAGTGTAATTTGACCTTAACCATGACCTAACCCTTTTTACATAAAAAACCTCACCAAATTTCCAATTTCCACAAATAATTATACTTTTCATAAAACCCCTCATGATACTTATTATTATAAGAACAACTATTTCATTACTAATTTAACTTACTACTTATTAAAAGGTCTTATATTACAATTAAAATTTAAATTAACATTTTTAATTAAATAAATAAATTGATTAATTATGTAAAATATTTCAAATTGTTACACCCACAAGCCATCAACGGTACTAGCTAGACGTAACGGCTACCCAGGTATTGAGCGAATAGAAGATCAACAAGCAAGCTTGTACAAACTCCCATGAAGCCTATAGGTAACACTTACCATACAGTCCGGTCTCTTCGTCTGATATGTCGCATATCGAGTCTATGGGTGGAATCGTCAGACCCCAATAACTTGATAAGTCATGCCGATGTATGGCTCATAACGGTTCGAGAAACTACTGATAGCACTTACCACTAAATCTCATCAACGGCCCTGGCCAGGGACTTCCTGTTATAGCCAATCGAGCATAGCGCAACATCAACTCCCTATACCAGGAGAGACGAAACCCCTCCTATCACTCATTGCCTCCATGTGACTCGGGACTGTACCCAAAATCCACCTGTTTGCACGACTCCTTTGAGCCGTGGTAAGGATGAAATCAAAGCACAGTGGGAACCACACAAGACTCTACGACGATCTCGGGTCTACAGACTAACCAGCACCAGTGTCACCAGAGAACTACTATCTGACAATAGGTATAGTACCATCTAGGAGTTCTCGGCGAGTCCTGTTCGGTGTACCCATTATCTAATGAGCACCTGTGTATAATATTTGATGTCAAACACCAATGGATATGGGATCAACCATCACCCTATACAGGGTCAAGAAACGTACACACTAGTCTACTCTTGAATATCGATACCCTGTCTCGATATTCTCTCGACTAGGAACAATTGAAGGATGTGCTTATGGACTACCCAGGTCCCAGTAGTATGATCTGCATCATAGTCCTAGTAGTCAAGCCAACATCCTAAGAGCTTTATCAACATGTATATGAGAGACGGTACAATAATACCAGTGAACATGTTAAGATAAAGGCAACCAGATAGCATACTATCATGTCGAGCAAGAAATTCCTCCATATATATTCCCAAGCATCCACTATATCATACAATAATGGCCTCTAGGGCATACATATCACTAATAATTTCCCACTTGCACTAAGGCTAGTTGGTGTAGTATTTCATACCCAACATCCCAAAAAGTCTCCCGATTAGCATCTGGGGGAGGTCCGTGGTGAGTGGATCCGCTGTGTTATCCTCACTGTCAACTGTCCTGACCTCGATCTCCCGGCGATCTACTATCACCCTGATCAGGTGATACCGCCTAAGAATATGTCCGGATCACTGACGAGACCGAGGTTCCTTGGCCAAAGCCACAGCTCCATTGTTATCACAATACACATGTATTGGATGCTCAATGGATGGAACCTCACCAAGTTCATCTCATGAACATCTTCATCCAGAAAACCTCTTTGGCAGTATCGTTGGTAGCGATGTATTCATCCTTCATCGTCGAGTCTGCTACGATATCTAGCTTGGAACTCTTCCAACATACCGTCCCTGCACTAAGGGTGAAGACAAAATCCGAGACCGACTTACTGTCGTCCTTATCACTCTGGAAGCTTGAATCGGTAAAGGACTCCACCTGGAGTTCACCATTACCATACACCAAGAACATCTCTTTAGTCCTTCTCAAGTACTTAAGAATGTTCTTCACAACTGTCCAGTATTTCTCCACAGGATCTGTTTGATACCGACTCACTACACCTACTGAGTAAGCTACATCTGGTCTGGTACATAACATCGCATACATGATTGACCCGACTGCTGAAGCATAGGGTATCCCTTGCATGCGAGCCCTCTCCAAATCAGTCTTGGGAGACATCTCTTTGGAAAGAGTGATTCCTGAACAAGCGACTACATTACCACGCTTAGAATCTTCCATACTAAACCTCTTTAGTATGGTGTCAATATACCTGAATTGGGACAATCCCATCATCCGCTTAGATCTATCACTATAGATCTTTATCCCCAAGATGTAGGAGGCATCACCTAGATCTGTCATAGAGAACTTATGTGATAAGAAGAGCTTGACCGAGTATAGCATAGGAACATCGTTTCCTATCAAGAGTAAGTCATCCACGTACAATACGAGGGAGACAACCTTACTCGCTACAACCTTCTTATATATGCATGGTTCATCTACATTTTTAATGAAGTCAAACTCTTTAACAACTTCATCAAAACAGATGTTCCAGCTCCGCGATGTCTGCTTTAATCCGTAGATTGATTTAAGTAGCTTGCACATGCTTCCGCTGCTCCCACTGTCTACGAAGCCCTCTAGCTGTGTCATGTACATGCTTTCTTCTAAATCACCATTCAGAAAAGCGGTCTTGACGTCAATCAGCCAGATTTCGTAGTCATGGTATACAACAATGACAAGTAGGATCCTGATGGACTTAAGCATAGCAACTGGAGAGAAGGTTTCATCATAGTCGACACCAGGTCGTTAACGAAAACCCTTTGCTACAAGTCTAGCTTTGAAAGTCTCAACTTTTCCACCTACACTAATTATCTTCTCAAAATCCACTTTCTCCCGATGGGTTTTACTCCTTCAGGAGCAACTTTCAAAGTCCATACTTTGTTAGTGATAGCCTGCTCAAAACTAGTTGGGTCATCATCTTCCATGATGCAATCCTCGCTCCCACCGTCTATGAGAAAACCATAGTATCTCTCAGGTAGATGATAAACCCAACTAGATCTGCGGAGTGACTAAGGTTTGTTGAGGACTATTGAATCCTCCGGTTCCACCAAATCGTCAGTTATAGTTTGTGTTGCTGGAACTTCTTCCAGTTCTACCGCATTACCTCTAATCTCTTTCACAAGAAATTCCTTTTCTAAAAAGGTGGCATGTTGAGAAACAAACACCTTTTGTTCCTCGGTGTGGTAGAAGTAATACCCTCGCGAATGTTTGGGATATCCTACAAACTTGCACAAGACTGACCTTGCCTTGAGCTTGTCCGGATTTTTCTTTTTAACATAGGCCGGACAACCCCATAACTTAACTTTTTACCTCGTCTTCGAAGTGCTCGACTCTGTAACTGGGCAGTCTAATCTCTGCTGGTACCATCGTCTCGGTTCCGTAGCAGAGGCTGAAGGGGGTCTCTCCAGTAGGGGTCTTCTTCGATGTGCGTAAGGCCCATAAAACTCGGGGTAGTTCCTCGACCCAGCTGCCCTGTCTTCCTTCTAAATGAGTTCAAAGACCTCGAATAACGTCTCGGTTAGCGACCTCGGCCTGCCCGTTGCATTGAGGATGCGCGACCGCGGAAAACTTCATTAGTATGTGGTACTCGTTGCAGAATTCTTTGACTTTGTCGTTTTCAAAATTCGTCCCGTGGTCGGTAACAATACACCTCGGGATCCCAAATCGGGATATTATGTTGTTCTGCAGGAATTCGATGGTCATGGTGGCATCCGGTTTTCTGATGGGGACGGCCTCGATCCACTTCGTAAAATAGTCTACCGCGACAAGGATGTATTTGTGCCCGCCCGTGCTAGTTGGGAGTTGGCCCACCATGTCCATCCCCCACTGGGCAAACGGCCAGGGGGAGGTCAGCGCCGTTAGCTCGGTAGCCGGAAGACGGGGTATGCTGCCGTGGAGATGACAGCTTTTGCATCTTCTGACGAGCTTCTGAGCATCTTAATGAATCGTCGGCCAATACTATCCTTGGAGTAGCGTCTTCTGGACTAAGGTGCGGGCCCGTTGATGTTCTCCACCGACCCCTTCATGAATCTCACGCAGGACGTAGTCGGCTTCATGGGGATCGACGCACCGAAGTAGAGGTTGTGTGTACGACTTCTTGTGGAGGTTTCCATTGCTCCAGACGAAATGGTGGGCTTTTGCTTGAAGGCGGTGTGCTTCCCCTCGATCTTCTGGGAGTGTACCTTCCTTCAAGAACTTTACAGGGGGCTTCCTCCAATCTCGGCCTTCCTCCTGAGTGGTGTATACCTGAAGTGTTGCCTCCCTGTCTTCCATGCTGGGCCGTGGCAAGACTTCGAAGAGGATATTCCTCTTATTGTTAGCCATATAGTAGGAGGCTTGCTTTCTCAGGGCGTCGGCCTGGGCATTTAGGTGCCGAGGAATCTGCTCCACTTGAACTTCGTCGAAGGTTTTTCGTAGCCTCTTTACCTCAGCTAAGTACTTTACCATTAGCGGCTCCCAGGCCTCGAAGCGGCCGGTAACTTGGCCCACGACTAGGGTGGAGCCGCTGCGAATTCGGATCGTCTTCAGCCCCACTTCGGAGGCGATTCGTAGTCCGGCTAGCAAGGCTTTGTACTCTGCGGCGTTGTTTGATGCTCTGAACCCGAGCTTCAAAGAGTACTCCATCTCTGTCTCGTTCGAGCCCCAAATGATAAGGCCCACACCGCTCCCCTCCTTGGTAGAGGATCCATCAACGTAGAGGACCCAGTTGGGGACAAAGTCGGGCACTTCCTCGACCGTAGGCCGAGTCCCGGGGACGGGTGCCGATGCTGCTTCCTTGTTGGGGATAGTACATTCGACAACAAAGTTTGCCAGGACTTGCACTTTGATGGCTTTCCTGGGGCGGTATTTGACGTCGAATTGGGATAGCTCCCACCTCCATTTCTCCATATGACTTGGGGGAGGCGAGAATAGCCCCTAGGGACGCTCGGTGAGGATGAGGATGGTGTGTGCCTGGATGTAGTGTCGTAGCTTGCTTGAGGCCACGATAAGTGCCAAGACAATCTTTTCTATGGCCGGGTACCTTGTTTCCGTGTCCTTAAAGACGTGGCTCATGTAGTAGATCGGCTTCTGTACTCCTTCGACTTCTCGGACGAGCACCGAGCCGGCAGCATAATCGGACACCGCAAGGTACAACAGCAGCTTGTCTCCCTCGACAGGCTAGGTGAGCAGTGGGGGAGTTGCCAGCTGCACCTTGAGTTTCTCGAAAGCATTCTGACAATCCTCCGACCATTCAAACTTTGGGATTTTCCTCAGGGCTTTGAAGAATGGGAGACACTTTTCTCCGGATCTCGACATGAAGCGACTAAGGGCGGCCACTCTCCCAATGAGTCGCATGATCTCCACATTGCTCTTCGGCGTGGCCATATTAAGAATGGCGCTAATCTTCTCCGGGTTAGCCTCAATTTCTCGGTGGGTAACCATGAACCCGAGGAATTTCCCGCTAGTGACCCCGAACGCGTACTTAGCGGGATTCAGCTTCATTTTGTACTTGCGGAGGATGTCGAATGTCTCGCCAAGATCTTTGGCGTGTTCGTCCGGCGAGGTCTACTTTACGAGCATGTCGTCGACGTAAACCTCCATGTTCCTCCCGATCTGTGGTTTGAACATTTTGTTGACCAGGCACTGGTATGTAGCTCCGGCGTTTTTGAGGCCGAAGGGCATCACTTTGTAGCAGTATACCCCCCGGTCCGTTGTGAACGCGGTAAGCTCTGCATCTGCAGGGTTCATATGGATCTGGTTATAGCCGGAGAAAGTATCCATGAAGCTGAGCAATTGGTGGCCTGCCGAGCTATCGACAAGCCGATCTATCCGAGGGAGGGGATAGTTGTCTTTCGGGAAGGCCTTGTTGAGATCTGTGAAGTCGACGCACATACGCCACTTCCCTCTTGCCTTTTTAACCATAACCACATTTGCTAGCCATTCCGAGTAGGCACATTTCGAATGAATTTGGCTGCAAGCAACCTATCGATCTCATCCTCGATCGCCTTTTGTTTGATCGGAGCGAAGCTTCGTTTCTTTTTCCTGACGGGTCAGGCCGTCCGGTCGACCCCGAGCTTATGAGAGATTACCTTGGGGTCGATCACGGGCATGTCGGCGGGCGCCCAGGCGAACACGTCCGAGTTTCCTCGGAGAAAGTGGATCAAGTCTTCGCGTCGGGCTCCTGTTAAGAGGGATCCGATCTGGACAGTTCGTTCATTATTCCCCTCAACGACGGGGACCTCTGTTAGCACCTCCACCGGGGCCCCTCGGATTTCTTTTTGTTCGTCACGAGTATCCAAGGACCCCAGGAAATCACTCGCGCTTCCAAGGTCGTTGCTTCCGTCTACGGAGGTGGATGTCGCTGTAAAGCAAATCTTGGCGATTTGCTGGTTCCCGTAGGCCCGGCCTATTCCCCCTTGATCCAATGGAAACTTGATCGCAAGGTGGTAGGTCGAGATTTGGGCCCTAAGGGAGTTTAGGGTCGGGCGTCCCAGGAGGATATTGTAGGACGGGGGGATCCTGGCGACAATGAGCTCCACCGGTACGGTTCTCATACGACCCGCCTCCCCAATGTTAAGGAGGAGGGTAACCACTCCCTCTGCCGGGATGGAGTGGTTAGTAAACCCTGACAGAATGTAGGTGGTTAGCCGCAGGTCTGACGGGCCGAGCCCCATATGTAGGAAGCAGTCATAGAAAAGGATGTCCGCCGAGCTTCCTGAGTCGACCAGTATCCTGTGGACCTCATAGTGATGGACCCGTGCCGTAATCACGAGGGGGTCGTTGTGAGGAAAGGATATTCCGTGGAGGTCTTCATCAGTGAAGGTGATGGGCTCGGTTGCTTTGTTTTTTTTCCGGGGATGGTCACTGGTTCCCTCAACCGGTAGGATGCGGCGAATCTCGCCGGCTCCATGTGCACCCCCCCGAAGAGACGACCGTGATTTGGCCGATCGTTAATTTGCCGGGAGGAGGATGGTTTTCTTGCTGCCGGTCTGCCTGTCGCTTTTCCCGCAGGTACTTCGCCCGGTGGCCCGAGCGAATCAACTCCTCGATGTAGTCACGGAGTTGTTTACAGTTCTCAGTAGGGTGTCCCTGCGACCTATGGAAGGCGCAGTATGGGCCTCGAGTCCGTTTGGCCGCTCTATTGGTGACCGGATGGAGCTTGAAGAATCGCTCGCCCTTCGCCTCCTCCAACAGCTCAGTCTGAGAGATGTTGAGCGGAGTATACTCCTAGAACTTCGGGGGGTATGGCTTTGGCCAGTCGACCTTCTTCTTCTCTTCTCTGCCCCTCTTCTTTTGGTCGGCCTGGTCGCCCCAGGGTAGGTTTACGTTTACTTCGGACTCGAGTTGGATTTCCCGCTCGGTCCAAGCTTTTACCTCGGCCATGGTCCTAGGTTGCGCCAATGCAAAGGAGTGGAGCTACTCCTTGTTCTTGAGACCTGACCTCAGAGCTGTGATTACAGTCTCGTTCCTGTGCTCGGGAACTTGAAGAAGAGCGTTGTAGAAGCGAGTGACGTATCTTTTAAAGGATTCCTTGTCCCAGCTCTTTATAGTGAAGAGGTAATCGACGGACCGCTTCTGTCGTCTGTTCCTGACGAAATGTCCGAGGAACTGGGCGGCCAGCTCATCAAAGGTAGAGATGGAGCGTGGCGTGAGTCCTTGGAACCAGTCTCGTCCAGCCCGGATGAGAGTGGCGGGGAACGCTCGGCATTGAGCAGTTTCAGAGTTGTCCTGGAAGCTCATGCCCGCCGTAAACGCGTCCAGATGGTCTTTCGGGTCGGACTTCCCGTCAAAAAGGGCTACTTTTGGAGGCTTGTTTCTGGAAGAGATGCGGACAGCGAGCATATCTTCAGTGAAGGGCTTCGTAAGAGAGTCGGGGGCATACCTGGGCCCTCGTTTGAAGGACGACCCTCCCGATGTATACCCTCGATTTTCTTTTCGAGGGAGTCGAGACGGTCGTGGTACCCCGAGGATTTGGTGTAGTCGGAGTTATGGCCCTTCCCGTTGGCGTCCTGCGCCTAGCTGCTGCTCCGGTTCTGTTCTATCAGGTTCCTCAGATCCCTTGGCGAGGTCATTCTTGAGTCATCACGGCGAGTGCCGCCCGCGCGACCCCGTCGAGGGAGAGGGTGCCGGCCATGCTTGGGAGTAGGCGAGCTAACCGACACCTCCTCAAGAGGGATGGGAGCGCGATAGGCCTCAGGGTCGGGAGCTCTTTCATGAGACCTCGGCGTAGAGCTGTGAGGCGCCCAACGGGTCATTGAATCGGTCGCCACGGGGGACCTGTGGTCGCCGGAGATAGCAAGACGTTGTTCAGTGGTTCCAGCGTGGGCAGTATCATCCCCCCCTCTGCGGAGGTCGTGATCCCGGGCAGGGAGTACGGCGACCTGGGGGGCTTGTCCCGCCGTTTGGACGCGGACAAGGGCATCCACTATGGATGCGAGCCTGTTAATCCGTGCAGAGAGGGCATGAATGGCGTTAGGGGGAGGGATGGATCCGTCCGCGCCTCCATTGTGGGGAGGGCGGCGGCTTGTGCTTGGATCATCACGGTGTTCACTTGCCATGAGTTCGAGATCGAAAGTTCAACTTTCAATAAGTGGAATTTTTGTTTCCCACAGACGGCGCCAACTGATGGAGGCTGAGATCTCCTTCAGATGTTGTCCTCCATCGATCTGTCGCAAGCGTTGGTGGACGGCTGAGGTTGTTGTTGAGGGTTGCCTCCTTGAGCATGTGGATATTAGTGGGCTTGTTTTGAGGCGAAGCCGAGCTTTCTGCAAAAGAAGTCCCGGGGTGGTTGTACCACCATGGACCCTCCAACGATCAAGTTAGTCGAGGAATTTGGGCAGAGTAGCGGTTTATTGGAATAAAATTGCGTTAACCGAGTCGTCTGGGAGAGGGGTTTTTATAGTGGTCGCTTGGAGCGAGCTGGTGCGAGATCTTCGCCGGCCGTTATGCCCCTGGCGTTACGCATGCGTGAATGACGAGATCCCGCCATTAATGATGAGATACGCCCGTTAATGGGGAGATACGGCGGCGTGGAACGCGGGATGTTAGATGGTGGATATCTCGCTTCTGGAGAGATACGCGGAGCCGTGGCCGAGGCGCTTGGGCTTTGCGTCCTTGGTTGCTCGGTAGAACCGGGGATGCTTAGCTCGGCTGGAGGCCGAGGAAGGTCAGTTCTGTGATAGCTCGGAGGCGAGCAGGGAGGGCTGAGGAAGCTCAGCATGTAGGAGGGTTCGAAGGCGAGCCGATGATTATTTGTAAGGCGAGCATATGAGTGTTCAAGGATCCATCGAAGGTCGGGTTATGCCTCGGGACGATAGCCCGGGAGACGCCTCCAATATAAGGTTCTTGCCCTATTTGCGTGAGCTCCGAGACACGTCATTTGCCACGTGTCATGATCTGGAGAGCTCCCACTTATGAGCATCATCAGGTACTGATGAGACTTCTATCTCACCAGCAAATAAAAACTCTTATATGCTAAATCAGAATGACTCTTCATTCTTTAAGTGAAGGATTTATGATTATAGTAGTAACTTGAAATATTGCAGTAGTCAAAACTAACCACAATAACAGAGGCACAAGCAAATAAATTTTGTTGTTCATTCTTTTTATGATTTTAGAAGACAATCTGAAACCATAAAAATGATTCACAAGAATTCTTCATCTAACATATGTAATGTCTACAAACCAACCAAAGGAACCTGAACTTCTTACTACTTGGTATGTGAAGAAACTTGATCCTCATACTCTTTTGTATTCCCTGTAGAACCATTCTCAAATCTTGCCATGGTAAACCACTCCATCTCCACCACATCCGTCGTCACCTTCCCGTCAATCGCCATCTCCGCCAATATAGTCCCCAGTAAAGGCGCCATCTTGAATCCATGCCCAGAGAATCCACCGGCAACCACAACATCCTTCCCAAACTCCCCTCCAACATAATCCAACACAAAATCCTCATCTGTGGTCATCGAATACATACATGCCTGCAGCATCGCGGGCTTCTCAAACTCAACACATCCGGGCATCACTCTCTCAATCCATTTGCCAACAGACTCCACCAATGTTGAATCTGAACCCAAACCCCAGTTTCTCATATCCGGATCACACCCATGACCACCATGCATCGCAATCTTGATAAGCCCCGGAAACTCCATCGATGGGGTTCCATAGATGTAGGGCTCACCGTAGCTGGCAAACGACGGAAAACCGCTTTCTGCATGCACAGTTTTCTCAAATCCCCGTCTTACTTTCCAGTAGCAAATGAGCGTGTGAAGAGGTTGGATTGGTAACTCCAAACCACTTACCTTCTTAATCAACTTTTGAGTCCAAGCTCCGGCGGTCGTCACACATTTTTTGCCCCAGAAGATGTGTCCAGCCGCGGTCGTGACCACAACTCCATTGCTATCTTCCTTCTTCTTGATATCTACCACCTCTGAATGGTCTTTAAGAATTGCGCCTCGCCTAATGGCCAGAGTTTGGAACATTGCTACGGCCTTTGTAGGCTTGATCACCCCGCCTTCAGTCGTCATTCCGATATACCCATCGGGGAGCTCAAATGTAGCAGAGAACTTCTCAATGACCTCGGCCTTGTTTAGTACTCGTGCATTGATTGAATGAGAGCTGCAGCAAGTGATGACAGATTGCAGGCTCTTGTTGTCGGCCGGACCCAGATCAAAATGCGGGGTTTTGGTGAGGACCCGATAGCCGACCTCGGATTCGGCTTCTTCCCAGAGCCGGAACGAGTCACGAACCATCGGAACATAGTAGTGTTCCGGGTAAGAGTACCGGATTGTGCGCGACTCGCCATGGGAGGAGCCCAGGTGGTGCAGGAAGTCGAATTGCTCCAAGAGAAGCACGGTACGTCCACGCTTCGCTGCCTCATAAGCCGTGCAGCTCCCCATAATCCCTCCACCGATGACGATGACATCAAACTCATGATCATTTGGGACCTCCATTCTACTAGATCTCCCACAGGAAGAGATCTGTGGTTAACAGAAGAGAGTTGGTGGTTAGAGTGGGAGGTAGTGGAGGTTCCACCAAGTTTGTACCAATCTAAGCAGGAGTGCGTGTTGACAGTGGAGGCTCAACTACTTTTCTACTTGTCTAAACCAGTAGTGGGTGTTTTTAATGATGTTTCTCTTAATTTGTCCTCATGCTAACAAACAATGGCCCAGCTTTGCTGCTAGAAACAGAGTTGCCTGCTAATAATATGAGACTAAATTAATTAAGGGATAAAAGCTGGGGACCAATAAGACTCCTCTTTTGTTCTCTTCTCTTCTCGGACAAAGTCGAGCTGCACAACGTAGCTGCGTAACCAACTGTGCAACCACACATTTAATTGCTGTCCCACCAACTTTGTTAGGTTGTGAGCATCAATTAAATTTTACTAGAATTCATGGGATGCACGGAAAGATGAAATGGAATATAACAATGTTCATAAACATACATGAATTAATTAACAAAACATGAGCGATTATCTATGACTTTTTTGTTTCAAGTCCTCGGATGCATACATGAGAGAGAGAGAGAACGCATGACGTGGATGCTTTATAATTTATAGAGAGAGGATGAAGTGGATGATTTAGAAATTAAAGAAAAATTATAGAAATTTCAACACATTTTTTGAATTTATCTTGAAAAAATAATAAAATGCCACATGTCAAGTGATGTATTCTAGTTATAATAGTAGTGATAAGAGAAGATGTTGTAAATATCATGCTCAAGCCAGCAATACAGTGCATAGGCATTACATGCAACCAAACATGATATTACCTCTTGTTTGTTTTGTTCTCCAAAAGCAAAGTATTCGTGTACACTCCTAAGTAAATCAAAGTTGGAAGCAACCTTAAAACCCAAACCGAGGTGGTGAAGGAAGCCAGCCTGGGTTTTTGAGATCAGTGATAACATGTCAAGAAATATTTATATAAACTTACACTAGAATGCAGAAATGTGTTTGAAATTTTTTTAATTTTTTTTGAAGAAATGTGTTTGAGATATATACACTTATATACATCACGAGGTTGATATTTCAAATGTAAATTACGCTAAAATACCTATAACTATCTGTTTGCATCAAAATTCTAGCCAATTTTTTTTCGAACATTTATAGAGCAACAACCGCTATCATAGTTTTTCTATTTAATTACCATAGAGTTTTCTCATGACAGTAACATCCCTTTAAGCGAGCTTATTGTAATTAAGATAGAAACTTTAAGGTATTTTAGTGGAAGACAGTGACTGCCATGAAAACCTATTTGTAGGGGATTCATTCCATGAGGAAGAAGATGATCGAAACGAGTGCTCACTTAAAATTTGGGAACAATAGCATCATGTCTAGTAACAACAAGACCAAGCCAAAATTTGCAACTTACGGGAACATGTTTACAATTTCCAAGTAATGAGAGGGGACCTGGAACAGGTTTGAAATAGAGCTAAGAGTAAGACAAAAGGAAACAAAGAAAAGAAAAGCGAGAGGATTCTGTATTGGAGTATCCGAGAACACTACAGACCAAATTAAAAACAGTAGCACAGACAGACCATAACAAGCCTTTCACCTTCCGAGAAAGATTTTAAAGAAAATGGAATCTATTTGTCGTGGATTTTTGTGGGACAGCTCAAAACTTTATACCAATAAGTTGAGAGATATTTGAAAGCTAAACGAGCAAGGTAGTTTGGGTATATTTAGTCCACATGATTCTAATCTTGCATCATGGCTAAAATTTTGTTGGAAACTTTTCCTTAAATAGGGACTTTGGGCATCATGGACTCACTCAGTTTTTTGGCACCTTCGAGAAGATACAATTTTCGAACCTTTTAGAGCATTTCATCATCATGGAGATCTCCTATCATGAGAAGTATTCTTTATACAAGAGATCTATTTAAAAATAGAGTTCAATATCGAATTCATGATGGGACTTCAACTTAAATTTTTGTATACCCTTGAAAAGGTATATCTTTTTTGGATATTTTTGAGAGCAATTGAAATATGATATTAATGTTACTCTTGACGCCAATATTTCGGTACTTATTCGAAATGGAGAATGAATTTTACCTCATTCTACTTCACCACAAATGATTGAGACATGGAGGTTGATTTGATCGATTAATTTTGATGGATCTATTACCGGTGATGTTGGTTATAGTGCCCTCAAGGCAATTATTGTAATTGCAGGTAAGCGATTATGATAATTGAGGGAGGACCTATATGGGTAGAACAGTTTTACTCGAGATGATGGTATGCTATCTGCTTTCTCTTTATCAACATGTACATATCTTATGTGGTATTACGTATCGCTATTACATGTTGATAGAGCCAATAGGATTCTTACTTGACTACCAAGGTTATGATGACGATCATACTAGTGAGGCCTGAGTAGTCTATAAGCATATCCTTAAATGTCCCCAGTCGTTGGATTATCGAGATAGTGTATCGATACTCCGGAGTAGACTAATATATACGTTTCTTATTCTCGATATGGGAGGTGGTCGTTCTCGCAGCCATTGTTGTATGTCACCAAAGATTGTATACATTTGCTCATTAGGGTTTGAGTTACACTGGACGGACTCGCCGAGAAATAGTTAGATGGTATTATACCTATAGTCAGATGGTTGTTTTCTGCTGACATGAATATAGGGTAGTTTGTTGACCTAAGATCGTCATTTGTCGTGTATGAGTGCCCACTGTACTTTGACTACTACCCTATCACGGCTCTACTGAGTCATGCAAACAAGTTGAGTACAGTCCCGAGTCATATGGAGGTAGTGAGCAGATCGAGAGGATTCGTTTCTCCCTGTATAGGGAGTCGATGTCACGCTGTGTAGGGTTGGCTAATACCATATGTCCCTGGCTAAGGAATGAAGGATCCCATTCATCTTAGATAGCAATTTATAAACATAGTATGATAGGGTTTTTAAAATTCAAGAGAGCATAGGTTCCAACATAAGAATCTACACTAAACATTAAAACTTGAAACATGAAAAAGATAAGCTTTTAAGCTACTAGGTTTAGGCTACAACCTTTGTAGCATCTTCAAGTGCTCCACTTTTGTGTTGGACTATATCGTAGGCTCCTTATAGCTCAATGGAATAAGGTTGCATGTTCATCTCCTCCATCATAGATGATCCATTTTGAAGGATTCAAGGCTATAGCTCCAAACTCCAAACTAGAATCTAACTTAGATCTAAAATTTTCTAGCTTAAAGAAGTAAGAGTGTAGTTTCCATTTACTAAATTAATTTTCTCTTTTAATTTTTCTTTTTCTTCTCTCTTTTTCTTTTCTAAAGAGGAGGAGGAAGAAGATGATGAGAGAGCTTGGACAAGAGAGAGAAAGATAAGATAAGAATGAATAATATAACCATTTACAAGAAATGGTTACTTATATAAAACATTCTCTACAGATTCTCAGCCATAGGATTTAATCAAGTGGCCAAGTGTCCATATACTTCTTTCTCTTCCATATGGCACCATTTAAAATGAGGTGTATGTTATGCTAGACTCAAGGCATAACATAAGCTAATGGAAAAAGGAAAAAAATTAATCAATTACAATACACACACACACTTGTAATTAATTTCTAATATATTTAAAATACATAAAGAGACAAATTAATTAGTGACAAAAATACTAGCAAATACATATACTAAATACATGTATTAATATATTAAATCGGAACCCGATTTAATATCCGTTTTTCTAAAAGGACTGGTTAGTACTTCTCCCGTCCGATTACCGTCGGTGTATCCAATACACTAGTTTTAACCAGACGCCTGCACGTACCCAGTACGGCTACTACACAGTTTCATCAAAACCGGAAACCCTCTGTATGGGACTCTAAAGACTCGACAATACGCTGGCAGTGAGTTCACTGAAAACCCTTAAAAAACCCACAAGTACGTCAGTGGCACCAGCTGTATGTAACAGCTATCCTGGTATCTATCGAAAAGGAGATCGACAAAAAAGCTCGTCCGAAAACTCCAACTGAGTATATAAGTGACAATCACCGCATAGTCCGGTCTGTTCATCTGAGAGTATCGCATATTAGGTCTAGGGGGATGGTAAACGTTAGACCCCTAATAATTTGATGTCACGATCCGAAAATGGTATGTGACCGGCACTTAAATCACGTGACGTCATTCTAACTTCACCGCAACCCAAGTAAGCCGAAAACCAAGATCTTAAAACCTTTTTAAAAAGAAATAATGGAGGTGAAGTTTTCGAAATGGTATACTATATGAAATAAGGTGTAGTTAAAAAGATTGTTTGTATAAAAGTATATTCAAGTTTATTTTATAATTAAGTTTGAAAATAATTTCGTTGTTTAAAATTTGGGCAACACCTTCTTTGTAAATTTTGTTTACAAAGATATAGTATATATAAAAGCATCTCGAACGGAAGCTAGCTTCTGTAAGTCTATGGTAGCGCCCCAGCCGTCTGTCCGAGGCCAAAATGCGGAAACGAAAATTTTTTTTTAACTAGAAACCGGCGCTATCGTATACTTTAAATCCGGATCGAACCATTAACCTACAACTAGCAACTAGAGAAACGGTTGGAAAGCTATACCGATCGATCCGTGTCCTTCGGTCTTTGGCCACCATCCCAAGCTCCTCGCGGCATCTTCGAGCTCGATCTCCTTGTCGGAAAGGGCACCACATCTTCGAGTCTTTTTACGGGCTCCCGCTTCATCCGAAGCAACTCGGGCATGAAGTTCGCTAGTCGACGTGTCCAAGGCGAAGTAGAGAATGTGTGTGACGACTTTGTCTCTTGCATCCATTGTATGGATGGAGGTTGAAGATGAAGCCATTGGAGGAAATGGTGAGCTAGAGGAGGAAGAAGAAGAAGAGGATTTTTCTTTCTCATGTGTGATATGATAAAATGAGAGAGTTAGCAAGAATGAAAAATACAAGAGCTAACCCAAAGGGATATGGCTGCCCTTCTCTCTCTTCCTCTCATTTCATCACTCAAATCCATCACAAAATGTGACATATGCACAATAAAAGAGACCATGAGTCACTAGGTTGCATGTGTCACAATAAATACACCTCATGATGATTTCTAGATCATAATTTCCATTTGTAAACATTAACCCAAATGTTTATAACAATAAAAAGATACGGCAACATCTAAAGTAAACTCGTGACGGATCACAAGGATACCCCTCACCTGTATATACATACCTGCATCCGCATTCCGACTGAATGCGAATGCGATGAGACGAAAGTAGACCAACAAATCTAATACTAGGATCCGGCTTAAACCAAAGCCCACTAGTATGATCCGCCCGATCATGATCCGTGCACTACTACACGTATATGATCGGACCCTGCCATATATCATACGGCCTCTACAACATTTTGCCCGAAACTTGAGAAACTGTCTGTGGCGGACTCTAAAGACTCGTCAATACATTGGCTGTGGATTTAACCACTAGCACGTCAAAGGTATTAGTCGTACGTAACGGGCTACCAGGTATTGACCAAAAGGGAGGTCGATGAGCGAACTCATCCTGACACCCTACCGAGCCTGTCAGTGACAATATCCGTACAGTCCGGTCCGTTCGTCTATGAGCATCGCATGGCGGGCCTAGGGGGCTGGTAAAAGTCAGACCCCCAAAAGCGGTACAAGTCGTGTCGGAGTGTAGCCCAGAACACCCTGAGATACTATTGGAACACCTACCAGTAAATCTCCTGCCTTGGCCAAGGACTTCGTGTAATGGCTCTCCTAGACACAGCGCGATCTCACCCCCAATACCGAGAGAGACGAAACCCCTGCCAATCCGCTCACTGCCTCCATGTGGCTCGGGACTATACCCAACTAAAACCTGTTTGCACGACTCCTTTGAGCCGTGGTAGGGTAGTAATCAAAGCACAGTGAGAACTCACATGAGAAAAATGACGATCTCAGGTCGATGAACTAACATGTACACATGTCACCAGGGAACTGCTATCTGACGTCAGGTATAATACCAACTAGCATGTTCCCGGCGAGTCATGTCTGGTGTACTCATAACCCAATGAGCACCTGTATACATCTTAGGTGAACCAACTGACACCAATGGCTTGTGAGACCGGCCACCGCCCCTCGTCGGGGTCTCGACTGTATACATTAGTCTACTAATAGAGTATCGATGCCTAGTCTCAAAACTCCTTCGACTAGGAACCTTTTAAGGATGTGCTTATAGACCCCAGCTCCTACGTATATGATCGCCATCATACTGCTGGCCATCAAGCAAGAATCCTAAGGGCTCTATCAACGTGTAATAGTGACCTGTAAGGTCACCTAAAGCAGTACACAATGATAAAGATAAATCAGATAGCATACTATCATCTTGAGTAAGACTGTCCTACCGGTATAGGTCCTCCCTCAATCATTGCAATCGCGTGCCTGCGATCCAATAATTGACTTTGAGGGCACTATATCCAACAATCTCCCACTTGCACTCAAGGCTAATTATTGCGATGTCGCATACTCACAGCCCGTGTGATACCGAACATCCAACTCCTCTACTAATCAGTTTCACAAAGCCCGTTTGCAGAAATATTGTATTCGAGAAATAGCCTCAGTGAGTGGATCCGCCCTTATGTTTTCTTCTATGTTCTCTCTTTATCTCAAGTTCGCGGGGAAAGCCATCTCCCGAAATGAGCAATACCTGTCTTAGAATATATCTGGATATCTGATGGGACCTAGTTCATAAATGAACTCAACTGAACTTAATCAGTATCCTGCGCCATACCTCCCTCAGTATCGGCTTGGACCACCTGTCCAAAATACTGCCCCTCGTTAGAGGGAAAACTATAACTATGACAGCCACTCTGTCATTCAGGTCACCTTGGAAGCCTGGAATGATAACTGTCTCCCGAAGGAGGCTGCCGTTATCATTTCCCTAGAACATCCACTTATGTTCTAAAACTGCTTCCGAACGTTTCTCCAGGATAGGATTATTGTTAGTTATATGTATGCCCTAGAGGCCATTACTGTACATACGATGTATATTGTAGTGGATGCTAGGACATATATAGGGAGGACTTTCTTGCTCGACATGATAGTATGCTATCTGGTTGCACTTTATCTTAACATGTACTCTGATTGTCTCTATATTATATGTTGATAAAGCCCTTAGGATATGTACTCGACTACTGGGACTATGATGAGATCATACTAGTGGGGCCACGGTAGTCGACGAGTACATCCTATAACTGTTCCTAGTCGAGAGTGTATCGAGACAGGGTATCGATGCACCAGAGTAGACTAGCGTATACGCATCTTGACCCATATGATGGGCGATGGATGATCCCATATCCATCGGTGTTTGACATCAAGGATGGTGTACGGGTGCTCAGTGGAGACTGGGTACACTCGACGGACTCGCCGAGAACTCCCAGATGGTATTATACCTCACGTCAGATGGCAGTTCTCCGGTGACACTGGTACAGAGTAGTCTGTTGACCCGAGATCGTCATAGAGTCTTGTGTGATTCCCACTGTGCTTTGATTTCCATCATACCACGTCCAAGAGGGCGTGCAAAAAGGTGGCTTTTGGGTACAGTCCCGAATCACATGGAGGCAATGAGCGATATGTAGGGTTCCTAGGCACTCTTGTGAAGGTTCTTAAGGCATCAAACATGCCCGGATTAAATTTTAGACGTGCCGAACAACCCAAAGCCGGGATCTTTGCTAGATTATTAGGGTTTTTGTTGGAGATAGTGCCCTCATAGTCAATTATTGGATCGCAGGTACGTGATTGCAATGATTGCGGAGGACCTATCCCGGTAGGACAGTCTTACTCGAGATGATAGTATGCTATCTGGTTTGCCTTTATCAGTCGTGTACATGTTCAGGTGACTGATTGCATGTTACACTTTGATAGAGCCCTTAGGATCTTGCTTTACTACCAACAGTATGATGGCGATCATATACGTGAGAGTTGGGTAGTTTATATGCATATCCTTAATTGTGGTCCCTAGTCGTGGGAGTTTCGAGACAGGGCATCGATACTCCGGAGTAGACTAGTGTATACAGTCGAGACCCCGACGAGGGGCGGTGGCCGGTCTCACAAGCCACTGGTGTCAGTTGGATCACCTAAGATGTATACAGGTGCTCATTGGGTTATGAGTACACCGGACAGGACTCGCTGGGAATCTACTAGTTAGTATTATATCTACCGTCAGATAGCAGTTCCCTGGTGACATGTGTACAGGTTAGTTCATCGACCTGAGGTCGTCATTTGTCTCGTGTGAGTTCCCACTGTGCTTTGATTTCTACCCTACCACGGCTCAAAGGAGTCGTGCAAACAGGTAGCTTTTGGGTACAGTCCCGAGCCATATGGAGGCACGTGAGCGGATCGGCAGGGGATTCATCTCTCCCGGTATTGGGGGCGAGATCGTGCTGTGTCTAGGAGAGCCATTACACAAATCCATGGCCATGGTAGGAGATTTACTGGTAGGTACTCCAGTAGTATCTCAAGGTGTATTGGGCTTCACTCCGACATGACTTATACTGCTATTGGGGGTCTGACGTTGCTAGCCCCCTAGGCAGATATGCGATACTCATTGACGAACGGACCGGACTGTATATACATTGTCACTGTTAGGCTCAGTAGGGTTTTCCGGATGAGTGCGCTCATCGGCATCCCTTGAGGTCAGTCCATGGGCAGCCGTTACGCATTGCTAGTGCCGCTGACGGTTTGTGGTTAAACCCACTGCCAGGGTACTGACGAGTCATTAGAGTACCCCACAGACAGTTTCCCAAGTTCGGGCGAAATGTTGTAGAGGCCGTATGGTTTTATGGCAGGGTTCGGAAAATGCACGTGCGTTTACGCACGTGTCAGTTTTCGGGCAGATGATACTGGTCGGCTTTGGTTTAAGCCGGATCCGAGTATTATATTGAGTAGGTATAATATCTTTGTCTCAGTTGCATTTATATTCGGTCGTAATATAAATGCGGGTATATTTATACAGTTTCGGGGTTATCCTGAAAGTTGTTTCGGGATCACTTTTGGAAGTTGCCAGTTTCCAGTTTTCTATCAGCCGTCTTTTAACATTCGGTTAAAGACGGATTTATCTTTTCTACAGATGAGGTGAGTCAGTGTTCTAGAATATTGAGGTGACTAGGCTTTTTTGGTGTAGGGTTTTCATTGGTTGGTTTTTAATGATAAGATGACTAAGGGTGTGAGTCATTCTTTTCATTATGGTTTTTTGGTTTTAGCTAAAGATATTTGTTCATTTGAGATGATAACTATCATTTGCTTAAAGTTACCCTCCCCTCTTCCTACGGTCACCCCCCCTCTCTTTATAAGAGGCCGGCCCCCTCCTCTCTCTCATATGGTTGTTGATTTCATCGGTTAGAAAAGATATGATAGTTTTGGGATGTATGGAATTCACAGTTCATTTCATTCCATCACCCGATTTCCACGGCAACTTCATTAACCGATCGTCCACGGATTTGGACGAAGTGAGACAAAGTCATCTACTCATTCTCTACATCATTCTTGGTCGTCTCCTTTAGCAAACTTGACGATCGAGTTGCCTCGAGTCAGAGGCGGGAGCCCGTTTAAAGAACCGATCATGTGGTGCCACCTCGACGAGGAGATCGGAGATCGACGAGATCGGAGCAGCCGCAACGGAGCGTGGGATGATGGTTGAAGAACGAAGGACTCGGATCGTTCGGTATAATCATTCTACACTCTTTACAGTTTGTTAGTTTAGCAATAATGGCAGATCCGGGTTAAAGTATACGATAGCGCCAGTTTAAAAGTTTTTGTTCCGCATTTGGCGTCTGTAGACTGCCGGGGCGCTAGCGTAGACTTACAGTGGTATCAGAGCTTAACCATTTTGCTATACTAACTTGTGCTAACGCGTTTAAAACATCGATCCGACCGGAAATCAAAAATCGCAAAAATCGCAATTTCTTATCCCGACAGTTTCTGTTAATTTTAAACGGTCTCAAAATTTATTTCTGGATGTCTTAAAAATCTGTGCAGGGAATTCTAGGAGCCACGACAAAATTTGGGGTCGTGATCCCTCCAAGCCGCCGCGGAAGGGCGGCCAAACCCATGGTTTGGCCGCGCAACCGCGGCCACGTGGGGAGCACGTGCTCCCAAATTTGGTCAGTGGGTTCTGTGATGGATTTTGGGGTTTTTGGAATATATAGTTTTGGCCCAGATTTTGTTACTGTTCACCAGTAAGCAGTGGGGCCCACTTTTTGAAATTTGGTCTTTGGTCGATCGAAATTTAAACACGTTAGTTTACAGTGCTTACATTATATCTCCGACCGGGAATGTCATTTGATCGGTAAACCGCGTCTGATTGCTATAGTTCTGTTAGACGGGTTTGCGAACGTGACATTCGCGTTGATGTTCTGTGTTGTGCTGTGATGTTGCGGATTTGTCGTGGTGGATGGCAGTGTGCAATGGTAGTACTGTTTGAGTTTATTTGTACATTTGATATTGCGAGGCGAGCGTCCAACTTGTGGACAGCCGTCACTGCCTGTTGTATAATATTCTTTTGGGGCACGACCAGGTTGCGGTCGATGTACCTATTGTACTATTTTTCATTACTGTACTAGGTTTTACCCCGCGACGGAGTGCACGGATAGCCGGGTTCGGGAAAGCAAAGGGTCCGCATCTCATGGCTTTGGGAGGCAGAGGGGCCCCACTCTAGAATTGGCAGACTATTCGCCGCACTCGTAAGGGGGTACAGGTTGACTCAAGGAGGGGTGCTAAATTTACCGGATTCCGTGAAGTGCCGGGTGTTCCATTCACTATACTGTGGGGACTACCTCGCTTCAGGTTTTGGCGGGTAACTTGCCGCGCCCGTAGGGGTCTAGGTTTCATTGCACAGGCTATCCACACGACAGGGGAACGTCGAGTTTCAGCAGCGGCTCTGTGAAACTCGGGGATCCCAGATATCTGTATTGTTCTGTGATGCTTATTACTTTTCTGTAATGTTGCATATTATCACGCCTGGAGCGATTATGTATATTGGTTTATATACTATTAGATGTTGTATATGTTTTACACCCGCGCTAGTCCAGCCCCCGCTCTGTCGTTAGTTAAGTAACCTAACGGGTGATGACGGGACCCAGTGACGAATGCGGATGGCATATACGTACATTTTATTTTCGTTCTTTTCTGGTGTGATTGAATGATGGGACTGCGTTGATTCTGATCAACGCAAAGTAAAACAAACCTGTTTACAGTTGTTGGAACAATTTAAAAAGTGTTATTGCAAAGACGTTTTCTTTTGTTATGCATAGCGGTATTCAGTGGAATATCCTGCACCTCATTCGACGGGGCAAGGGCCGATATCCCTTCACCGGGACTGACCCCTTGGACAGAAGTTTGCGTCAGAGTAATAACTTCACTATAGTCGATTACAAGTTGCTTTGCATAGCGGTATTCAGTGGAATATCCTGCACCTCATTCCACGAGGAAAGAGCCGAGATCCCTTTACCGGGAATGACCTCTTTAGCAAAAGGTTTTCGCCACTATATTTTAAAAAGCTATCAGGTTCCTTCAGCGATATCAAGTTCACTACGCTAAAGGTTTTTCGCCAAAAACCAGTCGTAGCCCTCCGTCACTTCTTTTAGGTATTCAGTAGTATTCAAGCTACGTATTTTGACCAACGCCAAGACATAGTGTTTGGTAGCTGCTGGGTATTCAATTGTTGCATAGATAGATGAGTTAGTTTGGGACAGTCGTTCTGCCGATTGGCCAACGTCAGGGGCATGTGCGGGTGGGTTCAAATTGGCAAGATAGTGACGGGTAGAACTTGGCATGTGACTTATGACATTTTGACCAACGCCAAGGTTATAAGAGCATGGGGCAAAAACAATATCAGGAGTTTCTAAAGAAACTGAAACTTGCCGAGTATGCGCATACCTTCTGGAGTATGAGTAGCGTGGATGCATTCCATCACGTTATCATGTGATGAGAGTTGGATCCTGATTCCCACTGATGAGTTGGTTTACTCTTCGGGTGATCCCGATTGATTCTTCTTTAGGTTTGGAGGAGAATTTGACAGGACAGTGGGAGGTTTCCGGATTAGATAAAGTGATGACCATTCTGATCTAGGTTAGAGTGCACGCAGAGTGTTTCTTTTCTCTCTCTCTCTTTGGCAGCGACCTTTGACCGACCCTAGACTATGACTCAGTGACCAGGTTGACCGAACCTTCTTAAAATACTGGCTTTTGGATTGTCTGTGTTGCATAAGTCATTGCCACTCCTTCTTTTACCCTTTGCATTTTCTCAGAACACCCGTATTAATACGGATATCCACTTCCATTGGATAGATCCATCGTATGGTTATATACGAACTCGAAGGGACTTCTTCGGGGATGGATCCAGGTTCAGGAGAAATAGAATTGGTTTATTCAGTTGTCTTTTATTATCACCTTCTCTCAGGTTGCGAGAGCTCCTTGGTTTAGGAGAGTACACCTATTACGCCTATTGGATAGTCTTATTCCAAACCATAGGCTGGTGCCGAAAGGTAGGGAATGAAGAAAACTAATTAGCCTAAGTAGGGTGTGCAGAAGGAAATATGTAAAGACAAAATAAAGGGATTAGAAAGAGGGCAAAGTAAATTGCGACTGATATCATTCACGACCGAAACCGCGTACTTCATCGCCGCTCCTATTTCACCTTTAAAAAGAATAAGGTATTATTCAGTTGTCTTTTATCGTCACCTTCTCTCGAGATGCGAGTACTCCTTGGTTTAGGAGGGTACACCTATTATGCTTACTGGATAGTCTTCTTCCAAACCATAGGCTGGTGCCGAACGGTAGGGAAGGAAGAAAACCATTTAGCCTAACGATGGTGTACAGAAGGTAACGACTAAAGACAAATAAAGGGGATTTGGAGAGACGGCAATAAAATATACGGTTGAAGTCATGAATTGGATTATGGAAGAGGTATTGCTATGAATACCAGGATACCCCTACGAAACATTTTTATGTTTCAGTGCATTGTTAAAAGAAAAACTGTTTTCCCGATTAGACACTTACTCCAAGGGTATGTATTTACCAGGTTTCATTCTCATATCTGTATGGTTTTACAGATGATGGGTGGGAGTAAGATATTGGGAATTAGGTGATCATCCTCATTATATCGGAATTCGTTGTAATTGGTGATATTTGAGGAAATCGCCAGGGTACAGTTTTCCACCTACAACGCACAGGTTTTGAGTTGTTCAACTCAGCGGACTTATACAGAGTATTGTATGTTGTCCAAGTGTCCTTTAGGACAAAGGGGTAGGTCCTCGTATTTTGTTCTGTTTATTTATAACTTCTCTAGTTTTTAGACAAGTGTTTCGTAGAAATACAAGGTCTAAGTTTTGAGAAGTTGTGGGTATAAGAATAAAGTAGAGAACCACGTATCACAAGTATCGGGATTCTTCAAAGAGATCGAAGATGTAGATTCTTGTGATTGGTATTCAGATGATAGTGATGGTTTTGAGAAACGTGTTTCTCTTTCAGGTTACTCATAAGTGGATGGATTCCTAAGTTGAGTAATGCTGATTAGCCTCTTTCCATTAAGTTGATATGCACTGGAGACAGCTGCATGGATTGAATCTTGGTTCCAATTAAATAAGTGCCAAAGTTTCTATATTGGATATAGAATAGTTCGTACCTTAAAAGAAATTAAGGTACGGGGAGTTGTCCAGCTTATGATTAAAACCAGACACTGGGTAACTCAGGGCACGTTTCTGTAATGGCTGTTTTGTGGGTTGACCCTGGCTATGACGAGGGTTGATATTCTACCATTAAGAAGATCAATAGTGATATTGTTCTTGACTTGCCACAGTTTTAGTAAAAATGGATCTTTTTCAGAAAACAGTAGTGGGAGTATGGTAGAACTGGAAGTGATTCCAGAACCGCGAACGATTACGGAAAATTTAATAGGACCTATACATTCAATCAGGTTTGACACTCCAATAGCCACTTCGCAGGTATGGTAGGTAACCTCAGACGCCCGAGAGGTACTTCGGTAGCCTCAAGGACGGTGACAGGGAGGTTCTTATCTACCCAGACTTGACACTACTGTTGTTCCAGGATATGAGACCCGGTAGGAGGGTTGTTGTAGTCAGTGGGAGCAACGGAAGAATAGTGGGCAAGATGCTTATATCTATTTATAGACTTGAGCAATTATAGCGGAGATAGATCATCTAATTTTGATGTGACAGTCATGGGTTTGACTTCAATCAGAATAGGGGATGGATCAGTTAAGAAGGTAGTAGGGTGTAATGTCATGGTATCTGGATGACATACACAAAGCAGGAAGTAAAATTCCTATACTACGATCGGTTGTACTGTGGTCGTCACACAGTTGTTTCTCCAGACAGGATATGGATATAATATTTGACATTCTGGTTTCTAGATCTATGGTTTTAGATCTGGATTTGGGTAGTTTCCCAATGTGGGTACTTTGACAGATATTCTAATGGTTTTTGGAATAGTTGACTCCTAGCATGGTGGTGTACCTGCAGGTGATGGAGTCACCCTCTCTAAAGGTGTCGTATAGACTAAAGGGGAGAGGGATGTGCATGATTGGCAGATCACTTGCTTAGGCAATTGAGTCAATCATGAGATGTCAAGTACCACACCAAATGTTGTTTTTGCACTAGTTGCAATGAGTTTGTATTAATCCAATCCTGGAGAAACATAAGGAAGCAGTTTTAGAACATAAGTACATGTTCTACGGATTTGATGACGGCAGCCTCCTTCGGGAGACGATTATCATTCCAGGCTTCAAAGGTGACATGGATGACAGAGTGATTGTCAGAGTTATAGTTTTTCCCTCTGACGAAGAGGGACAGTATTATGGACAGGTGGTCCAAGAGGATACTGTGGGAAGCAAGGTGCCCGATACTGATTAGGTTCAGTGATCGATTCAGTCTAAGAAGTTTGGATATGGAGTTCATTTATGAACTAAGGTCCCATCAGATATCCAGACATGTTCTAAGACAGGTTTTACTCAATTCGGGAGATGGCTTTCTCCACGAACTTGAGATAAAGAGAGATATAGAAAGATACTTCTAGGCGGATCCACTCACTGAGGCTATTTCTCGAACACAATAGTTTTACAAACGGGCTTTGTGAAACTGATTAGTAGAGGAGTTGGATGTTCGGTTTCACACGGGCTGTGAGTAGTCGACATCGCAATATTAGTCTTGAGTGCAAGTGGGAGATTGTTGGAGATAGTGCCCTCATAGTCAATTATTGGATCGCAGGTACGTGATTGCAATGATTGCGGAGGACCTATCCCGGTAGGACAGTCTTACTCGAGATGATAGTATGCTATCTGGTTTGCCTTTATCAGTCGTGTACACGTTCAGGTGACTGATTGCATGTTACACTTTGATAGAGCCCTTAGGATCTTGCTTTACTACCAACAGTATGATGGCGATCATATACGTGAGAGTTGGGTAGTTTATATGCATATCCTTAATTGTGGTCCCTAGTCGTGGGAGTTTCGAGACAGGGCATCGATACTCCGGAGTAGACTAGTGTATACAGTCGAGACCCCGACGAGGGACGGTGGCCGGTCTCACAAGCCACTGGTGTCAGTTGGATCACCTAACATGTATACAGGTGCTCATTGGGTTATGAGTACACCGGACAGGACTCGCCGGGAATCTACTAGTTAGTATTATATCTACCGTCAGATAGCAGTTCCCTGGTGACATGTGTACAGGTTAGTTCATCGACCTGAGGTCGTCATTTGTCTCGTGTGAGTTCCCACTGTGCTTTGATTTCTACCCTACCACGGCTCAAAGGAGTCGTGCAAACAGGTAGCTTTTGGGTACAGTCCCGAGCCATATGGAGGCACGTGAGCGGATCGGCAGGGGATTCGTCTCTCCCGGTATTGGGGGCGAGATCGTGCTGTGTCTAGGAGAGCCATTACACAAATCCATGGCCATGGTAGGAGATTTACTGGTAGGTACTCCAGTAGTATCTCAAGGTGTATTGGGCTTCACTCCGACATGACTTATACTGCTATTGGGGGTCTGACGTTGCTAGCCCCCTAGGCAGATATGCGATACTCATTGACGAACGGATCGGACTGTATATACATTGTCACTGTTAGGCTCAGTAGGGTTTTCCGGATGAGTGCGCTCATCGGCATCCCTTGAGGTCAGTCCATGGGCAGCCGTTACGCATTGCTAGTGCCACTGACGGTTTGTGGTTAAACCCACTGCCAGGGTACTGACGAGTCATTAGAGTCCCCCACAGACAGTTTCCCAAGTTCGGGCGAAACGTTGTAGAGGCCGTATGGTTTTATGGCAGGGTTCGGAAAATGCACGTGCGTTTACGCACGTGTCAGTTTTCGGGCAGATGATACTGGTCGGCTTTGGTTTAAGCCGGATCCGAGTATTATATTGAGTAGGTATAATATCTTTGTCTCAGTTGCATTTATATTCGGTCGTAATATAAATGCGGGTATATTTATACAGTTTCGGGGTTATCCTGAAAGTTGTTTCGGGATCACTTTTGGAAGTTGCCAGTTTCCAGTTTTCTATCAGCCGTCTTTTAACATTCGGTTAAAAACGGATTTATCTTTTCTACAGATGAGGTGAGTCAGTGTTCTAGAATATTCTAGATGAGGTGACTAGGCTTTTTTGGTGTAGGGTTTTCATTGGTTGGTTTTTAATGATTAGATGACTAAGGGTGTGAGTCATTCTTTTCATTATGGTTTTTTGGTTTTAGCTAAAGATATTTGTTCATTTGAGATGATAACTATCATTTGCTTAAAGTTACCTTCCCCTCTTCCTACGGTCACCCCCCCTCTCTTTATAAGAGGCCGGCCCTCTCCTCTCTCTCATATGGTTGTTGATTTCATCGGTTAGAAAAGATATGATAGTTTTGGGATGTATGGAATTCACAGTTCATTTCATTCCATCACCCGATTTCCACGGCAACTTCATTAACCGATCGTCCACGGACTTGGACGAAGTGAGACAAAGTCATCTACTCATTCTCTACATCATTCTTGGTCGTCTCTTTTAGCAAACTTGACGATCGAGTTGCCTCGAGTCAGAGGCGGGAGCCCGTTTAAAGAACCGATCATGTGGTGCCACCTCGACGAGGAGATCGGAGATCGACGAGATCGGAGCAGCCGCAACGGAGCGTGTGATGATGGTTGAAGAACGAAGGACTCGGATCGTTCGGTATAATCATTCTACACTCTTTACAGTTTGTTAGTTTAGCAATAATGGCAGATCTGGGTTAAAGTATACGATAGCGCCAGTTTAAAAGTTTTTGTTCCGCATTTGGCGTCTGTAGACTGCCGGGGCGCTAGCGTAGACTTACAGTTTTATATGCAAGATGATAACTTTTATCTAAGTGTGAGGGATTACAACCTTTGTAGTCCGCTCCTTCACTTCACAAGCTCCGAGTAGAAGTCCCTTTGCCACGATCTACGATCTTCCGGACTCATGAGAGGCTCCACGACTCGAACGATCCATTCTAGCTTGTCGTATTCCAAATCTCCGATGATCTACCTTGAAGTCGCTTCGACTCAAGCTTTCTCACTCAAAAGAGAAGAACACCCTAATCACATGGGCTAGATGAGATGAGGATGAGAGAGTAGTGATTTTGCTTTCTTTTAATATCATTTTCTCATTTTATTTCATCACTTAAGAAAATCTAGCAAGCTTTTCTTTCAAGAGAGAAGAAGAAGATAATGGAAAAAGAATAATGAATTATCTTTCTTTTGTGATGAATAGAAATCTATATGATTGAATTGTGAACCATGGTCAAGGATGATAGGATGAGAATGAGTAGAGAAACAACTAGGGTTAGGGGTTGGTTTGGTTTAGAATGTGTCATCACAAAAGATCTTTGTAATGACAAAAGAAAGAAAGCTTCTAGAAGGAACTTGAAGCATCCAACCCTAATCAAACCTTAACCTCAATTAATCATCCTTAAACATGTTTAACAATTAATCATATCATGTCACAATAATATATATCACATATATATTATATATTTGCAACAAAAGAAAATAATACAATTAACATATATCGCATATATATCAATGTATCATCCAGTGAGAAAATGAAATAATAAAGCAAGCCAATATTAGTTAATATAATAATATATCATATATATTATTATATATTAAATCATCGAATCAACACTTGATCCGACGATCCGGCTATATCGAATATAACCGACTAATATATCATGTACCGATTCATCGAATCAACACTTGATCCGATGACCCGGTTCAAATCTAAATATCGCGAGAATATAATACGGTATCCCATATCGCATTATTCTCGGTCCTGCACATATCACATATGTGCCTCTACTCCGTTTCGCCTGAGCCAAGAAACCTCTGTGTAGGACTCTAAAGAATCGTCAATACGCCGGTAGCAGGTGATGATCATATCAAACACCCACAAGCTGCAAGCGGTCAGCTAAACGTAACAGCCACCCATGTATTGAGCGATCAGAAGATCAACAAGCTAGCCTGTCCGTTCTCCTTTGAATCCGATCAGTAACACTCCCGTACAGTCCGGTCTGTTCGTCTGATATGTCGCATATCAAGTCTAGGGGTGGTATACGTCAGACCCCAGTAACCGATAAGTCGTGTCGATGTATGGCTCATAACGGGTCGAGAAACTACTAGTAACACTTACCAGTAAATCTCTATATCAGCCCTGGCCAGGGACTTCCAGTTATAGCCAATCGAACACAGCACAACATCAACTCCCTATACCGGGAGAGACAAATCCCCTCCTATCGCTCATTGCCTCCATGTGATTCGGGACTGTACCCAAAAGCCACCGTTTTGCATGCCCTCTTGGACGTGGTAAGGTGGAAATCAAAGCACAGTGGGAATCACACAAGACTCTATGACGATCTCGGGTCTTCAGACTACCCTGTACCTGTGTCACCGGAGAACTGCCATCTGACGTGTGGTATATCACCATCTGGGAGTTCTCGGCGAGTCCGTCCAGTGTACCCAGTCTCTACTGAGCACCCGTACACCATCTCTGATGTCTAACACCGATGGATATGGGATCATCCATCGCCCATCATATGGGTCAAGATACGTATACGCTAGTCTACTCTGGTGTATCGATGCCCTGTCTCGATATACCCTCGACTAGGAACAGTTATAGGATGTACTCATCGACTACCGCGGCCCCACTAGTATGATCTCATCATAGTCCCAGTAGTCGAGTACAAGTCCTAAGGGCTTTATCAACATGTGAGAGTAAAACAGTAAACCAGTACAAGTCAACATGTTAAGATAAAGTGAAACCAAATAGCATACTATCATGACGAGCAAGAAAGTCTTCTCTATATATAACCAAGCATCCATTATAATATACATCATATGTACAACAATGGCCTCTAGGGCATATACATAACTAACAATCTCCCACTTGCACTAAGGCCAGCTGCTGTAGTATCTCATACCTAGCATCCCGAATAATCTCTCAAACTGTATCTGGGGAATAGCCTTCGTGAATGGATCCGCAGTGTTGTCCTTCGTATCTACTCTCCTGACCTCGATCTCCCGGCGATCAACTATCTCCCTGATCAGGTGATACCGCCTCAGAATATGTCTGGACTTCTGATGGGACCTGGGTTCCTTGGCTAATGCCACAGCTCCATTGTTATCGCAATACAGAGGTATTGGATGCTCAACGGATGGAACCACACCAAGTTCACTAATGAACTTCTTGATCCAGACAGCCTCTTTGGCAGCATCGTTGGCAGCGATGTATTCAGCCTCCATCGTTGAGTCTGCAACGGTATCCTGTTTGGAACTCTTCCAACATACCGCCCCTCCATTGAGGGTAAAGACAAAACCCGAATGCGACTTAGAGTCGTCCTTATCACTTTGGAAGCTGGAATCGGTAAAGGACTCCACCTGGAGTTCTCCGTTACCATACACCAAGAACATCTCCTTAGTCCTTCGTAAGTACTTGAGAATGTTCTTCACAGCTGTCCAATGACTCTCTCCTGGATCTGCTTGATACCGACTCACTACACTTAGTGAGTATGCTACATCGGGTCTGGTACATAGCATCGCATACATGATAGAGCCTACTGCCGAAGCATAGGGTATCCCTTGCATGCGAGCTCTCTCCAAATCAGTCTTGGGAGACATCTCTTTGGAGAGAGTGAGTCCAGAGATCGTGGGCTGATTCCCACGCTTGGATTCTTCCATACTAAACCTCTTTAGTATGGTGTCAATGTACCTGGATTGGGACAATCCCAGTATCCGTTTAGATCTATCTCTATAGATCATGATTCCCAATATGCAGGAGGCATCACCTAGATCTTTCATTGAGAATCTCTGTGATAAGAAGAGCTTGACTGATTGCAGCATAGGAATATCATTTCCTATCAAGAGTATGTCGTCCACGTACAATACGAGGAAGACTACCTTACCCTCTGCCACCTTCTTATAGATACAAGGTTCATCTATATTTTTGATGAAGTCAAACTCTTTGACTACAACATCAAAACAGATGTTCCAACTCCGCGATGCTTGCTTTAACCCATAAATGGATTTAAGCAGCTTGCACACCTTTCCGCTGCTCCCACTATCTACGAAACCCTCTGGCTGAGTCATGTACACGCACTCTTCTAAATCACCGTTTAGAAAGGCGGTCTTAACATCCATTTGCCAGATTTCGTAGTCATGATATGCAGCAATGGCAAGTAAGATCCGGATGGACTTAAGCATAGCTACTGGAGAAAAGGTTTCGTCATAGTCCACACCTGGTCGTTGACGAAATCCCTTCGCTACAAGTCTAGCTTTGAAAGTCTCAACTTTTCCATCTACACCAAATTTCTTTTTAAAGATCCACTTGCTCCCAATGGGTTTTACCCCTTCAGGAGCATTTTCCAAAGTCCATACTTTGTTGGTGTACATGGATTCCATCTCAGATCGCATTGCATCCAGCCATTTCACAGAGTCACCACTCGTGATGGCCTGCTCGAAACTAGTCGGTTCATCATCATCCATGATGCAATCCTCGCTTCTACCATCAATGAGAAAACCGTAGTATCTCTCAGGTGGACGAGAAACCCTACTAGATCGACGGAGAGGCTGGGGTTCGTCGGGTACTACTGAATCCTCTGGTTCCACTAAATCATCTGTTGTAGTTTGTTCTGCTGGAACTTCTTCCAATTCTACCTCAGAGCCACTAATTTCTTTTTCAAGAAATTCCTTTTCTAAAAAGGTAGCGTGCCGAGAAACAAACACCTTTTGTTCTTCGGTGTGGTAGAAGATATACCCGCGCGAATGTTTGGGATATCCAATAAATTTGCACAGAATAGACCTTGCGCCGAGTTTGTCCGGATTTTGTGTTTTCACATATGCCGGACAACCCCATATCCTGATATAATTAAGATATGGTCTCTTTCCTTTCCATATCTCATATGGAGTGGTTGGCACAGATTTGGTAGGAACCATATTCAATAGGTCTGCAGCTGTCTCCAGTGCATACCCCCAGAAGGAAATAGGTAACTATGCTGTACTCATCATAGAGCGCACCATATCTAATAGGGTGCGATTCCTCCGCTCAGATACACCGTTGTGCTGTGGTGTATAAGGAGGAGTACGCTGAGAGAGAATCCCATTCTCTTTTAGATAATCTAGGAACTCACCGCTTAAGTATTCACCTCCTCGATCAGATCGAAGAATCTTAATACTTTTGCCCGTTTGGTTCTCTACTTCGTGTTTATATTCCCTGAATTTCTCAAAAGCTTCAGACTTGTGTTTCATCAGGAACACATATCCGAATCTTGAGAGATCGTCAGTGAATGTAATGAAGTAGGAAGAACCTGACCTGGCATGCGTAGACATGGGACCGCATACATCACTATGTACCAGTCCTAAGAGTTCGGTAACTCTTTCTCCGTGTCCACTAAACGGAGCTTTGGTCATTTTTCCTTTGAGACATGTATGGCAAGTATCATAAGATGATAATTCGAACGGATTCAAATAACCATCCTTATGTAACTTAGCCAGTCGTGTCGCATTGATATGACCAAGTCTACAATGCCACAAATAGGATTCGTTCATGTCTGAACTTTTCCTTTTGTGTGTGTTTTGTATATTCAGGACTGTATTCTGATTTAGAATGAATATGCCATTATGTAACGAGCCTGATGCAATCAACTTTTGATCTAGGAATATGTTCATAACATTATCCTGTACTACACAATTATATCCCTCTTTACTCAATAAAGAAACTGATATAATGTTGCACATCATGTTCGGTATATAATAGCACTCATTTAGAATCAGTGTATTACGACTCGGCAATACAAGGTGATATTCGCCAACTGCTTTGGCTACAATACTTGCACCGTTCCCTACTTGAACGGAATGATCACCTTTTCCCAGTTCTCTACCTTTACGTAGCCCATGTAACTGTTTACATATGTGGGATCCTGATCCGGTATCTAATTCCCAGGACGTAGGGTGAACTGAGAAACAGTTCTCAATAACAAACACACCTGAAGAAGATGCATCAACATGCATGTTCTTTTGGGCGGCGTGAGAATCCAGATATTCTTCTGTTTCCTGTTCAGTCTTATAACTCTTATAAGAAAGAATGGGTCTAACGTTCCCTTGCTCAGTACAATAATCAGGTTCAGTCAATACATCCATTTTATTATCTTGATTATGGCATGAAATGGTCGCTACCTGGAGAGAGAGAGAAGAAAACACTTTTAGCGTATGCTCTTGCAAGATTAGATTGGTTATTATCTTATCTAATCAGGATGTCTCCCACTGTTTTTATCAAATCTACCTTAAAACCCTAAAAGGTAAGATTAGCCGGGATTAATTACACCTTACAACTTCGTCAATCTTTCAGCCAGATCAGTGTCGGTACTTTGAGGGAGGTTCCCCGTGCTTTCGCACGGACCTAATTAAAGTAAACCTCGTTTTCCCAGAGGCGTAACCTCGTTAACACTTTTCTAGACACCTACTTGAATAACTAATTGTCCTGTGTAAAACTCTCCCAGGAGTAACTCTTACTCGCAGTGGGTATCAGGATCCAACTATCTCATAGGAGGTATGCAATCTCATTGCAAATTTCAACACTTGAAATTCCCGATAATATTTTTACCCCTAGCATCCTGTGACCTTGACGCAGGCCAACAAACCATAGTGCGCTAGTCAAGTTCAACCCGTTATTTCTTGATTCAATTAAACCCACCCGCACGACCCTTGACGCAGGCCAACAAAGTCGCACGACTACCCTAATCGAATCTGCATCATATGCATAAACAGATATATATTAGTTAGCTACCGCTCACTGCGCCTTGACGCAGGCCAACAAGCGTAGCACGAATACTAAATAATATCTATCTGAAATGACGGAGGGCTACGCAGGTTTTTCAGAAAAACCCTGAGCGTAATGAACATGATATCGTCGTAGAATCGTGTAGTTTTTGAAAAGGAGTGTTTTGAGGCTTTTCTTAGTTTCGCTAAAGGGGTCACTCCCGGGGAAGGGATCGTCGGCCCTTTCCTCATCGAATAAGGTGCAGGATATATCATATATACCGCTGTGCAAAGCAAAACACTAAAAGCAATCAAAAGACAAACCGCGTTTTGTAGCATCTGCCAGTTTCGCTAAAGGAGTCACTCCCAGTGAAGGGATCTCGGTCCTTTCCTCATCGAATAAGGTGCAGGATATATCGTATATATCACTGTGCAAAGCAAAACTGTAGCTACCCTTTTTATAAAGTTTTTGATTCTACAACATCTTTAGGTTTCTTTTCTTTTATTAATCTCATTAATAAAAATCCCATCAGCTTATACTTCCTAAGCATCACAGAAGAAACGAAAGCAGTAATATTTATATATCAACATATATATATATAGTATAAGCAATCGTCTCAGGCAGTAATATGATCTCATCACAGAACATTGCAGCAGAAGAACATATATGAAATATTGGATATACTAGGACGTCCGTGTTTTCAATACGAGCCTGTATAAAACACGGATTCCACGGTCGCGACGAATAGCCAAACCCACATCCCAAGACCCCTACGAGAGCGGCAAGTAACACTGCCAATTCTAGGGTTAGAAGAACCGATCTCGACTCCTCGAGATGGCCTCCCACAGGACCCTAGAACCCGGTCACTTGTGCTCCCCACCTTGGGTCTACCTAATGCGGAAAAGTAAATAATATACACTGGTGACAGCAACCGCAACCTGGAAGTGCCCCAAATAAAAGAATATTACATTACAAATGAATTTTACATGAATGAAAATAAAAACCCTCATCTCACATAAAACCCCCGGCTATTCTGATCGCGACGATCCAATATAACATATCACAGCAACACATAATATCTCATATCATCAACGTAAGTAAATATGCGCATCCCAATTGTCGTTGACATATAGCAACGAAACCGGCGATATCACATATTACACTTACGGTCACAGAAAAGAAAGTGTAAAACTACAATATTTGGAATCCACAATCACTTTAGACATCATAAATCCGAAATATCACATACTCGGCATTTCATGCCTAACTCTATGAATTCCACATATTGTATCACATTCCAGATAAATATACAGTATTAAACTTTCCGAACAGATAATCAAACACCCAAAATTTCCCAAAGTGCTCAACTCTTGAGCGGAGTTCAAATAATCCCAGAATATGTTACAGTACCGGTGATCCGGCCGTAGAAGGGTCAAGCCAACGCCTCACATGTGGCACGCCGTACTACCCCAAACCCGAAGGTTCAAAAGGCAGTTCAAGACGGTCACATAATCGAGTTAAGGTTTGTTGTCTTCTAGAGGGTCCACCGCTTAACTTGTACAATTTTCCCGAAAGATTTAAACCCAAATAAATTTCAACACTTGAAAGTTTGCCGTACCGGGAAACAGTAAGTTAATGATATCCGTTCAAATAGTTTAACAGTTTCTAAATATCCGGAAAGAAATACGAATTTAAAATTTCCGATCGAGTCTACTATTACAAAACAAACCCCAGAATTTTAAACACCTGGAACAGATTAAAAATATCCAGAATGGTCAGCAAGTACCTACGGGAATTACCATCAAGGCCACGTGTCAAGATCTCATAGTTCCGCCGCGGAACCGCCGCGCCAACCATGTTCCTGCCGCGGTTCCGCGCTCTGTTGGTGGAATTGTGGGCACGTGTTTCATGGTAATTATTAGAATTCCCTGCTTATTTTTTTCCATATTTTTAATTCAGAAAAATCCCAAAATTTAAAAAATTTCCAGAGAGGGGTCAAGTTTCGTTGTTTCGGGTTCGATCGGAGTTTTAACTTCGTAAACACATCGCCTAATGCTCTAGCTAGGCTCTGATACCACTGTAGGGTTCCTAGGCACTCTTGTGAAGGTTCTTAAGGCATCAAACATGCCCGGATTAAATTTTAGACGTGCCGAACAACCCAAAGCCGGGATCTTTGCTAGATTATTAGGGTTTTATATGCAAGATGATAACTTTTATCTAAGTGTGAGGGATTACAACCTTTGTAGTCCGCTCCTTCACTTCACAAGCTCCGAGTAGAAGTCCCTTTGCCACGATCCACGATCTCCCGGACTCATGAGAGGCTCCACGACTCGAACGATCCATTCTAGCTTGTCGTATTCCAAATCTCCGATGATCTACCTTGAAGTCGCTTCGACTCAAACTTTCTCACTCAAAAGAGAAGAACACCCTAATCACATGGGCTAGATGAGATGAGGATGAGAGAGTAGTGATTTTTCTTTCTTTTAATATCATTTTCTCATTTTATTTCATCACTTAAGAAAATCTAGCAAGCTTTTCTTTCAAGAGAGAAGAAAAAGATAATGGAAAAAGAATAATGAATTATCTTTCTTTTGTGATGAATAGAAATCTATATGATTGAATTGTGAACCATGGTCAAGGATGATAGGATGAGAATGAGTAGAGAAACAACTAGGGTTAGGGTTTGGTTTGGTTTAGAATGTGTCATCACAAAAGATCTTTGTAATGAAAAAAGAAAGAAAGCTTCTAGAAGGAACTTGAAGCATCCAACCCTAATCAAACCTTAACCTCAATTAATCATCCTTAAACATGTTTAACAATTAATCATATCATGTCACAATAATATATATCACATATATATTATATATTTGCAACAAAAGAAAATAATACAATTAACATATATCGCATATATATCAATGTATCATCCAGTGAGAAAATGAAATAATAAAGCAAGCCAATATTAGTTAATATAATAATATATCATATATATTATTATATATTAAATCATCGAATCAACACTTGATCCGACGATCCGGCTATATCGAATATAACCGACTAATATATCATGTACCGATTCATCGAATCAACACTTGATCCGATGACCCGGTTCAAATCTAAATATCGCGAGAATATAATACGGTATCCCATATCGCATTATTCTCGGTCCTGCACATATCACATATGTGCCTCTACTCCGTTTCGCCTGAGCCAAGAAACCTCTGTGTAGGACTCTAAAGAATCGTCAATACGCCGGTAGCAGGTGATGATCATATCAAACACCCACAAGCTGCAAGCGGTCAGCTAAACGTAACAGCCACCCAGGTATTGAGCGATCAGAAGATCAACAAGCTAGCCTGTCCGTTCTCCTGTGAATCCGATCAGTAACACTCCCGTACAGTCCGGTCTGTTCGTCTGATATGTCGCATATCAAGTCTAGGGGTGGTATACGTCAGACCCCAGTAACCGATAAGTCGTGTCGATGTATGGCTCATAACGGGTCGAGAAACTACTACTAACACTTACCAGTAAATCTCTATATCAGCCCTGGCCAGGGACTTCCAGTTATAGCCAATCGAACACAGCACAACATCAACTCCCTATACCGGGAGAGACGAATCCCCTCCTATCGCTCATTGCCTCCATGTGATTCGGGACTGTACCCAAAAGCCACCGTTTTGCACGCCCTCTTGGACGTGGTAAGGTGGAAATCAAAGCACAGTGGGAATCACACAAGACTCTATGACGATCTCGGGTCTTCAGACTACCCTGTACCTGTGTCACCGGAGAACTGCCATCTGACGTGTGGTATATCACCATCTGGGAGTTCTCGGCGAGTCCGTCCAGTGTACCCAGTCTCTACTGAGCATCCGTACACCATCTCTGATGTCTAACACCGATGGATATGGGATCATCCATCGCCCATCATATGGGTCAAGATGTGTATACGCTAGTCTACTCTGGTGTATCGATGCCCTGTCTCGATATACCCTCGACTAGGAACAGTTATAGGATGTACTCATCGACTACCGCGGCCCCACTAGTATGATCTCATCAAAGTCCCAGTAGTCGAGTACAAGTCCTAAGGGCTTTATCAACATGTGAGAGTAAAACAGTAAACCAGTACAAGTCAACATGTTAAGATAAAGTGAAACCAAATAGCATACTATCATGACGAGCAAGAAAGTCTTCTCTAGATATAACCAAGCATCCATTATAATATACATCATATGTACAACAATGGCCTCTAGGGCATATACATAACTAACACGATAGGAGGGGATTCGTCTCTCCCGGTATAGGGAGTTGATGTTGTGCTGTGTTCGATTGGCTATAACCGGAAATCCCTGGCCAGGGTTGCTGAGATTTACTGGTAAGTGTTATCAGTAGTTTCTCGAACTGTTATAGACCTCATATCGACACGACTTATCGAGCTACTGGGGTCTGACGTTTACCACCCCTAGGCGAGATATGCAACATATCAGACGACGAGACCGGACTGTACGGGAGTGTTACTGTTTGGATTCACAGGAGAATGTACAGGCTTGCTTGTTGATCTTCTGAGCGCTCAATACCTGGGTAGCTGTTACGTTTAGCTGACCGCTTGCAGCTTGTGGGTGATTGATATGATCATCACCTACTGCCGGCGTATTGACGATTCTTTAGAGTCCTACACAGAGGTTTCTTGACTCAGGCAAAACGGAGTAGGAGCACATATGTGATATGTGCGGGACCGAGGATAATGCGATATATGATACCGTATTCTATTCTCGCGATATTTGATATCAGCCGGGTCATCGGATCAAGTGTTGAGTCGATGAATCGGTACGGATAAATATTAGTCGGTTATATACGATATAGCCGGATTGTCGGATCAAGTGTTGATTCGATAATTTAATGTATAATAATATATTTGATATATTAAATTGCATTAACTAATATTAGCTCACTAAAAGATTCTTTTTCTCACTCGGGTAATACATTGATATATATGCGGTATATGTTAATTGTATTATTTTATTTTGTTACGATAAATATTATATATGTGATATATAATATTGTAACATGATATGATAACTAATGCAACTTGTTTTGTGGAGTTTAAACATGATTAGGGTTTGGATTAGGGTTAAGCTTTCTAGATGATTCTAAAAGGTTTTGGTTTTGTTTTGTGAAAGATATTTTCAAGTGACTCATGCTTTAACCCAACCCAAACCCTAACCCTAGTTAATTCTCTACATGAGTTTAGGTTACCATGATTGCATTATTTATCATATTAAGTCTTTCTATTCATCATAAAAGGAGAATGGATCATTATTCATCTTCTTCTTCCTTCATTCTTTGATGAAAAAGCTTTCTAGATTTTTTCCAAGTGATGAATAAATATGAGAAAAAGATAAATAAAGAGAGCAAAAATCCTACTTCATCATCCTCATCTTCCCTTGCCATTTTGATGAGGGTGTTCACATCATTTCATGAGTGTTAGCTTGTGTTAACGAAACTTCAAGGTAGATCATCTTAGTATCGAAGATCGGAAGCAAAGGTTGCATCTTTCTCTTCGTGGAACCTCTCGAGAGTCCGGAACCCGATGATCGCAGCGAAGGGACCACAACACGGAGCATATGAAGTGAAGGACCGGATCTACAAAGGTTGTAATCCCTCTCACTTAGTGTTAAAGTTGTCAACATGTTAGTTTTCGCCTAATCTCTAGTTTAAAGATCCGTATTCGGGTTGTTCGGCACGGTTATTTTTTTAATCGGACATGGTTGATGCCTCATAGACCCTTGTGCGCGTGCATAGCAACCCTACAGTGGTATCAGAGCCAAGCTAGAGCTTTAGGCGAAGTCCAGACGAAGTTTAAAGTCCGATCGAACGCCGAAACCCCGACACGGAACCCTCTCTGTACATTTTTCAAAAATGTGGTTTTTTCTGAATTAAAAATTCTCAGAAAATTAAGCAGGAAAACCTAAGAATTACTGTGAAGTACGGACCTCTAACTCGAAAATTTGAACGCGGAACCGCGGCGAAATCATGGGTTTTGCGGCGGTTACGCGGCCAAAATTTGGACTAAGTCCGTGAAATTTCATGTAATTATTTTTAGGCCCTTTCTTGTTAATTTTTTCTGGGAATATTTAAATTCCACTCAAGTGTTGAGTTTTCAAGGGTTGTATTGGGGAATCGTTGATTCGATCGGATAATTTAACTTTGTTTAGTTTGTCTGGATAATTTTTAGAAACTGTTAAAAAGTTCGAACGGATATCAATAACTCACTTTTTCCCTGTCGGAAATTTTTTCAAAAGTTGGATTTTTTCTCGTGTTTAAGAATGTTCTAAGTCGTGCAAGTAACGCGGTGGACCCTCTAGAAGACAACAAACCTTAACTCGATTATGTGACCGTCTTGAACTGCCTTTTGAACCTTAGGGTTTGGTGCAGTACGGCGTGCCACATGTGAGGCGTTGGCTTGACCCTTCTACGGCTGGACCATTGGTACTGTGGCATGTGATGGATGTTTTTAAACTGATTTCAAGTGTTGAGATATATTGGGGGAATCTTGGGTGTTTGATGATTCGATCGGAAAGTTTAACTTTGTCTATTTATCTGGAATGTGATACAATATTTGGAATCCACAGGTAGTTATGAGATAACTAATATGAATGTTATAAACACAGCACTTTAGTCTCACTTGATCGGTTGCCGCGGAATTTTGATGCGATCAAAAGTCCGTCTCAATCACGTAGCGGACGCGGATACTCGCCGGGTAAACTTAATAGACAGCTACGCCCCATAGCCCCGACCAAGTGACTGTAGGAGAACCCCGTCGCCAAAAGCATCCGTTCGGGTGCTTGCGGCAGCGGTGTTCCGCCTTAGTGCACTTTGTCGACGGCATCCGGGGGTGCGGCTGTCTACTAAAGTTTGCGACGAGCATTCGATCATAATGTCGGGAATCTTGTTGAATTGCCCGACTTAATATTGAAAAGAGTTTTCGATAAAGAGACTAAAATGTGGGGTTTATAATTGTTAGGCATGCGATGTCTAAGGAATTCATTTGGTTAGGCATGCGATGTCTAAAGAGGTTGCGGATTCCAACTGTTGTAGTTTTACACTTTCTTTTTTGTGACCGTAAGCGTAGTATGTGGTGTATCGCCGGCTTCGTTGCTATACATCAACGACAATCGGGATACGCATACTTGCTTACGTTGATGATATGAGATATTATGTGTTGCTGTGATATGTTGTATTGGATCGTCGCGTTTGAATAGCCGGGGGTTTTATGTGAGATGAGAGTTTTTTCTTTTTCTTTCATGTAAAATTTATTTGTATGTAATATTCTTTTATTGGGGCACTTCCAGGTTGCGGAAGATGTCACCGTTGTATATTATTTACTTTTCCGCATTAGGTAGACCCAAGGCGGGGAGCACAAGTAACCGGGTTCTAGGGTCCAGTGGGAGACCATCTCGAGGAGTCGAGACCGGATCTCCTAACCCTAGAATTGGCAGTGTTGCTTGCCGCTCTCGTAGGGGTCTAGGGATGTGGGTTTGGCTATTCATCGCGACCGTGGAATCCGTGTTTTATACTGGCTCGTATTGAAAACACGGACGTCCTAGTATATCCAATATTTCATATATGTTCTTCTGCTGCAATGTTCTGTGATGAGATCATATTACTGCCTGTGACGAATGTTTATATTATATATATGAGATATATGTTATATTGCAGATTTCGTTTCAAATGTGATGCTTGTGAAGCATAATAAAATGGGACTTCATTAATGAGATTAATGAAATAAAAGAAACCAAAGATGTTGTAGAAACTTGTTTAAAAAATGGTAGCTCTAGTTCTTGCTTTGCAGAGCGGTGTTCCTTGTAGAACATCCAGCACCTTATTCGATAAGGAAAGGACCGAGATCCCTTCACCGGGAGTGACTCCTTTAGCAATAACTGGCAAATGCTACAACCCTCGGTTTGTCTATTGATTGCTTCTATAGTTTCTGCTTTGCACAGTGATATATATGATATATCCCGCACCTTAGTCGATGAGGAAAGGGCCGACGATCCCTTCACCGGGAGTGACCCCTTTAGCAAAACTAGAAAAGCCTCAAAAACACTCCATTTAAAATCACTCGATTCTACAACGATATCAAGTTCATTATGCAAAGGGTTTTTAGAAAAACCTGTCGTAACCCTCCGTCATTTCAGATAAGTTGTATATAGTATTCGTGCTACATTTGTTGGCTTTCGTCAAGGTGTAGTGTGCGGTAGCTATCTGCTGCTTATCTGCTGCATATGATGCGATTGGATTAGGGTAGTCGTGCGGCTTTGTTGGCTTTCGTCAAGGGTCGTGCGGGTGGATTTAATTCAATCAAGAAATGACGGGTTGGACTTGACTAGTAGCCTATGGTTTGTTGGCTTTCGTCAAGGTCATAGGATGCTAGGGGTAAAATATTATCGGGAATTTCAAGTGTTGAAATTTGCAATGAGATTTCATACCTTCTATAAGATAGTTGGATCCCGATAACCGCTGCGAGTAAGAGTTACTCCTGGGAGACTTTTACACATTACAATTAGCCGATCAAGTAGGTGTCTAGAAAGGTGTTAACGGGGTTACGCCTCTGGGAAAACGAGGTTTACATTAATTAGGTTCGTGCGAAAGCACGGGGTGTAGGGTTGCTAGGCACGCGCACAAGGGTCTACGAGGCATCAACCATGCCCGAATAAAAATTTAGCCGTGCCGAACAACCCGAATACGGAACTTTAGACTAGAGATTAGGCGATAACTTGCATGCTAAACACTTTAACACTAAGTGAGAGGGATTACAACCTTTGTAGATCCGGTCCTTCACTTCATATGCTCCGTGTTGTGGTCCCTTCGCTGCGATCATCGGGATCCGGACTCTCGAGAGGTTCCACGAAGAGAAAGACGCAAGCTTTGCTTCCGATCTTCGATACTATGATGATCTACCTTGAAGTTTCTTTAACACAAGCTAACACTCATGAAATGATGTGAACACCCTCATCTAAATGGCAAGGGAAGATGAGGATGATGAAGTAGGAATTTTGCTCTATTTATTTATCTTTTTCTCATATTTATTCATCACCTTTGAAAAAACAAGCAAGCTTTTCCATGGAAGAATGAAGGAGGAAGAAGATGATAAATCATTTGTGATGAATAGAAAGAATGTTATCATAATCATTTATGCAACCATGGTTCACTTAACCATTGTAGAGAGTTTACTAGGGTTAGGGTTTGGGTTGGGTTAAGTGTGAGTCATGGATAAAGATCAACAAAAATATCTTTATCATGACAAAGTAAAAGCTTCTAGAATCAACTAGAAGGTTTAACCCTAATCCAAACCCTAATCATGTTTAAACTCCTCTAATCATGTTGCATTAATAATTATAATATGTTACAATATTATATATCACATATACAATATTTATTGTAACAAAATAAAATAATACATTTAACATATATCGCATATATATCAATGTATTACCCGAGTGAGAAAAAGAATCTTTTAGTGAGCAAATATTAGTTAATGTAATTTAATATATCAAATATATTATTATACATTAAATTATCGAATCAACACTTGATCCGACAATCCGGCTATATCTCATATAACCGACTAATATTTATCCGTACCGATTCATCGAATCAACACTTGATCCGATGACCCGGCTGATATCAAATATCGCGAGGATATAATACGGTATCATATATCGCATTATCCTCGGTCCCGCACATATCACATATGCGCTCCTACTTCGTTTTGCCTGAGTCAAGAAACCTCTGTGTAGGACTCTAAAGAATCGTCAATACGCCGGCAGTAGGTGATGATCATATCAAACACCCACAAGCTGCAAGCGGTCAGCTAAACGTAACAGTTACCCAGGTATTGAGCGCTCAGAAGATCAACAAGAAAGCCTGTAACTTCTCCTGTGAATCCAAACAGTAACACTCCCGTACAGTCCGGTCTCGTCGTCTGATATGTCGCATATCTCGCCTAGGGGTGGTAAACGTCAGACCCCAGTAGCTCGATAAGTCGTGTCGATATGAGGTCTATAACAGTTCGAGAAACTACTGATAACACTTACCAGTAAATCTCAGCAACCCTGGCCAGGGATTTCCGGTTATAGCCAATCGAACACAGCACAACATCAACTCCCTATACCGGGAGAGACGAATCCCTTCCTATCGCTCATTGCCTCCATATGATTCGGGACTGTACCCAAAAGCCACCTTTTTGCACGCCCTCTTGGACGTGGTATGATGGAAATCAAAGCACAGTGGGAATCACACAAGACTCTATGACGATCTCGGGTCAACAGACTACTCTGTACCAGTGTCACCGGAGAACTGCCATCTGACGTATGGTATAATACCATCTGGGAGTTCTCGGCGAGTCCGTCCAGTGTACCCAGTCTCCACTGAGCACCCGTACACCATCCTTGATGTCAAACACCGATGGATATGGAATCATCCATCGCCCATCATATGGGTCAAGATGCGTATACGCTAGTCTACTCTGGTGTATGATGCCCTGTCTCGATACACCCTCGACTAGGAACAGTTATAGGATGTACTCGTCGACTACCGTGGCCCCACTAGTATGATCTCATCATAGTCCCAGTAGTCGAGTACATATCCTAAGGGCTTTATCAACATGTAATATAGAGACAATCAGAGTACATGTTAAGATAAAGTACAACCAGATAGCATACTATCATGTCGAGCAAGAAAGTCCTCCCTATATATGTCCTAGCATCCACTACAATATACATCGTATATACAGTAATGGCCTCTAGGGCATACATATAACTAACAATCTCCCACTTGTACTAGGGCCATCTGTTATGGTATCGCATACCCAACAATTAGCTGCGGTTGAAGTATCTCATACTCAACCATCCCATAAATGTCTCTACTGGGAAAAAGGCCTTTGTGAGTGGATCCGCGCTGTTGTCCTCTGTGTCTACTCTCCTAACCTCGATCTCCCTGGAGATCAACCATCTCCATGATCAGGTGATACTGCCTAAGAATTATATCTGGATTTCTGATGGGACGGTAGTTCCTTGGCTAAAGCCACAACCCCATTGTCACACAATGGTAGGAACGAAGTTCATCTTATGAACTTATATATATCCAGACTGCCTCTTTGTTAGCATCCTTGGTAACGATGTATCTTGCCTTTAATCGTCTAGTATGTCACGGTGTCTAGCTTGGAACTCTTCCAACATACCGTCCCTTCACTGAGGGTATAGACAAGCCTGCGACTGACATTCAGTCGTCCTTATCACCCTGGAACCTTTCCAGTGATTCTCCCCAGGATCGATTGATACCATCTCACTACAACTAGTGAGTGTCCTAACATCCAATTAGATCTATCTCATAGATCCAAAACCTAGGATTTAGTAGGTATCACTTTGATCCTATATGGAGAATCCTTGTGATAAGCGGAGATTGACCGAGCGTAGCATAGGAAACTCCTTCCCTATCAAAAGTATGTCATCCATGTACTCTACGAGGATTACCACCATACTATCTACTACCTTTTCGTATATAGAAGGTTCATCTACCATTTTGATGAAGTCAAACTCTTTGACTACCACATCAAAACAGATGTTCCAGCTCCGCCATGCCTGTTTTATCATATAAAACATCTTGCACACGTTTCCGCTGCTCCCACTGTCTACGAAGCCCTCTGGCTGTGTACTTATAGATGCTCTTTTCTAAAACATCATTTAGAAAAGCAGTCATGACACCCAACCACCAGATATCGTAGTCATGGTATGTAGCCGTGGCAAGTAAGATCTGGATGGACTTAAGCATAGATCCTTAGAAAAGGTTTCAACATAATCCATACCTGGTCTTATGATGTAAACCTTTAACAAGTCTAGCTTTGAAAGTCTCAACTTTTCAATGTACACCAAGTAATCTTCTCAAGATATACTTGCTCCTGATGGGTATTTAACCCTTCAGATAAAGCAACCAAAGTCCATACTTTGTTGGTGTATAAGGATTCCATCTCAGATCGATAAGCACCCAGCCATTCTTACAGAGTCCTACTCCTGATGGTCAGCTCGAAACTAGTTGGGTCATCATCTCATGATGCAATCCTCGCTCCCACTGTCATAGAGAAACTGAAGTATCTCTCAGGTGGGTGAGGAACCCTACTAGATCGGCGGAGAGGCTGAGGTTCGTTGGAAACTATTGAATCCTTTGGTTCTACCAAATCATCAGCTGTAGTTTGTATAGCTGGAACATTTCCAGTTCTACATTACAGACCTTGCCTCGAGCTTGTCCGGATTTTGCTTTTAGACACAAGCCGGACAACCCCAAATCTTAACAAACTTAAGATATGGGCTCTTCCCTTTCCATATCATATATGAAGTGGTAGGCAACTGATTTGATTTGAACCCTATTCAATAGGTATGCAACTTCACAAGTGCATAACTCCCTAAAGGAAATAGGAAACTCAGTAGTACTCATCATAGAGCACACCATATCACATAGGGTGTGATTGCTCCGCCCCGATACACCGACGTGTTGTGGTGTATACAGAGGAGTAATGCCAAGAGAGAAACTCATTCTCCTTTAGAATAGTCCAGGAATTCCGTGCTCAAGTATTCTCCTCCTTGATCACATCAAAGGACATAATACTTTTACCCGTATTTTCGTTCTCTACTTCTAATTTATATTCTGTGAATATCTCAAAAGGTTCGGACCTGTATTTCAACAGAAACATATGTCTGAATTTTGAGAGATTATCAGAGAATGTAATGAAGTACAAAGAACCGGTCCTGGCATATGTAGACAGGGGACTTTCATACATCAGCATGTATCAATCCCAAAAGTTCACTAACTCTTTCTCTGTTTCCAATAAACAGAGCTATGGTCATCTTATCTTTGTGACATGACCGGCAAGTTTCACAAGATGTAAATTCAAACTAATTTAAACATGCATCTAAATGTAACTTCAGCCAGTCGGGTCGCATTGATATGACCTAGTCTACAATGCCTCAAGAAGGATTCATTCATTTCTGAACTCTTCCTCTTGTGTGTGTTCCGCATACTAAGAACTGTAGTTTGATTTAGAACGTCAATGCTTTTAGATAACGTGCCTGAACCGATCAACTTTTGATATAGGAAATGTTCGAAACATTATCCAACAATACAAAATTATATCCTTTCTTTACTAATAAAGAAACTGATATGATTTTGTATATCAGGTTCGGTATCTAATAACATTTGTTCAGAATCAATGTATTCTGGTAATACAGGGTGATAGTGACCAACAGACTTGGCTGCAACACTTGCACCGTTTTCTGTCTCATGAAACTTATCACCCGTTCTCAGTTCTTTACCTATCTGTAGCCCATGTAACAGATTACATATACGGGATCCTGATCCGGTATCACATACCCAGGACGTAAAGGATACTGAGAAATAGTTCTGTGTAATGAACACACCCGAAGATGATGCATCAACATGCACTTTCTTCGTTTGGGCGGTACGGGAAATCTGGTATTCCCTAATTTCCTGCTCTATCTCATAACAATTATAAGTTGGAGCGGGACCAACGTTCCCCAGCTCAGTATAACAAGCGGGTTCGGTCAATATATCCGTTTTATTATCTTGATTAAGACGTGATATGGTCGCTACCTGGAGAGAGAGAGAAGAAAACACTCAGCGTATGCTCTTGCAAGATTAGATTGGTTATCTAATATATCTAATCAGGATGTCTCCCGCTGTTTTAGTCAAATCTTCCTTCAAACCCTAAAAGGAAAGACTAGCCGGGATTAATTACACGCTACAAGTTCGCCAATCTTTCAGCCAGGCCAGTGTCGGTACTTTGAGGGAGGTCCCCCGTGCTTTCGCACGAACCTAATTAATGTAAACCCCGTTTTCCCATAGGCGTAACCCCGTTAACACCTTTCTAGACACCTACTTGATCGGCTAATTGTAATGTGTAAAACTCTCTCAGGACTAACTCTTACTCGCAGCGGGTATTGGGATCCAACTATCTCATAGAAGGTATGCAATCTCATTGCAAATTTCAACACTTGAAATTCCCAATAGTATTTTACCCCTAGCGTGCTATGACCTTGACGCATGCCAAACAACCCATAGTCCGCTAGTCAAGTTCAATCCGTACATTTCTTGATTGAATTAAACCCACCCGCACGACCCTTGACGCATGCCAAACAACGCCGTACGAATACCCTAATCCAATCGCATCGTATGCTAGCAGATAAGCACTAGTTAGCTACCGTACACTACGCCTTGACGCATGCCAAACTACCGTAGCACGAATACTAACTAGTACTTATCTGAAATGACGGAGGGCTACGACAGGTTTTTAAGAAAACCCTTTACGTAATGAACTTGATATCGTTGTAGAATCGAGTGATTTTAAATGGAGTGTTTTTGAGGCTTTTCTAATTTTGCTAAAGGGGTCACTCCCGGTGAAGGGATCGTCGGCCCTTTCCTCATCGAATAAGGTGCTGGATATTTCACAAATACCACTATGCATAGCAAGAACTGTAGAAGCAATCAAAAGACAAACCGAGTTTGTAGCATCTGCCAGTTATTGCTAAAGGAGTCACTCCCGGTGAAGGGATCTCGGTCCTTTCCTTATCGAATAAGGTGCTGGATGTTCTACAAGGAACACCGCTATGCAAAGCAAAAACTGTAGCTACCAGTTTTTATAAACAAGTTTCTACAACATCTTAGGTTTCTTTTTATTTCATTAATCTCATTAATGAGGTCCCATTTTATTATGCTTCACAAGCATCTCTTTTGAAACGAAATCTGCAATATAACATATATCTCATATATATAATATAAACATTCGTCACAGGCAGTAATATGATCTCATCACAGAACATTGCAGCAGAAGAACATATATGAAATATTGGATATACTAAGACGTCCGTGTTTTGAATACGAGCCAGTATAAAACACGGATTCCACGGTCGCGATGAATAGCCAAACCCACATCCCTAGACCCCTACGAGAGCGGCAAGTAACACTGCCAATTCTAGGGTTAGGAGACCCAGTCTCGACTCCTCGAGATGGTCTCCCACTGGACCCTAGAACCCGGTTACTTGTGCTCCCCGCCTTGGGTCTACCTAATGCGGAAAAGTAAATAATATACAACGGTGACATCTTCCGCTACCTGGAAGTGCCCCAATAAAAGAATATTACATACAAATGAATTTTACATGAATGAAAAAGAAAAACTCTCATCTCACATAAAACCCCGGCTATTCAAACGCGACGATCCAATATAACATATCACAGCAACACATAATATCTCATATCATCAACGTAAGCAAGTATGCGTATCCCGATTGTCGTTGATGTATAGCAACGAAGCCGGCGATACTCCACATACTACGCTTACGGTCACAGAAAAGAAAGTGTAAAACTACAACAGTTGGAATCCGCAACCTCTTTAGACATCGCATGCCTAACCAAATGAATTCCTTAGACATCACATGCCTAACAATTATAAACTCCGCATTTTAGTCTCATTATCGAAAACTCTTTTCAATATCAAGTCGGGCAATTCAACAAGATTACCGACGTCCTGATCGAATGCTCGTCGCAAACTTTAGTAGACGGCCGCACCCCCGATACCGTCGACGAAGTGCACCAAGGCGGAACACCGCTACCGGGAGCACCCGAACGGATGCTTTCGGCGACGGGGTTCTCCTACAGTCACTTGGTCGGGGCTATGGAGTGAGGCTGTCTATTAAGTTTACCCGGCGAGTATCCGCGTACTGTTAGTCGATGTAGTACACCCCAGTACTTATGGGGAGGCGGAATTTACAAAAAACTATCAAGTTCAAACAACGAACATCGACTAACCGCATGAATCGAAGCTAAACCCTAAAAACCGTATTCTTATGAGTTTCTTTACATAAGAGATTAGGGATTATACCTAATGAACCGGTCCTTCTTCTTTATGTCCTCCTTGGTTCTCCTCGGCCTTCTCTAGGTAGTAGACGATCCACCCGAGAGCGAAACTCCAAGCTAAATCTCTAACTTGAGGTAACTAATCAACTTTGATTGCTAATCAAAGAAGCTAGGTGTAATATAGAGATGGTTATGGATTGATTAGTCTTACTAATCCTAGATCTCAACACATGAGGGTGAGGATTAGTCTTTTGAAGAGAGAGAGCTTGAGGAGAGAGAAGGTGAGAATGATTGTAATGAGAATAGTAAATCTATCATAATATATATGAACCTTTAATATTCATCCATAAAAGAAAACTAAAATGATGAATAATGAAGTTTCATAAATATCTTGTGGTGATTCATAACCATGACTCATTAAGCATTTATCATGCATTAATGATATGCATGAATCACCCTCATGACTCACTAAACTCATTTAATGCAAATGACACCTAAACCTCCTTAGTCACCACTTCTAGAAGCTTCTCGCAAAATTACGAGAACGCCCCTCCGATCCGTAAAAATACGGAAAAACTTTAGACTGTATAAATCCAATAACCGGATACCAGTAACTGGCTTAAACCAAAGCCGACTGGTAAAAACTGTCCGAAAGTCGTACGCGCGTAAACGCACGTATGCGTCCGAACCCTTTGTCGCAAAACCATGCAACCTCTATATCGTTTCGCCTGGAGTAGGAAACTCTCTGTGTGGGACTCTAGAGACTCGACTACTACGCTGGCAGTGGGTTTAACCACAGACCGCAAGCGGCACTAGCTGTACGTAACGGTCCCCAGGTAGTTGTCGATAAGAAGGCCGATGAGTAAACCCATCCGAACTCCTACTGAGTCTGATGTGACAATCTCCATACAGTCCGGTCCGTTCGTCCATGACTATCGCATATCGGGCCTAGGGGGGCGGCAAGCGTCAGTCCCCTAATAGCGGTATAAGTCGTGTCGGAGTGAAGCCCATTACACCCTGAGAAACTGCTGGAACCTACCAGCAAATCTCGCTTGCCCTGGCCAGGGACTTTGCGTAATGGCTCTCTGACACAGCACGATATCTACTCCCAATACCGGGAGGGACGAATCCTGTCTAACCGCCACTGCCTCCAAGTGCTCGGGACTGCACCCAACTGCTACCTGTTTGCACGACTCCTTTGAGCCGTGGTAGGGTAGCAATCTAAGAACAGTGGGACACACTCGAGGCGAAGTAGCAGTGTCAAGTCTGCGGACTACGCTGTACTCATGTCACCTGGGAACTGTTCACTGACGACTGGTATCAAACCAACCAACAGTTCCCTGTGAGTCCTGTCCGGTGTACCCGTAACCTAACGAGCACCTGTATACTATCTCCAGTACGACGTACTGATGGCTGTGGGACAGACCATCTCCCCAACTGGGATGAGAAGCGTACACACTAGTCTACTCCGGAGTATCGATGCTCTGTCTCGATAATCCAACGACCAGGGACCTGAATAAGGATGTGCTTGTAGTCTACCCAGCCCCCACTAGTGTGACTGCCATCAAAACGCTGGTAGACAAGCAAGATCCTAAGAGCTCTATCAATACGTATACTCACATATTAAGATAGAAAAACCAAGTAGCATACTACCATGTTTAGCAAGACTGTTATATACATGTGAATATCCCAAGCTTCCATTAAGTAATATACAAGCTAGTATGATACAGTAATGGCCTTCTAGGGCATAAACACTAACAATCTCCCACTTGCACTAGGGCCATGTACTGGCATATCGTAGACCAATGATCTCGAGTAGCCTCTCGAACTGAATCTGAGGAAGGGCCTTCGTGAATGGATCAGCAATGTTCTCTTCTGAAGCAACTCTCCGAACCTCGATCTCCTGACGATCAATGATCTCCCTGATCAGGTGATACCGCCTTAAGATGTGTCTGGACTTCTGATGGGACCTTGGTTCCTTCGCTAAAGCTATAGCTCCGTTGTTGTCGCAATACAGAGGTATTGGATCAACTATGGTAGGAACCACCTGAAGTTCTGTTAGGAACTTCTTCATCCAGACTGCTTCTTTTGCGGCATCGCAAGCAGCTATATACTCCGCTTCCATCGTCGAGTCAGCAACGGTGTCCTGCTTGGAGCTCTTCCAGCACACCGCCCCTCCATTGAGGGTAAAGACATAACCCGACATGGACTTGGAATCGTCCTTATCACTCTGGAAGCCGGAATCAGCAAAGGCCTCCATCCTGAGGTCTTTTCCGCCGTAAACCAAGAACATCTCCTTAGTCCTCCTCAGGTACTTGAGAATGTTCTTTACTGCTATCCAGTGTTTCTCCCCTGGGTCTGACTGATACCGGCTTACCACGCTTAGTGCGTAAGCTACATCTGGTCTGGTACACAACATCGCATACATTATAGAGCCTACCGCAGAAGCGTAGGGTATAATAGACATGCGTTCCCTTTCCAAATCAGTCTTGGGAGACATCTCTTTGGAGAGGGTGATTCCGTGACAAGCCGGTAGATTACCGCGCTTTGAATCTTCCATACTGAATCTTTTCAGTACAGTGTCGATATACCTGGACTGCGAAAGTCCCAACATCCTCTTGGATCTATCACGATAGATCCGGATCCCCAGAATGTAAGAGGCATCACCCAGGTCTTTCATGGAGAACCTTTGTGACAAGAATCCTTTGACAGATTGTAGCATAGGAATGTCATTTCCTATTAATAGAATGTCATCCACGTACAAGACGAGGAATACGACACTTCTGGCCACAACTTTACTATATATGCATGGTTCATCTGGATTTTTGATAAAGTCATATTCTTTGACTGTCTCATCAAAACAGATGTTCCAACTCCGCGACGCCTGCTTTAGTCCATAAATGGACTTAAGCAGCTTGCACACTTTCCCGCTGCTCCCACTCTGATTGAAACCCTCTGGCTGATCCATATAGACGCTCTCTTCTAAATCTCCATTCAGAAAAGCCGTCTTTACGTCCATCTGCCAGATTTCATAATCATGGAAGGCAGCAATAGCAAGAAGGACCCGAATGGATTTGAGCATAGCCACTGGAGAAAAAGTTTCGTCATAGTCCAAACCAGGTCTTTGACGAAAACCCTTTGCTACAAGTCTAGCCTTATAGGTTTCCACCTGTCCATCTACACCAATCTTTTTCTTGAAGATCCATTTGCATCCTATGGGTTTTACCCCATCTGGAGCAAAGTCCAAAGTCCATACTTTGTTGGTGTACATGGACTCCATTTCGGTCCGCATTGCATCTAGCCATCGTACCGAGTCGCCGCTCTGGATGGCCTGCCTGAAGTCAGTAGGTTCATCATCATCTATGATGCAATCCTCTCTATCCCCATCTATGAGAAAACCGTAGTATCTCTCAGGCGGACGAGACGGCCTACTACTCCTGCGGAGGGGTGCGGGAATGTTCTGTTCTTCTTGAACCTCTGGTTCTACCAAACTTTCAGTAGCAGTTTGTGGTTCTGGAATTTCTTCCAGTTCTATTTCGCTCCCACTTGATTCCTTTTCTAAAAACTGATGTTCTAGAAAATGGGCATTACGAGAAACAAATACCTTCTGTTCCTCTGCGTAATAGAAAAGATATCCCCTGGAGTGCTTTGGATATCCCACAAACAAACACTTTACTGATCGTGCCTCGAGCTTGTCCACATGCTGCTTTTTAACAAAAGCTGGACATCCCCAAATCTTTACATACTGTAGATGGGGTTTCTTCCCACTCCACATCTGATATGGAGTGGTAGGCACAGTCTTGGTAGGTACCATGTTCAAAAGATATGCCGCTGATTCTAGCGCATAACCCCAGAAAGATCGCGGTAACTCAGCATTACTCATCATGGATCGTACCATATCCAATAGGGTTCGATTCCGTCTCTCCGATACACCATTATGCTGTGGAGTGTATGGAGGAGTAAGCTGAGAGAGAATTCCTTTCTCTTTTAGGTAACCTAGGAACTCGGCACTCAAGTATTCACCACCTCGATCAGATCTTAGTGTCTTAATACTTTTGCCGGTTTGGTTTTCTACTTCATTCTTATACTCCTGGAATTTCTCAAAAGCCTCGGATTTATGTTTCATCAGATAAATGAATCCGTATCTTGAGTAATCATCCGTGAAAGTAATGAAATAGGAATAACCACCTCTCGCATGTGTAGACATTGGACCGCATACATCACTGTGTATGAGTCCTAAGAGCTCGCTCGCTCTTACTCCTTGTCCAGTAAATGGAGTCTTTGTCATCTTTCCTTTGAGACAAGATTGACAAGTGTCATAAGTTTGATATTCGAACGTGTCCAAATATCCTTCTCTATGCAACTTAGTCAACCTTCTCTCATTGATGTGACCCAGTCTACAATGCCATAAGAAAGCTTTATTTAAATCTGGAGACTTTCTTTTTAGTGTGTTCTGGACATTGAAAATTTGGAGTTGGTTTAACACATATATGCCGTTATTTAGAGTACCGGACCCAATCAAACCATGATTAAGGTGGATGTTGACAACATCTCTTACAAACGTGAAATCATAACCTTTATTTGATAACAAGGAAACTGATATGATATTACACGTTAAGCTGGGTACAAAATAACAGTTATGTAAAACCAAAATGTGTCCACTCGTCAATCCTAGGTGATAATCCCCGACGGACGCAGCTCCCACGCTAGCTCCGTTAGCAACCCTGAGGATCATATCACCTTCCTTCAGCACTCTACGGTTTCTCAGTGCCTGCAATGAATTGCAAATATGAGATCCTGACCCGGTATCCAATACCCAGGAAGTAGAGTTGATCGACAGACAATTCTCAATAACAAACACACCTGAAGTCGAAGCCACAGCTTGCTTCGGTTCCTGGTTCTTGGCGTTCCACGCCTTGCAATCTTTCTTCCAGTGCCCTTTCCTGTGACAATGGAAGCACTCATCCAGGCCAACTACCGGTGCTGTAAACTTTTTCTTTCCCTTCTTTCCCACCTTACTAACACCTCCTCTAGGTCTGGGTGCGGCCTTCTTCTTCCTTCCTTTGGCCCTAGCCTTGGACCCGGAAGAAGATGATCCGCCAACAAACATAGCGGGTGTTTCCCTTGCCTTCTGCAAGGTGCCCTCTGCACTCCTTAACATGTTCAGGAGTTCCGCAAGTTCAACTTCTTTTCCTTGAAGATTGAAGTTGAGGATAAACTGGGCGTAGGTGGGAGGAAGGGACTGGAGAACAAGGTCTGTATAGAGCTCATTATCCAAAGTCGTCCCAAGGTCCGCGAGCTCTTCAATATAGCCGATCATCTGTAGGACATGTTCACCTACCGATGACCCGACAGCCAACCTCGCTCGAAATAATTTCTTAGAGGTCTCGTATCTTGCTATACGAGATTGCTCTCCATAAAGTTCCTTTGTATGGAGAAATATGCCATCTAAGGACATATCCTCGTGCCTCCTCTGATGTTCATTGTTCATCGAGGCAAGCACGATGCACTTGGCTCTCGCGCAATCTAAATCCCAGGTTTTACGGATTTCCTTATCCGCATTGCTGGATTTGGGACCAAGGACAGCAGGTGCTGTAGCGGTGAGGACGTACCCCAGTTTGTCATAGGTCAAAGCCATCTTGACATTCCGCAGCCAATCTTTATAGTTTGGCCCTGTCAGTATATTTTTCTCTAAAAGTAACTTAAGTCCAGTCATTTTCAGGGTCGCTGCAATTAGGAGAGAGAGAAGAAAACTCTTTAGCATGATGCTCTTGCAAGTTTAGAGTGGTTTTTAGTTTATCTAAACTGGATGGCTCCCACTGTTTCTCGAATCCTTCCTCAAACCATAAAAGAAGAATTAGCCAAGACTATTCCCACCGTACAATACTTGCTTAACCGTTCAGCCAGGCCGGTGTCGATACTTCGAGGGAGGTTTTCCAACGCTTTCGCGAAGTTCCTTAATTAAAGAACCTCTTTTCTCTGGGGGCGTAACCCCGCTGACACTTTTCTGGACACCTACTAGGTTTATAGCATTGATCGTTAAGCGACGAATATCCTGATAAGTAGCATATACTCACAGTAGGATCGGGATCCAAATATCATCGTATGATAATGTTGAAGGAATCCTACCAACATTCATCAAACTCCAAATGGTATGCATCTCTTTGCAAATTTCAGTTTCTTTAGAAATTCCCGATATAAGTTTTTGCCCCATGCTCTTATGACCTTGGCGTTAGGTCAAAATGTCATAAGTCACATGTCAAGTTCTACCCATCATTATCCTGTCAGTTTGAACCCATCCGTATATATCCTTGACGTTCGGCCAAAATGATAATACGACTGTCCCAAACTAACTCATCTACCTATGCAACAAATGAATATCCAGCAGCTACCAAACACTATGCCTTGGCGTTAGGTCAAAATACATAGCTTGAATACTACTGAATACCCAGATGAAATGACGGAGGGCTACGAATGGTTTTGGCGAAACCGTGAACGTAGTGAACTTGATATAACCGAAGGAACCTGATAGCTTTTAAAAGGAGTGGTTAAATCTCCGCATTTAAAAATATCTGTTTTTAAAATTAACCGAGTGGTTTCTTTTTAAATTGTTCCAACGATTTATACTTTGGTTTGTTTTACTTTGCATTATAGATAATGCGTCCCATCATTAACCTATCATTGCAGAAAACAACGAAAATATAACGTCCTCTTATGCCATCCGCATTCGCCACGGGGTCCCGTCATCACCCGTTAGGTTACTTAACTAACGACAGAGCGGGGGCTGGGCTAGCGCGGGTGTAAAACATAAGTGACGTCTAAATAGCTATAATAAATATAGATATTTTACATTCGTCTGACGCAATGATATTCATTCCAGAACACAGATAAACAATATTGGATTTGCAAGCAATCTGTATTTCTTTTGAGCCTGCAAGAAAAGACAGATTACACAGTTGTGATGAATAGCCGTTTACCCCACCCTCGACCCCTACGGGTACGGCAAACTACCCACCCGGCAGTCTGTGTACCCCACCTTGGGTCAGTCCTAGGAGCAAAAACAGTAAAAAGAAATAATACAACGGTGGCTACAACCGCAACCTGGAAGTGCCCCGCGAAAATAATATTACAACAAATTACATTTACAACAAATGAATTAAAACATAACCCTTTGCTAACCCCGGCTATACACCACAACAGTCCAATACAGTTTATATGCACAAACAGATATAACCATTTCAGAAATGTGCAACCCCCTGCCAACCGACATACTAGCAGTTGGGGGAGGTTTACGAACACATCAAACAATCACAGATATAATCCAATACGCAAATACTGTATTTTTCGATCGAATAAACAACTTCAAAATTGCTCCAAAATCTGCTCTGTTAAACAGTAACCTGAGCAATAATTAAATATTCCAGAAAACCCCAAATATCACAGGGGACCCACCCAAAAAAATTGAGCTCATAACTCGGCAACTCGGCCGCGGAAGCGCGGCGGATCGGTGGGATCCGCGGCGCTTCCGCGGCGCTACAGTCGAATCATGGGCTCGAATTTTTTGGGTGTTCTCCTGTGGTCATGTCAAGCTCTCTGAACACACCAGAAAAATTTTAGGACTTCATTTTCACTTCGACAGAAACTTAACAGAACTAGGGTTTTCCGGGATCGTTTTTTCGTTCGAAATTCGTACAAATTTGCGATTAAGTTATTTAGTGTTTAGCGAGGCTCTGATACCATTGTTAGTCGATGTAGTACACCCCAGTACTTATGGGGAGGCGGAATTTACAAAAAACTATCAAGTTCAAACAACGAACATCGACTAACCGCATGAATCGAAGCTAAACCCTAAAAACCGTATTCTTATGAGTTTCTTTACATAAGAGATTAGGGATTATACCTAATGAACCGGTCCTTCTTCTTTATGTCCTCCTTGGTTCTCCTCGGCCTTCTCTAGGTAGTAGACGATCCACCCGAGAGCGAAACTCCAAGCTAAATCTCTAACTTGAGGTAACTAATCAACTTTGATTGCTAATCAAAGAAGCTAGGTGTAATATAGAGATGGTTATGGATTGATTAGTCTTACTAATCCTAGATCTCAACACATGAGGGTGAGGATTAGTCTTTTGAAGAGAGAGAGCTTGAGGAGAGAGAAGGTGAGAATGATTGTAATGAGAATAGTAAATCTATCATAATATATATGAACCTTTAATATTCATCCATAAAAGAAAACTAAAATGATGAATAATGAAGTTTCATAAATATCTTGTGGTGATTCATAACCATGACTCATTAAGCATTTATCATGCATTAATGATATGCATGAATCACCCTCATGACTCACTAAACTCATTTAATGCAAATGACACCTAAACCTCCTTAGTCACCACTTCTAGAAGCTTCTCGCAAAATTACGAGAACGCCCCTCCGATCCGTAAAAATACGGAAAAACTTTAGACTGTATAAATCCAATAACCGGATACCAGTAACTGGCTTAAACCAAAGCCGACTGGTAAAAACTGTCCGAAAGTCGTACGCGCGTAAACGCACGTATGCGTCCGAACCCTTTGTCGCAAAACCATGCAACCTCTATATCGTTTCGCCTGGAGTAGGAAACTCTCTGTGTGGGACTCTAGAGACTCGACTACTACGCTGGCAGTGGGTTTAACCACAGACCGCAAGCGGCACTAGCTGTACGTAACGGTCCCCAGGTAGTTGTCGATAAGAAGGCCGATGAGTAAACCCATCCGAACTCCTACTGAGTCTGATGTGACAATCTCCATACAGTCCGGTCCGTTCGTCCATGACTATCGCATATCGGGCCTAGGGGGGCGGCAAGCGTCAGTCCCCTAATAGCGGTATAAGTCGTGTCGGAGTGAAGCCCATTACACCCTGAGAAACTGCTGGAACCTACCAGCAAATCTCGCTTGCCCTGGCCAGGGACTTTACGTAATGGCTCTCTGACACAGCACGATATCTACTCCCAATACCGGGAGGGACGAATCCTGTCTAACCGCCACTGCCTCCAAGTGCTCGGGACTGCACCCAACTGCTACCTGTTTGCACGACTCCTTTGAGCCGTGGTAGGGTAGCAATCTAAGAACAGTGGGACACACTCGAGGCGAAGTAGCAGTGTCAAGTCTGCGGACTACGCTGTACTCATGTCACCTGGGAACTGTTCACTGACGACTGGTATCAAACCAACCAACAGTTCCCTGTGAGTCCTGTCCGGTGTACCCGTAACCTAACGAGCACCTGTATACTATCTCCAGTACGACGTACTGATGGCTGTGGGACAGACCATCTCCCCAACTGGGATGAGAAGCGTACACACTAGTCTACTCCGGAGTATCGATGCTCTGTCTCGATAATCCAACGACCAGGGACCTGAATAAGGATGTGCTTGTAGTCTACCCAGCCCCCACTAGTGTGACTGCCATCAAAACGCTGGTAGACAAGCAAGATCCTAAGAGCTCTATCAATACGTATACTCACATATTAAGATAGAAAAACCAAGTAGCATACTACCATGTTTAGCAAGACTGTTATATACATGTGAATATCCCAAGCTTCCATTAAGTAATATACAAGCTAGTATGATACAGTAATGGCCTTCTAGGGCATAAACACTAACACGTACGCTACGTGATTGCGACGGACTTTTGATCACATCAAAATTCCGTAGCAACCGATCAACTGAGACTAAACTACTATGTTTATAATTTCAAATCAGTTATCTCATAACTATTTGTGGATTCCAATTATTGTATCACATTCCAGATAAATAGAAAAAGTTAAACTTTCCGATCGAATCATCAAGCACCCAAGATTTCCCCAATATATTTCAACACTTGAAAACAGTTTAAAAACATCCATTACATGCCACAGTACCAATGGTCCAGCCGTAGAAGGGTCAAGCCAACGCCTCACATGTGGCACGCCGTACTGCCCCAAACCCTAAGGTTCAAAGGGCAGTTCAAGACGGTCATATAATCGAGTTAAGGTTTGTTGTCTTCTAGAGGGTCCACCGAGTTACTTGCACGACTTAGAATGTTCTTAAACACGAGGAAAAATCCAACTTTTGAAAAATTTTCCGACAGGGGAAAAAGTGAGTTATTGATATCCGTTCGAACTTTTTAACAGTTTCTATAAGATATCCGAAAAGCCACATAGACAAAATCTAATACTCCGATCGAAACATCGAATCCCCAAAACAACTCCAGAAAACTCAACTGTAGAATAAAAATTAAAACATTCCAGAGAACCCAGCACTGTGTAATTGGAATTACTGTGCCAAATAGGAGGGGTGACGTCATCAAGTGGCCGCGGAATAGCCGCAGAAGCCAGGCTTCTGCCGCTGTTCCGCCGCACTTTTGACGAATTACCCCCTCGAATTTCACAGTAATTCTAATTAGACCCTGCTGAATTTTTTAGAAACTTTTAATTGACAAAAATCCAAATTTTCAGAAAATTTCCAGAGAGCATTTTGGAGTTTTGGGTTTCGGGTTTTCCGGGTTCGATCGGACTTTAAACTTCGTCTAGACTTCGCCTAAAGCTCTAGCTTGGCTCTGATACCACTGTAGGGTTGCTAGGCACGCGCACAAGGGTCTACGAGGCATCAACCACGCCCGAATAAAAATTTAGCCGTGCCGAACAACCCGAATACGGAACTTTAGACTAGAGATTAGGCGATAACTTGCATGCTAAACACTTTAACACTAAGTGAGAGGGATTACAACCTTTGTAGATCCGGTCCTTCACTTCATATGCTCCGTGTTGTGGTCCCTTCGCTGCGATCATCGGGATCTGGACTCTCGAGAGGTTCCACGAAGAGAAAGACGCAAGCTTTGCTTCCGATCTTCGATACTATGATGATCTACCTTGAAGTTTCTTTAACACAAGCTAACACTCATGAAATGATGTGAACACCCTCATCTAAATGGCAAGGGAAGATGAGGATGATGAAGTAGGAATTTTGCTCTATTTATTTATCTTTTTCTCATATTTATTCATCACCTTTGAAAAAACAAGCAAGCTTTTCCATGGAAGAATGAAGGAGGAAGAAGATAATAAATCATTTGTGATGAATAGAAAGAATGTTATCATAATCATTTATGCAACCATGGTTCACTTAACCATTGTAGAGAGTTTACTAGGGTTAGGGTTTGGGTTGGGTTAAGTGTGAGTCATGGATAAAGATCAACAAATATATCTTTATCATGACAAAGTAAAAGCTTCTAGAATCAACTAGAAGGTTTAACCCTAATCCAAACCCTAATCATGTTTAAACTCCTCTAATCATGTTGCATTAATAATTATAATATGTTACAATATTATATATTGTAAGTCGATGTAGTACACCCCAGTACTTGTGGGGAGGCGGAATTTTAAAAAACGATCAAGTTTAAAGAACGAACATCGACTAACCGCTTGAATCGAAGCTAAACTATAAATAACCGTACACAAAGATTTTCTTATCACTTGTGATTAGGGATTATACCTATCGAAACTAGTCCTTCGTCTTTGTGTCCTCCTTTGTTCTCCTCGACCTTCTCTAGGTAGTAGACGATCCACCCGAGAGCAAAACACCAAGCTACACCTCTAACTTGAGGTAACTAATCTACTTCGATTGCTAATCAAAGAAGAAAAGATGATATAGAGTGAAGGTAATGGATGCTTAAGTCTAACTAAACCTTTGATCTCAACACATGAGGATTAAGGATTAGTTTCTTGAAGATGAGAGCTTGAGGAGAGAGAATGTGAATAATAATATGAGATGAGAAAATGAGTGTATCATAATATATCATGAAGCATTCTTATTTAAGAAAAATGAATAAAAGAAATGAATAAGCATGCTTCATAAATGAAAAGAGATGATTCATTAAGCATGTGTCATTATCATTTATGGTGCAATAATGATAATGATGAATCACCTCATGACTCACTTTCTTATCCATAAGTAACCTCCTTAGTCACATCTTCTAGAAGCTTCTCGTACAATTACGAGAACGCCCCTCCAATCCGCAAAAATACGGAAAAACTTTAGACTGTAAAAATCCAATAACCGGATACCAGTAACTGGCTTAAACCAAAGCCGACTGGTAAAAACTGTCCGAAAAGTCGTACGCGCGTAAACGCACGTATGCGTCCGAACCCTTTGTCGCAAAACCATGCAACCTCTATATCGTTTCGCCTGGAGTAGGAAACTCTCTGTGTGGGACTCTAGAGACTCGACTACTACGCTGGCAGTGGGTTTAACCACAGACCGCAAGCGGCACTAGCTGTACGTAACGGTCCCCAGTTAGTTGTCGATAAGAAGGCCGATGAGAAAACCCATCCGAATTCCTACTGAGTCTGATGTGACAATCTCCATACAGTCCGGTCCGTTCGTCCAAGACTATCGCATATCGGGCCTAGGGGGGCGGCAAGCGTCAGTCCCCTAATAGCGGTATAAGTCGTGTCGGAGTGAAACCCATTACACCCTGAGAAACTACTGGAACCTACCAGCAAATCTCGCTTGCCCTGGCCAGGGACTTTGCGTAATGGCTCTCTGACACAGCACGATATCTACTCCCAATACCGGGAGGGACGAATCCTGTCTAACCGCCACTGCCTCCAAGTGCTCGGGACTGCACCCAACTGCTACCTGTTTGCACGACTCCTTTGAGCCGTGGTAGGGTAGCAATCTAAGAACAGTGGGACACACTCGAGGCGAAGTAGCAGTGTCAAGTCTGCGGACTATGCTGTACTCATGTCACCTGGGAACTGCTCACTGACGACTGGTATCAAACCAACCAACAGTTCCCTGTGAGTCCTGTCCGGTGTACCCGTAACCTAACGAGCACCTGCATACTATCTCCAGTACGACGTACTGACGGCTGTGGGACAGACCATCTCCCCAACTGGGATGAGAAGCGTACACACTAGTCTACTCCGGAGTATCGATGCTCTTTCTCGATAATCCACGACCAGGGACCTGAATAAGGATGTGCTTGTAGACTACCCAGCTCCCACTAGTGTGACTGCCATCACAACGCTGGTAGACAAGCAAGATCCTAAGAGCTCTATCAATACGTACACTCACATATTAAGATAGAAAAACCAAGTAGCATACTACCATGTTTAGCAAGACTGTTATATACATGTGAATATCCCAAGCTTCCATTATGTAATATACAAACTAGTATGATACAGTAATGGCCTTCTAGGGCATAAACACTAACAATCTCCCACTTGCACTAGGGCCATGTACTGGCATATCGTAGACCAATGATCTCGAGCAGCCTCTCGAACTGAATCTGAGGAAGGGCCTTAGTGAATGGATCAGCAATGTTATCCTCCGTATTTACTCTATTTACCTCGATCTCCTGGCGATCTACGATCTCCCTGATCAGGTGATACCGCCTCAAGATGTGTCTGGACTTCTGATGGAACCTTGGTTCCTTTGCTAAAGCTATAGCTCCGTTGTTGTCGCAATACAGAGGTATTGGACCAACACTGGTAGGAACCACCTGAAGTTCTGTGAGGAACTTCTTCATCCAGACAGCTTCTTTTGCGGCATCGCAAGCAGCTATGTACTCCGCTTCCATCGTTGAGTCAGCAACGGTGTCCTGCTTGGAACTCTTCCAACAGACCGCCCCTCCATTGAGGGTAAAGACATAACCCGACATGGACTTGGAGTCATCCTTGTCACTCTAGAAGCCGGAATCAGCATAGGCCTCCATCTTGAGGTCCTTTCCGCCGTAAACCAAGAACATCTCCTTAGTCCTCCTCAGGTACTTGAGAATGTTCTTTACTGCTATCCAGTGATTCTCCCCTGGGTTTGCCTGATACCGGCTTACAACGCTCAATGCGTATGCTACATCTGGTCTGGTACATAACATCGCATACATTATAGAGCCTACCGCAGAAGCGTAGGGTATAATCGACATGCGTTCCCTTTCCAAATCAGTCTTGGGAGACATCTCTTTGGAGAGGGAAATTCCGTGACAAGCTGGTAGGTTACCGCGCTTAGAATCTTCCATACTGAATCTTTTCAATATGGTGTCTATGTACCTGGACTGTGAAAGTCCCAACATCCTCTTTGATCTATCACGATAGATCTGGATCCCTAGAATGTAGGTGGCATCACCCAGGTCCTTCATGGAGAATTTCTGTGACAAGAATCTTTTGACTGACTGTAGCATAGGAATATCATTTCCTATTAGGAGAATGTCATCCACGTACAAGACGAGGAATACAACAACTCTCCCTACAATCTTACTGTATATGCATGGTTCATCTGGATTTTTGATAAAGTCGAATTCTTTGACAGTATCATCAAAACAGATGTTCCAACTCCGCGATGCCTGCTTTAGTCCATAAATGGATTTAAGCAGCTTGCATACTTTACCGCTGCTCCCACTCTGAATGAATCCCTCTGGCTGATCCATATAGACGCTCTCTTCTAAATTTCCATTTAGAAAGGCCGTCTTTACGTCCATCTGCCAGATTTCATAATCGTGGAAGGCAGCAATAGCAAGAAGGACCCGAATGGATTTCAGCATAGCTACAGGAGAAAAGGTTTCGTCATAGTCCAAACCAGGTCTTTGACGGAAACCCTTTGCAACAAGTCTAGCTTTATGGGTTTCAACCTGTCCATCTACACCAATCTTCTTTCTGAAGATCCACTTGCATCCTACGGGTTTCACCCCATCTGGAGCAGTGTCCAAAGTCCATACTTTGTTAGTGTACATGGACTCCATTTCGGTCCGCATTGCATCCAGCCATTTTACCGAGTCACCGCTCTGAATGGCTTGCTGGAAGCTAGTAGGGTCGTCATTATCAATGACGCAATCTTCTCTATCCCCGTCTATGAGAAAACCGTAGTATCTCTCAGGCGGATGAGACTGCCTACTACTTCTGCGGATAGGTGCTGGTATGTCCCTTTCTTCTGAAATTTCTTGTTCCACCAAACTTTCAGTAACAGTTTGTGGTTCTGGAATTTCTTCCAGTTCTACTGCGCTCCCACTCTTCTGATTTTCTAAAAATTCAGTTTCTAAGAAGCGGGCATGACGAGAAACAAAAACCTTTTGTTCCTCTGCGTAGTAGAAGCAATATCCCATGGAATTCTTTGGATATCCCACAAACTTACACTCTACTGAGCGTGCCTCGAGCTTGTCCGGATGCTGCTTTTTTACAAAAGCTGGACATCCCCATGTCTTCAGGTACTGAAGATGGGGTTTCTTTCCACTCCACATCTGATATGGCGTGGTAGGCACAGTTTTGGTTGGAACCTTGTTCAAAAGATATGCCGCTGATTCTAGCGCATAACCCCAGAATGATCGCGGTAACTCAGCCTTACTCATCATGGAACGAACCATATCTAATAGGGTTCGATTCCTCCTTTCCGATACACCGTTGTGTTGTGGTGTGTATGGAGGAGTAAGCTGAGAGAGAATTCCTTTCTCTTTTAAGTAACCCAGGAACTCGGTACTTAAGTATTCACCACCTCGATCAGATCTCAGTGTTTTAATACTTTTGCCTGTTTGGTTTTCCACTTCATTCTTGTATTCTTGGAATTTCTCAAAGGCCTCGGATTTATGCTTCATCAAGAAGATATGTCCATACCTAGAGAAATCATCCGTAAAAGTAATGAAGTAGGAATAACCACCTCGCGCATGTGTAGACATTGGACCGCACACGTCACTGTGTACGAGTCCTAAGAGCTCGCTCGCTCTTACTCCGTGTCCAGAAAACAGAGTCTTTGTCATCTTTCCCATGAGACAAGATTCACAAGTGGCATAAGATTGATATTCGAACGGATTCAAATATCCTTCTCTATGTAACTTTGTTAACCGTGTTTCATTGATGTGACCTAGTCTACAATGCCATAAGAAAGCCTGATTTACTTCTGGAGACTTTCTTTTAAGTGTGTTCTGGACATTGAAAACCTGAGCTTGATTCAATACGTATATACCGTCATCTAATGTACCGGACCCAATCAGAACTTGATTTAGGTGGATGTGAACTACATCGCTTACGAATGTAAAGTCATATCCCTCTCTTGAAAGTGAGGACACTGATATGATATTACAAGTCAAACTAGGTACATACAGACAGTTACGTAGAATCAATATCTGCCCACTTGTCAAACCCAGGCGATATTCTCCCACGGATTCAGCATCCACGCTCATTCCGTTTGCAACTCTGAGAGACAAATCACCTATCCTTATAACTTTACGGTTTCTCAAAGCATGTAACGAATTACATATATGAGATCCTGCTCCGGTATCTAGTACCCAGAAAGTAGAGTTAATTGACAAACAGTTCTCAATTACAAACACACTTGAGGCTGAAGCCACAACATGCTTCGAATCCTGGCTACTGGCTTCCAAAGCCCTGCAATCCTTCTGCCAATGTCCATTCCCATAACAATAGGAATATCCCTCCTTACCTATACCAAGTCCCGAAGCTGTTTCTTTTCCCTTTCCTCCTACTTTGCTGACACCGTATATCGGCTTTGTAGAGGTCTTCTTCTTTTCACCCTTTGCTTTCGCCTTGGATGAAGAGGAAGTAGGTTCCCTATTAAGCAGAGCTTGTGTCTCCCTGGTTTCTTTCAGGGTGTAAGTAGAGGGTAGGGACTGTGGAAATAAGTCAGTATATGACCTGTTTCCCAACGTGGTCTCCAGGTCCTTGAGCTCATCAATATAGCTAGTCATCGTAAGGACGTCGTCCCTTACAGATGACCCGTCAGCCGACCTCACTTGAATCAATTCGTTCGAGGCCTCATATCTTGCGATATGAGATTGCTCTCCATATAAATCTTTGTTATGGAGAAAGATGGAACCAGAGTCCATCTTCTCGTGCTGCTTCTGGTATCTACCATCAACTGAAGCCAACACGAGGCACTTGGCTTTCGCTTTATTCTTTTCCTTTGTCTGACGGATATCCATATCCGCGACGGTGGAAACTGGACCTGGGACGGTGGGATCTTGAGTAGTAATAGGATGGTCCAGCTTGTCACAGGCAATGGTCATCTGGACAGACCTTTGCCAGTCAAATAAGTTAGATTCAGTCATCTTGTTATCTAGATGTAACCTAGTCATGGTCACAAGGTCGCTGCAATGAGAGAGAGAGAAGAAAACACTTTAGCATGATGCTCTTGCAAGTTTAGAGTGGTTTTTAATTTATCTAAACTGGATGGCTCCCACTGTTTCTCGAATCCTTCCTCAAACCATAAAAGAAGAATTAGCCAGGACTATTCTCACCGTACAATACTTGCTTAACCGTTCAGCCAGGCCAGTGTCGATACTTCGAGGGAGGTTTTCCAACACTTTCGCGAAGTTCCTTAATTAAATAACCTCTTTTCTCTGGGGGCGTAACCCCGCTGACACCTTTCTGGACACCTACTAGGTTTATAGCATTGATCGTTAAGTGACGAATATCCTGATAAGTAGCATATACTCACAGTAGGATCGGGATCCAAATATCATCGTCTGATAATGTTGTAGGAATGCTACCAACATTCATCAAACTCAAAATGGTATGCATCTCTTTGTAAATTTCAGTTTCTTTAGAAATTCCCGATATACATTTTTGCCCCATGTTCTTATGACCTTGACGAAAGCCAACAAATCATAAAACACATGTCAAGTTCTGCCCATCATTATCTTGTTAATTTGAACCCACCCGTATATACCCTTGACGAAAGCCAACAAGGTTATACGACTGTCCCAAACCAACTCATCTATCTATGCAACAAATGAATACCCCAGCAGCTACCAAACACTATGCCTTGACGAAAGCCAACAAGCATAGCTTGAATACTACTGACCATCCATAAGAAATGACGGAGGGCTACGACTAGTTTTGGCGAAACCGTGAACGTAGTGAACTTGATATAACCGAAGGAACCTGATAGCTTTTAAAAGGAGTGGTTAAATCTCCGTATTTTAAAATATCTATTTTAAAAATAACCGAGTGGTTTCTTTTAAATTGTTCCAACGATTTAAACTTGGTTTATTTTCTTTGCATTATAAATAATGCGTCCCATCATTAACCTATCATTGCAGAAAACAACGAAAATACAACGTCCTCTTATGCCATCCGCATTCGCCACGGGGTCCCGTCATCACCCGTTAGGTTACTTAACTAACGACAGAGCGGGGGCTAGGCTAGCGCGGGTGCAAAACATAAGTGACGTCTAAATAGCTATCATAAATATAGATATTTTACATTCGTCTGACGCAATGATATTCATTCCAGAACACAGATAAACAATATTGGATTTGCAAGCAATCTGTATTTCTTTTGAGCCTGCAAGAAAAAACAGATTACACAGTTGTGATGAATAGCCGTTACCCCACCCTCGACCCCTATGGGTACGGCAAACTACCCACCCGGCAGTCTGTGTACCCCACCTTGGGTCAGTCCTAGGAGCAAAACAGTAAAATGAAATAATACAACGGTGGCTACGACCGCAACCTGGAAGTGCCCCGCAAAATAATATTACAACAAATTACATTTACAACAAATGAATTAAACAATAACCCATTGCAAAACCCCGGCTATACACCACAACAGTCCAATACAGTTTATATGCACAAACAGATATAACCATTTCAGAAATGTGCAACCCCCTGCCAACCGACATACTAGCAGTTAGGGGAGGTTTACGAACACATTAAACAATCACAGATATAATCCAATATTCAAATACTGTACAATTTCGATCGACTAAACAACATCAATATTGCTCCAAAATCTGCTCTGTTAAACAGTAACCTGAGCAAATATTAAATATTCCAGAAAACCCCTAATACCAGAGAGGACCCACACATGAAAGATGAGCCCACGACTCGGCAACTCGGCCGCGGAAGCGCGGCGGATCGGTGGGATACGCCGCCCTTCCGCGGCGCTTTAGCCGATTCATGGGCTCGAATTTCATGGGTGTTCTCCTGGACCCTTTTCTAGCTTTCTGAGCAACCCTGAAAAATTTTTGGACATCATTTTGGATTCGACAGAAACTGATTTTTATTAGGGTTTTCCGGCTTCGTTTTTCCGTTCGAAATTCGTACAAATTTGCAATCAAGTTATTTATTGTTTAGCGAGGCTCTGATACCACTGTAAGTCGATGTAGTACACCCCAGTACTTGTGGGGAGGCGGAATTTTAAAAAACGATCAAGTTTAAAGAACGAACATCGACTAACCGCTTGAATCGAAGCTAAACTATAAATAACCGTACACAAAGATTTTCTTATCACTTGTGATTAGGGATTATACCTATCGAAACTAGTCCTTCGTCTTTGTGTCCTCCTTTGTTCTCCTCGACCTTCTCTAGGTAGTAGACGATCCACCCGAGAGCAAAACACCAAGCTACACCTCTAACTTGAGGTAACTAATCTACTTCGATTGCTAATCAAAGAAGAAAGGATGATATAGAGTGAAGGTAATGGATGCTTAAGTCTAACTAAACCTTTGATCTCAACACATGAGGATTAAGGATTAGTTTCTTGAAGATAAGAGCTTGAGGAGAGAGAATGTGAATAATAATATGAGATGAGAAAATGAGTGTATCATAATATATCATGAAGCATTCTTATTTAAGAAAAATGAATAAAAGAAATGAATAAGCATGCTTCATAAATGAAAAGAGATGATTCATTAAGCATGTGTCATTATCATTTATGGTGCAATAATGATAATGATGAATCACCTCATGACTCACTTTCTTATCCATAAGTAACCTCCTTAGTCACATCTTCTAGAAGCTTCTCGTACAATTACGAGAACGCCCCTCCAATCCGCAAAAATACGGAAAAACTTTAGACTGTAAAAATCCAATAACCGGATACCAGTAACTGGCTTAAACCAAAGCCGACTGGTAAAAACTGTCCGAAAAGTCGTACGCGCGTAAACGCACGTATGCGTCCGAACCCTTTGTCGCAAAACAATGCAACCTCTATATCGTTTCGCCTGGAGTAGGAAACTCTCTGTGTGGGACTCTAGAGACTCGACTACTACGCTGGCAGTGGGTTTAACCATAGACCGCAAGCGGCACTAGCTGTACGTAACGATCCCCAGGTAGTTGTCGATAAGAAGGCCGATGAGAAAACCCATCCGAATTCCTACTGAGTCTGATGTGACAATCTCCATACAGTCCGGTCCGTTCGTCCAAGACTATCGCATATCGGGCCTAGGGGGGCGGCAAGCGTCAGTCCCCTAATAGCGGTATAAGTCGTGTCGGAGTGAAACCCATTACACCCTGAGAAACTACTGGAACCTACCAGCAAATCTCGCTTGCCCTGGCCAGGGACTTTGCGTAATGGCTCTCTGACACAGCACGATATCTACTCCCAATACCGGGAGGGACGAATCCTGTCTAACCGCCACTGCCTCCAAGTGCTCGGGACTGCACCCAACTGCTACCTGTTTGCACGACTCCTTTGAGCCGTGGTAGGGTAGCAATCTAAGAACAGTGGGACACACTCGAGGCGAAGTAGCAGTGTCAAGTCTGCGGTCTATGCTGTACTCATGTCACCTGGGAACTGCTCACTGACGACTGGTATCAAACCAACCAACAGTTCCCTGTGAGTCCTATCCGGTGTACCCGTAACCTAACGAGCACCTGCATACTATCTCCAGTACGACGTACTGACGGCTGTGGGACAGACCATCTCCCCAACTGGGATGAGAAGCGTACACACTAGTCTACTCCGGAGTATCGATGCTCTGTCTCGATAATCCACGACCAGGGACCTGAATAAGGATGTGCTTGTAGACTACCCAGCTCCCACTAGTGTGACTGCCATCACAACGCTGGTAGACAAGCAAGATCCTAAGAGCTCTATCAATACGTACACTCACATATTAAGATAGAAAAACCAAGTAGCATACTACCATGTTTAGCAAGACTGTTATATACATGTGAATATCCCAAGCTTCCATTAAGTAATATACAAACTAGTATGATACAGTAATGGCCTTCTAGGGCATAAACACTAACATATATCACATATACAATATTTATTGTAACAAAATAAAATAATACATTTAACATATATCGCATATATATCAATGTATTACCCGAGTGAGAAAAAGAATCTTTTAGTGAGCAAATATTAGTTAATGTAATTTAATATATCAAATATATTATTATACATTAAATTATCGAATCAACACTTGATCCGACAATCCGGCTATATCTCATATAACCGACTAATATTTATCCATACCGATTCATCGAATCAACACTTGATCCGATGACCCGGCTGATATCAAATATCGCGAGGATATAATACGGTATCATATATCGCATTATCCTCGGTCCCACACATATCACATATGCGCTCCTACTTCGTTTTGCCTGAGTCAAGAAACCTCTGTGTAGGACTCTAAAGAATCGTCAATACGCCGGCAGTAGGTGATGATCATATCAAACACCCACAAGCTGCAAGCGGTCAGCTAAACGTAACAGCTACCCAGGTATTGAGCGCTCAGAAGATCAACAAGCAAGCCTGTAACTTCTCCTGTGAATCCAAACAGTAACACTCCCGTACAGTCCGGTCTCGTCGTCTGATATGTCGCATATCTCGCCTAGGGGTGGTAAACGTCAGACCCTAGTAGCTCGATAAGTCGTGTCGATATGAGGTCTATAACAGTTCGAGAAACTACTGATAACACTTACCAGTAAATCTCAGCAACCCTGGCCAGGGATTTCCGGTTATAGCCAATCGAACACAGCACAACATCAACTCCCTATACCGGGAGAGACGAATCCCCTCCTATCGCTCATTGCCTCCATATGATTCGGGACTGTACCCAAAAGCCACCTTTTTGCACGCCCTCTTGGACGTGGTATGATGGAAATCAAAGCACAGTGGGAATCACACAAGACTCTATGACGATCTCGGGTCAACAGACTACTCTGTACCAGTGTCACCGGAGAACTGCCATCTGACGTATGGTATAATACCATCTGGGAGTTCTCGGCGAGTCCGTCCAGTGTACCCAGTCTCCACTGAGCACCCGTACACCATCCTTGATGTCAAACACCGATGGATATGGGATCATCCATCGCCCATCATATGGGTCAAGATGCGTATACGCTAGTCTACTCTGGTGTATGATGCCCTGTCTCGATACACCCTCGACTAGGAACAGTTATAGGATGTACTCGTCGACTACCGTGGCCCCACTAGTATGATCTCATCATAGTCCCAGTAGTCGAGTACATATCCTAAGGGCTTTATCAACATGTAATATAGAGACAATCAGAGTACATGTTAAGATAAAGTGCAACCAGATAGCATACTATCATGTCGAGCAAGAAAGTCCTCCCTATATATGTCCTAGCATCCACTACAATATACATCGTATGTACAGTAATGGCCTCTAGGGCATACATATAACTAACACGGGGGACCTCCCTCAAAGTACCGACACTGGCCTGGCTGAAAGATTGGCGAACTTGTAGCGTGTAATTAATCCCGGCTAGTCTTTCCTTTTAGGGTTTGAAGGAAGATTTGATTAAAACAGTGGGAGACATCCTGATTAGATATATTATATAACCAATCTAATCTTGCAAGAGCATACGCTGAGTGTTTTCTTCTCTCTCTCTCCAGGTAGCGACCATATCACGCCTTAATCAAGATAACAAAACGGATATATTGACCGAACCTGCTTGTTATTCTGAGCTGGGGAACGTTGGTCCCGCTCCAACTTATAATTGTTATAAGACAGAGCAGGAAATAAGGGAATACCAGATTTCCCGTGCCGTCCAAACGAAGAAAGTGGATGCTGATGCATCTTCTTCGGGTGTGTTCATTACATAGAACTGTTTCTCAGTATCCTTTACGTCCTGGGTATGAGATATCGGATCAGGATCCCGCATATGTAATCTGTTACATGGGCTACAGATTGGTAGAGAACTGAGAACGGATGATAAGTTTCATGAGACAGAAAACGGTGCAAGTGTTGTAGCCAAGTCTGTTGGTCACTATCACCCTGTATTACCTGAATACATTGATTCTGAACAATGTTATTAGATACCGAACCTGATATACAAAATCATATCAGTCTCTTTATTAGTAAAGAAAGGATATAATTTTGTATTGTTGGATAATGTTTTGAACATTTCCTATTTCAAGAGTTGATCGGTTCAGGCACGTTATCTAAAAGCATTGACGTTCTAAATCAAACTACAGTTCTTAGTATACGGAACACACACAAGAGGAAGAGTTCAGAAATGAACGAATCCCTCTTGAGGCATTGTAGACTAGGTCATATCAATGCGACCCGACTGGCTGAAGTTACATATAGATGAATATTTAAATTAGTTTGAATTTACATCTTGTGAAACTTGCCGGTCATGTCACAAAGATACGATGACCATAGCTCTGTTTATTGGAAACAGAGAAAGAGTTAGTGAACTCTTGGCATTGATACATGCTGATGTATGAAGGTCCCCTGTCTACACATGCCAAGACCGGTTCTTTGTACTTCATTACATTCTCTGATGATCTCTCAAGATTCAGACATATGTTCCTGTTGAAACACAAGTCCGAAGCTTTTGAGATATTCACAGAATATAAGTTAGAAGTAGAGAACCAAAATACGGGTATAAGTATTATGTCCTTTGATGAGATCAAGGAGGAGAATACTTGGGCACGGAATTCCTGGACTATTCTAAAGGAGAATGAGATTCTCTCTCAGCATTACTCCTCCGTATACACCATAGCACGATGGTATATCGGGGCGGAGCAATAACACCTTATATGATATGGTGTGCTCTATGATGAGTACTACTGAGTTTCCTATTTCCTTTTGGGAGTTATGCACTTGAGAAGCTGCATACCTATTGAATAGGGTTCAAATCAAATCAGTTACCTACCACTTCATATGTGATATGGAAAGGGAAGAGCCCATATCTTAAGTTGATTAAGATTTGGGGTTGTCCGGCCTATGTCTAAAAGCAAAATCCGGACAAGCTCGAGGCAAGGTCTGTTATGTAGAACTGGAAGGGTTCCAGCTATACAAACTGCAGCTGATGATTTGGTAGAACCAAAGGATTCAATAATAACCAGCGAACCTCAGCCTCTCCGCCGATCTAGCAGGGTTCCTCACCCACCTGAGAGATACTTCGTTTTCTCTATGAAAGTGGGAGCGAAGATTGCATCATGAGATGATGACCCAACTAGTTTCGAGCTGGCCATCAGGAGTGAGACTCTGTAAGAATGGCTGGATGCTTATCGATCTGAGATGGAATCCTTATACACCAACAAAGTATGGACTTTGGTTGCTTTATCTGAAGGGTTAAATCCCCATCAGGAGCGAGTATATCTTGAGAAGATTACTTGGTGTACATGGAAAAGTTGAGACTTTCAAAGCTATGCTCAAGTCCATCCAGATCCTACTTGCCACGGCTACATACCATGACTACGATATCTGGTGGTTGGGTGTCATGACTTCTTTTCTAAATGATGTTTTGGAAGAGAGCATCTATAAGTACACAGCCAGAGGGCTTCGTAGACAGTGGGAGCAGCGGAAACGTGTGTAAGATGTTTTATATAATAAAGCAGGCATCGCTGAGTTTGAACATCTGTTTTGATGTGGTTGTCAAAGAGTTTGACTTCATCAAAATGGTAGATGAACCTTGTATATACAAAAAGGTAGTAGGGAGTATGGTGGTGATCCTCGTAGAGTACGTGGATGACATACTCTTGATAGGGAAGGAGTTTCCTATGCTACGCTCGGTCAATCTCCGCTTATCACAAGGATTCTCCATAGAGGATCAAAGTGATACCTCCTAAATCCTGGGTTTTGGATCTATGAGATAGATCTAATTGGATGTTAGGATACTCACTAGTTGTAGTGAGATGGTATCAATCGATCCTGGGGAGAATCACTGGAAAGGTTCCAGGGTGATAAGGACGACTGAAAGTCAGTCCCAGGCATTGTCTTTACCCTCAGTGGAGGGACGGTATGTTGGAAGAGTTCCAAGCTAGATACCGTGACATACTAGACGATTAAAGGCAAGATACATCGTTACCAAGGATACTACCAAAGAGGCAGTCTGGATTTATAAGTTCATGAGATGAACTTCGTTCCTACCATTGTGTGTCAATGGAGTTGTGGCTTTAGCCAAGGAACTACCGTCCCATCAGAAATCCAGATATAATTCTTTGGCAGTATCACCTGATCATGGAGATGGTTGATCTCCAGGAAGATCGAGGTTAGGGGAGTAGACACAGAGGACAACAGCGCGGATCCACTCACAAAGGCCTTTTTCCCAGTAGAGACTTTTTACGGGATGGTTGAGTATGAGATACTTCAACTGCAGCTAATTGTTGGGTATGCGATACCACAACAGATGGCCCTAGTGCAAGTGGGAGATTGTTAGTTATATGTATGCCCTAGAGGCCATTACTGTACATACGATGTATATTGTAGTGGATGCTAGGACATATATAGGGAGGACTTTCTTGCTCGACATGATAGTATGCTATCTGGTTGCACTTTATCTTAACATGTACTCTGATTGTCTCTATATTACATGTTGATAAAGCCCTTAGGATATGTACTCGACTACTGGGACTATGATGAGATCATACTAGTGGGGCCACGATAGTCGACGAGTACATCCTATAACTGTTCCTAGTCGAGAGTGTATCGAGACAGGGCATCGATGCACCAGAGTAGACTAGCGTATACGCATCTTGACCCATATGATGGGCGATGGATGATCCCATATCCATCGGTGTTTGACATCAAGGATGGTGTACGGGTGCTCAGTGGAGACTGGGTACACTGGACGGACTCGCTGAGAACTCCCAGATGGTATTATACCTCACGTCAGATGGCAGTTCTCCGGTGACACTGGTACAGAGTAGTCTGTTGACCCGAGATCGTTATAGAGTCTTGTGTGATTCCCACTGTGCTTTGATTTCCATCATACCACGTTCAAGAGGGCGTGCAAAAAGGTGGCTTTTGGGTACAGTCCCGAATCACATGGAGGCAATGAGCGATAGGAGGCGATTCGTCTCTCCCGGTATAGGGAGTTGATGTTGTGCTGTGTTCGATTGGCTATAACCGGAAATCCCTGGCCAGGGTTGCTGAGATTTACTGGTAAGTGTTATCAGTAGTTTCTCGAACTGTTATAAACCTCATATCGACACGACTTATCGAGCTACTGGGGTCTGACGTTTACCACCCCTAGGCGAGATATGCAACATATCAGACGATGAGACCGGACTGTACGGGAGTGTTACTGTTTGGATTCACAGGAGAATGTACATGCTTGCTTGTTGATCTTCTGAGCGCTCAATACCTGGGTAGCTGTTACGTTTAGCTGACCGCTTGCAGCTTGTGGGTGATTGATATGATCATCACCTACTGCCGGCGTATTGATGATTCTTTAGAGTCCTACACAGAGGTTTCTTGACTCAGGCAAAACGGAGTAGGAGCATATATGTGATATGTGCGGGACGGAGGATAATGCGATATGTGATACCGTATTCTATTCTCGCGATATTTGATATCTGCCGGGTCATCGGATCAAGTGTTGATTCGATGAATCGGTACGGATAAATATTAGTCGGTTATATGCGATATAGCCGGATTGTCGGATCAAGTGTTGATTCGATAATTTAATGTATAATAATATATTTGATATATTAAATTGCATTAACTAATATTAGCTCACTAAAAGATTCTTTTTCTCACTCGGGTAATACATTGATATATATGCGATATATGTTAATTGTATTATTTTATTTTGTTACGATAAATATTATATATGTGATATATAATATTGTAACATGATATGATAACTAATGCAACTTGTTTTGTGGATTTTAAACATGATTAGGGTTTGGATTAGGGTTAAGCTTTCTAGATGATTCTAGAAGGTTTTGGTTTTGTTTTGTGAAAGATATTTTCAAGTGACTCATGCTTTAACCCAACCCAAACCCTAACCCTAGTTAATTCTCTACATGAGTTTAGTTGACCATGGTTGCATTATTTATCATATTAATTCTTTCTATTCATCACAAAAGGAGAATGGATCATTATTCATCTTCTTCTTCCTTCATTCTTTCATGAAAAAGCTTTCTAGATTTTTTCCAAGTGATGAATAAATATGAGAAAAAGATAAATAAAGAGTGCAAAAATCCTACTTCATCATCCTCATCTTCCCTTGCCATTTAGATGAGGGTGTTCACATCATTTCATGAGTGTTAGCTTGTGTTAACGAAACTTCAAGGTAGATCATCTTAGTATCGAAGATCGGAAGCAAAGGTTGCATCTTTCTCTTCGTGGAACCTCTCGAGAGTCCGGAACCCGATGATCGCAGCGAAGGGACCACAACACGGAGCATATGAAGTAAAGGACCGGATCTACAAAGGTTGTAATCCCTCTCACTTAGTGTTAAAGTTGTCAACATGTTAGTTTTCGCCTAATCTCTAGTTTAAAGATCCGTATTCGGGTTGTTCGGCACAGCTATTTTTTTAATCGGGCATGGTTGATGCCTCATAGACCCTTGTGCGCGTGCATAGCAACCCTACAATTAATATCACCTTATTGCATCTAGTGCAAAAAACAACGTCTGGTGTGGTACTTGACATCTCATGATCAACTCAATTGCCTAAGCAAGTGATCTGCCAATCATGCACTTCTCTCTCCCCTTTAGTCTATAAGACACCATTAGAGAGGGTGACTCCATCACCTGCAGGTACACTATCGTGCCAGGAGTCGTCCATTCTAAAACACCTGTAGAATGCTGTCTAAGTACCCAGATTGGGAAACTACCCAAATCTAGATCTAAAACCATAGATCTAGTAACCAGAATGTCTGATATAATATCCATATTCTATGTGGAGAAACCACTGTGTGACAATCAAAGTATAACCGATCGTAGTATAGGAATTTCACTTCCTACTCTATGTATGTCATCCAAATACCAGGACATCACACCCTACTACTTTCTTAACAGATCCATCCCCTATTCTGATGATGTCAAACCTATGACTGTCACATCAGAAATAGATGATCTATCTCCGCTATATCTGCTTTAGTACATAAATAGACATAAGCTACTTGTCCACTATGCTTCCGTTGCTCCCACTGACTACGACAATCCTCCGGCAGAGTCATATACACGTACACTTCTAAAGCTAGTTTAGAACGACGCTATACTCATCCTCCTGCCGGGTCTCATAGTCTGGAACAACAGCAATGGAAAGTCTGGGTAAACAAGAACCTTCCTGTCACCGTCCTTGAGGCTACCGGGGTACCTCTCGGGTGCCTGATGTTAGTGTATATGCCCTAGAGGCCATTACTGTATCATACTAGTTTGTATATTACTTAATGGAAGCTTGGGATATTCACCTTGTATAGACAATCTTGCTCAAAATAGTAGTATGCTACTTGGTTTGTTTCTACTTTAATGTGTACATGTGTTTATTTTAGTATATCACCTATACACATTAGTGGAGCCCTTAGGATCTTTGCTTGATTACCAGCGTTGTGACGGCAGTCACACTCGTAGGGGCTGGGTAATCCACAAGCACATCCTTATGCTGGTCCCTAGTCGTAGGATTATCGAGACAGAGCATCGATACTCCGGAGTAGACTAGCGTATGCGCTTCTCATCCCAGCAAGGGAGACGGTCTGTCCCACAGCCGTCAGTACGTCGTACTTGAGATAGTATGCGGGTGCTCGTTAGGTTACGAGTATACTGGACAGGACTCGTCGGGAACTGTTGGTTGGTACTATACCTATTGTCAGTTATCAGTTCCCAGGTGACATGAGTACAGCTTAGTCCGCTGACTTGACACTGTCACTTCGCCTGGAGTGTGTTCCCACTGTACTTAGATTACTAGCCTACCACGACTCAAAAGAGTCGTGCAAACATGTAGTAGTTGGGTGCAGTCCCGAAGCACTTGGAGGCAGTGACGGTTAGACATGATTCGTCTCTCCCGGTATCGGGGGTTGATATCGCGCTGTGTCTAGGAGAGCCATTACACAAATTCCCTGGCCAGGGCAAGCGAGATATGCTGGTAGGTTTCCAGTGTTATCTCAGGGTGTTCTGGGCTACACTCCGACACGACTTGTACCGCTATTAAGGGACTGACGTTTACCGCCCCCTAGGCCCGCCATGCGATATTCTCAGACGAACAGACTGGACTGTACGGAGATTGTCACATTCAGGCTCAGTAGGAGTTCAGATGGGTTTCACTTCGTCTGTCTTCTTATCGGCATCTACCTGGGGGCCGTTACGCACAGCTAGTGCCGCTTGCGGTCTGTGGTTAAACCCACTGCCAGCGTAGTGTCGAGTCTTTAGAGTCCCACACAGAGAGTTATTCGCCTTTAGGCAAAAGAGTAGAGGTCACATGGTTTTGCGACAGGGTTCGGTCACATCCGTGCACTTGTGCACGTTTAGTGTCCGGGCAGTTATCACTAGCGGGCTTTGGTTTAAGCCTATGACAGGGTTCGGTCACATCCGTGCACTTATGCACGTTTAGTGTCCGGGCAGTTATCACTAGCGGGCTTTGGTTTAAGCCAGATCCTAGTGTACGTTTTAGGATTGGTTTTATCTCGTTTGTATTCGTGTTCCTCGGAACGCGGATGCGGGTGTGTATGCACGGTTGACAGAGAGACAGAGGCAGAGGATTCTCATTAGGGTTGTTGACTTTTGCTAAACCCTAATGAGAATAAGAAATATGATTAATGATAATATTAATTAAGTATTATTGTGCCATGGTTGGGTTGAAAGGTTGACTTTGTTGGCTTGTTGACTTAGTGGACCGGTTGACTAGGTTGGACTTGTTGACCATCATCATTACAATGGCTATCATTTCATGGCAAAGACTTTTGCTTGCTTGTTATACATTGCAAAATGAGTGCATGAAATGATATTGCCATTTTGATATGATATGAACCATCACATAATACTCAATTATTATTATTTTTGTTATGATTATTTTGGATTATAAGAGCAAGGGTGAGAAAAGTCTTGCTCATTCTATCATTCTCATTCTCTCTCATCTTCAAGCTCTCCCTCTTCCTCTTGCTCTCTCTAGTTTATGGTTCCATTGTCTCATGTGTTGAGAAGCAAGAACCGTAGAGATAAAACCCAAAACATTTCTCTACTCATCCTAGTATACAAGGTTTAGCAAACCAAGTGTTCTAGTTTCCTCAAGATTGAGGTTGAAGCCAAAGGTAGAAGCTTTTAGGTGGATCCATCTTCGGCACAAAGAGACGACAAGGAGAGAACCATCTGACCACCACAAGGATTCTAAGAGAAGGAGTTCAAGTTAAGATATAACCCCCAACCGAGTAGGTATAACTCCTAGTTAGGTTGTTAGATAGTTGTTTAACAAAGATCCGTATTTTGAGTCCATGTTACCACCAAAAGAAAAATCGTTTTTCATCATTTCCGCAAGCCCGAAAGAACCGGGAGAGGTAACATGGACTTACAGTGGTATCAAAGCCTAGTTAAACACTATCTAACATGTTAGCAAAGTAACTAGAAGTTCGATCGGAGAAAAAGTCACGAAACACGCCCGAAATGTATACTTTCTGCCGATTTTTTTTCCTGCTCAAAAATTAATAAATATTGTACTAAAAATCGGCTCAGGGTTTTTAAAGAACGTGCAAGAAAAATGGTCCACTAACTCGGTCAAGGCGCCGCAGAACCGCGGCGGAGCATGCTCCCGCCGCGGATCCACGGCCGAGTTGACTCGGTCGTGGCACAATTTTCCTGCAGTGTTTTTCTGGGGGTGTTTTGGGATTTTTGGAATATGATTTTTCTGCCCAGATTTTCCAGAAAGCAAAATTTGTTTTTGGGGTTTAAAAATCCGTATTTTGATCGAACTTCTAAAGACTTAAGCTGACGGGTTATATCTGTGATGTGATATATGTATTGAACGTCTGCTAATCGCTATACGTCGATTAGTGGGGGTTATACATATCTGTGATCTGTAATGTTGACGGTGTGTGTATATGAATTCATTGGATTGTCGCGGATGAATAGCCGGGGGTTGTGAGATGAGTGTTTTCTTTTTCTTTCAATTCATGTAATTTGTAATTGATGTAATATTATTTATATGGCCGCACAACCGGGATGGGGTTGTAGCCGTCATTGTATAATTTCTTTTACTGTTTTTGCTCCTAGGATAGACCCAAGGCGGGGTGCACAAACTACCGGGTATCTCGAAGTGCCGAGTGGCCTACTCACGGTGTTGAGGGAGGTTACTTCGCTTCGGGTACTTGGCGGGTAGTTTGCCGCACCCGTAGGGGTCTAGGGTGGGGTCTTGGCTATTCATCACGACCGTGTAATCCGCTCTTCGTTACAGGCTCGTACGGAATTCGGATTCCTAGTATATCCAATGTGTTCATCTGTGATCTGGAATGGCTATCATTGCATGTGACGAATGTGTATATCTATATATGATATCTATTTAGGCGTTGCTTATATTTTGCATCCGCGCTAGTCCAGCCCCCGCTCTGTCGTTAGTTAAGTAACCTAACGGGTAATGACGGGGCCCCGTGGCGAATGCGGATGGCATAAGCGTACGTCATATTTTCGTTGTTTTCTGCAATGGTAGGATTAAATGATGGGACATATTAAAATTAATGCAAGAAAATAAACCAAGTAAAAGTCGTTGGAACAATTTCAAAAACCACTCGGTTTCTTTTCAAAAACAACTTTTAAACGCGGAGCTTAAGCCACTCCTTTTAAAAGCTATCTAGGTTCCTTCGATTATATCAAGTTCACTACGTTCACGGTTTCTCCAAAACCATTCGTAGCCCTCCATCGTTTCGTATGAATATTCAATAGTATTCAAGCTATGTTTGTTGACCTTCGTCAAGGCATAGTGATTGGTAGTTGTTGGGTATTCATATGTAGCATAGATAGATGCGTTGGTTTGGGACTGTCGTATTACCTTGTTGACCTTCATCAAGGGTATATACGGGTGGGTTCAAATTAACCTGGACAATAACGGGTAGAACTTGACATGTGACTTATGATTTGTTGACCTCCGTCAAGGTCATAAGAGCATGGGGCAAAAATCCACATCGGGAGTTTCTAAAGAAACTGAAACTTGCTAGCGCTGCATACCATTTGGAGTGTGATGATTCTGGTAGGATTCCTTCAGTTTTGTCACGCGATGATATTTGGATCCCGATCCTACTGTGAGTATATGCTACTCCTCGGGAACTTTCTCACTTAACGATCAATGCTATAAACCAAGTAGGTGTCAAGAAAGGTGTTAGCGGGGCTACGCCCCTAGGGAAAAGAGGTTATTTAATTAAGGAACTTCGCGAAAGCGTTGGAAAACCTCCCTCGAAGTACCGACACTAGCCTGGCTGAACGGTTAAGCAAGTATTGTACGGTGAGATTGATCCTGACTAATTCTTCCTTTTTGGTTTGAGGAGGGATTCGAGAAACAGTGGGAGCCATCCTGTTTAGATAAATTAAAAACCAATCTAAACTTGCAAGAGCATCATGCTGAGTGTTTTCTTCTCTCTCTCTTAATTGCAGCGACCCAGTGACCACACATAGGTTACATCTAGATAATAAAATGACTGAACCTGACTGTTATGATTGGCAAAGGTCTGTCCAGATGTCCAATCCCCATGACAAGCAGGGACACCTCTTAACTAATCAAACCCCTGCCGTCTCAGGACCAGTTTCCCCTGTCACGGACATTGACATCCGTATGACATCGGAAAAAGACTGTGCGAAAGCCAAGTGCCTCGTGTTAGCCTCAGTTGATGGTGCAAACCAGAGGCAGCACGAGAAGATGGACTCAGTTTCTATCTTCCTCCATAACAAAGATTTATATGGAGAGCAATCTCGTATCACAAGATATGAGACCTCGAAAGAATTGCTTCAAGCGAGGTTGGCTGTCGGGTCATTTGTAGGGGGCAACGTCCTTACAGAGACCAGCTATTTTGGGCTCACGGACCTGAACACCACGTTGGAGAACGGGTCAAATACTGACTTGATTCTACAGTCCCTGCCCTCTGCTTATACCCTGAAGGAAACCAGGGAAGAAGAAGGAAGGGGAAGGGCAAAAGTTTTGGGACTGGATGTAGTAAAAGAGGGACGTTCCTACTGTTATGGGAATGAACATTGGTAGAAGGATTGCAGGGCTAGCAAAGCTAGTAACCAGAATTCGAAGCATGTTGTGGCTTCGGCTTCGGGTGTGTTTGTAGTAGAGAACTGTATGTCAGTTAACCCTACTTCCTGGGTATTGGATACCGGATCAGGATCTCACATCTGTAACTCGTTACAGGCTCTGAGAAACCGTAGGGTTATCAAGAAAGGTGATATGACTCTCAGGGTTGCTAACGGAATGAGCATGGACGCTGAATCCGTAGGGGAATATCATCTTGGACTGACAACTGGGCAGATATTGATTCTGCGTAACTGTTTGTATGTACCAGGTGCGACTTGTAACATCATATCTGTATCCTTACTTTCTAAAGAAGGATATGATTTAGGTGGATGTGGTCCACATCCACCTAAATCAAGTTCTGATTGGGTCAGGTACATTAGAAAACGGGATATACGTATTAAATCAAGCTCAGATTTTCAGTGTCCAGAACACACTTAAAAGAAAGTCTCCGGAAACAAATCAGGCTTTCTTATGGCATTGTAGACTGGGTCACATTAATGAGACATGATTAACTAAGTTACATAAAGAGGGATACTTGAATCCGTTCGAGTATCAGTCTTATGCCACTTGTGAATCTTGTCTCATGGGAAAGATGACAAAGACTCCGTTCACTGGACACGGAGTAAGAGCGAGCGAGCTCTTAGGACTCATACACAGCGATGTGTGTAGTCCAATGTCTACACATGTGCGAAGTGGTTATTCATACTTCATCACTTTCACAGATGATTTCTCTAGGTATGGATATGTCTTCTTAATGAAGCACAAATCCGAGGCCTTTGAGAAATTTCGGGATTACAAGAATGAAGTTGAAAAAAAAACAGGCAAAAGTATAAAGACACTGAGATCTGATCGAGGTGGTGAATACTTGAGTGCCGAGTTTCTGGACTACTTAAAAGAGAATGGAATTCTCTCTCAGCGTACTCCTCCATACACACCACAACACAACGGTGTATCTGAAAGGCGGAATCGAACCCTATTGGATATGGTTCGTTCCATGATGAGTAAGGCTGAGTTACCGCAATCTTTCTGGGGTTATGCACTAGAAACAGCTGCATATCTCTTGAACAAGGCTCCAACCAAGACTGTGCCTACCACCCCATATCAGATGTGGAGTGGGAAGAAACCCTGTCTTAAGTATCTTAAGACATGGGGATGTCCAGCTTTTGTAAAGAAGCAGCATGCGGACAAGCTCAAGGCACGCTCAGTACTGTGTAAGTTTGTGGGATACCCAAAGAACTCCAGGGGGTATCTTTTCTATTCCGCAGAAGAACAAAAAGTTTTTTGTTTCTCCGCATGCCCACTTCTTGGAAACTGAATTTTTAGAAAATCAGATAAGTGGGAGCGCAATAGAACTGGAAGAAATTCCAGAACCACAAGCTATTACTGAAAGATTGGAAGAACCAGAAGTTTCAGGAGAACCGGACATTCCTGCGCCGCTCCGTAGGAGTAGTAGGCAGTCTTATCCGCCCGAGAGATACTACGGTTTTCTCATAGACGGGGATAGAGAGGGTTGCACTATTGATTATGATGAGCCTACTAGCTTCCAACAAGCCATTCAGAGCGGTGACTCGGTAAAATAGCTGGATGCAATGCGGACCGAGATGGAGTCCATGTACACCAACAAAGTTTGGAATTTGGACTTTGCTCCAGAAGGGGTAAAACCCGTAGGCTGCAAAAGGATCTTCAGAAAGAAGATTGGTGTAGATGGGCAGGTCGAAACCTATAAAGCTAGGCTTGTTGCAAAGGGTTTTCGTCAAAGACCTGGTTTGGACTATGACGATACCTTTTCTCCGGTAGCTATGCTCAAATCCATTCGGATCCTTCTTGCCATTGCTGCCTTCCACGATTATGAAATCTGGCAGATGGACGTAAAGACGGCTTTCCTAAATGGAAATTTGGAAGAGTGCGTCTATATGGATCAGCCAGAGGGATTCATTCAGAGTGGGAGCAGCGGTAAAGTGTCCAAGTTGCTCAAGTCCATTTATGGACTGAAGCAGGCATCGCGGAGTTGGAACATCTGCTTTGATGATACTGTCAAAGAATTCGACTTTATCAAAAACCCAGATGAACCATGCATTTACAGTAAGATTGTAGGGAGAAATGTGGTATTCCTCGTCTTGTACGTCGATGACATTCTCCTAATAGGAAATGATATTCCTATGCTACAGTCAATCAAAAGATTCTTGTCACAGAAGTTCTCCATGAAGGACCTGGGCGATGCCAACTACATTCTGGGGATCCAGATCTATCGTGATAGATCTAAAAGGATGTTGGGACTTTCACAGTCCAGGTACATTGACACCATACTGAAACGATTCAGTTTGGAAGATTCCAAGCGTGGTAATCTACCGGCTTGTCACGGAATCACCCTCTCTAAAGAGATGTCTCCCAAGACTGATTTGGAAAGGGCTCGCATGTCATCAATACCCTACGCATCTGCGGCAGGTTCTATTATGTATGCGATGTTGTGTACCAGACCAGATGTAGCATACGCATTGAGCGTTGTAAGCCGGTATCAGTCGGACCCAGGGGAGAAGCACTGGATAGCGGTAAAGAACATTCTCAAGTACCTGAGAAGAACTAAGGAGAGTTCTTGGTGTATGGCGGAAAAGACCGTCAGATCGAGGCCTTTGCTGACTCCAGCTTATAGAGTGACAAGGATGACTCCAAGTCCATGTCGGGTTATGTATTTACCCTCAATGGAGGGGAGGTTTGCTGGAAGAGCTCCAAGCAGGAAACCGTTGCTGACTCAACTATGGAAGCGGAGTACATAGCTGCTTGCGATGCCGCAAAGGAAGCTGTCTGGATGAAGAAGTTCCTCACGGAGCTTCAGGTGGTTCCTACCAGTGTTGATCCAATACTACTGTATTGTGACAACAACAGCGCTATAGCTTTAGCGAAGGAACCCAGGTCCCATCAGAAGTCCAGGCACATTTTGAGGTGGTACCACCTGATCAGGGAGATCGTAGATCGCCGGGAGATCGAGGTGAAGAGAGTAAATACGGAAGATAACACTGCTGATCCACTCACGAAGGCCTTACCCCAGACTCAGTTCGAGCGGCTGATCGAGATGATAGGTCTTCGATACGCCAGTACATGGCCTTAGTGCAAGTGGGAGATTGTTAGTGTATATGCCCTAGAGGCCATTACTGTATCATACTAGTTTGTATATTACTTAATGGAAGCTTGGGATATTCACCTTGTATAGACAATTTTGCTTAAAATAGTAGTATGCTACTTGGTTTGTTTCTACTTTAATGTGTACATGTGTTTATTTTAGTATATCACCTATACACATTAGTGGAGCCCTTAGGATCTTTGCTTGATTACCAGCGTTGTGATGGCAGTCACACTCGTGGGGGCTGGGTAATCCACAAGCACATCTTTATGCAGGTCCCTAGTCGTAGGACTATCGAGACATGGCATCGATACTCCGGAGTAGACTAGCGTATGCGCTTTTTATCCCAGCAAGGGAGACGGTCTGTCCCACAGCCGTCAGTACGTCGTACTTGAGATAGTATGCGGGTGCTCGTTAGGTTACGAGTACACCGGACATGACTCGTCGGGAACTGTTGATTGGTACTATACCTATTGTCAGTTATCAGTTCCCAGGTGACATGAGTACAGCTTAGTCAGCTGACTTGACACTGTCACTTCGCCTCGAGTGTGTTCCTACTGTACATAGATTACTACCCTACCACGACTCAAAGGGGTCGTGCAAACAGGTAGTAGTTGGGTGCAGTCCCGAAGCACTTGGAGGCAGTGACGGTTAGACAGGATTCGTCTCTCCCAGTATTGGGGGTTGATATCGCGCTGTGTCTAGGAGAGCCATTACACAAAGTCCCTGGCCAGGGCAAGCAAGATATGCTGGTAGGTTTCCATATTATCTCAGGGTGTTCTGAGCTACACTCCGACACGACTTGAACCTGTTAGTGTTTATGCCCTAGAAGGCCATTACTGTATCATACTAGCTTGTATATTACTTAATGGAAGCTTGGGATATTCACATGTATATAACAGTCTTGCTAAACATGGTAGTATGCTACTTGGTTTTTTCTATCTTAATATGTGAGTATACGTATTGATAGAGCTCTTAGGATCTTGCTTGTCTACCAGCGTTGTGATGGCAGTCACACTAGTGGGGGCTGGGTAGACTACAAGCACATCCTTATTCAGGTCCCTGGTCGTTGGATTATCGAGACAGAGCATCGATACTCCGGAGTAGACTAGTGTGTACGCTTCTCGTCCCAGTTGGGGAGATGGTCTGTCCCACAGCCATCAGTACATCGTACTGGAGATAGTATACAGGTGCTCGTTAGGTTACGGGTACACCGGACAGGACTCACAGGGAACTGTTGGTTGGTTTGATACCAGTCGTCAGTGAACAGTTCCCAGGTGACATGAGTACAGCGTAGTCCGCAGACTTGACACTGCTACTTCGCCTCGAGTGTGTCCCACTGTTCTTAGATTGCTACCCTACCACGGCTCAAAGGAGTCGTGCAAACAGGTAGCAGTTGGGTGCAGTCCCGAGCACTTGGAGGCAGTGGCGGTTAGACAGGATTCGTCCCTCCCGGTATTGGGAGTAGATATCGTGCTGTGTCAGAGAGCCATTACGCAAAGTCCCTGGCCAGGGCAAGCGAGATTTGCTGGTAGGTTCCAGCAGTTTCTCAGGGTGTAATGGGCTTCACTCCGACACGACTTATACCGCTATTAGGGGACTGACGCTTGCCGCCCCCTAGGCCCGATATGCGATAGTCATGGACGAACGGACCGGACTGTATGGAGATTGTCACATCAGACTCAGTAGGAGTTCGGATGGGTTTACTCATCGGCCTTCTTATCGACAACTACCTGGGGACCGTTACGTACAGCTAGTGCCGCTTGCGGTCTGTGGTTAAACCCACTGCCAGCGTAGTAGTCGAGTCTCTAGAGTCCCACACAGAGAGTTTCCTACTCCAGGCGAAACGATATAGAGGTTGCATGGTTTTGCGACAAAGGGTTCGGACGCATACGTGCGTTTACGCGCGTACGACTTTCGGACAGATTTTACCAGTCGGCTTTGGTTTAAGCCAGTTACTGGTATCCGGTTATTGGATTTTTACAGTCTAAAGTTTTTCCGTATTTTTACGGATCGGAGGGGCGTTCTCGTAATTACTCGAGAAGCTTCTAGAAGATGTGACTAAGGAGGTTTGTTTTGGAAAGAGAGTGAGTCATAGTGGTGATTCATTCACTTCATTAATGCACATTTATTGCTTAATGACTCATGTTAATGAATCATCACAAGATATTTTGTGAAGCATGCTTATTCATTTCCTTTATTGATTATTTGATAAAAAGAATGCTTCATAATATTATGATACACTCTCTCTCTTCTCTCATTATCATATTACACATTCTCTCTCCTCAAGCTCTCATCTTCAAGATACTAATCCTTAATCCTCATGTGTTGAGATCAAAGGTTTAGTTAGACTAAACAATCCATAACCCACACTCTATATCATCCTCTCATCTTTGATTAGCAATCAAAGTTGATTAGTTACCTCAAGTTAGAGGTTTAGCTTGGAGTTTCGCTCTCGGGTGGATCGTCTACTACCTAGAGAAGGCCGAGGAGAACAAAGGAGGACGTAAAGAAGAAGGACCGGTTCATTAGGTATAATCCCTAATCTCTTATGAAAAGAAACTCATAGAATACGGTTTTTAGAGTTTAGCTTCGATTCAAGCGGTTAGTCGATGTTCGTTGTTTAAACTTGATAGTTTTTTGAAAATTCCGCCTCCCCATAAGTACTGGGGTGTACTACATCGACTTACAGTGGTATCAGAGCCTCGCTAAACACTAAATAACTTAATCGCAAATTTGTACGAATTTCGAACGAAAAAACGAACCCGGAAAACCCTAATTCTGTATAGTTTCTGTCGAACTTAAAATCAAGTCCTAAAATTTTTTTAATGTGTTCAGAGAGCTAGAAAGGGGTCCAGGAGAACACCCAAGAAATTCGAGCCCATGAATCGGCAACTCGGCCGCGGAAGCGCGGCGAATCGGTGGGATCCGCCGCGCTTCCGCGGCGCTTTGGCCGAGTCATGGACTCGTCTTTCTTGTGTGGGTCCCCTGTGACATTTGGGGTTTTCTGGAATATTTAATTATTGCTCAGGTTACTGTTTAACAGAGCAGATTTTGGAGCAATATTGAAGTTGTTTATTCGATCGAAAAATACAGTATTTGCGTATTGGATTATATCTGTGATTGTTTAATGTGTTCGTAAACCTCCCCCAACTGCTAGTATGTCGGTTGGCAGGGGGTTGCACATTTCTGAAATGGTTATATCTGTTTGTGCATATAAACTGTATTGGACTGTTGTGGTGTATAGCCGGGGTTTGCAATGGGTTATTGATTAATTCATTTGTTGTAAATGTAATTTGTTGTAATATTATTTTCGCGGGGCACTTCCAGGTTGCGGTTGTAGCCACCGTTGTATTATTTCATTTTACTGTTTTTGCTCCTAGGACTGACCCAAGGTGGGGTACACAGACTGCCGGGTGGGTAGTTTGCCGTACCCGTAGGGGTCGAGGGTGGGGTAAACGGCTATTCATCACAACTGTGTAATCTGTCTTTTCTTGCAGGCTCGAAAGAAATACAGATTGCTTGCAAATCCAATATTGTTTATCTGTGTTCTGGAATGAATATCATTGCGTCAGACGAATGTAAAATATCTATATTTATTATAGCTATTTAGACGTCACTTATGTTTTACACCCGCGCTAGCCCAGCCCCCGCTCTGTCGTTAGTTAAGTAACCTAACGGGTGATGACGGGACCTCGTGGCGAATGCGGATGGCATAAGAGGACGTTATATTTTCGTTGTTTTCTGCAATGATAGGTTAATGATGGGACGCATTATCTATAATGCAAAGTAAAACAAACCAAAGTTAAATCGTTGGAACAATTTAAAAGAAACCACTCGGTTATTTTTAAAACAGATATTTTTTTAATGCGGAGATTTAACCACTCCTTTTAAAAGCTATCAGGTTCCTTCGGTTATATCAAGTTCACTACGTTCACGGTTTCGCCAAAACCAGTCGTAGCCCTCCGTCATTTCATTTGGGTATTCAGTAGTATTCAAGCTATGCAGTTTTGGCCAACGTCATGGCATAGTGTTTGGTAGCTGCTGGATATTCATTTGTTGCATAGATAGATGAGTTGGTTTGGGACAGTCGTATTATCATTTGGCCAACGTCAGGGATATATACGGATGGGTTCAAATTAACAAGATAATGATGGGTAGAACTTGACATGTGACTTATGACATTTTGACCAACGCCAAGGTCATAAGAACATGGGGTAAAAACTTATATCGGGAATTTCTAAAGAAACTGAAATTTGCAAAGAGATGCATACCATTTTGAGTTTGATGAATGTTGGTAGCATTCCTACAGCATTATCAGACGATGATATTTGGATCCCGATCCTACTGTGAGTATATGCTACTTATCAGGATATTCGTCGCTTAACGATCAATGCTATAAACCTAGTAGTTGTCCAGAAAAGTGTCAGCGGGGTTACGCCCCCAGAGAAAAGAGGTTATTTAATTAAGGAACTTCGCGAAAGCGTTGGAAAACCTCCCTCGAAGTATCGACACCAGCCTGGCTGAACGGTTAAGCAAGTATTGTACGGTGAGAATAGTCTTGGCTAATTCTTCTTTTATGGTTTGAGGAAGGATTCGAGAAACAGTGGGAGCCATCCAGTTTAGATAAACTAAAAACCACTCTAAACTTGCAAGAGCATCATGCTAAAGAGTTTTCTTCTCTCTCTCCTAATTGCAGCGACCCTGAAAATGACTGGACTTAAGTTACTTTTAGAGAAAAATATACTGACAGGGCCAAACTATAAAGATTGGCTGCGGAATGTCAAGATGGCTTTGACCTATGACAAACTGGGGTACGTCCTCACCGCTACAGCACCTGCTGTCCTTGGTCCCAAATCCAGCAATGCGGATAAGGAAATCCGTAAAACCTGGGATTTAGATTGCGCGAGAGCCAAGTGCATCGTGCTTGCCTCGATGAACAATGAACATCAGAGGAGGCACGAGGATATGTCCCTAGATGGCATATTTCTCCATACAAAGGAACTTTATGGAGAGCAATCTCGTATAGCAAGATACGAGACCTCTAAGAAACTGTTTCGAGCGAGGTTGGCTGTCGGGTCATCAGTAGGTGAACATGTCTTACAGATGATCGGCTATATTGAAGAGCTCGCGGACCTTGGAACGACTTTGGATAATGAGCTCTATACAGATCTTGTTCTCCAGTCCCTTCCTCCCACCTACGCCCAGTTTATCCTCAACTTCAATCTTCAAGGAAAAGAAGTTGAACTTGCGGAACTCCTGAACATGTTAAGGAGTGCAGAGGGCACCTTGCAGAAGGCAAGGGAAACACCCGCTATGTTTGTTGGCGGATCATCTTCTTCCGGGTCCAAGGCTAGGGCCAAAGGAAGGAAGAAGAAGGCCGCACCCAGACCTAGAGGAGGTGTTAGTAAGGTGGGAAAGAAGGGAAAGAAAAAGTTTACAGCACCGGTAGTTGGCCTGGATGAGTGCTTCCATTGTCACAGGAAAGGGCACTGGAAGAAGGATTGCAAGGCGTGGAACGCCAAGAACCAGGAACCGAAGCAAGCTGTGGCTTCGACTTCAGGTGTGTTTGTAATTGAGAATTGTCTGTCGATCAACTCTACCTCCTGGGTATTGGATACCGGGTCAGGATCTCATATTTGCAATTCATTGCAGGCACTGAGAAACCGTAGAGTGCTGAAGGAAGGTGATATGATCCTCAGGGTTGCTAACGGAGCTAGCGTGGGAGCTGCGTCCGTCGGGGATTATCACCTAGGATTGACGAGTGGACACATTTTGGTTTTACATAACTGTTATTTTGTACCCAGCTTAACGTGTAATATCATATCTGTTTCCTTGTTATCAAATAAAGGTTATGATTTCACGTTTGTAAGAGATGTTGTCAACATCCACCTTAATCATGGTTTGATTGGGTCCGGTACTCTAAATAACGGCATATATGTGTTAAACCAACTCCAAATTTTCAATGTCCAGAACACACTAAAAAGAAAGTCTCCAGATTTAAATAAAGCTTTCTTATGGCATTGTAGACTGGGTCACATCAATGAGAGAAGGTTGACTAAGTTGCATAGAGAAGGATATTTGGACACGTTCGAATATCAAACTTATGACACTTGTCAATCTTGTCTCAAAGGAAAGATGACAAAGACTCCATTTACTGGACAAGGAGTAAGAGCGAGCGAGCTCTTAGGACTCATACACAGTGATGTATGTGGTCCAATGTCTACACATGCGAGAGGTGGTTATTCCTACTTCATTACTTTTACAGATGATTTCTCTAGGTATGGGTATGTTTTCTTAATGAAGCATAAATCAGAGGCCTTTGAGAAATTCCTGGAATTCAAGAGTGAAGCGGAAAACCAAACAGGCAAAAGTATTAAGACACTAAGATCTGATCGAGGTGGAGAATACTTAAGTGCCGAGTTCCTAGGTTACCTAAAAGAGAAAGGAATTCTCTCTCAGCTTACTCCTCCATACACTCCACAGCACAACGGTGTATCGGAGAGACGGAATCGAACCCTATTGGATATGGTACGATCCATGATGAGTAATACTGAGTTACCGCGATCTTTCTGGGGATATGCGCTAGAATCAGCGGCATATATTTTGAACAGAGTTCCAACCAAAACTGTGCCTACCACACCATATCAGATGTGGAGTGGGAAGAAACCCTATCTTCAGTATGTAAGAATTTGGGGATGTCCAGCTTTTGTAAAAAAGCAGCATGTGGACAAGCTCGAGGCACGATCAGTACTGTGTAAGCTTGTAGGATATCCAAAGAACTCCAAGGGATATTGCTTCTATTACGCAGAGGAACAAAAGGTTTTTGTTTCTCGTAATGCCCATTTTTTAGAACAACAAGTTTTAGAAAAGGATACAAATGGGAGCGAAATAGAACTGGAAGAAATTCCAGAACCACAAGCTGTTACTGAAAGTTTGGTAGAACCCGAGGTTCAAGAAGAACAGAACATTCCCGCACCCCTCCGCAGGAGTAGTAGGCCGTCTCGTCCGCCTGAGAGATACTACGGTTTTCTCATAGATGGGGATAGAGAGGATTGCATCATAGATGATGATGAACCTACTGACTTCAGGCAGGCCATCCAAAGCGGCGACTCGGTACGATGGCTAGATGCAATGCGGACCGAAATGGAGTCCATGTACACCAACAAAGTATGGACTTTGGACTTTGCTCCAGATGGGGTAAAACCCATAGGATGCAAATGGATCTTCAAGAAAAAGATTGGTGTAGATGGACAGGTGGAAACCTATAAGGCTAGACTTGTTGCAAAGGGTTTTCGTCAAAGACCTGGTTTGGACTATGATGAAACCTTTTCTCCAGTGGCTATGCTCAAATCCATTCGGGTCCTTCTTGCTATTGCTGCCTTCCATGATTATGAAATCTGGCAGATGGACGTAAAGACGGCTTTTCTGAATGGAAATTTAGAAGAGAGCGTCTATATGGATCAGCCAGAGGGTTTCAATCAGAGTGGGAGCAGCGGGAAAGTGTGCAAGCTGCTTAAGTCCATTTATGGACTAAAGCAGGCATCGCGAAGTTGGAACATCTGTTTTGATGAGACAGTCAAAGAATATGACTTTATCAAAAATCCAGATGAACCGTGCATATATAGTAAAGTTGTGGCCAGAAGTGTCGTATTCCTCGTCTTGTACGTGGATGACATTCTATTGATAGGAAATGACATTCCTATGCTACAATCTGTCAAAGGATTCTTGTCACACAGGTTCTCCATGAAAGACCTGGGTGATGCCTCTTACATTCTGGGGATCCGGATCTATCGTGATAGATCCAAGAGGATGTTGGGACTTTCGCAGTCCAGGTATATCGACACTGTACTGAAAAGGTTCAGTATGGAAGATTCTAAGCGCGGTAATCTACCGGCTTGTCACGGAATCACCCTCTCCAAAGAGATGTCTCCCAAGACTGATTTGGAAAGGGAACGCATGTCTATTATACCCTACACTTCTGCGGTAGGCTCTATAATGTATGCGATGTTGTGTACCAGACCAGATGTAGCTTACGCACTGAGCGTGGTAAGCCGGTATCAGTCAGACCCAGGGGAGAAACACTGGATAGCAGTAAAGAACATTCTCAAGTACCTGAGGAGGACTGAGGAGATGTTCTTGGTTTACGGCGGAAAAGACCTCAGGTTGGAGGCCTTTGCTGATTCCGGCTTCCAGAGTGATAAGGACGATTCCAAGTCCATGTCGGGTTATGTCTTTACCCTCAATGGAGGGGCGGTGTGCTGGAAGAGTTCCAAGCAGGACACCGTTGCTGACTCGACGATGGAAGCGGAGTATATAGCTGCTTGCGATGCCGCAAAAGAAGCAGTCTGGATGAAGAAGTTCCTAACAGAACTTCAGGTGGTTCCTACCATAGTTGATCCAATACCTCTGTATTGCGACAACAACGGAGCTATAGCTTTAGCGAAGGAACCAAGGTCCCATCAGAAGTCCAGACACATCTTGAGGCGGTATCACCTGATCAGGGAGATCATTGATCGTCAGGAGATCGAGGTTCGGAGAGTTGCTTCAGAAGAGAACATTGCTGATCCATTCACGAAGGCCCTTCCTCAGATTCAGTTCGAGAGGCTACTCGAGATCATTGGTCTGCGATATGCCAGTACATGGCCCTAGTGCAAGTGGGAGATTGTTAGTGTTTATGCCCTAGAAGGCCATTACTGTATCATACTAGCTTGTATATTACTTAATGGAAGCTTGGGATATTCACATGTATATAACAGTCTTGCTAAACATGGTAGTATGCTACTTGGTTTTTTCTATCTTAATATGTGAGTATACGTATTGATAGAGCTCTTAGGATCTTGCTTGTCTACCAGCGTTGTGATGGCAGTCACACTAGTGGGGGCTGGGTAGACTACAAGCACATCCTTATTCAGGTCCCTGGTCGTTGGATTATCGAGACAGAGCATCGATACTCCGGAGTAGACTAGTGTGTACGCTTCTCGTCCCAGTTGGGGAGATGGTCTGTCCCACAGCCATCAGTACATCGTACTGGAGATAGTATACAGGTGCTCGTTAGGTTACGGGTACACCGGACAGGACTCACAGGGAACTGTTGGTTGGTTTGATACCAGTCGTCAGTGAACAGTTCCCAGGTGACATGAGTACAGCGTAGTCCGCAGACTTGACACTGCTACTTCGCCTCGAGTGTGTCCCACTGTTCTTAGATTGCTACCCTACCACGGCTCAAAGGAGTCGTGCAAACAGGTAGCAGTTGGGTGCAGTCCCGAGCACTTGGAGGCAGTGGCGGTTAGACAGGATTCGTCCCTCCCGGTATTGGGAGTAGATATCGTGCTGTGTCAGAGAGCCATTACGCAAAGTCCCTGGCCAGGGCAAGCGAGATTTGCTGGTAGGTTCCAGCAGTTTCTCAGGGTGTAATGGGCTTCACTCCGACACGACTTATACCGCTATTAGGGGACTGACGCTTGCCGCCCCCCTAGGCCCGATATGCGATAGTCATGGACGAACGGACCGGACTGTATGGAGATTGTCACATCAGACTCAGTAGGAGTTCGGATGGGTTTACTCATCGGCCTTCTTATCGACAACTACCTGGGGACCGTTACGTACAGCTAGTGCCGCTTGCGGTCTGTGGTTAAACCCACTGCCAGCGTAGTAGTCGAGTCTCTAGAGTCCCACACAGAGAGTTTCCTACTCCAGGCGAAACGATATAGAGGTTGCATGGTTTTGCGACAAAGGGTTCGGACGCATACGTGCGTTTACGCGCGTACGACTTTCGGACAGATTTTACCAGTCGGCTTTGGTTTAAGCCAGTTACTGGTATCCGGTTATTGGATTTTTACAGTCTAAAGTTTTTCCGTATTTTTACGGATCGGAGGGGCGTTCTCGTAATTACTCGAGAAGCTTCTAGAAGATGTGACTAAGGAGGTTTGTTTTGGAAAGAGAGTGAGTCATAGTGGTGATTCATTCACTTCATTAATGCACATTTATTGCTTAATGACTCATGTTAATGAATCATCACAAGATATTTTGTGAAGCATGCTTATTCATTTCCTTTATTGATTATTTGATAAAAAGAATGCTTCATAATATTATGATACACTCTCTCTCTTCTCTCATTATCATATTACACATTCTCTCTCCTCAAGCTCTCATCTTCAAGATACTAATCCTTAATCCTCATGTGTTGAGATCAAAGGTTTAGTTAGACTAAACAATCCATAACCCACACTCTATATCATCCTCTCATCTTTGATTAGCAATCAAAGTTGATTAGTTACCTCAAGTTAGAGGTTTAGCTTGGAGTTTCGCTCTCGGGTGGATCGTCTACTACCTAGAGAAGGCCGAGGAGAACAAAGGAGGACGTAAAGAAGAAGGACCGGTTCATTAGGTATAATCCCTAATCTCTTATGAAAAGAAACTCATAGAATACGGTTTTTAGAGTTTAACTTCGATTCAAGCGGTTAGTCGATGTTCGTTGTTTAAACTTGATAGTTTTTTGAAAATTCCGCCTCCCCATAAGTACTGGGGTGTACTACATCGACTTACAGAACCGCTATTAGGGAACTGACGTTTACCGCCCCCTAGGCCTACCATGTGATATTCTCAGACGAACAGACCGGACTGTACGGAGATTGTCACATTCAGGCTCAGTAGGAGTTCAGATGGGTTTCACCTCATCCGTCTTCTTATCGGCATCTACCTGGGGCAGTTACGCATAGCTAGTGCCGCTTGCGGTCTGTGGTTAAACACACTGCCAGCGTAGTGTCGAGTCTTTAGAGTCCCACACAGAGAGCTATTCGCCTTTAGGCAAAAGAGTAGAGGTCGCATGGTTTTGCGAAAGGGTTCGGTCATATCCATGCACTTGTGCACTTTTAGTGTCCGGGCAGTTATCACTAGCGGGCTTTGGTTTAAGCCTGCGACAGGGTTCGGTCACATCCGTACACTTGTGCACGTTTAGTGTCCGGGAAGTTATCAAAAGCGGGCTTTGGTTTAAGCCAGATCCTAGTGTACGTTTTAGGACTGGTTTTATCTCGTTTGTATTCGTGTTCCTCGGAACGCGGATGCGGATGTGTATGCACGGTTGACAGAGAGACAGAGGCAGAGGATTCTCAATAGGGTTGTTGGCTGTTGACTTTTGCTAAACCCTAATGAGAATAAGAAATATGATTAATGATAATATTAATTAAGTATTATTGTGCCATGGTTGGGTTGAAAGGTTGACTTTGTTAACTTGTTGACTTAGTTGACCGGTTGACTAGGTTGGACTTGTTGACCATCATCATTACAATGGCTATCATTTCACGGCAAAGACTTTTGCTTTCTTGTTATACATTGCAAAATGAGTGCATGAAATGATATTGCCATTTTGATATGATATGAACCATCACATAATACTCAATTATTATTATTTTTGTTATGATTATTTTGTATTATGAGAGCAAGGGTGAGAAAAGTCTTGCTCATTCTATCATTCTCATTCTCTCTCATCTTCAAGCTCTCCCTCTTCCTCTTGCTCTCTCTCTAGTTTATGGTTCCATTGTCTCATGTGTTGAGAAGCAAGAACCATAGAGATAAAACCAAAAACAGTTCTCTACTCATCCTAGTATACAAGGTTTAGCAAACCAAGTGTTCTAGTTTCCTCAAGATTGGGGTTGAAGCCAAAGATAGAAGCTTTCAGGTGGATCCATCTTCGGCACAAAGAGACGACGAGGAGAGAACCATCCGACCACCACAAGGAGTCCAAGAGAAGGAGTTCAAGTTAAGGTATAACCCTTAACCGAGTAGGTAAAACTCCTAGTTAGGTTGTTAGATAGTTGTTTAACAAAGATCCGTATTTTGAGTCCATGTTACCACCAAAAGAAAATCGTTTTTCATCATTTCCGTAAGCTCGAAAGAACCGGGAGAGGTAACGTGGACTTACACCTGAGGTTACCCACCATATCTGTGGAGTGGCCAATGGAATGTCAAACCAGATTGAATCTTTAGGTCCTAATAAATTTTCAGTAATCGTTTGCGGTTCTGGAATCACTTCTAATTCTACCATACTTCCACTTCTATTTTCTGAAAAAATCCATTTTTATCAAAACTGTGGAGAGTCAAGAACAATATCACTATTGATCTTCCAGATGGTAGAAAGTCAACCCTCGTCATAGCCCGGGTCAACCCATAAATAGCCATTACAGAAACGTGTCTTGAGTTATCCAGAGTCTGGTTTTAAGCATAAGCCGGACAACTCCCCGTACCATAACATTGTTAAGATATGAACTATTCTATATTCAATATAGAAACAGAGGCACTGATTTAATTGGAACCAGATTCAAATCATGCAACTTTCTCCAGTGCATGTCAACTAAATGGAGAGAGGCCGATCAGCATTACTCAACTTAGGAGTGCTTCCAATTATGAGTAACCTGAAAGAGAAGCAAATTCTCTTAATCATTACTATTAAGCGAATACCATACACAAGTATCTACATCTTCGATCATCTTGAAGAATCCTGATACTTGCAATACCTGGTTCTCTACTTTATTCATATACCTATAACTTCTCAAAACTTGGACCTTGTATTTCTATGAAACACATGTCTAAGAACTAGAGAAGTCATAAGTAAACAGAATATAGTACGAGTACCAACCCCTCTGTCCTAATGGACACTGGACAACATACAATACTCTGTATAAGCCCCCTGAGCCTAATAACTCATTCCCTGTGTGTCGTAGGTTGAAAACTGTACTTATGGTTAAGAAGAATTACACCGCTGTTTAATGCTCATTACCTAACCATCCACTGATATAGGTAAATGTCATGGACATAATTTCAAAAAGCTATATCTCACTTTATAAAAATAAACGTACAGATATATCAATTTGAAATTGGTGCATAACAACGGATATTCAAAACCAAATATTTGCCGTCCGGCAAACAACCCAGGCGATTTCCTCAAATATCACCAATTACAACGAATCCCGATATAATGAGGATGCTCACCCAATTCCCAATAACTTACTCCCACTCATCATCTGTAAAACCATACAGATGTGAGAATCAAACCTGGTAAATACATACCCTGGAGCAAGGGCTAATTGGGAAATCAGTTTTCTTTTAACAATACACAGTGAAACTGAAACATGTAAATGTTTCGAATGGGTATCCGGGTATTCCTAGTAATGCCTCTTCCATTATCAGATTCACAACTATAACCGTATATTTCTTCACCATCTCTCCAAATCCCTTTATATGTCTTTAGTCATTACCTTCTGTACACCCCTTTAGGCCAATTGGTTTTCTTCCTTCCCTACCGTTCGGCACCAGCCTATGGTTTGGAAGAAGACTATCCAATAAGAATAATGGGTGTACTCTCCTAATCCTAGGAGTACTCGTAACCTGAGAGAAGGTGAAGATAAAAGAAAACTGAATAAACCTTATTCCTATTTCTCCTGAACCAGAATCCATCCCCGAACTGGAACAATTTCCTTCGAGTTCGTATATAACCATACGATGGAGTATCCAAATAACTGTGGATCTTCGTAGTGATACGGAGTGTCCTAGAGAAATACAAAGGTGAAGTAGGAGTGGCGATGAAATACTTGGTTTGGTCGTGAATAGCAGTCGCAGTTTACTTTGCCCTCTTACTAATCCCTTTATTTGTCTTTACTTAATACCTTCTGTACACCTTCGTTAGGCTAATTGGTTTTCTTCATTCCTCACCGTTCGGCACCTGCCTATGGTTTGGAAGAAGACTATCCAATTAGCATAATAGGTGTACCGTCCTAATCCAAGGAGCACTCGCAACCTGAGAGAAGGTAAAAGGAAAAGACAACTGAATAGTCCTATTCATTTTCTCCAAAACCAGAAACCAGCCTCGAATCTGGAACAAGTTCCTTCGAGTTTGTATATAACCATACGATAGTTTTATCCAATGGAAGTGGATATTCGTAGTAATACGGGGTGTTCTGGAGAAAAGGGTAAAAGTAGGAGTGGCAATGAGGTATGTAACTCTGACAATCCAAAAGCCAGTGTTTTAAGAAGGTTCGGTTAACTTGGTCACTGAGTCATAGTCAAGGGTTGGGTCATGGTCGCTGCCAAAGAGAGAGAGAGAGAAAAGAAACACTCAGCGTGCACTCTAACCTAGATCAGAATGGTTATCAATTTATCTAATCAGGAAACCTCCCACTGTATAGTCAAATTCTCCTCCAAACCTGAAAGAAGAATTAGTCGGGATTACCCGAGGAGTAAACCAACTCATCAGTGGGTATCGGGATCCAACTATCATCGCATGATAACGTGATGGAATCCACTCACGTTATCACACTCCAGAAGGTATGCGCATATCTGGCAAGTTTCAGTTTCTTTAGAAACCCCCGATGTGATTTTTACCCCATGCTCTTATGATCTTGACGAAGGTCAACAAATCATAAGTCACATGTCAAGTTCTACCCGTCATTGTCCAGGTTAATTTGAACCCACCCGTACAAGCCCTTGACGAAGGTCAACAAGGCTATACGACTGTCCCAAACCAACGCATCTATCTATGCAACAGAAAGGCAACAAGCAGCTACCATTCACTATGCCTTGACGAAGGTCAACAAACATAGCATGAATACTAAGTGCTACCCGTCTGAAATGACGGAGGGCTACGAATGGTTTTTGGAGAAAAACCTTTAACGTAATGAACTTGATATCGTTGAAGGAATCAGATAGCTTTTTATAAAAATATAGTGGCGAAAACCTTTGCTAAAGAGGTCACTCCCGGTGAAGGGATCTCGGCTCTTTCCCCGTAGAATGAGGTGCAGGATATTCCAACTGAATACCACGATGCAAAGCAAAAAAGCAATCGACTATAGTGAAGTTATTACCCTGACGCAAACTTCTGTCCAAGGGGTCACTCCCGGTGAAGGGATCTCGGCCCTTACCTCATCGACTGAGGTGCAGGATATTCCAACCGAATACCACTGTGCAAAACAAAAGAGAACGTCCTTGCAATAACAGCTTTTTGAAAAATGTTCCAACAACATCAGAATAGGTTTGTTTAGCTTGCATTGATCCGAATCAATGCAGTCCCATTAATTAATCACACCACAAAAGAACGAAAATACGATGTACGTATATGCCATCCGCATTCGCCACTGGGTCCCGTCATCGCCCGTTAGGTTACTTAACTAACGACAGAGCGGGGACTGGACTAGCGCGGGTGTAAAACATATACAACATCTACTAGTATATATATCAATATATAATAATCGCTCCAGGCGTGATAAAATGCAACATCAAAGAAATGTAATAAGCATCACAGAACAATACAGATAATCTGGGATCCCCGGGTTTCATAGAGCCGCTACTGAAACCCGACATTCCCCTGGTCGTATGGATAGCCTGTGCAATGAAACCTAGACCCCTACGAGTGCGGCAAGTTACCCGCCAAAACCTGAAGCTAGTTAGTGTTGGATATATGTATGCCCTAGAGGCCATTATGAGATAGTGTATGTACTGATGTGTATATATATATATATATATATATATATATATATATATATATATATATATATATATTCGGGTGACAGTCTTGCTCAAAATGATAGTATGCTATCTGGTTTTACTTTATCATATGTTCACTTGATCATGTTTATATTCATTTGGTACATGTTGATAAAGCCCTAAGGATATTGGCTTAACTACTGGAATTATGATGCGGATCATACTAGTGGGACATCTGTAGTTTATAAGCATATCCTTGAAATGTTCCTAGTCGTAGGTATATCGAGACAGGGCATCGATATTCCAGCTCAGACTAGCGTATACCATTCTTGTTCCATATGATGGACGATGGATGATCCCATATCCGTCTGGTGTGTTGACACCGAAGATAGTATACGGGTGCTCAGTGAGACTGGGTACACTGAACGGACTCACCGAGAACTCCTATATGGTATTATATCATACGTCGGATAGCAGTTCTCAGGTGACACTGGTACAGGTTAGTCTGTAGACCCGAGATCGTCATAGAGTCTTGTGTGTCCTCCCACTGTACTTTGATCTCCACCCTACTACGGCTCTACTGAGTCGTACAAACAGGTGGATTTTGGGTATAGTCTCGAGGCATGTGGAGGCAGTGAGCGATAGGAGGGGTTTCGTCTCTCCCGGTATTGGGGGTTGATGCTGTGCTGTGCACGATTGGCTATAACGGGAAGTCCCTGGCCAGGGCTGCTGAGATATTACTGATAAGTGTTATCAGTAAGTTTCTTGATCTGTTATAGACCATATACCGGCATGACTTATTGAGTTATTGGGGTCGACGATTCCATCCCTAGACTCGATATGCAGCATATCTGACGAAGAGACCGGACTGTACGGTTAGTGTTTCCAGATGGATTGACAGGAGTTTTGACAGGTTCGCTTGTTCTTATTCTGATCGCTCAATACCCGGGTGGCCGTTACGTTTAGCTGACCGCTTGCGGCTTGTAGGTGTTTGATATGATCATCATCTACTGCTGGCGTATTGACGAGTCTTAGAGTCCCACATAGAAGTTTCTCGGCTCTGGCGAAACGAAGTGGTGTACATATGAGATATGCGCGGAGCCTCGATTAAATACTAGTATATGATACTATATTTTAATCGGGCATTTAATATTAGTCGGGTCATATGAGATATGATGGATTTATTAAATCAAGTGTTGATTTAATATTGGCTTTTATATTATTTATTTAAATCCTTTTCTTGTTTTGGATACATGCATGTATATGTATATGATGATGTGCATACATACATACATGAAATGTATCATGGTTGATGATACAAAGAAGAAGGCAATATAAGAATCATATTGTAGAAAAGATAATGCTTAGATTTTTCATTAAAGATTAAAGGCAAAAGAAATGGTTAATGAGTCATTGCTTCCACACTCATCTACACACTTCTTTAACTCAACCATAGTTTCCATTCCTTTTGCAATTTAACCTTAGATGAAATATCTAGATTATTATTCTACTATGGTTAAAGTTATGATAAGATCTCTCACTCTCTCTCATTATCCTTTTACATTATCATTATCTTAGAAAAAGAAAAAGTGTGAGAGTTCTTCTTCTTCCTCAAACCCTAGCTCTCTTTTAATAGTTAGAAAGAGTTAGAAAAAGAAAAGAAAAGGTAATAAATAAGAATATCAACCACTTCATCATCCTACACAACCTTAGCCATCTTGTGTAGGGTGTTGTGCTTCAAGGATTTCCAAAGATCGTAGGAAGCATCAAGCTTAGGGCAAAGCGCTTCGGGTGGATCGTCGTGGACGAGGAGTTGATCAAGTGGACCTTTGCAAAGCCTAGGAGTCTTCCAAAGTGAACTACAAAGGTTGTAGTTTCAACACTTAGCATAACTTAACTCTTAATCTTGATACTATTAATTGTTACTTCATAAATTCTAGTTCGATTCTTTGTTTAGTTTGCTTAGCACCTCAAAAATTTTATTGTTATAGCATGCATGATGCTTCTAAACCTTTATAGAGGTGATAAGAAAACCTTACATGGTATCAGAGCCAAGCTAGAGCTTTGTAGTAGCCTAAACGACGTTGAAAACATCGAACGGACGAAAACCGACACCCGAAAAGTGCTTTCTGGAAATTTTTTAAAAACCTGGTATTTTTCAAATTAAAAATATGTAAAAAACAGAGCAGGAAATTGTATGGACCCACAAGAAAAACGATGCCCTAATTCACCTATTCAACCGCGGAACCGCGGCCAAGAGTGGCTTGTTGCGGCGGTTCCGCGGCGGTATAGTTGAATTATGGGCCCATTTTTCTTGTGCTGGCCCGTATGTGTTTTCTGGTGTTACTGGTATATTTAGAATCTGCCCAGGTGTTGAGATTACAGAGCAGTTTCTGGTTGTTTAATGTGTTTGATCCGATGTTCCAACGTCGCTTAGTTTAATAGTATGTGTTACAATAATTGAAATCTACAAATTTGTTTGTTGCGTGTAAATCTAGCAATTCGGTCTCGGGAATAACGGAAATCTTGTTGAATTATCCGGTTTGTTTTGAAAAGGTGTTTTCTTGAATGAGACCCAAATGCGAGCTTTACATTGTTTAGGCATGAAATCTTGTATATGTGATATTCCGGATTTGTGTTGTCTAAAGGCGGTTAAAGATTCCAATTGTTGTATATTTCCTTTTTATTTCTCTGTGTCGAATGAGATTTGATATGCAGGATTGTCGCAATGAATAGCCGGGGGTTTTCTTTTTTATGTGAGATGAGAGTATTCTTTCAATTCATGTAATATTAATTTGTATGTAATATTCTTTTATTTGGGACACTTCCGGGGTGAGGTTGTTGTCACCAGTGTTGTATATTATTTACTTTTCCGCATTAGGATAGACCCAAGGTGGAGGGCACAAGTGGCCGGGTTCTTGGGTTCAGTGGGAGGCCATCTCGAGGAGTCGAGACCAGGTCTCCTAAACTCCAGAATTGGTAGGGTCGCTTGCCGCTCTCGTAGGGGTCTAGGGATGTGGGCTTGGCTATTCATCGCGACCGCGGAATCCGTATTTTTATTGCTGGCTAAATATAAAATACGGACCTCCTAGATATCCTTTATGTGCTTCTGCTGCTTTTATTATCTGATGTGATCTTTTAATGCATATTTTCGTTTCTCTCTGTAATGGCTTAGGATTTAAATGATGGGACTACATTAATGAGATTAATGTAAAAGATAAATGAACCTAAAAAGATGTTGTAGAATCAGATTTTAAACACACTCGGCTTTTTTAAGAAAAAAAAAAAGCAAGTTTCAAAATGCGGAGCTTAAGCCACTCCTTTTAAACTCATTAGATTCTACAACGATATCAAGTTCAAAGCGTCAAAAGTTTTCTTAAAAACTATCCGCAACCCTCCGTCATTTTAGAAAGTAGAGTACTTAGTATTCGTGCTGCGTATTTTGACTTTAGTTAAGGCGCAGTGTACGGTAGCTGAGTGATGTCTTCCTACACTGCATACGATGCTGAATAATTAGGACATTCATATGATTATGTTGACTTTAGTTAAGGGTCATATGAGTGGGTCTAGTTAATCACGAAATGACGGGAAGAACTTGACTAGTACTTATGATATGTTGACTTTAGTTAAGGTCATAAGTACTAGGGGTAAAAATTATATCGGGAATTTCAAGAGTTGAAAATTACAATGAGATTGTATACCTACTATATGATAATAGGATCCCGATCCCACTGCGAGCAAATGTTGCTCCCGGGAGAATTTTGCACTTTACAATTAGCCGACTCGGTAGGTGTCTAGAAAGGTGCTAAACGGGGCTACGCCTCTGGGAAGACGAGGTTTACTCTAATTAGGTCCGTGCGAAAGCACGGGAAACCTCCCTCAAGTACCGGCACTGGCCTGGCTGAGAGGTTGGCGAAGTTGTAGATTGTAATTAATCCCGGCTAGTTTTCTTTTTAAAAGGTTTTAAAGAAAATTTGATAAAAAACAGTGGGAGACATCGATTAGACAAGATAATAACCAATCTGATCTTTGCAAGAGCATTCGCTAAGTGTATTCTTTTCTCACTCTTAATGGCAGATACCCATGACAGGACTTAAGCTTCTATTAGAAAAAAACAAGCTGAATGGCACAAACTATAAAGACTGGCTGAGGAATTTAAACATAGCCTTGACTTATGATAAGGTATCATATGTCCTTACCGCACCAGCCTTGCCCCCTAGGTCCTAAACCTTCAGTTGCGGATAGGGAAATCCGCAAAACCTGGGACACTGACTGTGCCACGGCAAAATGCCTCGCGCTTGCATCGATGGATAACACACATCAGAAGCAGCACGAGAATATGGACGTACAAGCCATATTCCTCCATACAAAAGAGTTGTATGGAGAGCAATCCCGCGTATTAAGATACGAAGCGTCTAAGAAATTGTTTCAGATGCGCATGACCGCTGGCACAGCAGTAGGAGACCATGTTCTAAAAATGATAGCTCTCATAGAAGAGCTTGAGGACCTTGGGTGGACAATGGACAATGAACAGTATACAGATATTATTCTACAGTCTCTCCCCTCCACCTTTGCTCAGTTCATCGTTAACTTCAACATGCACAACATGGAGAAGGAACTGCCTGAACTCCTTAATATGTTAAGGAGTGCAGAGAGCACACTGAAGTCAGTGAAGACTCCCGTTATGTCTGTTGGGCAATCCTCCTCATCTTACCCAAAGGCTAAGGCCAAGGGAAAGATGAAGAAGAAACCCACCAAACCTAAGGGTGGAGTCAAAAAGGTGAATGGAAAAGGCAAGTCCAAGGTTGGGGCATCAGAGAAAGGCGAATGTTTCCATTGCAAGAAGACGGGACACTGGAAAAGGAACTGTATTGAGTACCTAGCACTCAAGAAGAAGCATGTTGATGCTTCAGCTTCAGGTGTGTTCGTAATTGAAAACTGTTTTTCTATTAATTCTGCATCCTGGGTATTGGATACCGGTTCGGGTTCTCATATTTGCAATTCTGTGCAGGCGTTGAGAAATAGCAGAGTTCTGAAGACAGGTGATCATACTCTCCAAGTTGGAAATGGTTCCAATGTAAATGCAGTTTCAGTAGGAGAGTATCACCTAGGTTTGCCTTCGGGTTGTATATTGGTTTTGAACCCGTGTTATTTTGTACCAACTATGCTTTGTAATATTATATCAGTTTCCTTGTTAGATAATGAAGGATATCATTTTGCTGTGCAACACAATGTTATGAACATTAGACTGAATCAAGAGTTGATTGGTTGTGGTACATTAAATAACGGGATATACGTCCTTAATCAACACACAGTTTTCAACATACAACACAAAAATAAAAGGAAATTTTCAGAAATAAATGAAGCTTTTCTTTGGCATTGTAGACTTGGTCATATTAATGAAACAAGACTAAACAAGCTTCATAAAGATGGATATTTAAATTCATTTGAGTATAAATCTTATGCAACTTGCCAGTCTTGTATCAAAGGTAAAATGACCAAAACTCTGTTTACAGGACACGGAGAAAGAGCTACTGAGCTCCTAGGCCTCATACATAGTGATGTATGCGGACCAATGTCTACACATGCAAGAGGCGGTTTTTCATACTTCATAACTTTTACTGATGATTTCTCAAGATTTGGTCATGTATATTTGATAAAACATAAATCTGAAGCTTTCGAGAAATTCAAGGAGTATAAACATGAAGTAGAAAACCAAACAGGAAAGAGTATCAAGATACTTCGATCAGATCGAGGTGGAGAGTACTTAAGTACTGAGTTCTTAGACTTCCTAAAAGAGAATGGGATTCTCTCTCAGCGCACTCCACCTTACACACCACAGCACAACGGTGTGTCAGAACGAAGGAACCGTACCCTATTAGATATGGTACGATCCATGATGAGTGATGCTGAGTTACCTCTCTCGTTTTGGGGGCATGCATTGGAAACAGCAGCTTTTCTGTTAAACAAAGTTCCAACCAAAACCGTGTCTACCACTCCATATGAGATATGGCATGGGAAGAAACCATCTCTTAAAAGAGTTAAGATTTGGGGTTGTCCGGCTTTTGTTAAAAAGCAGAATCCAGACAAACTCGAGACACGATCAGTCAAATGTATATTTGTAGGATATCCTAAACATTCGTTTGGGTATCTTTTTTACCACAAAGAGGAACAAAAAGTGTTTGTTTCTCAGTATGCCACCTTTTTAGAAGATGAGATTTTTTCAAACAATACAAATGGCAATGTGGTAGATCTAGAAGAAGTTCTAGAAACACAAAATACAGATGACAACTTGGCTGAACCTGAAGTTATAACAGAATCTAATGAACCTCAGCCACTCCGTAGATCTGGTAGGATTTCTCGCCCACCGGAGAGATACTACGGTTTTCTCATTGATGGTGATAGAGAAGACTGCATCATGGATGATGATGATCCTTCCAGTTTTCATCAGGCTATCACGAGTGGTGACTCTGTGAATTGGCTGGATGCCATGAGATCCGAAATGGAGTCCATGTACACCAACAAAGTATGGACTTTGGAAGATGTACCCTCCGGGATAAAACCTGTGGGATGCAAATGGATCTTTAAAAGAAAGATCGGTGTAGATGGACAGGTAGAGACCTATAAAGCAAGGTTGGTAGCGAAAGGTTTTCGTCAAAGACCAGGCTTGGACTATGAAGAGACTTTCTCTCCGGTAGCCATGCTTAAATCCATTCGGATCCTACTTGCTATTGCTGCTCACTACGACTATGAAATCTGGCAGATGGACGTTAAAACTGCATTCTTAAATGGTGATTTAGAGGAATGCGTTTATATGGATCAACCAGAGGGATTCATTGATAGTGGGAGCAGCGGTAAAGCATGTAAGTTACTTAAATCCATTTATGGATTAAAGCAGGCATCACGGAGTTGGAACATCTGTTTTGATGATGCTATCAAAGAGTTTGATTTCATCAAAAATCCAGATGAACCTTGTGTTTTTAAGAAGACAGTAGGAAGAAATGTCGCAATCCTCGTATTATACGTAGATGACATACTTCTGATAGGAAATGACATTCCTATGCTACAGTCGGTCAAATCATTCTTATCACAAAGGTTCTCCATGAAGGACCTGGGAGATGCCACATACATATTGGGTATACGGATCTATAGGGATAGATCCAAACGGTTATTGGGATTGTCCCAAACCAAGTACATAAACACCATCCTAAAGAGATTTAGTATGGAAGACTCCAAGCGGGGTGCCTTACCCGCTTGCCATGGAGTCACTCTCTCAAAAGACGATTGCCCAAAGTCTGATATGGAGAGAGCTCGCATGAGCATTATTCCCTATGCTTCGGCAGTAGGATCGATAATGTATGCGATGTTATGTACACGCCCTGATGTTGCTTATGCACTTAGTGTAGTAAGCAGGTATCAATCTAACCCAGGGGAGAATCACTGGATTGCTGTAAAGAACATTCTTAAGTACTTGCGAAGGACTAAAGAATTGTTCTTGGTGTATGGTAATGGGGATCTCCAAATGGAGGCCTTTACCGATTCGAGCTTCCAGAGTGACAAGGATGACAGCAAGTCTATCTCAGGGTTTGCATTTACCCTCAATGGAGGGACGGTGAGTTGGAAGAGTTCCAAACAGGATACCGTTGCAGATTCAACGATGGAAGCTGAATATATTGCTGCAAATGATGCTGCCAAGGAAGCTGTCTGGATGAGAAAATTCATCGCGGAGCTAGGAGTAGTTCCAACCATTATTGATCCAATACCTCTGTATTGTGACAATAATGGGGCTATGGCGTTGGCCAAAGAGCCCAGGTCCTATCAGAAGTCCAGACACATCCTGAGGAGATATCATGTGATCCGGGAGATAGTTGATCGCCGCGAGATCGAGATTAAGAGAGTAGACACAAAGGAAAACGCCGCGGATCCATTCACCAAGGCCCTCCCTCAGCCGCAGCATGAGCGACTTTTTGAGATGTTAGGTATGAGATATGCCAATAACTGGCCTTAGTGCAAGTGGGAGATTGTTGGATATATGTATGCCCTAGAGGCCATTATGAGATAGTGTATGTACTGATGTGTATATATATATATACGGGTGACAGTCTTGCTCAAAATGATAGTATGCTATCTGGTTTTACTTTATCATATGTTCACTTGATCATGTTTATATTCATTTGGTACATGTTGATAAAGCCCTAAGGATATTGGCTTAACTACTGGAATTATGATGCGGATCATACTAGTGGGACATCTGTAGTTTATAAGCATATCCTTGAAATGTTCCTAGTCGTAGGTATATCGAGACAGGGCATCGATATTCCAGCTTAGACTAGCGTATACCATTCTTGTTCCATATGATGGGCGATGGATGATCCCATATCCGTCTGGTGTGTTGACACCGAAGATAGTATACGGGTGCTCAGTGAGACTGGGTACACTGAACGGACTCACCGAGAACTCCTATATGGTATTATATCATACGTCGGATAGCAGTTCTCAGGTGACACTGGTACAGGTTAGTCTGTAGACCCGAGATCGTCATAGAGTCTTGTGTGTCCTCCCACTGTACTTTGATCTCCACCCTACTACGGCTCTACTGAGTCGTACAAACAGGTGGATTTTGGGTATAGTCTCGAGGCATGTGGAGGCAGTGAGCGATAGGAGGGGTTTCGTCTCTCCCGGTATTGGGGGTTGATGCTGTGCTGTGCACGATTGGCTATAACGGGAAGTCCCTGGCCAGGGCTGCTGAGATATTACTGGTAAGTGTTATCATTAAGTTTCTCGATCTGTTATAGACCATATACCGGCATGACTTATTGAGTTATTGGGGTCGACGATTCCATCCCTAGACTCGATATGCAGCATATCTGACGAAGAGACCGGACTGTACGGTTAGTGTTGCCAGATGGATTGACAGGAGTTTTGACAGGTTCGCTTGTTCTTATTCTGATCGCTCAATACCCGGGTGGCCGTTACGTTTAGCTGACCGCTTGCGGCTTGTAGGTGTTTGATATGATCATCATCTACTGCTGGCGTATTGACGAGTCTTAGAGTCCCACATAGAAGTTTCTCGGCTCTGGCGAAACGAAGTGGTGCACATATGAGATATGCGCGGAGCCTCGATTAAATACTAGTATATGATACTATATTTTAATCGGGCATTTAATATTAGTCGGGTCATATGAGATATGATGGATTTATTAAATCAAGTGTTGATTTAATATTGGCTTTTATATTATTTATTTAAATCCTTTTCTTGTTTTGGATACATGCATGTATATGTACATGATGATGTGCATACATACATACATGAAATGTATCATGGTTGATGATACAAAGAGGAAGGCAATATAAGAATCATATTGTAGAAAAGATAATGCTTAGATTTTTCATTAAAGATTAAAGGCAAAAGAAATGGTTAATGAGTCATTGCTTCCACACTCATCTACACACTTCTTTAACTCAACCATAGTTTCCATTCCTTTTGCAATTTAACCTTAGATGAAATATCTAGATTATTATTCTACTATGGTTAAAGTTATGATAAGATCTCTCACTCTCTCTCATTATCCTTTTACATTATCATTATCTTAGAAAAAGAAAAAGTGTGAGAGTTCTTCTTCTTCCTCAAACCCTAGCTCTCTTTTAATAGTTAAAAAGAGTTAGAAAAAGAAAAGAAAAGGTAATAAATAAGAATATCAACCACTTCATCATCCTACACAACCTTAGCCATCTTGTGTAGGGTGTTGTGCTTCAAGGATTTCCAAAGATCGTAGGAAGCATCAAGCTTAGGGCAAAGCGCTTCGGGTGGATCGTCGTGGACGAGGAGTTGATCAAGTGGACCTTTGCAAAGCCTAGGAGTCTTCCAAAGTGAACTACAAAGATTGTAGTTTCAACACTTAGCATAACTTAACTCTTAATCTTGATACTATTAATTGTTACTTCATAAATTCTAGTTCGATTCTTTGTTTAGTTTGCTTAGAACCTCAAAAATTTTATTGTTATAGCATGCATGATGCTTCTAAACCTTTATAGAGGTGATAAGAAAACCCTACAGTTAGCCCCCTTCAGCAAAGTGAATGGACCACCTAGCACTTCACGGAATCCGGTAACTTGAGCAGACGTCCTTGGGTCAACCTGTACCCCCTACGAGTGCGGCGAATAGCCCGCCAATTCTAGAGTGAAGCCCCCTCCGTCTCAAAGCCATGAGATGCGGGCCCGTTGCCCTCTAGAACCCGGCTATCCGTGCACCCCACCGCGGGGTAATCCTAGTACAGAAAGTAAAATATACAACGGGTACATCGACCTCAGCCCAGTCGTGCCCCAAAAGAATAATATACAAACAGGCAGTGACGGCAGTCCACATGTCGGACACTCGCCCCGCAATATCAAATTTACAAATAATACCAAATTGTACTACCATTGCATCCATGCTATCCACCATGACAAATCCGCAACATCACAGCACAACATAGAACATCAACGTGAATGTCACGTTCGCAAATCCGTCTAAACGAGCTATAGCAATTAGACAGATTTACCGATCAAATGACATTCACGGTCGCAGATATAATGTAATTACTTTGAATTAACATGTTTAAAATTTTCGATCGACAAAATTTCCCCGAAGTGGGCCCCAAGCACAATTCCCAGTACTCAGACAAATCTGGGCCCAAACAAAAAATACCAGAAACCACATTTCCAAGTCAGAGACGACTGTGGAAATTTTGGTGCATTGTTGCTACAGTGCGGCGGCGGAACCGCGGCCAAAACGTGGTTACGGCCGCGGTTCCGCGGCGCTACAGTGATAACAGTGTACCAAATTTTCTCAGATCTCTTAAAAATGCCTGCCTGATTTTCTGCAATACTCAAAATAATTTTTTGACGACAATAAAAATTCGATAGAAAGCTCAGTATTGGAAATGCAGTTTTGGAAAATTTCGTTCGATCGAAATTCTAAACACGTTAGAGCAAGCTAGTAAAGGTTAATGGCGTGGCTCTGATACCATGTAAGTCTACAATAGCGCCCCGGCCGTCTGTCCGAGGCCAAAATGCGGAAACGAAAACTTTTTTCAAACTAGAAACCGGCGCTATCGTATACTTTAAATCCGGATCGAACCATTAACCTACAACTAGCAACTAGAGAAAGGGTTGGAAAGCTATACCGATCGATCCGTTTCCTTCGGTCTTTGGCCACCATCCTAAGCTCCTCGCGGCATCTCCGAGCTCGATCTCCTCGTCGGAAAGGGCACCACATCTTCGAGTCTTTTTACAGGCTCCCGCTTCATCCGAAGCAACTCGGGCACGAAGTTCGCTAGCCGACGTGTCCAAGGCGAAGTAGAGAATGTGTGTGACAACTTTGTCTCTTGCATCCATTGTATGGATGGAGGTTGAAGATGAAGCCATTGGAGAAAATGGTGAGCTAGAGGAGGAAGAAGAAGAAGAGGCTTTTCTTTCTCATGTGTGATATGATAAAATGAGAGAGTTAGCAAGAATGAAAAATACAAGAGCTAACCCAAAGGGATATGGCTGCCCTTCTCTCTCTTCCTCTCATTTCATCACTCAAATCCATCGAAAATGTGACTTATGCACAATAAAAGAGACCATGAGTCACTAGGTTGCATGTGTCACAATAAATGCACCTCATGATGATTTCTAGCTCATAATTTCCAGTTGTAAACATTAACCCAAATGTTTACAACAATAAAAAGATACGGCAACATCTAAAGTAAACTCGTGACGGATCACAAGGATACACTCACCTGTATATACATACCTGCATCCGCATTCCTACTGAATGCGAATGCGATGAGACGAAAGTAGTCCAACAAATCTAATACTAGGATCCGACTTAAACCAAAGCCCACTGGTATGATCCGCCCGATCATGATCCGTGCACTACCGTACGTATATGATCGGACCCTGCCATATATCATACGGCCTCTACAATGTTTCGCCCGAAACTTGAGAAACTGTCTGTGGGGGACTCTAAAGACTCGTCAATACATTGGCTGTGGATTTAACCACTAGCACGTCAGAGATATTAGCCGTACGTAACGGGCTACCAGGTATTGACCAAAAGGGAGGTCGATGAGCGAACTCATCCTGACATCCTACTGAGCCTGTCAGGGACAATATCCGTACAGTCCGGTCCGTTCGTCTATGAGCATCGCATGGCCGGCCTAGGGGGTTGGTAAAAGTCAGACCCCCAAAAGCGGTACAAGTCGTGTCGGAGTGTAGCCCAGAACACCCTGAGATACTACTGGAATACCTACCAGTAAATCTCCTGCCTTGGCCAAGGACTTCGTGTAATGGCTCTCCTAGACACAACACGATCTCACCCCCAATACCGGGAGAGACGGAACCCCTGCCGATCCGCTCACTGCCTCCATGTGGCTCGGGACTGTACCCAACTAAAACCTGTTTGCACGACTCCTTTGAGCCGTGGTAGGGTAGTAATCAAAGCAAAGTGGGAACTCACATAAGACAAATGACGATCACAGGTCGATGAACTAACCTGTACACATGTCACCAGGGAACTGCTATCTAACGTCAGGTATAATACCAACTAGCATGTTCCCGGCGAGTCCTGTCCGGTGTACTCATAACCCAATGAGCACCTGTATACATCTTAGGTGAACCAACTGACACCAATGGCTTGTGAGACCGGCCACCGCCTCTCGTCGGGGTATCGACTGTATACACAAGTCTACTAATGGAGTATCGATGCCTAGTCTCGAAACTCCTTTGACTAGGGACCTTTTAAGGATGTGCTTATAGACCCCAGCTCCCACGTATATGATCGCCATCATACTGCTGGCCATCAAGCAAGAATCCTAAGGGCTCTATCAACGTGTAATAGTGACCTGTAAGGTCACCTAAAGCAGTACACGATGATAAAGATAAACCAGATAGCATACTATCATCTTGAGTAAGACTGTCCTACCAGTATATGTCCTCCCTCAATCATTGCAATCGCGTGCCTGCGATCCAATAATTGACTTTGAGGGTACTATATCCAAAAGCTTCCACGTCCAAACGGTGGAGCAACCACACAGTTAATATACGACGTCCAAGGCGAAGATCAACACAAGCAATAAGCAATATATACTAAATAAGTATCATCAAGTTGACTCAATAAAGTTCGACATCCAAAAGAATAATGAAGAGTCTCGACTCAATCTAATACTATGAATATACAAGTTTTGGTGTGATGGAGAGACACTATATACAAGAAAATATACATAAACAGGCAGTTACTTCACATCGTAACCCACCTAGCAAAAGCAATGTGATAACCTAAAAGATATGCCGATGAGCCGCTGAGTATCCGTGCGGTCTATCCTGCAAGAAACTATGGCACAACAGGATGAGTTGCCAACTCAATGAGTAGAATAATCATCATAAGATATGTATGTATATATATATATATATATATATATATATATATATATATATATATATATATATATATATATCTCAAGCGCATCATAATCGGATCGCGCAAATGGAAACACAACATCAACTAAATCATCATAAAACCGTGCCAATTATCGACACGTAAAACCCATATGTTTTCTTAGGTACTATCCGTTGGATCGGTCATATCTCTTTCTTTCTCGCACCAGTTGGTATCCTCCGGATAACCGCCGTGTCCAATACTATCACCGGTCGGTAGTCATCCTTGCTAGGCTCACATCGCCTCTCTATACGGGCTTCTTTCCCTTGGTACCGCATCGAGTCCACCATGTTGTTGGATATAGTGCCCTCAAGGCGATTATTGTAATTATAGATAGGCGATTATGATAATTGAGGAAGGACCTATATAGGTAGAACAGTCTTACTCGAAATGATAGTATGCTATCTGGTTTGCCTTTATCATTGATGTGTATACGTTTTACTTGTTAGTACTGTTGGGTTATATCAGTGTCCTGGTGATCAGTCGAAAATAATGTATTTTTAACACGGCAATTTCCCTATCTTTTGCACTCATTTAGAAGTGTTCGGTATTCATATTTCACATATTAGCAAATCAGTCGTTAAATATCAGATTTCATGTGTTAGACTTTTAAACCGACACTTTAAGGGAAATTGACCGCATTTCATGGCATCGCATCATCTCTGTATTTGCGCAACACTTGTATCGAGATTTGTGCAGGAAATTGCAGGAGCAAAGCCAAAAGAGCTGATCAAAAATACGCCAACTCAATGATTTCAGATCTGGTAGCAATACAGAAGAAATTATAAAATTCAACATATCAGATAAAGGCCCATAAGATAGCCCAAGAATTACCATTGAAGTTTTAAGCTATAAAGCCCCCAAAGAGCCGCGGAACCGCGCCGGGAGCCGGCTTGCGCCGCGGTTCCGCGACGCTTTTGCCACATCATCACATTAATTTTGGTGCATAATTCTTCTCTCAGTGGCTACACCTCATTTTGACACGTCAAATTCCAGAAGGACCTCGAAGCTTCTGCCAGATCAGCAAAGATCATTAAGCAAAGCTAATCCTAATTAAGCTCCTAACTAACCTCTTCTAGAAGCTCCCTCCTAACTAATCACATCTAGAAGCTTCTCCTCTAACTAACTTTTGGAGGGAAATTCAAATCTCCTCAACAAACTTTTGGAGGGAAACTTAAAATTCAAATCCTAGATCTAGGGTTTAGATATCTATAAATAGGAGCCTAGATCTAAGGGTTGAGGTTGTTCTTCATTAGTTGTTAATCTTTTAGTTAGCTAGTTCATTCCCTCTTACATCATCTTCTTCCACAAGTCTAGTGACAAGGCTTGTGCGAAACCCTAACCCTAATTCCACTCCAAATTCAAGATCTTGAGTACCAATCAAGCAAGAAGCGCTTCAACCTTTTAGGAGCCGAGCCGATCTTCAATCGGGCAAGTGATCCAAGCCGATCCGCGACTCACGGAGACGAGCGAAGCCAAATCGACGATCGAGTTCTTCCTCTTGTAGTTCTTGAGCGAATGTAACAAAATTGTTGATATAAATAAAAGGTGAAATTCTTGAATCTTGCTTTCTTTTAATTCTTGCATCATGATTAGATCTCAATTTGTAATTGTTGTTCTTGTTGTGATGTTTGAGTAAAACTCCGCTCGTCGAGGAGCCGAGACGATCAATAGAAAGATGATGTAACAAATCTCAAAACGATTTTTAAGTCCTACGAGTTTTGTAAACCCTAGCAAGTTCAAGAATCGATGACCTAGTTTCGTTGCGATGATTTCTTGATTGTGATCGCTCGAAATTAGGGATCTACGATCGTTTCTTGAATTTACTAGAGGCTAGAATGTGAATGATATCGACGAAAGAACAAGGGATAAGATGAAACCCTAGTTTCACTAGAAATCCCTAATTCTTGTCGATCATCATCGATCTAGTATCAAATCATCGAAGGATAAGAATACGTCATTATAAGATTACATCACATCTATAGATCCGATCGATTCCTACGAGCCTCATTTCGATTCTTGATATTTGGTTGGAAAAATCATCAAACTATCAATTCTTGATTCTATCTTTTTCTTGTTATTAGATCTATATTTTCTAATTCTTGAACTTCAAATATAAATCATGAATTGTTTTGTTTTCTTTTCTTTAAAGTTTCGACTCATCTAATTCAAAAGACGAACTATTACACTGTCCCTGTGGACGATCCGCACTCACTTACAATCTACATCCAACACCGTAGTTGATTGCGGTCAAATAATTTTTTGATTGTGAATTTTATTCATTTTCTTAAACACACACAAAGAAATGACAATCAAATGACGCCGTTGCCGGGGATAGTGCGCTAATTGTTCGTATTTTGAAATTTGAGTTGAAAAGTTTATTCCATTACAATTTTTAGATCTAAACTCGCACAAACACTAATACGTGTTGTTGTGATTTGATTGCGAGGAAATCTGGAATTATCGCAGCTGGAAAAAAAAATTCTGAGATTTCCAGAGAGCTGATGAATTGTACAGGAGCTTGCTGAAGAATTTTTGTGCAGTGAACCGCAATTTAGACCGCGATTCCGCGGTGTAAGTACCCATATGCGGCGGAACCGCGGCATCCTTGAGGGTTCTCTGTAAAATTTTTCTTTCAGGTACTTTCTTACCTTCTTCTCTCTTCTATTTTTGCTCCAAATAACAAATTTCTGCAGGATTCTTTGCAAATAATCGCAGCGCCGCAAAAAGCAAATTAAAATTGTGCGTGTTTTTGATTTTTGGTTGTTTGCATATTAATACGGATATTAAGGGGCACGACCAAATCCATATTAGGTGGGGAGTTCATTACCCTTCCTAAGCCCCGAAAATCACAAACTTGCATCCGCATTGACCCCAATTAACTAAAAAATATCTAGAGATGACTCTAAGGACCGTCATGCTCACTTAGGACAGAAGAAGGCCGTAGGTAATTCATTGCTTATCCGCGTTTTCTTGTGGTGTCTAAGGTAAGTGTGTCGAAGGCTAGTGGTTATTAATTAGGCCCACTACTTACGTAGTGGAGTACCTTCCCACTTACCTGGCACTTACCTGTCCACAGGGGAACAAAGAGGCAGTGGAGGATTTATCCTGCGACTTGTCTTTTGGCAGTTAGGAGCGGTCTAGAGTTTGACCTAGGTGACCACTAGAATTAGGGTTTTGTGTGTTGCATTTGTTGTGTTGCATCATTTTTTCAAAAATCCGTCCAATTTTTAAAACAAACACCGCATTCATATCATTTCCCCTAATTATTGTTAGTTATATGTATGCCCTAGAGGCCATTACTGTACATAGGATGTATATTGTAGTGGATGCTGGGACATATATAGGGAGGACTTTCTTGCTCGACATGATAGTATGCTATCTGGTTACTCTTTACCTTAACGTGTATAATGATTGTCTCTCTGTTACATGTTGGTAAAGCCCTTAGGATGTGTACTTGACTACCAGGACTATGATGCGGATCATACTAGTGGGGACATGGTAGTCTATAAGTACATCCTTCAAAGTCCCTAGTCGTGGGTGTATCGAAATGGGGCATCGATATACCAGAGTAGACTAGCGTGTACCTTCTCGACCCATACAGATGGGCGATGGATGATCCCATATCCATTGGTGTTTGACATCGGAGATGATATACGGGTGCTCAGTAGAGACTGGGTACACTGGACGGACTCGCCGAGAACTCCCAGATGGTATTATACCTCACGTCAGATGGCAGTTCTCTGGTGACACCGGTACAGAGTAGTCTATTGACCTGAGATCGTCATAGAGTCTTGTGTGGTTCCCACTGTGCTTTGATTTCCATCTTACCACGTCCAAGAGGGCGTGCAAAACGGTGGTTTTTGGGTACAGTCCCGAGTCACATGGAGGCAATGAGCGATAGGAGGGGATTCGTCTCTCCCGGTATAGGGAGTTGATGTTGCGCTGTGTTCGATTGGCTATAACAGGAAATCCCTGGCCAGGGTTGCAGAGATTTACTGGTAAGTGTTACCAGTAGTTTCTCGAATTGTTATAGACCTTATATCGACACGACTTATCGAGCTATTGGGGTCTGACGTTTACCACCCCTAGGCGAGATATGCGACATATCAGACGATCAGACCGGACTGTACGGTGGTGTTACTGGTTGGATTCACAGGAGTGTGAGCGGGCTTGCTCGTCGATCTTCTGATCGCTCAATACCCGGGTGGCCGTTACGTTTAGCAGACCGCTTGCGGCTTGTGGATGCTTGATATGATCATCATCTGCTGCCGGCGTATTGACGAGTCTTTAGAGTCCTACACAGAGGTTTCCTGGCTCAAGAAAAACGAAATAGGAGCGCATATGAGATATGTGCGGGACCGAGAATAATACCAGTATGTGATACTGTATTCGATTCTCGCGATGTGACATTGATCGGTTATATGCGATATAGCCGGGTTATCGGATCAACTATTGATTCGATAAGTTGTTACTAATGATACTAGTCGGTTATATGCGATATGACCGGATCGTTAAATCAAGTGTTGATTTAATGATTTAATGCATAATTATATATTTGATATATTACTTTGCATTAACTAGTATCAGTTCACTTTAAATGGATTTTCTCGCTCGGGTGTGCGCATTGCATATGCGATATGATTTTGTGCACATGCTTGTATCATGTTTGATGATACATGCTAATTTGGTTAAGTGTATAGAATTAAACCATGGTTAACTTAATGATTAGGGTTTTGCTTTTTCATTTAATCATTTGTTTATTCATTTTGGATATTAATAAAAGCATAAAAGAAAAGCAAAATGGTTTCTTTATTTTATTTTCTTTCATGAAGCTTCATGAAGCTTTGACCAAAGTGACCACTTTGTCTTTATCTTTAACCCTAACCATTAATCTAACCTTAGTTAATTCTCTACACTTGACCATGGTTGATTATGATAAGTATTCTTTTATTTTGTATTTTCTAAATAACTTATCATAACATAATTCTTCTTCTTCTTCCTTTCTTCACTTGAAGAAAGCAAGCTCCATCAATGGTGATTGATGGAAATGAGTGAGAAATCCAATTCTAAAGTCTACCCACTTCCTATTTCTTCATCCTCTACCTCTTGCCAAGTAGTAGAGTGTGTTTCCTTCACAAGTTTTCATGGCTTGGTGAAGGTGGAGCTTGATCTAGTGATGCTTCGACGTAGATCATCTTCGGCACGTCGTCGATGACCTAGCCCGTCCATTTTCCGATGAAGCCGACGCTAGAGCCCGGGATCCGTCTTGGACAGCGAGGAGACTTCATTGTGGAGCCGTGGAGGTGGAGCACCGGATCTACAAAGGTTGTATATCCGTATTCTATTAGTTAAGTGTTAACTAGTTTATAGTTTCGCCTAGATATGTAGCCAACGATCCGTAGTCGGGTTTCTCGGCACCGTTAAAATTTGAAATTGGCATGGTTGATGCCTTGTGAGACCTCTTGAGAGTGCCTAGGAACCCTACAGTGGTATCAGAGCCTAGCTAGAGCCTTAGGCGAAGTCTAGACGACATTTGAATTCCGAACGAACCCGAAACCCCAATACAAAATGCTCTCTGGACATTTTTGTAAAATGTGGATTTTTGCAAATTAAAAATATGAAGAAAAATTAGCAGGTAAATCTAAGTATTACGATGCAAAAATTACCCAATGATCTTTCTAAAGTGCGGCGGAATCGCGGCATTAGCGTGCTAATGCGGCCCTTCCGCGGCCCTTTTGTCTTATCTGCCATTGAATTTTGCACAGTAACTCCTATTTTGCAGTGCTGGTTTTCCTGGGAATTTTTAATCTGAAATAAAGAGTTGAGTATTTTGGGTTGTATTGGGAGTTCATACATTCGATCGGATTGTCAAACTTTGTCTATGTGTCGTTCCGGATAATTTTTTTGAATATGTTAAAAAGTTCGACCGGATATAAATACCCAACTTTTCCCCTGTCGGGAAATTTCCAAGTGTTGGATCTTTCCGTAGTTTAACGACGTTCTAAGTAGTGCAAGTAACGCGATGGTCCCTCTAGAAGACAACAAACCTTAACTCGATTATGTGACCGTCTTGAACTTCCCTTTGAACCTTCGGGTTTGGGGCAGTACGGCGTGCCACATGTGAGGCGTTGGCTTGACCCTTCTACGGCTGGACCGTTGGTACTGAGGCATGAACTGGATGTTTTTAAACTTGTTTCATGTGTTGATTTGTTTCGGGAAAACTTGGGTGTTTGAATGTTCGATCGGAAAGTTTAACATTTTCTGTTTATCTGGAATGTAATACAATAATTAGAATTCACAATATGTTATGAGATAACTGAATGAATGTTATAAATATAGCAGTTTAGTCTCACTTGATCGGTTGCCACGGAATTTTGATGTGATCAAAAGTCCGTCGCAATCACGTAGCGTACGCGGATACTCACCGGATAAACTTAATAGACAGCCTCACTCCATAGCCCCGACCAAGTGATTGTAGGAGAACCCCATCGCCGAAAGCATCCGTTTGGGTGCTCCCGGTAGCGGTGTTCCGCCTTGGTGCACTTCGTCGACGGTATCGGGGGTGCGGCCGTCTACTGAAGTTTGCGACGAGCATTCGATCAGGATGTCGGGAATCCTGTTGAATTGCCCGACTTGATATTGAAAAGTGTTTTCGATTTTGAGACTAAAATGCGGGGTTTATAATTGTTAGGCATGTGATGTCTAAGGAATTCATTTGATTAGGCATGCGATGTCTATATAGGTTGCGGATTCCAACTGTTGTAGTTTTACACTTTCTTTTCTGTGACCGTAAGTGTAATATATGATATCGCCGGTTTCGTTGCTATATGTCAACGACAATTGGGATGCGCATATTTATTTACGTTGATGACATGTGATGTTATGTGTTGCTGGATATGTTATATTGGATCGTCGTGTACGAATAGCCGGGGGTTTTTATGTGAGATGAGTGTTTTTTCATTTTCATTCATGTAAAAACTTGTATGTAATATTCTTTTATTTGGGGCACTTCCAGGTTGCGGAAGATGTCACCCTTTGTATATTATTTACTTTTCCGTACTAGGATAGACCCAAGGAGGGGAGCACAAGTAACCGGGTTCTGGAGTCCAGTGGGAGACCAACTCGAGGAGTCGAGTCCGGGTCTCCTAACTCTAGATTTGGTAGGGTTGCTTGCCGCTCTCGTAGGGGTCTAGGGGTGTGGGTTTGGCTATTCGTCACGACCGTGGAATCCGTGTTTTATACTGGCTCGTATTGAAAACACGGACGTCCTAGTATATCCAATATTTCATATGTTTCTTCTGCTGCGATATCTGTGATGTGATCATGTGATGTTCTGTGATAGATACAGTATATAGTATATATGATATATTATATAGACGTTACTTATGTTTTACACCCGCGCTAGCCCTGCCCCGCTCTGTCGTTAGTTACCTAACCTAACGGTGCACGAGGGGACATCGAGGCGAATGCAGATGGCATAAGTGTACGTCGTATTTATCTGTGATGTTTAGGTATTTAAATGATGGGACTTCATTAATGAGATTAATGAAATTAAAAGAAACCTAAGATGTTGTAGAATCGAATTTCAAAATAAAACAGGTAGCTACAGTTCTTGCTTTGCACAGCGGTATATGTGATATATCCAGCACCTTATTCGATAAGGAAAGGACCGAGATCCCTTCACCGGGAGTGACTCCTTTAGCAATAACTGGCAGATGCTACACACTCGGTTTGGTTTTTGATTGCTTTTAAGAGTTTTTGCTTTGCACAGTGATATATATGATATATCCAGCACCTCATTCGACGAGGAAAGGACCGACGATCCCTTCACCGGGAGTGACTCTTTTAGCAAAACTAGAAAAGCCTAAAAAACACTCAATTTCAAAATTCATTCGATCCTACAACGATATCAAGTTCATTAAGCAATAGGTTTTCAGAAAAACCTGTCGTAGCCCTCCGTCATTTCAGATAAGTTGTATATAGTATTCGTGCTGCATTTGTTGGCTTTCGTCAAGGTGCAGTGTGCGGTAGCTATATGCTGCTTATCTGCTAGCATACGATGCGATTGGATTAGGGTAGTCGTGCGGCTTTGTTGGCTTTCGTCAAGGGTCGTGCGGGTGGGTTTAATTCAATCAGGAAATGACGGGTTGAACTTGACTAGCGGGCTATGGTTTGTTGGCTTTCGTCAAGGTCATAGCACGTTAGGGGCAAAATATTATCGGGAATTTTAAGTGTTGAAATTTGCAATGAGATTGCATACCTTCTATGAGATAGTTGGATCCCGATACCCGCTGCGAGTAATTGTTACTCCTGGGAGAGTTTTATACATTACAATTAGCCGATCAAGTAGGTGTCTAGAAAGGTGTCAACGGGGTTACGCCTCTGGGAAAACGAGGTTTACATTAATTAGGTTCGTGCGAAAGCACGGGGGACCTCCCTCAAAGTACCGACACTGGCCTGGCTGAAAGATTGGCGAACTTGTAGTGTGTAATTAATCCCGGCTAGTCTTTCCTTTTAGGGTTTGGAGGAAGATTTGATAAAAAGCAGTGGGAACCATCCTAATTAGATAAAATAATAACCAATCTATTCTTGCAAGAGCGCACGCTGAGTGTTTTCTTCTCTCTCTCCAGGTAGCGACCATATCACGCCTTAATCAAGATAATAATACGGATTAATGACCGAACCCGCTTGTTATACTGAGCTGGGGAACGTTGGTCCCGCTCCAACTTATAATTGTTATAAGACAGAGCAGGAAATTGGGGAATACCAGATTTCCCGTGCCGCCCAAACGAAGAGAGTGCATGCTGATGCATCATCTTCGGGTGTGTTCATTATACAGAACTGTTTCTCAGTATCCTCCGAATCCTGGGTATTTGATACCGGATCTGGATCCCAGATATGTAAAATGTTACATAGGGCTACAAAAGGGTAGAAAAACTGAGAACGGGTGATAAGTTTCATGAGGCAGAAAACGGGGCAAGTGTTGCAGCCAAGTCTGTTGGTCACTGTCACCCTGTATTGTAATACATTGATTCTGAACGTATGTTATTAGATACCGAACCTGATATACAAAATCATATCTGTCTCTTTATTAGTAAAGAAACGATAATATTTTGTATTGTTGGATAATGTTTGGACATTTCCTATATCAAAAGTTGATCGGTTCAGGCACGTTATCTAAAAGCATTAATGTTCTAAATCAAACTGCAGTTCTTTGTATACGGAACACACACAAGAGGAAGAGTTCAGAAATGAACGAATTCTTCTTGAGGTATTGTAGACTAGGTCATATCAATGCGACCCGACTAGCTAGAGTTACATAAAGATGCATATTTAAATTAGTTTGAATTTACATCTTGTGAAACTCGCCAGTCATGTCACAAAGATATAATGACACCAGCTCTGTTTATTGGAAACAGAGAAAGAGTTAGTGAACTCTTGGGATGATACATGTTGATGTATGTAGGTCCCCAGTCTACACATGCCAAGACCGGTTCTTAATACTTCATTACGTTCTCTGATAATCTCTCAAGATTCAGTCATATGTTCCTGCTGAAACATGAGTCCGAACCTTTTGAGATATTCACAGAATATAAGTTAGAAGTAGAGAACCAAAATACGGGAATAAGTATTATGTCCTATGATGAGATCAAGGAGGAGAATACTTGAGCACGGAATTCCTGAATTATTCTAAAGGAGAATGAGATTCTCTCTCAGCATTACTCCTCCATATACACCATTGCACGATGGTATGTCGGGGCAGAGCAGATACACCCTATCTGATATGGTGTGCTCTATGATGAGTACTACTGAGTCACCTATTTCCTTTTGGGAGTTATGCACTTAAGAAGCTGCATACCTATTGAATAGGGTTCCAATCAAATCAGTTGCCTACCGCTTCATATGTGATATGGAATGGGAAGAGCCCATGTCTTAAGTTAGTTAAGATTTGGGGTTGTCCAGCCTATGTCTAAAAGCAAAATCTGGACAAGCTCGAGGCAAGGTCTATTAAGTAGAACTGGAAAGATTCCAGCTATACAAAATACAGCAGGTGATTTGGTACAACCAAAGGATTCAGTAGATACCAACGAACCTCAGCCTCTCCGCCGATCTAGTAGGGTTCCTCTCCCACCTGAGAGATACTTCGGTTTCTCTATGACAGTGGGAGCGAGGATTACATCATGAGATGATGACCCAACTAGCTTCGAGCTGGCCATCAGGAGTAAGACTCTGTAAGAATGGCTGGATGCTTAGCAATCTGAGATGGAATCCATGTACACCAGCAAAGTATGGACTTTGGCTGCTATATCTGAAGGGTTAAATCCCCATCAGGAGCAAGTATATCTTGAGAAGATTACTTGGTGTAGATGGAAAAGTTGAGACTTTCAAAGCTAGACTAGTTAAAGGTTTTCGTCATTGACCAGGCGTGGATAATGATGAAACCTTTTCCAGTACCTATGCTTAAGTCCATCCAGATACTACTTGCCACGGCTACATACCGTGACTACGATATCTGGCGGTTGGGTGTCATGACTGCTTTTCTAAATACTGATTTAGAAGAGTGCGTCTATAAGTACACAGCCAGAAGGCCTCGTCGACAGTGGGAGCAGCGAAAACGTGTGCAAGATGCTTTATAGGATAAAGCAGGCATCGCGGAGTTGGAACATCTGTTTTGATGGATTAGTCAAAGAGTTTGACATCATCAAAATGGTAGATGAACCTTGTATATATAAAAAGGTAGTAGGGAGTATGGTGGCGATCCTCGTAGAGTACGTGGATGACATACTCTTGATAAGAAAGGAGTTTCTTATGCTACGATCGATCGATCTCCGCATATCACTAGGATTCTCCATATAGGATCAAAGTAATACCTACTAAATCCTAGGTTTTGGATCTATGAGATAGATCTAATTGGATGTTAGGATACTCACTAGTAGTAGTGAGATGGTATCAATCGATCCTGGGGAGAATCACTGGAAGTGTTCCAGGGTGATAAAGACGACTGAATGTCAGTCGCAGGCATTGTCTTTACCCTCAGTAAAGGGACGGTATGTTGGAAGAGTTCCAAGCTAGATACCGTGACATACTAGACGATAAAGGCAGGATACATCGCTACTTAAGATATTACCAAAGAGGCTGTTTTGGATGTATAATAGTTCATGAGATGAACTATGTTCCTACCATTGTGAGACAATGGAGTTGTGGCTTATGCCAAGGAACGCCGGTCCCATCAGTAATCCAGACTTATTCTAAGGCAGTATCACCTGATCATGGAGATGGTTGATCTCCAAGGTGATCGAGGCAAGGAGAGTAGACTCAGAGGATAACACGGCGGATCCACTCACGAAGGCCTATTCCCAGAGAGAGACTTTTATGGGATGGTTGAGTATGAGATACTACAACCACTGCTACAGATGGCCCTAGTGCAAGTGGGAGATTGTTAGTTATATGTATGCCCTAGAGGCCATTACTGTACATAGGATGTATATTATAGTGGATGCTGGGACATATATAGGGAGGACTTTCTTGCTCGACATGATAGTATGCTATCTGGTTACTCTTTACCTTAACGTGTATAATGATTGTCTCTCTGCTACATGTTGGTAAAGCCCTTAGGATGTGTACTTGACTACCTGGACTATGATGCGGATCATACTAGTGGGGACATGGTAGTCTATAAGTACATCCTTCAAAGTCCCTAGTCGTAGGTGTATCGAAATGGGGCATCGATATACCAGAGTAGACTAGCGTGTACCTTCTCGACCCATACAGATGGGCGATGGATGATCCCATATCCATTGGTGTTTGACATCGGAGATGATATACGGATGCTCAGTAGAGACTGGGTACACTGGACGGACTCGCCGAGAACTCCCAGATGGTATTATACCTCACGTCAGATGGCAGTTCTCTGGTGACACCGGTACAGAGTAGTCTGTTGACCTGAGATCGTCATAGAGTCTTGTGTGGTTCCCACTATGCTTTGATTTCCATCTTACCACGTCCAAGAGGGCGTGCAAAACGGTGGTTTTTGGGTACAGTCCCGAGTCACATGGAGGCAATGAGCGATAGGAAGGGATTCGTCTCTCCCGGTATAGGGAGTTGATGTTGCGCTGTGTTCGATTGGCTATAACAGGAAATCCCTGGCCAGGGTTGCAGAGATTTACTGGTAAGTGTTACCAGTAGTTTCTTGAATTGTTATACCTCATATCGACACGACTTATCGAGCTATTGGGGTCTGACGTTTACCACCCCTAGGCGAGATATGCGACATATCAGACGATCAGACCGGACTGTACGGTAGTGTTACTGGTTGGATTCACAGGAGTGTGAGCGGGCTTGCTCGTCGATCTTCTGATCGCTCAATACCCGGGTGGCCGTTACGTTTAGCAGACCGCTTGCGGCTTGTGGATGCTTGATATGATCATCATCTGCTGCCGGCGTATTGACGAGTCTTTAGAGTCCTACACAGAGGTTTCCTGGCTCAAGCAAAACGAAATAAGAGCGCATATGAGATATGTGCGGGACCGAGAATAATACCAGTATGTGATACTGTATTCGATTCTCGCGATGTGACATTGATCGGTTATATGCGATATAGCCGGGTTATCGGATCAACTATTGATTCGATAAGTTGTTACTAATGATACTAGTCGGTTATATGCGATATGACCGGATCGTTAAATCAAGTGTTGATTTAATGATTTAATGCATAATTATATATTTGATATATTACTTTGCATTAACTAGTATCGGTTCACTTTAAATGGATTTTCTCGCTCGGGTGTGCGCATTGCATATGCGATATGATTTTGTGCACATGCTTGTATCATGTTTGATGATACATGCTAATTTAGTTAAGTGTATAGAATTAAACCATGGTTAACTTAATGATTAGGGTTTTGCTTTTTCATTTAATCATTTGTTTATTCATTTTGGATATTAATAAAAGCATAAAAGAAAAGCAAAATGGTTTCTTTATTTTATTTTCTTTCATGAAGCTTTTTGAAGCTTCATGAAAAAGTGACCACTTTGTCTTTATCTTTAACCCTAACCATTAATCTAACCTTAGTTAATTCTCTACACTTGACCATGGTTGATTATGATAAGTATTCTTTTATTTTGTGTTTTCTAAATAACTTATCATAACATAATTCTTCTTCTTCTTCCTTTCTTCACTTGAAGAAAGCAAGCTCCATCAATGGTGATTGATGGAAATGAGTGAGAAATCCAATTCTAAAGTCTACCCACTTCCTATTTCTTCATCCTCTACCTCTTGCCAAGTAGTAGAGTGTGTTTCCTTCACAAGTTTTCATGGCTTGGTGAAGGTGGAGCTTGATCTAGTGATGCTTCGACGTAGATCATCTTCGGCACGTCGTCGATGACCTAGCCCGTCCATTCTCCGATGAAGCCGACGCTAGAGCCCGGGATCCATCTTGGACAGCGAGGAGACTTCATTGCGGAGCCGTGGAGGTGGAGCACCGGATCTACAAAGGTTGTATATCCGTATTCTATTAGTTAAGTGTTAACTAGTTTATAGTTTCGCCTAGATATCTAGCCAACGATCCGTAGTCGAGTTTCTCGGCACCGTTAAAATTTGAAATTGGCATGGTTGATGCCTTGGGAGACCTCTTGAGAGTGCCTAGGAACCCTACAATTATAAATTCACGCTGCCACTTGTACTAACCCTTTTTAGTGCAAGATAGGCTAGACACGGGTTTCTAGTGCCCGTTAAGTCCGTGTTTCCTTTTATCGACCCAAAAGTCGGTATTTCTACAGTGACCCTTTCTTTTACCCACCACCACACCCACATCGATGGATCCACCTCCATCGAACTTCTTTTCCACTAATCTGCCGCCGTCCGTTGGTGCGCAGAATCCACCTCGCATCTCTCTCCAAGAGAGGTGCTATCCTACACGAAGCCCACTTTCCACTTGTCTTTCCATTCCACCAGCCAACGGGGAAAATTTTCAAATAAAACCCCAATACATCAACCTTCTACCAAAATTTCACGGTCTCGAGTCTGAAGACGCATACGTGTTTATCACGAAATTTGAAAATGTATGCGCAATGATGGGTACTTCACAGCTTTCTGTGGATGCTTTACGTCTTCGTCTTCTCCCATTTACCTTGTGCGATTTAGCCGAGAAGTGGCTATATAACACTACCGCACATTCTATTTCAAATTGGGATGAATTCGTCAAAGCATTCCTTAAGAAATTCTACCCACATCAAAAGACAGCTCGAGTCCGTAGCGAAATCTATCAATTCACCCAGCTTCCAAATGAAACATTTTCAAAATGTCTTGAACGTTTCAAGGATCTGTTAGTCCAATGTCCACATCACGGCATCCCGAGATGGGAAATGTGTCGAATCATTTATGAGGGAATTAATCCTAACACAAGACAGACCCTTGAATCCATGTGTCAAGGCAACTTCATGACTAAAGATGATGGGGAAGCCTGTAAATTTCTAGAAGATTTCGCTGAAAAATCTTTACAGTGGGAGGGTGTGAGTCAATCGTCTAGGGATGGCAATGATATTTCCATAGGAGTTAGAGCTGACATTGCAGCTATCAATAAGAAACTCGAGAATATGGAAAACAAATTTTTAGCTGCCGCCCTAAGTCAAATATCACTCTCCAAAACTGTATGTGGATGCTGTTCTGATCCGTCTCACTTGACGGAAGAATGTCCGTTTCAAGGTCCTGAGCATACCAATGCCGCATTTCAAAGACCTAGAAACGATCCATCTTCCTCCACATATGATCAGGGTTGGAGGAATCACCCAAATTTTGCTTGGAACCAATCACAATTTCAAAACACGGTTCCAACCCAAAACAATTTCCAAGGGTCCCCTCCACCACAACAGCACCCACAACTTCAATTGAGTCAGCACCCCTTTCAAGCACAAAACTTTCAAAATCCGGCCAACACTTTTGCACCGTCTAGTCCTTTGCAATTAACTGGTACAGATAATACCTCTGCACTAGCACAAACCTTGGATACTTTCATGAAACAATCCATCCAAGGGATGGCAAGTTTGCAATCTTCCATCGAGAATGTGATGAAGATCATTGTCTCTCAAAATGAGAATATCAAATCGATGGAAGCACAAATTGCACAACTAAAAGCCGAAATGAGTGCACGGGAGAAAGGGAAACTTCCAGCTCAACCTTTACCCAATCCTGGCTATTCACATCATGTGGATGCACTTACGTTGAGATCTGGAAGAGTGCTTGACAATCACGTTGGGGAAGAGTTTGATGATACTGATAAATCAATCAATAACACCCCGGCTGAGACCTTTCCTCACACACACACTTCTAATTATGACCCCAGTTCTTCTACCCCACCACCTTTTCCGAGCCTATTCTTCGTTTCCCAAAAGGCTCGCCACTTCAGCCCATTTCTTCTACCCCTTCACGGACGATCCCCACTTCTATTTTGGGATCGGGTCCATTCACACTTCCTTCTCCTATGATGGACCCAGCGCTTATTGCTAAAGCACCTTATCCTAATCGGTTAAGGGCTAACACACCGAGTCCACATATGGAGAAGATTATGGACATTTTTAAGTAAGTTAACATCAACATCCCTCTCCTAGATGCTATCCAACAAGTTCCGTCCTATGCGAAAACTCTTAAGAACTTGTGCACTAGAAAGAGGAAGAAACAAATGCCCAAGAAGATTTTCATGGCAAAAACAGTAGATACGGCTTTCCCCCAACAATTACCGAGGAAACGTAAGGATCCTGGATATCCTACTATTTCCATTTCTATTGGGGAGAAACACATCAACCGTGCTCTACTAGACCTTGGCGCTAGTGTTAACTTGCTTCCATACTCAGTCTATGAGCAACTAGGTATCGGAGAGTTGAAGCCAACCCATTGCACTCTCCAGATGGCTGACCGATCTATCACCAAACCTAAGGGTGAACTGGAGGATGTGTTAATAAAAATCGGGGAATTCATATTCCCTGTGGACTTTATTGTAATTGATACACAGCCTGTAGCGAACCCACGAAACCAAATTCCGGTGATTTTAGGTCGCCCCTTTTTGGCCACTTCCAATGCAATAATCAACTATCGTAATGGCTCTATGACCCTATCTTTCGGGAATAGGTCAATAGAGCTGAACATTTACAAGTTGGGAAGTGTACCCTCCGAACCTACTGCTCAGGTCTGTTCTGTCGACCTAATGGATGTCGACAGCAGCGAATTTGATGATCCTCCTGATACTGATCTTGACTCTTTTCATTCGTTATTGTTTGACCCAACTATGTATCATACACATACGGACTCTTCCACCGAGATGTCCGGGTCAACAACTAACACTGATTATGAACCGTTTTTAGAGTTTGAAGATCACCCCACACTTTGTGATGACATTATTCATCGGGGTATTGATAGAACTTTTGAGGAGATCTTCGCTGATGAACTCGCATTTTTGAATGACACGGGTGTTGAGATGAATCATCTCCCAATCAATGAAATTGAACCTCCACCCCTTCTTCTGAACTGTAAAAAGAATGCGAGTAATCCATCACACTCACTGCATCGTCTCTCCAAAATGAGACACACACACATTCTATTCCACCACTTACCCTTTCCACACTTCTTCTTCCACCAACCAGAGCACTGCATTGATAAAATTTTTGAATGGTTGGTGTTAACATTCGGTCTTTGCAAAGCTTGGCATCGACCACTGATTTTTGACCCCCTCATATGATTTTCAAAGATTAACATTGCATAACTCAAGTTTGGGGGGGCAATATAATCGGGCTCTTGAAAAGAAAATTTTTACAAAATGATGAGCCAAAAATAAGTTTGCGCGAAGATCTTCACTTAAATATTTTGCCCCAACTAATAAATTCCTCCCAAGCTTACAGGTTTTTCGAGATTTAGCAGAAGGCAACAGTGAGGACACTGTTGAAAACAAGTTTGGGGGAGGTTTGTGCTTATTTTCGCATCATTTGCATCATACTTTGCATAAGCACAAAACATTTTTTTTAAAAAAACCTATAAAAATTTAAAAAATTTCAAAAAGATAAAAATATTTTTGTACATAAATAAGATAATAAAAGATTAGATAGTGAAAAATTACATCCATGAGATTTGAAAAATTTAAGAAAACTAAGAAAATTAGAAGTTTTCTTATACGAACTAGTAATAAGTAGTTATGAGCCGTTGTCCCAAGGGTTAGTAAGATGAAGGACGTCACTAATCTGAGGATAAAAATAAGTCTGAAAAATAGTTTCTATTCTGGAAAGCCAAACATTTTGAACGTTGATACCCTGCTATTTGCACTTACACACGTCTTGAAGCCTGGGATAGTAGAGGATACCTTGAAATGCTCTTGTCTTAAAACCGATGTATGAAGGAAATAAAAAGAAAAAAATGAATAAAAATATAAAGTGGTGAGAAAAATGGACACTGGTTTTGTAATCACCGAGGGCAATAAAAATGTATAGCGAGGGTGCTTCTTCACCTAGTGCCCTAAGGCCAACTGGTCTGGGAGTCACTGCTATACCTTAGGTGGTGCAAGACGAGGAAAATACACCAAAGAAGCAAGCACAGGAGTAATCGGTCGGTTAGTACCTCAAGAAGTATTAACGGTCGCATGAAAGTGTGTGAGCAATCTCATCTAAATATTCATTAATTAAAAAGTACTGAGGCTGATGGGCAAGAGTATGATAGCTTGAATTGAATTCTCCGGGTGTAGGGATGTCCTTTACACATACGTAGGGTGATATGATCGATGTTTGGAAGAAAGATAGGAATGAAGAATAAGACGATGTCTTATTGAGGGAGAACGTGATTTCTGACATCTTTTCATGACCATTAAGATAGGGCTCATGACAACCGAAAAGCTAGCTTAGTTGGAAACCCTAATTTTCAAAGTCTTTCTTTTACAATTCTTTTCTTTAAATGTAATATTCATGATCTTCCTTTTATTATTGGATTTTGTGGGTGCAATCCGCTGAAAACCCTCAGGAGACAACACTCCTCCTACTAGGGACACCTAGAGGTTTAAAGGCTTGTTGGACGTGCTCAGTGCAATCGTGTTGCCTACGAAAGTATGCTAGTTAGTTTTTTCTCTTTCTTTATTTTCTCAAACTCTTTTTAATAAAACAATTCGCTCGAGACGATCGAAAATAAGTTTGGGGGTATTTGATCAGTCGAAAATAATGTATTTTTAACACGACAATTTTCCTATCTTTTGCACTCATTTAGAAGTGTTCGGTATTCATATTTCACATATTAGCAAATCAGTCGTTAAATATCAGATTTCATGTGTTAGACTTTTAAACCGGCACTTTAAGGGAAATTGACCGCATTTCATGGCATCGCATCATCTCTGTATTTGCGCAAAACTTGTATCGAGATTTGTGTAGGAAATTGCAGGAGCAAAGCCAAAAGAGCTGATAAAAAATACGCCAACTCAATGATTTCAGATCTGGTAGCAATACAGAAGGAATTATAAAATTCAACATATCAGATAAAGGCCCTTAAGACAGCCCAAGAATTACCATTGAAGTTTCAAGCCATGAAGCCCCCAAAGAGCCGCGGAACCGCTGCGGGAGACGGCTTGAGACTCGGTTCCGCGGCGCTTTTGCCACATCATCACTTTAATTTTGGTGCATAATTCTTCTCTCAGTGGCTACACCTCATTTTGATACGTCAAATTCCAGAAGGACCTCGAAGCTTCTGCCAGATCAGCAAAGATCATTAAGCAAAGCTAATCCTAATTAAGCTCCTAACTAACCTCTTCTAGAAGCTCCCTCCTAACTAATCACATCTAGAAGCTTCTCCTCTAACTAACTTTTGGAGGGAAATTCAAATCTCCTCAACAAACTTTTGGAGGGAAACTTAAAATTCAAATCCTAGATCTAGGGTTTAGATATCTATAAATAGGAGCCTAGATCTAAGGGTTGAGGTTGTTCTTCATTAGTTGTTAATCTTTTAGTTAGCTAGTTCATTCCCTCTTACATCATCTTCTTCCACAAGTCTAGTGACAAGGCTTGTGCGAAACCCTAACCCTAATTCCACTCCAAATTCAAGATCTTGAGTACCAATCAAGCAAGAAGCCCTTCAACTTTTTAGGAGCCGAGCCGATCTTCAATCGGGCAAGTGATCCAAGCCGATCCGCGACTCACGGAGACGAGCGAAGCCAAATCGACGATCGAGTTCTTCCTCTTGTAGTTCTTGAGCGAATGTAACAAAATTGTGGATATAAATATAAGGTGAAATTCTTGAATCTTGCTTTCTTTTAATTCTTGCATCATGATTAGATCTCAATTTGTAATTGTTGTTCTTGTTGTGATGTTTGAGTAAAACTCCACTCGTCGAGGAGCCGAGACGATCAATAGAAAGATGATGTAACAAATCTCAAAACGATTTTTAAGTCCTACGAGTTTTGTAAACCCTAGCAAGTTCAAGAATCGATGACCTAGTTTCGTTGCGATGCTTTCTTGATTGTGATCGCTCGAAATTAGGGATCTACGATCGTTTCTTGAATTTACTAGAGGCTAGAATGTGAATGATATCGACGAAAGAACAAGGGATAAGATGAAACCCTAGTTTCACTAGAAATCCCTAATTCTTGTCGATCATCATCGATCTAGTATCAATTCATCGAAGGATAAGAATACGTCATTATAAGATTACATCACATCTATAGATCCGATCGATTCCTACGAGCCTCATTTCGATTCTTGATATTTTGTTGGAAAAATCATCAAACTATCAATTCTTGATTCTATCTTTTTCTTGTTATTAGATCTATATTTTCTAATTCTTGAACTTCAAATATAAATCATGAATTGTTTTGTTTTTTTTCTTTAAAGTTTCGACTCATCTAATTCAAAAGACGAACTATTACACTGTCCCTGTGGACGATCCGCACTCACTTACAATCTACATCCGACACCGTAGTTGATTGCGGTCAAATAATTCTTTGATTGTGAATTTTATTCATTTTCTTAAACACACACAAAGAAATGACAATCACCTGGCCATCAACCGTGGCCGGTGCGGAACAAAAACCGGCGTTTAAAAAAATTTGGCGCTAACGTATCCGTCTAGATCGAACTATAAACCATTACTAGCAAACTATAAAAGCTAAACTACAAGGTTAGAATGGTTATACCGAATGAACAAAGTCCTGTTGGCTATAGTGCCCTCAAGTCAATCATTGGATCACAGGCACGTGATTGCAATGATTGAGGGAGGACCTATACTGGTAGAACAGTCTTACTCGAGATGATAGTATGCAATCTGGTTTGTCTTTATCATCGTGTACATGCTTCAGGTGACATTACAGATCACTATTACATGTTGATAGAGCCCATAGGATTCATGCTTGAGTACTAGCAGTATGATGGCGATCATATACGTGGGAGTTTGGTGGTCTATAAGCACATCTTTAAAGTGTCTCTAGTCGTGGGAGTTTCGAGATTGGGCATCGATACTCCAAAAGTAGACTAGTGTATATTGATCGAGACCCCGAGGAGGGAAGGTGGACGGTATCACAAGCCATTGGTGTTAGTTGGTTCACCTAAGATGTATACAGATGCTCATTGGGTTATGAGTAACCGGACGGACTCGCCGGGAACATGCTAGTTGGTATTATACCTATTGTCAGATAGCAGTTCCCTGGTGACATGTGTACAGATTAGTATATCGACCTGAGATCGTCATTTGTCTCGTGTGAGTTCCCACCGTGCATTGATTACTACACTACCACTGTTAGTTATATGTATGCCCTAGAGGCCATTACTATACATGTGATGTATATTGTAGTGGATGCTTGGACATATATAGGGATGACTTTCTTGCTCGACATGATAGTATGCTATCTGGTTACTCTTTACCTTAACGTGTACACTGATTGTCTCTCTGTTACATGTTGGTAAAGCCCTTAGGATGTGTACTTGACTACCTGGACTATGATGCGGATCATACTAGTGGGGACATGGTAGTCCATAAGTATATCCTTCAAAGTCCCTAGTCGTGGGTGTATCGAGACGGGGCATCGATATACCAGAGTAGACTAGCCTATACCTTCTCGACCCATACAGATGGGCGATGGATGATCCCATATCCATTGGTGTTTGACATCAGAGATGATATACGGGTGCTCAGTGGAGACTGGGCACACTGTACGGACTCGCCGAGAACTCCCAGATGGTATTATACCTTACGTCAGATGGCAGTTCTCTGGTGACACTGGTACAGGTTAGTCTGTAGACCCGAGATCGTCATAGAGTCTTGTGTGATTCCCACCGTGCTTTGATTTCCACCTTACCACGTCCAAAAGGGCGTGCAAAACGGTGGTTTTTGGGTACAGTCCCGAGTCACATGGAGGCAATGAGCGATAGGAGGGGTTTCGTCTCTTCCGGTATTGGGGGTTGATGTTGCGCTTTGCTCGATTGGCCATAACAGGGAAGTCCCTGGCCAGGACTGGTTTAGAGATATACTGGTAAGTGTTACCAGTAGTTTCTCGACCCGTTATGAGCCTCTCATCGGCATGACTTATCGGTTATTGGGGTCTGACGTTTACCACCCCTAGACTTGATATGCGACATATCAGACGAGGAGACCGGACTGTACGGTATTGTCACTGTCAGGCTTTTTGCAGTAGTTGGAGCGGGCTTGCTTGCTGATCTTCTGATCGCTCAATACCCGGGTAGCCGTTACGTCCAGCTAGTACCGCTGACGGCTTATGGGTGCTTGATTTGATCATCACCTACTGCCGGCGTATTGACGAGTCTTTAGAGTCCTACATAGAGGTTGTACTGGCTCAGGCAAAACTAGATAGGAGCGCATATGTGATATGTGCGGGACCGAGAATAATGCGTGTATGTGATACCGAATTCCATTCTCGCGATGTTTGTGTCGATAGGTTATAAGCGATATAACCAAGTTATCGAATCAAGGGTTGATTCGATAAGTCGATACATTGAATGTTAGTCGGTTATATGTGATATAACCGGATTGTTAAGTCAAGTATTGATTTAATAATTTAGTGTATGATTGTATATATGATATACTGATTTACATTAACTAACATTGGTTCACTTTAAGCATTTGTTTTTCTCACTTGTGCACAAGTTAATTTATATGTGATATATATTCATTTGTGTACAAATTTGTATCATGGTTGTTGATACAAATGTCATGGGTGTACAAGAGTTATACCATACTAATTATAGGTTTAGGTTTTTATATTTAAAGTAATTCAAAAACAATTGGATAATGAGCTAACATACATGAAGCTTCATGAAGCTTATGGATGCTTTGACTTATTCCACTTGTTTTGTTTTACTTAATATATTTACTAACCTAACCACTATAATTAACACTGGTAAAGTCTCTTCATGAGTTAGCATTTGATACTAACTCACCATGGTTAGCTTATTCTCTCTCTTGATTATTATCCATTTTCATTTGAGCTCATCTTCTTCCTCCTTGAGTTTTCATTCTAGGGTTTGAAAAAGAGAGAGATGCAAATTGAGAAATGAAATTCTAAAGTGTACCCATTTCCTATCTCACCATCCTCTACTAGACTAGCACTTTAGTTTAGGGTGTTTGCATCACTAATTCTTTGGTTAGTGAGGTAGAAGCTTGAGTCCGTATTCCCTCGACGTAGATCATCTTCAGCATCGAAGACTTCAAGCGATCCCGTTGCAACTTTCTCATGGAGCCGTCCGAGAGTCCGGGAGCCGATTATCGCAGCGAAGGGACGACATCAAGGAGCTTAAGAAGTGAAGGACCGATCTACAAAGGTTGTATTTTCGTATCCCTTTAGAGTAAATGTGATTTACTTGCATATGTTCGCCTAATCTCTAGTTAACGATCTTGTTTAGAGTTATTCGGCACGGCTAAAATTTTAATCCGGCATGGTCGATGCCTTGTAGAGCCTCCTTAGAGTGCCTAGTAACCCTACAGTGGTATCAGAGCCTAGCTAAAGAATTAGGCGATGTGTTTACGAAGTTAAAACTCCGAACGAACCCGAACACGACAAACTAAACCCCTCTCTGTACATTTTTTAAAATCTGGGATTTTTCTGAATTAAAAATGCCTAAAAAATTCAGCAGGCAATTTTAAGGACACCTGTGCAAAACGACAATGTTTGGCCTCCAAAGTGCCGCGGAACCGCGGCACGAGCATGGATCGTGCGGCGGTTCCGCGGCCAAAAGATGACGTCACCGTTGTTGTTTTGCACAGTAATGTTTATTTTTAATTCCCTGATATTTTATGGGTATTTTTATTTGACTCAAGTGTTGAGTAATTTTGGGGTTTATTTTGTAGTCGTTGTTTTCGATCGGAATATTTAATTTCGTAATGTTTTCCGGATATTTAGAAAGTGTTAAAAAGTTCGAACGGATATCAATAGCTCACTTTTTCCCGACCCGGAAAATTTCCAAGTGTTGGATTTTTCCGTTTGTTTAAGAACGTCTAGATCGTGCAAGTTACGCGATGGACCCTCTAGAAGACAACAAACCTTAACTCGATTATGTGACCGTCTTGAACTGCCCTTTGAACCTTAGGATTTGGGGCAGTACGGCGTGCCACATGTGAGGCGTTGGCTTGACCCTTCTACGGCTGGATCATTGGTACTGTGGCATGTGATGGATGTTTTTAAACTCCCCTCAAGTGTTGAGAATATTTGGGAAAACTTGGGTGTTTGATCATTCGATCGGAAAGTTTAATATTGTCTATTTATCTGGAATGTGATACAATATTTGGAATCCACAAGTAGTTATGAGATAACTGATTTGGAAGTTATAAACATAGCACTTTAGTCTCATTTGATCGGTTGCCATGGAATTTTGATGCGATCAAAAGTCCGTCGCAATCACGTAGCGTACGCGGATACTCGCCGGGTAAACTTAATAGACAGCCATGCCCCATAGCCCCGACCAAGAGAATGTAGGAGAACCCCGTCGCCGAAAGCATCCGTTCGGATGCTCGCGGCAGCGGTGTTCCGCTTTAGTGCACTTCGTCGACGGCGTCCGGGGGTACGGCCGTCTACTAAAGTTTGCGACGAGCATTCGATCGCATATCGGGAAACTTGTTGAATTACCCGACTACATATTGAAAAGTGTTTTCGATATAGAGACTAAAATGCGGGGTTTATAAATGTTAGGCATGCGATGTCTAAGGAGGTTGCGGATTCCAACTGTTGTAGTTTTACACTTTCTTTTCTGCGACCGTAAGTGTAATATGTGATATCGCCGATTTCGTTGCTATATGTCAATGACAATTGGAATGCGCATATTTACTTACGTTGATGACATGTGATATTATGTGTTGCTGGATATATTATATTGGATCGTCGCGTTTTGAATAGCCGGGTTTTTTTTATGTGAGATGAGAGTTTTTATTTTCATTCATGTAAATTTAAATGTATGTAATATGTTGGATATATGTATGCCCTAGAGGCCATTATATGATAGTGGATGTATCTGTACATGTATATATATATATATATATATATATATATATATATATATATATTCAGTATACATTCTTGCTCGACATGATAGTATGCTATCTGGTTCTACTTTATCTGACATGTTGATTTGATCATGCTTTTATTCATTTATACATGCTGATAAAGCCCTGAGGATATCGGCTTGACTACAGTGATTATGATAGAGATCATACTAGTGTGACATCTGTAGTTTATAAGCATATCCTGAAATGTCCCTAGTCGGAGGTGTATCGAGACGGGGCATCGATATTGTTAGGCATGCCTAGCACCCTATGTAGAGTTTTGAAGCATCACATGTCTCAAAGTTTATATTTTTATGGTGCTAAACAAGCATACAAAGGAATCGATCCTAGAAAATTAGGGTTTCGAAAGTTAAAGCGAATAAAAACTAGGGTTTCGAGACTACTACCTTTGTAGCTCCCTTTCACTGGACTCTTTGGTCTCTTGGGTGTTGGAAGAAGGTCCTCTTGAAGTCCTCTCACGTCCACGACGATCCACCCGGAGTTCCTCGTCCAAGCTCGCAACTTCGATTATCACGATGAGAAACGAAGAGAACACTCTAAACAAGTTGGCTAAACTTGTATAGAATGATGTTGTGGTTTAGATTCTCACTTCAAAAACCTTTCTTTATGTGTGTTTTACTCACTAGAAAAAACTAGAGAGCAAATGGTGAAGGAGGATGAAGATGGTAGCTTTCTTTTAACAAGAGTAAAAATGATAACCATTGAAAAGAAATGAAATATATCTTTATATATTTTATTTCTTCTCACTACAAACCATGGTTAAATCTTTGAGTTATTATTTAATTAGGGTTTAAAACATATAAGGAAAGTTTAATCCAAGGTCAAGGGTAGGTGAGAATGGTTAGGTTAAAGAAGAGTGTAGAAACAACTCAAGAATTATCCTTTCCTTTTCTATTTTGTTTTAAACATAAAATTAAATAATAATCCATATATTTATCCATGGTGTGAGTCTTATATTGCCACCATTTCCATGTATAAACAACCATGATAGATGGGTGTATGTATGTATGTATGTATGTATGTATGCACATCCATATGTGAATGAAACTAGAAAGAAAGAAAGAAACACATACATGCATGCATACATCCATCATATTCAAGAAAGGTTTTAAGTGAGAAAACTAATGGTTAAATGATAAATCAACACTTGATTTATCAATCCGGCCATATCACATATGACCCCACCAAAAGCAAGCCGCCCGATCAATGTTCGGTATCCTATACGCGCATTTTAATCGGGTCCATGCGCATATCGCATACGCGCACCACAACGTTTCGCCTGGACTGGGTAACTCCTTTGTGGGACTCTAAGACTCGTCAATACGCCGGCAGAGGGTGATGATCATATCAAGCACCCCCAAGCCGCAAGCGGTCAGCTAAACGTAACGGCCACCCGGGTATTGAGCGATCAGAAGAAAACAAGCGAACCTGCTACAACTCCCGTCGAGCCAACCGGCAACACTACCGTACAGTCCGGTCTCTTCGTCAGATATGCTGCATATAGAGCCTAGGGATTGTCACGTCGACCCCAATAACTCAATAAGTCGTGCCGGTGAATGGTCTATAACAGATCGAGAAACTACTGATAACACTTATCAGCAAATCTCAGCAGCCCTGGCCAGGGACTTACTGATATAACCAGTCGGGCACAGCACAGCGTTAACTCCCAATACCGGGAGAGACGAAACCCCTCCTATCGCTCATTGCCTTCGTGTGACTCGGGACTGTACCCAACAGCCACCTGTTTCCACGACTCAGTAGAGCCGTGGTAGGGTGGCAATCAAAGTACAGTGGGAGAACACACAAGACTCTATGACGATCTCGGGTCTACAGACTAACTTGTACCAGTGTCACCTGAGAACTGCTATCCGACGATAGATATAATTCCATATAGGAGTTTTCGGTGAGTCCGTCCAGTGTACCCAGTCACCACTGAGCACCCGTATATGATCTTGATGTCAAACATCGATGAATGTGGGAACATTCATCGCCCATCGTATGGGTCTAGTATCATATACGCTAGTCTACTCTGGTATATCAATGCCCCGTCTCGATATACCTACGACTAGGGACTTTCCAGGATATGCTTATAGACTACAGATGTCCCACTAGTATGATCTCCATCATAATCAGAGTAGTCAAGCCGATATCCTCAGTGCTTTATCAGCATGTTGTTAGTTATGTATATGCCCTAGAGGCCATTGTTGTACATATGATGTATATTATGATGGATGCTTAGATATATACAGAGAGGACTTTCTTGCTCGTCATGATAGTATGCTATTTGGTTTCACTTTATCTAAACATGTTGACTTGTATTGGTTTACTGTTTTACTCTCACATGTTGATAAAGGCCTTAGGATCTGTACTCGACTACTGGGACTATGATGAGATCATACTAGTGGGGCCGCGGTAGTCGATGAGTACATCCTATAACTGTTCCTAGTCGAGGGTATATCGAGATAGGGCATCGATACACCAGAGTAGACTAGCGTATACGCATCTTAACCCATATGATGGGCGATGGATGATCCCATATCCATCGGTGTTTGACATCAGAGATGGTGTACGGGTGCTCAGTGGAGACTGGGTACACTGGACGGACTCGCCGAGAACTCCCAGATGGTGATATACCACACGTCAGATGGCAGTTCTCCGGTGACACAGGTACAGGGTAGTCTGTAGACCCGAGATCGTCATAGAGTCTTGTGTGATTCCCACTGTGCTTTGATTTCCACCTTACCACGTCCAAGAGGGCGTGCAAAACGGTGGCTTTTGGGTACAGTCCCGAATCACATGGAGGCAATGAGCGATAGGAGGGGATTCGTCTCTCCCGGTATAGGGAGTTGATGTTGTGCTGTGTTCGATTGGCTATAACTGGAAGTCCCTGGCCAGGGCTGATATAGAGATTTACTGGTAAGTGTTACTAGTAGTTTCTCGACCCGTTATGAGCCATACATCGACACGACTTATCGGTTACTGGGGTCTGACGTATACCACCCCTAGACTTGATATGCGACATATCAGACGAATAGACCGGACTGTACGGGAGTGTTACTGATCGGATTCACAGGAGAACGCACAGGCTAGCTTGTTGATCTTCTGATCGCTCAATACCTGGGTGGCTGTTACGTTTAGCTGACCGCTTGCAGGTTGTGGGTGTTTGATATGATCATCACCCGCTACCGGCGTATTGACGATTCTTTAGAGTCCTACACAGAGGTTTTTTGGCTCAGGCGAAACGGAGTAGAGGCACATATGTGATATGTGCAGGACCGAGAATAATGCGATATGGGATACCGTATTATATTCTCGCGATATTTAGATATGAACCGGGACATCGGATCAAGTGTTGATTCGATGAATCGGTACATGATATATTAGTCGGTTATATTCGATATAGCCGGATCGTCGGATCAAGTGTTGATTCGATGATTTAATATATAATAATATATATGATATATTATTATATTAACTAATATTGGCTTGCTTTATTATTTCATTTTCTCACTGGATGATACATTGATATATATGTGATATATGTTAATTGTATTATTTTCTTTTGTTGCAAATATATAATATATATATGTGATATATATTATTGTGACATGATATGATTAATTGTTAAACATGTTTAAGGATGATTAATTGAGGTTAGGGTTTGATTAGGGTTAGATGCTTCAAGTTCCTTCTAGAAGCATTTTTCTTTTGTCATTTGTAAAGATATTTTGGATGACACATTTTTAACTTAACCAAACCCTAACTCTAGTTGTTTCTCTACACATTCTCATCCATTCATCCTTGACCATGGTTATATATCAATCATATGTTTTATTTCTATTCATCACAAAAGAAAAAGGATTATCATTATCTTTTCATTATCATCTTCTTCCTTCTTCAAGAAAGCTTGCTAGTTTTTCTTAAGTGATGAAATAAAATGAGAAAATGATATTAAAAGAAAGCAAAATTACTACTCTCTCATCCTCATCTCATCTAGCCCATGGGATTAGTGTGTTCTTCTCTTTTGAGTGAGAAAGCTTGAGTCGAAGCAACTTCAAGGTAGATCATCGGAGATTTGGAATACTTCGAGCTAGCATGGATCGTTCGAGTCGTGGAGCCTCTCATGAGTCCGGGAGATCGTGGATCGCGGCAAAGGGACTTCTACTCGGAGCTTGTGAAGTGAAGGAGCGGACTACAAAGGTTGTAATCCCTCACACTTAGATAAAAGTTATCTTCTTGCATGTTAAACCCTAATAATCTAGCAAAAATCCCGGCTTTGGGTTGTTCGGCACGTCTAAAATTTAATCCGGGCATGTTTGATGCCTTATGAACCTTCACAAGAGTGCCTAGGAACCCTATACATGTATGAAAGAATAAAAGCATGATCAAATCAACATGTCAGATAAAGAAGAACCAGATAACATACTATCATGTCGAGCAAGAATGCATACTGAATATATATATACATGTATAGATACATCCACTATCATATAATGGCCTCTAGGGCATACATATATCCAACAGATATACCAGAGTAGACTAGTGTATATGATACTAGACCCATGTGATGGGCGATGGATGTTCCCACATTCATCGAGGTTTGACATCAAGATCATATACGGGTGCTCAGTGGTGACTCGGTATACTGGACGGACTCACCGAGAACTCCTATATGGAATTATATCTATCGTCGGATAGCAGTTCTCAGGTGACACTGGTACAGGTTAGTCTGTAGACCCGAGATCGTCATAGAGTCTTGTGTGCTCTCCCACTGTACTTTGATTACCACCCTACCACGGCTCTACTGAGTCGTGCAAACAGGTGGCCGTTGGGTACAGTCCCGAGACACACGAAGGCGATGAGCGATAGGAGGGGTTTCGTCTCTCCCGGTATTGGGAGTTGATGATGTGCTATGCTCGACTGGTTATATCAGTAAGTCCTTGGCCAGGGCTGCTGAGATTTACTGATAAGTGTTATCAGTAGTTTCTCGATCTGTTATTGACCATTCACTGGCATGACTTATTGAGTTATTGGGGTCGACGTTACCATCCCTAGACTCGATATACAGCATATCTGACGAAGAGACCGGACTGTACGGTAGTGTTGCAGGTTGGCTCGACGGGAGTTGTAGCAGGTTCGCTTGTTTTCTTCTGATCGCTCAATACCCGGGTGGCCGTTACGTTTAGCTGACCGCTTGCGGCTTAAGGGTGCTTGATATCACCCACTACCGGCGTATTGACGAGTCTTAGAGTCCCACAAAGGAGTTTCCTAGTCCAAGCGAAACGTTGTGGTGCGTGTATGCGATATGCACATGGACCCGGTTAAAATGCGCGTATAGGATACCGTATATTGATCGGGCGGCTTGCTTTTGGTCGGGTCGTATGTGATATGACCAGATTGATAAATCAAGTGTTGATTTATCATTTAACCATTAGCCTCTCACTAGAAATGCTATCTTGTTTCTTTTGGATGTATGCATGCATGTATGCATTCATTCTTGTTCATGCACATATGGATGTGCATGCACACATGCATACATACATCATTCTATCATGGTTGTTTATACATAGAAATTGGTGGCAATATAAGACTCACACCTTGGTTATTTATATGGATTATTACTTATATTTGTTTTAAAACAAAATGAAAAAGGAAAGGATAATTCATGGTTTGTTTCTAGTCTCTTCTTTGACCTAACCATGCTCACCTACCCTTAACCATGGATTAAACTTTCCTTTCATGTTTTAACTCAAATTAAATAATATCTTCATAATTTAACCATGGTTTGAGATGAGAAGAAATAAATATATATACATATATTTTCTTTTTCTTTTTATGAGTTTATCTTCTCTTCTTCTCAAAAATAGCCATCATCTTCTTCAACCTTGAGCTCTTGCTCTCTAGACTTTTCAAGTGAGCAAAATACACATAAAGATAGGATTTTGAAGTGAGAAAGAGAACCACAACACCATTCTACACAAGTCTAGCCCATTTGTTTAGAGTGTTTGCTTCATTTCATCTTCTTGTTAAAGTGAAGTTGATAGCTTGGACAAAGGAGCTTCGGGTGGATCGTCGTGGACGTTAGAGGACTTCAAGCTAATCTTTTTCCAACTCTTAAGTGCCCAAGGAGTCTACAAAAGGGAGCTACAAAGGTTGTAGTCTCAAAACCCATACCTTTATAACATATGATGTTAGTTAAAGATCATGAAACCCTAATTTTCTAGGATAAGATCCTTTGTATGCTTACTTAGCACCATAAAAATTTGATCTTTGTGACATGTGATGCTTCCAAACCTCTCATAGGGTGCTAGGTAAACCTTACATTGGTATCAGAGCCGACCTAGAACATTAGGCGACACTTTTACGAAGTAAAAATCCCGATCGGATCAAAATACGACTTTTCGAGACCCTCTCTGGACAAATTTTAAAATCTGACATTTTTCAGAATTAAAAATACTTAAAAAATACAGCAGGAAAATATAAGAAATACTGTGAAATACGAACCCATGATCTGATCAAACCGCCGCGGAACCGCGGCAAATCCTTGCTTAGGCTGCTGTTCCGCGGCCATACAGAGGCTTCATGGCTTCGTTTTTGCACAGTAACTCCTAAAACTGCTTGTATATTGTTTTAGGTATGTTTAATATGAATCCAGTACTGTTATTTCTGGAGATGGTTTTGGACTCGTCGATTCGATCGGAATTTTCATTTCGTTTCTTTTCCGGGTAAACTAGAAAGTATTGAAGTGTTCGAACGACTATCATTTGCTCACTTTTCACGGGGTTTAAATCTTTTGGAGATACGTGCAAGTTTTTTGGTGGACCCTCTAGAAGACAACAAACCTTAACTCGATTATGTGACCGTCTTGAACTTCCCTTTGAACCTTAGGGTTTGGGGCAGTACGGCGTGCCACATGTGAGGCGTTGGCTTGACCCTTCTACGGCTGGACCGCTACTACTGTGTCACACTCCGGGTTTTTGAACTCCGTTCAAGTGTTGAGCTTTAGGGAACCTTGGGTATTTGATCGTTCGGTCGAAAACTTTAATACTGTATATTTATCTGGAATGTGATACAATATGTGGAATTCATATAGTTTAGGCATGAAATACGAAGTATGTGATATTTCGCATTTATGATGTCTAAAGAGAATGTGGATTCCAAATATTGTAGTTTTACACTTTCTTTTCTGTGACCGTAAGTGTAGTATGTTCGATATCGCCGGTTTCGTTGCTATACATCAACGACAATTGGGGTACGCATACTTACTTACATTGATGATATATGATATTATGTGTCGCTGAGATATGATGTGCATGATTGTCGCGATTGAATAGCCGGGGGGTTTTATGTGAGATGAGAGTTTTATATTTTCATTCATGTAAATTCAAATGTAATGTAATATTCTTTTATTTGGGGCACTTCCGGGTTGAGGTTGTGTCACCAGTGTTGTATATTATTTACTTTTCCGCATTAGGATAGACCCAAGGTGGGGAGCACAAGTGACTGGGTTCTGGGGTTCAGTGGGAGGCCATCTCGAGGAGTCGAGACCGGGTCTCCTAAACTCCAGGATTGGTAGGGTCGCTTGCCGCTCTCGTAGGGGTCTAGGGGTGTGGGCTTGGCTATTCATCGCGACTGTGGAATCCGTATTTTCTATTATTGGCTAAATACTAAATACGGACGTCCTAGTATATCCCACATTATATATATGTTTCTGCTGCCTGTATTCTGTGATATCTGAGACGAATGATATATTATATATGAGATATATAGTAGACGTTGCTTATGTTTTACACCCGCGCTTGTCCCGTCCCGGTATGCCGTTAGTTAAGTAACCTAACGGTGCATAACGGAACATTGCGGCGAATGCGGATGGCATAAACGTACGTATTATTTTCGTTTCTTTTCTGTGATTGGCTTAAGGACTTAAATGATGGGATTACATTAATATGATTAATGTAAAGAAAATAAACCTAAAAAAGATGTTGTAGAATCGGATTTTAAAACCATTCGGCTCTTTATGAAAAAGCTGTATTTCAAAAAAAAAACTGCGGAGCACAAGCCACTCATTTTCAAAACCATTTGATTCTACGACGATATCAAGTTCAAAGCGTTAAAGATTTTCTTAAAAATCATCCGCAACCCTCCGTCATTTTAGGAAGTAGAGTACTTAGTATTCGTGCTACGTTTGTTGACTTTAGTTAAGGCGTAGTGTACGGTAGCTAAGTGATGTCTTCCTACACTGCATATGATGCAGATTAATTAGGACATTCATGCGACTTTGTTGACCATAGTTAAGGGTCATATGGGTGGGTCTAATTGATCAAGAAATGACGGGTAGAACTTGACTGGTACTTATGATTTGTTGACCATAGTTAAGGTCATAAGTACTAGGGGTAAAAATTACATCGGGAATTTCAAGAGTTGAAATTTGCAATGAGATCGCATACCTTCCATGTTATGGTTGGATCCCGATCCCACTGTGGGCAATAGTTGCTCCTAGGAGAGTTTTGCAGTTTACAATTAGCTAACTCATTAGGTGTCTAGAAAAGTGTTAACGGGGCTACGCCTCTGGGAAAACGAGGTTTACTTTAATTAGGTCCGTACGAAAGCATGGGGAACCTCCCTCAAGTACCGACACTGGCCTGGCTGAACGGTTAGCGAAGTTGTAGACTGTAATTAATCCTGGCTAGTTTTCTTTTTAAGGTTTGAAAGAAAAACTTGATTAAAGCAGTGGGAGACATCGATTAGACAAGATAATAACCAATCTGATCTATGCAAGAGCTTTCGCTGAGTGTATTCTTTTCTCTCTCTTAATGGCAGATACCAATGATTGGACTCAAGCTTCTACTAGATAAAAATAAACTGAATGGGACCAATTATAAAGACTGGCTGAGGAATCTGAAAATTGCCTTGACTTATGATAAAGTATCATATGTCCTCACGGCTTCAGCCCCGCCCGTCCCAGGTCCAAAATCCTCAGTTGCGGACATTGAAGTCCGCAAGACATGGGACGCTGACTGTGCCACGGCCAAATGCCTCGCGCTTGCATCGATGGACAATACACATCAAAAGCAGCACGAGAATATGGACATTCAAACCATATTCCTCCATACAAAGGAGTTGTATGGAGAGCAATCCCGCGTATTACGATACGAAGTATCAAAGAAATTGTTTCAGATGCGAATGGCCCCTGGCACACCGGTAGGTGATCATGTTCTGAAGATGATAGATCTTATAGAAGAGCTTGAGGACCTAGGATGGACAATGGACAATGAACAATATACGGATATTATTCTGCAGTCCCTCCCCTCCACCTTTGCTCAGTTCATAGTTAACTTCAACATGCACGGCATGGAGAAGGAGCTACCTGAACTCCTTAATATGTTAAGGAGTGCAGAGAGCACTATGAAATCGATGAAAACTCCCGTTATGACTATTGGGCAATCTTCTTCTTCTCGCCCAAAAGCTAAGGCCAAAGGAAAGAAAAAGAAGAAGCCCACCAATCCTAAGGGTGAAGTTAAAAAGGTGAAGGGAAAGGAAAAGTCCAAAGCTGGAGACTCGGGGAAAGGCGAATGTTTTCATTGCCACAAGACAGGACATTGGAAGCGCAACTGTACAGAGTACTTGAACCTCAAGAAGAAGCATGGGGATGCTTCCGCTTCACGTGTGTTTGTGACAGAAAACTGTTTTTCAATAAACTCTGCTTCCTGGGTATTAGATACCGGTTCAGGTTCTCACATTTGCAATTCTATGCAGGGACTGAGAAATAGCAAAGTTTTGAAGACAGGTGACCATACTCTCCGCGTTGGAAATGGTTCCAATGTACATACAGTCGCAGTGGGAGAGTATCACTTGGGGTTGCCATCTGGATGTATTTTGGTTTTGAACCCATGTTATTTTGTACCAAGTATGCTATGTAATATAATATCAGTTTCTTTGTTAGACAATGAAGGATATATCTTTATATTGCAGAACAATGTTATGAACATTCACCTGAATCAAATGTTGGTTGGGTATGGTACACTTAATAACGGGATATACGTCCTAAATCAACACACAGTTTTCAGTATACAATACACTAATAAAAGAAAACTTTCAGAATTAAATGAAGCTTTTCTTTGGCACTGTAGACTTGGTCATATTAACGAAACAAGACTAAACAAGTTACACAAAGATGGATATTTAAACTCTTTTGAATATAAATCTTATGCGACTTGCCAGTCTTGTATCAAGGGTAAAATGACCAAAACTCCGTTTACCGGATACGGAGAAAGAGCTACTGAGCTCCTAGGCATTATACATAGTGATGTATGCGGGCCAATGTCTACACAGGCTAGAGGCGGTTTTTCTTACTTCATTACGTTCACTGACGATTTCTCAAGATTCGGTCATGTATTTTTATTAAAGCACAAGTCCGAAGCTTTCGAGAAATTCATTGAATATAAACAAGAAGTAGAAAAACAAACCGGCTTGAGTATCAAGATGCTTCGATCAGATCGAGGTGGGGAATACCTTAGTACAGAATTTGCAAACTTCCTAAAAGAGAATGAGATTCTCTCTCAGCTCACTCCTCCTTACACACCACAGCACAACGGTGTGTCTGAACGACGGAATAGGACCCTATTAGATATGGTCCGATCCATGATGAGTGATGCTTAGTTACCCGTCTCATTTTGGGGGCATGCATTGGAGACTGCAGCGTTTCTACTAAACAGGGTTTCGACCAAAACCGTGTCTACCATGCCATATGAGATATGGCATGGGAAGAGACCATCTCTTAAAAGAATTAAGATTTGGGGTTGCCCGGCCTATGTTAAAAAGCAGAATCCGGACAAACTCGAGACACGGTCAGTCATGTGTAATTTTGTGGGGTATCCAAAGAATTCTTATGGATATCTATTCTACCACAAACAGGAACAAAAGGTGTTTGTTTCTCAGTATGCCACATTCTTGGAAAAAGAGTTTTTCACAGATAAAGATGATGACAAAGTGGTGGATCTAGAAGAGGTTCTAGAGACACAAACTACAAATGACGATTTGGTTGAACCGGGTGTTGCAATAGAAACTGAAGAACCTCGGCCACTCCGAAGGTCTGGTAGGACTTCTCGCCCACCAGAGAGGTACTACGGTTTCCTCATTGATGGTGACGGAGAAGACTGCATCATGGATGATGATGATCCTACCAGTTTTCAGCAAGCTATCACGAGTGGAGACTCTGTGAAGTGGCTGGATGCCATGAGATCCGAAATGGAGTCTATGTACACCAACAAAGTATGGACTTTGGACATTGTACCCCCTGGGGTAAAACCTGTGGGATGCAAATGGATCTTTAAAAGAAAGATTGGTGTAGAAGGGCAGGTAGAGACCTATAAGGCAAGACTTGTGGCGAAAGGCTTTCGTCAAAGACCAGGTTTGGACTATGACGAAACTTTTTCGCCCGTAGCCATGCTTAAATCCATTCGGATCCTACTTGCTATTGCTGCTCACTACGACTATGAAATCTGGCAGATGGACGTTAAAACAACATTTCTAAATGGAGATTTAGGAGAATGCGTTTATATGGATCGGCCAGAGGGCTTCATTGACAGTGGGAGCAGCGAGAAAGCATGTAGATTGCTTAAATCCATATATGGGTTAAAGTAGGCATCTCGGAGTTGGAACATCTGTTTCGATGATGTTATCAAAGAGTTTGATTTCATCAAAAATCCAGATGAACCTTGTGTTTATAAGAAGGCTGTAGGAAGAGCTGTCACATTCCTCATACTGTACGTGGATGACATTCTTCTGATAGAAAATGATATTCCTATGCTACAGTCGGTCAAATCTTTCTTATCACTAAGGTTCTCTATGAAGGACCTGGGTGATGCCACATACATCCTGGGTATAAGGATCTATAGGGATAGATCCAAAAAGTTATTGGGATTGTCCCAAAGCAGGTACATTAACACCATCCTAAAAAGGTTTAGTATGTAAGACTCCAAGTGGGGTGCCTTACCCGCTTGCCATGAGGTCACTCTCTCCAAGGATTCTTGTCCAAAGACCGATGAAGAGAGAGCTCGCATGAGCATTATACCCTATGCTTCGGCAGTAGGATCTATAATGTATGCGATGTTATGTACATGCCCAGATGTAGCTTATGCACTTAGTGTTGTAAGCAGGTATCAATCCAACCCAGGGGAGAACCACTGGACAGCTGTGAAGAACATTCTTAAGTACTTACGAAGGACTAAAGAATTGTTCTTGGTGTATGGTAATGCAGATCTCCAAATGAAGGGCTTTACCGATTCGAGCTTCCAGAGAGATAAGGACGATAGCAAATCTATCTCAGGGTTTGTATTTACCCTCAATGGAGGGGCGGTAAGTTGGAAGAGTTCCAAACAGGATCCCGTTGCAGACTCTACGATAGAGGCTGAGTACATTGCTGCAAATGATGCCGTCAAGGAAGCCGTCTGGATGAAGAAGTTCGTCTCGGAGCTAGGAGTAGTTCCAACCATTATTGATCCAATACCCTTGTATTGTGATAATAATGGGGCTATGGCGTTAGCCAAGGAGCCCAGGTCCCATCAGCGGTCCAGACACATCCTGAGGCGCTTTCATTTGATCCGGGAGATTGTAGATCGCCGCGAGATCGAGATTAAGAGAGTCGACACAAAGAATAACGCCGCGGATCCACTCACCAAGGCCCTCCCTCAGCCACAGCATGAGCGACTTTTTGGGATGTTGGGTATGAGATACGCCAATAACTGGCCTTAGTGCAAGTGGGAGATTGTTGGATATATGTATGCCCTAGAGGCCATTATATGATAATGGATGTATCTGTACATGTATATATATAAATATATTCGGTATACATTCTTGCTCGACATGATAGTATGGTATCTGGTTCTACTTTATCTGACGTGTTGATTTGATCATGCTTTTATTCATTTATACATGCTGATAAAGCCCTGAGGATATCGGCTTGACTACAGTGATTAGGATAGAGATCATACTAGTGGGACATCTGTAGTTTATAAGCATATCCTGAAATGTCCCTAGTCGGAGGTGTATCGAGACGGGGCATCGATATACCAGAGTAGACTAGCGTATATGATACTAGACCCATGTGATGGGCGATGGATGTTCCCACATTCAGCGATGTTTAACATCAAGATCATATACGGGTGCTCAGTGGTGACTGGGTACACTGGACGGACTCACCGAGAACTCCTATATGGAATTATATCTATCGTCGGATAGCAGTTCTCAGGTGACACTGGTACAGGTTAGTCTGTAGACCCGAGATCGTCATAGAGTCTTGTGTGCTCTCCCACTGTACTTTGATTACCACCCTACCACGGCTCTACTGAGTCGTGCAAACAGGTGGCCGTTGGGTACAGTCCCGAGACACACGAAGGCGATGAGCGATAGGAGGGTTTTGTCTCTCCCGGTATTGGGAGTTGATGCTGTGCTGTGCTCGACTGGTTATATCAGTAAGTCCCTGGCCAGGGCTGCTGAGATTTACTGATAAGTGTTATCAGTAGTTTCTCGATCTGTTATAGACCATTCACTGGCACGACTTATTGAGTTATTGGGGTCGACGTTACCATCCCTAGACTCGATATGCAGCATATGTGATGAAGAGACCGGACTGTACGGTAGTGTTGCAGGTTGTCTCGACGGGAGTTGTAGCAGGTTCGCTTGTTTTCTTCTGATCGCTCAATACCCGGGTGGCCGTTACGTTTAGCTGACCGCTTGCGGCTTGGGGGTGCTTGATATGATCATCACCCACTGCCGGCGTATTGACGAGTCTTAGAGTTCCACAAAGAAGTTTCCTAGTCCAGGCGAAACGTTGTGGTGCGTGCATGCGATATGCGCATGGAACCGGTTAAAATGCGCGTATAGGATACCGTATATTGATCAGGCGGCTTGCTTTTGGTCGGGTCGTATGTGATATGACCGGATTGATAAATCAAGTGTTGATTTATCATTTAACCATTAACCTCTCACTAGAAATCCTATCTTGTTTCTTTTGGATGTATGCATGCATGTATGCATTCATTCTTGTTCATGCACATATGGATGTGCATGCACACATGCATACATACATCATTCTATCATGGTTGTTTATACATAGAAAATGGTGGCAATATAAGACTCACACCTTGGTTATTTATATGGATTATTACTTATATTTGTTTTAAAACAAAATGAAAAAGGAAAGGATAATTCATGGTTTGTTTCTAGTCTCTTCTTTGACCTAACCATGCTCACCTACCCTTAACCATGGATTAAACTTTCCTTTCATGTTTTAACTCAAATTAAATAATATCTTCATAATTTAACCATGGTTTGAGATGAGAAGAAATAAATATATATACATATATTTTCTTTTTCTTTTTATGAGTTTATCTTCTCTTCTTCTCAAAAATAGCCATCATCTTCTTCAACCTTGAGCTCTTGCTCTCTAGACTTTTCAAGTGAGCAAAATACACATAAAGATAGGATTTTGAAGTGAGAAAGAGAACCACAACACCATTCTACACAAGTCTAGCCCACTTGTTTAGAGTGTTTGCTTCATTTCATCTTCTTGTTAAAGTGAAGTTGATAGCTTGGACAAAGGAGCTTCGGGTGGATCGTCGTGGACGTTAGAGGACTTCAAGCTAATCTTTTTCCAACTCTCAAGTGGCCAAGGAGTCTACAAAAGGGAGCTACACAGGTTGTAGTCTCAAAACCCTTACCTTTATAACATATGATGTTAGTTAAAGATCATGAAACCCTAATTTTCTAGGATAAGATCCTTTGTATGCTTACTTAGCACCATAAAAATTTGATCTTTGTGACATGTGATGCTTCCAAACCTCTCATAGGGTGCTAGGTAAACCTTACATAATATTCTTTTATTGGGGCACTTCCGGGTTGAGGTTGTTGTCACCATTTGTATATTATTTACTTTTCCGCACTAGGATAGACCCATGGAGGATGGCACAAGTAACCGGGTTCTAGAGTCCAGTGGGAGACCAACTCGAGGAGCCGAGTCCGGGTCTCCTAACTCTAGAATTGGTAGGGTTGCTTGCCGCTCTCGTAGGGGTATAAGGGTGTGGGTTTGGCTATTCATCGCGACCGTGGAATCCGTGTTTTATACTGGCTCGTATTAAAAACACGGACGTCCTAGTATATCCAATGTTTCAGATGTTTCTTCTGCTGCGATATCTGTGATGTGATCATTTGATGTTCTGTGATAAATACTCTATATAGTATATATGATATATTATATAGACGTTACTTATGTTTTACACCCGCGCTAGCCCTGCCCCGCTCTGCCGTTAGTTACCTAACCTAACGGTGCACGAGGGGACATCGAGGCGAATGCGGATGGCATAAGTGTACGTCGTATTTATCTGTGATGTTTAGGTGTTTTAAATGATGGGACTTCATTAATATGATTAATGAAAGAAAAAGAAACCTAAAAGATGTTGTGGAATCGAATTTTCAAAAACAGGTAGCTACGGTTCTTGCTTTGCATCGCGGTGTTCCTTGTAGAACATCCTGCACCTTATTCGATAAGGAAAGGGCCGAGATCCCTTCACCGGGAGTGACCCCTTTAGCAATGACTGGCAGATGCTACACCCCTCGGTTTGTCTTTTGATTGCTTTTGGAGTTTTTCCTTTGCATTGTGATATATATGATATATCCTGCACCTTATTCGATGAGGAAAGGACCGACGATCCCTTCACCGGGAGTGACCCCTTTAGCGAAACTAGAAAAGCCTAAACAACACTCCATTTTAAAATCATTTGATTCTACAACGATATCAAGTTCATTACGCAATAGGTTTTTAGAAAAACTTGTCGTAGCCCTCCGTCATTTCAGATAAATCCTGCTTAGTATTCGTGCTGCGTTTGTTGACCTTGTCAAGGCGCAGTGTGCGGTAGCTGACCAATATTTATCTGTTTATGCATATGATGCAGATTGTTTTAGGATAGTCGTAGGGCCTTGTTGACCTTGTCAAGGGTCGTGCGGGTGGGTTTGATTCAATCAAGAAATGACAGGTTGAACTTGACTTACGGTCTATGGTTTGTTGACCTTGTCAAGGTCATAGATCGTTTGGGGCAAAATATTATCGGGAATTTCAAGCGTTGAAATTTGCAATGAGATTGCATACCTTCTATGAGATAGTTGGATCCCGATACCCGCTGCGAGTAAGAGTTACTCCTGGGAGAGTTTTACACATTACAATTAGCCGATCAAGTAGGTGTCTAGAAAGGTGTCAACGAGATTACTTCTCTGGGAAAAAGATGTTTACTTTAATTAGGTCCGTGCGAAAGCACGGGGAACCTCCCTCAAAGTACCGACACTGGCCTGGCTAAAAGATTGGCGAACTTGTAGCGTGTAATTAATCCCGGCTAGTCTTTCCTTTTAGGGTTTGAAAGAAGATTTGATAAAAACAGTGAGAGCCATCCTGATTAGATAAAATAATAACCAATCTAATCTTGCAAGAGCATACGCTGAGTGTTTTCTTCTCTCTCTCTCCAGGTAGCGACCATATCACGCCTTAATCAAGATAATAAAACGGATATATTGACCGAACCCGCTTGTAATACTGAGCTGGGGAACGTTGGTCCCGCTCCAACTTATAATTGATATAAGACAGAGCAGGAAATTGGGGATTACTAGAATTCCCGTGCCGCCCAAACGAAGAAAATGCATTATGATGCATCATCTTCAGGTGTGTTCATTACAGAGAACTGTTTCTCAGTATCCTTTACGTCCTGGGTATGTGATACCGGATCAGGATCCCACATATGTAATTTGTTACATGGGCTATAGATAGGTAGAGAACTGAGAACAGGTGATAAGTTTCATGAGATAGAAAACGGTGCAAGGGTTGCAGCCAAGTCTGTTGGTCACTATCACCCTGTATTATCAGAATACATTGATTCTGAACGAATGTTGTTAGATACCGAACCTGATATACTACATCATATCAGTTTCTTTATTAGTAAAGAAAGGATATAATTTTGTATTGTTGGATAATGTTTTGAACATTTCCTATATCAAAAGTTGATCGGTTCAGGCACGTTATCTAAAAGTATTGACGTTCTAAATCAAACTACATTTCTTAATACACAGAACACACACAAGAGGAAGAGTTCAGAAATGAACGAATCCTTCTTGAGGTATGTAGACTAGGTCATATCAATGCAACCCGACTAGCTGAAGTTACATAAAGATGCATATTTAAATTAGTTTGAATTTACATCTTGTGAAACTTGCCAGTCTTGTCACAGAGATAAGATGACCATAGCTCTGTTTATTGGAAGCATAGAAAGAGTTAGTGAACTCTTGGGATGATACATGTTGATGTATGAAGGTCCCCTGTCTACACGTGCCAAGACTGGTCCTTTGTACTTCATTACATTCTCTGATAATCTCTCAAGATTCAGACATATGTTCCTGTTGAAACACAAGTCCGAACCTTTTGAGATATTCACAGAATATAAGTTAGAAGTAGAGAACCAAAACGGGTATAATTATTATGTCTTTTGATGCGATCAGGGAGGAGAATACTTGAGCACGGAATTTCTGGATTATTCTAAAGGAGAATGAGATTCTCTCTCAGCATTATTCCTCCGCATACACCACAGCACGTCGGTGTATCGGGGCGGAGCAATCACACCCTATATGATAAGGTGTGCTCTATGATGAGTACTACTGAGTTACCTATTTTCTTTTGGGAGTTATGCACTTATGAAGTTGCATACCTATTGAATAGGGTTCCGATCAAATCAGTTGTCTACCACTTCATATGAGATATGGAAAGGGAAAAGCCCATATCTTAAGTTTGTTAAGATTTGGGGTTGTCCAGCCTATGTCTAAAAGCATAATCCGGACAAGCTCGAGGCAAAGTCAGTTCTGTAGAAGTTTGTTGGATATCCCAAGCATTTGCAAGGGAATATCTTCTACCAAACCGAGGAACAAAAGATGTTTTGTTTCTCAGCATACCACCTTTATGAAAGGGAATTTCTTGTGAAGAAATTAGTGGACATGAGGTAGAACTGGAAGAAGTTCCAGCTATACAAACTGCAGCTGATGATTTGGTAGAACCAAAGGATTCAATAGTTTCCAACGAACCTCAGCCTCTCCGTCGATCTAGTAGGGTTCCTCACCCACCTGAGAGATACTTTGGTTTCTCTATGACAGTGGGAGCGAGGACTGCATCATGAGATGATGACCCAACTAGTTTCGAGCTGGCCATCAGGAGTGGGACTCTGTAAGAATGGCTGGATGCTTAGTGATCTGAGATGGAATCCTTATACACCAACAAATTATGGACTTTGGTTGCTTTATCTGAAGGGTTAAATCCCCATCAGGAGCAAGTATATTGTGAGAAGATTACTTGGTGTACATCGAAAAGTTGAGACTTTCAAAGCTAGACTTGTTAAAGGTTTGCATCATTGACCTGGTATGGATTATGATGAAACTTTTTTCTAAGTAGCGTTGCTTAAGTCCATCCAGATCCCACTTGCCATGGCTACATACCATGACTACGATATCTGGCGGTTGGGTGTCATGACTGTTTTTTCTAAATGATGTTTTAGAAGAGAGAGTCTGTACACAGCCAGAGGGCCTCGTAGACAGTGGGAGCAGCGGAAACGTGTGCAAGATGTTTTATGTGACAAAGCAGGCATCGCGGAGTTGGAACGTCTGTTTTGATGTGTTAGTCAAAGAGTTTGACATCATCAAAATGGTAGATGAACCTTGTATAAACAAAAAGGAAGTAGGGAGTATGGTGGTGATCCTCGTAGAGTACATGGATGACATACTCTAGATGGGGAAGGAGTTTCCTATGCTACGCTCGATCAATCTCCGCTTATCACACTGATTCTCCATATAGGATCAAAATGATACCTCCTAAATCCTGAGTTTTGATCTATGAGATAGATGTAATTGGATGTTAGAATACTCACTAGCTGTAGTGAGATAATATCAATTGATCCTAGGGAGAATCACTGGAAAGGTTCCAGAGTGATAAGGATGACTGAAAGTCAGTTACAAGCATTGTCTTTACCCTTAGTAAAAGGGACGGTATGTTGGAAGAGTTCCAAGCTAGATACTGTGGCATACTAGACGATAAAGGCTGGATACATCGCTACTTAAGATGCTACCAAAGAGGAAGTCTGGGTGTATATTAGTTCATGAGATGAACTTCGTTCCTACCATTGTGTGACAATGGAGTTGTGGCTTATGCCTAGGAACACCCGTCCCATCAGTGATCCAGACATATTCTAAGGCAGTGTCACCTGATCATGGAGATGGTTGATCTCCAGGGGATCGAGGTTAGGAGAGTAGACTTAGAGGACGACACGACGGATCCACTCACAAAGGCATTTTCCCCAGAGAGAGACTTTTATGGGATGGTTGAGTATGAGATACTACAACTACTGTTATCAGATGTCCCTAGTGCAAGTGGGAGATTGTTAGTTATATGTTTGCCCTAGAAGCCATTACTATACATGTGATGTATATTGTAGTGGATGCTTGGACATATATAGGGATGACTTTCTTGCTCGACATGATAGTATGCTATCTGGTTACTCTTTACCTTAACGTGTACACTGATTGTCTCTCTGTTACATGTTGGTAAAGCACTTGACTACCTGGACTATGATGCGGATCATACTAGTGGAGACATAGTAGTCCATAAGTACATCCTTCAAGGTCTCTAGTCGTGGGTGTATCGAGACGGGGCATCGATATACCAGAGTAGACTAGCGTATACCTTCTCGACCCATGCAGATGGGCGATGGATGATCCCATATCCATTGGTGTTTGACATCAGAGATGATATACGGGTGCTCAGTGGAGACTGGGTACACCGGACGGACTCGCCGAGAACTCCCAGATGGTATTATACCTTACGTCAGATGGCAGTTCTCTGGTGACACTGGTACAGGTTAGTCTGTAGACCCGAGATCGTCATAGAGTCTTGTGTGATTCCCACTGTGCTTTGATTTCCACCTTACCACGTCCAAGAGGGCGTGCAAAACGGTGGTTTTTGGGTACAGTCCCGAGTCACATGGAGGCAATGAGCGATAGGAGGGGTTTCGTCTCTCCCGGTATTGGGGGTTGATGTTGCGCTTTGCTCGATTGGCCATAACAGGGAAGTCCCTGGCCAGGGCTGGTTTAGAGATATACTGGTAAGTGTTACCAGTAGTTTCTCGACCCATTATGAGCCTCTCATCGGCATGACTTATCGGTTATTGGGGTCTGACGTTTACCACCCCAAGACTTGATATGCGACATATCAGACGAGGAGACCGGACTGTACGGTAGTGTCACTGTCAGGCTTTTTGCAGTAGTTGGAGCGGGCTTGCTTGCTGATCTTCTGATCGCTCAATACCCGGGTAGCCGTTACGTCCAGCTAGTACCGCTGACGGCTGTGGGTGCTTGATATGATCATCACCTACTGCCGGCGTATTGACGAGTCTTTAGAGTCCTACATAGAGGTTGTACTGGCTCAGGCAAAACGAGATAGGAGCGCATATGTGATATGTGCGGGACCGAAAATAATGCGTGTATGTGACACCTTATTCCATTCTCGCGATGTTTGTGTCGATAGGTTATAAGCGATATAACCAAGTTATCGAATCAAGGGTTGATTCGATAAGTCGATACATTGAATGTTAGTCGGTTATATGTGATATAACCGGATTGTTAAGTCAAGTATTGATTTAATAATTTAGTGTATGATTGTATATATGATATACTGATTTACATTAACTAACATTGGTTCACTTTAAGCATTTGTTTTTCTCACTTGTGCACAAGTTAATTTATATGTGATATATATTCATTTGTGTACAAATTTGTATCATGGTTGTTGATACAAATGTCATGGGTGTACAAGACTTATACCATACTAATTATAGGTTTAGGTTTTTATATTTAAAGTAATTCAAAAACAATTGGATAATGAGCTAACATACATGAAGCTTATGGATGCTTTGACTTATTCGACTTGTTTTGTTTTACTTAATATATTTACTAACCTAACCACTATAATTAACAATGGTAAAGTCTCTACATGAGTTAGCATTTGATACTAACTCACTATGGTTAGCTTATTCTCTCTCTTGATTATTATCCATTTTCATTTGAGCTCATCTTCTTTCTCCTTGAGTTTTCATTCTAGGGTTTGAAAAAGAGAGAGATGCAAAGTGAGAAATGAAATTCTAAAGTGTACCCATTTCCTATCTCACCATCCTCTACTAGACTAGCACTTTAGTTTAGGGTGTTTGCTTCACTAATTCTTTGGTTAGTGAGGTAGAAGCTTGAGTCCGTATTCCCTCGACGTAGATCATCTTCGGCATCGAAGACTTCAAGCGATCCCGTTGCAACTTTCTCATGGAGCCGTCCGAGAGTCCGGGAGCCGATTATCGCAGCGAAGGGACTACATCAAGGAGTTTAAGAAGTGAAGGACCGATCTACAAAGGTTGTATTTTCGTATCCCTTTAGAGTAAATGTGATTTACTTGCATATGTTCGCCTAATCTCTAGTTAACGATCTTGTTTAGAGTTATTCGGCACGGCTAAAATTTTAATCCGGCATGGTCGATGCCTTGTAGAGCCTCCTTAGAGTGCCTAGTAACCCTACAACCACGGCTCAAAGGAGTCGTGCAAACAGGTTTTAGTTGGGTACAGTCCCGAGCCACATGGAGGCAGTGAGAAGATCGTCAGGGGATTCGTCTCTCCCGGTATTGGGGGTTGATGTCGCGGAGTGCACGGGTGGCCATTACCAGAAATCCTTGGCCGGGGTAGACGAGAATTACCGATCTAGGATCGGTAGTTTCTCAGGTGGTGATGGGTTTCATACCGACACTATATGTCGCGTTATTAGAGGTCTGACTTTATCCACCCCCTATACTCGATATGCGATACTCATAAACGAACGGACCGGACTGTACGGATATTGTCACTGTCAGGCTCAGTAGGGTTTCAGGATGAGTTTGCTCGTCGGCCTCCCTTTTGCTCAATACGTGGGTAGCCGTTACGTACAGCTAGTGCCACTAACGTGCTTGTGGTTAAACCCACTGCCAGCGTATTGACGAGTCTTTAGAGTCTCACACAGAGGGTTTCCCTGCTTCGGGCGAAACGATGTAGAGGCCGTATGGTTTTACGGCAGGGTTCGTGTTAGTTATATGTATGCCTTAGAGGCCATTACTGTACATATGATGTATATTGTAGTGGATGCTTGGACATATATAGGGAGGACTTTCTTGCTCGACATGATAGTATGCTATCTGGTTGCTCTTTATCTTAACATGTACACTGATTGTCTCTATGTTACATGTTGATAAAGCCCTTAGGATGAGTACTTGACTACCAGGATTATGATGCAGATCATACTAGTGGGGACAGAGTAGTCGGTAAGTACATCCTTCAAATGTTCCTAGTCGTAGGTATATCGAGACAGGGCATCGATATACCAGAGTAGACTAGTGTATAGCTTCTTGACCCATGTAGATGGGCGATGGATGATCCCATATCCCTTGGTGTTTGACATCAGAGATGGTATACGGGTGCTCAGTGGAGACTGGGTACACTAAACGGACCCGCCGAGAACTTCTAGATGGTATTATACCAATCGTCAGATAGCAGTTCTCTGGTGACACTGGTACAGGTTAGTCTGTAGACCCGAGATCGTCATAGAGTCTTGTGTGATTTCCACTGTGCTTTGATTTCCACCTTACCACGTTCAAGAAAACGTGCAAAATGGTGGCTTTTGGGTATAGTCCCGAATCACATGGAGGCAATGAGCGATAGGAGGGGTTTCGTTTCTCCCGGTATTGGGAGTTGATGTTGCGCTGTGCTCGATTGGCTATAACAGGAAGTCCCTGGCCAGGGCTGCTTCAGAGATATACCGGTAAGTGTTATTAGTAGTTTCTCGACCCGTTATGAGCCTCATATCGGCACGACTTATCGAGTTACTGGGGTATGACGTTTACCACCCCTAGACGAGATATGCGACATATCAGACGAAGAGACCGGACTGTATGGTAGTGTTACTGATTGGATTCGCTGGAGAATGAGCAGGCTTGCTTGTTGATCTTCTGATCGCTCAATACCCGGGTGGCCGTTACGTTTAGCAGACCACTTGCGGCTTGTGGGTGTTTGATATGATCATCGCCTACTGCCGGCGTATTGATGAGTCTTTAGAATCCTACACAGAGGTTTCCCGGCTCAAGCGAAACGGAGTAGGAGCACATATGTGATATGTGCGGAACCGAGATTAATACGATATGTGATACCGTATTCTATTCTCGCGATATGTGACATCGGTCGGTTATATATGATATTGCCGGGTTATCGGATCAAGTGTTGATTCGATAAGTTGTTACATTTGATATTAGTCGGTTATATGTGATATAGCCGGATTATTAAATAAATGTTGATTTAATGATTTAATGTATAATTATATATTTGATATATTAATTTACATTAACTAGTATTGACTCACTTATGATTTCTTTTCTCACTTGATTTTGTGCACATAATATATATGTGATATATATTTGTGTACATGATTTGTGTCATGCTTGATGATACATGCAACAAGGGGGGGGTGACTTACACCATGCTATGTATAAATTAGGGTTTATTAATTGATTAAGTAATTCAAAATGGTTGCATATTGGTCATGGCTAGAAGCTTGGATAACCATTGACTAATTCAACTATTTTTGTTTTGCTTAAGATATTTTATAAACCCAACCTTTATATTTAGCCATGGTTAACTCTCTACAAGGGTTAGTGTATGTCATATACTCACCATGGTTTATTTTCTCACCTCATGAGTTCACTCTCTCTTGATCACTTCATTTTCTTCTTCATGAGAAAAAAGCTTGCTAGCTTTTTCTTAAGTGAGAAAATATTATGAGAAAAATAAAATTAAAATGAGCAAAATTCCTACTTCATCATCCTCTACTACTTGCCATTTAGTATAGGGTGTTTGCTTCACTAATTCCATAATTAGTGAAGGGGTAGCTTGGGTTAGTGTCTCCTCGACGTAGATCATCTTCGGCCTCGAAGACTTCGATGTAAGCTTGTACATTTCTTCATTGGAGCCTGTCTAGAGTCCGGGAGTTCATGATCGCAGTGAAGGAACTACTACACGGAGCTATTGAAGTGAAGGACTGGTCTACAAAGGTTGTATTCCTTGTTCACTTTAGTTGCAAAGTTGTTTGCATTCGATTCGTCGCATTTTCTAGTATACGATTCTAAGGTTAGGGTTAGCTAGAACGGAATTTTTTTGAAATTGGCATGGATGATGCCTCCCAAAACCTTGCTACTGTGCTAGACAACCCTGCAGTGGTATCAGAGCCATGCTAGAAAATTAGACGATGTTTGTTAGATTACGAAACCGAAACAACTCCGAAACTTGAAACACGAAAACTTGGTTTCTGTCGATTTTAAAAAGTCTTCAAATTTTTTTTAAACAACTGCAGAATGTTGTATGGGATATAACATGAACACAGAAGAAAATTGAAGCATTTTGGTGGAAATTTGGCCGGCTACATGATGTTAAAATCTGGCTTGCTCAGTTGGATAGGCCGTTCTGGGCTTCAATTTTTGTCTGTGTTCCAGTCACTGGGGTTTGGTGTTTCAGGTGTTGTTTGTTTTTTCTAAGTTTGTATGAGATGTGATCTTACACTATAAGCAATTCGGAGTGTTTCGTATTCGCAGTTTAAACATTGTTTCGGGTATTCACATATTGTCTAGGCGAAGTCAAAAAGTTCGAACGATTATCAAAAACCCATTTTTCCAAGTTTAACGTATTCGGAAAAACATGCAAGTAATTCTGTGAACCCTCTAGAAGAATGAAACCCTAACTCAACATAATGACCATGGAAGCGCTTTCGAACCTTAGGGTTTGCGGCAGTTCCGCGGTGCCATTAATGAGGCTTGGGTCTGCCCTTCTACGGCTGGTACATAGGTACTGTGGCATGTTCTGGGTATTATTAAACTGTGCTCAAGTGTTGAGCTCACGGGGAATTGTGGGACTATGATGAATCGATCGAAAAGTTTAACGTCGTCCGGATATCATGTATTGGGATACAATATTTGGAATCCACAAAAATAGTTATGAGATAACTAATTTGAATTTTATAAATCTAGCAGTTTAGTCTCATTTGATCGGTTGCCACGGGATTTTGATATAATCAAATGTCCGTCGCAATCACGTAGCGTACGCGGATACTCGCCGGGTAAACTTATTAGATAGCCACACCCCATAGCCCCGACCAAGTGACTGTAGGAGAACCCCGTCGCCAAAAGCATCCGTTCGGGTGTTCGCGGCCCCGGTGTTCCGCCTTAGTCCACTTCGTTGACGACATCGGGGGGTGCAGCCGTCTACTAAAGTTTTCGATGAGCATTCGATCAGGATATCAGGAATCTTGTTGAGTTACCCGACATGTTATTGGAAAGTGTTTTCAATATCGAGACTAAAATGCGGGGTTTATAATTGTTAGGCATGCGATGTCTAAGGAATTCATTTGGTTAGGCATGAAATCCGGAATATGAGATATTTCGGGTTTATGATGACTAAGGTGGTTGCGGATTCCAATTGTTGTAGTTTTTCACTTTTTTACTACGACCGTAAGTGTAATATGTGGTGTATCGCCGGTTTCGTTGCTATATGTCAACGACAATTGGGATACGCATATTTACTTATGTTGATGACATGTGATGTTATGTGTTGCTGGGATATGTTATATTGGATCATCGTGTTTGAATAGCCGGGTTTTTTTTATGTGAGGTGAGAGTTTTACATTTTCATTCATGTAAAAACTTGTATGTAATATTCTTTTATTGGGGCACTTCCGGGTTGAGGAAGATGTCACCGTTGATGTATATTATTTACTTTTCCGCATTAGGATAGACCCAAGGCGGGGAGCACAAGTAACCGGGTTCTAGGGTACAGTGGGAGACCATCTCGAGGAGTCGAGACCGGGTCTCCTAACTCTAGAATTGGTAGGGTTGCTTTCCGCTCTCATAGGGGTCTAGGGATGTGAGTTTGGCTATTCATCGCGACCGGGGAATCCGTGATTTATACTGGCTTAATCTAAAACACGGAAATCCTAGTATATCCAATATTTCATGTGTTGATATTTCTGCTGCGATTTTCTGTGATGTGATCATTGTATATGTTGAGATAGATACTGTATATAGTATATATGATATATTATATAGACGTTGCTTATGTTTTACATCCGCGCTAGCCCTGCCCCGCTCTGCCGTTAGTTACCTAACCTAACGGTGCATGACGGGATATCGAGGCGAATACGGATGGCATAAGCGTACGTTGTATTTATCTGTGATGCTTAGGTAAATTAAATGATGGGACTTCATTAATGAGATTAATGAAAGAAAATAAACCTAAAGATGTTGTGGAATCGAATTTTCAAAAAACGGTAGCTCTAGTTGTTGCTTTGCATAGCGGTATTCCTTGTAGAATATCCAGCACCTTATTCGATAAGGAAAGAGCCGAGATCCCTTCACCGAGAGTGACCTCTTTAGCGAAAGTAGAAGATGCTACAAACTCGGTTTGTCTTTTGATTGCTTTTATAGTCTTTGCATTGCATAGTGGTATTGTGAATATCCTGCACCTCATTCGATGAGAAAGAGCCGAGATCCCTTCACCGGGAGTGACCACTTTACCGAAACTCGCAAAATACTCAAAAACACTCCATTTAAATCATTTGATTCTACAACGATATCAAGTTTATTACGCAAAAGGTTTTCTTAAAAACCTGTCGTAGCCCTCCGTCATTTCAGATAAGTACTACTTAGTATTCGTGCTACGTTTGTTTGCCTCCGTCAAGACGTAGTGTGCGGTAGCTAACTATTGCTTATCTGCAGCATACGATGCGATTGGATTAGGGTAGTCATGCGACTTTGTTGGTCTCCGTCAAGGGTCGTACGGGAGGGTTTAATTCAATCATGAAATGTACGGGTTGAACTTGACTAGCAGCCTATGGTTTGTTGACCTCCGTCAAGATCATAGGAAGCTAGGGGAAAATATTATCGGGAATTTCAAGTGTTGAAATTTGCAATGAGATTTCATACCTTCTATGAGATAGTTGGATCCCGATACCCACTGCGAGAAAGAGTTACTCTTGGGAGAGTTTTAGACATTACAATTAGCCGATCAAGTAGGTGTCTAGAAAGGTGTCAATGGGGTTATGCCCCTGGGAAAACGAGATTTTTTTTAATTAGGTCCGTGCGAAAGCACGGGGAACCTCCCTCAAAGTACCGGCACTGGCCTGCCTGAATGATTGGCAAACTTGTAGTGTGTAATTAATCCCGGCTAGTCTTTCCTTTTAGGGTTTGAAGGAAGATTTGATAGAAACAGTGGGAGCCATCCTGATCAGATAAAAGAATAACCAATCTAATCTTGCAAGAGCATACGCTGAGTGTTTTCTTCTCTCTCTCTCCAGGTAGCGACCATGTCACACCTTAATCAAGATAATAATATGGATGTATTGATCGAACTCGCTTGTTATACTGAGCTGAGGAACGTTGGTCCCGCTCCAACATATAATTGTTATAAGACCGAGAAGGAAATAGGGGAATGCCAGGATTCCCATGTCGCCCAAACGAAGAAAGTGCATGTTGATGCATCTTCTTCGGGTGTGTTCATTGCAGAGAACTGTTTCTCAGTTTCCTTTACGTCCTGGGTATGAGATACCGTATCAGGATCCTACATATGTAATCTGTTACATAGCCTACTGATTTGTTGATAGATGTTGTGATCAATGAATTAATTACCGCAATCAAGAACGGCGTCGCTTAGTAGCTAGCCAGTGAGTACGAGTCGGTCCATAGGGATTTTGTGTATTCTCAATTTGTTCTAACGAGTTTATTCCAAACGGTGTTGGATCGATTATCACTAAAAACTAAGTTGATTTAGACTAGGATTAAAATCTTGCTAGGGTTAGGTTTAGGTTAAGTTTGGAAAGTTAATATTCCTCACCGCTTTCAATGCACTAAGTTAGATCTATTTAGGTGTTATGGTAATAATTAATAAGGTGGATTAGTATCATCGGGAAGAAACGATGTTTCTTCCTCTAGGTTTTTGTCCGTCCTTTCTTAATTCTTACCCTAACCTCCATGGAAAACATATGCAACCGGTCTTTTAAACTACGGTATCACCGCTACCTCGTGGGATAGGGTGCCGTAGGGAGCGGTGTGTGTATGTATGCATGAAGTCCTTTAAAAATATGTGATGGGAAAGAAAGGGGTGAGAGATTTCCATCTCTCAAGCCTTCCCTATTCCTAACCGTAACAAGTGAGGAACTACTCACTCATTAGGGAATTGATAAACATGTTCTAAACTAATTAACTAGGGCAGATAATGAAATCTATACTAGGGCAGAAAGAAAATTACACAGGGCAATGAAAAGATAAATCTTACTTTATTTGATGGCTCTCTTCAAACATTTACACCGAATTAAAATTCTGAATAGATGAAATAAAAAGAGGCATGCCTCAAAAAGAGGTTTAGGGCTTCTATTTATAGATCATAGATACTGTAGGGTTCCTAGGCACTCTTGTGAAGGTTCATAAAACATCAATCATGCCCAAATAAAATTTTAGATGTGCCGAACAACCCAAAGACAGGATCTTTGCTAGATTATTAGGGTTTAACATGCAAGATAACATCTTTAAACCTAAGTGTGAGGGATTACAACCTTTGTAGTCCGCTCCTTCGCTTCACAAGCTCCGAGTAGAAGTCCCTTCGCCGCGATCCACGATCTCCCGGACTCAAGAGAGGCTCCACGACTCAAACGATCCATGCTAGCTTGAAGTGTTCCGCTTCTCCGATAATCTACGTCGAAATTGCTATAACCCAAGCTTTCTCACTCTAATGAGGTGAACACCCTAATCTAATGGGCTAGATTAGATGAGGATGATGGAGTAGTATTTATGTTTTCTTTTTATATCATTTTCTCATAAGAACTCATCACAAAAGAAATCACAAGTGAGCTCTCTCTCAAACTCAAGAGAGAAGAAGATGAAGAATAATGAGAATCATCCTTTTGTGATGAATAGTAGATAAGAGTATATGATTGATTATGGAACCATGGTCAAGGATGAGAGGCTAAACCTTTGTAGAGAATAAACTATAGCTAGGGTTTGGTTAGGTTAAGTATGAGTCAAGGATAAGTATCAACCATAATATCTTAACCAAGACAAAAGAGAATCCTTCTAGAATGAACAAGAAGGAGCTAACCCTAATCAAACCCTAATCCCTTTTTATCATCCTTAAACATGTTTCATAATGAATCATATCATGTCACAATAATATATATCACATATATATTATATATTTGCAACAAAAGAAAATAATACAATTAACATATATCGCATATATATCAATGTATTAATCCGGTGAGAAAATCAAATAATAAAGCGAGCCAATATTAGATAATGTAATACAATATATCATATATATCATTATACATTAAATCATCGAATCAATACTTGATCCAACGATCCGGCTATATCGAATATAACCGACTAATATATCATGTACCGATTCATCGAATCAACACTTGATCCGATGACCCGGTTCATATCTAAATATCGTGAGAATATAATACGGTATCTCATATCGCATTATCCTCGGTCCTGCACATATCACATATGTGCCTCTACTCCGTTTTGCCTGAGCCAAGAAACCTCTGTGTAGGACTTTAAAGAATCGTCAATACGCCGGTAGCAGGTGATGATCATATCAAACACCCACAAGCTGCAAGTGGTCAGCTAAACGTAACAGCCACCCAGGTATTGAGTGGTCAGAAGATCAACAAGCTAGCCTGTCCGTTCTCCTGTGAATCCAATCAGTAACACTCCCGTACAGTCCGGTCTGTTCGTCCGATATGTCTCATATCAAATCTAGGGGTGGTATACGTCAGACCCCAGTAACCGATAAGTCGTGTCGATGTGAGGCTCATAACAGGTCGAGAAACTACTGGTAACACTTACCAGTATATCTCTATATCAGCCCTGGCCAGGGACTTCCAGTTATAGCCAATCGAACACAGCATAACATCAACTCTCTATACCGGGAGAGACGAATCCCCTCCTATCGCTCATTGCCTCCATGTGATTCGGGACTGTACCTAAAAGCCACTATTTTGCACGACCTCTTAGACGTGGTAAGGTGGAAATCAAAGCACAGTGGGAATCACACAAGACTCTATGACGATCTCGGGTCTACAGACTACCCTGTACCAGTGTCACCGGAGAACTGCCATCTGACGTGTGGTATATCACCATCTGGGAGTTCTCGGCGAGTCCGTCCAGTGTACCCAGTCTCCACTGAACACCCGTACACCATCCTTAATGTCAAACACCGATGGATATGGGATCATCCATCGCCCATCATATGGGTCAAGATGCGTATACGCTAGTCTACTCTGGTGTATCGATGCCCCGTCTCGATATACCCTCGACTGGGAACATTTATAGGATGTACTCATCGACTACCGTGGCCCCACTAGTATGATCTCATCATAATCCTAGTAGTCGAGTACAGATCCTAAGGGCTTTATCAACATGTGAGAGAAAGACAGTAAACCAATACAAGTCAACATGTTAAGATAAAGTGAAACCAAATAGCATACTATCATGCCGAGCAAGAAAGTCCTCTCTGTATATATCCAAGCATCCATCATAATATACATCATATGTACAACAATGGCCTCTAGGGCATATACATAACTAACAGAAACCCTAGGATTATAATCGATTCACATCTGCATTTACAATTTTACCCCTAAAGAAGACTAGTCAACGCGCTGCCAACCGCCACAAATTTTTTGCACCGACACGGGCGACGCACGGCCGGGGAATGGCCTTCATGAGTGGATCCGAAGTGTTGTCCTTCATATCTACTCTCCTGACCTCGATCTCCGGACGATCAACTATCTCCCTGATCAGGTGATACCGCCTCAGAATATGTCTGGACTTCTGATGGGATCTGGGTTCCTTGGCCAAAGCCACAGCTCCATTGTTATCGCAATACAGAAGTATTGGAAGATCTATGGATGGAACCACACCAAGTTCACTAATGAACTTCTTCATCCAGACAGCCTCTTTGACAGCATCGTTGGCAGCGATGTATTCAGCCTCCATCGTCGAGTCTGCAACGGTATCCTGTTTGGAACTCTTCCAACATACCGTCCCTCCATTAAGGGCAAAGACAAATCCCGAGTGCGACTTAGAGTCGTCCTTATCACTTTGGAAGCTGGAATCGGTAAAGGACTCCACCCGGAGTTCTCCGTTACCATACACCAAGAACATGTCTCTAGTCCTTCGCAAGTACTTGAGAATGTTCTTCACAGCTGTCCAGTGACTCTCTCCAGGATCTTCTTGATACCGACTCACTACACTTAGTGAGTATGCTACATCGGGTCTGGTACATAGCATCGCATACATGATAGAGCCTACTGCCGAAGCATAGGGTATCCCTTGCATGCGAGCTGATTGAGATTCTTGCGCACATTCGGTGCACTTGATGAGATTTTGTGCACACCAGATGCACTAAATCGGGGTTTTGTGCAGATTAGATGCACCTGATATTGAGTCGTGCACGCCCGTTGCACTTGACAGATGTTTTTGGTGAACACCTGTTGCACTAGGTTTTGTTTTTGGGAGTATTCGTGGTATCTATATTTGGTTCTGATTTCAGTGCGCACCGGACGCACATGATATATTTTTGATGTGATTGGGATTGATTTCAGTTTGAGCAGTATGTTTTCATAATCATTACTATTTGATTTAGTAACCAGGCGGGACGTGTATGTTAAATAAAATATATATATATATATATATATATATATATACATATAGCTATTTTTTTAAAAAAATAAATAAATAAACGTCCGCTACTTATGCCGTGACACGTGCATCACACGGCGATTTTCAAAAGGAGTTTTTGCATATTTCTTTATCCAGATATTTGGACGGTTTTACTATGATGCGCACTATATATAAGTTATAGATTGATGTATATTATGATGGTTTTCATATTGGGTTTTGATATTTTATTCTCACCATAACTCCGATGATTGCGTTATGCTTGACGGAGTTAATTTTAGTTATGTATTGATGATTTCGGAGCCCCGACGATTTGAGTGTTTTGCTAAATGTTTTAGTATTTGGAGGGGGAGTTTTGATTTAAATTCGGGGACCGAATTTCTTAAAGGGGGGAAGATTGTAACGTTTTAAAAATAATTAAATAAATAAAATCGTTTAAGTGAATTTTATGATTTTCGGTAAAGTAAAACGTATTTTTCGTAAAACAAAACCGTAATTATTTTTCACTATAAATTTAAAAATACCTATTTTAATTATGTTATTACTAGTAAATGGTGTTTATTTAGTCACTTATAAATTTTTAGTTTAATTAAATATTTTTCCTAAATTAATTATTTTAAATATTAACATAAGCTTTATTTATGCACTAAATTAGTGTAAATTTCAAATTTGAAGGGGTTTAATTTGTAAAAATGAACCATTGCATATTAGAATTTAGTGTTTATCATGCAAAATTTAGTTGTAAATTTTAACCATGTTTCTAGATTTTTCTCGAGTTGTTTAGAAAAGAAATGAAAGAAATTAATTAAAGTGTTGAAAAGACATTAAAGGGTGATATTTTGGGGGAACATTATACATGATTCTTCACTCATTTCTTTCTCTCCCTCACCTCCCTAAATTGGCCGGCCTCGTCATCATGGCAGCCCCCCCATTTCTCCACTTGATTTTTGTTGCAAAATCCATCAAAAATTCATTAAAAATCCACAAAATCCTAATAAATTCATACCCTCTATTCTTTGCTCATCTTTATATGGATTTTGGAGATGGAAAGCACTCATTTTGGAGGCTCATTTTCATGTTTGGATTTCATGTTGTGAAGGTATAAATCTTTTTCTTTTGATTTATTTTTATTAGATGTTTCTTTTAAGCATAATTAGATTTATTAAATTAATTCTGTTTCAAGTTTTTAAATTCAAGTTAGGGTTATAAAATCAAGTTATGATTTTTATTAGTTAATTAGGGTATAATTACTAGTTTAATACTTTTGGAAATGGAAAATCATGCATGGTTGTTAGATTGTAAATTGCTTCTCCAAATTGATAAATTAAACCATTTTTGCAAACTAGATTTCTATATATTATATATATTGGTGAGATAAATTCCAATTAATGTTTGTAACATTAGATTGTTGTTTAAATGAGGATATTGACATGTTTAAGGAATGAAAAACTTAGTTTGGTCACTAGTTTCTTTTGATAATTGAAAAAATACTAATAAAAATACTATTTTTGCTAACTAGTTTTTGGAAATTCTTAAATAAGTGAGATTTAAAATATAAATTATGGTTTCATTATATCATTATCATTATAAATTGTAGTTTAATACATTAATTCATGCAAAATCAAGTTTGTTGTGGAATTGTGGAATTTTGCTTGTAAGATGTTGAAAATTTATAAAAGTTGCAAACTAGGAATTTTGTATTAATACAAATTTGTGTATTAAAAATATAGTAATGGGTTGTATAGTCTAGTTATGCTATTTAATGAGTTTTATGACCATTGGTTTCATTTAAATGTCAAGTTTTGAAGAAAAACGGTAAATTGGCATTTTCGGGTTTTACGAAATCGGGCGATTTGATGGATGTTAGGGTTTCGATGAATTAAATCATGTTTTATATTATAAGTAATGAGTTTTAAAACTATGAGTTGTTTGTTGATGTTTATCTCGATTAATCGGAGTTTGTACGCCGATATCGAGCGATATTTGGTTCTTTTGCGTGAACGGTACATAGGTTTTAACTTATGCGCGTTCCGTGTGTCGTTTTGACTTTTGTCCTTGATTTAGTTTACGATACTATATATGTTTGCGTATAGGTACCCCTCACGTGGACTGCGGGCGATGAAGAAGAGGATGGCGACACCGTCTTCGGCAGACATGGACCAGGTGAGTAGATGTATATCTACGGGGGGAAGTCGGGTGGATGGCGTTTAGCACCCCCGCAACATAGAATAGGAATAGTACTTATTGACATTAGGAAGCCAGATGTGACCCTAGATTCTTAATGAGTAGGACCCTAGTAATGACCCTAGGCTAGACTAGACTGATTTAGGAAGACCATACCAGAGGATGAATACCTTGGAAGAGATTCGTAGGTTTCAGGTAGATACACACACACGCACACACTGAAACTCGACGTGGTGTATACGTGTATGTGTGTATATATATAGGACTAGGTATAGGTATATATATTTATACAACACGTATATGGGATACATTAATGTGATATGATACACGGGAATGAAACAGTATAACTGGGCTTGATGCCGTGATTCTTGGCTATACAGTCGTATTAAAGTGTTAGTGGATCATTAGAGAATGAGAAAATGAACAGGTATACATAAATTATAATGGGTGGTGATGATATTGAGGTACATGGGACTCTAAAATAGCACCCGGACTGTAACTTGTGACTGATCACGGTATGATATATGTATGACTTGATTACGACATCATATAGGTGTGACTTGAAGATGATATGATATAAGTGTGACTTAATCACAATATGATATATATGACATGATATTTCTGAGGATAAATTAATGATGTATATTTATGATGGCAATGATATATGATTGATGTATGCGATTACAGTATAGCACCTTGATCATGACATGTGTTGATGATGATATTATACGAATGATGAGACACCTAGGAGATACTTGACCCGTACCCCGATATTGGGATGCCGTACGATGGATTTTACCGTACGAGGCATAGATATGATGATTGATCCGCACTCTTGATTCGAGGAAGCCGTACTACGTACGTTACGCTATTGAGGCTGGATCGCCGACTATTAGAGATATGGATTCAGACCTTAGGTGGACTCTTGTTTCTTATTGACTAGTTTCTTAGGTTTAGTTCCTTAGGATGTTAGAAGGACACTAGTTAGGCTCGAGACACATAGTTGTGGTTATACTTGTATATCAAATGAGTGGTTATTGCACATCTGTCTTTACATTCATACTGTAACCATAATGTTACATGTTTATACATATGTTTCTATAATCAGTATAAACTTTGCCTGTTAAGACACCGGCACCATTACCGATGATGCGCATATTCCACGCACACTTATTTGCCGGCTCACACACATCATCATCGGTAATTGCTATGTCACGTACACTTTAGATCATATTATCTTTTATTGATAGAATCAGCAAACAGCTAGATCGATATAATATTGAGATTACTCTATGGTGTTAGTATAGACATGGTATTTATTACTTAGACATTTCATGCATTCGCATTTCCATGTTATTATGCAGTATTATGGGCATATGCCGACACTTATCATATACTTACTCAGGATTTTGGGATTTTGGTTTTCTATGAGATTTCTGGATTTTGGGGAAAACCGCAAGGATATATAAAAACTTCTTTCTCTTTCCTTCTCTCTTTTTAAAACATAAGACGCGGTTTTCTCGTGATGTATGTGTCGTCCACCATGAGATTTTATGTTTTCTGTTGGATTTCGAGACCCGATTCGAGGAGTGGATGAACCGTTTCGGGTACATGGTGGGCCCGGTATGGTACCCCGGGGCAAGAAGATTGAGTTGTAGACGATGAGCCTGGCAGGGGAAGGCTACCTACCGGTGATGTCTGGCGCGGCAGATATCCGGAGGATACCGACCGTTGTCGTGAGATTTGATCATATGGGCCGATCCGGACTGACGGAGCCCGAGATATTGAGACTATGAGACATTGAGATTATGAGGTATTGAGACTTGAGATTTACATGTTTTGTGTCGATGCTTGACACGGATTTCCATGGATTTTTCTATTTCAGATTTCTATACACATTTTACTATGATAAAAGTTAAAGACTTCTTATACAGATATATCTAGATTTCAGGATTGGTTATGTTACATTCATGGTGCATGCATACTCATTCTTATGATATAGTATTATATGAGGCACTGACACGAGCACGGAGTATTTGCATTTACACGTAGTATTACCCTGCCATTACTAGATGATTGGGATTTAGTAGTGTATTATTATGACCTAGGATAGCGTCGTGCATTCGATTTCTTTTCGTAGATGTCTTCTACTCACGAGTTGGCAACTCGCCCCCGTTGTGCCAAATTTTATTACAGGTTGATGTACAGGGTTCCTTGGCAGATTGCTGGCACATGATTTCTTTCCGGGTGATTTGCACGGTAGGTTGGTTCATTTGTATCTGGACCGCCGTTGTATTTTTATTATTTCATTTGTATCTAGAAAGCTCCATCAACCAAACTTGTATTATTTGATAGATTACTGGACCATTTATTTGTTTCGACCTTAGAGTCGCGCTTGTATTATTATGATATCTGGTGGTTTTGTTTTCTTTTAAGTTTTGAGCCTCGCCCTTTGGCGTTGTATACTATTATGCATTGTTGTGGTTGTTTCCGCCTTTTGGTGTCGAGCTAGCTCCCGTTTGGGGACGCTTTTTATTGTTTGTGTATATTATATTTGTTGTACCCGTTTGGGGCCAGTTTTTACAGAGGAGACTCTGCCGAAATTTTTGGAAAAATTTGCTGATGCTTTTAAACTTGTTTCCTTCATGTTTTCTTTTACATCTTCTTTTATGGTTTAGATTTCTGGGTTTCGGCTTACTTAGGTTACGTTGCGCCTCTAGACGCTTCGTAATCTAAGTGCCGGTCACGTTCCGTACTTTCGGGTCGTGACAAAGTTGGTATCAGAGCGCTAGGTTTAACCTTATATAAGTCTAGGTGACCCTTGGTTGATGGAGTAGGCGATTTAGGTAGAGTAACGTACCGTGGGTATGGTCCGCGGCATACTTACGATACGCTACTCTGCTTAAGGAGCCTTAGGATGTACATTTGTTTGCACCGTATTTCATTCGTTCCTTTGATCTATCTTCGTCGATGTCGGAGGGTGGTTTCTGTTACCACGGGCGCACGGGCAGAGGGAGCTGCGGCTCGAATGCGATAACCATTAGGGTACTGGTTATTCTTGAGGATTGAAGCATTGCTTAGCGTGCGGACGAAGGGTATTCACATGCCGTCCAGACGAAGTTAAAGGGTTCGAACGATTATCAGAAAACCATTTTCCCAAGTTTAAGGTATTCGGAAGAACACGCAGTATTTTGATGGACCCTCTAGAAGAATGAAACCCTAACTCGACATAATGACCACGAGAACGCCCTTGAACCTTAGGGTTTACGGCAGTTCCACGGTGCCATTAGTGAGGCTTGGGTTTGCCCTTTTACGGCTGGACCATCGATGCTGGGGTATGTACCAGATATTTTTAAGCTGTACTTGAGTGTTGAACTCTCGGGGAATTATGGGATTTTGATGAATCGATCGAAAAGTTTAATGTAGTCCGGATATCAGGTGAAGGGATCAACTATGTGGGAGACTCTAGACATGAGTATTGCCATTGGTAGCGCAGTCAGCACACCTATGAAGAGACGAGTTCGAAGCTGTCAACATCAGAGGAAAGATGCGCACATTGACGATAGTGTTTACGATTGTGATTTGGTGATTTGAATTTCATATTTCTGTTGTTGGATTTTGGTATTTTGAGGATTTTGTTCTACGATTGGTATTTCTAATGTGTACCTTCATTACATTCTATTTGTGTTTCATATATCAGTTGTATTGATGTTGTTTAGTACATACCCAGTGCACTTGATTTGGTTTTAATACATTTTGAGATTTTGATTTGATTTCGTGCATATGGGTTACACATGATTTTGACATATGCTTCGACCTAGTTTCCATGCATTTTCGTACTGTGATTTCGATTTTGACATTCGGTGTGTGTTTTCGTGCACCATGTGCACCTGATTGAGATTCTTGAGCACATTCGGTGCACTTGAAGAGATTTTGTGCACACCAGATGCACTAAATCGGGGTTTTGTGCAGATTAGATGCACCTGATATTGAGTCGTGCACGCCCGTTGCACTTGACAGATGTTTTTGGTGAACACCTGTTGCACTAGGTTTTGTTTTTGGGTGTATTCGTGGTATCTATATTTGGTTCCGATTTCAGTGCGCACCGGACGCACATGATATATTTTTGATGGGATTGGGATTGATTTCAGTTTGAGCAGTATGTTTTCATAATCAATACTATTTGATTTAGTAACCAGGCGGGACGTGTATGTTAATAAAAAGATATATATATATATATATATATATATATATATATATATATATATATATATATATATATATATATATATACATAGCTATTTTTTTTATAAAAAAATAAATAAATAAACGTCCGCTACTTATGCCGTGACACGTGCATCACACGGTGATTTTCAAAAGGGGTTTTTGCATATTTCTTTATCCAGATATTTGGACGGTTTTACTATGATGCGCACTATATATAAGTTATAGATTGTTGTATATTATGATGGTTTTCATATTGGGTTTTGATATTTTATTCTCGCCATAACTCCGATGATTGCGTTATGCTTGACGGAGTTAATTTTAGTTATGTATTGATGATTTCGGAGCCCCAACGATTTGAGTGTTTTGCTAAATGTTTTAGTATTTGGAGAGGGAGTTTTGATTTAAATTCGGGGACCGAATTTCTTAAAGGGGGGAAGATTGTAACGTTTTAAAAATAATTAAATAAATAATTAAATAAATAAAATCGTTTAAGTGAATTTTATGATTTTCGGTAAAGAAAAACGTATTTTTCGTAAAACAAAACCGTAATTATTTTTCACTATAAATTTAAAAATACCTATTTTAATTATGTTATTACTAGTAAATGGTGTTTATTTAGTCACTTATAAATTTTTAGTTTAATTAAATATTTTTCCTAAATTAATTATTTTAAATATTAACATAAGCTTTATTTATGCACTAAATTAGTGTAAATTTCAAATTTGAAGGGGTTTAATTTGTAAAAATGAACCATTGCATATTAGAATTTATTGTTTATCATGCAAAATTTAGTTGCAAATTTTAACCATGTTTCTAGATTTTTCTTGAGTTGTTTAGAAAAGAAATGAAAGAAATTAATTAAAGTGTTGAAAAGACATTAAAGGGTGATATTTTGGGGGAACATTCTACATGATTCTTCACTCATTTCTTTCTCTCCCTCACCTCCCTAAATTGGCCGGCCTCGTCATCATGGCAGCCCCCCCATTTCTCCACTTGATTTTTGTTGCAAAATCCATCAAAAATTCATTAAAAATCCAAATAAAAATTTACAAAATCCTAATAAATTCATACCCTCTATTCTTTGCTCATCTTTACATGGATTTTGGAGATGGAAAGCACTCATTTTGGAGGCTCATTTTCATGTTTGGATTTCATGTTGTGAAGGTATAAATCTTTTTCTTTTGATTTATTTTTATTAGATGTTTCTTTTAAGCATAATTAGATTTATTAAATTAATTCTATTTGCAAGTTTTTAAATTCAAGTTAGGGTTATAAAATCAAGTTATGATTTTTATTAGTTAATTAGGGTTATAATTACTAGTTTAACACTTTTGGAAATGGAAAATCATGCATGGTTGTTAGATTGTAAATTGCTTCTCCAAATTGTTAAATTAAACCATTTTTGCAAACTAGATTTCTATATATTATATATATTGGTGAGATAAATTCCAATTAATGTTTGTAACATTATATTGTTGTTTAAATGAGGATATTGACATGTTTAAGGAATGAAAAACTTAGTTTGGTCACTAGTTTCTTTTGATAATTGAAAAAATACTAATAAAAATACTATTTTTGCTAACTAGTTTTTGAAATTCTTAAATAAGTGAGATTTAAAATATAAATTATGGTTTCATTATATCATTATCATTATAAATTGTAGTTTAATACATTAATTCATGCAAAATCAAGTTTGTTGTGGAATTGTGGAATTTTGCTTGTAAGATGTTGAAAATTTATAAAAGTTGCAAACTAGGAATTTTGTATTAATACAAATTTGTGTAATAAAAATATAGTAATGGGTTGTACAGTCTAGTTATGCTATTTAATGAGTTTTATGACCATTGGTTTCATTTAAATGTCAAGTTTTGAAGAAAAACGGTAAATTGGCATTTTCGGGTTTTACGAAATCGGGCGATTTGATGGATGTTAGGGTTTCGATGAATTAAATCATGTTTTATATTATAAGTAATGAGTTTTAAAACTATGAGTTGTTTGTTGATGTTTATCTCGATTAATCGGAGTTTGTACGCCGATATCGAGCGATATTTGGTTCTTTTGCGTGAACGGGACATAGGTTTTAACTTATGCGCGTTCCGTGTGTCGTTTTGACTTTTGTCCTTGATTTAGTTTACGATACTATATATGTTTGCGTATAGGTACCCCTCACGTGGACTGCGGGCGATGAAGAAGAGGATGGCGACACCGTCTTCGGCAGACATGGACCAGGTGAGTAGATGTATATCTACGGGGGGAAGTCGGGTGGATGGCGTTTAGCACCCCCGCAACGTAGAATAGGAATAGTACTTATTGACATTAGGAAGCCAGATGTGACCCTAGATTCTTAATGAGTAGGACCCTAGTAATGACCCTAGGCTAGACTAGACTGATTTAGGAAGACCATACCAGAGGATGAATACCTTGGAAGAGATTCGTAGGTTTCAGGTAGATACACACACGCACACACACTGAAACTCGACGTGGTGTATACGTGTATGTGTGTATATATATAGGACTAGGTATAGGTATATATATTTATACAACACGTATATGGGACACATTGATGTGATATGATACACGGGAATGAAACAGTATAACTGGGCTTGATGCCGTGATTCTTGGCTATACAGTCGTATTAAAGTGTTAGCGGATCATTAGAGAATGAGAAAATGAACATGTATACATAAATTATAATGGGTGGTGATGATATTGAGGTACATGGGACTCTAAAATAGCACCCGGACTGTATCTTGTGACTGATCAAGGTATGATATATGTATGACTTGATTACGATATCATATAGGTGTGACTTGAAGATGATATGATATAAGTGTGACTTAATCACAATATGATACATATGACATGATATTTCTGAGGATAAATTAATGATGTATATTTATGATGGCAATGATATATGATTGATGTATGCGATTACAGTATAGCACATTGATCATGACATGTGTTGATGATGATATTATACGAATGATGAGACACCTAGGAGATACTTGACCCGTACCCCGATATTGGGATGCCGTACGATGGATTTTACCGTACGAGGCATAGATATGATGATTGATCCGCACTCTTGATTCGATGAAGCCGTACTACGTACGTGACGCTATTGAGGCTGGATCGCCGACTATTAGAGATATGGATTCAGACCTTAGGTGGACTCTTGTTTCTTATTGACTAGTTTCTTAGGTTTAGTTCCTTAGGATGTTAGATGGACACTAGTTAGGCTCGAGACATATAGTTGTAGTTATACTTGTATATCAAATGAGTGGTTATTGCACATCTGTCTTTACATTCATACTGTAATCATAATGTTACATGTTTATACATATGTTTTTATAATTAGTATAAACTTTGCCTGTTAGGACACCAGCACCATTACCGATGATGCGCATATTCCACGCACACTTATTTGCCGGCTCACACACATCATCATCGGTAATTGCTATGTCACGTACACTTTAGATCATATTATCTTTTATTGATAGAATCAGCAAACAGCTAGATCGATATAATATTGAGATTACTCTATGGTGTTAGTATAGACATGGTATTTATTACTTAGACATTTCATGCATTCGCATTTCCATGTTATTATGCAGTATTATGGGCATATGCCGACACTTATCATATACTTACTCAGGATTTTGGGATTTTGGTTTTCTATGAGATTTCTGCATTTTGGGGAAAACCGCAAGGATATATAAAAACTTCTTTCTCTCTCCTCCTTTCTTTTTAAAACATAAGATGCGGTTTTCTCGTGATGTATGTGTCGTCCACCATGAGATTTTATGTTTTCTGTTGGATTTTGAAACCCGATTCGAGGAGTGGATGAACCGTCTCGGGTAAATGGTGGGCCCGGTAGGGTACCCCGGGGCAAGAAGATCGAGTTGTAGACGATGAGCCTGGCAGGGGAAGGCTACCTACCGGTGATGTCTTGCGCGGTGGATATCCGGAGGATACCGACCGTTGTCGTGAGATTTGATGATATGGGCCGATCCGGACTGACGGAGCCCGAGATATTGAGACTATGAGACATTGAGATTATGAGGTATTGAGACTTGAGATTTACATGTTTTGTGTCGATTCTTGACACAGATTTCCATGGATTTCATTGTTGCTATTTCAGATTTCTATACACATTTTACTATGATAAAAGTTAAAGACTTCTTATACAGATATATCTAGATTTCAGGATTGGTTATGTTACATTCATGGTGCATGCATACTCATTCTTATGATATAGTATTATATGAGGTACTGACACGAGCACGGAGTATTTGCATTTACACGTAGTATTACCCTGCCATTACTAGATGATTGGGATTTAGTAGTGTATTATTATGACCTAGGATAGCGTCGTGCATTCGATTTCTTTTCGCAGATGTCTTCTACTCACGAGTTGGCAACTCGCCCCCGTTGTGCCAAATTTTATTACAGGTTGATGTACAGGGTTCCTTGGCAGATTGCTGGCACATGATTTCTTTCCGGGTGATTTGCACGGTAGGTTGGTTCATTTGTATCTGGACCGCCATTGTATTTTCATTATTTCATTTGTATCTAGAAAGCTCCATCAACCAAACTTGTATTATTTGATAGATTACTGGACCATTTATTTGTTTCGACCTTAGAGTCGCGCTTGTATTATTATGATATCTTGTGGTTTTGTTTTCTTTTAGGTTTTGAGCCTCGCCCTTTGGCGTTGTATACTATTATGCATTGTTGTGGTTGTTTCCGCCTTTTGGCGTAGAGCTAGCTCCCGTTTGGGGACGCTTTTTATTGTTTGTGTATATTATATTTGTTGTACCCGTTTGGGGCCAGTTTTTACAGAGGAGACTCTGCCGAAATTTTTGGAAAAATTTGCTGATGCTTTTAAACTTGTTTCCTTCATGTTTTCTTTTACTTCTTCTTTTCTGGTTTAGATTTCTGGGTTTCGGCTTACTTAGGTTACGTTGCGCCTCTAGACGCTTCGTAATCTAAGTGTCGGTCACGTTCCGTACTTTCGGGTCGTGACAGTTGGTTCCCACGCTTTGATTTTTCCATACTAAACCTCTTTAGTATGGTGTCAATGTACCTGGATTGGGACAATCCCAATATCCTTTTGGATCTATCTCTATAGATCCTAATCCCCAATATGCAGGAGGCATCACCTAGATCTTTCATTGAGAATCTTTGTGATAAGAAGAGCTTGACTGATTGCAGCATAGGAATATCATTTCCTATCAAGAGTATGTCATCCACGTACAATACGAGGAAGACAACCTTACTATCTGCTACCTTCTTATAGATACAAGGTTCATCTATGTTTTTGATGAAGTCAAACTCTTTGACTACTACATCAAAACAGATGTTCCAACTCCGCGATACTTGCTTTAACCCATAAATGGATTTAAGCAGTTTGCACACCTTTCCGCTGCTCCCACTATCTACGAAGCCCTTTGGCTGAGTCATGTACACGCACTCTTCTAAATCACCATTTAGAAAGGCGGTCTTAACATCCATTTGCCAGATTTCCTAGTCATGGTATGCAGCAATGGCAAGTAAGATCCGGATGGACTTAAGCATAGCCACTGGAGAAAAGGTTTCGTCATAATCCACACCTGGTCGTTGACGAAATCCCTTTGCTACAAGTCTAGCTTTGAAAGTCTCAACTTTTCTATCTACACCAAATTTCTTTTTAAAAATCCACTTTCTCCCAATGGGTTTTAACCCTTCAGGAGCATTTTCCAAAATCCATACTTTATTGGTGTACATGGATTCCATCTCAGATCGCATTGCATCCAGCCATTTCACAGAGTCACCACTCGTGATGGCCTGCTCGAAACTAGTTGGGTCATCATCTTCCATGATGCAATCCTCGCTTCCACCATCAATGAGAAAACCGTAGTATCTCTCAGGTGGACGAGAAACCCTACTAGATCGGCGGAGAGGCTGGGGTTCGTCGGGTACTACTGAATCCTCTGGTTCCACTAAATCTTCAGTTGTAGTTTGTGGTGCTGGAACCTCTTCCAACTCTACCTCTTTGCCACTAATTTCTTTTGCAAGAAATTCCTTTTCCAAAAAGGTGGCATGTTGAGCAACAAACACTTTTTGTTCCTCAGCGTGGTAGAAAATATATCCTTGAGAATTCTTTGGATATCCCATAAATTTGCAAAGAACTGATCGTGCCTCGAGTTTGTCCGGATTTTGCCTTTTGACATAGGCCGGACAACCCCATATCTTAACTCGTTTAAAATATGGTCTCTTCCCACTCCATATCTCATATGGTGTGGTAGGTACAGATTTAGACGGAACTAGATTCAATATGTATATGGCTGTCTCAAGCGCATACCCCCAGAAGGAAATAGGTAACTCAGCTTCGCTCTTCATAGAGCGCACCATATCTAATAGGGTTCGATTCCTCCGTTCCGATACACCGTTGTGCTGTGATGTATAAGGAGGAGTAAACTGAGAGAGAATCCCATTCTCTTTTAGATAATCCAGAAAATCATTGCTCAAGTATTCTCCTCCTCGATCAGATCGAAGGATCTTAATACTTTTTCCCGTTTGGTTCTCTACTTCGTGCTTATATTCTCTGAATTTCTCAAAAGCTTCAGACGTGTGTTTCAACAGGAACACATGCCCGTATCTAGAGAGATCGTCAGTGAATGTAATGAAGTAGGAAGAACCATTCCTGGCGTGTGTAGACATGGGACCACATACATCACTATGTACCAGTCCTAAGAGTTCCGTAACTCTTTCTCCGTGTCCACTAAACGGAGCTTTGGTCATTTTTCCTTTGAGACATGAATGGCAAGTATCATAAGATGAAAATTCGAATGAATTCAAATATCCATTTTTATGTAACTTAGCTAGCCGTGTCTTATTGATATGGCCAAGTCTACAATACCACAAGAAGGATTCGTTCATTTCTGAACTTTTCCTCTTGTGTGTGTTTTGTATATTGAGGACTGTATTTTGATTTAGAATGAATATGCCATTATGTAACGAGCCTGATGCAATCAACTTTTGATCTAGGAATATGTTCATAACATTATCCTTTACTACAAAATTATATCCTTCTTTACTTAATAAAGAAACTGATATAATGTTGCACATCATGTTCGGTATATAATAGCACTCATTTAGAATCAGTGTATTATGACTTGGCAATACTAGGTGATATTCGCCAACTGCTTTGGCTGCAATACTTGCACCGTTCCCTACTTGAACGGAATGATCACCTTTTCCCAGTTCTCTACCTTTCTGCAGCCCATGTAACAATTTACATATGTGGGATCCTGATCCGGTATCTAATACCCAGGACGTAGGGTGAACTGAGAAACAGTTCTCAATAACTAACACACCTGAAGAAGATGCATCAACATGCATGTTCTTTTGGGCGGCGTGAGAATCCAGATATTCTCCTGTTTCCTGTTCAGTCTTATAACTCTTATAAGAAAGAACGGGTCCAACGTTCCCCTGCTCAGTATAATAAGCGGGTTCAGTCAATACATCCATAGTATTATCTTGATTATGGCCTGACATGGTCGCTACCTGGAGAGAGAGAGAAGAAAACACTTTAGCGTATGCTCTTGCAAGATTAGATTGGTTGTTATCTTATCTAATCAGGATGTCTCCCACTGTTTTTATCAAATCTACCTTCAAACCCTAAAAGGTAAGATTAGCCGGGATTAATTACACCCTACAATTTCGTCAATCTTTCAGCCAGATCAGTGTCGGTACTTGAGGGAGGTTCCCCGTGCTTTCGCACGGACCTAATTAAAGTAAACCTCGTTTTCCCAGAGGCGTAACCCAGTTAACACTTTTCTAGACACCTACTTGATCGGCTAATTGTCCTGTGTAAAACTCTCTCAGGAGTAACTCTTACTCGCAGTGGGTATCGGGATCCAACTATCTCATAGGAGGTATGCAATCTCATTGCAAATTTCAACACTTGAAATTCCCGATAATATTTTTGCCCCTAGCGATCTATGACCTTGACTAAGTCAACAAACCATAAATCGCAAGTCAAGTTCAACCCGTACATTTCCCGATTGAATTAAACCCACCCGTACGACCCTTGACTGAGTCAACAAGGCCGTGCGAATACCCTAATCCAATCACATCTCATGTTTTAGCAGATAAACACTACTTAGCTACCGTACACTACGCCTTGACTAAGTCAACAAACATAGCACGAATACTAAATAATATCTATCTGAAATGACGGAGGGCTACACAGGTTTTTCAGAAAACCATGAGCGTAATGAACTTGATATCGTCGTAGAATCATGTGAAATTTTGAAATGGAGTGTTTTTGAGGCTTTCATTAGTTTTGCTAAAGAGGTCACTCCCGGTGAAGGGATCTCAGCTCTTTCCTCATCGAATAAGGTGCGGGACATATCATATATATCACTGTGCAAAGCAAAACTCTAAAAGCAATCGAAAGACAAACCGAGTTTTGTAGCATCTGCCAGTTTCGCTAAAGAGGTCACTCCCGGTGAAGGGATCTCGGCTCTTTCCTTATCGAATAAGGTGCAGCGTATATCATATATACCGCTATGCAAAGCAAAACTGTAGCTACCCATTTTATAAATTTTTGATTCCTCAACATCTTTTAGGTTTCTTTTCTTTTTATTAATCTCATTAATAAAAAATCCCATCAGTTTATGCTTCCTAAGCATCATAGAAGAAACGAAAGCAGTAATATTTATATATCAGCATATATATATAGTATAAGCATTCGTCTCAGGAAGTAATATGATCTCATCACAGAACATTGCAGAAGAAGAACATATATGAAATATTGGATATACTAGGACGTCCGTGTTTTCAATACGAGCCGGTATAAAACACGGATTCCACGGTCGCGATGAATAGCCAAACCCACATCCCTAGACCCCTACAAGAGCGGCAAGTAACTCTGCCAATTCTAGGGTTAGGAGACCCGGTCTCGACTCCTCGAGATGGCCTCCCACTGGACCCTAAAACCCGGTTACTTGTGCTCCCCTCTTTGAGTCTACCTAATGCGGAAAAGTAAATAATATACAATGGTGACATCAACCTCATCCCGGAAGTGCCCCAATAAAGGAATATTACATACAAATGAATTTTACATGAATGAAAATAAAAACCCTCATCTCACATAAAACCCCCGGCCATTCAGAACACGACGATCCAATATAACATATCACAGCAACACATAATATCACATATCATCAACGTAAGTAAGTATGCAAACACCGATCGTCGTAGATGTATAGCAACGAAGATCGGCAATACAACTACATACTACACTTACGGTCACAGAAAAGAAATTGTAAAACTACAAAATTTGGAATCCACAATCACTTTAGACATCGTAAATCCGAAATATCACATACTTCGCATTTCATGCCTAACACAATGAATTCCACATATTGTATCACATTCCAGATAAATAGACAGTATTAAACTTTCCGAACAGATAATCAAATACCCAAAATTTCCTAAATTGCTCAACACTTGAGCGGAGTTCAAATAATCCGGAATGTGTCACAGTAGTAGCGGTCCAGCCGTAGAAAGGTCAAGCCAACGCCTCACATGTGGCACGCCGTACTGCCCCAAACCCGAAGGTTCAAAAGGCAGTTCAAGACGGTCACATAATCGAGTTAAGGTTTGTTGTCTTCTAGAGGGTCCACCACAAAACTTGCACGCATTTCCGAAAGATTTAAACTCGAGAAAAGATTCAACACTTGAAAATTTTTCGTGTCGGGAAAAAGTGAGTTAATGATATCCGTTCGAACTTTTTAACAGTTTCTAAATATCCGGAAATAATAACGAATTTAAATATTCCGATCGAATCTACGATTACAAAATAAACCCCAGAATTCTCAACACTTGAGTCAGATTAAAAATACCCATAAAAATTAAATCACAGAAAGAGAAATAACTGTGCAAAAATTAGTCCTTGATTCCTCAATACTGCCGCGGATCCGCGGCCCAAGCGAGGTACGGCCGCGGTTCCGCGGCGGTTTGTACAGAATATGGTTTTTCACAGAAGTGCTTATGTTTCCCTGCTGATTTTTTTAGGTATTTTTAATTCAGAAAAATCCCAGATTTAAAAAATTGTCCAGAGAGGGGTTTAAAATGATGTATCCGGGTTCGTTCGGAGTTTTAACTTCATAAACATGTCGCCTAATGCTCTAGCTAGGCTCTGATACCACTGTAGGGTTCCTAGGCACTCTTGTGAAGGTTCATAAAGCATCAATCATGCCCAAATAAAATTTTAGATGTGCCGAACAACCCAAAGACGGGATCTTTGCTAGATTATTAGGGTTTAACATGCAAGATAACATCTTTAAACCTAAGTGTGAGGGATTACAACCTTTGTAGTCCGCTCTTTCGCTTCACAAGCTCCGAGTAGAAGTCCCTTCGCCGTGATCCACGATCTCCCGGACTCAAGAGAGGCTCCACGACTCGAACGATCCATGCTAGCTTGAAGTGTTCCGCTTCTCCGATGATCTACGTCGAAGTTGCTATAACCCAAGCTTTCTAACTCTAATGAGGTGAACACCCTAATCTAATGGGCTAGATTAGATGAGGATGATGGAGTAGTATTTATGCTTTATTTTTATATCATTTTCTCACAAGAACTCATCACAAAAGAAATCACAAGTGAGCTCTCTCTCAAACTCAAGAGAGAAGAAGATGAAGAATAATGAGAATCATCCTTTTGTGATGAATAGTAGATAAGAGTATATGATTGATTATGGAACCATGGTCAAGGATGAGAGGCTAAACCTTTGTAGAGAATAAACTAGAGCTAGGGTTTGGTTAGGTTAAGTATGAGTCAAGAATAAGTATCAACCATAATATCTTAACCAAGACAAAAGAGAATCCTTCTAGAATGAACAAGAAGGAGCTAACCCTAATCAAACCATAATCCCTTTTTACCATCCTTAAACATGTTTCATAATGAATCATATCATGTCACAATAATATATATCACATATATATTATATATTTGCAACAAAAGAAAATAATACAATTAACATATATCGCATATATATCAATGTATTAATCCGGTGAGAAAATCAAATAATAAAGCGAGCCAATATTAGATAATATAATACAATATATCATATATATCATATATATCATTATACATTAAATCATCGAATCAACACTTGATCCAACGATCCGGCTATATCGAATATAACCGACTAATATATCATGTACCGATTCATCGAATCAACACTTGATCCGATGACCCGGTTCATATCTAAATATCGTGAGAATATAATACGGTATCTCATATCGCATTATCCTCGGTCCTGCACATATTACATATGTGCCTCTACTCCGTTTTTCCTGAGCCAAGAAACCTCTGTGTAGGACTCTAAAGAATCGTCAATACGCCGGTAGCAGGTGATGATCATATCAAACACCCACAAGCTGTAAGCGGTCAGCTAAACGTAACAGCCACCCAGCTATTGAGCGGTCAGAAGATCAACAAGCTAGCCTGTTCGTTCTCCTGTGAATCCAATCAGTAACACTCCCGTACAGTCCGGTCTGTTCGTCCGATATGTCGCATATCAAATCTAGGGGTGGTATACGTCAGACCCCAGTAACCGATAAGTCGTGTCGATGTGAGGCTCATAACAGGTCGAGAAACTACTGGTAACACTTACCATTGTTAGTGTTTATGCCCTAGAAGGCCATTACTGTATCATACTAGTTTGTATATTACTTAATGGAAGCTTGGGATATTCACATGTATATAACAGTCTTGCTAAACATGGTAGTATGCTACTTGGTTTTTCTATCTTAATATGTGAGTGTACGTATTGATAGAGCTCTTAGGATCTTGCTTGTCTACCAGCGTTGTGATGGCAGTCACACTAGTGGGGGCTGGGTAGTCTACAAGCACATCCTTATTCAGGTCCCTGGTCGTTGGATTATCGAGACAGAGCATCGATACTCCGGAGTAGACTAGTGTGTACGCTTCTCATCCCAGTTGGGGAGATGGTCTGTCCCACAGCCGTCAGTACGTCGTACTGGAGATAGTATGCAGGTGCTCGTTAGGTTACGGGTACACCGGACAGGACTCACAGGGAACTGTTGGTTGGTTTGATACCAGTCGTCAGTGAACAGTTCCCAGGTGACATGAGTACAGCGTAGTCCGCAGACTTGACACTGCTACTTCGCCTCGAGTGTGTCCCACTGTTCTTAGATTGCTACCCTACCACGGCTCAAAGGAGTCGTGCAAACAGGTAGCAGTTGGGTGCAGTCCCGAGCACTTGGAGGCAGTGGCGGTTAGACAGGATTCGTCCCTCCCGGTATTGGGAGTAGATATCGTGCTGTGTCAGAGAGCCATTACGCAAAGTCCCTGGCCAGGGCAAGCGAGATTTGCTGGTAGGTTCTGTAATGGGCTTCCCTCCGACACGACTTATACCGCTATTAGGGGACTGACGCTTGCCGCCCCCTAGGCCCGATATGCGATAGTCTTGGACGAACGGACCGGACTGTATGGAGATTGTCACATCAGACTCAGTAGGAGTTCGGATGGGTTTCCTCATCGGCCTTCTTATCGACAACTACCTGGGGACCGTTATGTACAGCTAGTGCCGCTTGCGGTCTGTGGTTAAACCCACTGCCAGCGTAGTAGTCGAGTCTCTAGAGTCCCACACAGAGAGTTTCCTACTCCAGGCGAAACGATATAGAGGTTGCATGGTTTTGCGACAAAGGGTTCGGCCGCATACGTGCGTTTACGCGTGTACGACTTTCGGACAGTTTTTACCAGTCGGCTTTGGTTTAAGCCAGTTACTGGTATCCGGTTATTGGATTTATACAGTCTAAAGTTTTTCCGTATTTTTACGGATCGGAGGGGCGTTCTCGTAATTACTCGAGAAGCTTCTAGAAGATGGTGACTAAGGAGGGTTATGTGTCATATTCATTAAATGAGTTATATGAGTCATGGTGGTGATTCATTCATTTCATTAATACACATTTATTGCTTAATGACTCATGCTAATGAATCACCACTAGATATTTTATGAAGCATGATTATTCATCACTCTTTATTCTTTTCTTCTTATTAGAAAATGCTTCATATATGATATGATACTCATAACTTATTTATCATAATATTATTCACATTCTCTCTCCTCAAGCTCTCTCTCTTCAAAAGACTAATCCTCACCCTCATGTGTTGAGATCTAGGATTAGTTAGACTAATCAATCCATAACCATCACTCTATTTCATCTATCTTCTTTGATTAGCAATCCAAGAAGGTTAGTTGCCTCAAGTTTAGAGGTTTAGCTTGGAGTTTTGCTCTCGGGTGGATCGTCTACTACCTAGAGAAGGCCGAGGAGAACAAGGAGATCGTAAAGACGAAGGACTAGTTTCGATAGGTATAATCCCTAAGCATAGTAGTTTAGAACAACTATATGTTTTGTTAGTTATCGTTTAGCTTCGATTTAAGCGGTTAGTCGATGTTCGTTCTTTAAACATGATCGTTTTTGAAAATTCCGCCTCCCCACAAGTACTGGGGTGATGTACATCGACTTACAGTGGTATCAGAGCCTCGCTAAACAATAAATAACTTAATTGCAAATTTGTACGAATTTCGAACGGAAAAACGAAGCCAGAAAACCCTAAATCTGTCAAGTTTCTGTCGAAGTTAAAACGATGTCCAAAAATTTTTCAGGTGCGTTCAGAGAGCTTGAAAAGACACCAGTAGAACACTCAAGAAAAATAGGCCCCTGAATCGCCTAACTCGCCGCGGAACCGCGGCCTCAGCCTACTGAGTCGCCGCGCTTCCGCCGCCGAGTTGGCGAGTCAGGGACCCAATTTTCTTCTGTTGCTTCTCTGTGTAATTAGGGGTTTTCTGGAATATTTTAATTTTGCTCAGGTTTCCAGTATACAGAGCAGATTTTGGAGCAATATTAAAGATGTTTAATCGATCGAAGTTGTACAGTATTTGCATATTGGATTATATCTGTGATTGTTTAATGTGTTCGTAAACCTCCCCTAACTGCTAGTATGTCGGTTGGCAGGGGGTTGCACATTTCTGTAATGGTTATATCTGTTTGTGCATATAAACTGTATTGGACTGTTGTGGTGTTTAGCCGGGGTTTAGCAATGGGTTATTGTTTAATTCATTGGTTGTAAATGTAATTTGTTGTAATATTTTTTTGCGGGGCACATCCAGGTTGCGGTTGTAGCCACCGTTGTATTATTTCATTTTACTGTTTTTGCTCCTAGGACTGACCCAAGGTGGGGTACACAAACTGCCGGGAGGGTTGTTTGCCGTACCCGTAGGGGTCGAGGGTGGGGTAACGGCTATTCATCACAACTGTGTAATCTGTCTTTTCTTGCAGGCTCAAAAGAAATACAGATTGCTTGCAAATCCAATATTGTTTATCTGTGTTCTGGAATGAATATCATTGCGTCAGACGAATGTAAAATATCTATATATATTGTAGCTATTTAGACGTCACTTATGTTTTACACCCGCGCTAGCCCAGCCCCCGCTCTGTCGTTAGTTAAGTAACCTAACGGGTGATGACGGGACCCCGTGGCGAATGCGGATGGCATAAGAGGACGTTGTATTTTCGTTGTTTTCTGCAATGATAGGTTAATGATGGGACGCATTATCTATAATGCAAAGAAAAATAAACCAAAGTTTTAAATCGTTGGAACAATTTAAAAGAAACCACTCGGTTATTTTAAAAACAGATATTTTTTAAATGCGGAGATTTAACCACTCCTTTTAAAAGCTATCAGGTTCCTTCGGTTATATCAAGTTCACTACGTTCACGGTTTCGCCAAAACCAGTCGTAGCCCTCCGTCATTTCTTATGGATGGTCAGTAGTATTCAAGCTATGCTTGTTGGCATACGTCAAGGCATAGTGTTTGGTAGCTGCTGGGGTATTCATTTGTTGCATAGATAGATGTGTTGGTTTGGGACAGTCGCATTACCTTGTTGGCATACGTCAAGGGTATATACGGGTGGGTTCAAATTAACAAGATAATGATGGGCAGAACTTGACATGTGACTTATGATTTGTTGGCATACGTCAAGGTCATAAGAGCATGGGGCAAAAACTTATATCGGGAATTTCTAAAGAAACTGAAATTTGCAAAGAGATGCATACCATTTGGAGTTTGATGAATGTTGGTAGGATTCCTTCAACATTATCATACGATGATATTTGGATCCCGATCCTACTGTGAGTATATGCTACTTATCAGGATATTCGTCACTTAACGATCAATGCTATAAACCTAGTAGGTGTCCAGAAAAGTGTCAGCGGGGTTACGCCCCCAGAGAAAAGAGGTTATTTAATTAAGGAACTTCACGAAAGCGTTGGAAAACCTCCCTCGAAGTACCGACACCAGCCTGGCTGAACGGTTAAGCAAGTATTGTACGGTGAGAATAGTCTTGACTAATTCTTCTTTTATGGTTTGAGGAAGGATTCGAGAAACAGTGGGAGCCATCCAGTTTAGATAAACTAAAAACCACTCTAAACTTGCAAGAGCATCATGCTAAAGAGTTTTCTTCTCTCTCTCCTAATTGCAGCGACCCTGAAAATGACTGGACTTAAGTTACTTTTAGAGAAAAATATACTGACGGGGCCAAACTATAAAGATTGGCTGCGGAATGTCAAAATGGCTTTGACCTATGACAAACTGGGGTACGTCCTCACCGCTACGGCACCTGCTGTCCCTGGTCCCAAATCCAGCAATGCGGATAAGAAAATCCGCAAAACCTGGGATTTAGATTGCGCCATACAAAGGAACTTTATGGAGAGCAATCTCGTATAGCAAGATACGAGACCTCTAAGAACTTGTTTCGAGCGAGGTTGGCTGTCGGGTCATCGGTAGGTGAACATGTCCTAAACATGATCGGCTATATTGAAGAGCTCGCAGACCTTGGGACGACTTTGGATAATGAGCTCTATACAGACCTTATTCTCCAGTCCCTTCCTCCCACCTACGCCTAGTTTATCCTCAACTTCAATCTTCAAGGAAAAGAAGTTGAACTTGCGGAACTCCTGAACATGTTAAGGAGTGCAGAGGGCACCTTGCAGAAGGCAAGGGAAACACCCGCTATGTTTGTTGGCGGTACATCTTCTTCCGGGTCCAAGGCTAGGGCCAAAGGAAGGAAGAAGAAGGCCGCACCCAGACCTAGAGGAGGTGTTAGTAAGGTGGGAGGGAAGGGAAAGAAAAAGAAAGCAGTACCGATAGTTGGTCAGGTTGAGTGCTTCCATTGTCACAGGAAAGGGCACTGGAAGAAGGATTGCAAGGCGTGGAACGCCAAGAACCAGGAACCGAAGCAAGCTGTGGCTTCGACTTCAGTGTGTTTGTAATTGAGAATTGTCTGTCGATCAACTCTACTTCCTGGGTATTGGATACCGGATCAGGATCTCATATTTGCATTTCATTGCAGGCACTGAGAAACCGTAGAGTGCTGAAGGAAGGTGATATGACCTTAAAGGTTGCTAACGGAGCTAGCGTGGGAGCTGCGTCCGTCGGGGACTATCACCTAGGATTGACGAGTGGACACATTTTGGTTTTACATAACTGTTATTTTGTGCCAAGCTTAACGTGTAATATCATATCAGTTTCCTTGTTATCAAATAAAGGTTATGATTTCACGTTTGTAAGATATGTTGTCAACATCCACCTTAATCATGGTTTGATTGGGTCAGGTACATTAAATAACGGAATATATGTTTTAAACCAACTCCAAATTTTCAATGTCCAGAACACACTAAAAAGAAAGTCTCCAGATTTAAATAAAGCTTTCTTATGGCATTGTAGACTGGGTCACATCAATGAGAGAAGGTTGACTAAGTTGCATAGAGAAGGATATTTGGACACGTTCGAATATCAAACTTATGACACTTGTCAATCTTGTCTCAAAGGAAAGATGACAAAGACTCCATTCACTGGACAAGGAGTAAGAGCCAGCGAGCTCTTAGGACTCATACACAGCGATGTATGTAGTCCAATGTCTACACATGCGAGAGGTGGTTATTCCTACTTCATTACTTTTACAGATGATTTCTCTAGGTTTGGACATGTCTTCTTAATGAAGCATAAATCCGAAGCCTTTGAGAAATTCCTGGAATACAAGAGTGAAGCGGAAAACCAAACAGGCAAAAGTATTAAGACACTGAGATCTGATCGAGGTGGAGAATACTTAAATGCCGAGTTCCTAGGTTACCTAAAAGAGAAAGGAATTCTCTCTCAGCTTACTCCTCCATACACTCCACAGCACAACGGTGTATCGGAGAGACGGAATCGAACCCTATTGGATATGGTACGATCCATGATGAGTAATGCTGAGTTACCGCGATCTTTCTGGGGGTATGCGCTAGAATCAGCGATACATCTTTTGAACAGAGTTCCAACCAAAACTGTGCCTACCACACCATATCATATGTGGAGTGGGAAGAAACCCTATCTTCAGTACCTGAAGACGTGGGGATGTCCAGCTTTTGTAAAAAAGCAGCATCCGGACAAGCTCGAGGCACGCTCAGTAGAGTGTAAGTTTGTGGGATATCCAAAGAACTCTCATGGATATTGTTTTTATTACGCAGAGGAACAAAAGGTTTTTGTTTCTCGTCATGCCCGCTTCTTAGAAACTGAATTTTTAGAAAATCAGAAGAGTGGGAGCGAAATAGAACTGGAAGAAATTCCAGAACCACAAACTGCTACTGAAAGTTTGGTAGAACCGGAAGTTCAAGAAGAACAGAACATTCCCGCATCCCTCCGTAGGAGTAGTAGGCCGTCTCATCCGCCTGAGAGATACTACGGTTTTCTCATAGACGGGGATAGAGAGGATTGCATCATAGATGATGATGAACCTACTGACTTCCAGCAGGCCATCCAGAGCGGCGACTCGGTACGATGGCTAGATGCAATGCGGACCGAAATGGAGTCCATGTACACCAACAAAGTATGGACTTTGGACTTTGCTCCAGATGGGGTAAAACCCATAGGATGCAAATGGATCTTCAAGAAAAAGATTGGTGTAGATGGACAGGTGGAAACCTATAAGGCTAGACTTGTTGCAAAGGGTTTTCGTCAAAGACCTGGTTTGGACTATGACGAAACTTTTTCTCCAGTGGCTATGCTCAAATCCATTCGGGTCCTTCTTGCTATTGCTGCCTTCCATGATTATGAAATCTGGCAGATGGACATAAAGACGGCTTTTCTGAATGGAAATTTAGAAGAGAGCGTCTATATGGATCAGCCAGAGGGTTTCAATCAGAGTGGGAGCAGCGGGAAAGTATGCAAGCTGCTTAAGTCTATTTATGGACTAAAGCAGGCATCGCGGAGTTGGAACATCTGTTTTGATGAGACAGTCAAAGAATATGACTTTATCAAAAATCCAGATGAGCCGTGCATATATAGTAAAGTTGTAGCCAGAAGTGTCGTATTCCTCGTCTTGTACGTGGATGACATTCTATTGATAGGAAATGACATTCCTATGCTACAATCTGTCAAAGGATTCTTGTCACACAGGTTCTCCATGAAAGACCTGGGTGATGCCTCTTACATTCTGGGGATCCGGATCTATCGTGATAGATCCAAGAGGATGTTGGGACTTTCGCAGTCCAGGTATATCGACACTGTACTAAAAAGATTCAGTATGGAAGATTCTAAGCGCGGTAATCTACCGGCTTGTCACGGAATCACCCTCTCCAAAGAGATGTCTCCCAAGACTGATTTGGAAAGGGAACGCATGTCTATTATACCCTACGCTTCTGCGGTAGGCTCTATAATGTATGCGATGTTGTGTACCAGACCAGATGTAGCTTACGCACTGAGCGTGGTAAGCCGGTATCAGTCAGACCCAGGGGAGAAACACTGGATAGCAGTAAAGAACATTCTCAAGTACCTGAGGAGGACTAAGGAGATGTTCTTGGTTTACGGCGGAAAAGACCTCAGGTTGGAGGCCTTTGCTAATTCCGGCTTCCAGAGTGATAAGGACGATTCCAAGTCCATGTCGGGTTATGTCTTTACCCTCAATGGAGGGGCGGTGTGCTGGAAGAGCTCCAAGCAGGACACCGTTGCTGACTCGACGATGGAAGCGGAGTATATAGCTGCTTGCGATGCCGCAAAAGAAGCAGTCTGGATGAAGAAGTTCCTAACAGAACTTCAGGTGGTTCCTACCATAGTTGATCCAATACCTCTGTATTGCGACAACAACGGAGCTATAGCTTTAGCGAAGGAACCAAGGTCCCATCAGAAGTCCAGACACATCTTGAGGCGGTATCACCTGATCAGGGAGATCATTGATCGTCGGGAGATCGAGGTTCGGAGAGTTGCTTCAGAAGAGAACATTGCTGATCCATTCACGAAGGCCCTTCCTCAGATTCAGTTCGAGAGGCTACTCGAGATCATTGGTCTACGATATGCCAGTACATGGCCCTAGTGCAAGTGGGAGATTGTTAGTGTTTATGCCCTAGAAGGCCATTACTGTATCATACTAGTTTGTATATTACTTAATGGAAGCTTGGGATATTCACATGTATATAACAGTCTTGCTAAACATGGTAGTATGCTACTTGGTTTTTCTATCTTAATATGTGAGTGTACGTATTGATAGAGCTCTTAGGATCTTGCTTGTCTACCAGCGTTGTGATGGCAGTCACACTAGTGGGGGCTGGGTAGTCTACAAGCACATCCTTATTCAGGTCCCTGGTCGTTGGATTATCGAGACAGAGCATCGATACTCCGGAGTAGACTAGTGTGTACGCTTCTCATCCCAGTTGGGGAGATGGTCTGTCCCACAGCCGTCAGTACGTCGTACTGGAGATAGTATGCAGGTGCTCGTTAGGTTACGGGTACACCGGACAGGACTCACAGGGAACTGTTGGTTGGTTTGATACCAGTCGTCAGTGAACAGTTCCCAGGTGACATGAGTACAGCGTAGTCCGCAGACTTGACACTGCTACTTCGCCTCGAGTGTGTCCCACTGTTCTTAGATTGCTACCCTACCACGGCTCAAAGGAGTCGTGCAAACAGGTAGCAGTTGGGTGCAGTCCCGAGCACTTGGAGGCAGTGGCGGTTAGACAGGATTCGTCCCTCCCGGTATTGGGAGTAGATATCGTGCTGTGTCAGAGAGCCATTACGCAAAGTCTCTGGCCAGGGCAAGCGAGATTTGCTGGTAGGTTCCAGTAGTTTCTCAGGGTGTAATGGGCTTCCCTCCGACACGACTTATACCGCTATTAGGGGACTGACGCTTGCCGCCCCCCTAGGCCCGATATGCGATAGTCTTAGACGAACGGACCGGACTGTATGGAGATTGTCACATCAGACTCAGTAGGAGTTCGGATGGGTTTCCTCATCGGCCTTCTTATCGACAACTACCTGGGGACCGTTATGTACAGCTAGTGCCGCTTGCGGTCTGTGGTTAAACCCACTGCCAGCGTAGTAGTCGAGTCTCTAGAGTCCCACACAGAGAGTTTCCTACTCCAGGAGAAACGATATAGAGGTTGCATGGTTTTGCGACAAAGGGTTCGGACGCATACGTGCGTTTACGCGCGTACGACTTTCGGACAGTTTTTACCAGTCGGCTTTGGTTTAAGCCAGTTACTCGTATCCGGTTATTGGATTTATACAGTCTAAAGTTTTTCCGTATTTTTACGGATCGGAGGGGCGTTCTCGTAATTACTCGAGAAGCTTCTAGAAGATGGTGACTAAGGAGGGTTATGTGTCATATTCATTAAATGAGTTATATGAGTCATGGTGGTGATTCATTCATTTCATTAATACACATTTATTGCTTAATGACTCATGCTAATGAATCAACACTAGATATTTTATGAAGCATGATTATTCATCACTCTTTATTCTTTTCTTCTTATTAGAAAATGCTTCATATATGATATGATACTCATAACTTATTTATCATAATATTATTCACATTCTCTCTCCTCAAGCTCTCTCTCTTCAAAAGACTAATCCTCACCCTCATGTGTTGAGATCTAGGATTAGTTAGACTAATCAATCCATAACCATCACTCTATTTCATCTATCTTCTTTGATTAGCAATCCAAGAAGGTTAGTTGCCTCAAGTTTAGAGGTTTAGCTTGGAGTTTTGCTCTCGGGTGGATCGTCTACTACCTAGAGAAGGCCGAGGAGAACAAGGAGATCGTAAAGACGAAGGACTAGTTTCGATAGGTATAATCCCTAAGCATAGTAGTTTAGAACAACTATATGTTTGGTTAGTTATCGTTTAGCTTCGATTTAAGCGGTTAGTCGATGTTCGTTCTTTAAACATGATCGTTTTTGAAAATTCCGCCTCCCCACAAGTACTGGGGTGATGTACATCGACTTACAACCAGTATATCTCTATATCAGCCCTGGCCAGGGACTTCCAGTTATAGCCAATCGAACACAGCACAACATCAACTCCCTATACCGGGAGAGACGAATCCCCTCCTATCGCTCATTGCCTCCATGTGATTCGGGACTGTACCCAAAAGCCACCGTTTTGCACGCCCTCTTAAACGTGGTAAGGTGGAAATCAAAGCACAGTGGGAATCACACAAGACTCTATGACGATCTCGGGTCTACAGACTACCCTGTACCAGTGTCACCGGAGAACTGCCATCTGACGTGTGGTATATCACCATCTGGGAGTTCTCGGCGAGTCCGTCCAGTGTACCCAGTCTCCACTGAGCACCCGTACACCATCCTTGATGTCAAACACCGATGGATATGGGATCATCCATCGCCCATCATATGGGTCAAGATGCGTATACGCTAGTCTACTCTGGTGTATCGATGCCCCGTCTCGATATACCCTCGACTAGGAACATTTATAGGATGTACTCATCGACTACCGTGGCCCCACTAGTATGATCTCATCATAATCCCAGTTGTATAGTACAGATCCTAAGGGCTTTATCAACATGTGAGAGAAAGACAGTAAACCAATACAAGTCAACATGTTAAGATAAAGTGAAACCAAATAGCATATTATCATGACGAGCAAGAAAGTCCTCTCTGTATATATCTAAGCATCCATCATAATATACATCATATATACAACAATGGCCTCTAGGGCATATACATAACTAACAGAAACCCTAGGGTTATAATCGATTCACATCTGCATTTACAATTTTACCCCTAAAGAAGACTAGTCAACGCGCTGCCAGCCGCCACAAATTTTTTGCACCGACACGGGTGACGCACGGCCGTGGATCCGCGGCCAAAAGCCAGGTTTGGCCGCGGTTCCGCGGCCATAAAGGGGTCTTGTTGGCTGAGTTTTCTTGGGTTGATTCTGGTTGCATTTTGCTTCTCTTTTCTTCACTTGGTTCTTCAGAATGTCTTCTAGTTCTCTTCCAGATTTCCACAGTGAATAATGTAGTGGATTTTACCGTTCGCTTCGTGTCGAAGTCTTGAACCTTGCGCTGCCTTTGTTCTTTGTGGAATTGTCCATTGATCTTCGTTTATTCTCCAAACTGTAGGCTTGATCAAGATTCTTCCATTTGTCGGTCGTAGTCTCACTTTTGCATCGTCTTTTCATCAATTTTACTGTTTTTTTGTTCCGAGAACCTGTAACCTGCAACCATGTAGCAGACATGGATCAGAAGCACCTGTTTATTTGTAAAATGAATAAGAATGGGGACTATAATAATGCAAAATTATGGTATGAACAAATACCCCCAAACTTATCTTTTGCTCGTCCTCGAGCAAACCTAGTTTTATTTTTGAAAAAGACCTAGCCTCACTTTCGCAGGGAAACGCTATTGCACTGAGCTCATGCAACAAGCCATTAAACCTCTAGGTGTCCCTAGTAAGAGGAGTGTTGTCTCCTGAGTGTTTTCAGCGGATACTACCCACAAAATCCTATCAATTCGGCCTATTGACTTTTATTCTCCAATTAGGTTTTCCAACAAGGAATTCTATTATCTTCAACTCAGAAATTATCCATCCGTATTTTTCACACTTCCTTATCATTTAACTTAAGATTATATATGATTTGTAGATTTACTTAGCTTTTAGCTGTTAGTGTATATGCCCTAGAGGCCATTACTGTATCATACTAGTATGTATATTACTTAATGGAAGCTTGGGATATTCACCTTGTATATACAATCTTGCTCAAAATAGTAGTATGCTACTTGGTTTATTTCTACTTCAATGTGTGTATGTGTTTATCTTTGTATATTGCTTATACATATTAGTGGAGCTCTTAGGATCTTTGCTTGATTACCAGCGATGTGATGGCTGTCACACTAGTGGGGCTGGGTAATCTAGAAGCACATCCTTATGCAGGTCCCTGGTCGCAGGACTATCGAGACAGGGCATCGATACTCCGGAGTAGACCAGCGCATGCGCTTCTCATCCCAGTGTGGGAGACGGTCTGTCCCACAGCCGTCAGTACGTCGTACTTGAGATAGTATGCGGGTGCCCGTTAGGTTACGGGTACACTGGACAGGACTCGTCGGGAACTGACAGGTTGGTATTATACCTATCGTCAGTCATCAGTTCCCAGGTGACATGAGTACAGCTTAGTCCGCTGACTTGACACTGGCACTTCGCCTCGAGTGTGTTCCCACTGCACTTTGATCACTACCCTACCATGGCTCAAAGGAGTCGTGCAAACAGGTGGTGGTTGGGTGCAGTCCCGAAGCACTTGGAGGCAGTGACGGTTAGACAGGATTCGTCTTTCCCGGTATTGGGGGTTGACATCGCGCTGTGTCTAGGAGAGCCATTACACGAGTAGTCCCTGGCCAGGGCAAACGAGATATACTGGTAGGTTTCCAGTGTTATCTCAGGGTGTTTTGGGCTTCGCTCCGGCACGACTTGTACCGCTATTGGGGGACTGACGTTTACCGCCCCCTAGGCCCGCCATGCGATGTATCAGACGAACAGACCGGACTGTACGGAGAATGTCACACTCAGGCTCAGTAGGAGTTCAGATGGGTTTCGCCTCGTCGGTCTTCTTGTCGGCATTACCTGGGGACCGTTACGCACAGCTAGTGCCGCTTGCGGTCTGTGGTTAAACCCACTGCCAGCGTAGTGTCGAGTCTTTAGAGTCCCACACAGAAAGCTTTTCGCCTTTAGGCAAAAGAGTAGAGGTCGCATGGTATTGCGACAGGTCGCATGGTTTTGCGACAGGGTTCGGTCACATCCATGCACTTGTGCACGTACAGTGTCCGGACAGTTTACACTAGCCGGCTTTAGTTTAAGCCAGATCCTAGTGTACCTTATGGGATTGGATTTATCCAGTTTGCATTCGTGTTCCTCGGAACGTGGATGCGGGTGTGTATGCACAGTTGACAGGGAGGCACTGACAGCGGATTCTCATTAGGGTTGTTGACAGTTGACCGTTGACTTTTTGCTCAACCCTAATGAGAATATGATATGTGATTAACTATTATATTAATTAAGTATTATGGTGATATGGTTGTTGACTTGTTGACTTTTGTTGACTTGTTGACTTTGTTGACTTGTTGACTTTTGTTGACTTGTTGACCGGTTGACTAGGCTTGACTAGTTGACCATCATGATAACCATGGTTATCATTTCATGCCAAAGACTTTTTCTTGCTTATTCATTTGAGTAAAATGAGTGCATGACATGATAAGGTTATGGTTGCTTCCTACCATCACATAAGACTTTTTTGATATGATGAGTTATCATTTCTTTTGGATTATGAGAGGGTGAGAGACAAAAGAGTTGCTCATTCTTTTCTTACTCATTCTCTCTCTTGTTCTTGAGCTCTCCTCTTGCTCTCACCCTCAACCTCTTGCTCCCTCTCTTGATCTATGGTTCTCTTGTCTCATGAGTTGAGAATCAAGAACCATAGATAAAATCCCATTCTAAATCATCTCTACTCATTCTAGTTCACTAGGTTTAGCAAACCAAGTGAACTAGTTTCAGCAAACCAAGTGAACTAGTTTCTTCAAAGAACGAAGAAGGAGCTAAAGGTTGGAGCTTTCAAGTGGATCTATCTTCGGCGTACGGAGACGACGAGAAGGAGCCATCGGACCACCACCGGAGCTTGAAGAGAAGGAGTTCAAGAAAAGCTAGGTATAACCATCTTCAACCGAGTAGCTAAATCTCTTTAGCTTAGTATGCTAGTTTTAGTTTAGGTAAAGATCCCGACCTAGTTTAGTCCATGTTGCTTCTTGCGATAAAAGTTTGTTTTTATACCGTTTCCGCCTCCCCGTAAGAACCGGGGGTCGCAACGTGGACTTACAGTGGTATCAGAGCCTAACTAAACTTAAACTAGCTTGGTAGTGAAGTGTAACGAAGTTCGGAACCGGAAAAATCCAAAAACCAAACTTTTTCAAAATCCTAGTTTCTGTTGAAATTTTTTCTGGTCAAAACAAGTTTTGTTACACACCTAAATTCGGCTCAGGGTTTTGTTAGAACACCCATGAAAAACGGTCCACTGTTTCGTTCAAACCGCCGCGGTTCCGCGGCACGAGGTAGGCATGTGCCGCGGAACCGCCGCCGTTTGTCGTCTTCTGTGCGTCATTTTTCGTGCAGTGTGTGTCTGTGTTGGTTTTGGGATTTTTGAGATATATTATATGTGCCCAGATTTTCCAGAAAAGAAATTTCCTTTTGGGGTCCTATAATTTCGTATTTTTTCCGAACTTCACTACACTTTGACTATGATGGTTATATCTGTGTTGTTTGCATGTATTGAACGTCGGCTAATCGCTATAAGTCGATTAGTCGGGGTTATACATGATCTGTAATGTGATGGATTGTGTATATAAATATGTTGGATTGTCGCGGGTGAATAGCCGGGGGTTGTGAGACGAGAGTTTTCTTTTCTTGCATTTCATGTAAATTTGTAAATTGATGTAATAATTATTTGTATGGCCGCACAACCGGGTCGGGGTTGTAGCCGTCATTGTATAATTTCTTTTTACTGTTTTTGCTCCTAGGATAGACCCATGGAGGGGTGCACAAACTACCGGGTATGCCGAAGTGTCGAGTGGCCTACTCATGGAGATGAGGGAGGTTACTACGCTTCGGGTACTTGGAGGGTAGTTTGCCGCACCCGTAGGGGTCTTGGGTGGGGTTTTGGCTATTCACCGTGACCGTGTAATCTGTTTTTGTTACAGGCTCGTACAAATTACAGATTCCTAGTATATCCAATGTATTTATCTGTGATCTGAAATGTCTATCATTGCTTTCTATTTAGGCGTTGCTTATGTTTTACAGACGCGCTAGCCCAGCCCCCGCTCTGTCGTTAGTTAAGTAACCTAACGGGTAATGACGGGGCCCAGTGGCGAATGCGAATGGCATAAGCGTACGTCATATTTTGGTTGTTTTCTGCAATGGTAGGATTAAATGATGGGACGCATTAAAAGAACTAATGCAAGAATATCACGCATTAAAAGAACTAATGCAAGATAATAAACCAAGTTAAAGTCGTTGGAACACTTTCGAAAAACCACTCGGTTCTTTTCAAAACCAACTTTTAAATGCGGAGCTTGAGCCACTCCTTTTAAAAGCTATCTCGTTCCATCGACCAAATCAAGTTCACTACGTTCACGGTTTTGCCAAAACCATTCGTAGCCCTCCGTCGTTTCGTATGAATATTCAATAGTATTCAAGCTGTGTTTGTTGACCTTCGTCAAGGCATAGTGATTGTTAGCTGTTGGGTATTCATATGTAGCATAGATAGATGCGTTGGTTTGGGACATTCGCATTACCTTGTTGACCTTCGTCAAGGGTATATACGGGTGGATTCAAATTGACCTGGATAATGACGGGCAGAACTTGACATGTGACTTATGATTTGTTGACCTTCGTCAAGGTCATAAGAGCATGGGGCAAAAATCCACATCGGGAGTTTCATAAGTACTGAAACTTGCTAGATTTGCATACCATTTGGAGTGTGGTGATTCTGGTAGGATTCCTTCAGTTTCGTCACACGATGATATTTGGATCCCGATCCTACTGTGAGTATATGCTACTCCTCGGGAAATTTCTCGCTTAACGATCAATGCTATAAACCTAGTAGGTGCCTAGAAAGGTGTTAGCGGGGCTACGCCCCCAGGGAAAAGAGGTTCTTTAATTAAGGAACTTCGCGAAAGCGTTGGAAAACCTCCCTCGAAGTACCGACACCAGCCTGGCCGAACGGTTAAGCAAGTATTGTACGGTGGGATTGATCCTGACTAATTCTTCCTTTATGGTTTGAGGAGGGATTCGAGAAACAGTGGGAGCCATCCTGTTTAGACAAACTAAAAACCACTCTAAACTTGCAAGAGCATCATGCTGAGTGTTTCTTCTTCTCTCCAAATTGCAGCGACCAATCAACATGACTGGACTTAAGTTACTCCTAGATAAAAACAAACTGACAGGGCCAAACTACAAAGATTGGCTCAGGAATGTCAAGATAGCAATCACTTATGACAAGCTGGGGTATCTTCTTACCACCAAAGCTCCTTCTGTCCCTGGTCCAACTTCCAGCGTCGCGGATAAGGAAATCCGCAAGACTTGGGAGATTGATAGCGCGAAGGCCAAGTGCCTCTTGCTTGCCTCGATGGACAACGAACATCAGAGGAGGCATGAGAATATGGACATGGAATCCATATTGCTCCATACAAAAGAACTGTATGGAGAGCAATCTCGTATCGCAAGATACGAAGCGTCGAGAAAGTTATTTTCGACAAGAATGGCCGTCGGATCATCAGTAGCCGAGCACGTGCTAAAGATGATCGGCTACATTGAGGAGCTCGCTGACCTAGGGATCACATTGGAGAGTGAGCTATATACAGATATAGTTCTCCAGTCCCTTCCTTCCACTTACGCCCAGTTTATACTGAACTTCAACCTACAAGAAAAAGAGGTTGAACTATCAGAGCTCCTCAACATGCTGAGGAGCGCAGAGGGCACCCTACAGAAAGGTAGGGATACATCCACTTTGTTTGTAGGAGGATCATCTTCTTCTAGGTCCAAGGCGAAAGCCAAGGGAAAGAAGAAGAAGGCCCCCGCCAAACCAAGGGGCGGTGTAAGTAAAGTGGATACGAAGGGAAAGGGTAAAGCAACAAAGATAGCAGGGAAGCTTGTGGATAAGGAAGAATGCTTCTATTGTCATAAGAAAGGACACTGGAAGAATGATTGCAGGGCCTGGAAGGCCAGAACACAGGAATTGAAGCAGGTTGCAGCTTCAGCTTCAGGTGTGTATGTTATTGAAAACTGTCTTTCAATAAACTCTACTTCCTGGGTATTGGATACCGGATCAGGATCTCATATCTGTAATTCTTTGCAGGCGTTGAGAAACCATAGGGTTTTGAAGGCAGGTGACATGACCCTCAGAGTTGCGAACGGAGCTAGCATGGATGCTAAAGCCGTGGGGAACTATCACCTGGGAATGTCAGATGGACATGTTTTGGTTTTGCGTAATTGCTTTTTTGTACCCAACGCAACTTGTAATATCATTTCTGTATCTTTAGTTTCTAAAGAAGGTTATGAATTTGCGTTTGTAAGTAATGTTGTAAACATTCACCTTAATCAAGTTTTGATTGGGTCAGGTACTTTGAGTAATGGTATATACGTGTTAAACCAACCACAGATTTTTAATGTCCAGAATACACACAAAAGAAAGTCTCCAGAAATAAATCAGACTTTCTTATGGCATTGTAGATTGGGTCACATCAATGAGAGAAGGTTGACGAAGTTACATACAGAAGGGTATTTGAATGCGTTCGAATATCAGTCGTATGCCACTTATCAATCCTGTCTCAAAGGAAAGATGACAAAGACTCCGTTTACTGGACATGGAGTAAGAGCGAGCGAGCTCTTGGGACTCGTACACAGTGACGTGTGCGGTCCAATGTCTACACATGCCCGAAGCGGACATTCTTACTTCATTACTTTTACGGATGACTTCTCAAGGTACGGTTATGTCTTCTTAATGAAACATAAGTCCGAAGCCTTTGGAAAATTCCAGGAGTATAAGAATGAAGTAGAGAAACAGACCGGCAAAAGTATTAAGATTCTAAGATCGGATCGAGGTGGAGAATACTTAAGTGCCGAATTCCTGAATTACTTAAAAGAGAATGGTATTCTCTCTCAGCTTACTCCTCCATACACTCCGCAACATAACGGTGTATCGGAGAGACGGAACCGAACCCTATTGGATATGGTTCGGTCCATGATGAGTAACACTGAGTTACCGCGATCATTCTGGGGATATGCAATAGAAGCAGCTGCGTATCTCTTGAACAAGGCTCCCACCAAGACTGTGCCTACCACCCCATATGAGATGTGGACTGGGAAGAAACCCTGTCTTAAGTATCTTAAGGTATGGGGATGTCCAGCTTTTGTAAAAAGGCAGCATGCGGACAAGCTTGAGGCACGTTCAGTACAGTGTAAGTTTGTGGGATACCCAAGGAACTCCAGGGGGTATCTTTTCTATTCCGCTGAGGAACAAAAGGTTTTTGTTTCTCAGCATGCCCGCTTCTTGGAAACTGAGTTTTTGGAAACCCAGATAAGTGGGAGCACAATAGAACTGGAAGAAGTTCACTGAAAGTTTGGTGGAACCAGAGGGTTCAACAGAACAGGACATTCCTACGCCGCTCCGCAGAAGTAGTAGGCAGTCTCATCCGCCCGAGAGATACTACGGTTTTCTCATAGACGGGGATAGAGAGGATTGCATCATAGATTATGATGAGCCTACTAGCTTCCAGCAGGCCGTTCAGAGCGTTGACTCAGTGAAATGGCTGGATGCAATGCGGACCGAAATGGAGTCCATGTACACCAACAAGGTATGGACGTTGGACATTGCTCCAGACGGGGTAAAACCCGTAGGATGCAAGTGGATCTTCAAAAGGAAGATTGGTGTAGATGGACAGGTTGAGACCTATAAAGCTAGGCTGGTAGCAAAGGGTTTTCGTCAAAGACCTGGCTTGGACTATGACGAAACCTTTTCTCCAGTAGCCATGCTGAAATCCATTCGGATCCTTCTTGCCATTGCTGCCTTCCACGATTATGAGATTTGGCAAATGGACGTAAAGACAGCTTTTCTAAATGGAAATTTGGAGGAGTGTGTCTATATGGACCAGCCAGAGGGTTTCATTCAGAGTGGGAGCAGCGGAAAGGTGTGCAAGTTGCTTAAGTCCATCTATGGACTAAAGCAGGCATCGCGGAGTTGGAACATCTGCTTTGATGAGACGGTCAAAGAATTTGGCTTTATCAAAAATCCAGATGAACCATGCATCTATAGTAGATTTGTAGCGAGAACTGCAGTATTCCTCGTTTTATACGTGGATGACATTCTCTTAATAGGAAATGACATTCCTATGCTACAATCTGTCAAGGGGTTCTTGTCACACAGGTTCTCCATGAAAGACCTGGGTGATGCCTCATACATTCTGGGTATCCGGATCTACCGTGATAGATCCAAGAGGATATTAGGACTTTCGCAGTCCAGGTACATCGACACCATACTGAAGAGATTCAGTATGGAAGATTCCAAGTGCGGTAACCTACCGGCTTGTCACGGGATCACCCTCTCTAAAGAGATGTCTCCCAAGACTGATTTGGAGAGGGATCGCATGTCTATTATACCCTACGCTTCTGCGGTAGGCTCTATAATGTATGCGATGTTGTGTACCAGACCGGATGTAGCTTATGCACTGAGTGTGGTAAGCCGGTATCAGTCAAACCCTGGGGAGAAACATTGGATAGCGGTAAAGAACATTCTCAAGTACCTGAGAAGGACTAAGGAGATGTTCTTGGTGTATGGCGGAAAGGACCTCCAGATCGAGGCCTTTGCTGACTCCAGCTTCCAGAGTGACAAGGATGATTCCAAGTCCATGTCGGGTTTTGTCTTCACCCTCAATGGAGGGGCGGTGTGTTGGAAGAGTTCCAAACAGGAAACCGTTGCAGACTCGACGATGGAAGCGGAATACATCGCTGCATCAGATGCCGCAAAAGAAGCTGTTTGGATGAGTAAGTTCTTGAAAGAACTTCAGGTGGTTCCGTCCATTGTTGATCCAATACCTCTGTATTGCGACAACAACGGGGCTATAGCTTTAGCGAAGGAACCCAGGTCCCATCAGAGATCCAGGCACATCTTGAGGCGGTATCACCTGATCAGGGAGATCGTGGATCGCCAGGAGATCGAGGTTCGGAGAGTCGCTTCGGAAGACAACACTGCAGATCCATTCACCAAGGCCCTACCCCAGACTCAGTTCGAGCGGCTGATCGAGATGATAGGTCTTCGATACGCCAGTACATGGCCTTAGTGCAAGTGGGAGATTGTTAGTGTATATGCCCTAGAGGCCATTACTGTATCATACTAGTATGTATATTACTTAATGGAAGCTTGGGATATTCACCTTGTATATACAATCTTGCTCAAAATAGTAGTATGCTACTTGGTTTATTTCTACTTCAATGTGTGTATGTGTTTATCTTTGTATATTGCTTATACACATTAGTGGAGCCCTTAGGATCTTTGCTTGATTACCAGCGATGTGATGGCTGTCACACTAGTGGGGCTGGGTAATCTAGAAGCACATCCTTATGCAGGTCCCTGGTCGCAGGACTATCGAGACAGGGCATCGATACTCCGGAGTAGACCAGCGCATGTGCTTCTCATCCCAGTGTGGGAGACGGTCTGTCCCACAGCCGTCAGTACGTCGTACTTGAGATAGTATGCGGGTGCCCGTTAGGTTACGGGTACACTGGACAGGACTCGTCGGGAACTGACAGGTTGGTATTATACCTATCGTCAGTCATCAGTTCCTAGGTGACATGAGTACAGCTTAGTCCGCTGACTTGACACTGGCACTTCGCTTCGAGTGTGTTCCCACTGCACTTTGATCACTACCCTACCATGGCTCAAAGGAGTCGTGCAAACAGGTGGTGGTTGGGTGCAGTCCCGAAGCACTTGGAGGCAGTGACGGTTAGACAGGATTCGTCTCTCCCGGTATTGGGGGTTGACATCGCGCTGTGTCTAGGAGAGCCATTACACGAGTAGTCCCTGGCCAGGGCAAACGAGATATACTGGTAGGTTTCCAGTGTTATCTCAGGGTGTTTTGGGCTTCGCTCCGGCACGACTTGTACCGCTATTGGGGGACTGACGTTTACCGCCCCCTAGGCCCGCCATGCGATGTATCAGACGAACAGACCAGACTGTACGGAGAATGTCACACTCAGGCTCAGTAGGAGTTCAGATGGGTTTCGCCTCGTCGGTCTTCTTGTCGGCATTACCTGGGGACCGTTACGCACAGCTAGTGCCGCTTGCGGTCTGTGGTTAAACCCACTGTCAGCGTAGTGTCGAGTCTTTAGAGTCCCACACAGAAAGCTTTTCGCCTTTAGGCAAAAGAGTAGAGGTCGCATGGTATTGCGACAGGTCGCATGGTTTTGCGACAGGGTTCGGTCACATCCATGCACTTATGCACGTACAGTGTCCGGACAGTTTACACTAGCCGGCTTTGGTTTAAGCCAGATCCTAGTGTACCTTATGGGATTGGATTTATCCAGTTTGCATTCGTGTTCCTCGGAACGCGGATGCGGGTGTGTATGCACAGTTGACAGGGAGGCACTGACAGCGGATTCTCATTAGGGTTGTTGATAGTTGACCGTTGACTTTTTGCTCAACCCTAATGAGAATATGATATGTGATTAACTATTATATTAATTAAGTATTATGGTGATATGGTTGTTGACTTGTTGACTTTTGTTGACTTGTTGACTTTGTTGACTTGTTGACTTTTGTTGACTTGTTGACCGGTTGACTAGGCTTGACTAGTTGACCATCATGATAACCATGGTTATCATTTCATGCCAAAGACTTTTTCTTGCTTATTCATTTGAGTAAAATGAGTGCATGACATGATAAGGTTATGGTTGCTTCCTACCATCACATAAGACTTTTTTGATATGATGAGTTATCATTTCTTTTGGATTATGAGAGGGTGAGAGACAAAAGAGTTGCTCATTCTTTTCTTGCTCATTCTCTCTCTTGTTCTTGAGCTCTCCTCTTGCTCTCACCCTCAACCTCTTGCTCCCTCTCTTGATCTATGGTTCTCTTGTCTCATGAGTTGAGAATCAAGAACCATAGATAAAATCCCATTCTAAATCATCTCTACTCATTCTAGTTCACTAGGTTTAGCAAACCAAGTGAACTAGTTTCTTCAAAGAACGAAGAAGGAGCTAAAGGTTGGAGCTTTCAAGTGGATCTATCTTCGGCGTACGGAGACGACGAGAAGGAGCCATCGGACCACCACCGGAGCTTGAAGAGAAGGAGTTCAAGAAAAGCTAGGTATAACCATCTTCAACCGAGTAGCTAAATCTCTTTAGCTTAGTATGCTAGTTTTAGTTTAGGTAAAGATCCCGACCTAGTTTAGTCCATGTTGCCTCTTGCGATAAAAGTTTGTTTTTATACCGTTTCCGCCTCCCCGTAAGAACCGGGGGTCGCAACGTGGACTTACATTAGCATCTTTTGAGTTTTCCTTTTAGGGTTCCATCTCAACTTAGGAATTTTTATCATCTCTACTAAAGATATAAGTCCTATTTTTCTTTCCTATCTCTTATCTAAACCCCAATCACATACCCCTACGTGTGTGTATATCACCCCTACACTTGGAAATTCAAATCAAGCTATTATACTCTTGTCCATTGTCCAAAGTACTTTTCAATTGGTGAATTTTTAGATGAGATTGCTCACGCATTCTTCATGCGACCGTTAATACTTCTTGAGGTACCAACAACCGATTACAAAATGTGTTTGCACATTAAGGCGTAATTCCTAGTCTTGTAACCCCTAAGGCTTTAACAGTGACTCCCAAACCAGTTGGTTTAAGGCACTAGGTGATAAAGCACCCTCGCTAAATTTTTTTTTTCTATTTATGCAGCCTTAAGTAATTACAAAAAACCAGTGTTCATTTTTTTATCTCTTTATTCACACTTGTATTTTTATTTTATTTTCCTTCATACTAAGGACTTTAGACAAGAGCATTTCAAGGTCTCTTCTACTATTCCAAGTTTCAAGGTTCGTGTTTGTGCAAATTGTAGGGTATATATTTTCAGAATTTAGACTTAAGCTTAGGAATTATATTGCAGACTTACATTTTAATAAAAATATCAATACTCTTCCCTTCTTTTGACTTAGTCCAAGAAGTGAACTCAAAATTTGCCTATTTCTAAGTATACCACAAAGACATATATTTTCTACCGTTAAATTTTAAGAAAGGTTATTTTTAGGGATTTTTAATTTACTAAGTCTAGGATCTAGCTGTTCCTAGCTAGTTAACCTTCTTGTCAAATTCAAGTCAATTACGGCCAAAATTGAATTTTTCAATTTTTATAATTAATTTTTTTAAAAATTAATTATGGGTTTTAAAATAAGTATGCAAATGCAAAATTATACATATGAATGCGAAGGAAGAAGGCTTACCGAGCACACCCCCAAACTTAAATTTGACAATGTTCTCACTGTCAGGCTACACCAAGAAGGTCAAAATTGTCGGTACTCCCTTGTTTATTTTTTTATTTATTTTATTATTTTATTATTAACAGCAAAAGAAAACAAAATATATACAAAAAAAATTCCCCCTAAACTTATTTTTGACTCACCACTTTGAGTTAAAAATTATTTTCAAGAGCCAAATTATAACCCCCTCCCAAACTTGAGTTAAACAATATTACAAGTCAATGCCAAGCTTTGCAAAGACCAAAAGTCAACAACAACCAGTTGAAGAATTTATCAGTGTAAAGTGTTGGTCGGTGGAAGAACATGTTGTACAGAGGGAAGAAGAAGAAGTGAAGAGATACGTGGTGGTCAGGAAAGTGTTTGCGTGAATGTGAATGTGAGAAGATAAGAGGTGATGATAAATAAAAACGAGAATGTGAATGATAAGAAATGAGTGGAATATTGGCATTCTCGTATTTTATTAGAAGAAAAGATGGCGGTTCAACTTCTATAGGTGGAGGTTGATTAACCACAAAATCCTCAAGGTGTTTCTGTGAATCCCTTACTGGCTTGGCATCATCCATCACATGTATATGATGTTCAATTGTGAAGGAACTAATCTCCTCAATGTCCGCCATAGTCCAGCCAAAAGCTTGCCGGTTGTTTTGTAAGACCATTAACGGGGCTTTCTCTTGCTCGATAGCTGAGATGCCGAGATGATAACAGGAAGGGTCTCATTCTCACCTAAGTGAGCGTATTTAGAGTGAAACGGAAACAACTTGAGTACGAGTTTTGGAGGCGGTAAAATTGGTGAAACTGTCTCAAACTCGAAGGATTCCATCAACGGTTCGAAATCACTGTAAGCAACCGAGTCAGATGGTTCAACTAACTCATCCGAAAATTCAAAGGACTCAAACTCGGGCGATGAGTCTTCAAAATCGTCCGAAAAAGTGAAACACTCGTAATCGTTATCGGTTGTGCAAACTTTGTCAGATCAAGGAGGAACGCACTAGTGGCGTCAAAACTGCTGTGATCGAACATAAAATTTTCAAGCTCACAGTCCTCCTGCGTGATTTCGTGGATCGAGAAAACATCACGTATACTAGCTTTAGGCACGGAGGGCAGACTTCCTATCTTGTAAATGTTGAACTCACTTGACATCTTCCCGAAGGATAGAGTCATAGAGCCATTGCGACAATTTATTACAGCATTGGAAGTAGCCAAAAATGGTCGACCGAGGATCACCGGAATTTGGTTCCGTGGGTGAGCCACAGGCTGTGTGTCCATAATAATGAAATCAATGGGGAATATGAAGTCCCCTACTTTGATCAACACATCCTCTAACTCACCTCTAGGATGGGTGATGGATCGATCAGCCATTTGGAGAGTACAATGAGTGGGTTTCAACTCTCCAACACCTAACTGCTCATACACGGAATAGGGAAGCGGGTTAACACTAGAACCAAGATCTAAAAGTGCTCGATTGATGTTCTTATCCCCAATTGTTATCGAAATTGTAGGACAGCTAGGGTCCTTCCGTTTTTGGGGCAAGGGCTGAGGTTGGGTAATAGCATTGCTCACGGCACTAGCTACGAGCACTTTCTTGGGTATCTGAGACTTTCTCTTCGAGGTGCATAAGCCCTTTAAGATTTTCGCGTAAGAAGGGACCTGTTGGATTGCATCCAAGAGAGGTATGTTTATGCTAACCTGTTTGAATAACTCCACAATCTTCTCCATTTGGGGAGTTGGTTTATTGGATCTCAACCTGTTTGGAAAATGAACATTTTGAAAATTTGTTGAGTCCAATGTCTGTGGAGTAGAATATGGAGATGGAACGGATTCCAATATTGGTGTGTTCGTGACGTGAGATGTGGGTCCGTTCGGATTAGAAGAAGAAGAGCCTTTTGAAGAATGAAGAACACGCTCTAACGAAGAAGATGAAGATGAAGATGAAGAGGAAGACGATGAAGAAGAAGAACCGGCAGGGGTATCATCACTATTACCCACGTTATTGTGCAACACTCTTCTAGATCTCAACGTGGTCACAGCATTTACATTATGATTTTGTTTTTCATAAGCAACATGTGCATTGTGTGTGTGACCGGGATTTGGCAATGGTTGAGATGGAAGCTTTCCCTTTTCTCGCTTGCTCAACGCAGCATTTAGTTGTGCAATTTGGCCTCGATTGATTTGATACTTTGATCATGTGAAGCACTGTTGTGCACCAAAGACTGAATGGAAGTCTCCAACCTTGCTGCGGATTGTGTAGATTGTTTTAGAAACGCATCTAGACTTCTTTCTAGCGAGGCAATCTTATCGTCATTTGGTTGAACAAAATTGTTTGGAGGGTAAGAGTTGTTGGGCAAAAAATTGTTCATTTGGTTTGGGTAAGGTTGTGGTTGGAAAGGTTGCTGGTATTGAGTTTGTTGTGGTGCTTGTTGTTGTGGAGGAGGAGACCTTTGAAAGTTGTTATTGCCTTGGAATTGTTGATTTTGATTCCAAGCAAAATTTGGGTGACTCCTCCAACCCGGATTATAAGTCGAAGAGTATGGATTATTTCTTTGTCTTTGCTGAAATGAGGCATTGACTTGATCTTGTCCTTGAACAGGATTGTAAGGACACTCTTTGGTAAGATGTGATGGATCCGAACAACAAGCGCAAACAGTTCGTGTGGTTAAAGCAGGGGCAGGAGAAGGCGATGAGATTTTGGTCTCAATTGCTTCTAGCTTTTTCGTAAGTGCGGCCATTTCGGCCTTCATTCCAATCGACATATCTAGTTGATGTATGTCTGCTCTAGACTGACCCGTTGAAGAAGATGAGGTGGTCTTGGTTCTTTCCCACTGAAGTGTTTGTTCAGTAAGATTGTCGAGAAACTGCCAAGCTTCCTCGCTAGATTTTGTTAGAAAGTGACCTTGACAAATGGTTTCCAGCAACTGCTTCGTTGCTGGGTTCAATCATTCGTATAAAGTTTGGCAAAGTTGCCAATTCTCGATACCGTGGTGAGGGCATTGAACAAGTAGGTCTTTAAATCTTTCAAAACACTTCCAAAAGGGTTCGGAAGGAAGCTGGGAAAATTGAATAATCTCATTGTGTATTCTCGCGGTCTTGTGATGAGGGTAAAACTTTTTAAGAAAAGGTTTAACAAACTCTTCCCAATTTTTAATAGAGTGTGATGCTGTGCTATACAACCATTTCTCGGCTAGGTCACATAATGTGAATGGAATGACACGTAGCCTTATAACATCATCTGAAAGTTGTGTTGTCTTCATCATGGCGCAAACGTTTTGGAATTTATTTATGAAGATATAGGCATCTTCGGATTCCAGTCCGTGAAATTTTGGCAACATGTTGATGAAGTGGGGTTTGATCTCAAAATTATCCCCATTTGCCGGTGGAAGTGAAAGACAAATAGGTAAGGCGATGCAGATAGGGTAGAAAAGATCCTGGAGCGCGATTCGTTGGGGCGCTTCAACAGGTGGGTGTTGTGGGTTATTCGCACCTAGCGGAGGTGGAATCAGTCCCGCGGGTAAGGGGTTGTTAGGATCGAATCCCGACATCTCCTTAGAAGACGAAGAATGTGAAGGTAAGAAAGTTGAAGGAATTTCGACTTCGGAGTCGAAAGCGTCGTCGGTCGGTACCAACGAGACACGGACTAATCGGGCACTAGTGTCCCTAGTCCAACCGGATATACACTAAAGAGGTAGTGTAGTCAAAAAGTTGAAAACAGAATGTGGGGGTAAGCAAACGTCAATGGAAAGAAAGTGGGTGTAAGTGGGGTGCACGGATTTCTTAGCGACAAGTTGCAAGTGTTTGTAAATTTTTTTCCTTTTTGTGTTTTTTTATATGTGTGGAGCTTTTTGCAAAAAAGATTTTCGATAAAAGGCTTAGACACACGTTCAATCAATCACAATCAAGCATAGATCTAGGGTCACCTAGGTCAGCTAGACAACTCCTAACTATTCCAAAGGGCAAGAAGTAGGACCTCAAACCGCCTCTTCACCGCCAATTGTGGCCAGGTAAGCACAAGTAGAGAAAGGAGGGATCCGCTCACGAATCACCGTGAGACGGGCCTTTTAATGTTACCTTTCACTACGTGTCTAGCCTAGGCACCACAAAGTCAGGTTAGGATCAACGGTCGATGCCTACAACTATTCCTTTGTCCTATTGAGCGCGAAGTCCTTAGGGCTGAGTCTAATTTTTTTTAATTAATTGATGGTCAATGCAATATGCCTTATATGATTTTTGGGGTCCTGGGAAGGGTAATGAAATCCCCATCCAATCTGGATTGGTGTTCAAGCCCCTTAAAGTCAATTTAAAATATGCAAAGCAGTAAACACAATCACTTGCAAGAAATTTTTTTTATTTTTTTTAGCGCGGCGCAAAGAATCCTGCACAAGATCAATTATTGAGAAGGGGAGAAATTTTTGGCGCAAAGAATCTTGCAGGCAAATTTTACAGAGGAGATATGAGGGGGTTCAGAGGAAGAACAGAAGACTTATAGTGGAGATATGGTCAGCTAACGTCAGCAGACCGCGGCGGTTCCGTGGCTAAAAAGTACCTCCGGCGGCAGTTCCGCGGTGCAAAATGCGGTTCAAGTCCCGAGACTTCTTCTGCTCCTTTGGTCTAATTTTTCTCTGTTGTTCAGATCTAGGGTTTTCTGTTTTACTCTCTGGATTTTTCCAGATCCGAACTCGTTCGTCGATCCTGCAAAATTCACACGAAACACCCATTAAACAATAACAAGATGATAAATTTTTTTTTAAATTTTTCAATTTTTATGAGTTTTATGATTTTATATTAACCCGAAATTTCAAAAAGAAAATACTACTCCATCCCCGGCAACGGCGCCATTTGATTTGTTGATAGATGTTGTGATCAAAGAATTAATTACCGCAATCAAGAACGGCGTCGCTTGGTAGCTAGCTGGTGAGTACGGGTCGGTCCACAGGGATTTTGTGTATTCTCAATTTGTTCTTGTTGGAGATAGTGCCCTCAAAGTCAATTATTGGATCGCAGGTATGTGATTGCAATGATTGAGGCAGGACCTATACTGATATGACAGTCTTGCTCGAGATGATAGTATGCTATCTAGTTTGTCTTTATCATCGTATACATGCTTTAGTTCGCTATTGCATATTGATAGAGCCCATAGGATTCTTGCTTGACTACCAGCAGTATGATGGCGATCATATACGTGGGAGCTGGGGTCTGTAAGCACATCCTTATAGTGTCCCTAGTCGTAGGAGTTTCGAGACAGGACATCAATACTCCAGAGTAGACTAGTGTATACAGTCAAGACCCCGACGAGGGGCGATGGCCGGTCTCACAAGCCATTGGTGTCAGTAGGATCAGCTAAGATGTATACAGGTGCTCATTAGGTTATGAGTACACCGGACAGGACTCGCCGGGAACCTGCTAGTTGGTATTATACCTAGCGTCAGATAGCAGTTCCCTGGTGACATGTGTACAGGTTAGTTCATCGACCTGAGGTCGTCATTTGTCTCGTGTGAGTTCCCACTGTGCTTTGATTTCTACCCTACCACGGCTCAAAGGAGTCGTGCAAACAGGTCTTTTTTGGGTACAGTCCCGAGCCACATGGAGGCAAGTGAGTGGATCGGCAGAGGATTCGTCTCTCCCGGTATTGGGGGTGAGATCGCGCTGTGTCTAGGAGAGCTATTACACAAAGACCTCGGCCGAGGCAGGAGATTTACTGGTAGGTACTCCAGTAGTATCTCAGGGTGTTCTGGGCCACTCTCTGACACGACTTATACTGCTATTGGGGGTCTGACGTTACCAGCCCCTAGGCCGATATGCGATACTCATAGACGAACGTACAGAATTGTATGTATATTTTCACTGTTAGGCTCAGTAAGGTTTATGGATGAGTTCGCTCGTCAGCTTCCCTTCCTATCAATACATAGGCAACCGTTACGTACAGCTTGTACCTCTGACGTGCTAGTGGTTATACCTAGTGCCAGTGTGTCGATGTGTCATTAAAGTCCCCCACAGACACTTTCCCAAGTTCGGGCGAAACGTTGTAGAGGCCGTATGGTTTTATGGCAGGGTTCGGAAAATGCACGTGCGTTTACGCACGTGTCATATTTCGGGCGGATAATACTGGTCGGATTTGGTTTAAGCCGGATCCGAGTATTATGCTGTATAGATATAATATCTTTGTCTCAGTTGCATTTGTATTCGGTCGTAATATAAATGTGGGTATATTTATACTGTTACGGGGTTATCCTGAAATTCATTTCAGGATCACTTTTGGAAGTTGCCAGTTTCCAGTTTTCTATCAGCCGTATTTAACATTCAGTTAAATGCGGATTTATCTTTTCTTGAGATGAGTGTGGAATTTTCTAGATGGTGACTAGGATGGTGACTAGGCTTGTGAGTCATTAGTGCATTGATTATTGCATTAATGGTTTTGGTGACTAGGTTAAATGATCCATCCTTTGCTTTAATTGTGTTCATACAAGGTGTTATGTGACTCATCCTCTTCATTGATCTTGTGATCACCTCCCCCTCTCGTACACTCACCTCCCTCCCCTCTATATAGTGGCCGGCCTCCCCCCTCTTATGGGATTATAGTGGTTACTCACTAGGAAAAAGATTATGATAGATTTGTATTTGGAAATTTCATATAGCTCAAATTCTTATCACCCGATTCCAAAAGGGCAACTTCACTAACCATTCGTCCGTGACTTTGGACGTGACGAGACAAAGTGTTCTACTCATTCTGTACATCATCTTGGTCGTCTCTTTTAGCAAACTTGACGACCGAGTTGCCTCGGTTCAGAGGCGGGAGCCTGTTTAAAGATCCGTCAACGTGGTGCCACCTGGACGAGAAGACTGGAGATCGAGGAGATCAGAGCAGCCGCAACAAAGCGTGGGATGATGGTTGAAGACAGAAGGACTCAGATCGTTCGGTATAACTCTTCTACCCACTTTGTAGTTTGTTAGTTTAGCTTTAATGGCAGATCCGGATTATAGTACGCGATAGCGCCAGTTGTAAAAGTTTTTGTTCCGCATTTGGCGTCTGTTAGACGGCCGGGGCGCTACCGTGGACTTACAGTGGTATCAGAGCCTCACCATTAAGCTTTACTAACTTGTGCTAACGCATTTAAAACATCGATCGAACGGTTTTTCAAAAACCGCAAATTCCAGGGTTAAAGTTTCTGTCGTTTTTTAACCGTGTCTAAAAATTATTTTACATATCGCAGAAAACTAAGCAGGCTTTTCTAAGCATTCTGGAAAAATATAGGCACGTGATCCCACAAGACCATCGCGGATCCGCGGTCATACCTATGGTTTGACCGCGGAACCGCGGCGCCTTTGTGGGAACAGTACTCCAACTTTTTCCAGAGAGCTTTATTTTGGAAATTGTGGTTTTTGGTATATATCTTTTGGGCCCATATTTTGTTACTATACAGTAGATGTTTGTGGGACCCACTATGGGATTTTTGGTCAGTCGAAATTTATACATGTTAGTTTGCAGTACTTACTTTATATCTCCGACCGGGAATGTCATTTGATCGGTAAACCACGTCTAATTGCTATAGTTCTTATAGACGGGTTTGCGAACGTGACATTCGCGTTGATATTCTGTGTTGTGCTGTGATGTTGCGGATTTGTCATGGTGGATAGCAGGGTGCAATGATAGTGCAGTTTGGATTTATTTGTATATTTGATATTGCGGGACGAGCGTCCAACATGTGGACTGCCGTCACTGCCTGTTGTATAATATTCTTTTGGGGCACGACCGGGTTGAGGTCGATGTACCCGTTGTACATATTTTTATTTCTGTACTAGGTTTATCCCGCGACGGAGTGCACGGATAGCCGGGTTCTGGAGGGCAAAGGGTCCGTATCTCATGGCTTTAAGAGGCAAAGGGACCTCACTCTAGAATTGGCAGACTATTCGCCGCACCCGTAGGGGTTATAGGTTGACCCAAGGAGGGGTGCTCAATTTACCGGATTCCGTGAAGTGCCGGGTGTTCCATTCACTATGCTGTGGGGGACTAGCTCGCTTGAGGTTTTGGCAGGTAACTTGCCGCACCCGTAGGGGTCTAGGTTTCATTGCACAGGCTATCCACACGACCAGGGGAACATCGGGTTTCAGTAGCGGCTCTGTGAAACCCGGGGATCCCAGATTATCTGTATTGTTCTGTAATGCTTATTACTTTTCTGTAATGTTGCATATTATCACGCCTGGAGCGATTATTGTATATTGGTATATATACTATTAGATGTTGTATATGTTTTACACCCGCGCTAGTCCAGTCCCCGCTCTGTCGTTAGTTAAGTAACCTAACGGGTGATGGCGGGACCCTGTGGCGAATGCGGATGGCATATACGTACATTTTATTTTTCGTTCTTTTCTGGTGGATTAATTGATGGGACTGCATTGATTCTTATCAATGCAAGGATAAAACAAACCTATATTTGATGTTGTTGGAACAAATTTCAAAAGGTGTTATTACAAAGATGTTTCCTTTTGTTTTGCATAGCGGTATTCAGTTGGAATATCCTGCACCTCATTCGACGAGGCAAGGGCCGGGATCCCTTCACCGGGAGTGATCCCTTGGGCAGAAGTTTACGTCAGGGTAATAACTTCACTATAGTCGATTATAAGTTGCTTTGCATAGCGGTATTCAGTTAGAATATCCTGGACCTCATTCCACGAGGAAAGAGCCGGGATCCCTTCACCGGGAATGACCTCTTTAGCAAAAGGTTTTCGTCACTATATTTTATAAAAAGCTATCAGGTTCCTTCAACGAGATCAAGTTCATTACGTTAAAGGTTTTTCGCCAAAAACCAGCCGTAGCCCTCCGTCATTTCTTATGGATGGTCAGTAGTATTCAAGCTATGTTTGTTGACCTTCGTCAAGGCATAGTGCTTGGTAGCTGCTGGGGTATTCATTTGTTGCATAGATAGATGTGTTGGTTTGGGACAGTCGTATAGCCTTGTTGACCTTCGTCAAGGGCTTGTACGGGTGGGTTCAAATTAACTTGTACAATGACGGGTAGAACTTGACATGTGACTTATGATTTGTTGACCTTCGTCAAGGTCATAAGAGCATGGGACAAAAATCACATCGGGAGTTTCTAAAGAAACTGAAACTTGCCGGGCATGCCCATACCTTCTGGAGTGTGATAATTTGAGTGGCTTCCATCAAGTTATCATGCGATGATGGTTGGATCCCGATTCCCACTGATGAGTTGGTTTACTCCTCGGGTGATCCCGACTAATTCTTCTTTCAGGTTTGGAGGAGAATTTGAGGTTACAGTGGGAGGTTTCCTGATTAGATAAAGTGATAACCATTCTGATCTAGGTTAGAGTGCACGCAGAGTGTTTCTTTTCTTTCTCTCTCTCTTTGGCAGCGACCATTGACCGACCCTAGACTATGACTCAGTGACCAAGTTGACCGAACCTTCTTAAAATACTAGCTTTTGGATTGTCTAAGTTGCATAAGTCATTGCCGCTTCTTCTTTTACCCTTTGTATTTCTCAGAACACCCCGTATTACTACGGACATCCACTTCCATTGGATAAATCCATCGTATGGTTATATACGAACTCGAAGGGACTTCTTCGAGGATGGATCCAGGTTCAGGAGAAATAGAATTGGTTTATTCAGTTGTCTTTTATTATCACCTTCTCTCAGGTTGCGAGGGCTCCTTAGTCTAGGAGAGTACACCTATTACGCTTATTGGATAGTCTTATTCCAAACCATAGGCAGGTGCCGAAAGATAGGGAATGAAGAAAACCAATTAGCCTAAGTAGAGTGTGCAGAAGGTAATGAATAAAGACAAAATAAAGGGGTTAGAAAGAGGGCAAAGTAAATTGCGACTGTTAACATTCACGACCAAACCACGTACTTCATCGCCACTCTTATTTCACCTTTGCTTTTTTCCCAGTTCGGGAGAAATAGAATAAGATATTATTCAGTTGTCTTTTATCATCACCTTCTCTCAAGTTGCGAGTACTCTTAGGATTATGAGAGTACACCTATTATGCTTACTGGATAGTCTTCTTCCAAACCATAGGCTGGTGCCGAACGGTAGGGAAGGAAGAAAACCATTTAGCCTAACGATGGTGTATAGAAGGTAATGAATAAAGACAAATAAAGGGATTTGGAGAGATGGAAATAAAATATACGGTTAAAGTCATGAATTGGATTATGGAAGAGGCATTACTAGGAATACCAGGATACCCCTACGAAGCATTTTCATGTTTCAGTGCATTGTTAAAGGAAAACTGATTTCCCGATTAGATACTTACTCCAGGGTATGTATTTACCAGGTATGATTCTCATATCTGTATGGTTTTACAGATGATGAGTGGGAGTAGGTTATTGGGAATAAGGTGATCATCCTTATTATATCGGAATTCGTTGTAATTGGTGATATTTGAGCAAGTCGCCTGGGTTTTTGCCGGACGACAAGTATTTGGTTTTGAGTATCCGTTGTTGTGCACCAATTTCAAAATGATATATCTGTACGTTTATTTTTATAAAGTGAGATATAACTTTTTGAAATTATGTCCGTGACATTTACCTATATCAGTTGACGATTGGGCAAGGAGCATTGAACAACGGAGTAGTTCTTAATCATAAGTACAGTTTTCAACCTACGATGCACAGGTTTTGAGTTATTCAACTCAGCGGACTTATACAGAGTATTGTATGTTGTCCAGTGTCCGTCAGGACAAAGGGGTAGGTCCTCGTACTCTGTTCTGTTTACTTGTAACTTCTCTAGTTTTTAGACAAGTGTTTCGTAGAAATACAATGTCTAAGTTTTGAGAAGTTGTGGGTATAAGAATAAGGTAGAGAACCAGATGTCGCAAGTATCAGGATTCTTTAAAGAAATCGAAGATGTAGATACTTGTGATTGGTATTCAGATGATAGTAATGGTTTTGAGAAACTTGTTTCTCTTTCAGGTTACTCATAATTGGACGGATTCCTAAGTTGAGTAATGTTGATTAGCCTCTCTCCATTAAGTTGATATGCATTGGAGACAGCTGCATGATTTGAATCTGGTTCCAATTAAATTAGTGCCTCTATTTCTATATTGTATATAGAATGGTTCATATCTTAACGATGTTAAGATACAGGGAGTTGTCCGGCTTATGCTTAAAACCAGACTCTGGATAACTCAGGGCACGTTTCTGTAATGGCAGTTTGCGAGTTGACTCGGGCTTAGTCGAGGGTTAATTTTCTACCATCTGGAAGATCAATAGTGATATTGTTCTTGACTCGCCACAGTTTTAGTAAAATGGATTTTTTCAGAAAACAGCAGTGGGAGTATGGTAGAACTGGAAGAGATTCCAGAACCGCAAACGATTACGGAAAATTTAATAGGACCTGTATATTCAATCATGTTTGACATTCTAATAGCCACTCCGCAAACATGGAGGGTAACCTCAGACACCCGAGAGGTACTCCGGTAGCCTCAAGGACGGTGACAAGGAGGTTCTTGTTTACCCAGACTTGACACTACTGTTGTTCCAGACTATGAGACCCGGCAAGAGGATAAGTATAAAGTCGTTCTAAACTATCTTTAGAAGTGTACGTAGATATTATTCTGCCAGAGGATTGTCGTAGTCAGTGGGAGCAGCGGAAGCATAGTGGGCAAGTAGCTTATGTCTATTTATAGGCTTGAGCAGATATAGCGGAGATAAGATCATCTAATTTTGATGTGACAGTCATGGGTTTGACTTCATCAGAATAGGGGATGGATCTGTTAAGAAGGTAGTAGGGTGTGATGTCCTGGTATTTGGATGACATACACAGAGTAGGAAGTAAAATTCCTGTACTACGATCGGTTGTACTTTGGTCGTCACACAGCAGTTTCTCCATAAAGGACATGGATATAATATCTGACATTCTGGTTACTAGATCTAGTATTGGGTAGTTTCCTAATCAGGGTACTTTGACAGTATTCTAATAGTATTTTAGAATAGATGACTCCTGGCATGGTAGTGTACCTACAGGTGATGGAGTCACCCTCTCTAAAGATGTCTTACAGACTAAAGGGGAGAGGGATGTGCATGATTGGCAGATCACTTGCTTAGGCAATTGAGTCAATCGTGAAAAGTCAAGTACCACACCAGATGTTGTTTTTGCACTAGATGCGATAAGTTAATATTAATCCAATCCTGGAGAAACATAAGGAAGAAGATTTAGAACATAAGTGAATGTTCTACAGATTTGATGACGGCAGCCTCCTTCGGGAGACGGTTATCATTCCAGGCTTCAAATGTGACATGGATGACAGAGTGATTGTCAGAGTTATAGTTTTCCCTCTGACGAGGGACAATATTATCGACAGGTGGTCCAAGAGAATACTGTGGGAGGCTTGGTGCTGGATACTGATTAGGTTCAGTTATCGATATAGTCTAAGAAGTTTGGATTTGGAGTCATTTATGAACTAGGTCCCATCAGATATTCAGACATATTCTAAGACAGGTATCACTCGATTCGGGAGATGGCTTTCTCCGCGAACTAGAGATTAAGAGAGACATAGAAAGAAGCATCAGGGCAGATCCACTCACTAAGGCTATTTCTCGAACACAAGAGTTTTACAAACTAGCTTTGTGAAACTGATTAGTAGAGGAGTTGGATGTTCGGTATTACACGGGCTGTGAGTATGCGACATCGCAATAATTAGCCTTAAGTGCAAGTGGGAGATTGTTGGAGATAGTGCCCTCAAAGTCAATTATTGGTTCGCAGGTACGTGATTGAAATGATTGAGACAGGACCTATACCGATATGACAGTCTTGCTCGAGATGATAGTATGCTATCTGGTTTGTCTTTATCATCGTATACATGCTTTAGTTCGCTATTGCATATTGATAGAGCCCATAGGATTCTTGCTTGAGTACCGACAGTATGATGGCGATCATATACGTGGGAGCTGGGGTCTGTAAGCACATCCTTATAGTGTCCCTAGTCGAGTTTCAAGACAGGGCATCGATACTCCAGAGTAGACTAGTGTCTACAGTCGAGACCCCGACGAGGGGCGATGGCCGGTCTCACAAGCCATTGGTGTCAGTAGGATCACCTAAGATGTATACAGGTGCTCATTAGGTTATGAGTACACCGGATAGGACTCGCCGGGAACCTGCAAGTTGGTATTATACCCAGCGTCAGATAGCAGTTCCCTGGTGACATGTGTACAGGTTAGTTCATCGACCTGAGGTCGTCATTTGTCTCGTGTGAGTTCCTACCGTGCTTTGATTTCTATCCTACCACGGCTCAAAGGAGTCGTGCAAACATGTCTTTTTTGGGTACAGTCCCGAGCCACGTGGAGGCAAGTGAGCGGATCGGCAGGGGATTCGTCTCTCCCGGTATTGGGGGTGAGATCGCGCTGTGTCTAGGAGATCCACTACACAAAGCTCTCGGCCGAGGCAGGAGATTTACTGGTAGGTACTCCAGTAGTATCTCAGGGTGTTCTGGGTCACTCTCTGACATGACTTATACTGCTATTGGGGGTCTGACGTTACCAGCCCCTAGGTCGATATGCGATACTCATAGACGAACGGACCGGACTGTATGTATATTGTCACTGTTAGGCTCAGTAGGGTTTATGGATGAGTTCGCTCGTCAGCTTCCCTTCCTATCAATACATAGGCAACCGTTACATACAGCTTGTACCTCTGACGTGCTAGTGGTTATACCCAGTGCCAGTGTGTTGATGAGTCATTAGAGTCCCCCACAGACACTTTCCCAAGTTCGGGCGAAACGTTGTAGAGGACGTATGGTTTTATGGCAGGGTTCGGAAAATGCACGTGCATTTACGCACGTGTCATATTTCGGGCGGATAATACTGATCGGCTTTGGTTTAAGCCGGATCCGAGTATTATGCTGTGTAGATATAATATCTTTGTCTCAGTTGCATTTGTATTCGGTCGTAATATAAATGTGGGTATATTTATACTGTTACGGGGTTATCCTGAAATTCATTTCAGGATCACTTTTGGAAGTTGCCAGTTTCCAGTTTTCTATCAGCCGTATTTAACATTCGGTTAAATACGGATTTATCTTTTCTTGAAATGAGTGTGGAAGTTTCTAGATGGTGACTAGGATGGTGACTAGGCTTGTGAGTCATTAGTGCATTGATTATTGCATTAATGGTTTTGGTGACTAGGTTAAATGATTCATCCTTTGCTTTAATTGTGTTCATACAAGGTGTTATGTGACTCATCCTCTTCATTGATCTTGTGATCACCTCCCCCTCTCCTACACTCACCTCCCTCCCCTCTATATAGTGGCCGTCCTCCCCCCTCTTGTGGGATTATGGTGGTTACTCACTAGGGAAAAGATTATGATAGATTTGTATATGGAAATTTCATATAGCTCAAATTCTTATCACCTGATTCCAAAAGGGCAACTTCACTAACCGTTCGTCCGTGACTTTGGACGTGACGGGACAAAGTGTTCAACTCATTCTCTACATCATCTTGGTCGTCTCTTTTAGCAAACTTGACGACCGAGTTGCCTCGGTTCAGAAGCGGGAGCCCATTTAAAGATCCGTCGACGTGGTGCCACCTGGACGAGAAGACTGGAGATCGAGGAGATCAGAGCAGCCGCAACAAAGCGTGGGATGATGGTTGAAGACCGAAGGACTCGGATCGTTCGGTATAACTCTTCTACCCACTTTGTAGTTTGTTAGTTTAGCTTTAATGGCAGATCCGGGTTATAGTACGCGATAGCGCCAGTTGTAAAAGTTTTTGTTCCGCATTTGGCGTCTGTTAGACGGCCGGGGCGCTACCGTGGACTTACTGTTCTAACAAGTTAATTGCAAACGGTGTTGGATCGATTATCACTAAAAACTAAGTTGATTTAGACTAGGATTAAAATCTTGCTAGGGTTAGGTTTAGCTTAAGTTTGGAAAGTAAATATTCCTCACCGCTTTCAATGCCCTAAGTTAGATCTATTTAGATGCTATGGTAATAATTAATAAGGTAGATTAGTACCATCTGGAAGAAACGATGTTTCTTCCTCTTGGTTTTTGTCCGTCCTTTCTTAATTCTTACCCTAACCTCCATGGAAAACATACGCAACCGGTCTTTTAAACTACGGTATCACCGCTACCTCGTGGGATAGGGTGCCGTAGGGAGCGGTGTGTGTATGTATGCATGAATTCCTTTAAAAATATGTGATGGGCAAGAAAGGGGTGAGAGATTTCCATCTCTCAAGCCTTCCCTATTTCTAACCCTAACAAGTGAGGAACTACTCACTCATTAGGGAATTGATAAACATGTTCTAAACTAATTAACTAGGGCAGATAATGAAATCTATACTAGGGAAAAAAGAAAATTAACTAGGGCAATGAAAAGATAAATCTTACTTTATTTGATGGCTCTCTTCAAACACTTACACCGAATTAAAATTCTGAATAGATGAAATAAAAAGAGGCATGCCTCAAAAAGAGGTTTAGGGCTTCTATTTATAGATCATAGAAACCCTAGGGTTACAATCGATTCACATATGCATTTATAATTTTACCCCTAAAGAAGACTAGTCAATGCGCCGCCAGCCGCCACAGAATTTTTGCACCGACACGGGCGACGCACGGCCGCGGATCCGCGGCCAAGAGCCAGGTTTGGCCACGGTTCCACGGCCATAAATGTGTCTTGTTGGCTGAGTTTTCTTGGGTTGATTCTGGTTGCATTTTGCTTCTTGTTTCTTCACTTGGTTCTTCAGAATGTCTTCTAGTTCTCTTCCAGATTTCCACGGTGAATAATGTAGTGGATTTTACCGTTCGCTTCGTGTCGAAATCTTGAACCTTGCGCTGCCTTTGTTCTTTATGGAATTGTCCATTGATATTTGTTTATTCTCCAAACTGTAGGCTTGATCAAGATTCTTCCATTTGTCGGTCGTAGTCTCACTTTTGCATCGTCTTTTCATCAATTTTACTGTTTTTTTTGTTCCGAGAACCTGTAACCTGCAACTATGTAGCAGACATGGATCAAAAGCACATGTTTATTTGTAAAATGAATAAGAATGGGGACTATAATAATGCAAAATTATGGTATGAACACCTACAAAGAGGTAGAGAACTGAGAATGGGTGATAAGTTTTAAGAGTTAGGAACGGTGCAATTGTTGCAGCCAAGTCTGTTGGCAGTTATCACCCAGTATTACCAAATACATTGATTCTGAATGAATGTTATTAGGTACCGAACCTGATATACAATATCATATCAGTCTCTTTATTAAGTAAAGAAGGATATAATTTTGTATTGTTGGATAATGTTTTGAACATTTCCGATATCAAGAGTTGATCGGTTCAGGCACGTTATCTAAAAGCATATACGTTCTAAATCAGACCACAGTTCTTAATGTACAGAACACACACAAGAGGAAGAGTTCAGAAATGAAAAAATCCTTCTTAAGGCATTGTAGACTAGGTTATATCAATGCGACCCGACTAGCTAAGTTACATTAAGATGCACATTTAAATCAGTTTGGATTTTACATCTTGTGAAACTTGCCAGTCATGTCTCAAAGATAGAATGACCATAACTCCGTTTACTAGAAACAGAGAAAGAGTTAGTGAACTCTTGGGATTGATACATGATGATGTATGTAGGTCCCCTGTCTATACATGTCAGGACTGGTTCTCTGTACTTCATTACATTCACTAATGATCTCTCAAGATTCGGAAATAAGTTCCTGTTGAAACACAAGTCTGAACCTTTTCAGAAATTCAAAGAATATAAGTCATAAGTAGAGAACCAAAATGGGTATAAGTATTATGTCTTTTGATGTGATCAGGGAGGAGAATACTTGAACACGGAGTTCCTGGACTATTCTAAAGGAGAATAAGATTCTCTCTCAGCATTACTCCTCCGTATACACCACAACATGTCGGTGTATAGAGGTGGAGTAATTGCACCCTATGTGATATGGTGTGCTCTATGATGAGTACTACTATGTTACCTATTTCCTTATTGGGGGTTATGCACTTGAGAAGCTGCATATGAATAGGGTTCCAACCAAATCAAGTGCCTACCACTCCATATGCGATATGGTATGGGAAGAGCCCATCTCTTAAGTATGTTAAGATTTGCGGTTGTCCGGCCTATGTCAAAAGCAAAATCCGGACAAGCTCGAGGCAAGGTCAGTTCTGTGGAAGTTTGTTGGATATCCTAAGCATTCACAAGGGAATATCTTCTACCGCACCGAGAAACAAAAAGTTTTTTATTTCTCGGCATGCCACCTTTTCAGAAAAGGAATTTATTTTGGAAACAAATTTGTGGTCATGAAGTAGAATTGGAAGGAGTTCCAGCTATACAAACTGCAGCTGATGATTTGGTAGAACCGGAGGATTCAATAGCTCCCGACTAACCTCAGCCTCTCCGCCAATCTGGTAGGGTTCCTCATTCACCTGAGAGATACTTTGGTTTTCTCTATGATAGTGTGAGCGAGGATTGCATCATGAGATGATGACCCAACTAGTTTCGAGCTGGCCATCAAGAGTAGGGACTCTGTAAGAATGGTTGGATGCTAAGAGATCTGAGATGGAATCCATATACACCAACAAAGTATGGACTTTGGTTGCTTTATCTGAAAGGTTAAATCCCCATTAGGAGCAACTATATCTTGAGAAGATTACTTGGTGTACATGGAAAAGTTGAGACTTTCAAAGCTAAGACTTGTTGCAAAAGGTTCTCGTCATCGACCAAGTATGGATAATGATGAAACCTTTTCTCCAGTGGCTATGCTTAAGTCTATCCGGATCCTACTTTCCATTGCTACATACCATGATTACGATATCTGGCGGTTGGGTGCCATGACTGCTTTTCTAAATAGTGATTTAGAAGAAAGCGTCTATAAGTACACACCCAGAGGGCTTCGTAAACAGTGGGAGCAGCGGAAACGTGTGTAAGTTGCTTTACGGGTTAAAGCAGGCATCGCGGAGTTGGAACGTCTATTTTGATGTGGTAGTCAAAGTGTTTGACTTCATCAAAATGGTAGATGAACCTTGTATATACAAAAAGGTAGTAGAGAGTAAGGTGGTCTTCCTTGTATTGTACAAGGATGACATACTTTTGATAGGAAAAGAGTTTCCTATGCTACACTCGGTCAATCTCCTCTTATCACAAGGATTCTCCATATAGGATCAATGTGATACCTCCAAAATCCTGGGTTTTGGATCTATGAGATAGATCTAAGTGGATGTTAGGATTCTCATTAGGTGTATTGAGATTGTATCAATCGACCCTGGGGAGAATCACTGGATACCTTCCAGGGTGGTAAGGTCGACTGAATGTCAGTCACAGGCATTGTCTTTACCCTCAGTAGAGGGACGGTATGCTGGAAAAGTTCCAAGCTAGATACCGTGGCAAACTAGATGATAAAGGCAGGATACATCACTATATGGATGCTACCAAAGAGGCAGCCTGGATGTATATTAGTTCATGAGATGAACTTCGTTCCTACCATTGTGTGACAATGGAGTTGTGGCTTAAGCCTAGGAACCCCCGTCCCATCAGTGATGCAGACATATTCTTAGACAGTATCACCTGATCATGGCGATGGATGATCTCCAGGGAGATCGAGGTTAGGAGAGTAGACTTAGAGGTTAACACGGCAGATCCACTCACAAAGGCCTTTTCCCAGGAGAGACTTTTATGGGATGGTTCAGTATGAGATACTTCAACCACTGCTGATTGTTGGGTATGGGATACTACAACAGATGGCCCTAGTGCAACTGGGAGATTGTTAGTTATATGTATGCCCTAGAGGCCATTACTGTACATACGATGTATATTGTAGTGGATGCTTGGACATATATAGGGAAGACTTTCTTGCTCGACATGATAGTATGCTATCTGGTTGCTCTTTATCTTAACATGTACACTGATTGTCTCTATGTTACATGTTGATAAAGCCCTTAGGATCAGTACTTGACTACCAGGATTATGATGCAGATCATACTAGTGGGGACAAAGTAGTCGGTAAGTACATCCTTCAAATGTTCCTAGTCGTAGGTGTATCGAGACAGGGCATCGATATACCAGAGTAGACTACCGTATAGCTTCTCGACCCATGTAGATGGGCGATGGATGATCCCATATCCATTGGTGTTTGACATCAGAGATGGTATACGGGTGCTCAGTGGAGACTGGGTACACTGAACGGACTCGCCGAGAACTCCTAGATGGTATTATACCTATCGTCAGATAGCAGTTCTCTGGTGACACTGGTATGTTAGTGATATGTATGCCCTAGAGGCCATTACTGTACATACGATGTATATTGTAGTGGAAGCTTGGACATATATATGGAGGACTTTCTTGCTCGACATGATAGTATGCTATCTGGTTGCTCTTTATCTTAACATGTACTCTGATTGTTTCAATGTTACATGTTGATAAAGCCCTTAGGATGAGTACTTGACTACTAGGACTATGATGCAGATCATACAAGTGGGGTAAGTGTAGTCGCTAAGTACATCCTTCAATTGTCCTTAGTCGTGGGTGTATCGAGATAGGGCATCGATATACCAGAGTAGACTAGCGTATAACTTCTCGACCCATGTAGATGGGCGATGGATGATCCCATATCCATTTGTGTTTGACATCAGAGACATTATACGGGTGCTCAGTGGAGACTGGGTACACTGGAAAGACTCGCCGAGAACTCCCAGATGGTATTATACCTCACGTCAGATGGCAGTTCTCTGGCGACACTGGTACAGGTTAGTCTTTAGACCCGAGATCGTCATAGAGTCTTGTGTGATTCCCACTGTGATTTGATTTCCACCTTACCACGTTCAAGAGAACGTGCAAAACGGTGGCTTTTGGGTACAGTCCCGAATCACATGGAGGCAATGAGCGATAGGAGGGGTTTCGTCTCTCCCGGTATTGGGAGTTAATGTTGCGCTGTGCTCGATTGGCTATAACAGGAAGTCCTTGGCCAAGGCTGCTCCAGAGATATACTGTTAAGTGTTATAAGTAGTTTCTCGACCCGTTATGAGCCTCATATAGACACGACTTATCAAGTTACCGAGGTTTGACGTTTACCACACCTAGACGAGATATGCGACATATCAGACAAAGAGACCGGACTGTATGGTAGTGTTACTGATTGGATTCGCAGGAGAATGAGCAGGCTTTCTTGTTGATCTTCTGATCGCTCAATACCCGGGTGACCGTTACGTTTAGCAGACCGCTTGCGGCTTATGGGTGTTTGATATGATCATCACCTACTGCCGGCGTATTGACGAGTCTTTAGAGTCCTACACAGGGGTTTCCTTGCTCAAGCTAAACGGAGTAGGAGCACATATGTGATATGTGCGGGACCGAGATTGATACGATATGAGATACCGTATTCTATTCTAGCGAAATGTGACATTGGTCGGGTATATGCGATATAGCCGGGTTATCGGATCAAATGTTGATTCGATAAGTTGTTACACAAGATATTAGTCGGCTATAGCTGGATTATTAAATTAAGAGTTGATTTAATAATTTAATGTATAATTATATATTAGATATATTACATTACATTAACTAGTATTAGCTCACATAAGATTTCTTTTCTCACTTGATGTGCACATTGTACATATGTGATATGTGTATTGTGTACATGTATTGTGTCATGCTTGATAATACATACAAGATGGGTGTATGAGACTTAAACCATATTAAGGTTAAATTCGGGTTTATTTATTTCTTAAATAATAACAAAAGAGAGAAGACTTGGTCAATGTTGACAAGCTTTCATGAAGCTTGTAGAAACATTGACAAAGTCCACTCTTTTGTCATTCCTTAAGATATTACTTAACCCAACCCTTAACCTTATAGCTTGGTTAATTCTCTACATGAGTTAAGCATAAGGACTTAACTCACCCATGGTTACATAATTCATTTGGACAAGTTATTCTCATATGATGAGTTTATCTTCCTCTTCTTCTTCCTCTCAAAAAGCTTTCTAGCTTTAATGGAGGTATGAGAAAAAGTGCGAGAAAATCAATTCTAAAGAGAGCCCACTTCCTACTTTATCATCCTCTACTACTTGCCATTTAGTATAGGGTGTTCTCTTCACAATGTTCTGGACCTAGTGAAGAAATAGCTTGGGTTAGTATCTCCTCGACGTAGTTCATCTTCGGCCTCGAAGTCATTGAAGCAAGCATTTTCGTTTCTTCGTGGAGCCTCTATAGAGTCCGGAGTTTACGATCGCAGCGAAGGGGACTTCTACATGGAGCTATTGAAGTGAAGGACCGGTCTACAAAGGTTGTATTCCTTGCTCTCTTTAGTTATTGCAAAGTGTTTGCATTTGATTCCGTATATTTCTAGTTTACGATTCAAGTTAGGGTTAGCTAAAACGGCAAATTTTTGAATTTGGCATGGACGATGCCTCCCGAAACCTTGCTGCCATCGTAGGTAACGCTACAGTGGTATCAGAGCCATGCTAGAAATTAATTCGGATTTTGTTAGAATTACGAAACCGAAACAACTCCGTAACTTGAAACACGAAACTATACTTTCTGTCGATTTTAAAAGATTTCAGAAAATTTTTCGAACAAGTGCAGAATGGTACATGGGACATTCTAAGAACATGGAAGAAAATTGGGACCCTGCGCTCGGATTTTGGACGAGCACATGGGGGAAAATTCCGAGCAGGCCGGCCCTAGACTGGTATTTTGGTCTCAATTTTTTTTCATGTTCTGTGCTCTGGGTTTTGGTGTTTCAGGTGTTGTTTATTTTTGCTAAGTTTGCATGTGATGTAATCTTACACTTTAAGCAATTCGGAGTGTTTCGTGTTCGTATTTTTAACATTGTTTCGGGTTATTCGCATGTTGTCTAGAGGAATTTAAATGGTTCGATCGATTGTCAAAAACCCATTTTTCCATGTTTAACGTATTCGGAAAAATATGCAAGTGATTCTTTGGACCCTCTAGAAGAACGTAAACCTTAACTCGATTATGTGGCCGTCAAAACCGCTACTTGAACCCTCCGGTTTATGGTAGTTTAGCGTTATCACATGTTAGGCGTTGGTTTGACCCTTCTACGGCTGGTTCATAGGTACTGTGGCATCTTCTGGGTATTATTAAAACTGTGCTCAAGTGTTGAGCTGTCGGGAAATTGTGGGACTTTGATGAATCAATCGAAAAGTTTAACGTCGTCCGGATATTATGTGATGGGATACAATATTTGAAATCCATAAAAGTAGTTATGAGATAACTAATTTGAATGTTATAAATCTAGCAGTTTAGTCTCAGATGATCGGTTGCCACGGGATTTTGATGAGATCAAAAGTCCGTCGCAATCACGTAGCGTACGCGGATACTTGCCGGGTAACATTATTGGATAGACACACCCCATATCCCCGACCAAGTGACTGTAGGAGAACCCCGTCGCTAAAAGCATCTGTTCGGGTGCTCGCGCGGCAGCGGTGTTCAGCCTCAGTGCACTTCGTCGACGGCAACGGGGGGTGCGGCCATCTACTAAAGTTTCCGACGAGCATTAGATCAGGATGTCGGGAATCTTGCTGAATTGCCCGACTATATATTGAAAAGTGTTTTCGAGATCGAGACTAAAATGCGGGGTTTATAATTTTTAGGCATGCGATGTCTAAGGAATTCAATTGGTTAGGCATGTGATGTCTAAGGTGGTTGCGGATTCTAACTGTTGTAGTTTCTCACTTTCTTTTCTGTCACCGTAAGTGTAATATGTGGAGTATCGCCGGTTTCGTTGCTATATGTCAACGAAAATTGGGATACACATATTTACTTACGTTGATGACATGAGATGTTATATGTTGCCGGGATATGTTTTATTGGATCGTCGTGTTTTGAATAGCCGGGTTTTTTTTTATGTGAGATGAGGGTTTTTATTTTTATTCATGTAAAATTCATTGTATGTAATATTCTTTTATTGGGGCACTTCCGGATTGAGGATGATGTCACCATTGTATATTATTTACTTTTCCGCATTAGGATAGACCCAAGGCGGGGAGCACAAGTAACCGGGTTCTAGGGTCCAGTGGGAGACCGTCTCGAGGAGTCGAGACCGGGTATCCTAACTCTAGAATTGGTAGGGTTGCTTGCCGCTCTCGTAGGGGTCTAGGGGTGTGGGATTGGCTATTCATCATGACCGTGGAATCCGTGTTTTATACAGGCTCACAATAAAACACGGACCTCCTAGTATATCCAATATTTCATATGTTTCTTTTGCTGCGATATCTATGATGTGATCATTTGATATATTGATGAGATGAATACATGATATAGTATATGTGATATATTATATAGACGTTACTTATGTTTTACACCCACGCTAGCACTGCCCCGCTCTGCCGTTAGTTACCTAATCTAACGGTGCACGAGGGGACATCGAGGTGAATGCGGATGGCATAAGGGTACGTTGTATTTATCTGTGATGTTTAGGTAACTTATAATGATGGGACTTCATTGATGAGATTAATGAAATAAAAGAAACCTACAGATGTTGTGGAATTGAATTTTCAAAAACGGGTAGCTCTAGTTGTTGCTTTGCGTAGCGGTATTCTTTGTAGAACATCCAGCACCTTATTCGATAAGGAAAGAGCCGAGATCCCTTCATCGGGAGTGACCTCTTTAGCAATAACTGGCAGATACTACAACCTTCGAATTTGTCTTTTGATTGCTTTTCTGTTCTTGCTTTGCATAGTGGTATTTGTGAAATATCCTGCACCTTATTCGATAAGGAAAGAGCCGACGATCCCTTCAACGGGAGTGACCTCTTTAGCAAAACTAGTGAAAGCCTAAAAAACACTCCATTTAAATCATTTGATTCTACGACGGGATCAAGTTCATTACGCAAAGGGTTTTCTTAAAAACCTGTCGTAGCCCTTCGTCATTTCAGATAAGTACTTCATAGTATTCGTGCTACGTTTGTTGGCCTCCGTCAAGGCGTAGTGTACGGTAGCTATTTATGCTTATCTGCATAAGCATATGATGCGGTTGAGTTAGGTTAGTCGTGCAACTTTGTTGGCCTCCGTCAAGGGTCGTACGAGTTGGTTTAATTCAATCAGGAAATGTACGGGTTGAACTTGACTAGTGGACTATGGTTTGTTAGCCTCTGTCAAGGTCATAGTACACTAGGGGTAAAATATTATCGGGAATTTCAAGTGTTGAAATTTGCAATGAGATTGCATACCTCCTATGAGATAGTTGGATCCCGATACCCACTGTGAGTAAGTGTTACTCCTAGGAGAGTTTTACACATTACAATTAGCGGATCAAGTAGGTGTCTAGAAAGGTGTCAACGGGGTTACACCCCTAGGAAAACGAGGTTTATTTTAATTAGGTCCGTGCGAAAGCACGGGGAACCTCCCTCAAAGTACCGGCACTGGCCTGGCTGAAAGATTGGCGAACTTGTAGGGTGTAATTAATCCCGGCTAGTCTTTCCTTTTAAGGTTTGAAGGAAGATTTGACTAAAACAGTGGGAGCCATCCTGATTAGATATATTAATAACCAATCTAATCTTGCAAGAGCATACGCTGAGTGTTTTCTTCTCTCTCTCTCTCCAGGTAGCGACCATGTCACGCCTTAATCAAGATAATAATACGGATGTATTGACCGAACCCGCTTGTTATACTGAGCGAGGGAACGTTGGTCCCGCTCTAACTTATAATTGTTATAAGACCGAGCAGGAAATAGGGGATTACCAGGATTCCTGTGTCGCCCAAATGAAGAAAGTGCATGTTGATGCATCATCTTCGGGTATGTTCATTATAGAGAACTGTTTCTCAGTATCCTTTACGTCCTGGGTATGAGATACCGGATCAGGATCCCGCATATGTAATCTGTTACATGGGCTACAGACAGGTAAAGAACCGAGAAATGGTGATAAGTTTTAAGAGTTAGAAATGGTGCAATTGTTGTAGCCAAGTATGTTGGCAGTTATCACCCTGTATTACCAAAATACATTGATTCTGAACGAATGTTATTAGATACCGAACCTGATATACAATATCATATCAGTCTCTTTATTTAGTAAAGAAGGATATAATTTTGTATTGTTGGATAATGTTGTGAACATTTCCTATATCAAGAGTTGATCGGTTCAGGCACGTTATCTAATAACATATACATTCTAAATCAAACTACAGTTCTTAACGTACAGAACACACACAAGAGGAATTGTTCAGAAATGAACGAATCCTTCTTGAGGCATTGTAGACTAGGTCATATCAATGCGACCCGACTAGCTAAGTTACATAAAGATGCATATTTAAATCAGTTTGAATTTACATCTTGTGAAACTTGCCAGTCATGTCACAAAGATAAGATGACCATAGCTCCATTTATTGGAAACAGAGAAAGAGTTAGTGAACTCTTGGGATTGATACATGATGATGTATGTAGGTCCCCGGTCTACACATGCCAGGACCGGTTCTTTGTACTTCATTACATTCACTGATGATCTCTCAAGATTTGGACATGTGTTCCTGTTGAAACACAAGTCTGAAGCTTTTGAGATATTCAAAGAATATAAGTCAGAAGTAGAGATCCAAAAAATGGGTATAATTATTATGTCCCTTGATGAGATCAGGGAGGAGAATACTTAAGCACGGAGATCCTGGACTATTCCAAAGGAGAATGAGATTCTCTCTCAGCATTACTCCTATGTATACACCACAGTACGTCAGTGTATCGCGGCGGAGCAATCGCACCGTATGTGATACGGTGCGCTCTATGATGAGTACTACTGAGTTGCCTATTTCCTTTTGGGGGTTATGCACTTGTGAATCTGCATACCTATTGAATAGGGTTCCAACTAAATCAGTTGCCTACCACTCCATATATGATATGGTATGGGAAGAGCCCATCTCTTAAGTATGTTAAGATTTGGGGTTGTCCGGTGTAGGGTTTCCTTAACACTTCGTTTACGGTTTGGAAGCATCACACATGCCAAAACTTTGATTTTATGAGGTGCTAAGTAAACTAAACTAGGAATCGAACTAGAATTATGAAGTAACAATTAAAAGTATCATATCTAAAAGTTATTTTATACTAAGTGGAGAGACTACAACCTTTGTAGACCTCCTAGGATGACTCCTTTGGTTTGGAAAGGTTCGCTTGATCACCTCCAAGTCCACGACGATCCACCCGAAGTCCTTTGCCCTAAGCTTATTGCTTCACTCGATCTTTGAAAATCTTGAAGCAAAACACCCTACACAAGGTAGCAAGGGTTGTGTAGGATGATGAAGTGGTTGCTAATCTCACTTAATACCCTTTCTTTTTATTTATCTAGCTCAATTTAACACTTAAGAGAGAGCTAGAGAGAGGAAGAAGAAGATGGCTTAATCTTTTTTCTTTTGGAATGAATAATGAAATAGAAAAAGAGAGAGAGAGATAATATCAAAAGAATAACCATAGTTAAAATAATATCTAGATATTTTCTTCTTGAGTTAAAGGCAAAGGAAAAATAAACCATGGTTGAGTCAAAGTCAACCATAGAAATGTGTAGAAGAAATGAGTCATGAACAAAGAAATGAGTCATTTCCTTTTTCCTTTATCTTTAACTTTATTCAAAAATATCCATATATATATTTATCTACTATGTGATTCTTATATTGCCATCTATCTTGTATCATCAACCATGATACATTTGCATGTATGTATGTGTGTATGCACATCATCATGTCCATATACATGCATGCATCAATTAAAAGAAAAGGGTTTAAATAAATGAGATAAAAGTCAATATTAAATCAACACTTGATTTAATAAACCGGTCATATCTCATACGACCCGACTAGTATAAAACGCCCGATTAAAATACAGTATCACATACTCGTATTTAATCGAGCTTCCGCACATATCTCATATGCGCACCACTTCATTTCGCCTGAGCCGAGAAACTTCTATGTGGGACTCTAAGACTCGTCAATACGCCAGCAGTTGGTGATGATCATATCAAACACCCACAAGCCGCAAGCGGTCAGCTAAACGTAACGGCCACCCGGGTATTGAGCGATCAGAATAAGAACAAGCGAACCTGTCAAAACTCCTGTCAATCCAACTGGCAACACTTACCGTACAGTCCGGTCTCTTCGTCAGATATGCTGCATATCGAGTCTAGGGATGGAATCGTCGACCCTAATAACTCAATAAGTCATGTCGGTATATGGTCTATAAAAGATCGAGAAACTTACTGATAACACTTATCAGTAAAATCTCAGCAGCCCTGGCCGGGGACTTCCCATTATAGCCAATCATGCACAACACAGCATCAACCCCCAATACCGGGAGAGACGAAACCCCTCCTATCGCTCACTGCCTCCATATGCCTCGGGACTATACCCAAAATCCACCTGTTTGTACGACTCAGTAGAGCCGTAGTAGGGTGGAGATCAAAGTACAGTGGGAGGACACACAAGACTCTATGACGATCTCGGGTCTACTGTTGGAGATAGTGCCCTCATAGTCAATTATTGGATCGCAGGTGCGTGATTGCAATGATTGCGGAGGACCTATCCCGGTAGGACAGTCTTACTCGAGATGATAGTATGCTATCTGGTTTGCCTTTATCAGTCGTGTACATGTTCAGGTGACTGATTGCATGTTACACTTTGATAGAGCCCTAAGGATCTTGCTTTACTACCAACAGTATGATGGCGATCATATACGTGAGAGTTGGGTAGTTTATATGCATATCCTTAATTGTGGTCCCTAGTCGTGGGAGTTTCGAGACAGGGCATCGATACTCCAGAGTAGACTAGTGTGTACAGTCGAGACCCCGACGAGGGGCGGTGGCCGGTCTCACAAGCCACTGGTGTCAGTTGGATCACCTAAGATGTATACAGTTGCTCATTGGGTTATGAGTACACCGGACAGGACTCGCCGGGAATCTGCTAGTTAGTACTATACCTATCGTCAGATAGCAGTTCCCTGGTGACATGTGTACAGGTTAGTTCATCGACCTGAGGTCGTCATTTGTCTCGTGTGAGTTCCCACTGTGCTTTGATTTCTACCCTACCACGGCTCAAAGGAGTCGTGCAAACAGGTAGCTTTTGGGTACAGTCCCGAGCCATATGGAGGCACGTGAGCGGATCGGCAGGGGATTCGTCTCTCCCGGTATTGGGGGCGAGGTCGTGCTGTGTCTAGGAGAGCCATTACACAAAGTCCATGGCCATGGCAGGAGATTTACTGGTAGGTACTCCAGTAGTATCTCAGGGTGTTATTGGGCTTCACCCCGACACGACTTATACTGCTTTTGGGGGTCTGACGTTACTAGCCCCCTAGGCGGATATGCGATACTCATTGACGAACGGACCGGACTGTATATACATTGTCACTGTTAGGCTCAGTAGGGTTTTCGGAGGAGTTCGCTCATCGGTCTCCCTTGAGTTCGCTCCTCGGCCACTCTTGAGGTCAGTCCGTGGGCAGCCGTTACGCATAGCTAGTGCCGCTGACGGTTTGTGGTTAAACCCACTGCCAGGGTGCTGACGAGTCATTAGAGTCCCCCACAGACAGTTTCCCAAGTTCGGGCGAAACGTTGTAGAGGCCGTATGGTTTTATGGCAGGGTTCGGAAAATGCACGTGCGTTTACGCACGTGTCAGTTTTCGGGCAGATGATACTGGTCGGCTTTGGTTTAAGCCGGATCCGAGTATTATATTGAGTAGGTATAATATCTTTGTCTCAGTTACATTTGTATTCGGTCTTAATACAAATGCGGGTATATTTATATAGTTTCGGGGTTATCCTGAAAGTCGTTTCAGGATCACTTTTGGAAGTTGCCAGTTTCCAGTTTTCTATCAGCCGTCTTTTAACATTCGGTTAAAGACGGATTTATCTTTTCTTGGATGAGAGTGAGTCGAGCTTCTAGAAGGTTCTAGAAGGTTCTAGAATTTGTGACAAGGCTAAGTGACTCATGCTTTGATTTCTAAACATTCTTGTTTATCTTAAGATCTTTATGCAAGATATTTGTTTTGTGTTCACATATGATATTTATCATATGGTCACCCCCCTCTCCTACGGTCACCTCCCTCTTCACTATAAGAGGCCGGCCCCCTCTCTCTCCTCATGCTCTCTCTCACTTGATGTTTCATTTTAGAGAGAAAAGATTATGATAGGTTTTATCGGTGTATGGAATTTCACAGTCCATTTCATTCCATCACCCGATTCCCTCGGCAACTTCATTAACCGATCGTCCACGGATTTGGACGAAGTGAAACAAAGTCATCTACTCATTCTCTACATTAATCTTGGTCGTCTCTTTTAGCAAACTTGACGATCGAGTTGCCTCGAGTCAGAGGCGGGAGCCCGTTTAAAGAACCGATCATGTGGTGCCACCTCGACGAGGAGATCGGAGATCGACGAGATCGGAGCAGCCGCAACGGAGCGTGGGATGATGGTTGAAGAACGAAGGACTCGGATCGTTCGGTACAATCTTCCTACACTCTTTACAGTTTGTTAGTTTAGCAATAATGGCAGATCCGGGTTAAAGTATACGATAGCGCCAGTTTAAAAGTTTTTGTTCCGCATTTGGCGTCTGTAGACTGCCGGGACGCTAGCGTAGACTTACAGTGGTATCAAAGCCTCACCATTTTGCTATACTAACTTGTGCTAACGCGTTTAAACCATCGATCCGACCGAAAATCGAAAACTGCAAAAATCCAAGCCGACAGTTTCTGTTAATTTTAAACGGTCTCAAAATTCATTTCTGTATATCTTAAAAATCTGTGCAGGCATATCTAAGAACCACGACAAAATTTGGGGTCGTGATCCCTCCAGGCTGCCGCGGAAGGGCGGCCAAACCCATGGTTTGGCCGCGCATCCGCGGCCACGTGGGGAGCACGTGCTCCCAAATTTTCTCAGTGGGTTCTGTTTTGGATTTTGGCGTTTTTGGTGAATATATTTTTGGCCCAGATTTTGTTACTGTTCACCAGTAAGCAGTGGGGCCCACTTTTTGATATTTGGTCTTTGGTCGATCGAAATTTAAACACGTTAGTTTACAGTGCTTACATTATATCTCCGACCGGAATGTCATTTGATCGGTAAACCGCGTCTGATTGCTATAGTTCTTTTAGACGGGTTTGCGAACGTGACATTCGCGTTGATGTTCTGTGTTGTGCTGTGATGTTGCGGATTTGTTGTGGTGGATAGCAGTGTGCAATGGTAGTACAGTTTGAGTTTATTTGTACATTTGATGTTGCGGGGCGAGCGTCCAACATGTGGACTGCCGTCACTGCCTGTTGTATAATATTCTTTTGGGGCACGACCAGGTTGCGGTCGATGTACCTATTGTACTATTTTTCATTACTGTACTAGGTTTTACCCCGCGACGGAGTACACGGATAGCCGGGTTCGGGAAAGCAACGGGTCCGCATCTCATGGCTTTGAGAGGCAGAGGGGCCCCACTTCAGAATTGGCAGACTATTCGCCGCACTCGCAGGGAGTACAGGTTGACCCAAGGAGGGGTGCTCAATTTACCGGATTCCGTGAAGTACCGGGTGTTCCATTCACTATGCTGTGGGGACTGCCTCGCTTCAGGTTTTGGCGGGTAACTTGCCGCACCCGTAGGGGTCTAGGTTTCATTGCACAGGCTATCCACACGACAGGGGAACGTCGAGTTTCAGCAGCGGCTCTGTGAAACTCGGGGATCCCAGATTATCTGTATTGTTCTGTGATGCTTATTACTTTTCTGTAATGTTGCATATTATCACGCCTGGAGCGATTATGTATATTGGTTTATATACTATTAGATGTTGTATATGTTTTACACCCGCGCTAGTCCAGTCCCCGCTCTGTCGTTAGTTAAGTAACCTAACGGGTGATGACGGGACCCAGTGACGAATGCGGATGGCATATACGTACATTTTATTTTCGTTCTTTTCTGGTGTGATTGAATGATGGGACTGCGTTGATTCTGATCAACGCAAAGTTAAAAACAAACCTGTATACAGTTGTTGGAACAATTTAAAAAGTGTTGTTACAAAGACGTTTCCTTTTGTTATGCATAGCGGTATTCAGTGGAATATCCAGCACCTCATTCGACGAGGCAAGGGCCGATATCCCTTCACCGGGACCGACCCCTTGGACAGAAGTTTGCGTCAGAGTAATAACTTCACTATAGTCGATTACATGTTGCTTTGCATAGCGGTATTCAGTGGAATATCCTGCACCTCATTCCACGAGGAAAGAGCCGAGATCCCTTTACCGGGAGTGACCTCTTTAGCAAAAGGTTTTCGCCACTATATTTTAAAAAGCTATCAGGTTCCTTCAGCGATATCAAGTTCACTACGCTAAAGGTTTTTCGCCAAAAACCAGTCGTAGCCCTCCGTCACTTCTTTTGGGTATTCAGTAGTATTCAAGCTATGTATTTTGACCTAACGCCAAGGCATAGTGTTTGGTAGCTGCTGGGTATTCAATTGTTGCATAGATAGATGAGTTGGTTTGGGACAGCCGTTCTGCCATTTTGACCTAACGCCAAGGGCATGTGCGGGTGGGTTCAAATTAACAAGATAGTGATGGGTAGAACTTGGCATGTGACTTATGACATTTTGACCTAACTCCAAGGTTATAAGAGCATGGGGCAAAAACAATATCAGGAGTTTCTAAAGAAACTGAAACTTGCCGAGTATGCGCATACCTTCTGGAGTATGAGTAACGTGGATGCATTCCATCACGTTATCATGCGATGAGAGTTGGATCCTGATTCCCACTGATGAGTTGGTTTACTCTTCGGGCGATCCCGATTAATTCTTCTTTAGGTTTGGAGGAGAATTTGACAGGACAGTGGGAGGTTTCCGGATTAGATAAATTGATGACCATTCTGATCTAGGTTAGAGTGCACGCAGAGTGTTTCTTTTCTCTCTCTCTCTTTGGCAGCGACCTTTGACCGACCCTAGACTATGACTCAGTGACCAAGTTGACCAAACCTTCTTAAAATACTGGCTTTTGGATTGTCTGAGTTGCATAAGTCATTGCCACTCCTTCTTTTACCCTTTGAATTTCTCAGAACACCCGTATTACTACGGATATCCACTTCCATTGGATAGATCCATCGTATGGTTATATACGAACTCGAAGGGACTTCTTCGGGGATGGATCCAGGTTCAGGAGAAACAGAATTGGTTTATTCAGTTGTCTTTTATTATCACCTTCTCTCAGGTTGCGAGAGCTCCTTAGTTTAGGAGAGTACACCTATTACGCTTATTGGATAGTCTTATTCCAAACCATAGGCTGGTGCCGAAAGGTAGGGAATGAAGAAAACCAATTAGCCTAAGCAGGGTGTGCAGAAGGTAATATGTAAAGACAAAATAAAGGGATTAGAAAGAGGGCAAAGTAAATTGCGACTGATATCATTCACGACCAAAACCGCGTACTTCATCGCCACTCCTATTTCACCTTTAAAAGAATAAGGTATTATTCAGTTGTCTTTTATCGTCACCTTCTCTCGAGATGCGAGTACTCCTTGGTTTAGGAGGGTACACCTATTATGCTTACTGGATAGTCTTCTTCCAAACCATAGGCTGGTGCCGAATGGTAGGGAAGGAAGAAAACCATTTAGCCTAACGATGGTGTACAGAAGGTAACGACTAAAGACAAATAAAGTGGATTTGGAGAGATGGCAAAGAGATATACGGTTGAAGTCATGAATTGGATTATGGAAGAGGCATTGCTATGAATACCAGGATACCCCTACGAAACATTTTCATGTTTCAGTGCATTGTTAAAGGAAAAACTGTTTTCCCGATTAGACACTTACTCCAAGGGTATGTATTTGCCAGGTTTCATTCTCATATCTGTATGGTTTTACAGATGATGAGTGGGAGTAAGATATTGGGAATTAGGTGATCATCCTCATTATATCGGAATTCGTTGTAATTGGTGATATTTGAGGAAATCGCCAGGGTACAGTTTCCAAACTACGACGCACAGGTTTTGAGTTGTTTAACTCAGCGGACTTATACAGAGTATTGTATGTTGTCCAAGTGTCCATCAGGACAAAGGGGTAGGTCCTCGTACTATGTTCTGTTTACTTATAATTTCTCTAATATTTAGACAAGTGTTTCGTAGAAATACAAGGTCTAAGTTTTGAGAAGTTGTGGGTATAAGAATAAAGTAGAGAACCGGGTATCACAAGTATCGGGATTCTTCAAAGAGATCGAAGATGTAGATTCTTGTGATTGGTATTCAGATGATAGTGATGGTTTTGAGAAACGTATTTCTCTTTCAGGTTGCTCATAAATGGATGGATTCCTAAGTTGAGTAATGCTGATTAGCCTCTTTCCATTAAGTTGATATGCACTGGAGACAGCTGCATGATTTGAATATGGTTCCAATTAAATAAGTGCCAAAGTTTCTATATTGGATATAGAATAGTTCGTACCTTAAAAGAAATTAAGGTACGGGGAGTTGTCCAGCTTATGATTAAAACCAGACACTGGATAACTCAGGGCACGTTTCTGTAATGGCTGTTTGTGGGTTGACCCTGGCTATGACGAGGGTTAATATTCTACCATTTGGAAGATCAATAATGATATTGTTCTTGACTCGCCACAGTTTTAGTAAAAATAGATCTTTTTCAGAAAACAGTAGTGGGAGTATGGTAGAACTGGAAGTGATTCCAGAACCGCGAACGATTACGGAAAATTTAATAGGACCTATACATTCAATCAAGTTTGACATTCCAATAGCCACTCCGCAGGTATGGTAGGTAACCTCAGACACCCGAGAGGTACTTCGGTAGGCTCAAGGACGGTGACAGGGAGGTTCTTATCTACCAAGACTTGACACTACTGTTGTTCCAGGATATGAGACCCGGTAGGAGGGTTGTCGTAGTCAGTGGGAGCAACGGAAGCATGGTGGGCAAGTAGCTTATGACTATTGATAGACTTGACCAGTTATAGCGGAGATAGATCATCTAATTTTGATGTGACAGTCATGGGTTTGACTTCAATCAGAATAGGGGATGGATCAGTTAAGAAGGTAGTAGGGTGTGATGTCATGGTATCTGGATGACATACACAGAGTAGGAAGTAAAATTCCTATACTACGATCGGTTGTACTGTGGTCGTCACACAGTTGTTTCTCCAGACAGGATATGGATATAATATTAGACATTCTGGTTTCTGGATCTATGGTTTTAGATCTAGATTTGGGTGGTTTCCCAATGTGGGTACTTTGACAGATATTCTAATGGTTTTTAGAATAGTTGACTCCTAGCATGGTAGTGTACCTGCAGGTGATGGAGTCACCCTCTCTAAAGGTGTCTTACAGACTAAAGGGGAGAGGGATGTGCATGATTGGCAGATCACTTGCTTAGGCAATTGAGTCAATCATGAGATGTCAAGTACCACACCAAATGTTGTTTTTGCACTAGATGCAATGAGTTTGTATTAATCCAATCCTGGAGAAACATAAGGAAGCAGTTTTAGAACATAAGTACATGTTCTACGGATTTGATGACGACAACCTCCTTCGGGAGACGGTTATCATTCCAGGCTTCAAAGGTGACATGGTTGACAGAGTGATTGTCAGAGTTATAGTTTTTCCCTCTGACGAAGAGGGACAGTATTATGGACAGGTGGTTCAAGAGGATACTGTGGGTGGCATGGTGCCGTATACTGATTAGGTTCAGTGATCGATGCAGTCTAAGAAGTTTGGATATGGAGTTCATTTATGAACTAAGGTCCCATCAGACATCCAGACATATTCTAAGACAGGTACTACTCAATTCGGGAGATGGCTTTCTCCGCGAACTTGAGATTAAGAGAGATACAGAAAGAAACTTCTAGGCGGATCCACTCACCGAGGCTATTTCTCGAACACAATAGTTTTACAAACGGGCTTTGTGAAACTGATTAGTAGAGGAGTTGGGTGTTCGGTTTCACACGGGCTGTGAGTAGTCGACATCGCAATATTAGCCTTGAGTGCAAGTGGGAGATTGTTGGAGATAGTGCCCTCATAGTCAATTATTGGATCGCAGGTACGTGATTGCAATGATTGCGGAGGACCTATCCCGGTAGGACAGTCTTACTCGAGATGATAGTATGCTATCTGGTTTGCCTTTATAAGTCGTGTACATGTTCAGGTGACTGATTCAATGTTACACTTTGATAGAGCCCTTAGGATCTTGCTTTACTACCAACAGTATGATGGCGATCATATACGTGAGAGTTGGGTAGTTTATATGCATATCCTTAATTGTGGTCCCTAGTCGTAGGAGTTTCGAGACAGGGCATCGATACTCCGGAGTAGACTAGTGTGTACAGTCGAGACCCCGACGAGGGGCGGTGGCCGGTCTCACAAGCCACTGGTGTCAGTTGGATCACCTAAGATGTATACAGGTGCTCATTGGGTTATGAGTACACCGGACAGGACTCGCCGGGAATCTGCTAGTTAGTACTATACCTATCGTCAGATAGCAGTTCCCTGGTGACATGTGTACAGGTTAGTTCATCGACCTGAGGTCGTCATTTGTCTCGTGTGAGTTCCCACTGTGCTTTGATTTCTACCCTACCACGGCTCAAAGGAGTCGTGCAAACAGGTAGCTTTTGGGTACAGTCCCGAGCCATATGGAGGCACGTAAGCGGATCGGCAGGGGATTCGTCTCTCCCGGTATTGGGGGCGAGGTCGTGCTGTGTCTAGGAGAGCCATTACACAAAGTCCATGGCCATGGCAGGAGATTTACTGGTAGGTACTCCAGTAGTATCTCAGGGTGTTATTGGGCTTCACTCCGACACGACTTATACTGCTTTTGGGGGTCTGACGTTACTAGCCCCCTAGGCGGATATGCGATACTCATTGACGAACGGACCGGACTGTATATACATTGTCACTGTTAGGCTCAGTAGGGTTTTCGGAGGAGTTCGCTCATCGGTCTCCCTTGAGTTCGCTCCTCGGCCACCCTTGAGGTCAGTCCGTGGGCAGCCGTTACGCATAGCTAGTGCCGCTGACGGTTTGTGGTTAAACCCACTGCCAGGGTGCTGACGAGTCATTAGAGTCCCCCACAGACAGTTTCCCAAGTTCGGGCGAAACGTTGTAGAGGCCGTATGGTTTTATGGCAGGGTTCGGAAAATGCACGTGCGTTTACGCACGTGTCAGTTTTCGGGCAGATGATACTGGTCGGCTTTGGTTTAAGCCGGATCCGAGTATTATATTGAGTAGGTATAATATCTTTGTCTCAGTTACATTTGTATTCGGTCGTAATACAAATGCGGGTATATTTATATAGTTTCGGGGTTATCCTGAAAGTCGTTTCAGGATCACTTTTGGAAGTTGCCAGTTTCCAGTTTTCTATCAGCCGTCTTTTAACATTCGGTTAAAGACGGATTTATCTTTTCTTGGATGAGAGTGAGTCGAGCTTCTAGAAGGTTCTAGAATTTGTGACAAGGCTAAGTGACTCATGCTTTGATTTCTAAACATTCTTGTTTATCTTAAGATCTTTATGCAAGATATTTGTTTTGTGTTCACATATGATATTTATCATATGGTCACCCCCCTCTCCTACGGTCACCTCCCTCTTCACTATAAGAGGCTGGCCCCCTCTCTCTCCTCATGCTCTCTCTCACTTGATGTTTCATTTTAGAGAGAAAAGATTATGATAGGTTTTATCGGTGTATGGAATTTCACAGTCCATTTCATTCCATCACCCGATTCCCTCGGCAACTTCATTAACCGATCATCCACGGATTTGGAAGAAGTGAGACAAAGTCATCTACTCATTCTCTACATCAATCTTGGTCGTCTCTTTTAGCAAACTTGACGATCGAGTTGCCTCGAGTCAGAGGCGGGAGCCCGTTTAAAGAACCGATCATGTGGTGCCACCTCGACGAGGAGATCGGAGATCGACGAGATCGGAGCAGCCGCAACGGAGCGTGGGATGATGGTTGAAGAACGAAGGACTCGGATCGTTCGGTACAATCTTCCTACACTCTTTACAGTTTGTTAGTTTAGCAATAATGGCAGATCCGGGTTAAAGTATACGATAGCGCCAGTTTAAAAGTTTTTGTTCCGCATTTGGCGTCTGTAGACTGCCGGGGCGCTAGCGTAGACTTACATCTACAGACTAACCTGTACCAGTGTCACCTGAGAACTGCTATCCGACGTATGATATAATACCATATAGGAGTTCTCGGTGAGTCCGTTCAGTGTACCCAGTCTCACTGAGCACCCGTATACTATCTTTGGTGTCATCACACCAGACGGATATGGGATCATCCATCGCCCATCATATGGAACAAGAATGGTATACGCTAGTCTACACTGGAATATCGATGCCCTGTCTCGATATACCTATGACTAGGAACATTTCAAGGATATGCTTATAAATTACAGATGTCCCACTAGTATGATCCGCATCATAATCCCAGTAGTCAATCCAATATCCTTAGGGCTTTATCAACATGTACCAAATGAATATAAACATGATCAAGTGAACATAAGATAAAGTGAAACCAGATAGCATACTATCATGTCGAGCTAGACTGTTATCTGAATATACATATATATAAACATCAGTACAAACACTATCTCATAATGGCCTCTAGGGCATACATATATCCAACAATCTCCCACTTGCACTAAGGCCAGTTATTGGCGTATCTCATACCCAACATCTCAAAAAGTCGCTCATGCTGCGGCTGAGGGTGGGCCTTGGTGAATGGATCCGCAGCATTGTTCTTTGTGTCTACTCTCTTAATCTCGATCTCGCGGCGATTAACTAACTCCCGGATCACATTATATCGCCTCAGGATGTGTCTGGACTTCTGATGGGATCTGGGTTCTTTGGCTAACGCCATAGCCCCATTATTGTCACAATACAAAAGTATTGGATCAATAATGGTTGGAACTACTCCTAAATCCGCGATGAACTTCCTCATCCAGACGGCTTCCTTGACAGCATCATTTGCAGCGATATATTCAGCTTCCATCGTTGAGTCTGCAATGTTATCCTGTTTGGATCTCTTCCAACTCACCGTCCCTCCATTGAGGGTAAATGCAAACCCTGAGATAGACTTGCTGTCATCCTTGTCACTCTGGAAGCTCGAATCGGTAAAAGCCTCCATTTGGAGATCCCCGTTACCATACACCAAGAACAATTCTTTAGTCCTTCGTAAGTACTTAAGAATGTTCTTCACAGCAATCCAGTGATTCTCCCCTGGGTTTGACTGATACCTGCTTACTATACTAAGTGCATAAGCAACATCAGGGCGTGTACATAAAATCGCATACATTATCGATCCTACTGCCGAAGCATAGGGAATAATGCTCATGCGAGCTCTCTCTATATCAGACTTTGGGCAATCGTCCTTTGAGAGAGTGACTCCATGGCAAGCGGGTAAGGCACCCCGCTTGGAGTCTTCCATACTAAACCTCTTTAGGATGGTGTTAATGTATTTGGTTTGGGACAATCCCAATAACCGTTTGGATCTATCCCTATAGATCCGTATACCCAATATGTATGTGGCATCACCCAGGTCCTTCATGGAGAACCTTTGTGATAAGAATGATTTGACCGACTGTAGCATAGGAATATCATTTCCTATCAGAAGTATGTCATCTACGTACAATACGAGGGACGTGACATTTCTCCATACAGTCTTCTTATAAACACAAGGTTCATCTGGATTTTTGATGAAATCAAACTCTTTGATAACATCATCAAAACAGATGTTCCAACTCCGTGATGCCTGCTTTAATCCATAAATGGATTTAAGCAACTTACATGCTTTTCCTCTGCTCCCACTGTCAATGAAGCCTTCTGGCCGATCCATATAAACGCATTCATCTAAATCACCATTTAGGAATGCAGTTTTAACGTCCATCTGCCATATTTCATAGTCGTAGTGAGCAGTAATAGCAAGTAGGATCCGAATGGATTTAAGCATGGCTACCGGAGAGAAAGTCTCATCATAGTCCAAACCTGGTCTTTGATGAAAACTTTTCGCTACCAACCTTGCCTTATAGGTCTCTGCCTGTCCATCTACACCGATCTTTCTTTTAAAGATCCATTTGCAACCCACAGGTTTTATCCCGGAGGGTACATCTTCCAAAGTCCATACTTTGTTGGTGTACATGGACTCCATTTCGGATCTCATGGCATCCAGTCATTTCACAGAGTCACCACTCGTGATAACCTGATGAAAACTGGCAGGATCATCATCATCCATGATGCAATCTTCTCTATTACCATCAATGAGAAAACCTTAGTATCTCTCCGGTGGGCGAGAAGTCCTACCAGATCTTCGGAGTGGCTGAGGCTCATTGGATTCTATTATAACTTCAGGTTCAGCCAAGTCGTCATTTGTAACTTGTGTCTCTAGAACCTCTTCTAGATCTACAACATTGCCATCTGCATCATTTGAAAAAATCTCATTTTCTAAAAAAGTGGCATACTGAGAAAAAAACACTTTTTGTTCCTCCTTGTGGTAGAAAAGATACCCAAATGAATGTTTAGGATATCCTACAAATATACATTTGACTGATCGTGTCTCGAGTTTGTCTGGATTCTGCTTTTTGACAAAATTCGGACAACCCAAAATCTTAACTCTTTTAAGAGATGGTTTCTTTCCATGCCATATGTCATATGGAGTAGTAGACACGGTCTTGGTTGGAACTTTGTTTAACAGAAAAGCTGCTGTTTCCAATGCATGCCCCCAAAATGAGATAGGTAACTCAGAATCACTCATCATGGATCGTACCATATCTAATAGGGTACGATTCCTATGTTCTGACACACCGTTGTGCTGTGGTGTGTAAGGTGGAGTGAGCTGAGAGAGAATCCCATTCTCTTTTAGGAAGTCTAAGAACTCAGTACTTAAGTACTCTCCACCTCGATCTGATCGAAGTATCTTGATACTCTTTCCTGTTTGGTTTTCTACTTCATGTTTATACTCCTTGAATTTCTCGAAAGCTTCAGACTTATGCTTTATCAAATACACATGACCGAATCTTGAGAAATCATCAGTAAAAGTTATGAAGTAAGAAAAACCGCCTCTTGCATGTGTAGACATTGGTCCGCATACATCACTATGTATGAGGCCTAGGAGCTCAGTAGCTCTTTCTCCGTGTCCTGTAAACGGAGTTTTGGTTATTTTACCTTTGATACAAGACTGGCAAGTTGCATAAGATTTATACTCAAATGAATTTAAATACCCATCTTTATGAAGCTTGTTTAGTCTTATTTCATTAATATGACCAAGTCTACAATGCCAAAGAAAAGCTTCATTTATTTCTGAAAATTTTCTTTTATTTGTGTGTTGTACGTTAAAAACTGTGTGTTGATTAAGGACGTATATCCCGTTATTTAATGTACCACAACCAATCAACTCTTGATTAAGTCTAATGTTCATAACATTGTGTTGCACGGCAAAATGATACCCTTCATTGTCTAACAAGGAAACAGATATAATATTACAAAGCATACTTGGCACAAAATAACACGGGTTCAAAACCAATATACAACTCGAAGGTAACCCTAGGTGATACTCTCCCACTGAAACTGCATTTACATTAGAACCATTTCCAACTTGGAGAGTATGATCACCTGTCTTCAGAACTCTGCTATTTCTCAACGCCTGCACAGAATTGCAAATATGAGAACCCGAACCGGTATCCAATACCCAGGAAGCAGAGTTAATAGAAAAACAGTTTTCAATTACGAACACACCTGAAGCTGAAGCATCACCATGCTTCTTCTTGAGTTCTAGGTACTCAATACAGTTCCTCTTCCAGTGTCCCGTCTTTTTGCAGTGGAAACATTCTCCTTTCCCCGATTCCCCAACCTTGGACTTGCCTTTTCCCTTAACCTTTTTGACTCCACCCTTAGGTTTTGTGGGTTTCTTCTTCATCTTTCCCTTGGCCTTAGCCTTCGGGTAAGAGGAGGAGGATTGCCCAACACTCATAACGGGAGTCTTCACTGACTTCAGTGTGCTCTCTGCACTCCTTAACATATTAAGGAGTTCAGGCAGTTCCTTCTTCATGTTGTGCATGTTGAAGTTAACAATGAACTGAGAAAAGGTGGAGGGGAGAGACTGCAGAATAATATCCGTATATTGTTCATTGTCCATTGTCCACCCAAGGTCCTCAAGCTCTTCTATGAGAGCTATCATTTTGAGAACATGGTCTCCTACTGCTGTGCCAGCGGTCATTAGCATCTGAAACAGTTTCTTAGACGCTTCGTATCGTAATACGCGAGATTGCTTTCCATACAACTCTTTTGTATGGAGGAATATGGCTTGTATGTCCATATTCTCGTGCTGCTTCTGATGTGTGTTATCCATCGATGCAAGCGCGAGGCATTTAGCCGTGGCACAGTCAGCGTCCCATGTCTTGCGGATTTCCCTATCCGCAACTGAAGGTTTAGGACCTAGGGTGGGCAGGGTTGGAGCCGTGAGGACATATGATACTTTATCATAAGTCAAGGCAATATTTAAATTCCTCAGCCAGTCTTTATAGTTGGTCCCATTCAGCTTGTTTTTATCTAATAGAAGCTTAAGTTCTGTCATAGGTATCTGCCATTAAGAGAGAGAAAAGAAAACACTTAGCGAAAGCTCTTTCAAAGATCAGATTGGTTATTATCTTGTCTAATCGATGTCTCCCACTGTTTTTATCAAATTTTCTTTAAAACTTTTTAAAAAGAAAACTAGCCGGGATTAATTACATTCTACAACTTCGCTAACCGTTCAGCCAGGCCAGTGCCGGTACTTGAGGGAGGTTCCCCGTGCTTTCGCACGGACCTAATTAAAATAAACCTCATCTTCCCAAAGACGTAGCCCCGTTTGACACCTTTCTAGACACCTACTGAGTTAGCTAATTGTAAAGTGCAAAATTCTCCCGGGAGCAACATTTGCTCGCAGTGGGATCGGGATCCTATTATCATATAGAAGGTATACATCTCATTGTAATTTTCAACCCTTGAAATTCCCGATATTATTTTTACCCCTAGTACTCATGACCTTAACTTAAGTCAACATATCATAAGTACTAGTCAAGTTCTTCCCGTCATTTCGTGATTAACTAGACCCACCCATATGACCCTTAACTAAAGTCAACATAATCATATGAATGTCCTAACTAATCTGCATCATATGCAGTGTAGGAAGACATCACTTAGCTACCGTTCACTGCGCCTTAACTAAAGTCAAAATGCGCAGCACGAATACTAAGTACTCTACTTCCTAAAATGACGGAGGGCTACGGATAGTTTTTAAGAAAACTTTTAACGCTTTGAACTTGATATCGTTGTAGAATCTAATGGGTTTAAAAGGAGTGGCTTAAGCTCCGCATTTTGAAACTTGCTTTTTCATAAAAGGCCGAGTGTGTTTCAAATCTGATTCTACAACACCTTTTTAGGTTCATTTATCTTTTACATTAATTTCATTAATATAGTCCCATCATTTAAATCCTAAGCCATTACAGAAAGAAACGAAAATATAACATACACTTATGCCACTCACATTTGCCACAGTGTCCTGATATGCACCGTTAGGTTACTTAACTAACGGCATACTAGGACGGGGCTAGCGCGGGTGCAAAACATAAGTAACGTCTATTATATATCATATATATATAATATCACATTCGTCTCAGATATATATTAAATGATCACATCAGATAATAAAAGCAGCAGAAACACATTTAATATAGGATATCTAGAAGGTTTGTATTTTGTATTTAGCCAGCAATAAAAATACGGATTCCACGGTCGCGATGAATAGCCAAGCCCACACCCCTAGACCCCTACGAGAGCGGCAAGCGACCCTACCAATTTTGGAGTTTAGGATACCCGGTCTCGACTCCTCGAGATGGCCTCCCACTGAACCCTAGAACCCGGTCACTTGTGCCCTCCTCCTTGAGTCTATCTTAATGTGGAAAAATAAATAATATACAACACTGGTGAAATCAACCACATCCCGGAAGTGCCCCAAATAAAAGAACATTACATACAATTTAATTTTACATGAATGAAAAGAAAACTCTTATCTCACATAAAAAAAACCCGCTATTCATACACGACAATCCTGCACAACAAATCTCATCGACACATAATATCAAATATCATCAACGTAAGTAAGTATGCATACACCGATCGTCGTTGATGTATAGCAACGAAAACCGGCAATACAACTACATACTACACTTACGGCCACAGAGAAATAAAATGAAAAACTACAACAATTGGAATCGTAACAGCCTTTAGACAACACAAACCCGGAATATCACATATACAAGATTTCATGCCTAACAATGTAAAGCTCGCATTTGGGTCTCATCCAAGAAAACACCTTTTCAAAACAAACCGGATATTTCATCAAGATTTCCATTTATCCCTAGACCGAACTGCTAGATTTACACGCAACAAACAAATTTGTAGATTCCAATTATTGTATCACATACTAATAAACTAGGCGCAGTTAAAACATTCGATCGAACGATTAAACACCCACAGACTGCTCAGAAAGCTCAACACTTGAGTAGTTTTTAAAAATACCAGTAACTGCACAAAATACATACGGGCCTGCACAAGAAATTATGGCCCATGAATCACCTACTGTGCCGCGGAACCGCCGCAACAAGGCCACTAAGGCTGCGGTTCTGCGGTCGTACGGTCGATTCAGGGCATCGTACTTCTGGTGGGCCCATAAAATACCCTGCTGAATTTTTTAATTATTTTTAATTTGAAAAAATCCAGGTTTTTGAAAAATTTCCAGAGAGCACCCCCCGGGCGTCCTGTTTCGTTTGTTCGAGCTTTTAACGTCGTCTAGGTTACTCCAAAGCTCTAGCTTGGCTCTGATACCACTGTAGGGTTTCCTTAACACCTCGTTTAGGGTTTGGAAGCATCACACATGCCATAACTTTGATTTTATGAGGTGCTAAGTAAACTAAACTAGGAATCAAACTAGAATTATGAAGTAACAATTAAAAGTATCATATCTAAAAGTTATTTTATACTAAGTGGAGAGAATACAACCTTTGTAGACCTCCTAGGATGACTCCTTTGGTTTGGAAATGTTCGCTTGATCATCTCCAAGTTCACGACGATCCACCCGAAGTCCTTTGCCCTAAGCTTGTTGCTTCACTCGATCTTTGAAAATCTTGAAGCAAAACAGCCTACACAAGGTAGCAAGGGTTGTGTAGGATGATGAAGTGGTTGCTAATCTCACTTAATACCCTTTCTTTTTATTTATCTAGCTCAATTTAACACTTAAGAGAGAGCTAGAGAGAGTAAGAAGAAGATGGCTTAATCTTTTTTCTTTTGGAATGAATAATGAAATAGAAAGAGAGAGAGAGAGATAATATCAAAAGAATAACCATAGTTAAAATAATATCTAGATATTTTCTTCTTGACTTAAAGGCAAATGAAAAATAAACCATGGTTGAGTCAAAGTCAACCATGGTAATGTGTAGAAGAAATGAGTCATGAACAAAGAAATGAGTCATTTCCTTTTTCCTTTATCCTTAACTTTATTCAAAAATATCCATATATATATTTATCTACTATGTGATTCTTATATTGCCATCTATCTTGTATCATCAACCATGATACATTTGCATGTATGTATGTGTGTATCCACATCATCATGTACATATACATGCATGCATCCATTAAAAGAAAAAGGGTTTAAATAAATGAGATAAAAGTCAATATTAAATCAACACTTGATTTAATAAACCGGTCATATCTCATACGACCCGACTAGTATAAAACGCCCGATTAAAATACAGTATCACATACTCGTATTTAATCGAGCTTCCACACATAGCTCATATGCGCACCACTTCATTACGCCTGAGGCGAGAAACTTCTATGTGGGACTCTAAGACTCGTCAAAACGCCAGCAGCAGGTGATGATCATATCAAACACCCACAAGCCGCAAGCGGTCAGCTAAACGTAACGGCCACCCGGGTATTGAGCGATTAGAGTAAGAACAAGCGAAACTGTCAAAACTCCTGTCAATCCAACTGGCAACACTTACCGTACAGTCCGGTCTCTTCGTCAGATATGCTGCATATCAAGTCTAGGGATGGAATCGTCGACCCTAATAATTCAATAAGTCATGCCGGTATATGGTCTATAACAGATCGAGAAACTTACTTATAACACTTATCAGTAATATCTCAGCAGTCCTGGCCAGGGACTTCCTGTTATAGCCAATCGTGCATAGCACAACATCAACCCCCAATACCGGGAGAGACGAAACCCCTCCTATCGCTCACTGCCTCCATATGCCTCGGGACTATACCTAAAATCCACCTGTTTGTATGACTCAGTAGAGCCGTAGTAGGGTGGAGATCAAAGTACAGTGGGAGGGCACACAAGACTCTATGACGATCTCGGGTCTACAGACTAACCTGTACCAGTGTCACCTGAGAACTGTTATCCGACGTATGATATAATACCATATAGGAGTTCTCGGTGAGTCCGTTCAGTGTACCCAGTCTCACTGAGCACCCGTATACTATCTTTGGTGTCATCACACCAGACGGATATGGGATCATCCATCGCCCATCATATGGAACAAGAATGGTATACGCTAGTCTACACTGGAATATCGATGCCCTGTCTCGATATACCTACGACTAGGAACATTTCAAGGATATGCTTATAAACTATAGATGTCGCACTAGTATGATCCGCATCATAATCCCAGTAGTCAAGCCAATATCCTTAGGGCTTTATCAACATGTACCAAATGAATATAAACATGATCAAGTGAACATAAGATAAAGTGAAACCAGATAGCATACTATCATGTCGAGCAAGACTGTTCTATGAATATACATATATATACACATCAGTACATACACTATCTCATAATGGCCTCTAGGCCATACATATATCCAACATCCGTCCTATATCTAAAAGCAAAATCCGGACAAACTCGAGGCAAGGTCAGTTCTGTGGAAGTTTGTTGGATATCCCAAGCAATCGCAAGGGAATATCTTCTACCACACCGAGGAGCGAAAGATGTTTTGTTTCTCAGCATGCCACCTTTTGGTGAAAAGGATTTCTTGTGAAGAAATTAGTGGTCATGAGGTAGAACTGGAAGGAGTTCCAGCTATACAAACTGCAGCTGATAATTTGGTAAACCCGGAGGATTCAATAGCTCCCAACGAACCTCAGCCTCTCTGCCGATCTGGTAGGGTTCCTCATCCACCTGAGAGATACTTCGGTTTCTCTATGACAGTGGGAGCGAGGATTGCATCATGAGATGATGACCCAACTAGTTTCGAGCAGGCCATCAAGAGTGGGGACTCTGTAAGAATTGCTGGATGCTATGCAATCTGAGATGGAATCCATATACACCAACAAAGTATGGACTTTGGTTGCTTTATCTGAAGGGTTAAATCCCCATCAGAAGCAAGTATATCTTGAGAAGATTACTTTGTGTACATGGAAAAGTTGAGACTTTCAAAGCTAAGACTTGTTGCAAAAGGTTCTCGTCATCGACCAGGTATGGATTATGATGAAACCTTTTCTCCAGTGGCTATGCTTAAGTCCATCCGGATCCTACTTAGCATTGCTACATACCATGACTATGATATCTGGCGGTTGGGTGTCATGACTGCTTTTCTAAATGATGATTTAGAAGTGAGCGTCTATAAGTACACAGCCAGAGGGCTTTGTAGACAATGGGAGCAGCGGAAACGTGAGCAAGTTGCTTTATGAGTTGAAGCAGGCATCGCGGAGTTGGAACATCTGTTTTGATGTGGTAGTCAAAGCGTTTGACTTCCTCAAAATGGTAGATGAACCTTGTATATACAAAAAGGCAGTAGGGAGTATGGTGGTGATCCTCGTATTGCACGTGGGGTACGTGGATGACATACTCTTGATAGGAAAGTAGTTTCCTATGCTACACTCGGTCAATCTCCTCTTATCACAAGGATTCTCCATATAGGATCAAGGTGATACCACCTAAATCCTAGGTTTTGGATCTATGAGACAGATCTAAGTGGATGTTAGGATTCTCACTAGATGTAGTGAGATGGTATCAATCAATCCTGGGGAGAATCACTGGATAGCTTCCAGGGTGGTAAGGTCGACTGAATATCAGTGACAGGAATTGTCTTTACCCTCAGTGGAGGGACGGTATGTTGGAAGAGTTCCAAGCTAGATACCGAGGCAAACTAGACGATAAAGGCTAGATACATTGCTACCAAGGATAATACCAAAGAGGTAGTCTGGATGTACACTAGTTCATGAGATGAACTTCGTTCCTACCATTGTGTGACAATGGAGTTGTGGGTTTGGCCTAGGAACCCCCGTCCTATCAGAGATCCATCCATATTCTTAGGCAGTATCACCTGATCATTGAGATGGTTGATCTCCAGGGAGATCGAGGATATGAGAGTAGACACAGAGGACAACAGCGCGGATCCACTCACAAAAGCCTATTTCCCAGGAGAGATTTTTATGGGATGGCTGAGTATGTGATACTACAACCACTGCTGATTGTTGGGTATGAGATACTACAACAGATGGTCCTAGTGCAAGTGGGAGATTGTTAGTGATATGTTTGCCCTTGCGGCCATTACTGTACATACGATGTATATTGTAGTGGATGCTTGGACATATATATGGAGTACTTTCTTGCTCGACATGATAGTATGCTATCTGGTTGCTCTTTATCTTAATATATACTCTGATTGTCTCTATGTTACATGTTGATAAAGCCCTTAGGATGAGTACTTGACTACCAGGACTATGATCCAGATTATACTAATGGTGACAGTGTAGTCGCTAAGTACATCCTTCAAATTTCCCTAGTCGTGGGTGTATCGAGACAGGGCATCGATATACCAGAGTAGACTAGCGTATAGCTTCTCGACCCATGTAGACGGGCGATGGATGATCCCATATCCATTGGTGTTTGACATCAGAGACAGTATACGGGTGCTCAGTGGAGACTGGGTACACTGGACGGACTTGCCGAGAACTCCCAGATGGTATTATACCTCAAGTCAGATGGCAGTTCTCTGGTGACACTGGTACAGGTTAGTCTGTAGACCCGAGATCGTCATAGTGTCTTGTGTGATTCCCACTGTGCTTTGATTTCCACCTTACCACGTTCAACAGAACGTGCAAAACGGTGGCTTTTGGGTACAGTCCCGAATCACATGGAGGCAATGAGCGATAGGAAGGGTTACGTCTCTCCCGGTATTGGGAGTTGGTGTTGCGCTGTGCTCGATTGGCTATAACAGGAAGTCCTTGGCCAAGGCTGCTTCAGAGATATACTGTTAAGTGTTATCAGTAGTTTCTCGACCCGTTATGAGCCTCATATCGACACGACATATCGAGTTTCTGGGGTCTGACGTTTACTACCCCTAGACGAGATATGCGACATATAAGACGAAGAGACCGGACTGTACGGTGGTGTTACTGAATGGATTCGCAGGAGTACGAGCAGGCTTGCTTTGTTGATCTTCTGATCGCTCATTACCCGGGTGGCCGTTACGTTTAGCAGACCGCTTGCGACTTGTGGGTGTTTGATATAATCATCACCTACTGCCGGCGTATTGACGAGTCTTTAGAGTACTACACAGGGGTTTCCTGGCTCAAGCGAAACGGAGTAAGAGCACATATGTGATATGTGCGGGACCGAGATTGATACGATATGAGATACCGTATTCTATTCTCGCGAAATGTGACATTGGTCGGGTATATGCGATGTAGCCAGGTTATGGGATCAAGTGTTGATTCGATAAGTTGTTACACAAGATATTAGTCGGTTATAGCCGGATTATTAAATCAAGAGTTGATTTAATAATTTAATGTATAATTATATATTAGATATATTACATTACATTAACTATTATTAGCTCACTTAAGATTTCTTTTCTCACTTGATGTGCACATTGTACATATGTGTATGTATATTTGTGTACATGTATTGTGTCATGCTTGATGATACATACAAGATGGGTGTATGAGACTTAAACCATATTAAGGTTAAATTAGGGTTTATTTATTTCTTAAAGAATAACAAAAGAAAGAAGACTTGGTCAATGTTGTCAAGCTTTCATGAAGCTTGTAGAAACATTGACAAAGTCCACTCTTTTGTCATTCCTTAAGATATTACTTAACCTAACCCTTAACCTTATACCTTGGTTAATTCTCTACATGAGTTAAGCATGAGGACTTAACTCACTCATGGTTACATAATTCATTTGGATAAGTTATTCTCATATGATGAGTTTAACTTCTTCTTCTTCCTCTCAAAAAGCTTTCTAGCTTCAATGGAGGTATGAGAAAAAGTGTGAGAAAATCAATTCTAAAGTGAGCCCACTTCCTGCTTCATCATCCTCTACTACTTACCATTTAGTATAGGGTGTTCTCTTCACAAAGTTCTTGACCTAGTGAAGAAATAGCTTGGGTTAGTGTCTCCTCGACGCAGATCATCTTCGGCCTCGAAGTCATCGAAGCAAGCATGTTCGTTTCTTCTTGGAGCCTCTCTAGAGTCCGGAGTTTACGATCGCAGCGAAGGGGACTTCTACACGGAGCTATTGAAGTGAAAGACCGGTCTACAAAGATTGTATTCCTTGCTCTCTTTACTTATTGCAAAGTGTTTGCATTTGATTCCGTATATTTCTTGTTTACAATTCAAGTTAGAGTTAGCTAAAACGGCAAATTTTTGAATTTGGCATGGACGATGCCTCCCGAAACCTTGCTGCCGTCGTAGGTAACCTTGCATGGTACAGGTTAGTCTGTAGATCCGAGATCGTCATAGAGTCTTGTATGATTCCCATTGTACTTTGATTTCCACCTTACCACGTTCAAGAGAACGTGCAAAACGGCGGCTTTTGGGTACAGTCCCGAATCACATGGAGGCAATGAGAGATAGGAGGGATTTCGTCTCTTCCGGTATTGGGAGTTGATGTTGTGCTGTGCTTGATTGGCTATAACAGGAAGTCCCTGGCCAGGGCTGCTTCAGAGATATACTGGTAAATGTTATCAGTAGTTTCTCGACCCGTTATGAGCCTCATATCGGCACGACTTATTGAGTTACTGGGGTATGCGACATATCAGACGAAGAGACCGGACTGTACGGTAGTGTTACTAATTGGATTCGCAGGAGAATGAGCAGGCTTGCTTGTTGATCTTCTGATCGCTCAATACCCGGGTGGCCGTTACGTTTAGCAGACCACTTGAGGATTGTGGGTGTTTGATATGATCATCGCCTACTGCCGGCGTATTGACGAGTCTTTAGAGTCATACACAGAGGTTTCCTGGCTCAAGAGAAACGGAGTAGGAGCACATATGTGATATGTGCGGGACCAAGATTAATACGATATGTGATACCGTATTCTATTCTCGCGATATGTGGCATCGATCGGTTATATATGATATTGCCGGGTTATCTGATCAAGTATTGATTCGATAAGTTGTTACATTTGATATTAGTCGGTTATATGTGATATAGCCGGATTATTAAATCAAATGTTGATTTAATGTATAATTATATATTTGATATATTAATTTACATTAACTAGTATTGGATCACTTATGATTTCTTTTCTCACTTGAGTTTGTGCACATAATATATATGTGATATATATTTGTGTACATGATTTGTGTCGTGCTTGATGATACATGCAACAAGGGTGTGTGTGTGTGACTTACACCATGCTATGTATAAATTAGGGTTTATTAATTGATTAAGTAATTCAAAATGGTTGCATATTGTTCATGGCTAGAAGCTTGGAGAAGCTTGGATAACCATTAACTAATTCAACTATTTTTGTTTTGCTTAAGATATTTTTTAAACCCAACCATTATATATAGCCATGGTTAACTCTCTACAAGGGTTAGTGTATGTCATATACTCACCATGGTTTATTTTCTCACCTCATGAGTTCACTCTCTTTTGATCACTTCATCTTCTTCTTCATGAAAAAAAAGCTTGCTAGCTTTTTCTTAAAAATATTGTGAGAAAAATAAAATTAAAATGAGCAAAATTCCTACTTCATCATCCTCTACTACTTTCCAATTAGTATAGAGTGTTTGCTTCACTAATTCCACAATTAGTGAAGGGGTAGCTTGGGTTAGTGTCTCCTCGACGTAGATCATCTTCGGCCTCGAAGACTTCGATGCAAGCTTGTTCATTTCTTCATGAGAGCCTCTCTAGAGTCCGGGAGTTCATGATCGCAGCGAAGGGACTACTACACAGAGCTATTGAAGTGAAGGACCGGTCTACAAAGGTTGTATTCCTTGTTCACTTTAGTTGCAAAGTTGTTTGCATTCGGTTCGTCGCATTTTCTAGTATACGATTCTAAGGTTAGGGTTAGCTAGAACGGAAATTTTTTGAAATTGGCATGGATGATGCCTCTCGAAACCTTGCTGCCGTGCTAGACAACCCTACAGTTCGATCACATACATGTACTTGTACACGCATGATGTTCGGACGGATAATACTAGTGGGTTTTGGTTTAAGCCGGATCCTAGTATTATATATGTTGGATTATTTTCGTCTCTTTGTATTCGTATTCTTCGGAATACGGATGCGGGTATGTATATAGGGTTGAGGGGTATTCTTGTAATTTATTATAAGATTACTTTTAGAAGATTACACCTCATCATGGTTTAGACCTTTTTGGATTAAAAGGTTATTGAGGTGTAGGATGAGGTGTTTATTGCATTTTTGTGGCATGGCTAATTAGTGACCCATTGTTACTATTCTAGCATGCTTAGGGTTTTTGTTTGTTGTGAGATTATGTTGACTTGAGATATTTTTTGTTGACTAAGATATTTTGGAGACATGGACATTTATGTGATGGATCAATTATTTCTTATCACACCCACACAACAAACAAAAAAAACACAAGCCATTATTCATTTCTTTTCTCTCTCTCTTGAGTTGCTCTCAACACCTCATTCTCATGGCATTTTCTTCTTCCTCTAGCTCCAACCCAAACCCTCTCATGAGTTGAGAATCATTGGGTGTCTTGAGACAAATTAATCCTTCATCACTCTCTACTTTATCTTCTTCTTCTTCTAGCTCCACCTAAACCCTCTCATGAGTTGAGAATTATTGAATACCCTAGTTGCTTCGGTTTTGAGGCGGGAGCCCGTATTACTAACCCTCGACGTGGATCCTCTTCGATGGGGGAGACCGGAGATCAAACTTGATCAAGGAAGCCGCGAGGAGCTTGGGATGAAGGTTGAAGACTGAAGGACACGGATCGATCGGTATAATCATTCTATCTTCTTTGCATGTTTTGTTATCTAGGTCTTATGGGTAGATCCGGGTAATTGGTTGTGGTAGCGCAGAGTTTTATAAGTTTTTGTTCCGCATTTGTTCATGGATTGATGGACGGGGCGTTGCCGTAACCCAACATGGTATCAGAGCCACTCCATAAGCCTTAGTTATCTCATTGCGAAATTAGAAATCCGCCGTTTTTGTCGTGCAAAAACTGCCGACAAAAACAGTTCTGAAAACTGAAAGTTTGAGATGTTTGCACACCCCGCAGGCTCACGGTTTGAACTGAGAAGCCGCGGGGTGGTGCATGGGAACCCCGGGGAAACCCTGGGGGGACCGAACGGCTGGGTCCACTCCCCAAGACCACCACAAGGTGGTCTTGGCGGTGGGGACCCGAAACTTCCCCACCTTGGGCAGTTTCGGGTCTTCCTCACCCCGTGGCCACCTCGTGGTGGCCTCGGGGGTAGGGTTCCCCTTCTAGCCCCCCCGACTCGAAGTTAATTTCGTTCTCTAACTTCCCGTGAAGGTTCGGGCGCGTTTCGTTTTGATTCGGACTTCCGAATTGGCTTTAGACGGTCGGTTTTTGGAACTTTAGCTCACTGTTTTTTCATGGTTTTGGAAATTGGTTTAGTTTGCTAATTGCGTGCGGAATTCTAATGTCGTAGTTTTCAGTACATACATTACTATCTGAATGTCAGTAGAGCGGTACAACTTGTCTAATTGCTATATGTCTTTTAGACGGGTTTGCGAACGTGACATTCACGTTGATGTTTTGTGTTGTGCTGTGGTTGTGGCGGGATCGTCTTGGTGGATAGCTTGGGTGCAATGGTAGTACAATTTGGATTTATTTATACATTTGATATTGCGGGAAGAGCGTCTGACATGTGGACTGTCGTCACTGCCAGTTTCTATATTATTTGTTTGGGGCACGACCGAATTGAGGTCGATACCACCGTTGTACATATTTTTCTTTTCTGTACTAGGATTACACCGTGGTGGAGTACATGGATAGCCAGGTTCTAGAGGGAAATGGGCCCGCATCTCATGGCGTTGAGACCGAGAGGGCCTCACTCTAGAATTGGTGGGATATTCGCCGCACTCGTAGGGGTATAGGTTGACCCAAGGAGGAGTGCTCAAGTTACCGGATTCCGTGAAGTGCCGGGTGTCCCACTCACTTTGTTGATTGGGGTTGTCTCACTTCTGGGATTGGCGGGTAACTTTCCGCGCTCGTAGGGGTCTAGGTTTTCATTGCACAGGCTATCCACACGACCAGGGGAACGTCGGGTTTCACTTACGGCTCAAAGGAAACCCAGGGCTCCCAGATTATCCGTTTGTTCTGTGATGCTTATTGCTTATCTGTGATATTGCATATATCATGCCTGGAACGATTATTATATATTGTTATATATAGACTAGTAGATGTTGTATATGTTTTGCACCCGCGCTAGTCCAGCCCCCGCTCTGTCGTTAGTTAAGTAACCTAACGGGTGATGACGGGGCCCAGCAGCGAATGCGGATGGCATATACCTACATCATATTTTCGTTCTTTTCTGGTGTGATTAATTGATGGGACTGCGTTGATTCTGATCAATGCAAAGATAAAACAAACCTATATATGATGTTGTTGGAACGAATTTCAAAAGCTATTATTACAAGGACGTTTTCTTTTGTTTTGCACAGCGGTATTCAGTTATGAATATCCAGCACTTCATTCGACGAGGCAAGAGCCGAGATCCCTTCACCGGGAGTGACCTCTTGGGCAGAAGTTTGCGTCAGGGTAATAACTACACTATAGTCGATTAATTTTTTTCTTTGCATCGAGGTATTCAGTTCGGAATATCCTGCACCTCATTCGACGAGGAAAGAGCCGAGATCCCTTCACGGGGAGTGAGCTCTTTAGCAAAGGTTTTCGCCACTATATATTTGAAAAGCAATCCGGTTCCTTCAATGATATCAAGTTCATTACGTTAAAGTTTTTTCGCCAAAAACCATTCATAGCCCTCCCGTCATTTCTGACGGGTAGCACTTAGTATTCATGCAATGTATGTTGGCCTTCGTCATGGCATAGTGTATGGTAGTTATTTTTTACTTTTCTGTTGCATAGATAGATGCGTTAGTTTGGGACAGTCGTACTACTATGTTGGCCTTCGTCAAGGGTATGTACGGGTGGGTTCAAATTAACCTGGACAATGAGGGGTAGAACTTGACATGTGACTTATGATATGTTGGCCTTCATCATGGTCATAAGAGCATGGGGTAGAAATCACATTGGGAGTTTCAAACATACAGGAAATTTTTCCGGCATGCGCATATCATATGGAGTGTGATAACTTGAGTGGATTCCATCATGTTATCATGCGATGATAGTTGGATCCCGATTCCCACCGATGAGTTGGTTTACTCCTCGGGTGATTTTAGATGATCCCGACTAATTCTTCCTTTGGGTTTGGAGGAGAATTTGAGGATACAGTGGGAGACATCCTGATTAGATAAAGTGTAGGGTTAGTATAGCACCTTGTGAGGTTTAGGAAGGCATCACACATGCCATATTAAAATTTTTGGGGTGCTAAACAAACCCTAACCAAGATCTTAACTAGAGACTTAGGGTAAACAAAGCAAGTATACAACTTTACTTCTAAGAGTTTGGGATTACAACCTTTGTAGTCCGTTCCTTCACTTCATAAGCTCCGTGTTGAGGTCCCTTCGCCGCGATCATCATGTACCCGGACTCTAGAGAGGCTCCATGAAGAGAAAGATGCAAGCTTGCTTCCGATCTTCAATAACTAAGATGATCTACCTTGAAGAAACTCAAACCCAAGCCCTTGCTTTGCTAATCAAGTATTAGCAAAGCAAACACCCAAATCTAAGTGGCTAGAATAGATGAGGATGATGAAGTAGGAATTTAGCTCTCTTTTGTTTTCAATTTCTCACTCATTATCATCACTTTACAAAAATCTAGAAAGCTTTTCATCAAGAGGAAGAAGAAGAAGAAGCAAATCCATTTGTGATGAATAATGAAATCAAGTGTGTGGTTAGAAATGCAACCATGGGTTAAGAATGAAGACTTAACCCATGTAGAGAATTAACTATGGTAAAGGGTTTGGGTTGGGTTAAGAAATATCTACACAAAATATCACAAGTCAAAGTCAAAGCTTCAAGAAGCTTCATGAAAGCTTCAATGTCACGACCCGAAATTGGCACGTGACGGCCCTAATACTACGCAACGCCTAAAGACGTAACACAGTAAAAGAAAGCCAAAACCCAGAAATCTAAACCATGAAAATACGGAAAAGATAATAAAAGTTTTTTAAACATTTGAAATCACAACCCAAATTCTTTAAAAGTCCAACTTTCTTTCTTTAAAATTTTGGCAACACCCCCTTTGTAAAAACTAGCCCAAAGACGGAAAACAATCACATCACAAATATACGATGCCGTAGCGAAGAAATAAGAGACAATAGGAAGGAAACTGTATATAAAAGACAACAAATCCACAAATAATATATAATAACATCCTCACCAAGTCTCTAAGTCAACAACATAATAGTAGATGGAGAGTACAAAATACAACGAATGTACAATACAAAATACAGATGACCACTAAAACCCACCTAAGCAAAATAGCACACTGTGAGCCGATGCGGTATCTGTAGCAAAAGATGATAGGTGAATAGCCTGCCTCGACTACTCTGGGGAAACACCCTGCAAAACAACTGTGGCACAACGGTGGTGAGTTGCCAACTCGTGAAAAGTAGATAACATATGCAGGTAATCGCAGGAATGTGCGTACAGCATGAATCTAAGATATGCAATTTACAGTAATAACAGGTCATGTGAATGCGGAATAATGGAAAGTACACTAGCAGGTACAGTCAATATGTGGAGCAATAATAACATGACAATAGTATGCAATAATCATGCAATAGGGATATGAGAATGTAAGTATGTAACAAACATGAAGGGTATACTAACAGGTACTCCTAATACATGGAACAATGCATAAATAAATAGGTATGAGGTATGGAGTGAAATATGTCATTCCCACGGAAACCTGACATCGTGGTAGGATCCATCAAGACACTCAAATTCCAATTCATCAAATCAGCCCCCAAGTTGGGTTCTCAAATCATATAAGTCTCACATCTCCCAAATGTACAATATCGAGTAATCTCCTATATCCCGAATGTACAAATCAGTAATCCCATATGTATCCGGTATCCAATCTCAATGAATCACCTAATATCCCAAATCAAACTCAAGTGTAATTCTAACATCCTAAATATATATATAAATATGCAGAAATAAATATGATGGGGTCAATACACATATATTAGAGTCCCATTCCACTAATATTGGTGTAAGGGTATATATAACAACGGATAAATCCCCTGTTATATATACAAAGGTGTTAAAAGAAATATCATGAAAACAATGTGCCAAGCATCGACACAGAAATCCTGATCTATCAGATGCCGTCACTAAGACTAGCATCCTGATAGGTACGTATCATACGCTATCCCGAAAGCACGAGTGCCTAGCTCTGACCCTCGCCTTTCGACGTATGCATACGTACATGACTCCTAACGGTATCTCCATGATCCCCGCCGAGTCATTGGTACTGTCACCGGTAGGTACTCGCCCGCCTCCAAGCTCAATCGGCAAAGTCCATCGATCTTCTTGCCGAGGGGAACCATACCGGGCCCCACCATGTACCCTCATACGGCAACCACACCTCATATGGAGTATATAATCAGAACCGATAAATCTCATGGTGGCTGCGCAAATATCATATCAAGGAAACCGGGTTTTTCAATGTATGCATAATTTCATGAACTCCCACGGTTCCCAAATCCAGAAAACATCAAGTAAAATCCAAATAACAATGCGTAAATCCAGGAATAAATATGTGCGATATATCTGAAATGCGAGTATATAAATGAAAATATGTAGCTGAAACCAGATGTATGCGAAATCAATAAGGTACAGCTAAGTATAGGTGTCTACCTATAAGTAAATAATATGGCATACCCCACTGGGTATAAGTAAAATATGAGCAAGGTATACCTGTAGATGTATCGTAAAGGGTATATGTACCTATCACTAATGGTACGATACTCTATAGGTATACAAGTATGGTAAATGTCATATGTGATAAGCAGTACGAATCAATGTCACAGGGTCCCTAACCAAGCAATATAGTATCTATAAGGGGTTTGTGTGTGACATGGCAATTATTGACGGTGTGTGTAGCATACAATCAGTGCTCGTGCAACATGAATCGTCAATAATTTGTGTAGTGTCCTACGGCTACTAGTCACAGTACAACTATATCTAAGTAAAATAGGGTAAAGGCGCATTTCTAACAATGACGTAGAATATGCGACAAGTATAAGAATTCTAGCCCAGACGCATAACGTCATGCAGGCGATTCCCCTGTAGATGTTAAATCTACTCACCTACGCTCCACGCTAGGTGAATCCTACCACCTATTTCCCCCTGTAGCTGTGTCCGATGTACTCGCCTGCAAACCTGAAAATGAGACAAGGAAATCATATATAAGCCAAATATTCCGCAAAACGCGATATCGACACTAAACGAGAAACTCGCGTCGCGAACTAAACGCGCGTGTGCACGATACGCTAAAGCGTGGGATACGCGTCTAAAACTACCGCGACACGCCGCGACACGCTGGATCACAGAACCTACTCGCATATCGCGCGTATCGCGCAAACACATCGAACTAGAAATACGATATATTGTCCCATATTTTCCTACAGGTCAAATCTCACAAAACTACACATGCCAAAACACTACAAAACACAGTAGACTACAGTACCCAAAACCCCAAGACCCTACCCCTCTTCCAGGCCGCAAATTGCGGCCATATGGATTAAAATTGCGGCCAAGTTTGGGAATTAGGGGCTCGTTTTTATGGTGGGGTGGTCCTGACCTAATAAGTATGTTCCAGTTTCCTCAATTTTGTTCTGAAGGGTCCGGGTCAATAGCAGATCACAGAATGCCAAAATATCGCCTAAAAACACCGATTTTGCACAAAACACAAACCCTATGGTATTTTAGTGAAATCTGGGGAAATTCTCAGTTAAGGTGACCTCAATAACTCTAAAATAGGCTAGGTTAACTAACACAATCATCACTTAATCAACATTCCACATAAATCACTATAATTTAGCACTAAATTCATAATTAACACAAACCGACGCAAATTACACACAAGCTAAGCAAACTAGGAAATTGGGTTTAAGAATTATACCCTATGAGATCCTAGGAGCAGGAGAAGAAGTTTATGGAGGAGATGAGGGGTTGCTACTACTGTTGGGGCTCCTGTTGCTGTTGCAAGATGATGCTGCTGCTATGCTGATGCTGCTTGCTGCTGATGTTCTGCTGCTGCTGCTTCTGGAGATGCTAGCTACTGCTGATGGTGAGTGTGTGTGTGTGTGAGAGAGTATGAGAGAAATGAGTGAGAATGAGAATGAGAATGAGAGAACAATTCAACTCCCCCCTTCTCACTCTCTCCCTTCATTAAATGGGCATGGCTTGGGCCATGTAGCACCATGCCCATCTCTCTCTCTCTCAAGGTCAACACTTCAACCAATAATTTAAAACCCTTTTCAATTCATTTTTCATTTTAAAACAACCATGCACCATAACACCCAAAACACTTAAACCAATTTATAAAACTACATTAAGAAATGATTAGTTCATCATGTTTACTAATCATGGATAAACCCCATATAACAACCCTAGTTAACATGCACAAGTGTGTGCAAGCCTAGGAAAAATCTAATAAAATATTCAATAAATAGGATAAAATAATTAAAAACCAATTTGGTAAACTTTTTATTAAAATCCATACATTAAAATAAAATTAGCCACAAAACACATTCTAAGGTGTTACAATCTCCCCACTTTAAAAGAAATTCGTCCCCGAATTTAAAAATATACTGGTACGCGTACCTTCAAAGAGAAGATTTCAACTCTCAAATCTCGCTCGCAGCCTCCCAAGTGATTATCTCACTATACGTCTACGTCCAAGAAAACCCTTCACAGATGGCAAGACCCTTGACTGACATTTCTCCACCTGCCGAGCCATGAACACAAATGGTTGTCGGTGAGCAAAACGATCGCGTCCATGCCAAATCATGTAAGAAGGTCATGAAGGTAATTGTAAAGTATCATCATAAGAAATACGGGATGAAAATCCAATAATATGGGCGGAAGTGCCAAATTAAAGGCAACGAAGCTAACTCGCTTATAGGATCTCAAATGAACCTAAAATCCTGGGACAAGCTTCCCAAAATCCAATACGTCATTCTTCGGAAAAAAAAATCCGTAGGAATACATAATCTGTCCTTGCGAACTCAAGTCTACGACCAACACAGTCGGCATAAGACCTCTGTTCGCAACAGACAATTTTAATCCTGACCTGAATCAACCGGATCATCTCCGAAGTCTCTAGACTAGCTGGGGTCCAAAATCCTACTTACGCAGAGTCAGAAAAAATAACAACAGACTGGTGATCGAGAAGACCTAACCCCTAAAACTAAAGGTTGTCAATTGGAGTGTCTCCTGATAACATTTATCGAAGGAGAACCCTAACAATGGCGAGTGACGATCCCAACCGCCAACAACAATTAACACAATGCACAACTTAACAAAGAACAACTGAGCAAACTGAGTATAACCGGACGACAAGAATCCGAATGGAGTCACACCCTGACTAACCCTGGGTAGACACCATAGCAAAATTCATGGAGATCTGCTCCCATTCCTACTTCGGAACGGTTAAAGGTTGCAACTCTCCAACCGGCCTCAGATGCTCAACCCAAACATACAACAAGACAGACACCTTGAAACGAAACCTGTAATTTCTCTTTACATTCCTGCCCACCCATAACTATCTCACAAGTCACGTCTATGTTGGTGGAACCTGAATGAATACAGAGAGTTGACTGATGGGCCTGTTCTAGGATTTCACGTCTCTACCCGATAACATCAGGTACACAAACGCGTCCCTAACTTAGCACACCATTGTCACAAATCAAGGACTCCGAATCATTACCCAGCCGAGTATGCTCAAGTATCACTGACGAACGAGCATCGGCGGGCAGTGTCTCGCGAAGCGATTAAAGAAAAGTGGTCGGGCGCGGACATGAGCAAGCTGTCCCCTCAGTAGAGACGAACTTAAGCTGTACTCAACGATCGCACAAGAACTGTAAATCTGCAGAGGACTATCACAACAATCAAAATCCACTGCAGGAAGATGTACATTAAGCTCTGGTGGTCCGGGAAAATCTGACACGACTCTCGAACCAGTAGTGTCTCCAAATCTCCAACGCAAAACCACCGCGGCCATCTCCAGATCATGAGTGGAATATCCTTCTCGTACTTCCTCCAGATGTAGGGAAGCAAAAGCGATAACTCTATAGTGTCATCTCAGTACACACTCGAGCCCACTCAAGAAACATTACAGTTAAACAACAAAGTTGCCCGAACCAAAAGCAAAGAAGTAACGGATGTCGTTGTTAACCGAATCTTCATCTGCCGAAAATTCCGCACACATGCCTCAGTCCAAAGAAAAGAAATCTCCATGTCGGTCCATTCAGTCAACGGTGCAGCACTACACTAGCAATCCTGCACGAAACGGCGGTAAAAACCTGCTAAGTCCCAAATCTGCGGACCTCCGTCCTGCACACAAGTCTGGGCCTAAGCTGTACGGCCACGATCTCCCTCGGAACCATACAAAACCGTCTCCCGTGACTACAAGACCTAGGAGTCCACACAAACAATCCTGAAGAAACACTCCGAGAATCTAGCAAACCATTGGGACGCTCCCAGTATCTGCAAAACAAATCGTCAAGTGCTACTCCTGTTCCTCAAGACACATTAAATAGACTAGAATGTCGTAAATAACACAACAATAACTGGTCGAGGAACGGCCTGAAGAAATCCGGTTCATCACATTTACGAATGCTGCTAGGGCACTGGTGAGTCCAATGACACACCAAAACACACAAAGCCCGTAGCACGCACAAGGCAGTCTTCGGAATGCCATCACTCCGAACCTACAATAATGATGACCCGATCCCAAACAAACTTAGAAAATGTCTCGCACCTTGGAGCTGATCGAAGAAATCGTCAATGCGAGGTAAATGATACCCATCCGCATCGTAAGCCGGTTCAATTGACGATCCATCAACCCACAACCGTAATCTGTTGTCTTTCTCCTTGACGAACAGAAATAGGAGCTCCCTAATGCGAAACACTCAGACGCATAAAACTCCCCAAACAATAACTCTGCAGCTGATCCTTAAGCTCCCTAAGCTTTGCCGGCTCATCTGGAACAACGTCAGAAAACTCTCGCACGAAAGGAACCCGGTCCAACAATCCCAACTGTGGCTCCGGTATCATGAATGAACGCCAAGAATCCACGACATCTTCTCAAAAGCCGACTAGCAAAAAAGGCTGAATTCAAGCTGTGAGAGGCGGCACAACTATCCACCCGCACAACAAGAATTGACTCGCCGGGAAAAACAATTCCTGACTGTTTCCTCACGGTAGTCCACAGACGCCTAGCACGTAGCTAACCAGTCCGTGTCCAGGAGAACGTCAAGTCCAACATCTCTAGAAGGATCAAAACGACGGACGAATCTCTATCTCCTATCCGATTGGCACACGACTGAAATACGTGTCGCGCAACAAAAGAATCGCTGACAGAACTTAACAAAACAAATGGCTAATCTACCTAACACGGCTCTCGTCCCAACCACAGTACAAGTGTGGAAAACAAACAGATACATCAAAAGAACATGCGAATTAAGGATACCTGAAAACTGTGCATTGGACGCCTGCGCGTTCCGATGAGTAGAAACAAACTCCTGTGTCTGCCCTCTACCCACAACAGGCTGAACTCCTCTGGTAGACTGACTCCTCTGAGCGAACCTTCCATGTCCACGACCTCTCTGAATACGATCCTGACGAGGTGCTAAGGAACAATCCCTGACGATGTGCTGAAGGCTTCCACATCAAAAGCATCCATGAGCTGACTGCTGACCCTCCTGGGAATGAGAGCTGAATGACTGTCCTCGTCCCAAGCCTCTGCTACTCCCGCGACGGCCACGAAATCTGTCTCGATGACCAAACCTATGTCTCTAGGCTGGTACACTGGTACAAGTCCTCCACTTTCCTGGAACTCTCAGCGTCTCTGGAATATGTGCCTCACCAACTGGAGCTGCAACCACGGGTGCTATGTAGGTGACGGACTGCTGCATGCTGATCGCAAAGGACAACTGAGTAACATGGGTAACAACCTCCTGTCGCATCGCTCGAACGACATCAACCAATGAACTCATAGTCTGGCGGAAGTCCTGCATCTCTGCCACAAGCCTATCGATACTATATGTCCAAAGCTGATCAGTCTGCACCTGTGCAACTAGAGTGCCATCCTGGTCAGTACTCGTCTCACCCGAGCCAACTCTGACTTCGGCCCTCGCTGCATCACTCTGAGTCCCCATAGTCATCGGTGGCAAGGCTATAAATAGATATAAGATTCGATAAGAATAAGAAAATCGAATCACAAGGATATGAATCATCAAGGAAGGAATTTCAAGCAATTTGTACTTAGGTCACTTAAGGCGAAGTACCGCATCGTGGGTATGCCGCAGACATACACACACTACGTTACTATGCTTAAGCTACCTACTCCATCATACCAAGGTCATCCTACACTCCGAATGGTAAAACCCAGCGCTCTGGTACCAACTTTGTCACGACCCGAAATTTGCACGTGACGGCCCTAAAACTACGCAACGCCTAAAGACGTAACGCAGCAAAAGAAAACCAAAACCCAAAAATCTAAACCATGAAAATAAGGAAAAGATAATAAAAGTTTTTGAAACATTTGAAATCATAACCCAAATTCTTTAAAAGTCCAACTTTCTTTCTTTAAAATTTTGGCAACACCCCCTTTGTAAAAACTAGCCAAAAGACGGAAAACAATCACATCACAAATATACGATGCCGTAGCGAAGAAATAAGAGACAATAGGAAGAAAAATGTATATAAAAGACAAAAAATCCACAAATAATATACAATAACGTCATCAACAAGTCTCTAAGTCAACAACATAATAGTAGATGGAGAGTACAAAAAACAACGAATGTACAATACAAAATACAGATAACCACCAAAACCCACATAAGCAAAATAGCACACTGTGAGCCGATGCGGTATCTGTAGCTAAAGATGATAGGTGAATAGCCTGCCTCGACTACTCTGGGGAAACACCCTACAAAACAACTGTGGCACAACGGGGGTGAGTTGCCAACTCATGAATAGTAGATAACATATGCAGGTAATCGCAGGAATGTACGTACAGCATGAATCTAAGATATGCAATTTACAGTAATAACAGGTCATGTGAATGCGGAATAATGGAAAGTACACTAGCAGGTACAATCAATATGTGGAGCAATAATAACATGACAATAGTATGCAATAATCATGCAATAGGGATATGAGAATGTAAGTATGCAACAAACATGAAGGGTACACTAACAGGTACTCCTAATACATGGAACAGTGCATAAATAAATAGGTATGAGGTATGGAGTGAAATATGTCATTCCCACGGAAACTTGACATCGTGGTAGGATTACAATCCTTCAAGACACTCAAATCCCAATTCCTCAAATCAGCCCCCAAGTTGGGTTCTCAAATCATATAAGTCTCACATCTCCCAAAATGTACAATATCGAGTAATCTCCTATATCCCGAATGTACAAATCAGTAATCCCATATGTATCAGGTATCCAATCTCAATGAATCTCCTAATATCCCAAATCAAACTCAAGTGTAATTCTAACATCTTAAATATATATATAAATATGCAGAAATAAATATGATGGAGTCAATACACATATATTAGCGTCCCATTCCACTAATATTGGTGTAAGGGTATATATAACAACGGCTAAATCCCCTGTTATATATACAAAGGTGTTAAAGAAATATCATGAAAACAATGTGCCAAGCATCGACACAGAAATCCTGATCTATCAGATGCCGTCACCAAAACTAGCATCCTGATAGGTACGTATCATACGCTATCCCGAAAGCACGAGTGCCTAGCTCTGACCCTCGCCTTTCGACGTATGCATACGTACATGACTCCTAACGGTATCTCCATGATCCCCGCCGAGTCATTGGTACTGTCACCGGTAGGTACTCGCCCGCCTCCAGGCTCAATCGGCAAAGTCCATCGATTTTCTTGCCGAGGGGAACCATACTGGGCCCTACCATGTACCCTCATACGGCAACCACACCTTGTATGGTGTATATAATCAGAACCGATAAATCTCATGATGGCTGCGCAAATATCATATCAAGGAAACCGGGTTTTTCAATGTATGCATAATTTCATGAACTCCCACGGTTCCCAAATCCAGAAAACATCATGTAAAATCCAAATAACAATACGTAAATCCAGGAATAAATATGTGCGATATATCTGAAATGCGAGTATATAAATGAAAATATGTAGCTGAAACTAGATGTATGTGAAATTAATAAGGTACAGCTAAGTATAGGTGTCTACCTATAAGTAAATGATATGACATACCCCACTGGGTATAAGTAAAATACGAGCAAGGTATATCTGTAGATGTATCGTAAAGGGTATATGTACCTATCACTAATGGTACGATACTCTATAGGTATACAAGTATGGTAAATGTCATATGTGATAAGCAGTACGAATCAATGTCACAGGGTCCCTAACCAAGCAATATAGTATCTATAAGGGGTATGTGTGTGACATGGCAATTATTGGCGGTGTGTGTAGCATACAATCAGTGCTCGTGAAACATGAATTGTCAATAATTTGTGCAGTGTCCTACGGCTACTAGTCACAGTACAACTATATCTAAGTAAAATAGGGTAAAGGCGCATTTCTAACAATGACGTAGAATACGCGACAAGTATAAGAATTCTAGCCCAGACGCATAACGCCATGCGGGCGATTCCCCTGTAGATGTTAAATCTACCCACCTACGCTCCACACTAGGTGAATCCTACCACCTGTTTCCCCCTGTAGATGTGTCCGATGTACTCACCTGCAAACCTGAAAATGAGACAAGGAAATCATATATAAGCTAAATATTCCGCAAAACGCGATATCGACACAAAACAAGAAACTCGCGTCGCGAACTAAACGCGCGTGTGCACGATACGCTAAAGCGTGTGGATACGCGTCTAAAACTACCGCGACACGCCACGACATGCTGGATCACAGAACCCACTCGCGTATCGCGCGTATCGCGCAAACACATCGAACTAGAAATACGATATATTGTCCCAGATTTTCCTACAGGTCAAATCTCAAAAAAATACACATGCCAAAACACTACAAAACACAGTAGACTACAGTACCCAAAACCCCAAGACCCCACCCCTCTTCCTGGCCGCAAATTGCGGCCATATGGATTAAAATTGCGGCCAAGTTTGGGAATTAGGGGCTCGTTTTCTGGTGGTGTGGTCCTGACCTAATAAGCATGTTCTAGTTTCCTCAATTTTGTTCTGAAGGGTCCGGGTCAATAGCAGATCACAGAATGCCAAAATATCGCCTAAAAACACCGATTTTGCACAAAACACAAACCCTATGGTATTTTAGTGAAATCTGGGGAAATTCTCAGTTAAGGTGACCTCAATAACTCTAAAATAGGCTAGGTTAACTAACACAATCATCACTTAATCAACATTCAACATAAATCACCATAATTTAGCACTAAACTCATAATTAACATAAACCGACGCCAATTACACACAAGCTAAGCAAACTAGGAAATTGGGTTTAAGAATTATACCCTATGAGATCCTAGGAGCAGGAGAAGAAGTGTATGGAGGAGATGAGGGGTTGCTACTGCTGTTGGGGCTCCTGTTGCTGTTGCCAGATGCTGCTGCTGCTATGCTGATGCTGCTTGCTGCTGATGTTCTGCTGCTGCTGCTGCTTCTGGAGTTGCTTGCTGCTGCTGATGGTGACTGTGTGTGTGTGTGAGAGTATGAGAGAAATGAGTGAGAATGAGAATGAGAGAACAATTCAACTCCGCCCTTCTCACTCTCTCCCTTCATTAAATGGGCATGGCTTGGGCCATGTAGCACCATGCCCATCTCTCTCTCTCAAGGTCAACACTTCAACCAATAATTTAAAACCCTTTTCAATTCATTTTTCATTTTAAAACAACCATGGACCATAACACCCAAAACACTTAAACCAATTTATAAAACTACATTAAGAAATGATTAGTTCAACATGTTTACTAATCATGGATAAACCCCATATAACAACCCTAGTTAATATGCACAAGTGTGTGCAAGCCTAGGAAAAATCTAATAAAATATTCAATAAATAGGATAAAATAATTAAAAACCAATTTGGTAAACTTTTTATTAAAATCCATACATTAAAATATAATTAGCCACAAAACACATTCTAAGGTGTTACATTCATGCAAGCTTAACCCTAATCCAAACCCCAACCACATTTAAACTCCACAAAACATGTTGCATTTGTAACCTTAACATGTTACAATATTATATATCACATATACAATATTTATTGTAAAAAAAAAAAATAATACAATTAACAGATATCACATATATATCAATGTATTATCCAAGTGAGAAAAAGAATCTTTACGTGAGCTAATATTAGTTAATGTAATATAATATATCAAATATATATTTATACATTAAATTATCGAATCAACACTTGATCCGATAATCCGGCTATTTCACAAATAACCGACTAATATAATCTGTATCATTTCATCGAATCAACACTTGATCCGATGATCCTGCTATATCACATATACCCGGCCGATATCACATATCGCGAGAATCTAATACGGTATCACATACACGTATTGTTCTCGGTCCCGCACATATCTCATATGTGCCCCTACTCCATTTTGCCTGAGCCAGGAAATCTCTGTGTAGGACTCTAAAGAATCGTCAATACGCCGGCAGTAGGTGATGATCATATCAAACACCCACAAGCTGCAAGCGGTCAGCTAAACGTAACAGCCACCCTGGTATTGAGTGATCAGAAGATCAACAAGCAAGCCTGTACATTCTCCTGCGAATCCAATCAGTAACACTCCCGTACAGTCCGGTCTCTTCGTCTGATATGTCGCATATCTCGCCTAGGGGTGGTAAACGTCAGACCCAGTAGCTTGATAAGTCGTGTCGATATGTGGTCCATAAAAGTTTGATAAACTACTGATAACACTTACCAGTAAATCTTAGCAACCCTGGCCAGGGATTTCCAATTATGGCCAATCGAGCACAACGCAACATCAACTCCCTATACCGGGAGAGACGAAACCCCTCCTATCGCTCATTGCCTCCATGTGATTCGGGACTGTACCCAAAAGCCTCCATTTTGCACTCCCTCTTAGACGTGGTATGATGGAAATCAAAGAACAGTGGGAATCACACAAGACTCTATGACGATCTCGGGTCTACAGACTAACCTGTACCAGTGTCACCAGAGAACTGCCATCTGACGTGAGGTATAATACCATCTGGGAGTTCTCAGTGAGCCCGTCCAGTATACCCAATCTCCACTGAGCACCCGTATACCTTCTCTGATGTCAATCACTAATGGATATGTGATCATCCATCGCCCATCATATGGGTCAAGAAGTGCATACGCTAGTCTACTCTGGAGTATCGATGCCCTGTCTCGGTACTCCCACGACTAGAAACATTTGAAGGATGTACTTAACGACTACTCTGTCCCTACTAGTATGATCCGCATCATAGTCCTGGTAGTCAAGTACTCATCCTAAGGGCTTTATCAACATGTAACATAGAGACAATCAGAGTACATGTTAAGATAAAGAGTAACCAAATAGCATACTATCATGTCGAGAAAGAAAGTCCTCCCTATATATGTCCAAGCATCCACTACAATATACATTGTATGTACAGTAATGGCCTCTAGGGCATACATATAACTAACAATCTCCCACTTGCACTAGGGCCATCTGTTGTGGTATCGCATACCCAACAATCAGCTGTGGTTGAAGTATCTCATACTCAACCATTCCCAAAAAAGTCTCTACTGGGAAATAGGCCTTTGTGAGTGGATCCGCGCTGTTGTCCTCTGTGTCTACTCTCCTAACCTAGATCAACCATCTCCCTGGAGATCAACCATCTCCCTGATCAGGCGATACTGCCTAAGAATATTGTCTTGATCTATGATGGGACGGGGGTTCCTAGGCATAAGCCACAACTCCATTGCCACACAATGGTAGGAACTAAGTTCATCTCATGAACTATTATATATATCCAGACTGCCTCTTTGGTAGTATCCATGGTAGTGATTTATCCTGCCTTTATCGTCTAGTATGTCACGGTATCTAGCTTGGAACTCATCCAACATACCGTCCCTCCACTAAGGGTAAAGACAATGCCTGTGACTGACATTCAGTCTACCTTACCATCCTGGAACCATTCCAGTGATTCTCCCCAGGATCTATTGATACCATCTCACTACACCTACCGAGCATCCTAACATCCATGTAGATCTATCTCATAGACCCAAAATCAAGGATTCAGGAGGTATCACATTAATCCTATATGGAGAATCCTTGTGATAAGAGGAGATTGACCGAGAGTAGGATAGGAAACTCCTTCCCTATCAAGAGTATGTCATCTACATACTATACGAGGATCACCACCATACTCCCTACTACCCTTTTGTATATACAAGGTTCATATACCATTTTGATGAAGTCAAACTTTTTGACTACCACATCAAAACAGATGTTCCAACTCTGCGATGCCTAATTTATCCCATAAAACTACTTGCGCACGTTTCCGCTGCTCCCACTGTCTACGAAACCCTCTGGCTGTGTACTTATAGAAGCTCTCTTCCAAATCACTATTTAGAAAAGCTGTCCTGACACCCAACCGCCAGATATCGTAATCATGGTATGTAGCAATAGCAAGTAGGATCTGGATGGACTTAAGCATAGCTTTGAAAGTCTCAACCTTTCCATGTACACCTAGTAATCTTCTCAAGATATACTTGCTCCTGATGGGGATTTAACCCTTCAGATAAAGCTATCAAAGTCCATACTTTGTTGGTGTATATGGATTCCATCTCAGATTGCTAAGCATGCAGCCATACTCACAGAGTCCTCACTCTTGATGGCCTGCTCGAAACAAGTTGGGTCATCATCTCATGATGCAATCCTCGCTCCCACTGTCATAAAGAAACCGAAGTATCTCTCAGGTGGATGAGGAACCCTGCCGAATCGGCGGAGAGGCTGAGTTTCGTTGGAAACTATTGAATCCTCCGGTTCTACCAAATCATCAGCTGCAGTTTGTATAGCTGGAACTCTTTCCAGTTCTATCTCATGACCACTAATTTCTTCACAAGAAATTCCCTTTTTCTCAAAAAGGTGGCATGCCGAGAAATAAAACATCTTTTGTTCCTCGATTCGGTAGAAGATATTCCCTTGCTGATGCTTGGGATATCCAACAAACTTACATAGAACTGACCTTACCTCAAGCTTGTCCGGATTTTGCTTTTAGACATAGGCCGGACAACCCCAAATCTTAACTTCCTCAAGAGATGGGCTCCTCCCATACCATATCACATATGGAGTGGTAGGTATCTGATTTGATTGGAACCCTATTCAATAGGTATGTAGCTTCTTAAGTGCATAACTCCCAAAAGGAAATAAGCAACTCAGTAGTACTCATCATAGAGCACACCATATCACATAGGGTGCGATTGCTCCGCCCCGATACACCTACGTGCTGTGGTGTATACGGAGGAGTAATGCTGAGAGAGAATCTCATTCTCCTTTAGAATAATCCAGAAATTCCGTGCTCAAGTATTCTCCTCCTTGATCACATCAAAGGACATAATACTTATACCTGTTTTGGTTCTTTACTTCTATCTTATATTCTATGAATATCTCAAAAGCTTCGGACTTGTGTTTCATCAGGAACATATGCCTGAATCTTGAGAGATCATCATTGAATGTAATGAAATACAAAGAACCGGTCCTGGCATGTGTAGACAGGGACTTTCATACATCAGCATGTATCAATCCCAAGAGTTTACTAACTCTTTCTCTGTTTCCAATAAACGGAGCTATGGTCATTTTATCTTTGTGACATGACTGGAAAGTTTCACAAGATGTAAATTCAAACAGATTTAAATATGCATCTTTATGTAACTTCAGCTAGTTGGGTTACATTGATATGACCTAGTCTACAATACCTCAAGAAGGATTCGTTCATTTCTGAACTCTTCCTCTTGTGTGTATTCTGTACATTAAGAATTGTGGTTTGATTTAGAACGTCTATTCTTTTAGATAACGTGCCTGAACTGATCAAATCTTGATATAAGAAATGTTTAAAACATTATCCAACAATACAAATTATATCCTTCTTTATTAAATAAAGATACTGATATGATGTTGTATATCAGGTTCGGTATCTAATAACATTCGTTCAGAATCAATGTATTTGTTAATATAGGGTGATAACTGCCAACAGACTTGGCTTGCAACAATTGTACCGTTTCCAACTCTTGAAACTTATCACCCGTTCTCAGTTCTTTACCTTTCTTTAGCCCATGTAACATATTACATATATGGGATCCTGATCCGGTATCTAATACCCAGGACGTAAAGGATACTGAGAAACAGTTCTCGGTAATGAACACACCCGAAGAAGATGCATCATCATGTACTTTCTTCGTTTGGGCGGCACGGGAATTCTGGTAATCCCCTATTTCCTTCTCGGTCTTATAACAATTATAAGTTGGAGTGGGACCAACTGTTGGAGATAGTGCCCTCATAGTCAATTATTGGATCGCAGGTACGTGATTGCAATGATTGCGAAGGACCTATCCCGGTAGCACAGTCTTACTCGAGATGATAGTATGCTATCTGGTTTGCCTTTATCAGTCGTGTACATGTTCAGGTGACTGATTGCATGTTACACTTTGATAGAGCCCTTAGGATCTTGCTTTACTACCAACAGTATGATGGCGATCATATACGTGAGAGTTGGGTAGTTTATATGCATATCCTTAATTGTGGTCCCTAGTCGTGGGAGTTTCGAGACAGGGCATCGATACTCCGGAATAGACTAGTGTATACAGTCGAGACCCCGATGAGGGGCGGTGGCCGGTCTCACAAGCCACTGGTGTCAGTTGGATCACCTAAGATGTATACAGGTGCTCATTGGGTTATGAGTACACCGGACAGGACTCGCCGGGAATCTGCTAGTTAGTACTATACATATCGTCAGATAGCAGTTCCCTTGTGACATGTGTACAGGTTAGTTCATCGACCTGAGGTCGTCATTTGTCTCGTGTGAGTTCCCACTGTTCTTTGATTTCTACCCTACCACGGCTCAAAGGAGTCGTGCAAACAGGTAGCTTTTGGGTACAGTCCCGAGCCATATGGAGGCACGTGAGCGGATCGGCAGGGGATTCGTCTCTCCCGGTATTGGGGGCGAGGTCGTGCTGTGTCTAGGAGAGCCATTACACAAATCCATGGCCATGGTAGGAGATTTACTGGTAGGTACTCCAGTAGTATCTCAGGGTGTATTTGGGCTTCACTCCGACATGACTTATACTGCTTTTGGGGGTCTGACGTTGCTAGCCCCCTAGACAGATATGCGATACTCATTGACGAACGGACCGGACTGTATATACATTGTCACTGTTAGGCTCAGTAGGGTTTTCGGAGGAGTTCGCTCATCGGTCTCCCTTGAGTTCGCTCCTCGGCCACCCTTGAGGTCAGTCCGTGGGCAGCCGTTATGCATTGCTAGTGCCGCTGACGGTTTGTGGTTAAACCCACTGCCAGGGTGCTGACGAGTCATTAGAGTCCCCCACAGACAGTTTCCCAAGTTCGGGCGAAACGTTGTAGAGGCCGTATGGTTTTATGGCAGGGTTCGGAAAATGCACGTGCGTTTACGCACGTGTCAGTTTTCGGGCAGATGATACTGGTCGGCTTTGGTTTAAGCCGGATCCGAGTATTATATTGAGTAGGTATAATATCTTTGTCTCAGTTGCATTTGTATTCGGTCGTAATACAAATGCGGGTATATTTATACAGTTTCGGGGTTATCCTGAAAGTCGTTTCAGGATCACTTTTTGAAGTTGCCAGTTTCCTGTTTTCTATCAGCCGTCTTTTAACATTCGGTTAAAGACGGATTTGTCTTTTCTTGAGATGAGTGTGGATTCTTCTAGAAGATTCTAGATGAGGTGACTAGGATTATTTGGTGTTATGTTTTCATTGGTTGCAATTAAAGCATGATGAGGTGTATTAGTGATTCATGCTTTAGTATTAATACCTTTTGTTTTCCTTAGGATATTTTGAAGTGAGAAGCTTTATCCTATGGTCACCCCCCCTCTCCTACGGTCACCTCCCTCTTGCTATATATGGCTTGCCCTCTCTCTCTCCTCATTCTCACTCTCACTTGATGTTTCACTTGATAGAAAAGATTATGATAGGTTTTATCGGTGTATGGAATTTCACAGTCCATTTCATTCCATCACCCGATTTCCACGGCAACTTCATTAACCGATCGTCCACGGATTTGGACGAAGTGAGACAAAGTCATCTACTCATTCTCTACATCATTCTTGGTCGTCTCTTTTAGCAAACTTGACGATCGAGTTGCCTCGAGTCAGAGGCGGGAGCCCGTTTAAAGAACCGATCATGTGGTGCCACTTCGACGAGGACATCGGAGATCGACGAGATCGGAGTAGCCGCAATGGAGCGTGGGATGATGGTTGAAGAACGAAGGACTCGGATCGTTCGGTATAACCATTCTACACTCTTTACAGTTTGTTAGTTTAGCAATAATGGCAGATCCGGGTTAAAGTATACGATAGCGCCAGTTTAAAAGTTTTGTTCCGCATTTGGCATCTGTAGACTGCCGGGGCGCTAGCGTAGACTTACAGTGGTATCAGAGCCTCACCATTTTGCTATTCTAACTTGTGCTAACGCGTTTAAAACATCGATCCGACCGGAAATCAAAAACTACAAAATCCTATGCCGACAGTTTCTGTCGATTTTAAACGGTCTCAAAATTTATTTCTGGATGTCTTAAAAATCCGAGCAGGGAATTCTAAGAACTACGACGAAATTTGGGGTCGTGATCCCTCCAAGTCGCCGCGGAAGGGCGGCCAAACCCATGGTTTGGCCGCGCAACCGCGGCCACGTGGGGAGCACGTGCTCCCAAATTTTGTCAGTGTGTTCAGTGATGGATTTTGGGGTTTTTGGAATATATAGTTTTGGCCCAGATTTTGTTACTGTTCACCAGTAAGCAGTGGGGCCCACTTTTTGAAATTTGGTCTTTGGTCGATCGAAATTTAAACACGTTAGTTTACAGTGCTTACATTATATCTCCGACCGGGAATGTCATTTGATCGGTAAACCGCGTCTGATTGCTATAGTTCTTTTAGACGGGTTTGCGAACGTGACATTCGCGTTGATGTTCTGTGTTGTGCTGTGATGTTGCGGATTTGTCGTGGTGGATAGCAGTGTGCAATGGTAGTACAGTTTGTGTTTATTTGTACATTTGATATTGCGGGGCGAGCGTCCAACTTGTGGACTGCCGTCACTGCCTGTTGTATAATATTCTTTTGGGGCACGACCAGGTTGCGGTCGATGTACCTATTATACTATTTTTCAATACTGTACTAGGTTTTACCCCGCGACGGAGTGCACGGATAGCCGGGTTCGGGAAAGCAACGGGTCCGCATCTCATGGCTTTGAGAGGCAGAGGGGCCCCACTTCAGAATTGGCAGACTATTCGCCGCACTCGTAGGGGGTACAGATTGACCCAAGGAGGGGTGCTCAATTTACCGGATTCCGTGAAGTGCCGGGTGTTCCATTCACTATGCTGTGGGGATTGCCTCGCTTCAGGTTTTGGTGGGTAACTTGCCGCACCCGTAGGGGTCTAGGTTTCATTGCACAGGCTATCCACACGACAGGGGAACGTCGAGTTTCAGCAGCGGCTCTGTGAAACTCGGGGATCCCAGATTATCTGTATTGTTCTGTGATGCTTATTACTTTTCTGTAATGTTGCATATTATCACGCCTGGAGCGATTATGTATATTGGTTTATATACTATTAGATGTTGTATATGTTTTACACCCGCGCTAGTCCAGTCCCCGCTCTGTCGTTAGTTAAGTAACCTAACGGGTTATGAAGGGACCCAGTGACGAATGCGGATGGCATATACGTACATTTTATTTTCGTTCTTTTCTGGTGTGTTTGAATGATGGGACTGCGTTGATTCTGATCAACGCAAAGTAAAAACAAACCTGTTTACAGTTGTTGGAACAATTTAAAAAGTGCTATTGCAAAGTCGTTTTCTTTTGTTATGCAAAGCGGTATTCAGTGGAATATCCTGCACCTCATTCGACGGGGCAAGGGCCGATATCCCTTCACCGGGACTGACCCCTTGGACAGAATTTTGCATCAGAGTAATAACTCCACTATAGTCGATTACATGTTGCTTTGCATAGCGGTATTCAGTGGAATATCCTGCACCTCATTCCACGAGGAAAGAGCCGAGATCCCTTTACCGGGAGTGACCTCTTTAGCAAAAGGTTTTCGCCACTATATTTTAAAAAGCTATCAGGTTCCTTCAGCGATATCAAGTTCACTACGCTAAAGGTTTTTCGCCAAAAACCAGTCGTAGCCCTCCGTCACTTCTTTTGGGTATTCAGTAGTATTCAAGCTACGTATTTTGACCAACGCCAAGGCATAGTGTTTGGTAGCTGCTGGGTATTCAATTGTTGCATAGATAGATGAGTTAGTTTGGGACAGTCGTTCTGCCGATTGGCCAACGTCAGGGGCATGTGCGGGTGGGTTCAAATTGACAAGATAGTGATGGGTAGAACTTGGCATGTGACTTATGACATTTTGACCAACGCCAAGGTTATAAGAGCATGGGGCAAAATAATATCAGGAGTTTCTAAAGAAACTGAAACTTGCCGAGTATGCGCATACCTTCTGGAGTATGAGTAACGTGGATGCATTCCATCACGTTATCATGCGATGAGAGTTGGATCCTGATTCCCACTGATGAGTTGGTTTACTCTTCGGATGATCCCGATTGATTCTTCTTTAGGTTTGGAGGAGAATTTGACAGGACAGTGGGAGGTTTCCGGATTAGATAAAGTAATGACCATTCTGATCTAGGTTAGAGTGCACGCAAAGTGTTTCTTTTCTCTCTCTCTCTTTGGCAGCGACCTTTGACCGACCCTAGACTATGACTCAGTAACCAGGTTGACCGAACCTTCTTAATATACTGGCTTTTTGGATTGTCTGAGTTGCATAAGTCATTGCCACTCCTTCTTTTACCCTTTGAATTTCTCAGAACACCCGTATACTGCGGATATCCACTTCCATTGGATAGATCCATCGTATGGTTATATACGAACTCGAAGGGACTTCTTCGGGGATGGATCCAGGTTCAGGAGAAATAGAATTGGTTTATTCAGTTGTCTTTTATTATCACCTTCTCTCAGGTTGCGAGAGCTCCTTGGTTTAGGAGAGTACACCTATTACGCCTATTGGATAGTCTTATTCCAAACCATAGGCTGTGCCGAAAGGTAGGGAATGAAGAAAACCAATTAGCATAAGTAGGGTGTGCAGAAGGAAATATGTAAAGACAAAATAAAGGGATTAGAAAGAGGGCAAAGTAAATTGCGACTGATATCATTCACGACCAAAACCGCGTACTTCATCGCCACTCCTATTTCACCTTTAAAAGAATAAGGTATTATTCAGTTGTCTTTTATCGTCACCTTCTCTCGAGATGCGAGTACTCCTTAGTTTAGGAGGGTACACCTATTATGCTTACTGGATAGTCTTCTTCCAAACCATAGGCTGGTGCCGAACGGTAGGGAAGGAAGAAAACCATTTAGCCTAACGATGGTGTACAGAAGGTAACGACTAAAGACAAATAAAGGGGATTTGGAGAGATGGCAAAGAGATATACGGTTGAAGTCATGAATTGGATTATGGAAGAGGCATTGCTATGAATACCAGGATACCCCTACGAAACATTTTCATGTTTCAGTGCATTGTAAAAGGAAAAACTGTTTTCCCGATTAGACACTTACTCCAAGGGTATGTATTTACCAGGTTTCATTCTCATATCTGTATGGTTTTACAGATGATGAGTGGGAGTAAGATATTGGGAATTAGGTGATCATCCTCATTATATCGGAATTCGTTGTAATTGGTGATATTTGAGGAAATCGCCAGGGTACAGTTTTCAACCTACAACGCACAGGTTTTGAGTTGTTGAACTCAGCGGACTTATACAGAGTATTGTATGTTGTCCTAGTGTCCATCAGGACAAAGGGGTAGGTCCTCGTACTATGTTCTGTTTACTTATAACTTCTCTAGTATTTAGACAAGTGTTTCGTAGAAATACAAGGTCTAAGTTTTGAGAAGTTGTGGGTATAAGAATAAAGTGGAGAACCAGGTATCACAAGTATCGGGATTCTTCAAAGAGATCAAAGATGTAGATTCTTGTGATTGGTATTCAGATGATAGTGATGGTTTTGAGAAACGTGTTTCTCTTTCAGGTTACTCATAATTGGATAGATTCCTAAGTTGAGTAATGCTGATTAGCCTCTTTCCATTAAGTTGATATGCACTGGAGACAGATGCATGGATTGAATATGGTTCCAATTAAATAAGTGCCAAAATTTCTATATTGGATATAGAATGGATCGTACCTTAAAAGAAATTAAGGTACGGGGAGTTGTCCAGCTTATGATTAAAACCAGACACTGGATAACTCAGGGCACGATTCTGTAATGGTTGTTTGTGGGTTGACCCTGGCTATGACGAGGGTTGATATTCTACCATTTGGAAGATCAATAGTGATATTGTTCTTGACTCGCCACAGTTTTAGTAAAAATGGATCTTTTTCAGAAAACAGTAGTGGGAGTATGGTAGAACTGGAAGTGATTCCAGAACCGCAAACGATTACGGAAAATTTAATAGGACCTATACATTCAATCAGGTTTGACATTCCAATAGCCACTCCGCAGGTATGGTAGGTAACCTCAGACACCCGAGAGGTACTTCGGTAGCCTCAAGGACCGTGACAGGGAGGTTCTTATCTACCAAGACTTGACACTACTGTTGTTCCAGGATATGAGACCCGGTAGGAGGGTTGTCGTAGTCAGTGGGAGCAGCGGAAGCATAGTGGGCAAGATGCTTATATCTATTTATAGACTTGAGCAGTGATAGCGGAGATAGATCATCTAATTTTGATGTGACAGTCATGGGTTTGACTTCAATCAGAATAGGGGATGGATCAGTTAAGAAGGTAGTTGGGTGTGATGTCATGGTATCTGGATGACATACACAGAGTAGGAAGTAAAATTCCTATACTACGATCGGTTGTACTGTGTTCGTCACACAGTTGTTTCTCCAGACAGGATATGGATATAATATTTGACATTCTGGTTTCTAGATCTATGGTTTTAGATCTGGATTTGGGTTGTTTCCCAATGTGGGTACTTTGACAGATATTCTAATGGTTTTTGGAATAGTTGACTCCTAGCATGGTGGTGTACCTGCAGGTGATGGAGTCACCCTCTCTAAAGGTGTCTTACAGACTAAAGGGGAGAGGGATGTGCATGATTGGCAGATCACTTGCTTAGGCAATTGAGTCAATCATGAGATGTCAAGTACCGCACCAAATGTTGTTTTTGCACTAGATGCAATAAGTTTGTATTAATCCAATCCTGGAGAAACATAAGGAAGCAGTTTTAGAACATTGGTACATGTTCTACGGATTTGATAACGGCAGCCTCTTTCGGGAGACGATTATCATTCCAAGCTTCAAAGGTGACGTGGATGACAGAGTGACTGTCAGAGTTTTAGTTTTTCCCTCTGACGAAGAGGGACAGTATTATGGACAGGTGGTCCAAGAGGATACTGTGGGAAGCAAGGTGCCCGATACTGATTAGGTTCAGTGATCGATTCAGTCTAAGAAGTTTGGATATGGAGTTCATTTATGAACTAAGGTCCCATCAGATATCCAGACATATTCTAAGACAGGTACTACTTAATTCGGGAGATGGCTTTCTCCGTGAACTTGAGATTAAGAGAGATACAGAAAGAAACTTCTAGGCGGATCCACTCACCGAGGCTATTTCTCGAACACAATAGTTTTACAAACGGGCTTTGTGAAACTGATTAGTAGAGGAGTTGGATGTTCGGTTTCACACGGGCTGTGAGTAGTCGACATCGCAATATTAGCCTTGAGTGCAAGTGGGAGATTGTTGGAGATAGTGCCCTCATAGTCAATTATTGGATCGCAGGTACGTGATTGCAATGATTGCGAAGGACCTATCCCGGTAGCACAGTCTTACTCGAGATGATAGTATGCTATCTGGTTTGCCTTTATCAGTCGTGTACATGTTCAGGTGACTGATTGCATGTTACACTTTGATAGAGCCCTTAGGATCTTGCTTTACTACCAACAGTATGATGGCGATCATATACGTGAGAGTTGGGTAGTTTATATGCATATCCTTAATTGTGGTCCCTAGTCGTGGGAGTTTCGAGACAGGGCATCGATACTCCGGAATAGACTAGTGTATACAGTCGAGACCCCGATGAGGGGCGGTGGCCGGTCTCACAAGCCACTGGTGTCAGTTGGATCACCTAAGATGTATACAGGTGCTCATTGGGTTATGAGTACACCGGACAGGACTCGCCGGGAATCTGCTAGTTAGTACTATACATATCGTCAGATAGCAGTTCCCTTGTGACATGTGTACAGGTTAGTTCATCGACCTGAGGTCGTCATTTGTCTCGTGTGAGTTCCCACTGTTCTTTGATTTCTACCCTACCACGGCTCAAAGGAGTCGTGCAAACAGGTAGCTTTTGGGTACAGTCCCGAGCCATATGGAGGCACGTGAGCGGATCGGCAGGGGATTCGTCTCTCCCGGTATTGGGGGCGAGGTCGTGCTGTGTCTAGGAGAGCCATTACACAAATCCATGGCCATGGTAGGAGATTTACTGGTAGGTACTCCAGTAGTATCTCAGGGTGTATTTGGGCTTCACTCCGACATGACTTATACTGCTTTTGGGGGTCTGACGTTGCTAGCCCCCTAGACAGATATGCGATACTCATTGACGAACGGACCGGACTGTATATACATTGTCACTGTTAGGCTCAGTAGGGTTTTCGGAGGAGTTCGCTCATCGGTCTCCCTTGAGTTCGCTCCTCGGCCACCCTTGAGGTCAGTCCGTGGGCAGCCGTTATGCATTGCTAGTGCCGCTGACGGTTTGTGGTTAAACCCACTGCCAGGGTGCTGACGAGTCATTAGAGTCCCCCACAGACAGTTTCCCAAGTTCGGGCGAAACGTTGTAGAGGCCGTATGGTTTTATGGCAGGGTTCGGAAAATGCACGTGCGTTTACGCACGTGTCAGTTTTCGGGCAGATGATACTGGTCGGCTTTGGTTTAAGCCGGATCCGAGTATTATATTGAGTAGGTATAATATCTTTGTCTCAGTTGCATTTGTATTCGGTCGTAATACAAATGCGGGTATATTTATACAGTTTCGGGGTTATCCTGAAAGTCGTTTCAGGATCACTTTTTGAAGTTGCCAGTTTCCTGTTTTCTATCAGCCGTCTTTTAACATTCGGTTAAAGACGGATTTGTCTTTTCTTGAGATGAGTGTGGATTCTTCTAGAAGATTCTAAATGAGGTGACTAGGATTATTTGGTGTTATGTTTTCATTGGTTGCAATTAAAGCATGATGAGGTGTATTAGTGATTCATGCTTTAGTATTAATACCTTTTGTTTTCCTTAGGATATTTTGAAGTGAGAAGCTTTATCCTATGGTCACCCCCCCTCTCCTACGGTCACCTCCCTCTTGCTATATATGGCTTGCCCTCTCTCTCTCCTCATTCTCACTCTCACTTGATGTTTCACTTGATAGAAAAGATTATGATAGGTTTTATCGGTGTATGGAATTTCACAGTCCATTTCATTCCATCACCCGATTTCCACGGCAACTTCATTAACTGATCGTCCACGGATTTGGACGAAGTGAGACAAAGTCATCTACTCATTCTCTACATCATTCTTGGTCGTCTCTTTTAGCAAACTTGACGATCGAGTTGCCTCGAGTCAGAGGCGGGAGCCCGTTTAAAGAACCGATCATGTGGTGCCACTTCAACGAGGACATCGGAGATCGACGAGATCGGAGTAGCCGCAATGGAGCGTGGGATGATGGTTGAAGAACGAAGGACTCGGATCGTTCGGTATAACCATTCTACACTCTTTACAGTTTGTTAGTTTAGCAATAATGGCAGATCCGGGTTAAAGTATACGATAGCGCCAGTTTAAAAGTTTTGTTCCGCATTTGGCGTCTGTAGACTGCCGGGGCGCTAGCGTAGACTTACACCAACGTTCCTTAGTACAGTATAACAAGCGGGTTCGGTCAATACATCCGTATTATTATCTTGATTAAGGCGTGACATGGTCGCTACCTGGAGAGAGAGAGAAGAAAACACTCAGCGTATGCTCTTGCAAGATTAGATTGGTTATTAATATATCTAATCAGGACGACTCCAACTATTTTAATCAAATCTTCCTAAAACCATAAAAGGAAAGACTAACCGGGATTAATTACACCTTACAAGTTCGCCAATCTTTCAGCCAGGCCAATGTTGGTACTTTGAGGGAGGTTCCCCGTGCTTTCGCACGGACCTAATTAAAATAAACCTCGTTTTCCCAGGGGCGTAACCCCGTTAACACCTTTCTAGACACCTACTTGATCGGCTAATTGTAATGTGTAAAACTCTCCCAGGAGTAACTCTTACTCGCAGCGGGTATCGGGATCCAACTATCTCATAGGAGGTATGCAATCTCATTGCAAATTTCAACATTTGAAATTCCCGATAATATTTTACCCCTAGCAGCTATATGACCTTAACATAGTCATCAAATCATAAGTGCTAGTCAAGTTCAACCCATCATTTCCCGATTGAATCAAACCCACCCGCACGACCCTTAACATAGTCAACAAAGCCGCACGACTACCCTAATCCAATCGCATCATATGCTTATACAGATAAGCACTAATCAGCCACCGCACACTACGCCTTAACAAGTCAACAAATGTAGCACGAATACTAATTAGTACTTATCTGAAATGACGGAGGGCTACGACAGGTTTTTAAGAAAACCCTTTGCGTAATGAACATGATATCGTCGTAGAATCGAGTGATTTTAAATGGAGTGTTTTTTAGGCCTTTGCCAGTTTTGCTAAAGAGGTCATTCCCGGTGAAGGGATCTCGGCTCTTTCTTTATCGAATAAGGTGCAGGATATTTCACAAATACCGCTGTGCAAAGCAAAACTATAGAAGCAATCAAAAGACAAACCGAGTGTGTAGCATCTGCTAGTTTCGCTAAAGAGGTCACTCCCGGTGAAGGGATCTCGGCTCTTTCCTTATCGAATAAGGTGCTGGAAATTCTATAAGGAATACCGCTATGCAAAGCAAAAACTAGAGCTACCAGTTTTTAAACAAGTTTCTACAACATCTTTAGGTTTCTTTTAGTTTCATTAATCTCATTAATGAAGTCCCTTTTATTATGCTTCACAAGCATTAGATATGAAACGAAATCAACAATATATAATATATATCTCATATATATAATATAAACATTCGTCTCAGGCAGTAATATGATCTCATCACAGAACATTGCAGCAGAAGAACATATATGAAATATTGGATATACTAGGAGGTCCGTGTTTTTAATGCGAGCCTGTATAAAACACGGATTCCACGGTTGCGATGAATAGACAATCCCACACCCCTAGACCCCTACGAGAGCAGCAAGCAACCCTACCAATTCTAGAGTTAGGAGACCCGGTCTCGACCCCTAGAGATAGTCTCCCACTGGACCCTAGAACCCGGTTACTTGTGCTCTCCGTCTTGGGTCTATCCTAATGCGGAAAAGTAAATAATATACAATGGTGACATCATCCTTAGCCCGGAAGTGCCCCAATAAAAGAATATTACATACAATGAATTTTACATGAATGAAAATGAAAAACTCTCATCTCACATAAAACCCCCGGCTATTCAAAACACGACGATCCAATATAACATATCTCAGCATCACATAATATCTCATATCATCAACGTAAGTAAATATGCGTATCCCAGTTGTCGTTGACATATAGCACCGAAACCGGCGATACAGCACATATTACATTTACGGTCACAGAAAAGAAAATGTAAAACTACAACAGTTGGAATCCGCAACCACCTTAGACATCATAAACCCAACGTATCTCATACTTTGGATTTCATGCCTAACCAAATGAATTTCTTAGACATCGCATGCCTAACAATTATAAACCCCGCATTTTAGTCTCAATCTTGAAAACACTTTTCAACATCTAGTAGGGCAATTCAACAAGATTCCCGATATTCTGATCGAATGCTCGTCGGAAACTTTAGTAGACGGCCGCATCCCCCGATACCGTCGACGAAGTGCACTAAGGCGGAACACCGTTGCCGCGAGCACCCGAACGGATGCTTTTGGCGATGAGGTTCTCCTACAGTCACTTGGTTGGGGTTATGGGGCGTGGCTATCTATCAAGTTTACCCGGCGAGTATCCGCGTATGCTACGTGATTGCGACGGACTTTTGATCGCATCAAAATCCCGTGGCAACCGATCATCTGAGACTAAACTGCTAGATTTATAACATTCAAATTAGTTATCTCATAACTACTTATGGATTCCAAATGTTGTATCACATTCCAGATAAATAAACAATGTTAAACTTTCCAATCGAATAAGCAAACACCCAAGATTTCCCTAATAGCTCAACACTTGAGCAGAGTTCAAAAAGTCCCAGAACATGTCACAGCCCCAATGAACCAGCCGTAGAAGTGTCAAACCAACGCCTCACATGTGGCAACGCTAAACTACCACAAACCCTAGGGTACAGTGGAAGTTTTGACGGTCACATAATCGAGTTAAGGTTACGTTCTTTTAGAGCGTCCACAGATATGCCTGCATGTTTTTCCGAAAGATTCAAACTTAAGAAAAATTCAACACTTGAAAGTTTTTCGTGTCGAGAAAAAGTGAGTTATTGATATCCATTCGAACATTTCAACACGTTCTAAATTATCCGGAAAAACTAAATGAAGTTAAACTTTCCGATCGAATCAACGAATTCAAAAGATCTCCAGAACACTCAACACTTGAGTAATATTAAAAATTCCCAGAAGCATGTAGTAATACCTACGGATGAACCCTAGAAAAATCTAACCCTAATATCCAAGTACGGCCGCGGAACCGCCGCGCAAGGCATGGTATTGTCGCGGTTCCGTGGCGACTTGAGGGGATTAGGGGTTCGTTTTTCACACTAATCCTTAGAATTCCCTGCTTAATTTTCTTAGTATTTTTAATACGGAAAAAACAAACTTTTTAGAAAATTTCCAGAGAGGGGGTCTAATGCGACGTTTCGGGGTTCGATCGGACTTTTAACTTCGTCTACACATCGCCTAATGCTCTAGCTTGGCTCTGATACCACTGTAGGGTTAGTATAGCACCTTGTGAGGTTTAGGAAGGTATCACACATGCCATATTAAAATTTTTGGGGTGCTAATCAAACCCTAACCAAGATCTTAACTAGAGACTTACGGTAAACAAAGCAAGTAAACAACTTTACTTCTAAGAGTTTGGGATTACAACCTTTGTAGTCCTTTCCTTCACTTCATAAGCTCCGTGTTGAGGTCCCTTCGCCACGATCATCATGTACCCGGACTCTAGAGAGGCTCCATGAAGAGAAAGATGCAAGCTTGCTTCCGATCTTCAATAACTAAGATGATCTACCTTGAAGAAACTCAAACCCAAGCTCTTGCTTTGCTAATCAAGTATTAGCAAAGCAAACACCCTAATCTAAGTGGCTAGAATAGATAAGAATAATGAAGTAGGAATTTAGCTCTCTTTTGTTTTCAATTTCTCACTCATTATCAACACTTTACAAAAAGCTAGAAAGCTTTTCATCTAGAGGAAGAAGAAGAAGAAGAAGCAAATCCATTTGTGATGAATAATGAAATAAAGTGTGTGGTTAGAAATGTAACCATGGGTTAAGAATGAAGACTTAACCCATGTAGAGAATTAACTATGGTAAAGGGTTTGGGTTGGGTTAAGAAATATCTACACAAAATATCACAAGTCAAAGTCAAAGCTTCAAGAAGCTTCATGAAAGCTTCATGTAAGCTTAACCCTAATCCAAACCCTAACCACATTTAAACTCCACAAAACTTGTTGCATTTGTAACCCTAACATGTTACAATATTATATATCACATATTCAATATTTATTGTAACAAAATAAAATAATACAATTAACATATATCACATATATATCAATGTATTATCCAAGTGAGAAAAAGAATCTTTAAGTGAGCTAATATTAGTTAATGTAATATAATATATCAAATATATAATTATACATTAAATTATCGAATCAACACTTGATCCGATAATCCGGCTATTTTACAAATAACCGACTAATATAATATGTATCAGTTCATCGAAACAATACTTGATCCGATGACTCGGCTATATCACATATACCCGGCCGATATCACATATCGCGAGAATCTAATACGGTATCACATACACGTATTGTTCTCGGTCCCGCACATATCTCCTATGTGCTCCTACTCCGTTTTCCCTGAGCGAGAAAACCTCTGTGTAGGACTCTAAAGAATCGTCAATACGCCGGCAGTAGGTGATGAACATATCAAACACCCACAAGCTGCAAGCGGTCAGCTAAACGTAACAGCCACCCAGGTATTGAGCGATCAGAAGATCAACAAGCAAGCCTGTACATTCTCCTGCGTATCCAATCAGCAACACTCCCGTACAGTCCGGTCTCTTCGTCTGATATGTCGCATATCTCGCCTAGGGGTGGTAAACGTCAGACCCAGTAGCTTGATAAGTCATGTCGATATGAGGTCCATAACAGTTCGAGAAACTACTGATAACACCTACCAGTAAATCTCAGCAACCCTGGCCAGGGATTTCCAGTTATGGCCAATCGAGCACAGCGCAACATCAACTCCCTATACCGGGAGAGACGAAACCCCTCCTATCGCTCATTGCCTCCATGTGATTCGGGACTGTACCCAAAAGCCACCGTTTTGCACGCCCTCTTGGACGTGGTATGATGAAAATCAAAGTACAGTGGGAATCACACAAGACTCTATGACGATCTCGGGTCTACAGACTAACCTGTACCAGTGTCACCAGAGAACTGCCATCTGACGTGAGGTATAATACCATCTGGGAGTTCTCGACGAGTCCGTCCAGTGTACCCAGTCTCCACTAAGCACCCGTATACCTTCTCTGATGTCAAACACCAATGGATATGGGATCATCCATCGCCCATCATATGGGTTAAGAAGCGCATACGCTAGCCTACTCTGGAGTATCGATGCCCTGTCTCGGTACTCCCACGACTAGGAACATTTGAAGGATGTACTTAACGACTACTCTGTCCCCACTAGTATGATCTGCATCATAGTCTTGGTAGTCAAGTACTCAACCTAAGGCTTTATCAACATGTAACATAGAGACAATCAGAGTACATGTTAAGATAAAGAGTAACCAGATAGCATACTATCATGTCGAGCAAGAAAGTCCTCCCTATATTTGTCCAAGAATCCACTACAATATAAATCGTATGTACAGTAATGGCTTCTAGGGCATACATATAACTAACATAAAGTGATTAACCGTTCTGATCTAGGTTAGAGTGCATGCTGAGTGTTTCTTCTCTCTCTCTCTTTGGCCGCGACCATGGCCCGACCCTAGACTAGAACTCATGAACCAAGTTAACCGAACCTTCTTAAAACACACTGGCTTTTGGATTGTCAGAGTCTCATTTATTATTGCCGCTCCTACTTTTACCCTTTGAATTTCTCCGGAACATTCCGTATCACTACGAAGATCCACATTTATTGGATATGCCCATCGTATAGTTACATACGAACTCAAAGATACTTGTTTCAGATTCGAGAATGGTTTTCGGTTCTGGAGAAATTGAATATGACTATTCAGTTGTCTTTTCCTTTTACCTTCTCTCAGGTTGCGAGGGCTCCTAGGATTAGGAGAAGGTACACCTATTGCGCTTATTGGATAGTCTTCTTTCAAACCATAAGCAGGTGTCGAAGGATGGGGAAGGAAGAAAACCAATTAGCCTAAGTGAGGTGTACAGAAGGTAATAAGTAAAGACAAATAAAGGGATTAGAAAGATGACAAAGTAAAATGCGACTGCTATCATTCACGACGAAACCGCGTATATCATCGCCACTCCTACTTCACCATTGCATTTCTCCGGAACATTCCGTATCACTACGAAGATCCACATTTATTGGATAATCCATCGTATAGTTACATACGAACTCGAAAGAACCTGTTCCAGTTCGAGGATGGTTTCTGGTTCAGGAGAAATAGAATAAGAATTATTCAGTTGTCTTTTTCCTTTTACCTTCTCTCAGGTTGCGAGGGCTCCTTAGATTAGGAGGGTACACTTATTACACTTATTGGATTGTCTTCTTCCAAATCTTAGGCTGGTGCCAAAAGGTAGAGAAGGAAGAAAACCATTTAGCCTAAGTACGGTGTACAGAAGGTAATAAGTAAAGACAAATAAAAGGATTGGAGAGATGGCAAGGAAATATACGGTTACAATTATGTATCTGGATAGTGGAAGTGGCATTACTTGGAATACCTGGATACCCCTTCGAAACATTTTCATGTTTCAGTTTCACTGTGAGTTGTTAATTGAAAACTGATTTCCCAATTAGATTCTTACTCCAGGGTATGTATTTACCAGGTTTGATTCTCACATCTGTATGGTATTACAGATGATCAGTGGGAGTAAGATATTGGGAATTAGGTGATTATATCCTCATCATATCGGAATTCGTTGTAATTGGTGATATTTAAGGAAATCACCGGGGCTTTTGCCGGACGACAAATATTTGGTTTTGAATATCCGTAGTTATGCACCAGTTTCAAACTGATATATCTGTACGTTTATTTTATAAAGTGAGATATAACTTTTTAAATTATGTCTATGACATTTACCTATATCGGTTGATGGTTAGGTAAGGAGCATTCAACAACGGTGTAATTCTTCTTAACTATAGTACAATTTTCAACCTACGACGCACAGGGTTTGAGTTAATTGAACTCAGGGGACTTATACAAAGTATTGTATGTTTTCCAGTGTCCATTCGGACAAAAGGGTTGGTGCTCGTACTATGTTCTGTTTACTTGTGACTTCTGCAGTTTTAGACAAGTATTTCGTAGAAATACAAGGTCCAAGTTTTGAGAAGTTATAGGTACAAGAATAAAGTAGAGAACCATGTGTTGCAAGTATCAGGATTCTTCAAGGTGATTGAAGATGTAGATACTTGTGTTTGGTATTCCATTAATAGTAATGGTTTTGAGAACTTGCTTCTCTTTCAGGTTACTCATATCTGGATGCACTCCTAGTTGAGTAATGCTGATCGGCCTCTCTCCATTTAGTTGACATGCACTGGAGACAGCTGCATGTTTTGAATCTGGTTCCACTAAAATTAGTGGCTCTGTTTCTATATTATATATAGAATGGTTCATATCTTAACGTTGTTAAGGTATATGGAGTTGTCCGTCTTATGCTTAAAACCAGACTCTGGACATACTCAAGGCACGTTTCAGTAATGCCAGTTTGTGGGTTATCCCGGGCTATGATGAGGGATAACTTTCTACCATCTGGAAGATCAATAGTGATATTGTTCTTGACTCGCCACAGTTTTAGCAATGGACTTTTTCAGAAAATAGTAGTGAGAGAATGGTGGAACTGGAAGTGATTCCAGAACCACAAACGATTCCTAAAAATTTAATAGAACCTAAAGATTCAATCGGGTTTGACATTCCATTAGCCACTCCGCAGATATGGTGGGTAATCTCAGACGCCCGAGTGGTACTTCGGTATCCTCAAAGACGGCGACAGGGAGGTTCTTGTTTACCCAGACTTGCTATTACTGCTGTTTTAGATTATGAGACCCGGTAGGAGGATGGGCATAGCGTCGTTCTAAACTATCTTTAGAAGTGCACGCGTTTATGACTCAGCCAGAGGGTTGTTATAGTCAGTGGGAGCAGCGGAAGCATAGTGGACAAGCAACTTTTGTCTATTTGTAGACTAAAGCACGTATAGTGGAGATAGATCATTTATTTTTGATGTGACAGTCATAGGCTTTGATTTCGTCAGAATAGGAGATGGATATGTTAAGAAGGTAGTAGGGTATGATGTCCTGGTATTTGGATGACATGCACTTTATATGAAGTGAAATTCCTATACTACGATCGGTTACACTGTGGTTGTCACACAGTGGTTTCTCTACATAGGATATGGATATTATATCAGGCATTCTGGTTACTAGATTTATGGTTTTAGATCTAGATTTGGATAGTTTCCCAATCTGGGTACTTTGACACTATTCTAAAGGTGTTTTAGAATGGACGACTCCTGGCATGGTAGTGTACCTGCAGGTGATGGAGTCACCCTCTCTAAAGGTGTCTTAAAGACTAAAGGGGTGAGGGATGTGCATGATTAGCATATCACTTGCTTCGGCAATTGAGTCAATCATGAGAAGTCAAGTACCATACCAGATGTTGTATTTGCACTAGATGCAATAAGTTTATATTAATCCAAATCTTGGAGAAACGTTCGGAAGAAGTTTATGAACATAATTGGATGTTCTAGGGATATGGTAACGGCAGCCTCCTTCGGGAGACTGTTATCATTCCTGGCTTCCAAGGTGACCTGGATGACAGAGTGACTGTCAGAGTTATAGTTTTTCCTCTTTTGAGGGGCAGTAGTTTGGACAGGTGGTCCAAGCGGACACTGAGGAAGGCATGGCGCAGGTTACTGATTAAATTCAGTGGACGATACAGTCTAAGAAGTTTGCTGGATTTGGAGTTTATTTGTGAACTGGGTCCCATCAGATATCCAGACATATTCTAAGACAGGTATTGCTCATTTCGGAAGATGGCTTTCTCCGCGAACTTAAGATAAAGAGAGATATAAAAAGAAACATTAAAGCGGATCCACTCACTGAGGCTATTTCTCGAACGCAATAGTTTCACAAACAGGCTTTGTTAAATTGATTAGTAGAGAAGTTGGGTGTTCGGTATCATACGGACTGTGAGTATGCAACACCGCAATAATTAGCCTTAAGTGCAAGTGGGAGATTGTTGGCTATAGTGCCCTCAAGTCAATTATTGGATCGCATGCACGTAATTGCAATGATTGAGGGATGGCCTATACCGGTAGAACAGTCTTACTCGAGATGATAGTATGCTATCTGGTTTGTCTTTATCATCGTGTACATGCTTCAGGTGACATTACAGATCACTATTACATGTTGATAGAGCCCATAGGATTCATGCTTGACTACGAGCAGTATGATGGCGATCATATACATGGGAGTTGGGTGGTCTATAAGCACATCCTTAAAGTGTCCTTAGTCATGGGAGTTTCGAGACTGGGCATCGATATTCCATGAGTAGACTAGTGTATACTGATCGAGACCACAACGAGGGGCGGTGGCCGATCTCACAAGCCATTTGTGTTAGTTGGTTCACCTAAGATGTATACATGTGCTCATTGGGTTATGAGTACACCGGACGGACTCGCCGGGAACATGCTAGTTGGTATTATACCTATTGTCAGATAGCAGTTCCCTGGTGACATGTGTACATGTTAGTCTATCAACCTAATATCGTCATTTGTCTCGTGTGAGTTCCCACTGTGCTTTGATTACTACCCTACCACGGCTCAAAGGAGTCGTGCAAACAGGTTTTAGTTGGGTACAGTCCCGAGCCACATGGAGGCAGTGAGCGGATCATCAGGGGATTCGTCTCTCCCGGTATTGGGGGTTGATGTCACGGAGTGCACGGGTGACCATTACCAGAAATCCTCGGCCGGGGTAGACGAGAATTACCGATCTAGGATCGGTAGTTTCTCAGGTGGTGATGGGTTTCATACCGACACTATATGTCGCGTTATTAGGGGTCTAACTTTATCCAACCCCCTAGACTCGATATGTGATACTCATAGACGAACGGACCGGACTGTACAGATATTGTCACTGTCAGGCTCAGTAGGGTTTCAGGATGAGTTTGCTCGTCGGCCTCCCTTTCGCTCAATACCTGGGTAGCCGTTAGATACAGCTAGTGCCACTGACGTGCTTGTGGTTAAACCCACTGCCAGCGTATTGATGAGTCTTTAGAGACCCACATAGAGGGTTTACCTGCTTCGGGCGAAACGATGTAGAGGCCGTATGGTTTTACGGCAGGGTTCGATCACATATTCAGACGGATAATACTAGTGGGCTTTGGTTTAAGCCGAATCCTAGTATTATATTTGTTGGATTATTTTCGTCTCTTTGTATTCGTATTCTTCGGAATATGGATGCGGGTATGTATATACGGTTGATGGATATTCTTGTAATTTATTACAAGATTACTTTTAGAAGATTACACCTCATCATGGTTTAGACCTTTTTGGATTAAAAGGTTAATGAGGTGTTTATTGCATTTTTGTGGCATGGCTAATTAGTCACCCATGTTACTATTCTAGCATGCTTAGGGTTTTTGTTTGTTGTGAGATTATGTTGACTTGAGATATTTTTTGTTGACTAAGATATTTTGGAGACATGGACATTTATGTGATGGCTCCATTATTTCTTATCACACTCACACACAAAAAAACACAAGCCATTATTCATTTCTTTTTCTGTCTCTTGAGTTGCTCTCAACACCTCATTTTCATGGCATCTTCTTCTTCCTCTATCTCCACCCAAACCCTCTCATGAGTTGAGAATCATTGGGTGTCTTGAGACAAATTAATCCTTCATCACTCTCTACTTCATCTTATCTATCAAGGCTAGCAAACTAGATACCCGAGTTGCTTCGGTTTTGAGGCGGGAGCCCATATTACTAACCCTCGACGTGGATCGTCTTCGATGGGGGAGACCGGAGATCAAACTTGATCAAGAAAGCCGCGAGAATCTTGGGATGAAGGTTGATGACCGAAGGACACGGATCGATCGGTATGATCATTCTAAATCCTTTGCATGTTTTGTTATCTAGGTCTTATGGGTAGATCCGGGAAATTGGTTGTGGTAGCGCCAAGTTTTATAAGTTTTTGTTCCGCATTTGGTCACAGATTGATGGCCGAGGCACGGATGTAACCCAACAAGTCCTTCGGTCTTCTACCACATTCCTAAGCTCCTCAAGGCGTCCCCGACTGAACTTGGCCACCGGTCTTCCTCCGTCAAAGATGATCCACCCGAGGGATGTAACTCTTGGCTCTAGCTCCACACCATAAACAAGTGAAGCAACTAGGGCTCTAGGTTGCTAATCTAGAGTGCCTAGGATGTAGTGAATGGATCCATGTGTTTATCTATCTCACCTCCTCTCTTGATTCTCAACTCATGAGATTGTAAAGAGGAGGATAAGGTTGAAGGCGGAGGAGCTCATGGAAAACTAGTGAGGGAGTGAAGCATAATGGTGAGGTGAAGAAAATCCCATCTCAAAAATAATGAGCCAACCATGAGAGAGAAATTCATCATTCAAGGTTTTGTAAAAACATATCTTTCAATTTAAAATCAAGCTCATGCTTGAATAGTTTGCACAAATGAATTAATAATTCATTTGTACACACTATGCAAGCATGGTTCTTACCATACTCCCCTCTCTCAAATTTCCACCTCATTTCCATTTATAAATAAATGGTCAAACCTAAAATGAGGTGTCCACCTTCTAGAATGTTTTCCGGATAAATATGGATTACATTCTACTGTATATACATACCTGTATTTGTACCGAAATACAAATACCCGAAGAGATAGAATAACACAAAGAAAATAATACTAGAATATACATATCGAAATACATATACATAAATTATTAAATCAATACCTGATTTAATATCCGGCTCAAACCCGAGCCGGCTAGTATTATCAGCCGTCCGATCGAAAGTCCGAATAACAAGTACACTCATTGGATCGGAACCCTACACGTATCCAATACAGCTACTACATCGTTTCACCAGAACTAGGGAAACCCTCTGTGTGGGACTCTAAAGACTCGTCAATACGCTGGCAGTGAGTTTAACCACATGCACGTCAGTGGCACTAGCTGTACGTAACGGCTACCCAGGTATTGAGCGAAAGGAAGGCCGATGAGCAAACTCATCCGAACCCCTACCGTGCCTGTCAGTAACAATATCCATACAGTCCAGTCTGTTCTTCTAAGAGTATCACATATCGAGTCTAGGGGGTTGGATAAAGTCAGACCTCTAATAACGCGATATTTCATGTCGGTATGAAGCACATCACCCACTGAGAAACTAATGATCCAAATCAGTAATTCTCGTCTCGTTGGCCAAGGATTTCTGGTGATGGCCACCCGTGCACTGCGCGACATCAACCCCCAATACCGGGAGAAACGAATCCCCGACGATCCGCTCACTGCCTCCATTTGGCTCGGGACTGTACCCAAAAAAAACCTGTTTACACGAATCCTTTGAACCGTGGTAGGGTAGTAATCAAAGCACAGTGGGCACTCATACGAGACAAATGACGATGTCAGGTCGACTGACTAACCTGTACACATTCACCTGGGAACTGCTATCAGATAATAGGTATAAAACCAATAAGCATGTTCCCGGCGAGTCCGTCCAGTGTACTCATAACCCAATGCACACCCGTATACTATCTTAGGTGACTGATTAACACCAATGGCTTTTGAGACTGCCCCTCGTCGGGGTCTCGATAAGTATACACTAGTCTACTCCGGAGTATTAATGCCCAATCTCGATACTCCCTCGACTAGGGACATTTAAGGATGTGGTTATAGACCACCCAGATCCCACGTATATGATCGCCATCATAATGCTGGTAGTCAAGCAAGAATCCTATGGGCTCTATCTGTTTGATATATGTATGCCCTAGAGGCCATTATGTGATAGTGGATGTATCTATACATGTATATATATTCAGTTTGCATTCTTGCTCGGCATGATAGTATGCTATCTGGTTCTTCTTTATCTGACATGTTTATTTGATCATGCTTCTATTCATTCATACATGCTGATAAAGCCCTGAGGATATCGGCTTGACTACTCTGATTATGATGGAGATCATACTAGTGGGATATCTGTAGTCTATAAGCGTATCCTGGAACGTCCCTAGTCGTAGGTATATCGAGACGGGGCATTGATATACCAGAGTAGACTAGCGTATATGATACTAGACCCATACGATAGGCGATGAATGTTCCCACATTCATCGATGTTTGACATCAAGATCATATACGGGTGCTCAGTGGTGACTGGGTACACTGGACGGACTCACCGAGAACTCCTGTATGGAATTATATCTATCGTCGGATAGCAGTTCTCAGGTGACACTGGTACAGGTTAGTCTGTAGACCCGAGATCGTCATAGAGCCTTGTGTGTTCTCCCACTGTACTTTGATTACCACCCTACCACGGCTCTACTGAGTCGTGCAAGCAGGTGGCCGTTGGGTACAGTCCTGAGACACACGAAGGCAATGAGCGATAGGAGGGGTTTCGTCTCTCCCGATATTGGGAGTTGATGCTGTACTGTGCCCGACTGGTTATAACAGCAAGTCCCTGACCAGGGCTGCTGAGATTTGCTGATAAGTGTTATCAGTAGTTTCTCGATCTGTTATAGACCATTCATCGGCACAACTTATTGAGTTATTGGGGTCGACGTGACCATCCATAGGCTCGATATGCAGCATATCTGACGAAGAGACCGGACTGTACGGTAGTGTTGCCGGATGGCTCGACGGGAGTTGTAACAGGTTCGCTTGTTTTCTTCTAATCGCTCAATACCCGGGTGGCCGTTACGTTTAGCTGACCGCTTGCGGCTTGGGGGTGCTTGATATGATCATCACCCACTGCCGGCGTATTGACGAGTCTTAGAGTCCCACATAGGAGTTACCTAGTCCAGGCAAAAAGTTGTGGTGCGCATATGCGATATGCGCTTGGACCCGATTAAAAAGCGTGTATAGGATACCGTATATTAATTGGGCGCCTTGCTAATGGTCGGGTCATATGTGATATGACCGGATTAGTGAATCAAGTGTTGATTCATCATTAGTTTCTCACTACAAATCCTATCTTGCTTATTTTGGATGTATGCATGCATGTATGCATTCATTCTTGTTCATGCACATATTGATGTGCAAGCACACATCCATACATACATCAATTTTTATCATGGTTGTTTATACAATGAGAATGGTGGATATATAAGAATTACACCATGGTTATTTTTGGATTATTATTGGATTTAAATTAAAGCAAAAGGAAATGAAAAATGGGTTAAATCATTTAAGAGTTTCTACACTCTTCTAAACTCTACCATGCTCACCTAACTTTTAACCCATGGTTTATTTTCTTATTATGCTTAACTTAAATCAAATGATAACTTTAAATCTAACCATGGTTGGTTATGAGAAAGAAAAATATATATAGTTATTTTTCTTTTCTCTTTCAAGGATAATTCATTCTCTTCTTCACAAAAGACCACCATCTTCATCAACCTCCATGCTTTGCTCTCTAGTTCTTATAAGAGAGTAAAATATGTTAGTGTTTATACCCTAGAAGGCCATTACTGTATCATACTAGTTTGTATATTACTTAATGGAAGCTTGGGATATTCACATGTATATAACAGTCTTGCTAAACATGGTAGTATGCTACTTGGTTTTTCTATCTTAATATGTGTGTACGTATTGATAGAGCTCTTAGGATCTTGCTTGACTACCAGCGTTGTGATGGCAGTCACACTAGTGGGGGCTGAGTAGTCTACAAGCACATCCTTATTCAGGTCCCTAGTCGTTGGATTATCAAGACAGAGCATCGATACTCCGGAGTAGACTAGTGTGTACGCTTCTCATCCCAGTTGGGGAGATGGTCTGTCCCACAGCCGTCAGTACGTCGTACTGGAGATAGTATACAGGTGCTCGTTGGGTTACGGGTACACCGGACAGGACTCACAGGGAATTGTTGGTTGGTTTTATACCAGTCGTTAGTGAACAGTTCCCAGGTGACATGAGTACAGCATAGTCCGCAGACTTGACACTGCTACTTCGCCTCGAGTGTGTCCCACTGTTCTTAGATTGCTACCCTACCACGACTCAAAGGAGTCGTGCAAACAGGTAGCAGTTGGGTGCAGTCCCGAGCACTTGGAGGCAGTGGCGGTTAGACAGGATTCGTCCCTCCCGGTATTGGGAGTAGATATCGCGCTGTGTCAGAGAGCCATTACGCAAAGTCCCTGGCCAGGGCAAGCGAGATTTGCTGGTAGGTTCCAGTAGTTTCTCAGGGTGTAATGGGCTTCCCTCCGACATGACTTATACCGCTATTAGGGGACTGACGCTTGCCGCCCCCTAGGCCCGATATGCGATAGTCTTGGACGAACGGACCGGACTGTATGGAGATTGTCACAGCAAGCTCAGTAGGAGTTCATATGGGTTTCCTCATCGACCTTCTTATCGACAACTACCTGGGGACCGTTACGTACAGCTAGTGCCGCTTGCGGTCTGTGGTTAAACCCACTGCCAGCGTAGTAGTCGAGTCTCTAGAGTCCCACACAGAGAGTTTCCTACTCCAGGCGAAATGATATAGAGGTCGTATGGTTTTACGACAAAGGGTTCGGACGCGTATGTGTGTTTACACACTTACGTCGTTTGGACAGTTTTTACCAGTCGGCTTTGGTTTAAGCCAGTTACTCGTATCCGGTTATTGGATTTATACAGTCTAAAGTTTTTCCGTATTTTTGCGGATCGGAGGGGCGTTCTCGTAATTACGCGAGAAGCTTCTAGAAGATGGTGACTAAGGAGGTTTAGGTGTCATATGCATTAAATGGGTTTAGTGAGTCATGAGAGTGATTCATACATATCATTAATGCATGATAAATGCTTAATGAGTCATGGTTATGAATCACCATTAGATATTTGTGAAACTTGATTATTCATCATTTGTTTTCTTTTATTGATGAATTTTAAAGTTTCATATATATTATGATAACTTACTATTCTCACTTGATAATTATATTCACATTCTCTCTCCTCAAGCTCTCTCTCTTCAAACCCTAATCCTCACCCCTCATATGTTGAGAACAAGGATTAGTTAGACTAAACAATCCATAACCCTCACTCTATCTCACTCTATCTTCTTTGATTAGCAATCCAAGAAGGTTAGTTGCCTCAAGTTTAGAGGCTAAGCTTGGAGTTTTGCTCTCGGTTGGATCATCTACTACATCGAGAAGGCCGAGGAGGACGAGGAGATCGTAAAGCCGAAGGACTTGGTTCGAGGGGTATAATCCCTAAGCATAGTAGTTTAGAACAACTATGTGTTTGGTTAGTTATCGTTTAGCTTCGATTTAAGCGGTTAGTCGATGTTCGTTCACTAAACAAGTTCGTTTTTGAAAATTCAGCCTCCCCACAAGTATTGGGGTGTAGTACATCGACTTACAAAATACTCATAAAAATAGGATTTTGAAGTGAGATCCATAGCCACAACATCATTCTAATCAAGTTTAGCCGACTTGATTAGAGTGTTCTCTTGTTTTTTTCAAAGTAGCTAGCTTGGACGGGAAACTCCGGGTGGATCGTCGTGGACGTAAGAGGACAACAAGAGGACCTTCTTCCAACACCCAAGAGCCTAAGGAGTCTAGCAAAGGGGAGCTACAAAGGTTGTAGCCTTCAAACCCTAATCTTTTCTAGCTTAATGTTTAACAACCCTAATTTTCTAGGATCGATCCCTTTGCATGTTAGTTTAGCACCTTAAAAATTATAACTTTGGGTCATGTGATGCTTCAAAACTCTTCATACGGTGCTATACTAACCTTACATTGGTATCAGAGCCGACCTAGAACATTAGGCGACCTTTTTGCGAAGTAAAAAGTCCGATCGAACCAAAATACGGTTTTACGGGACACTCTCTGGAAATTTTTTAAAAACTGACTTTTTTCAGAATTAAAAATTCTCAAAAAATAGAGCAGGTAAAAATAAGACAATCTGGAAAATTCGTTGCCATGAACAGTACTTTTTGTAAGTGCACGGCGGCGCCCCGGCCGTCAATCCGACGGCCAAACGCGGAAACGGTGATAAACTTAAATTTTGCGGACTTAGCAAACCGGCACCACCGCGCACTAAACACCCGGATCGAAAACCATTAACAAGTCTAAGCTAACAAGAGGATGGGTTAGAGATATACCGACTGATCCGAGTCCTCCGGTCTTCATCTCCACTCCGATCTCCTCGCGGGATCTCCGGTCGTCGCCTCCTCGCCGGAAGGGCACCACGTCGCCTGCATCTTTTACGGGCTCCCGCCTCGATACCGAGGCAACTCGGGCATGAAGCCGGCAACTCGACATGCTCAAGATTTGCTGTAGAATGTAGTGTAGATGATGCTAGTCTCATTTGGGGTTTGTAGTTGCCTTGATGGAGGAATGGAGAATAGAAAAATGGTGCTTGCATTTTTCTAGCAAGAAAATGAGATCATGAATGAAACTCTCAAGATGAAGCTCTCTTCTTCTTCTTCTCTCTTTCTTTTTCTCTCATGAAAAACTTATCATCCCCTTATCCAATAAATGGTGGAGGAAAGAATGTATATGAAGCATGAAGGGAGGTGAGTGTAGGAAGTGAAAAGAGGTGACCACATCCTAGACAAGAAAACATCAACCATGCTTACATCTTAATCACATCATATCTCATTAATGCAAAAGCATGGATGAAAGATATCATAATCAACATAATAGCAAGAAACCCCCTCCACAAAAGTTATTTGCACAATTGCAAATAACCCCTTCCATCGGAAAAGTCCGGCCGGGAAAGAACAAAGGAAAACCGGCCGGAACGGAATGCAAACTGGCAACTCCAGAAAACTGGTCCCGTAATGAATTACAGGAAAACCCCGATACTGTGCATACACACCCGCATCTGTATTCCGTCCGGATACAAATGCAATGAGACAAAATCTACACTGTACTATACTAGGATCCGGCTTAAACCAAAGCCGGCTAGTAATATCCGTCCGATCCTGATCCGTGCAATACCGCACGTATCTGATCGAACGCTGCCATATAACCATACGGCCACTAGTACAAAACTGTCCGATCCTGATCCGTGCAATACCGAACGTATCTGATTGGACCCTGCCATATCTTCATACGGCCTCTACAGCGTTTCGCCCGAAAGCTTGAGTAACTGAAAGTGTGGTGGACTCTAAAGACTCGTCAATACTATGGTTGTGGATTTAACCACTAGCACGTCAGAGGTATAAGCCAATACGTGACGGGCCACCAGCTATTGACTAAAAGGGACGTCGATGAGTGAACTCATCCTGACACCCTACTGAGCCTGTCAGTGACAATATCCGTACAGTCCGGTCCGTTCGTCTATGAGCATCGCATGTCGGGCCTAGGGGGTTGGTAAAAGTCAGACCCCCAAAAGCGGTACAAGTCGTGTCGGAGTGTAGCCCAGAACACCCTGAGATACTACTGGAATACCTACCAGTAAATCTCCTGCCTTGGCCAAGGACTTCGTGTAATGGCTCTCCTAGACACAGCGCGACCTCACCCCCAATACCGGGAGAGACGAAACCCCCGAAGATCCGCTCACTGCCTCCATGTGGCTCGGGACTGTACCCAACTAAAACCTGTTTGCACGACTCCTTTGAGCCGTGGTAGGGTAGTAATCAAAGCACAGTGGGAACTCACACGAGACAAATGACGATCCCCGGGTCGATGAACTAACCTGTACACGTGTCACCTGGGAACTGCTATCTGACGTCAGGTATAAGACCAACTAGCATGTTCCCGGCGAGTCCTGTCCGGTGTACTCATAACCCAATGAGCACCTGTATACATCTTAGGTGAACCAACTGACACCAGTGGCTTGTGAGACCGGCCACCGCCCCTCGTCGGGGTCTCGACTGTATACACTAGTCTACTCTGGAGAATCGATGCCCTGTATCGAAACTCCTACGACTAGGGACCTTTTAAGGATGCGCTTATAGACTCCAGCTCTCACTTATATGATCGCCCTCATACTGCTGGCAGTCAAGCAAGAATCCTAGGGGCTCTATCAACGTGCAATAGCGACATGTCATGTCACCTAAAGCAGTACACGATGATAAAGGTAAACCAGACAGCATACTATCATCTCGAGTAAGACTGTCCTACCGGGATAGGTCCTCCCTCAATCATTGCAATCACGTGCCTGTGATCCAATAATTGACTCTGAGGGCACTATCTCCAACAATCTCCCACTTGCACTCAAGGCTAATTATTGCGATGTCGCATACTCACAGCCCGTGTGATACCGAACATCCAACTCCTCTACTAGTCAGTCTCACAAAACTCGTTTGCGAAACTATTGCGTTCGAGGAATAGCCTCAGTGAGTGGATCCGCCTTGATGTTTCTTTCTATGTCTCTCTATATCTCAAGTTCGCGGAGAAAGCCATCTCCCGAAATGAGCAATACCTGTCTTAGAATGTCTGGATGTTTGATGGGACCTAGCTCATAAATGAACTCCAAATCCAAACTTCTTAGACTGTATCGTCAACTGAACTTAATCAGTATCCTGCGCCATGCCACCCTCAGTATTTCCTTGGACCACCTGTCCAAAATACTGCCCCTCGTCAGAGGGAAAACTATAACTCTGACAACCTCCTTGTCGTCCAGGTCACCTTGGAAGCCTGGAATGATAACCGTCTCCTAAAGGAGGCAGCCGTTATCATATCCCCAGAACATTCACTTATGTTCTAAAACTGCTTCCGACTGTTTCTCCAGGATTGGATCAATGTCAACTTATTGCATCTAGTGCAAGAACAACATCTGGTGTGGTACTTGACATCTCATGATTGACTCAATTGCCTGAGCAAGTGATCTGCCAATCATGCACATCCTTCTCCCCTTTAGTCTGTAAGACACCTTTAGAGAGGGTGACTCCATCACCTGCAGGTACACTACCGTGCCAGGAGTCGTCCATTCTAAATACTCTTAGAATGCTGTCAAGGTACCCTGATTGGGAAACCACCCAAATCTAGATCTAAAAACATAGATCTAGTAACCAGTATGTCTGATATAATGTCCAAGTCCCTTGTGGAGAAACCACTTTGTGACGACCAAAGTATAACCGATCGTAGTATAGGAATATCACTTCCTACTACCTTCTCAACAGATCCATTCCCTATTCTGATGACGTCAAACCTATGACTGTCACATCATAAATAGATGATCTATCTCCGCTACATCTGCTTTAGTCTATAAATAGATATAAGCCTGATGTCCACCAATGCTTCCGCTGCTCCCACTGACTACGACAACCCTCTGGCAGAGTCATATAGTCGTGCACTTCTAAAGCTAGTTTAGAACGACGCTATACTCATCCTCCTGCCGGGTCTCGCAGCCTGGAACAACAACAATGGCAAGTGTGGGTAAACAAGAACTTCCCTGTCACCGTCCTTGAGGCTACCGGAGTACCTCTCGGGTGCCTGAAGTTACCCACCTTATCTGCGGAGTGGTCAATGGAATGTCAAATCAGATTGAATCTTTAGGTTCCTTATCAAATCTTCAGTAATCGTTTGCGGTTCTGGAATCACTTCCAGTTCTACCATACTTCCACTTCTGTTTTTGAAAAAATCCATTTTTAATAAAACTGTGGCGAGTCTAGAACAATATTTCTATTGATCTGCCAGATGGTAGAAAGTCAACCCTCGTCATAGCCTGGGTCAACCCACAAACAGCCATTACAGAAACGTGCCTTGAGTTGTCCAGTGTCTGGTTTTAATCATAAGCCGGACAACTCCCCGTACCTTAACAACGTTAAGATATGAACTGTTCTATATCCAATATAGAACCAGAGGCACTGATTTAATTGAACCAGATTCAAATCATGCAGCTATCTCCAGTGCATGTCAACTAAATGGAAGGAGGCCGATCAGCGTTACTCAACTTAGGAATGCTTCCAATTATGAGTAACCTGAAAGAGAAGTAATTACTATAAACTGAATACCATACACAAGTATCTACATCTTCGATCACTTTGAAGAATCCCGATACTTGCTACACCTGGTTCTCTACTCTATTCAAATACCTATAACTCCTCAAAACTCAGACCCTGTGTTTCTACAAAACACATGTCTAAGAACTAGAGAAGTTAAAAGTAAACAGAATATAGTATGAGGACCAACCCCTCTGTCCTAATGGACACTGGACAACATACAATACTCTGTATAAGTCCGCTGAGTCTAACAACTCTTTCACTGTATGTCGTAGGTTGAAAACTATACTTATGGTTAAGAAGAATTACACCGCTGTTTAATGCTCCTTACCCAACCATCCACTGATATAGGTAAATGTCATCGACATAATATCAAAAGGTATATCTCACTCTATGAAAATAGACGTACAGATATATCAATTTGAAATTGGTGCACAACAGCGGATATTCAAAACCAAATATTTGCCGACCGGCAAACAGCCCAGGTGATCTCCTCAAATATCACCGATTACAACGAATCCCGATATAATGAGGATGATCACCCAATTCCCAATGACTTACTCCCACTCATCATCTGTAAAACCATACAGGTGAGAGAATCATACCTGGTAAATACATACCCTGGAGCAAGTGTCTAATCGGGAAATCAGTTTTCATTTAACAATACACAGTGAAACTGAAACATTGATATGTTTCGATGGGGTATCCTGGTATTCCTAGTAATGCCTCTACCATTATGCAGATTCACAACTATAACCGTATAATTCTTTGCCACCTCTTCAAATCCCTTTATTTGTCTTTAGTCATTACCTTCTGCATACCCTTTTAGGCCAATTGGTTTTCTTCCTTCCCTACCGTTCGGCACCAGCCTATGGTTTGGAAGAAGACTATCCAGTAAGCATAATGGGTGTACTGTCCTAATCCTAGGAGTACTCGCAATGCGAGAGAAGGTGAAAATAAAAGACAACCGAGTAAACCTTATTCCTATTTCTCCTGGACCAGAATCCATCCCCGAACTGGAACAAGTTCCTTTCGAGTTCGTATATAACCATACGATGGAGTATCCAATAAACTGTGGATCTTCGTAGTGATACGGAGTGTCTGGAGAAATACAAAGGTGATTTAGGATTGGCGAAGAAATACTTGGTTTGGTCGTGAATTTCAGTCGCATTTTACTTTGCTCTCTTACTAATCCCTTGCTTTGTCTGAACTTAATACCTTCTGTACACCGTTTAGGCTAACTGGTTTTCTTCATTCCCTACCGGTCGGCACCAGCCTATGGTTTGGAAGAAGACTATCCAATTTGCGTAATAGGTGTACTACTCCTAAACTAAGGAGTACTCGCAACATGAGAGAGGGTGAAAAGAAAAGACAACTGAATAATCCTATCCGTTTTCTCCAGAACCGGAAACCATCCTCGAATTCCTTCGAGTTCGTATCTAACCATACGATGGTTTTGTCTAATGGAAGTGGACGTTCATAGCAATACGGGGTGTCCTGGAGAAAAGGGTAAAAGTAGGAGTGGCAATGAGGTCAGCAACTCTGACAATCCAAAAACCAGTGTTTAAGAAGGTTCGGTCAACTTGGTCTCTGAGTCGTAGTCTTAGGGTCGGGTCAATGGTCGCTGCCAAAGAGAGAGAGAAAAGAAACACTCAGCGTGCACTCTAACCTAGATCAGAATGGTTACCAATTTATCTAATCTGGAAACCTCCCACTGTACCTCAAATTCTCCTCCAAACCTGAAAGAAGAATTAGTCGGGGTCACCCGAGGAGTAAACTAACTCATCAGTGGGAATCGGGATCCAACTAGCATCGCATGATAACGTGACGGAATCCGCTCTCGGTATCACACTCCAGAAGGTATGCGCATATCTGGCAAGTTTCAGTACTTTTGAAACTCCCGATGTGATTTTTACCCCATGCTCTTATGACCTTGACTTTGGCCAACAAATCATAAGTCACATGTCAAGTTCTGCCCGTCATTCTCCAGGTTAATCTGAGCCCACCCGTACAAGCCCTTGACTTTGGCCAACAAGGCTATACGACTGCCCCAAACCAACGCATCTATCTATGCTGCATATGAATAACCAACAGCTACCAAACATTGTGCCTTGACTTTGGCCAACAAACACAGCTTGAATACTATTGACTACCCATATGAAACGACGGAGGGCTACGAATGGTTTCTGGCGAAAACCTTTAACGTAATGAACTTGATATCGTTGAAGGAACGGATAGCTTTTTAGAAAATATAGTGACGAAAACCTTTACTAAAGAGGTCACTCTCGGTGAAGGGATCTCGGCTCTTTCCCCGTAGAATGGGGTGCAGGATATTCCAACTGAATACCACGGTGCAAAGCAAAAGTAATCGGCTATAGTGAAGTTAATGCCCTGACGCAAACTTCTGTCCAAGGGGTCACTCCCGGTGAGGGGATCTCGGCCCTTGCCTCGTCGACTGAGGAGCAGGATATTCCAAATGAATACCACGATGCAAAACAAAAGTGAACGTCCTTGCAATAACAGCTTTTAGAAAAGTTTTCCAACAACATCAGAATAGGTTTGTTTAACTTGCATTGATCCGAATCAACGCAGTCCCATCAATTGATCACACCATAAAGAACGAAAATATACTGACGTACGTATATGCCATCCGCATTCGCCACTGGGTCCCGTCATCACCCGTTAGGTTAGCTAACTAACGGCAGAGCGGGGACTGGACTAGCGCGGATGTAAAACATATACAACATCTACTAATATATATACCAATATATTATATTTCGCTCAAGGCGTGATAAAATGCAACATCACAGAAATGTACAGCATCACAGAACAATACAGATATCTGGGATCCCCGGGTTTCACAGAGCCACTACTGAAACCCGACGTTCCCCTGGTCGTGTGGATAGCCTGTGCAATGAAATCCTAGACCCCTACGGGCGCGGCAAGTCACCCGCCAAAACCTGAAGCGAGGCAGCCCCCTTCAGCTCCGTGAATGGACCACCCAGCACTCCACGGAATCCGGCAACTTGGGCACCCCTCCTGGGTCAACCTGTACCCCCTACGAGTGCGGCGAATAGCCCGCCAATCCCAGAGTGAAGCCCCCTCCGTCTCAATGCCATGAGATGCGGGCTCGTTGCCCTCCAGAACCCGGCTATCCATGCACCCCACCGCGGGGTAATCCTAGTACAGAAAGTAAAATATACATGCACCGGGTACATCGACCGCAACCAGGTCGTGCCCCAAAAGAATAATACAATCAGGCAGTGACGGCAGTCCACACGTCGGACACTCGCCCCGCAATATCAAATGTACATAATACAACAGCACTGTACTAGCATTGCATCCAGGCTATCCCCACGACCGATCCGCAACATCACAGCATAAACATAGAACATCAACGCGAAAGTCACGTTCGCAAATCCGTCTAACCGGGCTATAGCAGTTAGACCGGATTTACCGATCGAGTGACATTCACGGTCGCAGATATAATGTAAATACTGTGAAAAATGTGTTTAAAATTTTCCGATTGACCAAAAATTAACAAGTGGGCCCCCAATCAAAACTGTAGCACTCACAGAAAACCTGGGCCCAATTTTAATATTCCAAAACCAATATTTTAAGCCCAGAAAGCCTCTGTAAAAAATTGGTGCAGTGATCTCCACAGTGTGCGGCGGAAGGGCGGCGGAATGGGGGTTTGTGAGGCGCTTCCGCGCTCCAACTGTGGATTCACTTCATCGAAATTTTACAGAGTTCTTAGAATTTCCAGTACATCAATATTTTACAACCTGAAAAATTTTTCGAGACCAAAATATTTCAACAGAAACTGATGTGAACAAAAATGCAAGTTTTGGAATTTTGGTCGATCGGAAATGCAAAACACATCAAACGAAGCTAGACGAAGTTAATGGCGAGGCTCTGATACCACTGTAAGTGCACGGCGGCGCCCCGGCCGTCAATCCGACGGCCAAACGCGGAAACGGTGATAAACTTAAATTTTGCGGACTTACCAAACCGGCACCACCGCGCACTAAACACCCGGATCGAAAACCATTAACAAGTCTAAGCTAACAAGAGGATGGGTTAGAGATATACCGACTGATCCGAGTCCTCCGGTCTTCATCTCCACTCCGATCTCCTCGCGGGATCTCCGGTCGTCGCCTCCTCGCCGGAAGGGCACCACGTCGCCTGCATCTTTTACGGGCTCCCGCCTCGATACCGAGGCAACTCGGGCATGAAGCCGGCAACTCGACATGCTCAAGATTTGCTGTAGAATGTAGTGTAGATGATGCTAGTCTCATTTGGGGTTTGTAGTTGCCTTGATGGAGGAATGGAGAATAGAAAAATGGTGCTTGCATTTTTCTAGCAAGAAAATGAGATCATGAATGAAACTCTCAAGATGAAGCTCTCTTCTTCTTCTTCTCTCTTTCTTTTTCTCTCATGAAAAACTTATCATCCCCTTATCCAATAAATGGTGGAGGAAAGAATGTATATGAAGCATGAAGGGAGGTGAGTGTAGGAAGTGAAAAGAGGTGACCACATCCTAGACAAGAAAACATCAACCATGCTTACATCTTAATCACATCATATCTCATTAATGCAAAAGCATGGATGAAAGATATCATAATCAACATAATAGCAAGAAACCCCCTCCACAAAAGTTATTTGCACAATTGCAAATAACCCCTTCCATCGGAAAAGTCCGGCCGGGAAAGAACAAAGGAAAACCGGCCGGAACGGAATGCAAACTGGCAACTCCAGAAAACTGGTCCCGTAATGAATTACAGGAAAACCCCGATACTGTGCATACACACCCGCATCTGTATTCCGTCCGGATACAAATGCAATGAGACAAAATCTACACTGTACTATACTAGGATCCGGCTTAAACCAAAGCCGGCTAGTAATATCCGTCCGATCCTGATCCGTGCAATACCGCACGTATCTGATCGAACGCTGCCATATAACCATACGGCCACTAGTACAAAACTGTCCGATCCTGATCCGTGCAATACCGCACGTATCTGATCGGACCCTGCCATATCTTCATACGGCCTCTACAGCGTTTCGCCCGAAAGCTTGAGTAACTGAAAGTGTGGTGGACTCTAAAGACTCGTCAATACTGTCCTGTCCGGTGTACTCATAACCCAATGAGCACCTGTATACATCTTAGGTGAACCAACTGACACCAGTGGCTTGTGAGACCGGCCACCGCCCCTCGTCGGGGTCTCGACTGTATACACTAGTCTACTCTGGAGAATCGATGCCCTGTCTCGAAACTCCTACGACTAGGGACCTTTTAAGGATGCGCTTATAGACTCCAGCTCTCACTTATATGATCGCCCTCATACTGCTGGCAGTCAAGCAAGAATCCTAGGGGCTCTATCAACATGCAATAGCGACATGTCATGTCACCTAAAGCAGTACACGATGATAAAGGTAAACCAGACAGCATACTATCATCTCGAGTAAGACTGTCCTACCGGGATAGGTCCTCCCTCAATCATTGCAATCACGTGCCTGTGATCCAATAATTGACTCTGAGGGCACTATCTCCAACACTTTTGACCGCGGAAACGCGGCCTAAGCAGGCTTAGGCCGCGGTTCCGCGGCCATAAGAGGGGTCGTTTACTCCATTTTGCACAGTATTTTTCCTTACCTGCTATAGTGTATTTTGAGTATGTTTAATCTGAATATGCTGTTGAAAAATTCTGGAGATGGTTCTGAACTCGTGGTTTCGATCGGAATTTTCATTTCGTTTTCTTTTCCGGGTAAACTAGAAAGTATTGAAGTGTTTGAACGAATATCATTTACTCAATATTCATGGGGTTTAAATAGTTTGGAGATACGTGCAAGTCTTTTTGCGGTGGTCCCTCTAGAAGACAACAAACCTTAACTCGATTATGTGACCGTCTCGAACTGCCCTTTGAACCCTAGGGTTTCGGGCAGTACGGCGTGCCACATGTGAGGCGTTGGCTTGACCCTTCTACGGCTGGACCGCCACTACTGTGTCACACTCCGGATCTTTTGAACCCTGCTCAAGTGTTGAGCTTTAGTGAATCTTGGGTGCTTGATTGTTCGTTCGAAAACTTTAATACTGTCTGTTTGTCTGGAATGTGATACAATATGTGGAATTCATATGGTTTAGGCATGAAATACGAAATATGTGATATTTCGCATTTATGATGTCTAAAGAGAATCTGGATTCCAAATATTGTAGTTTTACACTTTCTTTTCTGTGACCGTAAGTGTAGTATGTTAGATATCGCCGGTTTCGTTGCTATACATCAACGACAATTGGGGTATGCATACTTACTTACGTTGATGATATGTGATATTATGTGTTGCTGAGATATGATGTGTATGATTGTCGCGATCGAATAGCCGGGGTTTTTTGTGAGATGAGAGCTTTATATTTTCATTCATGTAAATTCAAATGTAATGTAATATTCTTTTATTTGGGGCACTTCCAGGTTGCGGTTGTGTCACCAGTGTTGTATATTATTTACTTTTACGCATTAGGATGGACCCAAGGAGGGGGGCACAGGTGACCGGGTTCTGGGGTGCAGTGGGAGGCCATCTCGAGGAGTCGAGACCGGGTCTCCTAAACTCCAGGATTGGTAGGGTCGCTTGCCGCTCTCGTAGGGGTCCAGGGTGTGGGCTTGGCTATTCATCGCGACTGTGGAATCCGTATTTTCTATTCTGGCTAAGTACTAAATACGGACGTCCTAGGATATCCCACATTATATCTATGTTTCTGCTGCCTGTGTTCTGTGATATCTGAGACGAATGACATATTATATATATGATATATAGTAGACGTTGCTTATGTTTTACACCCGCGCTAGTCCCGTCCCGGTATGCCGTTAGTTAAGTAACCTAACGGTGCATAACGGAACATTGCGGCGAATGCGGATGGCATAAGCGTACGTGTTATTTTCGTTTCTTTTCTGTGATTGGCTTAAGGACTTAAATGATGGGATTACATTAATGTGATTAATGTAAAGAAAAATAAACCTAAAAAGATGTTGTAGAATCAGATTTAAAAACTACTCGGCTATTTATGAAAAAGCTACATTTCAAAACTGCGGAGCTTAAGTCACTCCTTTTGAAAACTGTTTGATTCTACAACGATATCAAGTTCAAAGCGTTAAAGATTTTCTTAAAAATCATTCGCAACCCTCCGTCATTTTAGGAAGTAGAGTACTTAGTATTCGTGCTACGTTTGTTGACTTTAGTTAAGGCGTAGTGTACGGTAGCTAAGTGATGTCTTCCTACACTGCATATGATGCAGATTAATTAGGACATTCATGCGACTTTGTTGACCATAGTTAAGGGTCATATGGGTGGGTCTAATTGATCAAGAAATGACGGGTAGAACTTGACTGGTACTTATGATTTGTTGACCATAGTTAAGGTCATAAGTACTAGGGGTAAAAATTACATCGGGAATTTCAAGTGTTGAAATTTGCAATGAGATTGCATACCTTCCATGTCATGGTTGGATCCCGATCCCATTGTGGGCAATAGTTGCTCCTAGGAGAGTTTTACAGTTTACAATTAGCTAACTCATTAGGTGTCTAGAAAGGTGTTAACGGGGCTCCGCCTCTGGGAAAACGAGGTTTACTCTAATTAGGTCCGTGCGAAAGCACGGGGAACCTCCCTCAAAGTACCGACACTGGCCTGGCTGAACGGTTAGCGAAGTTGTAGACTGTAATTAATCCTGGCTAGTTTTTCTTTTTAAGGTTTGAAAGAAAACTTGATAAAAAGCAGTGGGAAACATCGATTAGACAAGATAATAAACCAATCTAATCTGTGCAAGAGCTTTCGCTGAGTGTATTCTTTTCTCTCTCTTAATGGCAGATACCAATGACTGGACTTAAGCTTCTACTAGATAAGAACAAACTGAATGGGACCAACTATAAAGACTGGATGAGGAATCTAAAGATCGCCTTGACTTATGATAAAGTATCATATGTCCTCACGGCTTCAGCCCCGCCCGTCCCAGGCCCAAAGTCCTCAGTTGCGGACATTGAAGTCCGCAAGACATGGGACGCTAACTGTGCCACGGCAAAATGCCTCGCGCTTGCATCAATGGACAACACACATCAAAAGCAGCACGAGGACATGGACATCCACGGGATATTGCTCCATACAAAGGAGTTGTATGGGGAGCAGTCGCGCGTATTACGATACGAAGCATCAAAGAAACTGTTTCAGATGCGGATGGCCCTTGGCACACCAGTAGCAGACCATGTTTTGAAGATGATAGCTCTTATAGAAGAGCTTGAGGGCCTCGGATGGACAATGGACAATGAACAATATATAGATATTATTCTGCAGTCCCTCCCCTCCACCTTTGCTCAGTTCATAGTGAACTTTAACATGCATGGCATGGAGAAGGAACTCCCTGAACTCCTTAATATGTTAAGGAGTGCAGAGAGCACTATGAAGTCAGCAAAGACTCCCGTTATGACTATTGGACAGTCTTCTTCTTCTCGCCCGAAAGCTAAGGCCAAGGGAAAGAAAAAGAAGAAACCCACTAATCCTAAGGGCGGAGTCAAAAAGGTGAAGGGAAAGGGAAAGTCCACAGCTGGAGACCCGGGGAAAGGCGAGTGTTTTCATTGCCACAAGACAGGACATTGGAAGCGCAACTGCACGGAGTACCTAAGTCTCAAGAAGAAGCATGGTGATGCTTCTGCTTCAGGTGCGTTTGTGACTGAAAACTGTTTTTCTATAAACTCTGCTTCCTAGGTATTGGATACCGGTTCAGGTTCTCACATTTGCAATTCTATGCAGGGGCTGAGAAATAGCAAGGTTTTGAGGACAGGTGACCATACTCTCCGCGTTGGAAATGGTTCCAATGTACATACAGTCGCAGTGGGAGAGTATCATTTGGGGTTGCCATCTGGATGTATTTTGATTTTGAATCCATGTTATTTTGTACCAAGTATGCTATGTAATATAATATCCGTTTCTTTGTTGGACAATGAAGGGTATAAATTTGTATTGCAAAACAATGTTATGAACATTCACCTAAATCAAATGTTGGTTGGGTATGGTACACTTAATAACGGAATATATGTCCTAAATCAACACACAGTTTTCAGTATACAACACACTAATAAAAGAAAACTTTCAGAATTAAATGAAGCTTTTCTTTGGCACCGTAGACTTGGTCATATTAACGAAACAAGACTAAACAAGTTACACAAAGATGGATATTTAAATTCTTTTGAATATAAATCTTATGCGACTTGCCAGTCTTGTATCAAGGGTAAAATGACCAAAACTCCGTTTACCGGACACGGAGAAAGAGCTGCTCAGCTCCTGGGCCTCATACATAGTGATGTATGTGGGCCTATGTCTACACAGGCTAGAGGCAGTTTTTCATACTTCATTACATTCACTGACGATTTCTCAAGATTCGGTCATGTATTTTTATTAAAGCACAAGTCCGACGCTTTCGAGAAATTCATTGAATATAAACAAGAAGTAGAAAAACAAACCGGCTTGAGTATTAAGATGCTTCGATCAGATCGAGGTGGAGAGTATCTCAGTACAGAATTTGCAAACTTCCTAAAAGAGAATGGGATTCTCTCTCAGCTCACTCCTCCTTACACACCACAGCACAACGGTGTGTCAGAACGACGGAATAGGACCCTATTAGATATGGTCCGGTCCATGATGAGTGACGCTGAGTTACCAGTCTCGTTTTGGGGACATGCATTGGAGACTGCAGCGTTTCTGCTAAACAGGGTTCCAACCAAAGCCGTGTCTACCACGCCATATGAGATATGGAATGGGAAGAGACCATCTCTTAAAAGAATTAAGATTTGGGGCTGCCCGGCCTATGTTAAAAAGCAGAATCCGGACAAACTCGAGACACGGTCAGTCATGTGTAACTTTGTGGGATATCCAAAGAATTCTTATGGATATCTGTTCTACCACAAAGAGGAACAAAAGGTGTTTGTTTCTCAGTATGCCACATTCTTGGAAAAAGAGTTTTTCACAGATAAAGATGATGGCAAGGTAGTAGATCTGGAAGAGGTTCTGGAGACACAAACTACAAATGACGATTTGGTTGAACCGGCTGTTGCAACAGAAACTGAAGAACCTCGGCCACTCCGTAGGTCTGGTAGGACTTCTCGCCCACCGGAGAGGTACTACGGTTTCCTCATTGATGGTGACAGAGAAGACTGTATCATGGAAGATGATGATCCTACCAGTTTTCAGCAAGCTATCACGAGTGGTGACTCTGTGAAGTGGCTGGATGCCATGAGATCCGAAATGGAGTCTATGTACACCAACAAAGTATGGACTTTGGACGTTGTACCCCCTGGGGTAAAACCTGTAGGGTGCAAATGGATCTTTAAAAGAAAGATTGGTGTGGATGGGCAGGTAGAGACCTATAAGGCAAGACTTGTGGCGAAAGGTTTTCGTCAAAGACCAGGTTTGGACTATGACGAAACTTTTTCGCCCGTAGCCATACTTAAATCCATTCGGATCCTACTTGCTATTGCTGCTCACTACGACTATGAAATCTGGCAGATGGACGTTAAAACAGTATTTCTAAATGGAGATTTAGAAGAATGCGTTTATATGGATCAGCTAGAGGGCTTCATTGACAGTGGGAGCAGCGAGAAAGCATGTAGATTGCTTAAATCCATATATGGGTTAAAGCAGGCATCTCGGAGTTGGAACATCTGTTTCGATGATGTTATCAAAGAGTTTGATTTCATCAAAAATCCAGATGAACCTTGTGTTTATAGGAAGGCTGTAGGAAGAGCTGTCACATTCCTCGTATTGTACGTGGATGACATTCTTCTGATAGGAAATGATATTCCTATGCTACAGTCGGTAAAATCATTCTTATCACTGAGGTTATCCATGAAGGACCTGGGTGATGCCACATACATCCTGGGCATAAGGATCTATAGGGATAGATCCAAAAAGTTATTGGGATTGTCCCAAACCAGGTACATCAACACCATCCTAAAAAGGTTTAGTATGGAAGACTCCAAGCGGGGTGCCTTACCCGCTTGCCATGGAGTCACTCTCTCCAAGGATTCTTGTCCAAAGACCGATGAAGAGAGAGCTCGCATGAGCATTATACCTTATGCTTCGGCAGTAGGATCTATAATGTATGCGATGTTATGTACATGCCCAGATGTAGCTTATGCACTTAGTGTTGTAAGCAGGTATCAATCCAACCCAGGGGAGAACCACTGGACAGCTGTGAAGAACATTCTTAAGTACTTACGAAGGACTAAAGAATTGTTCTTGGTGTATGGTAATACAGACCTCCAAATGGAGGCCTTTACCGATTCGAGCTTCCAGAGCGATAAGGATGACAGCAAATCTATCTCAGGGTTTGTATTTACCCTCAATGGAGGGGCGGTAAGTTGGAAGAGTTCCAAACAAGATACCGTTGCAGACTTTACGATGGAAGCTGTGTACATTGCTGCAAATGATGCCGCCAAGGAAGCCATCTGGATGAAGAAGTTCGTCTCGGAGCTAGGAGTAGTTCCAACCATTATTGATCCAATACCTTTGTATTGTGACAATAATGGGGCAATGGCGTTAGCCAAGGAGCCCAGATCCCATCAGCGGTCCAGACATATCCTGAGGCGCTTTCATTTGATCCGGGAGATTGTAGATCGCCGCGAGATCGAGATTAAGAGAGTTGACACAAAGAACAACGCCGCAGATCCACTCACCAAGGCCCTCCCTCAGCCACAGCATGAGCGACTTTTTGAGATGTTGGGTATGAGATACGCCAATAACTGGCCTTAGTGCAAGTGGGAGATTGTTGGATATATGTATGCCCTAGAGGCCATTATGTGATAGTGGATGTATCTATACATGTATATATATTCAGTTTGCATTCTTGCTCGACATGATAGTATGCTATCTGGTTCTTCTTTATCTGACATATTTATTTGATCATGCTTCTATTCATTCATACATGCTGATAAAGCCCTGAGGATATCGGCTTGACTACTCTGATTATGATGGAGATCATACTAGTGGGACATCTGTACTCTATAAGCGTATCCTGGAACGTCCCTAGTCGTAGGTATATCGAGACGGGGCATTGATATACCAGAGTAGACTAGCGTATATGATACTAGACCCATACGATGGGCGATGAATGTTCCCACATTCATCGATGTTTGACATCAAGATCATATACGGGTGCTCAGTGGTGACTGGGTACACTGGACGGACTCACCGAGAACTCCTATATGGAATTATATCTATCGTCGGATAGCAGTTCTCAGGTGACACTGGTACAGGTTAGTCTGTAGACCCGAGATCGTCATAGAGCCTTGTGTGTTCTCCCACTGTACTTTGATTACCACCCTACCACGGCTCTACTGAGTCGTGCAAGCAGGTGGCCGTTGGGTACAGTCCTGAGACACACGAAGGCAATGAGCGATAGGAGGGGTTTCGTCTCTCCCGATATTGGGAGTTGATGCTGTACTGTGCCCGACTGGTTATAACAGCAAGTCCCTGGCCAGGGCTGCTGAGATTTGCTGATAAGTGTTATCAGTAGTTTCTCGATCTGTTATAGACCATTCACCGGCACAACTTATTGAGTTATTGGGGTCGACGTGACCATCCCTAGGCTCGATATGCAGCATATCTGACGAAGAGACCGGACTGTACGGTAGTGTTGCCGGATCGCTCGACGGGAGTTGTAACAGGTTCGCTTGTTTTCTTCTAATCGCTCAATACCCGGGTGGCCGTTACGTTTAGCTGACCGCTTGCGGCTTGGGGGTGCTTGATATGATCATCACCCACTGCCGGCGTATTGACGAGTCTTGGAGTCCCACATAGGAGTTACCTAGTTCAGGCAAAAAGTTGTGGTGCGCATATGCGATATGCGCTTGGACCCGATTAAAATGCGTGTATAGGACACCGTATATTAATTGGGTGCCTTGCTAATGGTCGGGTCATATGTGATATGACCGGATTAGTGAATCAAGTGTTGATTCATCATTAGTTTCTCACTACAAATCCTATCTTGCTTATTTTGGATGTATGCATGCATGTATGCATTCATTCTTGTTCATGCACATATTGATGTGCAAGCACACATGCATACATACATCAATTTTTATCATGGTTGTTTATACAATGAGAATGGTGGATATATAAGAATTACACCATGGTTATTTTTGGATTATTATTGGATTTAAATTAAAGCAAAAGGAAATGAAAAATGGGTTAAATCATTTAAGAGTTTCTACACTCTTCTAAACTCTACCATGCTCACCTAACTTTTAACCCATGGTTTATTTTCTTATTATGCTTTTAACTTAAATCAAATGATAACTTTAAATCTAACCATGGTTGGTTATGAGAAAGAAAAATATATATAGTTATTTTTCTTTTCTCTTTCAAGGATAATCATTCTCTTCTTCACAAAAGACCACCATCTTCATCAACCTCCATGCTTTGCTCTCTAGTTCTTATAAGAGAGTAAAATACTCATAAAAATATGATTTTGAAGTGAGATCCATAGCCACAACATCATTCTAATCAAGTTTAGCCGACTTGATTAGAGTGTTCTCTTGGTTTTTTCAAAGTAGCTAGCTTGGACGGGAAACTCCGGGTGGATCGTCGTGGACGTAAGAGGACAACAAGAGGACCTTCTTCCAACACCCAAGAGCCTAAGGAGTCTTGCAAAGGGGAGCTACAAAGGTTGTAGCCTTCAAACCCTAATCTTTTCTAGCTTAATGTTTAACAACCCTAATTTTCTAGGATCGATCCCTTTGCATGTTAGTTTAGCACCTTAAAAATTATAACTTTGGGTCATGTGATGCTTCAAAACTCTTCATACGGTGCTATACTAACCTTACACTATCAACATGTAATAGTGATCTGTAATACCACATAATGCATGTACATGATGATAAAGGAAAACCAGATAGCATACTATCATCTCGAGTAAGACTGTTCAACCCGTATAGGTCATCCCTTAATCATCACAATCGCGTGCCTGCGATTACAATAATTGACTTGAGTCCCACTTGCACTTAAGGCTAATTATTGCGGTGTCGCATACTCACAGCCCGTGTGATATCAAACACCCAACTTCTCTACTAATCAGTATCGCAAAGCCTGTTTGCGAAACTATTGCGTTCGAGAAATAGCCTCAGTGAGTGGATCCGCTCCAATGTTTGTATCTTTATCTCTCTATATCTCAACTTCGCAGAGAAAGTCTATCTCCCAAAATGAGCAATACCTATCTTAAAATTTGTCTGCATATCTGATGGGACCCAGTTCACAAATGAACTCAAAATCCAACAAACTTCTTAGACTGTATCATCCACTGAATTTAATCAGTATCCTTCACCATGCCTTCCACAGTATCCGCTTGGACCACCTTTCCAACATACTGCCTCTCAAAAGAGGGAAAACTATAACTCTGACAGCCACTCTGTCATCTAGGTCACCTTGAAAGCCTAAAATGATAACCGCCTCTTGAAGGAGGCTGCCGCTACCATATACCAAGAACATCCATTTATGTTTATAACTGCTTCTCAACGTTTCTCCAGGATTGGATTAATATATGTTTATTGCATCCAGTGCAAAAACAATATCTGGTGTGGTACTTGACATTTCATGATTAACTCAATTGCCTAAGTAAGAAATATGCCAATCATGCAAATCCCTCTCCTCATCCCGGCGAGTCCGTCCAGTGTACTCATAACCCAATGCGCACCTGTATACTATCTTAGGTGACTGACTGACACCAATGGCTTGTAAGACAGCCCCTCGTCGGGGTCTCGATAAGTATACACTAGTCTACTCCGGAGTATCAATGCCCAGTCTCAATACTCCCTCGACCAGGGACATTTAAGGATGTGCTTATAGACCACCCAGATCCCACGTATATGATCGCCATCATAATACTGGTAGTCAAGCAAGAATCCTATGGGCTCTATCAACATGTAATAGTGATCTGTAATACCACATAATGCATGTACATGATGATAAAGGCAAACCGGATAGCATACTATCATCTCGAGTAAGACTGTTCTACCCGTATAGGTCCTCCCTCAATCATCACAACCGCGTGCCTGCGATTACAATAATTGACTTGAGGGCACTATAGCCAACAATCTCCCACTTGCACTTAAGGCTAATTATTGCGGTGTCGCATACTCACAGCCCGTGTGATACCGAACATCCAACTTCTCTACTAATCAGTCTCGCAAAGCCTGTTTGCGAAACTATTGCGTTCGAGAAATAGCCTCAGTGAGTGGATCCGCTCCAATGTTTGTATCTTTATCTCTCTATATCTCAACTTCACAGAGAAAGTCTATCTCCCAAAATTAGCAATACCTGTCTTAGAATTTGTCTGGATATCTGATGGGACCCAGTTCACAAATGAACTCCAAATCCAACAAACTTCTTAGACTATATCATCCACTGAATTTAATCAGCATCCTTCACCAGGCTTTCCACAGTATCCGCTTGGACCACCTGTCCAACATACTGCCACTCTGTCATCTAGGTCATCTTGGAAGCCTAAAATGATAACCGCCTCTTGAAGAAGGCTGCCGTTACCATATACCAAGAATAACCACTTATGTTCATAACTGCTTCTCAACGTTTCTCCGGAATTGGATTAATATATGTTTATTGCAGCCAGTGCAAAAACAATATCTGGTGTGGTACTTGACATTTCATGATTAACTCAATTGCCTAAGAAAGAAATATGCCAATCATGCAAATCGCTCTCCTCGTCAGTCTAGAAGACATCTCTTTAGAGAGAGTGACTCCATCACCTGCGGGTACACCACCATGCCAGGAGTCATCAATTCTAAAACACTTTAGAATAGTGTCAAGTACCCAAATTGGGACATTTCCCAAATCTAGATCTAAAACCATTGATCTAGTTACCAGAATCCCTGATATTTTATCTAGATCTTATGTGAAGAAACACCTTGTGACAACCATAGTATAACCGATCGTAGTATAGGAATGTCACTTCTTATAAAGAGCATGTCATCCAAATACCAGGACATCACTCCCTACTACCTTCTTACCTGGTCTATCTGTTGTTCCGATGAAGTCAAACTTTATGACTGTCACATAAAAACTAGATGATCTATCTCCGCTATACCTTCTTTAGTCTATAAATAGACATAAGTTACTTGCCCACTACGCTTCTGCTGCTCCTACTGACTACAACAACCCTCTGGCAGAGTCATATACACATGCACTTCTAAAGCTAATTTAGAACGACATTATACTCATCCTCTTGCCAGATCTCATAGTCTAGAACAGCACTAGCGTTAAGTTTGGGTCATCAAAAACCACCTTATCACCGTCTTTGAGGAGAACGAAGTACCTCTTGAGTGCCTGAGGTTACCCACCAAATCTGCGGAGTGGCTAATGAAATGTCGAATCCAATTAAATCTTTAGGTTCTATTAAATTTTCAGTAATCGTTTGTGTTTTTGGAATCACTTCCAGTTCTACCATACTTCCACTAATGTTTTCTAAAAAGAATCCATTTTACTAAAACTGTGGCAAGTCAAGAACAATATAAATATTAATCTTCCAGATGGTAGAATGTTAACCCTCGTAAAAGCCCGGGATAACCCACAAACTTCCATTTCTGAAATGTTCCTAGAGTTTATCTGGATTCTGGTTTTAAGCATAAGCCGGACAACTCCTTATACCTTAACATCGTTAAGATATGAATCCATTCTATATAGAAACAAATGCACTAATTTAATTGGAACCAGATTCAAAATACATGCAGCCGTTTCCTGTGCATATCAACTAGATGGAAGGAGGCCAAGCAACATTACTGATCAAGGAGCGCACCCACGGATGAGTAACCTGAGAGAGAAGCAAGTTCTCAAAACTATTACTTACAACGGAATACCAAACACAAGTATCTACATCTTCGATCACCTTGAAGAATACTGATACTTGCAACAAATGCTTCTCTACTTTATTCTTATACCTATATCATCTCAAAATCTGGACCTTGTATTTCAATAAAATACTTGTCTAAAACTAGAGAAGTCATGAGTAAACAAAATATAGTACGAGTACCAACCCCTTTTTCCTAACGGACACTGGACAACATACAATACTCTGTATGAGTCCACTGAGTTTAATAATTCAAACCATGTGTGTCGTAGGTTGAAAATTGTACTATGGTTAAGAAGAATTACACCGTTGTTGAATGCACCTTACCTAACCATCAACTGATATAGGTAAATGTCATAGAAATAATTTTAAAATGTTATATCTCACTTAAATAAACATACAGATATATCAGTTTGAAATTAGTGCATAACAACGGATATTCAAAACCAAATATTTGTCGTCAGGCAAAACCCAGGTGATTTCCTGAAATACCACCAATTACAAAGAATTCCGATATATAGAGGATCTAATTACCCAATTCCCAATATCTTACTCCCACTCAGTATCTGTAACGCCATACAGATGTGGGAATAAAATCAGGTAAATACATATCCTGAAGTTAGAATCTAATTGGGAAAATAGTTTTCACTTAACACCGCATAGAAAAACTGAAACATGAAAATGTTTCGAAGGGGTGGCCGGGTATTCCTAGTAATGCCTCTTCCACTATCCAGATTCATGACAGTAACCGCATACTTCCTTGCCCTCACGGCAATCCCTTTATATGTCTTTACTTATTACGTTCTGTATACCACATTTAGGCTAATTGGTTTTCTTCCTTCCCTACCTTTCGGCACCTGCCTATGGTTTGGAAGAAGACTATCCAATAAACGCAATAGGTGTAATCTCCTAATATTAGGAGCCCTCGCAACCTGAGAGAAGGTAAATGTTAGTGGATGTTTCACACCCTCACAACATTTGTGAGGAGGCGGAAGTGGCAAACGAAAATTTTCTTGCATGCAACACCCACTTAAACCCTAGATCTTGTACTTAAACCTTAACTAGCAAACCTATCTAGAGATCTTATCTACTATGATAGGGTTATACCTAAGGAACCGGTCCTTCGGGTCTTCTTTTAGATGCGAATCCTAAGCTCTTTGGATGCTTGAAAGGAACTCGGTCTCCGGTCATCTCTAGGTCGTAGATGATCCACACGAGAGCTATAGAACAAGCTTCAAACTCTTCACAAGAGTTAACTAAGAAATCTAGAAATGATTACTTAGATGATGTATAGATTAAGTAGAGGATTAAAGTGATCCCTAAGCTTTTAATTCACAACTCATATGAAGGGTAAAGCTTGGAGGTAGGAGAAGGAGATAATTTGGAGAGAGAAGATGAATGTAAGAATGAGCAAGTCTAAAGCATGAACAAATGATATGGCTCAAAACAATAATTGAAGCATGCATTATTTTTCTCCAAAAATAATGCACCATGCTTCAATAGTAAACCCAAATGAATGAAAAATGAAATAAGCCATTCCTTCATCCATGCTTTGACAAATCTAAATTCCACCTCATTGTTTTATTTTCATAAAATAAAAACCCATTTATGAGGTGTCTCCTTCTAGAATGTATTCTTGTACAATTACAAGAATACCCCTCACCGTATACCGTATAAGTATACCCGTATTCGCATTCCGAAAAATACGAATACAAATAACCCAATAATATAATATCGGTATCCGGCTTAAACCAATGCCTACCAATATTATCCTTCCGATCATCATTCCTGTAACCATTACACGAACATGATCGAAACCCTGCCGTAACAACATACAGCCTCTACATCTTTTTCCTGAACCAGGGAACCCTCTGTGTGGGACTCTAAAGACTCGACAGTACGCTGGCAGTGCGTTTAACCACAAGCACGTCAGCGGCACTAGTTGTGCGTAACAGCTACCAAGGCACGTGACGAAAAGGTGGCCGACGAGCGAACTCATCCCAACTTTAACGAGCCTGTAAGCAACACTTACAGTACAGTCTGGTCTCTTCGTCTCGCATATGAAGACTAAGGGTGGTAAATGTCAGACCCCAGTAACTTTATAAATCATGCCGATTTATGGCCCACAACGGTTCGAGAAACTACTGATAACTCTTATCAGTAAACCTCGACAACCCTGGCCAGAGATTTGTTGTTATGGCCGATCAAGCATAGCGCGACATCAACTCCCTATACCAGGAGAGACGAAACCCCTCCTTTCGCTCACTGCCTCCATGTGATTCGGGACTGTACCCAAAATTCACCTGTTTGCATGACTCAGTAGAGTCGTGGTAGAGAGGAAATCAAAGCACAGTGGGAATCACACAAGACACTATGACGATCTCGGGTCTACAGACTAACCTGTATAAGTGTCACCAGAGAACTGCTATCTGACAATAGGTATATATACCATCTAGGAGTTCTCAGCGAGTCCTGTTCAGTGTACCCATTCTCCAATGAGCACCTGTGTACAATCTTTGATGTCGAACACCAATGGTTGTGGGATCAACCATCGCCCCAGGGTCAAGAAACGTACACACTAGTCTACTCTGGTAATATCGATGCCCTGTCTCGATATACCCTCGACTAGGAACTATTAAAGGATATGCTCATAGACTGCCCAGGCCCTACTAGTATGATCTACATCATAATCCTGGCAGTCAAGCATAATCCTAAGGGCTTCATCAACATGTATATTAGATATGAAAAACAACACATCACACGTTAAGATGAAGATAAACTAGATAGCATACTATCATTTCGAGCAAAGATTGTTTTTGTACATATACATGCCTAGCATCCTATTGTAACACCTTAGATTGTGATTAGTGGCTAATTATACTCAAATGTATGGTTTTTAGTAAAAAGTTTACCAAAACGAATTTCAAATATTTTATCAAAATTAATGAATATTTTATTAGAATTTTATTAGGCTTGCACACACATGTGCATGTAAACTAGGGTTAAGTTAGGGTTAAACCATATTTAGCAACCATGGTGTACTAACCCATTTTATTAAGCTAATTTGAAATTGTTAAGTGTTAGTTTTTTTTAAATTTAACTTTGTGGGTTGACTTGGGTTGGGGAGAGAGAGAGTGAGAGAGGGGGGCATGATGGCTTGTGCCATGCTTGCAATTAATGAGGAGAGAGAGGGGGGTTTGACTCTCATACCTCTCATTCTTTTTCAAACACTCACACTCTCTTGCTCACATCTCTCTCCCTCTTACTTGCACACACACACACACACACACAGCTGCAGCAGCAGCAACACCACCAACAACAGCATAACAACAGCAGCAGCTGAAGCTTCAGCAGCAGCAGCATCTTCAGCATCAGCAGCAACACTAGCAACAGCAACAGTAACAATAGCAAGCAGCAGTAGCAAGCAGGCAGCAGCAGCAGCAGTGAGCAACAGCAATAGCAACAGCAAGCAGCACAGCAGCAGCAACACACATTCTCTGTTCCTCCTCCTTCTTCTTCTCCTTCTTCCTGCATCCTAGGATCAAGTGGGGTATAATCTCTTAAAACTCAACTCCTTTCTTTGCTTGCTTGAAGTTAGTTAGCTTAAGTTAGTGTTTAGTGTGTTTTTAGTGCTAGAAATGGTGATTTAAGTGGAGTTTTGGCCAAGTGAGGATTTTTATGGATTATTTTGCTTGACTAAGTGTTTTTAAGGCCATGTAAACTAAGTCTTGTCCCTGACTTCACAAAAATACCATAGGGTTTCAATTTAGTGCAAATTTAACGTTTTAATGTGAATTTTAGCCTTTTTACGATCTGTTGTTGATCCGTTTGCTTCAGACAAAAACTGAGATTACTGGAGCATGTACACTAGATCTAGACCACACACGAAGCACGAGCCCCTATTTCCCAACCTGGGCCGCAAATTTGCGGCCAGAGGGGGAAGCTAGGTGCTTGGGTTTGGTCTGGGGAAGTCTGCTGTATATTTAAGGGTTTTGGCATATGCAACTTTTTATATTTTCATTTCAGTCAAAATCTGGAGCTAAATACCATATTTTAAATACTTTAACTTGCGCGACACGTGTGGTATGAGAGTGGGTTTAGTGTTTGCTGCGTGTCGCGACGTGTCAGGGTAGTTTCAGACGCGTATACACACGTTTTAGCGTATCGGATGCACACGCGTTTAGTTCGCAACGCGAGTTACTCGTTTGGTTTTAATATCGCGTTTTTGCAGGATTTTAGCTTATGGGTATTCTTTGTGTAAATTCTAGGTTCGCAGGCGGGTACGTCGGACGCCGCAAAGAAGGGGAAGCAAGTAGTCGGCTACACTTAGCACGAGACCAGGTGAGTAAATTTAACATCTACGGGGAAATCGCACGTATGGCGTTAAGCGTTAGGGCGTGATAGGATATTGTAGTCGCGTATATATTTATATGTATATTGCTCGTGCATATGTACTATTGTAGCATACCCATCTTTTGTTGCATATAGAAATGGTAGTTATATAACACCGCACTGTCACTAACTGTTCAAGCTGCACGAGCACTATTTGTATGTTACACTCACACCGTTAGTGATTGCCATGACACTCGCACTATAGGATTGCTACAAACCATACATCATTTTGATTACCGCATCATTGATGATTAGACATGACTCTGTCGCATATTGGTATATATATACATTGATATATCCATACTTGCGCACATACACACTGTATATCCATATTAGTATACATATACATTGGTACACTCATATTTGCGTATATATCCACTTGCACATCCATACCTATATATGTCACATACATGGATGATATTGGCTTTGATTTCTAGAAAATAGGGACCGCATGGGATATTTTCAAAACTGGATCCATTTTAAAGAGCGGTTTCCCTTTTTACTCTTAGTGTCATACGCCACATTGCATGGATTTACGCATTGAGTTTTGGATTCGTGTGATTTCTGGATTTGAGAACCGTGGTATTATTTTAAGAAAATATGCACTGTTTTGAAAACCCGGTTTCTCTTGATATGATATTTCGGTGCGTCCACCATGTGTTTTCTTGGTTCTGAGACGTGTGACATGTGAACCCAAATCGAGGAGCTGGATGAAGCCGATTGCGGGTATATGGTGGACCCGGTATGGTACCCCGGGGTGAGAACGGATCGCTGTACAGTAGACGGTGAGCCTGGCAGAGGGACTACTACCTACCGGTGATTGGTTGGACCTGGCGGTTATCTGGAGGATACTGACCAGAGTCGAGAGATGGATATGGGCCGACCCGTACTGCCGGGGCCGAGGGCCGATTCCGCAGACGGAGCCCGTGGGCCGATCCGGACTGACGGAGCCCGATAGATAAGGATTTGCGTGTCGCTGCTGGACACGAGTATTTCATGATGTTTTTGGGTGCCGATGTTGGGCACCCCGCTTCTATGAGATTTACAGGATTTAGGGCCGGATAGAGTGACGGTGCCTGAGTTTTTACTGGGATTTGGCTGTATTTGATGGACACCGGTATTTTTCCACGTTGATGATCCGTGTAGGCATTTTATCCCATGCTCAGCATTCATTGTTAGGCATTGCTTCCTGTAGTCGTAGTACCTGATAGAGTAATTTTGCATGATTATTGCATACCCTGCTCATCATATATAGATGTTATTAGCTTGCACTTGTTATGCATAATTGTTGCATACCCTGCTCATCATATAGATGTTATATGTTAGCACATGTTAGAGTATCGCAGTATGTGCATACTTGCGATTACCTTTATATGTTATCTACTATTCACGAGTTGGCAACTTACCCCGTTGTGCCACAGTGTTTGCAGGTTGCCCCTCAGAGTAGTTGCGGCAGGGCTACTTTCTTGTATCTTTTTGCTACGGATACCACTGCAGTTGGTGTGTGAGCTCTTTACTTCTAGGTGGGTTTTTGGCGGTATCCGTTTATTTTCCAGTTGTACACACTATTGTATCTAGTACTCTCCATCTACTATTTCATGTATTGACTTAGAGACCAGTTGTGAGGACGATATATATTATTTTGTATTCTGCTGTCGAGCTCGTGTGAGCCGACTTTATTTATGCAGCTTTATCTTCTATGATGTTTTCCACTTATATTGCTCATTTCTTCGCTACGGCGTCGTATATTATTCTTGTGGTGATTGTTTCCGCCGTTGGGCGTAAATGCTCCCGTTGGGGGATGCTTTATTCTTTTTATATGTCATTTTTACTTATATCATGTCTTGTACCCGGTTTCGGGGCTAGTTTTTACAAATGAGGTGCTGCCGAAATTTTTAAAGAAAATAACAAACTTTAATGATTCTTACTCGAGTTTTCTAAATGTTTTTAAACCAATGTTTTCAACACTCACTACTTTTAATGGTTTTGATTTCTGGGTTTCGGCTTACTTAGTCGCGTTACGCCTGTAGACGTTACGTGGTTAAGTGCCGGTTACGGGCCGAATTTCGGGTCGTGACAAAGTTGGTATCAGAGCGTAGGTTTTACCTTTCGGAGTGTAGGATGACCTTGGTATGATGGAGTAGGTAGCTGAAGCAGATTGGCGTAGCGTGTGTAAGTTCCGCGGCATACTCACGACACGGTACTCCGCCTAAGTGACCTTAGGACTTTTTGATTGAAATTCATTCGTGATTATATACATTCTTATGATTCGATTTCCGTATCCTCATCGAATCCTACTTCCTTTTCAGCCATTATGCCGCCAGAGACTTCGAGGGCGCAGAGAGCGGCTGCGAGAGCCGAGATTAGAGTTGACTCGTCTGAGACGAGGACTGACCCGGGCAGTACACCCATCGTGCCAGAGCAGACTGTTCCTCCTTCGACGGATCAGATCGCCATGCTAGGGGCCGGCATGCAGGAGATGCGCCAGATGATGGGGTCGTTAGTTGAGGCACTTCGAGCGCTGCGACCAGAGGTAGTTCCACCCGTTATGGGGATCGCGATGGTACCTACAGTACAGACAGTTGCCCCTGCAGCCACAGAGGTTATTACCGTATCGCTATCAGAGTTTATGAGGCTGAAACCTCCGGTCTTCACAGGCACCGATGCAGCCGAGGACCCACAGTCATTTATCGATAGGATGGCCCGGATATGTCGTTCACTCAGATGCTCATATGCGAGATGGGTGGAGTTCACGAGCTTTCGCCTGGAAGGTCTTGCGCAGAAATGGTGTGAGTCGGTCCAGAGGGGCAGAGCAGCAGGTCTTCCTCCTATGACCTGGACTGAGTTTGTAACGGTATTCCTTGCCCGCTTCCTTCCACAGAGTGTCAGAGATTCCAGTGTGCGCAGGTTCGAGTCTTTACGTCAGACTTCGGAGATGACAGTAGCAGAGTACGACGTACTGTTCACCGAGTTATCTGTTTATGCCCCATACTTAGTGGCCACTGAGGAGATGCGAGTCAAGAGATTTGTTCGAGGCTTGCTCACCCCACCGTTCCTTGCGATCAGCGCACATCATTGCGAGACCTATGCAGCAGCTATAGATGCAGCCTTATTAGTCGAGGAGCGCCTTGCTGAGACTTCGGTAGTTCCAAAGCCGAAGAGAGTTCGTACTGATACACCGGCACCGAGACGGCCATTTAGGCGCCGCGACAGACACTTTGTAGGTGGAAGAGACTCGGAGCGAGGCCGGTTGTTCAGCTCTTATCCCCAGGAAGGTCATCCGGCACCATCTAGATGTTTCCGATGCGGGAGTACTTATCATCGTGTGCGAGATTGTCTGGAGCCACGTGAGAGCGAGACAGCCGTACCATATGTCACGTTTCCACCTTCTTTACCCCAGAGGGCGTTGCCTATTGTACCCACTGTTGCTCCGCGTCAGACTCATGCACAGGGAGGTTGTGGTCGCGGAGGGTTTGCTCATAGAGGACGAGGTGGCCGAGGCAGAGGACAGCCAGCTGCCAGCAGAGTACAGCCAGTTGCTAGTCGGGGACCGCCAGTCGCAGGTAGAGGACAGGCATGGGTTTTCGCTTTGACGCATCAGGACGCGCAGGCGTCCAATGCAGTGGTCTCAGGTACCCTTTCTGTATGTTCTGTTGACACACACGTGTTGTTTGATCCATGATCCATGCACTCGTACGTTTCCAGACACTTCGTGCCGAGTTTGGGTAGAGAGTCTGGTTTGCTTGATCAGCCGCTTGTTGTCACCACTCCTGTGGCGAGTCGTTTATTGCTAGACACGTGTTTCGGTCTTGTGTTGTCCGTATTGGCGAGAGAGAGTTGCCTGTCGACTTGATCCTTCTTAAGATGTTGGACTTCGATGTTCTTCTGGGCATGGATTAGTTAGCCACGTGCTATGCGTCGGTGGACTGCCGCGAGAAGACAGTTTGGTTTTGTTTTCCTGGCGTGTCGGCTTTTGTTGTGCAGGGGGACCGTGGTGCCGCCCCTCACATTTTGATTTCTTCTCTTCGTGCTGGATAGCTTTTGAGGAAGGGATGTCAGGGATTTCTAGCCTATATTTGCGATACTAGAGCTACAGAGGTTCCGTTGGACCGATTCCGATTGTTAGCGAGTTCCCTGATGTTTTCCCTGACGAGCTTCCTAGGCTACCGCCTGTGCGCGACATTGTTTTCTGCATTGACTTGATTCCCGGCACGGGGCCTATTTCCATACCGCCTTATCGGATGGCCCCGGCGGAGCTTAGAGAGTTAAAGGGCCAGTTGCAAGTTTTGCTGGATAAAGGGCTTATTCGACCCAGTATGTCTCCTTGGGGTGCTCCGGTCCTGTTTGTCAAGAAGAAGGACGGCAGTTTGTGCTTGTGTATTGACTACCGCCAGCTGAACAGGGTTACCGTGCGGAACAGATATCCTTTACCGCGCATCGACGACTTGTTCGACCAGCTTCATGGTGCAGGATACTTTTGAGGATCGACTTGCGATCAGGCTGCCATCAGTTGGTGGTTCGACAGGAGGATATTCCGAGGACGGCTTTTTGCACGCGTTACGGCCACTTTGAGTTTTTGGTGATGTCGTTCGGACTCACCAATGCCCCAGCAGCATTTATGCACTTGATGAACCGTATTTTCACGCCGTATCTTGATTTGTTCATCATCGTGTTCATTGACGATATTTTGGTCTATTCCCGGAGCCGAGAGGAGCATGAGCAGCACCTGCGTATCACATTGCAGACTTTGAGGGAGCAGCAGTTGTTCGCAAAATTTTCCAAGTGCGCATTTTGGCTTGACAGCGTAGATTTCTTGGGTCACGTGATTACACGAGATGGTATCTGTGTGGACCCGAAGAAGATTGAGGCCGTTCAGCATTGGCCCAGACCGACATCAGCTATAAAGATCCGCAGCTTTCTAGGACTGGTCGGCTACTACCGACGATTTGTACAGGACTTCTCCCGTATTGCTGCACCGTTGACCGGGTTAACCCGGAAGGGAGTTCCTTTTGATTGGACGGAGGAGTGCGAGCATAGCTTTCAGCAGTTGCAGACTCGTTTGACTACGGCGCCGGTGTTATCTTTGCCTTCGGGATCGGGCGGATTTGTAGTCTATTGTGATGCTTCTCGAGTGGGGCTAGGGTGCGTATTGATGCAACATGACAGGGTGATCGCGTATGCTTCTCGGAAGCTGAAGAAACACGAACAGAACTACCCCATTCACGATTTGGAGATGGCTGTAGTGGTCTTTGCACTCAAAATCTGGCGACATTACCTATACGGCGAGTCGTGCCAGATATTCACTGATCACAAGAGCTTGAAGTATATATTTCAGCAGCGAGACCTGAATCTTAGACAACGCCATTGGATAGAGTTAGTGAAGGACTACGATTGCGAGATCTTGTATCACCCGGGCAAGGCGAATGTAGTAGAGGATGCTTTGAGTAGGAGGCCCGGGGGTAGTCTATCTTGTTTGAGCGCAGTGCAGAGGCAGTCGTCGGCAAATTGGCAGACTTTGTGCGACAGCCGAGTGCAGTTCAAGTTCACTCCGATCGGGGGACAGCTTGCGCATGTTCGTGCACACCCACAGTTGCTTGACTGTATACATGAGGCACAGTACAGTGATGACCGTTGTTCAGAGATCATGGCACAGATTGGACTGGGTAGATTTTCCGAGTTCATGATTGATGATCAGGGGATACTGCGATTTGGGACTAGACTGTGCGTACCAGATGCTGAGGGACTGCGGCGTGAGATTCTTGAGGAGGCGCATCAATCGGTGTACAGTGTTCATCCGGGTTCCACCAAGATGTACCATGATATGAGAGATGTTTACTGGTGGGACGGGATGAAGAGGGATATCACAGACTTCGTGTCGAGATGCCTGACTTGTCAGCAAGTCAAGGCCGAGCACCAGAGGCCAGCGGGAGAGCTCAGCCGTTACCCATTCCGGAGTGGAAATGGGAGCAGATTTCTATGGACTTCATTGCGGGTCTACCCAGGACTAGTCGAGGGTATAACTCCATCTGGGTGATCGTGGATCGATTGACGAAAGCGGCTTACTTCCTGCCGGTGAAGACTACTTTCGGATTTACTTAGTATGCCCAGATATACATCGACGAGATCGTACGACTACATGGACTCCCGACATGTATCGTGTCCGACCGAGGCACCCAGTTTACCAGCCGCCTATGGCAGAGGCTTCAGGAGGCTTTGGGTACCCGCTTGAGTTTCAGCATAGCGTTTCATCCGCAGACCGACGGCCAGTCAGAGATGACTATTCAGACTCTCGAGGACATCCTCCGAGCGTGCGTTTTAGACTTTGGTGGTAGCTAGGATCATCATTTACCCTTGGTGGAGTTCTCCTACAAAAATAGTTTCCAGGATACTATTCAGATGGCACCTTTCGAGGCCTTGTATGGGAGGAGATGTAGATCGCCCGTCTGTTGGACAGAGCTCAGTGAGAGCAGTATTTTGGGGCCGCAGATCGTACAGGAGACGACCGAGAAGATACAGTTGATTCGAGATAGGACGAGGACGGCTCAGAGCAGGCAGAAATCGTATGCTGACATACGCCACTGCAGATTAGAGTTCGCTGTTGGCGATCCCGTTTTTCTGAGGGTCTCCTCAATGAAGGGCGTGATGAGATTTGGGCGGAAAGGGAAGCTTAGCCCCAGATTTATAGGTCCCTTCGAGATCCTCGAGTGTGTGGGAGCAGTGGCATATAGTTTGGCTCTTCCACCCGACTTCCAGGATGTTCACCCCGTATTCCACGTGTCGATACTTCGAGATACTTGCATGACCCTTCTCACATGATTCAGCATCAGACCGTTCTGCTCGAGCGCGATCTTTCGTTCACCGAGCTGCCAGTAGTGATATTGGACCGGCAGGTGAAGAAACTTCGATCAAAGGTCTTGCCATCTGTGAAGGTTCTTTGGCGCAGCCCGAATGGTGAAGAGATCACTTGGGAGGCCGAGGGCGAGATGCGAAAGAAATTCTCTCATCTCTTTGAAGGTATGCGTAGCTATATTTTTAAATTCGGGGACGAATTTCTTTAAGGGGGAAGATTGTAACACCTTAGATTGTGATTAGAGGCTAGTTATACTCTAATGTATGGTTTTTAGTAAAAAGTTTACCAAAACGAATTTCAAATATTTTATCAAAATTAATGAATATTTTATTAGAATTTTATTAGGCTTGCACACACATGTGCATGTAAAGTAGGGTTAAATTAGGGTTAAACCATGTTTAGCAACCATGGTGGACTAACCCATTTTATTAAGCTAATTTGAAATTGTTAAGTGTTAGTTTTTTTTTAAAATTTAACTTTGTGGGTTGACTTGGGTAGGGGAGAGAGAGAGGGCATGATGGCTTGTGCCATGCTTGCAATTAATGAGGAGAGAGAGGGGGGGTTTGACTCTCATACCTCTCATTCTTTTTCAAACACTCACACTCTCTTTCTCACATCTCTCTCCATCTCACTTACACACACACACACACAACTGCAGCAGCAGCAACACCAACAACTGTAGGGTTAGTAGGCACTCTAACAAGGGTTAAGGAAGCATCAAACACGCCCGTTTAAAATTTTAGCCGTGCCGAATAACCCTAAACAAGATCGTTGCTAGAAAATTAGGGTTTCATATGCAAGTAAACTATGTTTACAACTAAGTGAATACGAAATACAACCTTTGTAGATCGGTCCTTCACTTCTATAGCTCCTTGTTGAAGTCCCTTCGCTGCGATCGTGGTTCTCCCGGACCCTTGCATGGCTTCACGAGGCGAAAGACGCGTCCTTGCATGAAGTCTTCGAGGCCGAAGATGATCTACGTCGAGGGGATGCCAACTCAAGCTTTTACTTCACTAACTTGAGAATTAGTGAAGCAAACACCCTAAACTAAAGTGCTAGTCTAGTAGAGGATGGAGAAATAGAAAGTGGGTTCTCTTTAGAATTTTATTTCTCACAATCTTTCTCACTTTGGATCAAACCCTAGCAAGCTTTTCTCTTGAACAAAGAAGAAGAAGATGAACAAAAGAAAGAGATGAGGATAATGATCAAGTGAGAAAGCTAACCATGGTGAGTGAGTATCATATACTAACTCTTGTAGAGACTTAACCCATGGCTAATCCTTATGGTTGGGTTAAGAAATATCCATAGTAAAAAAAATTTAGTGGAATTAGTCAATGCTTCCATAAGCTTCCACAAGCTTCAAGCATTTAGCTAATCCTCCACTAATTTTGAAATTACTTTGAATATTAAAATCCAACATAAATAAATACCATGGTGCAAGTATCATACACCCTAGTCATGTGTATCATCAACCATGATACAAGAAAAGAAAACACAATTTTAATATATATCACATATATATCAAAGTTGTGTACATGTGAGAAAAACCTAAAGTGAACAAGTGTTAGTTAATGTAAACTAGTATATCAAATATACAATTATACAATAAATTATTAAATCAACACTTGACTTAATAATCCGGTCATATCATATATAACCGACTAACATCCAATTTATCGACTTATCGAATCAACACTTGATTCGATAACCCGGCTATATCATATATAACCGACCGATACAAAAAGTCGCGAGAATAGAATACGGTATCACATACACGTATTATTCTCGGTCCCGCACATATCACATACGTGCTCCTATTTCGTTTTTCCTGAGCTAGTAAAACCTCTGTGTAGGACTCTAAAGACTCGTCAATACGCCGGCAGTAGGTGATGATCAAATCAAGCACCCACAAGCCGTCAGCGGTACTAGCTGTACGTAAAGGCTACCCGAGTATTGAGCGATCAGAAGATCAGCAAGAAAGCCCGCTCCAACTCCTGTAAAAGCCTGCCGGTAACACTTCCTGTACAGTCCGGTCTCCTCGTCTGATATGTCGCATATCAAGTCTAGGGGTGGTAAACGTCAGACCCCAATAACCGATAAGTCATGCCGATGTGAGGCTCATAACGGGTCGAGAAACTACTAACACTTACCAGTAAATCTCTATATCAGCCCTGGCCAGGGACTTCCCTGTTATGGCCAATCGAGCACAGCGCAACATCAACCCCCAATACCGGGAGAGACGAAACCCCTCCTATCGCTCATTGCCTCCATGTGACTCGGGACTGTACCCAAAAACCACCGTTTTGCACGCCCTCATGGACGTGGTAAGGTGGAAATCAAAGCACAGTGGGAATCACACAAGACTCTATGACGATCTCGGGTCTACAGACTAACCTGCACAACTGTCACCAGAGAACTGCCATCTGACGTGAGGTATAATACCATCTGGGAGTTCTCGGCGAGTCCGTCCAGTGTACCCAGTCTCCACTGAGCACCCGTATACCATCTCTGATGTTAAACACCAATGGATATGGGATCATCCATCGCCCATCTCATGGGTCGAGAAGCGTATACGCTAGTCTACACTGGTATATCGATGCCCCGTCTCGATACACCCACGACTAGGGACCTTGAAGGATGTACTTATGGACTACCATGTCCCCACTAGTATGATCCGCATCATAGTCCAAGTAGTCAAGTACACATCCTAAGGGCTTTACCAACATGTAACTATAAGACGGTATAAAGAGACATGTATACATGTTAAGATAAAGAGCAACCAGATAGCATACTATCATGTAGAGCAAGAAAGTCCTCTCTATATATGTCCAAGCATCCAATATAATATACATCATCTGTACAATACTGGCCTTTAGGGCATACATACAACTAACAACAACAACAACATAACAACAGCAGCAGCTGAAGCAACAGCAGCAGCACCAGCTTCAGCATCAACAGCATCATCAGCATCTGCAGCAGCAGCAGCAACAGCAACACTAACAACTGCAACAGCAACAATAGCAAGCAGCAGCAGCAAGCAGGCAGCGGCAGCAGCAGTAAGCAACAGCAACAGCAACAGCAAGCAGCACAGCAGCAGCATCACACATTCTCTGTTCCTCCTCCTTCTTCTTCTCCTTCTTCCTGCATCCTAGGATCAAGTGGGGTATAATCTCTTAAAACTCAACTCCTTTCTTTTCTTTCTTGAAGTTAGTTAGCTTAAGTTAGTGTTTAGTGTGTTTTTAGTGCTAGAAATGGTGATTTAAGTGGAGTTTTGGCCAAGTGAGGATTTTTATGGATTATTTAGCTTGACTAAGTGTTTTTAAGGCCATGTAAACTAAGTCTTGCCCCTGACTTCACTAAAATACCATAGGAATTCAATTTAGTGCAAATTTAACGTTTTAATGTAAATTTTAGCCTTTTTACGATCTGCTGTTGATCCGTTTGCTTCAGACAAAAACTGAGATTACTGGAGCATGTACACTAGATCTAGACTACACACACGAATCACGAGCCCCTATTTCCCAACCTGGAGTATTGGATGCTCAATGGATGGAACCACTCCAAGTTCAGTAATGAACTTCGTGATCCAGACAGCCTCTTTGGCAGCATCGTTGGCAGCGATGTATTCAGCCTCCATCGTCAAGTCTGCCACGGTTTCCTGCTTGGAACTATTCCAGCTAACCGCCCCTCCGTAAAGGGTAAAGACAAATCCCGACTGCGACTTAAAGTCGTCCTTATTACTCTGGAAGCTCGAATCGGTAAAGGACTCCACTTGGAGTTCTCCGTTACCATACACCAAGAGCATCTCTTTAGTCCTTCGCAAGTACTTGAGAATGCTCTTCACAGCTGTCCAGTGACTCTCTCCAGGATCAGCTTGATACCTACTCACTACACTTAGTGAGTATGCTACATCGGGTCTGGTACATAGCATCGCGTACATGATAGAGCCTACAGCCGAAGCATAGGGTATCCCTTGCATGCGAGATCTCTCCAAATCAGTCTTGGGAGACATCTCTTTGGAGAGAGTGAGCCCTGAGATCGTGGATAAAAACCCACGTTTGGACTCTTCCATACTAAACCTCTTTAGTATGGTGTCAATGTACCTAGATTGGGACAATCCCAATATCCTTTTAGATCTATCTCTATAGATCATAATTCCTAATATGCAAGAGGCATCACCAAGATCTTTCATTGAGAATCTTTGTGATAAGAAGAGCTTTACCGATTGCAGCATAGGAATGTCATTTCCTATTAAGAGTATGTCGTCCACGTACAATACGAGGAAGACAACCTTACTCTCTGCCACCTTCTTGTAGATACAAGGTTCATCTACGTTTTTGACGAAATCAAACTCTTTGATAACGATGTCAAAGCAGTTGTTACAACTCCGCGACGCTTGCTTTAATCCATAAATGGATTTAAGCAACTTGCACACCTTCCCGCTGCTCCCACTATCTACGAAGCCCTCTGGCTGAGTCATTTACACACACTCTTCTAAATCACCGTTTAGAAATGCGGTCTTAACATCCATTTGCCAGATTTCGTAGTCATGATATGCAGCGATGGCAAGCATGATCCGATGGATTTAAGCATAGCCACTGGAGAAAAGGTTTCGTCATAGTCCACACCTGGTCTTTGACGAAAACCCTTTGCAACAAGTCTAGCTTTGAAAGTCTCCACTTTCCCATCTACACCAAGTTTTTTCTTGAAGATCCACTTGCTTCCAATGGGTTTTACCCCTTCAGGAGCATCTTCCAAAGTCCATACTTTGTTGGTGTACATGGATTCCATCTCGGACCGCATTGCATCCAGCCATTTCACTGAGTCCCCACTTGTGATGGCCTGCTCGAAACTAGTTGGGTCATCATCAACCATGATGCAATCCTCGCTTCCACCATCCATGAGAAAACCGTAGTATCTCTCAGGTGGGTGAGGAACCCTACTAAATCGGCGGAGAGGCTGAGGTTCGTTGGGAACTACCGAATCCTCCGGTTCCACTAAATCTTCAGTTCGAGTTTGTGTAGCCGGAATTTCTTCCAGTTCTACCTGGTCGCCACTAATTTCTTTTGTAAGAAATTACTTCTCTAAAAAGGTGGCATGTCGAGAAACAAACACTTTTTGTTCCTCAGTATGGTAGAAAAGATATCCATGTGAATGTTTGGGATATCCCACAAACTTGTATAGAACTGACCGTGCCTCGAGTTTGTCCGGATTTTGTGTTTTGACTTAGGCCGGACAACCCCATATCTTAACTCGTTTAAGACATGGTCTTTTCCCACTCCATATCTCATATGGTGTGGTAGGTACAGATTTAGATGGAACTTGATTCAATAGGTATGCTGCTGTCTCCAGCGCATACCCCCAGAAGGAAATAGGTAACTCAGCTGTGCTCATCATAGAGCGTACCATATCTAATAGGGTGCGGTTCCTCCGTTCAGATACACCGTTGTGCTGTGGTGTATATGGAGGAGTCAGCTGAGAGAGAATCCCATTCTCTTTTAGGAAGTCCAGGAATTCATTGCCCAAGTATTCACCTCCTCGATTAGATCGAAGGATTTTAATACTTTTTCCGGTTTGGTTCTCGACTTCTTGTTTATATTCTCTAAATTTCTCAATAGCTTCTGATTTGTGTTTCATCAGGAACACATATCCGAATCTAGAGAGATCGTCAGTGAATGTAATGAAGTACGCAGAACCATTACTGGCATGTATAGACATGGGGCCGCATACATCACTATGTACCAGTTCCAAGAGTTCCGTAACTCTCTCTTCGTGTCCCGTAAACGGAGTTCTGGTCATCTTGCCTTTGAGACAAGACTGGCAAGTGTCATAAGATGAAAATTCAAATGGATTCAAATATCCATCTTTATGCAACTTAGCTAGTCGTGTCGCATTGATGTGACCCAGTCTACAATGCCACAAGAAGGATTCGTTCATTTCTGAACTCTTCCTCTTGTTTGTGTTTGTTATGCTCAGAACTGTTGATTGATTTAGAACATAAATGCCATTGCACATCGTGTCTGATCCAACCAACTTTTGGTTTAGAAAAATTATCATAACATTATCCTGTAATACAAAATTATATCTCTCTTTACTCAACAAAGAAACCGATATAATGTTGCATATCAGGTTCTGCATGTAATAGCATTCGTTCAGAATCAATGTATTACCAGTTGGCAATACAAGGTGATATTCCCCGACGGTTTTAGCTGCAACAATTGCACCATTTCCAACCCTTATGTCTTTATCACCTTCTCCAAGTTCTCTACCTTTCCTAAGCCTATGTAACTAATTACATATATGGGATCCTGACCCGGTATCTAATACCCAGGACGTAGAGGAAATGGAGAAACAGTTTTCTGTAACGAACACACCCGAAGAAAATGCATCAACATGTACTTTCTTCATTCGGGTGGCATGGGAATCCTGGTATTCCCATATATCCTGTTCAGTCTTATAACTCTTATAAGAAAGAACGGAACCAACGTTCCCCAGCATAGTATAACATGCGGGTTCGGTCAATACATCCATATTATTATCTTGATTAAGGCATGATATGGTCGCTACCTGGAGATAGAGAGAAGAAAACACTTTAGCGTATGCTCTTGCAAGATCAGATTGGTTATTATTTTATCTAATCAGGATGGCTCCCACTGTTTTTATCAAATCTTCCTTCAAACCCTAAAAGGAAAGACTAGCCGGGATTAATTACACCCTACAATTTCGCCAATCTTTCAGCCAGGCCAGTGTCGGTACTTTGAGGGAGGTTCCCCGTGCTTTCGCACGGACCTAATTAAAGTAAACCTCGTTTTTCCAGAGGCGTAACCCCGTTGACACCTTTCTAGACACCTACTTGATCGGCTAATTGTCCTGTGTAAAACTCTTCCAGGAGTAACAATTACTCGCAGTGGGTATCGGGATCCAACTATCTCATAGAAGGTATGCAATCTCATTGCAAATTTCAACACTTGAAATTCCCGATAATATTTTGCCCCTAACCCCTATGACCTTGACAAAGGCCAACAAATCATAGGATGCTAGTCAAGTTCTACCCGTCATTTCTTGATTGAATCAAACCCACCCGCACGACCCTTGAGAAAGGCCAACAAGGTCGTACGACTACCCCAAAACAATCTGCATCATATGCATAAGCAGATAAGAACCATTCAGCTACCGCACACTACGCCTTGACAAAGGCCAACAAACGCAGCACGAATACTAAACAGTTCTTAACTGAAATGACGGAGGGCTACGACAGGTTTTTCTGAAAACCTATTGCGTAATGAACTTGATATCGTTGCAGAATCATGTGAATTTTGAAATGGAGTGATTTTGAGGCTTTTATTAGTTTTGCTAAAGAGGTCACTCCCGGTGAAGGGATCTCGGCTCTTTCCTTATGGAATAAGGTGCAGGATATATCATATACATCACTATGCAAAGCAAAACTCCAAAAGCAATCAAAAGCAAACCGAGCGTTGTAGCATCTGCCAGTTTTGCTAAAGAGGTCACTCCCGGTGAAGGGATCTCGGCTCTTTCCTCATCGAATAAGGTGCGGGATATATCATATATATCACTATGCAAAGCAAAACTGTAGCTACCCTTTTTGAAAAATTTGATTCTACAACATCTTTTAGGTTTCTTTTCTTTCATTAATCACATTAATGAAGCCCCATCATTAAAGTCACCTAAACATCACAGATAAATACGACGTACGCTTATACCATCAGCATTCGCCTCGATGTCCCCTTGTGCACCGTTAGGTTAGGTAACTAACGGCAGAGCGGGGCAGGGCTAGCGCAGGTGTAAAACATAAGTAACATCTATATAATATATCATATATACTATATACAGTATTTATCACAGCACATCAAATGATCACATCACAGGTATCGCAGCAGAAGAAACATATGAAACATTGGATATACTAGGACGTCCGTGTTTTATTTTGAGCCTCTATAAAACACGGATTCCACGGTCGCGATGAATAGCCAAACCCACACCCTAGACCCCTACGAGAGCGGCAAGCAACCCTACCAATTCTAGAGTTAGGAGACCCGGACTCGACTCCTCGAGTTGGTCTCCCACAGGACTCCAGAACCCGGTTACTTGTGCCCTCCTCCTTGGGTCTATCCTAGTGCGGAAAAGTAAATAATATACAAAAGGTGACATCAACCTCATCCCGAAAGTGCCCCAATAAAAGAATATTACATACATTTAATTTTACATGAATGAAAATAAAAACTCTCATCTCACATAAAACCCCCCGGCTATTCAGAACGCGACGATCCAATATAACATATCCAACAACACATAACATCACATGTCATCAACGTAAGTAAATATGCGCATCCCAATTATCGTTGACATATGGCAACGAAACCGGCGATTTCACATATTACACTTACGGTCGCAGAAAAGAAAGTGTAAAACTACAACATTTGGAATCCACAATCTCTTTAGACATCGTAAATCCGAAATATCACATACTTCGCATTTCATGCCCAACTGTATGAATTCCACATATTTTATCACACTCCAGATAAATAGACAGTATTAAACTTTCCGATCGAATAATCAAATACCCAAGATTTCCTTAATAGCTCAACACTTGAGCGGAGTTCAAAAATTCCAGAATATGCCACAGTAGCAACGGTCCAGCCGTAGAAGGGTCAAGCCAACGCCTCACATGTGGCACGCCGTACTGCCTCAAACCCTAAGGTTCAAAAGGCAGTTCAAGACAGTCATATAATCGAGTTAAGGTTTGTTGTCTTCTAGAGGGTCCATCGCGTCACATGCACGTTTTTCCGAAAGATTTAAACCCGAGAAAAATTCAACACTTGAATGTTTTTCGTGCCGGGAAAAATTGAGTTAATGATATCCGTTCGAATATTTTAATACTTTCTAAATTATCCGGAATAACAAAACAAAATTAAATTCTCTGATCGAATCGACGATTAGAAAATAAACCCCAAAATACTCAACACTTGAGTCAGATTAAAAATACCCAGAAAATATAAATCACAGAAATAGAAATAACAGTGTAAAAACGAGTACATATGTCCCCTGTACTGCCGTGGTTCCGCGGCCCAAGCGCGGTACGGCCGCGGTTCCGCGGCAGTTTGGACATATTATGTGTTCCTTTTTCACCACAATTCTTAGAAAACCCTGCTGAATTTTTTAGGTATTTATAATACTGAAAATACACAGTTTTGAAAAAATGTATAGAGAGGGGGTTAACTTTGACGTATTCGGGTTCGTTCGGAGTTTTAACTTTGTTAACACATCGCCTAATGCTCTAGCTAGGCTCTGATACTACTGTAGGGTTACTAGGCACTCTAACAAGGGTTAAGGAAGCATCAAACATACCCGTTTAAAATTTTAGCCGTGCCGAATAACCATAAACAAGATCGTTGCTAGAAAATTAGGGTTTCATATGCAAGTAAACTATGTTTACAACTAAGTGAATACGAAATACAACCTTTGTAGATCAGTCCTTCACTTCTATAGCTCCTTGTTGAAGTCCCTTCGCTGCGATCGTGGTTCTCCCGGACCCTTGCATGGCTTCATGAGGCGAAAGACGCGTCATTGCTTGAAGTCTTCGAGGCCGAAGATGATCTACGTCGAGGGGATGCCAACTCAAGCTTCTACTTCACTAACTTGAGAATTAGTGAAGCAAACACCCTAAACTAAAGTGCTAGTCTAGTAGAGGATGGAGAAATAGGAAGTGGGTTCTCTTTAGAATTTTATTTCTCACAATCTTTCTCACTTTGGATCAAACCCTAGCAAGCTTTTCTTTTGAACAAAGAAATGAACAAAAGAAAGAGATGAGGATAATGATCAAGTGAGAAAGCTAACCATGGTGAGTGAGTATCATATACTAACTCTTGTAGAGACTTAACCCATGGCTAATCCTTATGGTTGGGTTAAGAAATATCCATAGTAAAAACAAATTTAGTGGAATTAGTCAATGCTTCCATAAGCTTCCACAAGCTTCAAGCATTTAGCTAATCCTCTACTAATTTTGTAATTAGTTTGAATATTAAAATCCAACATAAATAAATAGCATGGTGCAAGTCTCATACACCCTAGTCATGTGTATCATCAACCATGATACAATAAAAGAAAACACAATTTTAATATATATCACATATATATCAAAGTTGTGTACATGTGAGAAAAACCTAAAGTGAACAAGTGTTAGTTAATGTAAACTAGTATATCAAATATACAATTATACAATAAATTATTAAATCAACACTTGACTTAATAATCCGGTCATATCACATATAACCGACTAACATCCAATTTATCGACTTATCGAATCAACACTTGATTCGATAACCCGGCTATATCATATATAACCGACCGATACAAAAAGTCGCGAGAATAGAATACGGTATCACATACACGTATTATTCTCGGTCCCCGCACATATCACATACGTGCTCCTATTTCGTTTTGCCTGAGCTAGTAAAACCTCTGTGTAGGACTCTAAAGACTCGTCAATACGCCGACAATAGATGATGATCACATCAAGCACCCACAAGCCATTAGCGGTACTAGCTGTACGTAACGGCTACCCGGGTATTGAGCGATCAGAAGATCAGCAAGCAAGCCCGCTCCAACTCCTGTAAAAGCCTGCCGGTAACACTTCCCGTACAGTCCGGTCTCCTCGTCTGATATGTCGCATATCAAGTCTAGGGGTGGTAAACGTCAGACCCCAATAACCGATAAGTCGTGCCGATGTGAGGCTCATAACGGGCCGAGAAACTACTGGTAACACTTACCAGTAAATCTCTATATCAGCCCTTGCCAGGGACTTCCCTGTTATGGCCAATCGAGCACAGCGCAACATCAACCCCCAATACCGGGAGAGACGAAACCCCTCCTATCGCTCATTGCCTCCATGTGACTCGGGACTGTACCCAAAAACCACCGTTTTGCACGCCCTCATGGACGTGGTAAGGGGGAAATCAAAGCACAGAGGGAATCACACAAGACTCTATGACGATCTCGGGTCTACAGACTAACCTGCAAAACAGTCACCAGAGAACTGCCATCTGACGTGAGGTATAATACCATCTGGGAGTTCTCGGCGAGTCCATCCAGTGTACCCAGTCTCTACTGAGCACCCGTATACCATCTCTGATGTCAAACACCAATGGATATGGGATCATCCATCGCCCATCTCATGGGTCGAGAAGCGTATACGCTAGTCTACACTGGTATATCGATGCCCCGTCTCGATACACCCACGACTAGGGACCTTGAAGGATGTACTTATCGACTACCATGTCCCCACTAGTATGATCCGCATCATAGTTGTAGCGTCTTGAAAAGTCGTCTTGGTGTTTTCCTGAAATTCGGTGAAAATTCGGTATTTTTCCGAAAACCGTCTTTCTTGTTATTTTGCAGTTTAGGGCTAATTATACCTAAAATGGATAGGTAATTGCTTGTTTTTAGTAGCTAATGAGTTACTTATGAAATTCTGGTCGTTTAAAAAATTTCCCTAATTTTTCAAATTTTTTTATATTATTTTAAGCCGGTAAGAAAATACATTAAATTAGCGATAAATACAAATTTTTCCGGGCTAATTTTAATCTCTAAAAATTTGTTAAAAATCTGAAAAGTCGTCTTGGTGTTTTCCTGAAATTCGGTGAAAATTCGGTATTTTTCCGAAAACCGTCTTTCTTGTTATTTTGCAGTTTAGGGCTAATTATACCTAAAATGGATAGGTAATTGCTTGTTTTTAGTAGCTAATGAGTTACTTATGAAATTCTGGTCGTTTAAAAAATTTCCCTAATTTTTCAATTTTTTTTATATTATTTTAAGCCGGTAAGAAAATAAATTAAATTAGCGATAAATACAAATTTTTCCGGGCTAATTTTAATCTCTAAAATTATGATAATTAAAATCTAGTGGTAACATAAATTTTTAGTAATTCATTTTGTTTTTTAACAAATTTTTATGATATGAAACGAATTTATTGAATTTTGAGCTAAAACTTGCAATTTTTGACTTGTAGGGGGCCTTTTTGCATAAAATTTCTTTTGTAAAACCCCTCTCTCTTTTTCCTCAGCTCTAGGACAGCCCCACCTTGTGCAAGTCCAGAAATTTCTGGCCTCATTTCCTTGGTTGCTTTCTTGAGTTGATTTAGTAGTTTATGGCTTTATTTTAAATATAATGGATAAGGTATGGTGCATTTGACTTTGGAGACTTGACCATTGACTTTCCCACTCACCCACACCCCTCCCCCATGCCCTCCTCTGGCCGAAACCTGCACACTCCTCTTCTTCATCTCTTTTCTTTTCATTTTTCTTCAATTTCTTCAAGAAAACACATCAAAATCCACACTTTATTCAAAAATCCAAACAAAATCCTTATGCTATCATTATCCTTAGCCATTCTTGCTTGAATCTTGGTGCTTGAGGCCATCACTTGGAGCAAATTTATTCTTGCTAGATCCCAAATTGAGGTATAATTCTCATCAAGTTACCTTCTTTTGCTAAATTCCTTTAATTGTATGGTTTAGTGTTAAAAGTTAGCAAATTTCTAATCTTGTTTTCTTTAAAAAAAAAGAGTAGTTTGTTTAAACTAGGGTTTTGAAGCCATGATAATTAATTAAGTTGTTTTATAGTTAATCTAGTTGTTAATTAACTAATCTATATGGTTACCTTGTTATGTAGTCTTCAATTTTGCTAATTTAGTTAACTTTAAAAGTTTGATTTTAGTTGTAATTGTTGTTTTAGGAAAATCTAGAAAGGGTTATGTATGGAAAATGAGTTGAATTAGGGTTTAGAAATCCATTATTAGGTTAATTAATTTACTTTGCTATCTAGTATTTTGCTAACCTAAATCTAGAAGGTTAACTTGCTAATTGGGTTTGAAATTAGTGTTAGTTAAGTTTTTCTAGTATGGATTTTGATTTGCAATTGCTTTTGAGAAAAATCAAGAAAGGGTTGGTTGTGGAATTTAGGTTTTGGAGCATGGTTAATGTGTTGAAATTTTGTGTAGTGGTTATCTAATGGTGTGACTTGGGTGATTATGCTAAATTGTAGTCGTTTTGTCGCAAATTGACGATTTTTGCACCGATTTTGGAATGCAAATGCTTACTAGTTTTGTTATAAAATTTATGTGATGAATTATTTTTGATATCTTGATGATTGTAATGGCTTATCCTACGACTTTTAGGATGAGTGAGTGCGGATTTTTGGGTAGTCGGGTTTTAGTTTTGCCGGGCGACCAAATCGGCGTTTTTTTTGGCAGTTTTTGCGATTTTCGCATGTGTTCCGCGCACTTTGTGCACGTTGTACCTAGCTAGCGAACTTTAGTAGTTTCGTTAGGGTTTTGCGTCGTTCTTGATACGTAACCTTATGTTTGGTATTGATGTAAATTCCAGGTTCGGTCGCGGAGACGTCAGACGCGGCGCGGAAGGGAAAGGCGGTGATTGGACACAGCTAGCCAGGGATTCCGGTGAGTAGATGTAACATCTACGGGGGACTATCGTTGGATGGCGCAAGCCGTCCGATAGTTTTAGTAACCTACAAGATCCTTAGTAATGTTAGTAATTAGGGGTGAAATACTTAATTGACTATTTGCTGCATCCATGCATTATATTGACATACCTATACGAAACCATTTTATAGGACACCTGCACCATTGCCAGGGTTTTTATATGCAGCACGAGCACTATTCATGCTTACACACACACCCTGGTAATTGCCATGCCACCACCACACTAGATAACCTTTAAATTTAAACCTTTTACTAATTGATACTTAAACTTGTGCTATTGCCTTTAATTCCTTAAAATGAAACCGTAGGATTGCTATTCATGTGCATGTACTTCATCATATTAATTGTTCATGCTTAATACATTAATCACACATCGCAACTTGATTATTGATACCATTTGCATTCATTATCATTGATATATGCACTTATGAGGATTTCTTGAGATTTTATGATATTGCTGGATTTCGGGGGAAAGCCGCAAGATTTCTAAACTTATTATATTTTTAAAATATGTAAATTGCGGTTTTCTAGTGATGTAAGTGTCGTCCACCATGAGTTTGCTGTGGTTTTGGAAATCCGTGTCGAGGAGTGGAGGAACCGGCACGGGTACATGGTGGGCCCGGTAAGGTACCCCGGGCAAGAGGAATGTGGTGTTGACGTTGAGCCTGGCAGGGGACGGATTACCTACCGGTGACTTCATTGGGCACGGCGGATATCCAGAGGATACCGACCGGGGCCGCGAGGGGATGAGATATTGATATTGAGATGGGTCAGCCGGATGGCTGAGGCCAGAGACACTATGACATGGTTTTATGAGATTTGAGACAGCTTTTAGGTGTCGTTGCTGGACACCGGTTCTCGTCGATTTCTTTGAGTATTATGCTGGCATTCTAAAAGAGTTTCAAAAAACAAAAAGAGATAAAATGTTTCTTATATATACCTATTGAGACCTCAGATATTCATGTTGCATACATATCAGTACACTGATGTTGTATACACACCTGCTAGTGCATCCAGACATACCTGTATTATAGATGCTAGGATGCTTGTGTGCATGCATACGATAGCCTTTGTAGGTGTTATTTATTACTCACGAGTTGGCAACTCACCCCCGTTGTGCCACAGTCTTTTGCAGGTCCGCTCCGTCAGTTCAGTAGCGGCGGGCGCACTTGTTCTTTTGCCTCTTTTGCCTGAGCTCGAGATTTGCTCATAGGTGGGTTATGTTATTATTTTTGTACCACCTTGTATATTCTTGTATCTAGTGTACTCCATCTACTGTTTCTACCAGTTTTATTGTATATTGACCTAGAGATGAGACTGTGAGGTTTGTGGACTTTATGCTGTATTTTGGGGTCGAGCTCACTTGAGTCGACATGATGTTTTCTTATGCTTTATTATGATTATTATGCTTGTTGTCATTTATATTGCGTGGGATTTGTGACCGCCTTGTGGCGAAGAGCTAGCTCCCGCTTGGGGATGCCCTATTTTGTTGGATTCATGTATATTTTTGTTGTACCCAGTTTGGGGGCCAGTATTTACAAAGGAGACTCTGCCGAAATTTTCGGAAAAATTGGTATTGTTTTTAAAAAGGGTTTTACATGACTTATTTGATAACTTGCTCTCAAATGTTTGGGTTTTCTTCACTCTTTTGCTTATTTGGTTTTGTTTTCTGGGCTTTGGCTTACTTATTTTACGGACGTCTTTAGACGTTTCGTAAACTTAAGTGCCAGTCACGTTCCGTACCCTGCGGGTCGTGACAAAGTTGGTATCAGAACGATAGGTTTTACCTTTGTGAGTGTAGGATGACCCTTGGTAGATGGAGTAAGTGACTCAAGCAGGGTAACGTAGCGTGCGTATGTCCGCGGCATACTTGCGATACGGTACTCCGCCTAAGTGACTTTAGGATATACTTGCTTGAAAATTCCTTCTTCAATTCCGTGTATCCTATGATCCTTTTGCACTGTCCTTACCAACCGTTTTCCTGTAACAGCCACTATGCCGCCGAAGGCTACGAGGGCACAGAGGGCTGCCGCCAGAGACGAGATTCGAGCTGGCTCGTCCGAGACTAGGACTGAGCAGGGTGGTATGCCTACGCCGCAGGGACAGACCGATCCACCTTCCCCAGGCCGTATGGATAGGCTCGAGACTGGTATGGAGGAGTTGCGACAGATGATGGGAGGCATGCAGGAGCTACGTCAGATGGTAGGATCCTAGTTGCAGCCAGTCGTACACCGAGGCCGGATGACGTACCTACTACATCACAGACGACCATGATACCTGCTCCTACTACTACCACCGTGGCCATTCCGGTTTCACTACAAGATTTCATGAGGCTGAGACCTCCAGTATTCACCGGCACCGAGACAGCGGAGGACCCACAGACGTTCCTTGACAGTTTAGCCAGGATCTGCCGTTCGCTGAGATGTTCGGATGATCGATGGGTAGAGCTTGCGAGTTTCCGACTAGAGGGTCTCGCACAGACATGGTGGGAGTCAGTTTTGAGAGGTCGAGCTGCAGGTCTACCGCCTATGACTTGGGTCGAGTTTACAGCGGTCTTTCTAGCCCGTTTCCTTCAAGAGAGCGTTCGTGACGCCAGAGCTCGTAGCTTCGAGGCCTTAGTCAAGACACCTGGGATGAAGGTGTCTTAGTATGATATCCAGTTTACACAGTTATCCCGATATGCTCAGTATTTGGTGGATACCGAGGAGAAGATGGTGAAGAGGTTCGTACAGGGACTTGATGCCCAGCTATATCTTGCCATTGGCGCCCAGCACTACGACACTTATTCAGCTGCTATGGATACGGCATTGCGGATGGAGGCACGCATATCACGGACTTCGGCCGTTTCTGGGCCGAAGAGGATTCGCACCGATGTACCGTCTCCGAGGCAGCGCGCCAGATTCTTTCCGAGAGATAGGCCTGGCAGAGGATTTGGACGGGGACAGTTATATGGTTCTTATTCCCAGGGGCAGCAGCCGTCGCCAGGGTGTTTTGGGTGCGGGAGTTTGCACCATCTTGTCAGAGACTGTCCGGCGAGACGACAGGGAGCACCGACAGTTCCGCATGTGACCCTACCACCATCACCACCCCCTCCTCAGAGAGCCCTACTTCCTACCCCAGGCGATGCTCCACGCCAGTTAGGTGCACCGAGAGGCCGTGGACGCGGCGGTCCTGTTCAGAGTGGACGAGGAGGCAGAGGCCGAGGTCGAGGTCAGCCCGCTATCGGTGGAGGACAGGCCCGAGTTTTTGCTTTGACACCGCAGGATGCGCAGGCATCTAATGCCGTTGTGACAGGTACCTTGCCAGTTTGTTCTTTCGACGCACGGGTATTATTCGACCCAGGTTCCACACATTCGTACGTATCTACACACTTTGCACCGATGTTGGGCCGTGAGTCGTCGTCGTTAGATCAGCCGCTTGTTGTTGTTACTCCGGTAGGCGAGTCGTTTGTCGCTCGGGTTGTATTTCGTTTGTGTTCCGTTCGTATCGGGGAGAGGGATTCATCAGTTGATTTGATACTCCTCGATATGTTGGACTTTGATGTGCTTCTGGGCATGGATTAGCTAGCCACTTGTTATGCTTCGGTGGACTGCCGTGAGAAGGCAGTCAGATTTAGCTTTCCGGGAGAGCCAGTCCTTGTTATTCAGGGAGACCGCAGTGTCACCCTTCCCAGCTTAATTTCGTCTCTTCGCGCTGGTCAACTCTTGCGGAAGGGGTGTCAGGGATTCTTAGCGTCTATTTGTGATACTCGAGCTGCAGAGGTTCCGTTAGACCGGGTCCCGGTAGTTTGTGAGTTCCCTGATGAGCTACCTGGGCTACCGCCTGAGCGCGATGTTGAGTTCTGCATTGATTTGATTCCCGGTTCGGGGCCTATTTCTATACCGCCTTATCGGATGGCCCCGGCAGAGCTTCGAGAGCTGAAGGATCAGTTGCAGGAATTGTTGGATAAGGGGCTTATTCGACCGAGTGTTTCTCCGTGGGGTGCTCCGGTCCTGTTTGTCAAGAAGAAGGATGGAAGTTTGCGCTTATGTATCGACTACCGCCAGCTGAACAAAGTTACCGTTCGGAACAGATATCCGTTGCCGCACATTGATGATTTGTTCGACCAGCTTCAGGGTGCGGGGTATTTTTCGAGGATCGACTTGCGATCAGGATACCATCAGCTGCGAGTTCGACAGGAGGATATACCGAGGACAGCTTTCCGCATGCGCTACGGCCACTACGAGTTTTTGGTGATGTCGTTCGGACTCACCAACGCCCCAGCAGCATTCATGGATTTGATGAACCGTACATTCAGGCCGTATCTTGACTTGTTCATCATCGTGTTTATCGACGATATCTTGGTGTACTCCCGGAGCAGAGAGGAGCACGAGCAGCACTTGCGGATTACGTTACAGACTCTGAGGGAGCACCAGCTGTTCGCGAAGTTCTCCAAGTGTGCTTTCTGGCTGGACAGCGTCGGATTCTTGGGTCACGTGGTTACGAGAGACGGCATTTATGTGGACCCGAAGAAGATTGAGGCTGTTCAGCAGTGGCCCCGACCTACATCGGTGACTGAGATCCGTAGTTTTCTAGGCTTGGCGGGCTACTACAGGCGTTTTATTCAGGACTTCTCCCGTATAGCTGCACCGTTGACCGGTTTGACCCGGAAGGGAGTTCCTTTTGTTTGGACAGAGGAGTGCGAGCGCAGTTTTCAGCAGCTACGGACTTGTTTGACTACGGCGCCGGTATTATCTTTACCTTCGGGATCAGGCGGGTTTGTTGTCTACTGTGATGCTTCGCGAGTGGGATTAGGATGCGTATTGATGCAGCATGGCCGGGTGATCGCTTATGCTTCTCGGCAGTTGAAGAAGCATGAACAGAACTACCCCACTCATGATTTGGAGATGGCTGCAGTGGTCTTTGCACTGAAGATTTGGCGGCATTACCTTTACGGCGAGTCGTGTCAGATATTCACCGATCACAAGAGCTTAAAGTACATATTTCAGCAGCGAGACCTGAACCTCAGACAGCGTCGTTGGATGGAGTTGGTGAAAGACTACGACTGCGAGATCTTATATCACCCCGGCAAGGCAAATGTGGTGGCAGATGCGTTGAGTAGGAGGCCCGGGGGTAGCCTATTCTTTTTGCGCGCAGTTCAGAGGCAGTCGTCAGCAGATTGGCAGATGTTATGCGACAGCCGAGTTGAGTTCGAGTTCACTCAGACAGGGGGACAGCTCGCGCATGTTCGTGCACGCCCACAGTTGCTTGACCGTATATATGAGGCACAGCGCAGTGACGACCGTTGCTCAGAGATCATGGCACAGATGGGACAGGGCAGATTTTCCGAGTTCGTGGTTGACGATCAGGGGATTTTACGATATGGATCTAGACTGTGCGTACCAGATGCTGATGGATTGCGGCGCGACATTCTTGAGGAGGCACACCGATCAGTGTATAGTGTCCACCCCGGTTCCACCAAGATGTACCATGATATGAGAGAGACCTACTGGTGGGACGGGATGAAGAGGGACATTGCGGAGTTCGTTTCGAGATGCCTGACTTGTCAGCAAGTCAAGACCGAGCACCAGAGGCCCGCAGGAGAGCTACAGCCGTTACCCATTCCAGAGTGGAAATGGGAACAGATTTCGATGGACTTCGTTGTGGGTCTACCCAGGACCAGTCGAGGGTACGACTCCATCTGGGTGATCGTGGATAGATTGACGAAAGCGGCTCACTTCCTTCCAGTGAAGACGACTTTCAGCTTCGCTCAGTATGCTCAGCTCTATATTGATGAGATCGTGCGACTACATGGCGTACCGACTTGTATCGTGTCAGATCGAGGCACTCAGTTCACCAGCCGACTTTGGCAGAGACTTCAGGAGGCTTTGGGCACTCGTTTGAGCTTCAGCACAGCGTTTCATCCGCAGACAGACGGACAGTCAGAGCGGACCATTCAGACTCTCGAGGACATGCTCAGAGCGTGCGTTTTAGACTTTGGTGGTAGCTGGGATCGTCATTTACCTCTAGTGGAGTTATCCTATAACAACAGCTTCCAGGATACCATTCAGATGGCACCTTTCGAGGCATTGTATGGGAGGAGATGCAGATCGCCCGTTTGTTGGACAGAGCTCAGCGAGAGCAGCATTTTGGGGCCGCAGCTTGTTGAGGAGACGACAGCGAAGATACAGTTGATCCGAGACCGGATGAGAGCGGCTCAGAGCAGGCAGAAATCCTATGCAGACAGGCGCCGTCGCAGATTAGAGTTCGCAGTTGGCGACCATGTTTTTCTGAAAGTCTCTCCGATGAAGGGCGTGATGCGTTTTGGGCGAAAGGGGAAGCTTAGCCCTAGATTCGTAGGTCCCTTCGAGATCCTCGAGCGGGTTGGCGCTGTTGCTTATCGTTTGGCTCTTCCTCCCAGCTTTCCCGATGTTCACCCCGTCTTCCATGTTTCGATGCTCCGCAAGTACCTTCACGACCCTTCGCATGCGATTCAGCACCCGACAGTCCAGCTAGAGCGCGACCTTTCTTTTGCAGAGCAGCCGGTGGCCATCCTGGATCGGCAGGTGAAGGAGTTGAGGTCGAAGATTATACCAACCGTCAAGGTCCTTTGGCGTAGCCCGAGCAGCGAAGAGGTTACCTGGGAGACCGAGGGCGAGATGAGGAAGAAATATCCCCATCTCTTTGAAGGTACGCGTAGCTATATTTTTAAATTCGGGGACCGAATTTCTTTAAGGGGGAAGATTGTAGCGTCTTGAAAAGTCGTCTTGGTGTTTTCCTGAAATTCGGTGAAAATTCGGTATTTTTCCGAAAACCGTCTTTCTTGTAATTTTGCAGTTTATGGCTAATTATACCTAAAATGGATAGGTAATTGCTTGTTTTTAGTAGCTAATGAGTTACTTATGAAATTCTGGTCGTTTAAAATTTTTCCCTAATTTTTCAATTTTTTTTATATTATTTTAAGCCGGTAAGAAAATACATTAAATTAGCGATAAATAAAAATTTTTCCGGGCTAATTTTAATCTCTAAAATTATGATAATTAAAATCTAGTGGTAACATAAATTTTTAGTAATTTATTTTGATTTTTAACAAATTTTTATGATATGAAACGAATTTATTGAATTTTGAGCTAAAACTTGCAATTTTTGACTTGTAGGGGGCCTTTTTGCATAAAATTTCTTTTGTAAAACCCCTCTCTCTTTTTCCTCAGCCCTAGGACAGCCCCACCTTGTGCAAGTCCAGAAATTTCTGGCCTCATTTCCTTGGTTGCTTTCTTGAGTTGATTTAGTAGTTTATGGCTTTATTTTAAATATAATGGATAAGGTATGGTGCATTTGACTTTGGAGACTTGACCATTGACTTTCCCACTCACCCACACCCCTCCCCCATGCCCTCCTCTGGCCGAAACCTATACACTCCTCTTCTTCATCTCTTTTCTTTTCATTTTTCTTCAATTTCTTCAAGAAAACACATCCAAAATCCACACTTTATTCAAAAATCCAAACAAAATCCTTATGCTATCATTATCCTTAGCCATTCTTGCTTGAATCTTGGTGCTTGAGGCCATCACTTGGAGCAAATTTATTCTTGCTAGATCCCAAATTGAGGTATAATTCTCATCAAGTTACCTTCTTTTTGCTAAATTCCTTTAATTGTATGTTTTAGTGTTAAAAGTTAGCAAATTTCTAATCTTGTTTTCTTTAAAAAAAAAGAGTAGTTTGTTTAAACTAGGGTTTTGAAGCCATGATAATTAATTAAGTTGTTTTATAGTTAATCTAGTTGTTAATTAACTAATCTATATGGTTACCTTGTTATGTAGTCTTCAATTTTGCTAATTTAGTTAACTTTAAAAGTTTGATTTTAGTTGTAATTGTTGTTTTAGGAAAATCTAGAAAGGGTTATGTATGGAAAATGAGTTGAATTAGGGTTTAGAAATCCATTATTAGGTTAATTAATTTACTTTGCTATCTAGTATTTTGCTAACCTAAATCTAGAAGGTTAACTTGCTAATTGGGTTTGAAATTAGTGTTAGTTAAGTTTTTCTAGTATGGATTTTGATTTGCAATTGCTTTTGAGAAAAATCAAGAAAGGGTTGGTTGTGGAATTTAGGTTTTGGATCATGGTTAATGTGTTGAAATTTTGTGTAGTGGTTATCTAATGCTGTGACTTGGGTGATTATACTAAATTGTAGTCGTTTTGTCGCAAATCGGCGATTTTTGCACCGATTTTGGAATGCAAATGCTTACTAGTTTTGTTATAAAATTTATGTGATGAATTATTTTTGATATCTTGATGATTGTAATGGCTTATCCTACGACTTTTAGGATGCGTGAGTGCGGATTTTTGGGTAGTCGGGTTTTAGTTTTGCCGGGCGACCAAATCGGCGTTTTTTTTTGGCAGTTTTTGCGATTTTCGCGTGTGTTCCGCGTACTTTGTGCACGTTGTACCTAGCTAGAGAACTTTAGTAGTTTCGTTAGGGTTTTGCGTCGTTCTTGATACGTAACCTTATGTTTGGTATTGATGTAAATTCCAGGTTCGGTCGCGGAGACGTCAGACGCGGCGCGGAAGGGAAAGGCGGTGATTGGACACAGCTAGCCAGGGATTCCGGTGAGTAGATGTAACATCTACGGGGGACTATCGTTGGATGGCGCAAGCCGCCCGATAGTTTTAGTAACCTACAAGATCCTTAGTAATGTTAGTAATTAGGGGTGAAATACTTAATTGACTATTTGCTGCATCCATGCATTATATTGACATACCTATACGAAACCATTTTATAGGACACCTGCACCATTGCCAGGGTTTTTATATGCAGCACGAGCACTATTCATGCTTACACACACACCCTGGTAATTGCCATGCCACCACACTAGATAGCCTTTAAATTTAAACCGTTTACTAATTGATACTTAAACTTGTGCTATTGCCTTTAATTCCTTAAAATGAAACCGTAGGATTGCTATTCATGTGCATGTACTTCATCATATTAATTGTTCATGCTTAATACATTAATCACACATCGCAACTTGATTATTGATACCATTTGCATTCATTATCATTGATATATGCACTTATGAGGATTTCTTGAGATTTTATGATATTGCTGGATTTCGGGGGAAAGCCGCAAGATTTCTAAACTTATTATATTTTTAAAATATGTAAATTGCGGTTTTCTAGTGATGTAAGTGTCGTCCACCATGAGTTTGCTGTGGTTTTGGAAATCCGTGTCGAGGAGTGGAGGAACCGGCACGGGTACATGGTGGGCCCGGTAAGGTACCCCGGGGCAAGAGGAATGTGGTGTTGACGTTGAGCCTGGCAGGGGACGGATTACCTACCGGTGACTTCATTGGGCACGGCGGATATCCAGAGGATACCGACCGGGGCCGCGAGGGGATGAGATATTGATATTGAGATGGGTCAGCCGGATGGCTGAGGCCAGAGACACTATGACATGGTTTTATGAGATTTGAGACAGCTTTTAGGTGTCGTTGCTGGACACCGGTTCTCGTCGATTTCTTTGAGTATTATGCTGGCATTCTAAAAGAGTTTCAAAACACAAAAAGAGATAAAATGTTTCTTATATATACCTATTGAGACCTCAGATATTCATGTTGCATACATATCAGTACACTGATGTTGTATAACACCTGCTAGTGCATCCAGACATACCTGTATTATAGATGCTAGGATGCTTGTGTGCATGCATACGATAGCCTTTGTAGGTGTTATTTATTACTCACGAGTTGGCAACTCACCCCCGTTGTGCCACAGTCTTTTGCAGGTCCGCTCCGTCAGTTCAGTAGCAGCGGGCGCACTTGTTCTTTTGCCTCTTTTGCCTGAGCTCGAGATTTGCTCATAGGTGGGTTATGTTATTATTTTTGTACCACCTTGTATATTCTTGTATCTAGTGTACTCCATCTACTGTTTCTACCAGTTTTATTGTATATTGACCTAGAGATGAGATTGTGAGGTTTGTGGACTTTATGCTGTATTTTGGGGTCGAGCTCACTTGAGTCGACATGATGTTTTCTTATGCTTTATTATGATTATTATGCTTGTTGTCATTTATATTGCGTGGGATTTGTGACCGCCTTGTGGCGAAGAGCTAGCTCCCGCTTGGGGATGCCCTATTTTGTTGGATTCAGGTATATTTTTGTTGTACCCAGTTTGGGGGCCAGTATTTACAAAGGAGACTCTGCCGAAATTTTCGGAAAAATTGGTATTGTTTTTAAAAAAGGTTTTACATGACTTATTTGATAACTTGCTTTCAAATGTTTGGGTTTTCTTCACTCTTTTGCTTAATTGGTTTTGTTTTCTGGGTTTTGGCTTACTTATTTTACGGACGCCTTTAGACGTTTCGTAAACTTAAGTGCCAGTCACGTTCCGTACCCTGCGGGTCGTGACAATAGTCCCGGTAGTCAAGTACACATCCTAAGGGCTTTACCGACATGTAACTATAAGACGGTATAAAGAGACATGTATACATGTTAAGATAAAGAGCAACCAGATAACATACTATCATGTCGAGCAAGAAAGTCCTCTCTATATATGTCCAAGCATCCAATATAATATACATCATCTGTACAATACTGGCCTCTAGGGCATACATACAACTAACAACAACAACAACATAACAACAGCAGCAGCTGAAGCAACAGCAGCAGCACCAGCTTCAGCATCATCAGCATCAGCATCAGCAGCAGCAGCAGAAGCAACAGCAACACTAGCAACAGCAACAGCAACAACAGCAAGCAGCAACAGCAAGCAGGCAGCAGCAACAGCAGTGAGCAACAACAACAGCAAGCAGCACAGCAGCAACAGCACACATTCTCTGTTCCTCCTCCTTCTTCTTCTCCTTCTTCCTGCATCCTAGGATCAAGTGGGGGTATAATCTCTTAAAACTCAACTCCTTTCTTTGCTTGCTTGAAGTTAGTTAGCTTAAGTTAGTGTTTAGTGTGTTTTTAGTGCTAGAAATGGTGATTTAAGTGGAGTTTTGGCCAAGTGAGGATTTTTATGGATTATTTAGCTTGACTAAGTGTTTTTAAGGCCATGTAAACTAAATCTTGCCCCTGACTTCACTAAAATACCATAGGATTTCAATTTAGTGCAAATTTAACGTTTTAATGTAAATTTTAGCCTTTTTACGATCTGCTGTTGATCCGTTTGCTTCAGACAAAAACTGAGATTAGTGGAGCATGTACACTAGATCTAGACCACACACACGAAGCACGAGCCCCTATTTCCCAACCTGGGCCGCAAATTTAATCGTTCTGGCCGCAACTTGCGGCCCGAGGGGGGGCTAGGTGCTTGGGTTTGGTCTGGGGAAGTCTGTTGTATATTTAAAGGTTTTGGCATATGCAACTTTTTATATTTTCATTCGAGTCAAAATCTGGAGCTAAATACCATATTTTCAATACTTTAACTTGCGCGAAACGTGTGATATGAGAGTGGGTTTAGTGTTTGCTGCGTGTCGCGACGTGTCGGGGTAGTTTCAGACGCGTATACACACGTTTTAGCGTATCGGATGCACACGCGTTTAGTTCGCGACGCGAGTTTCTCGTTTGGTTTTAATATCGTGTTTTTACAGGATTTTAGCTTATGGGTATTCTTTGTGTAAATTCTAGGTTCGCAGGCGGGTACGTCGGACGTCGCAAAGAAGGGGAAGCAAGTAGTCGGCTACACTTAGCACGAGACCAGGTGAGTAGATTTGACATCTACGGGGAAATCGCCCGTATGGCGTTAAGCGTTAGGACGTGATAGGATATTGTAGTCGCGTATATATTTATATGTATATTGCTCGTGCATATTTACTATTGTAGCATACCCATCTTTTGTTGCATATAGAAATGGTAGTTATATAACACCGCACTGTCACTAATGGTTCAAGCTGCACGAGCACTATTTGTATGTTACACTCACACCGTTAGTGATTGCCATGACACTCGCACTATAGGATTGCTACAAACCATACATCATTTTGATTACCGCATCATTGATGATTAGACATGACTCTGTCGCATATTAGCATATATATACATTGATATATCCATACTTGCGCACATACACACTGTATATCCATATTAGTATACATATACATTGGTACACTCATATTTGCGTATATATCCACTTGCACATCCATACCTATATACATAGATATGTCACATACATGGATGATATTGGCTTTGATTTCTAGAAAATAGGGACCGCATGAGATATTTTCAAAACTGGATCCATTTTAAAGAGCGGTTTCCCTTTTTACTCTTAGTGGCATACACCACATTGCATGGATTTACGCATTGTGTTTTGGATTCGTGTGATTTCTGGATTTGAGAACCGTGGTATTATTTTAAAAAAATATGCACTGTTTTGAAAACCCGGTTTCTCTTGATATGTTATTTCAGTGCGTCCACCATGCGTTTTCTCAGTTTTGAGACGTGTGACATGTGAACCCGAATCGAGGAGCTGGATGAGACCGATTGAGGGTATATGGTGGACCCGTTATGGTACCCTGGGGCGAGAACGGATCGCTGTGCAGTAGACGGTGAGCCTGGAAGAGGGACTACTACCTACCGGTGATTGGTTGGACCTGGCGGTTATCCGAAGGATACTGACCAGAGTCGAGAGATGGATATGGGCCGACCCGTACTGCCGGGACCGAGGGCCGATTCTACAGACAGAGCCCGTGGGCCGTTCCGGACCGACGGAGCCCGATAGATGAGGATTTGCGTGTCGCTGCTGGACACGAGTATTTCATGATGTTTTTGGGTGCCGATGTTGGGCACCCCGCTTCTACGAGATTTACAAAATTGAGGGCCGGATAGAGAGACGGTGCCTGAGTTTTTACTGGGATTTGGCTGTATTTGATGGATACCGGTATTTTTCCACGTTGATGATCCGTGTAGACATTTTATCCCATGCTCAGCATTCATTGTTAGGCATTGCTTCCTGTAGTCGTAGTACCTGATAGAGTAATTTTGCATGATTATTGCATACCCTGCTCATCATATATAGATGTTATTAGCTTGCACTTGTTATGCATGATTGTTGCATACCCTGCTCATCATATAGATGTTATATGTTAGCACATGTTAGAGTATCGCAGTATGTGCATACTTGCGATTACCTTTATATGTTATCTACTATTCACGAGTTGGCAACTCACCACCGTTGTGCCACAGTGTTTGCAGGTTGCCCCTCAGAGTAGTTGCAGCAGGGCTACTTCCTTGTATCTTTTTGCTATGGATACCACTGCAGTTGGCGTGTGAGCCTTTGCTTATAGGTGGGTTTTTGGCGGTATCCGTTTATTTTCCAGTTGTACACACTATTGTATCTAGTACTCTCCATCTACTATTTCATGTATTGACTTAGAGACTAGTTGTAAGGACGATGTATATTATTTTGTATTCTGGTGTCGAGCTCGTGTGAGCCGACTTTATTTATGCAGCTTTATCTTCTATGATGTTTTCCACTTATATTGCTCATTTCTTCGCTACGACGTCGTATATTATTCTTGTGGTGATTGTTTCCGCTGTTGGGCGTGATTGCTCCCGTTGAGGGATGCTTTATTCTTATTATATGTCATTTTTACTTATATCATGTCTTGTACCCGGTTTCATGGTTAGTTTTTACAAAGGAGGTGCTGCCGAAATTTTTAAAGAAAATAACAAACTTTAATGATTCTTACTCGAGTTTTCTAAATGTTTTTAAACCAATGTTTTCAATACTCACTACTTTTAATGGTTTTGATTTCTGGGTTTCGGCTTACTTAGTTGCGTTATGCCTGTAGACGTTACGTGGTTAAGTGCCGGTTACGGGCTGAACTTCGGGTCGTGACACCTATACAATACAGGCCTCTAGGGCATACATATCTAACAATCTCCCACTTGCACTAAGGCCTGTAGTTGGTGTAATAAGTACGCACTATCTACACTAGAACCAGTTGTCGGCGTACCGCATGCCCAACATCTCGAACAGTTTCTCAAACTGGACTTAAGGGATGACCTTGGTGAATGGATCTGCTTTGTTGTCTTTCGTGTCTACTCTCCGTACCACGATGTCCTGGCGATCCACTATCTCCCTGATGAGGTGATACCGCCTCAAGATATGTCTGGATTTCTGATGGGACCGCGGTTCCTTTGCTAAAGCCATGGCTCCATTGTTATTGCAATACAGAGGTATTGGATTAGCTATGGATGGAACCACCTAAAGTTCAGAAATGAACTTCCTCATCTAGACTGCCTCTTTTGCGGCATCATTAGCAGCAATATACTCAGCTTCCATCGTGGAGTCAGCGACGGTATCTTTCTTGGAACTCTTCCAACATACCGCCCCTCCATTTAGGGTAATTACAAACCCTGAGATAGACTTACTATCATCCTTGCCGCTCTGGAAGCGGGAGTCGGTAAAGGCCTCCATTTGGAGATCTCCGTTACCATACACCAAGAACATTTCTTTAGTTCTTCTCAAGTACTTCAGAATGTTCTTCACAGCAGTCCAGTGTTTCTCTCTTGGATTGGATTGATACCTGCTTACTGCACTCAGTGCATAAGCTACATCTGGGCGAGTACACAACATCGCATACATTATAGATCCTACCGCCGAAGCGTAGTGTATAATGCTCATGCGAGCCTTCTCCTCATCAGTCTTTGGAGACATCTCTTTGGAGAGGGTGATCCCGTGACAAGCGGGTAAATTACCCCGCTTGGAATCTTCCATACTAAACCTCTTTAGTATGGTGTCAATGTATCTCGATTGGGACAATCCCAACAATTTCTTAGATCTATCTCAATAGATCTTAATTCCCAGAATGTACGAGGCATAACCCAGGTCTTTCATGGAGAACCTCTGCGATAAGAATAGTTTGACCGATTGTAGCATAGGAACATCATTTCCAATCAAGAGAATGTTGTCCACGTACAATACGAGGAATGTAACAGTACACTCTATAATCCTTTTATTAATACATGGTTCATCTACATTTTTGATAAAACCAAACACTTTGATTGTATCATCAAAGCAGATGTACCAACTCCGTGATGCCTGCTTTAATCCATAGATGGATTTAAGCAACCAGCATGCTTTTCCACTGCTCCCACTGTCAATGAAGCCTTCTGGCTGATCCATAAAAATGCATTCTTCTAAATCACCATTTAGAAATGCTGTTTTAACATCCATCTGCCAGATCTCATAGTCATAGTGAGCAGCTATAGCAAGCAGGATCCGAATGGATTTAACCATTGCGACTGGCGAAAAGGTCTCATCATAGTCTAAGCCTGGTCTTTGACGAAATCCTTTTGCTACCAGCCTAGCTTTATAGGTCTCCACCTGAACATCCACACCGATCTTTCTCTTAAAGATCCATTTGCACCCTATGGGTTTTACTCCAGAAGGTGCAACCTCCAAAGTTCATACTTTGTTGGTGTGCATGGATTCCATTTCGGATCACATGGCATCCGGCCACTTCACTGAGTCATCACTCATGATAGCTTGCTGAAAACTAGTAGAATCATCATCATCCATGATGCAATCTTCTCTATCACCATCAATTAGAAAACCGTAGTATCTATCAGGTGGGCGAGAAGTCCTACTAGATCTACGGACTGGCTGAGGTTCGTCAGGTTCTACTGAAACCTCAGGTTCAACCAAATCATCGTTAATTATTTGTGGATCTGGAATTTCTTCCACTTCTACCGCTGTAACGTTTTGAAAATCGTTTCGGTGAAATTTCGAAAAAAACGGTAAAATAAGGGGGTTTTCTGTAAAAAGTCAAAATACAAATATCTTTATTATAAAATTAAATATACATATTTTAGCTATGAAATTGCTAGTATTTGGTGTTTATTGAGCCACTGGTGAAATTTCAAATTTTCTGAAAAATTTTCCGAAATTAATTATTTTAATATTATTTTAAGCCGTCAGTAATACATTAAATTTGGGTAAAATTGCAAACTAGTTTTTTTTGAACGTATATAGTTTGATGAGATTAAATTGTGGTTATGGGTTATATGATTTATTTAAGTTATTTAATAAGTATTATGGCCGCTAGAATTGTTTAAACGTCGAGTTTTGTACTAAAACGGGAAATTTTGCTTGCTAGTTTTTCGGAAAAACGGCTTTTAAAGTGAATTTGGGGTTTTTGTGAGTTTTAACCTATTTTATATTAAAATTAGTGTTCGTGAATGTGCAAATGAGTGTATTTGGGTTTTTCTCGATGGTCTGGCGTCTGTACGCCGATGTCGAGGGTTTTTTGGTTGATTTGTGGAAGCAACCATAGGTTTTGACCTATGTGGGATTCGTGAGTCGTTTTGGTCATGAGTCGGATTTTAATGCGATACGATGCGTTATGATATGTAGGTACCCCATGTGGACTTCGAGACGACAAACAAGCGCGTGGCGACGTCGGCACCGGCGAGCGAGGACCAGGTGAGTAGATTTATATCTACGGGGAGAAGTCGGGTGGATGGCGTATAGCACCCCCGCAATCCGTGATGGTGTATACGGATGCGTATACATACCAACAATTATATGTTATTTGGGATTAATAACGATGTTTAGGATGGATATTGGTGTGTTGGATTATTTTAGTGTTGCAAACCCTAGGGTAGTGTTGCACTACACATACACACATACATACTAGCATACATTCCTATTTATATGTGCTCATGGGATTCTTCATAGTTATTCGTGAGTCGTTTTGGTCATGAGTCGGATTTTAATGCGATACGATGCGTTATGATAAGTAGGTACCCCATGTGGACTTCGAGACGACAAACAAGCGCGTGGCGACGTCGGCACCGGCGAGCGAGGACCAGGTGAGTAGATTTATATCTACGGGGAGAAGTCGGGTGGATGGCGTATAGCACCCCCGCAGTCCGTGATGGTGTATACGGATGCGTATACATACCAACAATTATATGTTATTTGGGATTAATAACGATGTTTAGGATGGATATTGGTGTGTTGGATTATTTTAGTGTTGCGAACCCTAGGGTAGTGTTGCACTACACATACACACATACATACTAGCATACATTCCTATTTATATGTGCTCATGGGATTCTTCATAGTTATGTGTTCACATGGGTATGGGACTATGTGTTCACATACGGATTTGAGGATGATACTTGGGATTGAGCTGAGTCGATGAGATTTGTTTTGTGGTTGTGATATCGGTGATATGGCAGGATTCGTACTTGAGGTACGTCCTGGTGTTATAGTGGATCTTGGGGCGGCGATACGGATGAATAGTGTTATAAATAAAATGGTCGACATGTGATCGTGATATAAGATATGATATGCTAGGATATTGATACTAGGCCGTATTGGGCGATGTATAGTCCTTGATGATGATATGTGCTGACGATATCGGTTTGTACGAGATTGTGGATCAGTAGTCAGATCATGAGTATATTGAGGATATTAGTATTGTACTAGACATAGGTCAGTACCCTAGACTATGATCTTTGATAAAGAGGATACCGGATGAATAGTGTGATGAATATGATTTTGACCCGTACCCAGATCTGGGGATGCCGTACGACGGATTTACGTATGAGCTATATCTTGATGATTGATCTGCACTCTTGACTTGGGATGTCTGATTGTAGATATGGTATCGGATATGATATTATTGAGGCGGGATCACCGACTAATATATATACAGGTATGTATATGGATCGACTCAGATGTTAGGCGGTTTCCTTACCTGTAGTCCAGCTTGTTAGCTTAGCCCTTTAGTTTAGTTTAGTTGTTAGATTAGATATGATTCTTACCTATTTCTAAAACTAACGAATCGTGTGTATTTTAAAAGACAGCCCAAGGGATCCTACAGATATTTCAAAAGACGTATCTTTTCATAAAAACACCGTAGCCCCTATTTTCAAAACCCCATGATTCGTGTTATTTCAAAAGGCACCATTTGTAGGACTTATATTAGATTAATGCAGATTAGTTATAGTTGCGTCTAGTATTCAGCTCCCGCTCATTATTGTGGTTCGTTTCACATCGCATGCTTATATTATGTTTCATACTCCATTATTGATATCATGCTGTTAGGACACCAGCACCATTACCGATGATGCGTATGTACCACGTACACTTACTTGCCGGCTCACACACATCTTCATCGGTAATTGCCATGTCACGTACACCTTAGAAAATATTATTGCTTGACATAGCCTGTTAGCTAATAGTTTAGACATGATATTAGTGTACTTGCCTCATATGTTAGTTTAGACATTGTAGTTATTACCTGCTACTTCATGCATACTGTTATTCATTGTTATGCCGCATTCATGGATTCTCATGCATATATTCACTATTTTACGGGTTATTGAGGTTTTGGATTCGGATTTCCATGAGATTTTCTGGATTTGGAGGAAAACCGTAAAAACATAAATAAACCTTTTCTCTCTTTTAAAATAAAAAGTGCGGTTTTCCCATGATGTATGAGTCGTCCACCATGTGTTTGCTGATGGATTTCGAGACCCGATTCGAGGAGACGGATGAACCGTTTCGGGTACATGGTGGACCCGGTAAGGTACCCCGGGGCAAGAAGCGCGTGATGATGACGATGTGAGCCTGGCAGGGGAGCACCACCTACCGGTGATTTTACCCGACGCGTCGGAAATCCGGAGGATACCGTCGTGGTCTTGAGATGGATGGTAGGGGCCGGTCTGGACTGACGGCGCCCTAGATATTATGATTGAGACATTGAGATTTCGAGATATTGAGGTACAGAGACTGTGATACAGAGATATCGAGATATTGGGATTACGTTTTGTGCCGATGCTAGGCACTGTTTTATGCTGATTTCATTATGATACCTCATTTTAAAAATACAAGGAAATCTCACTAAATTATGAAAACAGTTCTTCATTTACATGTATTCTGTTTTCATGCATTCATACCTCATTCATATGATATATTGCTACCTGAGGCACTGACGCGGGCACATGAGATTACACTCGGGTTAGATATTTACCCTAGCCTTGTTATAGATTGCATGTTATATATATAATTGAGGATATATTATGATCATTGACCTAGGTTGCGTTATTTATGCGATTTCTATTCGTAGATGTTTTTCTATTCACGAGTTGGCAACTCACCCCCGTTGTGCCCCAGTTTCTTGCAGGTTTGCCGTACAGGTTTCATTACGGCTTTGCAGGCATAGTTTCCTTCGGGTGATTTGCTAGTAGGTGGGTTTACTTGTATCATACCCCCATTATATATCTTGTATATCATTATTATGTTGTATCTAGAAGTTCCATCAACCAAACATGTATTTATTTTGAGATAGAGACCAGTGATGTTATTCCTTCGACCTTAGAGTCGCGCGTTATATTTCTGCGGTTTTCTTATGGTTTTGAGTTTCCTTTTGAATTTTGATCCTCGCCGTTGGCGTTGTATATTATATTGCTTGTGTGGTTGTGACCGTCGATTGACGAAGAGCTAGCTCCCGCTTGGGGATGCCTTTTTATTGATTTCGTATACTATTCATGTTGTATCCCGTTTGGGGGCCAGTATTTTCAAAGGAGACTCTGCCGAAATTTTCAGTAAATTTTGATGTTATTAAAAACCGCATAATTCGGCTTATGCTATTAAAACTACTTGTTTTAAATTGGTTTTCCTTCACTCTACTACTTTTTTTGGTTTGGATTTCTGGGTTTTCGGCTTACTTAGATTACGTACGCCTCGAGACGTTTCGTAGTTTAAGTGCCGGTCATGTTCCATCTTTCGGGACGTGACAAAGTTGGTATCAGAGCGTTAGGTTTTACCTTCGGAGCGTAGGATGACCCTTGGTTGATGGAATAGGTGACTAAAGTAGAGTGACGTACCGTGGGTATGTTCCGCGGCATACTTACGATACGCTACTCCACTTATGAAGCCTTAGGATGTACATTTCTTTGCTCAGTATTATATTCATTCCGATCTAGCCTCATCAATACCAGTTTTGGTTTTGCTGCCACGATTACGGGCAGGGAGAGCTACAGCTAGAGTTGCGGTCAGCACGAGCTCGTCACGAGCAAGGACTGACCAGGGGGAAATTCCGGCGACACACGATTGCGGAGATATGTCTTTTTACTGTGTTTCCGCGCCACGAGCGTTTAGCGGATCGCCTTTATGAGATTTCTCGGACGTGTCGATCAGTATCAGAGGATTGGGCCACTGACAGAGGCCAGCCAGATTTTGATGACCGTTGGTGTGTTGCTTATTCATGATGGTCAAGGCACTGTTCAGCGTGCAGACGAGCGAGCCAGTTATTGCTGCGAACGACGAGATATTGGCCCAGATGCTGGCGTTAGTGCAGAACGAGTTGTACTAAGAGATGATAGAAGGTCGCTAGTCATCGAGGACGAATGACTAGGACATGTGGATCGTTCGCCTACCCCGATGCGAGGTCATCAGATAGATTGATTCCAGCTAGAGACGACTTCACGCGGAGACGTTGGGAGTCGACAGAGACGATCGAATGTCAGAAACCTATTATTCCAAGTTTAAAGTAGTCGGAAAGACATGCAGGCAATTCTATGGTCCCTCTAGAAGAATGAAACCCTAACTCGACTTAATGACCGTGTGAAAGCCTTTGAACCTTCGGGTTTGCGGCAGTTCTACGGCGCCATTAGTGAGGCTTGGGTTTGCCCTTCTATGGCTGGACCACCGATGCTGTGGTATGTACTCGATACTATTAAACTGTGCCCAAGATGTTGAGCTCTTGGAGGATTATGAGGTTTTGACGACTCGATCGGATGGCTCGACTTAATTCGGATGCTAGGTGGTGAGATGCATTTCTTGGGAGACTCCAGGTACGAGGATAGCCGTTGGAGCTCAGTCCATGCAGCCGCGATGAGACGAGTCCGAAGCAGTCGACATTAGAGAAAAGTGGAGTAAGAGGTTCGTACAAGATCTGGATATGATGACGTTCCACTCCGCCGACATCATAGATGCGATGCACATGCCGAGGCATTGTACTTGGATATACCTTCCAGAAGCAGTCGTGATGAGTATGCAGCCGTTCCGGAGTAAGAAGCAGATGTAGTAAGGGGCGATGACTTCCGGACAGTTAGGCAGAGACGAGACTTGGATGAGACCTTGAGCAGGAATCCTTCCAGGCCACTGATGCAATGATATTTGCACCCAGGATCAGATGTGTCACGTGCATTCAGAGAGCCAGAGGCCGACGCCAGTGATATGCTGCCTTGACAGGGCCGATGAGCCGATGGATCGTGAGATTGGTAATCCACGGAGAAGACTTGGACCCAGGAGTGGTCATTGTTACGCACACCAGCAGGCCAGAGTTCATGATCATCGACGAGACGTCCCACTAGTGACCGCGACAGTTGACCTGAGATTCTTAGAGGATGCGTTTGAGCGGTACTATTCCGCCATTATTGATTTCGATGTTTTGGGTGATTTATTCGAATGATTTGATTTTGATGATTGAGGATTTACGATCTTTGCACAGTGTTGCACTTGATATCGTTTTCGTGCTTGGGTTTCACATATTTGTGATTTTACGGTTTTAGACATTTGAGTTGATTTTGTGCATATGCACGCACACGATTTGGTTCCTGCACTCTGTATAGTTTATATATGCTTGCAGTGCAGTGATACGCCTTTTGTGCACTTAGATGCATTGGACTTTGATTTCGATGGTGATGTTCGATATTTGTTCGTGCACGATGGATGCACCTGATTTGGATTTTCGCGCATGTTGGGCACATGTTTTGAAGTGTGATTTTGGTGCACACCAGATTCACTAAATCGAGATTTTTCGTGCATGTCAGATGCACCTGATTTTGCTGTCAGGCACACATGTTGCCTACGACAGATGTTTCGTGCATACCCGATGCACTTAGATGTTGTTTCTGTGCATATGTATGGCACATATTTGGATTTTGATTTCCGTGCGCACAAGACGCACGTAGTATGCATACGCGTATTTTGGGATTGATTTTTCTTATAGAGCAGTACGTTTTTATGATATTGCTATGTGTTTTCGTACTGAGCAGGACTAGTCAGAGTACAATACCTGAATATATTTTACATGTATAGTTTCGAGTTATATCATATTGGTTTTGCTTTGGATTTGGTATTGATGTCTTCCCCATGACTCCGATGATTGCGGGATGCTTGACGGAGTTCTGATTTGAGTTATATGCTCATTTTTCATGCGCATGCGTTGCGCTACGATTTGTTTTATGTATTTATGATTTCGGAGCCCCGGCGATTTGATGGTTTTGGCTGAAATATTTTAGTATTTGGGAGAAGTTTTAATTTAAATTCGGGGACCGAATTTCTTTAAGGGGGGAAGATTGTAACGTTTTGAAAATCGTTTCGGTGAAATTTCGAAAAAAGGTAAAATAGGGGGTTTTCTGTAAAAAGTCAAAATACAAATATCTTTATTATAAAATTAAATATACATATTCTAGCTATGAAATTGCTAGTATTTGGTGTTTATTGAGCCACTGGTGAAATTTCAAATTTTCTGAAAAATTTTCCGAAATTAATTATTTTAATATTATTTTAAGCCGTCAGTAATACATTTAATTAGGGAAAATTACAAATTGGAATGAGTTGAAACAAATTTTGTGCATCATAAAACTTTTAAATAAAATTTTATCATGTGGTTCTTGAAACGAAATCGTTTGCCAAAACGGTTTAGAAATTATTGAAGAAAAAAGGCTTTTTTTTTAGTGTAAATGGATGTTTGGGGTATAGTATTTATCATTTTCCATCACCCCACACCCATACCCACACTCACAAACCCCCATTTTCCTTCCCCCTTGGCTGAATTCAGCAGCCCCCCCTTCCCTTGTCCCCACTTGTTTTGCAAAAGAAAAGAAAAGAAAAGAAAAGAAAAGATGAAATGTAGAAATGAGAGTGGACTTTGACTAGGTTGACTAGATGTTATCTTTCCCCACCTCACTCTCTCTTCTCTTCCCTCAATTTCAGCCGAGCCCTCCCATTTCCTGCACCACCAACAGCCCCTCTCTCTCCCTCTCTCATTTTGCATCAAAAATTCATCAAAATACCTCAAAAATCAAGCTAAAATCCAAATCCGACTCCTACCCATTTTCTCTCATCTCCTTTAGCATGGATTTTGGTGAAAAGTTTTCATTTTGGAGGCCAAGATTTTGGTGCTAGGTTCATGATAGATCTCTTGAAATTGTGAGGTATAAACCTTGACCTTTTGTTAAATTGTTGCTAAATACTTTAGTCTAGCTTAATTATAAGTTTATTTATGGTTTTATTGTGTGTTTGAAAATTCAAGAGAGTGGGTTGTGATCAAGTTAGGGTTTGTAGTGTTTGATCATGGTTTTAATGGGTAGATTAGCATGTTAATTGAATGCAAAACCCAATTGGTTACTAGTTGCTATTTGTTAGTCTAAAATTTTGCTAATTGTGTTAATTTGGTTAACTAGGTTTTGGGAATTTAATTAATCAATTGGAATAAAAATCTAATTAGGGTATCCATGGTATTATTAACATTTTAAATTGTATTTTAATATTTTAGATCATGCAAATCCAAACTAAATTGTTGTTTATGCATTTTTGCTAAAATGGTTGAAATTTGGGTAAAATTGCAAACTAGTTTTTTTGAATGTATATAGTTTGATAAGATTAAATTGTGGTTATGGGTTATATGACTTATTTAAGTTATTTAATAAGTATTATGGCCGCTAGAATTGTTTAAACGTCGAGTTTTGTACTAAAACGGGAAATTTTGCTTGCTAGTTTTTCGGAAAAACGGCTTTTAAAGTGAATTTGGGGTTTTTGTGAGTTTTAACCTATTTTATATTAAAATTAGTGTTCGTGAATGTGCAAATGAGTGTATTTGGGTTTTTCTCGATGGTCTGGCGTTTGTACGCCGATGTCGAGGGTTTTTGGGTTGATTTGTGGAAGCAACCATAGGTTTTGACCTATGTGGGATTCGTGAGTCGTTTTGGTCATGAGTCGGATTTTAATGTGATACGATGCGTTATGATATGTAGGTACCCTATGTGGACTTCGAGACGACAAGCAAGCGCGTGGCGACGTCGGCACCGGCGAGCGAGGACCAGGTGAGTAGATTTATATCTACGGGGAGAAGTCGGGTGGATGGCGTATAGCACCCCCGCAGTCCGTGGTGGTGTATACGGATGCGTATACACACCAACAATTATATGTTATTTGGGATTAATAACGATGTTTAGGATGGATATTGGTGTGTTGGATTATTTTAGTGTTGCGAACCCTAGGGTAGTGTTGCACTACACATACGCACATACATACTTGAATACATTCCTATTTATATCTGCTCATGGGATTCTTTATAGTTATGTGTTCACATGGGTATGGGACTATGTGTTCACATACGGATTTGAGGATGATACTTGGGATTGAGCTGAGTCGATGAGATTTGTTTTGTGGTTGTGATATCGGTGATATGGCAGGATTCGTACTTGAGGTACGTCCTGGTGTTATAGTGGATCTTGGGACGGCGATACGGGTGAATAGTGTTATAAATAAAATGGTCGACATGTGATCGTGATATAAGATATGATATGCTAGGATATTGATACTAGGTCGTATTGGGCGATGTATACCCCTTGATGATGATATGTGCTGACGATATCGGTTTGTACGAGATTGTCGATCAGTAGTCAGATCATGAGTATATTGAGGATATTAGTATTGTACTAGACATAGGTCAGTACCCTAGACTATGATCTTTGATAAAGAGGATACCGGATGAATAGTGTGATGAATATGATTTTGACCCGTACCCAGATCTGGGGATGCCGTACGACGGATTTACGTACGAGTTATATCTTGATGATTGATCCGCACTCTTGACTTGGGATGTCTGATTGTAGATATGGTATCGGATGTGATATTATTGAGACGGGATCACCGACTAATATATATACAGGTATGTATATGGATCGACTCAGATGTTAGGCGGTTTCCTTACCTGTAGTCCAGCTTGTTAGCTTAGCCCTTTAGTTTAGTTTAGTTGTTAGATTAGATTCGATTCTTACCTATTTCAAAAACTAACGAATCGTGGGTATTTTAAAAGACAGCCCAAAGAATCCTACGGATATTTCAAAAGTCGTATCTTTTCATAAAAACACCGTAGCCCCTATTTTCAAAACCCCATGATTCGTGTTATTTCAAAAGGCACCATTTGTAGGACTTATATTAGATTAATGCAGATTAGTTATAGTTGCGTCTAGTATTCAGCTCCCGCTCATTATTGTGGTTCGTTTCGCATCGCATGCTTATATTATGTTTCATACTCCATTATTGATATCATGCTGTTAGGACACCAGCACCATTACCGATGATGCGTATGTACCACGTACACTTACTTGCCGGCTCACACACATCTTCATCGGTAATTGCCATGTCACGTACACCTTAGAAAATATTGTTGCTTGACATAGCCTGTTAGCTAATAGTTTAGACATGATATTAGTGTACTTGCCTCATATGTTAGTTTAGACATTGTAGTTATTATCTGCTACTTCATGCATACTGTTATTCATTGTTATGCCGCATTCATGGATTCTCATGCATATATTCACTATTTTACGGGTTATTGAGGTTTTGGATTCGGATTTCCATGAGATTTTCTGGATTTGGAGGAAAACCGCAAAAACATAAATAAACCTTTTCTCTCTTTTAAAATAAAAAGTGTGGTTTTCCCATGATGTATGAGTCGCCCACCATGAGTTTGCTGATGGATTTCGAGACCCGATTCGAGGAGACGGATGAACCGTTTCGGGTACATGGTGGACCCGGTAAGGTACCCCGGGGCAAGAAGCGCGTGATGATGACGATGTGAGCCTGGCAGGGGAGCACTACCTACCGGTGATTTTACTGTAAGTCGATGTAGTACACCCCAGTACTTGTGGGGAGGCGGATTTTACAAAAACGATCAAGTTTAAGGAACGAACATCGACTAACCGCTTAAATCGAAGCTAAACAAATAATAACCAAACACATAGCTAAACTAAACTATAGTGTTAAGGGATTATACCGATCGAAACTAGTCCTTCGTCTTTACGTCCTCCTTTGTTCTTCTCGACCTTCTCTAGGTAGTAGACGATCCACCCGAGAGCGAAACTCCAAGCTAAACCTCTAACTTGAGGTAACTAATCAACTTTGATTGCTAATCAAAGATGAAAGGATGATGTAGAGTAAAGGTTATGGATTGTTTAGTCTAACTAATCCTTTGATCTCAACACATGAGGATTAAGGATTAGGGTTTGAAGATGAGAGCTTGAGGAGAGAGAATGTGAGATAAGATAATGAGAGGAGAGAGAGTGTATCATAATATATTATGAAGCATTTCTTTTTAACAATAATGAATAAAGGAAATGAATAAGCATGCTTCATAAAATATCTAGTGGTGATTCATTAGCATGAGTCATTAAGCAATAAATGTGCATTAATGAAATGAATGAATCACCACCATGACTCACTTTCTTATCCAAAAGAAACCTCCTTAGTCACATCTTCTAGAAGCTTCTCGAGTAATTACGAGAACGCCCCTCCGAACCGTAAAAATACGGAAAATCTTTAGACTGTATAAATCCAATAACCGGATACCAGTAACTGGCTTAAACCAAAGCCGACTGGTAAAAACTGTCCGAAAGTCGTACGCGCGTAAACGCACGTATGCGTCCGAACCCTTTGTCGCAAAACCATGCAACCTCTATATCGTTTCGCCTGGAGTAGGAAACTCTCTGTGTGGGATTCTAGAGACTCGACTACTACGCTGGCAGTGGGTTTAACCACAGACCGCAAGCGGCACTAGCTGTACGTAACGGTCCCCAGGTAGTTGTCGATAAGAAGGCCGATGAGTAAACCCATCCGAACTCCTACTGAGTCTGATGTGACAATCTCCATACAGTCCGGTCCGTTCGTCCATGACTATCGCATATCGGGCCTAGGGGGGCGGCAAGCGTCAGTCCCCTAATAGCGGTATAAGTCGTGTCGGAGTGAAGCCCATTACTCCCTGAGAAACTGCTGGAACTTACCAGCAAATCTCGCTTGCCCTGGCCAGGGACTTTGCGTAATGGCTCTCTGACACAGCACGATATCTACTCCCAATACCGGGAGGGACGAATCCTGTCTAACCGCCACTGCCTCCAAGTGCTCGGGACTGCACCCAACTGCTACCTGTTTGCACGACTCCTTTGAGCCGTGGTAGGGTAGCAATCTAAGAACAGTGGGACACACTCGAGGCGAAGTAGCAGTGTCAAGTCTGCGGACTACGCTGTACTCATGTCACCTGGGAACTGTTCACTGACGACTGGTATCAAACCAACCAACAGTTCCCTGTGAGTCCTGTCCGGTGTACTCGTAACCTAACGAGCACCTGCATACTATCTCCAGTACGACGTACTGACGGCTGTGGGACAGACCATCTCCCCAACTGGGATGAGAAGCGTACATACTAGTCTACTCCGGAGTATCGATGCTCTGTCTCGATAATCCAACGACCAGGGACCTGAATAAGGATGTGCTTGTAGACTACCCAGCCCCCACTAGTGTGACTGCCATCACAACGCTGGTAGACAAGCAAGATCCTAAGAGCTCTATCAATACGTACACTCACATATTAAGATAGAAAAACCAAGTAGCATACTACCTTGTTTAGCAAGACTGTTATATACATGTGAATATCCCAAGCTTCCATTAAGTAATATACAAGCTAGTATGATACAGTAATGGCCTTCTAGGGCATAAACACTAACAATCTCCCACTTGCACTAGGGCCATGTACTGGCATATCGCATACCAATGATCTCGAGCAGCCTCTCGAACTGAATCTGAGGAAGGGCCTTCGTGAATGGATCAGCAATGTTCTCTTCTGAAGCGACTCTCCGAACCTCGATCTCCTGACGATCAATGATCTCCCTGATCAGGTGATACCGCCTCAAGATGTGTCTGGACTTTTGATGGGACCTTGGTTCCTTCGCTAAAGCTATAGCTCCGTTGTTGTCGCAATACAGAGGTATTGGATCAACTATGGTAGGAACCACCTGAAGTTCTGTTAGGAACTTCTTCATCCAGACTGCTTCTTTTGCGGCATCGCAAGCAGCTATATACTCCGCTTCCATCGTCGAGTCAGCAACGGTGTCCTGCTTGGAGCTCTTCCAGCACACCGCCCCTCCATTGAGGGTAAAGACATAACCCGACATGGACTTGGAATCGTCCTTATCACTCTGGAAGCCGGAATCAGCAAAGGCCTCCAACCTGAGGTCTTTTCCGCCGTAAACCAAGAACATCTCCTTAGTCCTCCTCAGGTACTTGAGAATGTTCTTTACTGCTATCCAGTGTTTCTTCCCTGGGTCTGACTGATACCGGCTTACCACGCTCAGTGCATAAGCTACATCTGGTCTGGTACACAACATCGCATACATTATAGAGCCTACCGCAGAAGCGTAGGGTATAATAGACATGCGTTCCCTTTCCAAATCAGTCTTGGGAGACATCTCTTTGGAGAGGGTGATTCCGTGACAAGCCGGTAGATTACCGCGCTTAGAATCTTCCATACTGAATCTTTTCAGTACAGTGTCGATATACCTGGACTGCGAAAGTCCCAACATCCTCTTGGATCTATCACGATAGATCCGGATCCCCAGAATGTAAGAGGCATCACCCAGGTCTTTCATGGAGAACCTGTGTGACAAGAATCCTTTGACAGATTGTAGCATAGGAATGTCATTTCCTATCAATAGAATGTCATCCACGTACAAGACGAGGAATACGACACTTCTGGCCACAACTTTACTATATATGCACGGTTCATCTGGATTTTTGATAAAGTCATATTCTTTGACTGTCTCATCAAAACAGATGTTCCAACTCCGCGATGCCTGCTTTAGTCCGTAAATGGACTTAAGCAGCTTGCATACTTTCCCGCTGCTCCCACTCTGATTGAAACCCTCTGGCTGATCCATATAGACGCTCTCTTCTAAATTTCCATTCAGAAAAGCCGTCTTTACGTCCATCTGCCAGATTTCATAATCATGGAAGGCAGCAATAGCAAGAAGGACCCGAATGGATTTGAGCATAGCCACTGGAGAAAAAGTTTCGTCATAGTCCAAACCAGGTCTTTGACGAAAACCCTTTGCAACAAGTCTAGCTTTATAGGTTTCCACCTGTCCATCTACACCAATATTTTTCTTGAAGATCCATTTGCTTCCTATGGGTTTTACCCCATCTGGAGCAAAGTCCAAAGTCCATACTTTGTTGGTGTACATGGACTCCATCTCGGTCCGCATTGCATCTAGCCATCGTACCGAGTCGCCGCTCTGGATGGCCTGCTGGAAGTCAGTAGGTTCATCATCATCTATGATGCAATCCTCTCTATCCCCGTCAATGAGAAAACCGTAGTATCTCTCAGGCGGATGAGACGGCCTACTACTCCTGCGGAGGGGTGCGGGAATGTTCTGTTCTTCTTGAACCTCTGGTTCTACCAAAATTTCAGTAGCAGCTTGTGGTTCTGGAATTTCTTCCAGTTCTATTTCGCTCCCATTTGTATCCTTTTCTAAAACTTGTTGTTCTAGAAAATGGGCATTACGAGAAACAAAAACCTTTTGTTCCTCTGCGTAATAGAAGCAATATCCCTTGGAGTTCTTTGGATATCCTACAAGCTTACACAGTACTGATCGTGCCTCGAGCTTGTCCACATACTTCTTTTTTACAAAAGCTGGACATCCCCAAATCCTTATATACTGAAGATAGGGTTTCTTCCCACTCCACATCTGATATGGTGTGGTAGGCACAGTTTTGGTTGGAACTCTGTTCAAAATATATGTCGCTGATTCTAGCGCATATCCCCAGAAAGATCGCGGTAACTCAGTATTACTCATCATGGATCGTACCATATCCAATAGGGTTCGATTCCGTCTTTCCGATACACCGTTGTGCTGTGGAGTGTATGGAGGAGTAAGCTGAGAGAGAATTCCTTTCTCTTTTAGGTAACCTAGGAACTCGGCACTTAAGTATTCTCCACCTCGATCAGATCTTAGTGTCTTAATACTTTTGCCTGTTTGGTTTTCCGCTTCACTCTTGAATTCCAGGAATTTCTCAAAGGCCTCTGATTTATGCTTCATTAAGAAAACATATCCATACCTAGAGAAATCATCTGTAAAAGTAATGAAGTAGGAATAACCACCTCTCGCATGTGTAGACATTGGACCGCATACATCGCTGTGTATGAGTCCTAAGAGCTCGCTCGCTCTTACTCCTTGTCCAGTGAATGGAGTCTTTGTCATCTTTCCTTTGAGACAAGATTGACAAGTGTCATAAGTTTGATATTCGAACGTGTCCAAATATCCTTCTCTATGCAACTTAGTCAACCTTCTCTCATTGATGTGACCCAGTCTACAATGCCATAAGAAAGCTTTATTTAAATCTGGAGACTTTCTTTTTAGTGTGTTCTGGACATTGAAAATTTGGAGTTGGTTTAACACATATATGCCGTTATTTAGAGTACCGGACCCAATCAAACCATGATTAAGGTGGATGTTGACAACATCTCTTACAAACGTGAAATCATAACCTTTATTTGATAACAAGGAAACTGATATGATATTACACGTTAAGCTGGGTACAAAATAACAGTTATGTAAAACCAAAATGTGTCCACTCGTCAATCCTAGGTGATAATCCCCGACGGACGCAGCTCCCACGCTAGCTCCGTTAGCAACCCTGAGGATCATATCACCTTCCTTCAGCACTCTACGGTTTCTCAGTGCCTGCAATGAATTGCAAATATGAGATCCTGATCCGGTATCCAATACCCAGGAAGCAGAGTTGATTGACAGACAATTCTCAATTACAAACACACCTGAAGTCGAAGCCACAGCTTGCTTCGGTTCCTGGTTCTTGGCGTTCCACGCCTTGCAATCCTTCTTCCAGTGCCCTTTCCTGTGACAATGGAAGCACTCATCCAGGCCAACTACCGGTGCTGTAAACTTTTTCTTTCCCTTCTTTCCCACCTTACTAACACCTCCTCTAGGTCTGGGTGCGGCCTTCTTCTTCCTTCCTTTGGCCCTAGCCTTGGACCCAGAAGAAGATGAACCGCCAACAAACATAGCGGGTGTTTCCCTTGCCTTCTGCAAGGTGCCCTCTGCACTCCTTAACATGTTCAGGAGTTCCGCAAGTTCAACTTCTTTTCCTTGAAGATTGAAGTTGAGGATAAACTGGGCGTAGGTGGGAGGAAGGGACTGGAGAACAAGGTCTGTATAGAGCTCATTATCCAAAGTCGTCCCAAGGTCCGCGAGCTCTTCAATATAGCCGATCATCTGTAGGACATGTTCACCTACCGATGACCCGACAGCCAACCTCGCTCGAAACAATTTCTTAGAGGTCTCGTATCTTGCTATACGAGATTGCTCTCCATAAAGTTCCTTTGTATGGAGAAATATGCCATCTAGAGACATATCCTCGTGCCTCCTCTGATGTTCATTGTTCATCGAGGCAAGCACGATGCACTTGGCTCTCGCGCAATCTAAATCCCAGGTTTTGCGGATTTCCTTATCCGCATTGCTGGATTTGGGACCAAGGACAGCAGGTGCTGTAGCGGTGAGGACGTACCCCAGTTTGTCATAGGTCAAAGCCATCTTGACATTCCGCAGCCAATCTTTATAGTTTGGCCCCGTCAGTATATTTTTCTCTAAAAGTAACTTAAGTCCAGTCATTTTCAGGGTCGCTGCAATTAGGAGAGAGAGAAGAAAACTCTTTAGCATGATGCTCTTGCAAGTTTAGAGTGGTTTTTAGTTTATCTAAACTGGATGGCTCCCACTGTTTCTCGAATCCTTCCTCAAACCATAAAAGAAGAATTAGCCAAGACTATTCTCACCGTACAATACTTGCTTAACCGTTCAGCCAGGCCGGTGTCGATACTTCGAGGGAGGTTTTCCAACGCTTTCGCGAAGTTCCTTAATTAAATAACCTCTTTTCTCTGGGGGCGTAACCCCGCTGACACTTTTCTGGACACCTACTAGGTTTATAGCATTGATCGTTAAGCGACGAATATCCTGATAAGTAGCATATACTCACAGTAGGATCGGGATCCAAATATCATCGTCTGATAATGCTGTAGGAATGCTACCAACATTCATCAAACTCAAAATGGTATGCATCTCTTTGCAAATTTCAGTTTCTTTAGAAATTCCCGATATAAGTTTTTACCCCATGCTCTTATGACCTTGGCGTTGGTCAAAATGTCATAAGTCACATGTCAAGTTCTACCCATCATTATCTTGTTAATTTGAACCCATCCGTATATATCCCTGACGTTGGCCAAATGATAATACGACTGTCCCAAACCAACTCATCTATCTATGCAACAAATGAATATCTAGCAGCTACCAAACACTATGCCATGACGTTGGCCAAAACTGCATAGCTTGAATACTACTGAATACCCAAATGAAATGACGGAGGGCTACGACTGGTTTTGGCGAAACCGTGAACGTAGTGAACTTGATATAACCGAAGGAACCTGATAGCTTTTAAAAGGAGTGGTTAAGACTCCGCATTTAAAAATATCTGTTTTAAAAATAACCGAGTGGTTTCTTTTAAATTGTTCCAACGATTTAAACTTTGGTTTGTTTTACTTTGCATTATAGATAATGCGTCCCATCATTAACCTATCATTGCAGAAAACAACGAAAATACAACGTCCTCTTATGCCATCCGCATTCGCCACGGGGTCCCGTCATCACCCGTTAGGTTACTTAACTAACGACAGAGCGGGGGCTGGGCTAGCGCGGGTGTAAAACATAAGTGGTGTCTAAATAGCTATCATAAATATAGATATTTTACATTCGTCTGACGCAATGATATTCATTCCAGAACACAGATAAACAATATTGGATTTGCAAGCAATCTGTATTTCTTTTGAGCCTGCAAGAAAAGACAGATTACACAGTTGTGATGAATAGCCGTTACCCCACCCTCGACCCCTACGGGTACGACAAACTACCCACCCGGCAGTCTGTGTACCCCACCTTGGGTCAGTCCTAGGAGCAAAAACAGTAAAATGAAATAATACAACGGTGGCTACGACCGCAACCTGGAAGTGCCCCGCGAAAATAATATTACAACAAATTACATTTACAACAAATGAATTAACCAATAACCCATTGCGAACCCCGGCTATACACCACAACAGTCCAATACAGTTTATATGCACAAACAGATATAACCATTTCAGAAATGTGCAACCCCCTGCCAACCGACATACTAGCACTTGGGGAAGGTTTACGAACACATTAAACAATCACAGATATAATCCAATACGCAAATACTGTACAATTCGATCGAATAAACAACATCAATATTGCTCCAAAATCTGCTCTGTTAAACAGTAACCTGAGCAATAATTAAACATTCCAGAAAACCCAAAACACCACAGGGGACCCACCAAAAAAAAACGAGCTCCTGACTCGTCAACTCGGCCGCGGTTGCGCGGCGGATCGGTGGGATCCGCCGCCCTTCCGCGGCGCTTTAGACGAATCAGAAGCCCAAATTTTTTGGGTGTTCTACTGTGGTCATGTCAAGCTCTCTGAACATACCTGAAAAATTTTCTGACTTCATTTTAACTTCGACAGAAACTTGACAGAATTAGGGTTTTGCGGCTTTGTTTTTCCGTTCGAAATTCGTACAAATTTGCAATTAAGTTATTTATTGTTTAGCGAGGCTCTGATACCACTGTAAGTCGATGTAGTACACCCCAGTACTTGTGGGGAGGCGGATTTTACAAAAACGATCAAGTTTAAGGAACGAACATCGACTAACCGCTTAAATCGAAGCTAAACAAATAATAACCAAACACATAGCTAAACTAAACTATAGTGTTAAGGGATTATACCGATCGAAACTAGTCCTTCGTCTTTACGTCCTCCTTTGTTCTCCTCGACCTTCTCTAGGTAGTAGACGATCCACCCGAGAGCGAAACTCCAAGCTAAACCTCTAACTTGAGGTAACTAATCAACTTTGATTGCTAATCAAAGATGAAAGGATGATGTAGAGTAAAGGTTATGGATTGTTTAGTCTAACTAATCCTTTGATCTCAACACATGAGGATTAAGGATTAGGGTTTGAAGATGAGAGCTTGAGGAGAGAGAATGTGAGATAAGATAATGAGAGGAGAGAGAGTGTATCATAATATATTATGAAGCATTTCTTTTTAACAATAATGAATAAAGGAAATGAATAAGCATGCTTCATAAAATATCTAGTGGTGATTCATTAGCATGAGTCATTAAGCAATAAATGTGCATTAATGAAATGAATGAATCACCACCATGACTCACTTTCTTATCCAAAAGAAACCTCCTTAGTCACATCTTCTAGAAGCTTCTCGAGTAATTACGAGAACGCCCCTCCGAACCGTAAAAATACGGAAAATCTTTAGACTGTATAAATCCAATAACCGGATACCAGTAACTGGCTTAAACCAAAGCCGACTGGTAAAAACTGTCCGAAAGTCGTACGCGCGTAAACGCACGTATGCGTCCGAACCCTTTGTCGCAAAACCATGCAACCTCTATATCGTTTCGCCTGGAGTAGGAAACTCTCTGTGTGGGACTCTAGAGACTCGACTACTACGCTGGCAGTGGGTTTAACCACAGACCGCAAGCGGCACTAGCTGTACGTAACGGTCCCCAGGTAGTTGTCGATAAGAAGGCCGATGAGTAAACCCATCCGAACTCCTACTGAGTCTGATGTGACAATCTCCATACAGTCCGGTCCGTTCGTCCATGACTATCGCATATCGGGCCTAGGGGGGCGGCAAGCGTCAGTCCCCTAATAGCGGTATAAGTCGTGTCGGAGTGAAGCCCATTACTCCCTGAGAAACTGCTGGAACTTACCAGCAAATCTCGCTTGCCCTGGCCAGGGACTTTGCGTAATGGCTCTCTGACACAGCACGATATCTACTCCCAATACCGGGAGGGACGAATCCTGTCTAACCGCCACTGCCTCCAAGTGCTCGGGACTGCACCCAACTGCTACCTGTTTGCACGACTCCTTTGAGCCGTGGTAGGGTAGCAATCTAAGAACAGTGGGACACACTCGAGGCGAAGTAGCAGTGTCAAGTCTGCGGACTACGCTGTACTCATGTCACCTGGGAACTGTTCACTGACGACTGGTATCAAACCAACCAACAGTTCCCTGTGAGTCCTGTCCGGTGTACTCGTAACCTAACGAGCACCTGCATACTATCTCCAGTACGACGTACTGACGGCTGTGGGACAGACCATCTCCCCAACTGGGATGAGAAGCGTACACACTAGTCTACTCCGGAGTATCGATGCTCTGTCTCGATAATCCAACGACCAGGGACCTGAATAAGGATGTGCTTGTAGACTACCCAGCCCCCACTAGTGTGACTGCCATCACAACGCTGGTAGACAAGCAAGATCCTAAGAGCTCTATCAATACGTACACTCACATATTAAGATAGAAAAACCAAGTAGCATACTACCATGTTTAGCAAGACTGTTATATACATGTGAATATCCCAAGCTTCCATTAAGTAATATACAAGCTAGTATGATACAGTAATGGCCTTCTAGGGCATAAACACTAACATTTACCCGACGCGTCGGATATCCAGAGGATACCGTCGTGGTCTTAAGATGGATGGTAGGGGCCGGTCTGGACTGACGGCGTCCTAGATATTGTGATTGAGACATTGAGATTTCGAGATATTGAGGTACAGAGACTGTGATACAGAGATATCGAGATATTGGGATTACGTTTTGTGCCGATGCTAGGCACTGTTTTATGCTAATTTCATTATGACACCTCATTTTAAAAATACAAGGAAATCTCACTAAATTATGAAAACAGTTCTTCATTTACATGTATTCTGTTTTCATGCATTCATACCTCATTCATATGATATATTGCTACCTGAGGCACTGACGCGGGCACATGAGATTACACTCGGGTTAGATATTTACCCTAGCCTTGTTATAGGTTGCATGTTATATATATAATTGAGGATATATTATGATCATTGACCTAGGTTGCGTTATTTATGCGATTTCTATTCGTAGATGTTTTTCTATTCACGAGTTGGCAACTCATCCCCGTTGTGCCCCAGTTTCTTGCAGGTTTGCCGTACAGGTTTCATTACGGCTTTGCGGGCATAGTTTCCTTCGGGTGATTTGCTAGCAGGTGGGTTTACTTGTATCATACCCCCATTATATATCTTGTATATCATTATTCTGTTGTATCTAGAAGTTCCATCAACCAAACATGTATTTATTTTGAGATAGAGACCAGTGATGTTATTCCTTCGACCTTAGAGTCGCGCGTTATATTTCTGCGGTTTTCTTGTGGTTTTGAGTTTCCTTTTGAATTTTGATCCTCGCCGTTGGCGTTGTATATTATATTGCTTGTGTGGTTGTGACCGTCGATTGACGAAAAGCTAGCTCCCGCTTGGGGATGCCTTTTTATTGATTTCGTATACTATTCATGTTGTATCCCGTTTGGGGGCCAGTATTTTCAAAGGAGACTCTGCCGAAATTTTCAGTAAATTTTGATGTTCTTAAAAACCGCATAATTCGGCTTATGCTATTAAAACTACTTGTTTTAAATTGGTTTTCCTTCACTCTGCTACTTTTTTTGGTTTGGATTTCTGGGTTTTCGGCTTACTTAGGTTACGTACGCCTCGAGACGTTTCGTAGTTTAAGTGCCGGTCATGTTCCATCTTTCGGGACGTGACAACCGCATTGCCAACAGTATCATTTGTAAAAAAATTCATTTTCTAAAAATGTGGCATACTGAGAAACAAACACCCTTTGTTCCTCCTTGTGGTAGAAAAGATATCCATATGAATGTTTTGGATATCCCACAAATTTACACAAAACTGATCGTGTCTCGAGTTTGTCCGTATTCCGCTTTTTCAGAGAAGCCGGAAAACCTCATATCCTAACTCCTTTAAGAGATGGTCTCTTCCCATACCATATCTCATATAGAGTGTTAGACACGGTTTTGGTCGGAACCCTATTCAATAGATATATCGCAGTCTCCAATGCGTGCCCCTATAATGAAAGTGGTAACTCAGTATCACTCATCATTGATCGTACCATATCTAATAGGGTACGATTCCTTCGTTCCGACACACCGTTGTGCTGTGGTGTGTACAGAGGAGTGAGCTGAGAGAGAATCCCATTCTCTTTTAGGAAATCCAGAAACTCTGTGCTTAGGTACTCACCTCCTCGATCTGATCGAAGTTTCTTGATACTCAAGCATGTTTGTTTTTCTACTTCAGATTTATACTCCTTGAACTTTTCGAAGGCTTCGGACTTATGTTTCAACAAGAACACGTGTCCGAATCTCGAGAAATCATCAGTAAAAGTTATGTAGTATGAAAAACCACCTCTCGCATGTATAGATATTGGTCCACATACATCACTATGTATGAGGCATAAGAGTTCAGTAGCTCTTTCTCCGTGTCCAATAAACGGAGTTTTGGTCGTTTTACCTTTGATACAAGACTGGCAAGTCGCATAAGATTTATATTCAAATGAGTTTAAATATCCATCTTTATGTAGCTTGGTTAGTCTTGTTTCATTAATATGACCAAGTCTACAATGCGAAATGAAAGCTTCATTTATGTCTGAAATCTTCCTTTTGTTTGTTTGTTGTATATTAAAAACTGTGTGTTGATTTAGGACGTATATCCCGTTATTTAATGTACCAGACCCAATCAACTCTTGATTAAGGTTAATGTTCATAACATTAGATTGTAACACAAAATTATATCCTTCATTGTCCAACAACGATATTGATATAATATTACATAACATCAAAGGTACAAAATAACATGGGTTCAAAACCAATATACAACCCGACGGCAAACCAAGGTGATACTCTCCCACTGCTACAGCATGTACAGAGGAACCATTCCCAACTCGGAGAGTGTGATCACCTTTCTTCAAAAACCTGCTATTTCTCAGCCCCTGCACATAATTGCAGATGTGAGATCCTGACCCGGTATCTAATACCCAGGAAGCAGAGTTAATTGAAAAACAGTTTTCTGTTACAAACACACCTGAAGTGGAAGCATCACCAAGCTTCTTTTCTTGAGGTCGGCAAGGTATCCAACGCAGTTTATCTTCCAGTGCCCAGTCTTGTGGCAGTGGAAGCATACCCCTCTTCCTGATGCATCAACCCCTATCTTGTCCTTTCCCGGTGCCTTTTTCACTCCACCTTTCGGTTTGATGGGATTTTTCTTCTTTTTTCCCTTAGCCTTATCTTTTGGGACGAAAGAGGAAGATGACCCAGCAATCAGAGCGGGAGTTTTCTCTACTTTTAGCACGCTCTCTGCACTCCTCAACATATTGAGGAGTTCAAGAAATGACTTCTCCATGTTGTGCATGTTGAAGTTCACAATGAATTGAGAAAAGGCAGGGGGAGGGACTGTAGAATAATATCAACATACTGTTCATTCTCCATGGTCCATCCCAGGTCCTCTAGTTCTTCGATAAGTCCTATCATCTTCAATACATGGTCACCTACAAACGTGCCTGCAGCTGTCCGCATCTGAAACAACTTTCGAGATGCTCGTATCGGAGAGTGTGAGATTGCTCTCCATACAACTCCTTTGTATGGAGAAAGATGGATTGTACATCCATCTTCTCATGCTGCTTCTGATGTTCATTGTTCATAGAAGCAAGCGCGAGGCATTTGGCTGTTGCACAGTCTATATCCTATGTCGTGCGGATTTCCTTATCCGCAACTGAAGAATCAGGGCCTGGGCTAGGAGGGGCTGGAGTAGTCAGGACGTATCCGACCTTATCATAGGTCAGGGCAATATTTATGTTCCTCAGCCAATCTTTGTAATTCAGTCCCGTGAATTTATTCTTGTCTAATAAAAGCTTAACTCCCGTCATAGGTAACTGCCATTAGGAGAAAGAAAAGAAGACACTCAGCGATTGCTCTTGCATGATTAGTTTGGTTATTAATCTTATCTAATCGATGTCTCTCACTGCTTTTTATCAAATTTTCCTTCAAACCTTAATAAGAAAATTAGCCAGGATTAATTGCAATCTATAAGTTCGCTAACCGGTCGGCCAGGCCAGTGTTGGTACTCCGAGGGGGGTTCCCCGTGCTTTCGCACGGACCTAATTAAAATAAAGCTCGTTTTCCTAGAGGTATAACCCCGTTGACACCTTTCCAGACACCTACTGGATTCACTAATTGTAAAGTGCAAAACTCTCCCGGGAGTAACTTTTACCCACAGTGGGATCGGGATCCAACTATCAAATAAAAGGTATGCAATCTCATTGCAAATTTCAACTCTTGAAATTCCCGATATGGTTTTTACCCCTAGTGTCTTATGACCTTAACTATGGTCAACAAATCATAAGCACTAGTCAAGTTCTACCCGCCATTTCTTTATTGATTTAGACCCACCCGCATAACCCTTAACTATGGTCAACAAGGTCATGCAAATGCCCTAATCGATCGCATCATATGCTTTGTAGGAAGACATCACTTAGCTACCGTACACCATGCTTTAACTATAGTCAACTGTAACATTTCAGAAAAATAAAATATTATTTTTGGGAATTTTTATAATTAAATAATAAAATATTGAATATTTTAATAGTGCGGTATAATAAAATACCGATAAATGGGGAAAAATTTAATTTTTTTTAGAAATTACTGAAATGAGGGTGCTTTATGTGAATTATGCAAATTATGAGAATTTATGAGTTATTTGACACTATTTTAGTGCTAATCGAGATTAAAAATTGCTAATCGGACTTTAAGCGTGTTTTGTGCACATGTCATTTTTTTAGCACTTGTTACATTTTCTTCATGGCCTTCTCTTCATTTTTTGGCATGGTTGTTGTTTTAATTGAGAAGGAAAAGAAAACAAAAGAAAAGAAATGAAAACATAAAAAAAATTGTGCATAGTGTGAGGAATGGGCAAGAGAGAGAGAGAGAGGTGAGGGTCAACCTTGGTCTTGAGCCATTCCCTCTTCAATCATTCACTCATTTTCTCTCCTCTCCCTCTCACATTTGCTACTGCTGCTGCTGCCCTCACTCCCTCCCCCTCTTCACCTCCTTAAAACTCCATTAGAAACACCCCAAAACTCAATACCCACTTCATTAAAAATGTGCATGAGCTCACTAGCTACACCTTGGACCAAGAAAGTTTGAATTTTGGCGCTATAGAGGATTCATGGGTGCTAAATCAGTGCCTAAGACTCCATATGAAATATGGAATGGAAGAAATCCGTATCTTAAGCGATTTAAGATATGGGGTTGTCCGGCCTATGTGAAAACACAGAAACCGGACAAGTTAGAGGTACGGTCAGTTCTCTGTAAATTTGTGGGATATCCTAAAGACTCACTAGGATATCTGTTCTACCACACTGAGGAACAGAAGGTGTTTGTATCTCGCCACGCTACCTTCTTAGAAAGGGAGTTTCTTGCAAAAGAAGCTAGTGGGAGTTCGGTAGAACTGGAAGAAATTCAGCGACCACAAAATGTAACTGAAAATTTGGAGGAACCGCAAGATTCAATGACCCCAAACGAACCTCAGCCACTCCGCAGATCTGGTAGGATTTCTCATCCGCCCGAGAGATACTACGGTTTTCTCATAGACGGGGATCGAGAGGATTGCATCTTGGAAGAAGATGACCCTACCAGTTTCAGGCAGGCCATTATCAGTAGGGACTCTGATAAGTGGCAGAAAGCAATGCAATCCGAAATGGAGTCCATGTACGCCAATAAAGTATGGACCTTGGATATTGCTCCACCTGGGGTAAAACCCGTTGGATGCAAATGGATCTACAAAAGGAAACTTGGTGTAGATGGGCAGGTGGAAACCTATAAGGCTAGACTCGTTGCAAAAGGTTTTCGTCAAAGACCTGGTTTGGACTATGACGAAACTTTTTCTCCGGTGGCTATGCTCAAATCCATTCGGATCCTACTTGCCATTGCTGCCTTCCATGACTATGAAATCTGGCAGATGGATGTTAAAACGGCTTTCCTAAACGGTTGTTTGGAAGAGTGCGTTTAAATGGATCAACCAGAAGGTTTCGTGGACAGTGGGAGCAGCGGAAAGGTGTGCAAGTTGCTTAAATCCATTTATGGATTAAAGCAGGCATCGCGGAGCTGGAACATCTGTTTTGATGAGGCAATCAAGGAATTTGATTTCATCAAGAACGAAGATGAACCCTGTGTTTATCAGAAGATTGTAGGACGAACTGTCGTATTCCTAGTCTTGTACGTGGACGACATTCTTTTGATAGGAAATGATGTTCCTATGCTACAATCGGTCAAGCTATTTTTGTCACAAAGGTTCTCCATGAAGGACCTGGGTGATGCCTCGTACATTCTGGGGATCAAGATCTATAGAGATAGATCCAAGAGACTATTGGGACTTTCGCAGTCCAGGTACATAGAGACCGTACTAAAGAGATTTAGTATGGAGGGTTCCAAGCGCGGTAACATACCCGCATTGCACGGAATTACCCTCTCCAAGAAGATGTCTCCTAAGACTGACGAGGAGAAGGTTCGCATGAGCACTATACCCTACGCTTCGGCGGTAGGATCTATAATGTATGCGATGCTATGTACAAGACCAGATGTAGCTTACGCGTTGAGCACGGTAAGCCGGTATCAGTCAGACCCAGGGGAGGACCACTGGACAGCAGTGAAGAACATTCTCAAGTACCTGAGAAGGACTAAGGAGATGTTCCTGGTTTACGGTAATGGAGACCTCAGGGTCGAGTCCTTTGCCGATTCAAGCTTCCAGAGTGACAAAGATGACAGCAAGTCTGTCTCGGGTTTTGTGTTTACCCTCAATGGAGGGGCGGTATGTTGGAGGAGTTCCAAGCAGGATACCGTCGCAGACTCGACGATGGAGGCTGAATACATTGCTGCAAGCGATGCCGCAAAAGAGGCGGTCTGGATGAAGAAGTTCATTAGTGAACTTCAGGTGGTTCCGTCCATTGTGACCCAATACCTTTGTATTGCGATAACAATGGGGCTATAGCTTTAGCGAAGGAACCAAGGTCCCATCAGAAATCCAGGCACATCTTAAGGCGGTATCACCTGATCAGGGAGATCATTGATCGCCAGGAGATCGAGGTGCGGAGAGTGGACACAAAGGACAACACTGCGGACCCATTCACGAAGGCTTTACCCCAGACTCAGTTCGAGCGGCTGATCCAGATGATAGGTCTTCGATACGCCAGTACATGGCCTTAGTGCAAGTGGGAGATTGTTAGTGTATATGCCCTAAAGGCCATTACTGTATCATACTAGTATGTATATTACTTGATGGAAGCTTGGGATATTCACAGTTGTACAGACAATCTTGCTCAATATAGTATTATGCTACTTGGTTTGTCTCTGCTTTAATGTGTACATGTGTGTTTATTTATTATATCACCTATACGCATTAGTAGAGCCCTTAGGATCATTTGCTTGATTACCGGCGTTGTGATGGCGATCACACTCGTGGGGGCTGGGTAATCTACAAGCACATCCTTATACACGTCCCTAGTCGTGGGAGTACCGAGATAGGGCATCGATACTCCGGAGTAGACTAGCGTATGCGCTTCTCATCCCAGTACGGGAGACGGTCTGTCCCACAGCCGTCGGTACGTCGTACTTGAGATAGTATGCGGGTGCTCGTTGGGTTACGAGTACACTGGACAGGACTCGTCGGGAACTGATGGTTGGTATTATACCTATCGTCAGTTATCAGTTTCCAGGTGACATGAGTACAGCTTAGTCCGCTGACTTGACACTGTCACTTCGCCTCGAGTGTGTTCCCACTGTTCTTTGATTGCTACCCTACCACGGCTCTACTGAGTCATGCAAACAGGTAGTAGTTGGGAGCAGTCCCGAAGCACTTGGAGGCAGTGACGGTTAGACAGGATTCGTCTCTCCCGGTATTGGGAGTTGACATCGCGCTGTGTCTAGGAGAGCCATTACACGGGTAGTCCCAGGCCAGGGCAAGCGAGACATACTGGTAGGTTTCCAGTGTTATCTCAGGGTGTATTGGGCTTCACTCCGACACGACTTGTACCGCTTTTAGGGGACTGACATTTACCGCCCCCTAGGCCCGCCATGCGATGTATCAGACGAATAGACCGGACTGTACGGAGATTGTCACATACAGACTCAGTAGGAGTTCGGATGGGTTTACCTCATCGGCCTTCTTATCGACATCTACCTGGGGACCGTTACGTACAGCTAGTGCCGCTTGCGGTCTGTGGTTAAACCCACTGCCAGCGTAGTGTCGAGTCTTTAGAGTCCCACACAGAGAGTTTCCCTGCACTGAGCGAAACGTGTAGAGGCCGTATGGTTTTACGGCAGGGCTGCGATCACTTACGTACACTTGTGTGCGTATGGTGTTCGGGCAGGCAGTACTAGTAGGCTTTGGTTTAAGCCGGATCCTAGTATTGCACGGATGGATTTGTTTTGTCTTCTGTGCATCCGCATTCTACGGAATACGGATGCAGGTGTGTATGCACAGTTTTTCGGAGTGATGAAGGAGGAGGTGCCTCATTAGGGTTTTTGGCAGTTGTTTCGGTCAAAACCATTTTGAGGCGGACTCATTAGGGTTTTGACAGTTCGTTTGGTCAAAACCATTATGAGCCGCGAACATCATTTACTAATCCTATTAGTGATAATCTTATGATGGCTAATTGCATTGACCATTTGACCCTGTTGACCTCTATTGACTTTGTTGACCGGTTGACCGGGTTGACCATTGACTTTCAAGAGGGTTCCACACTCTTCTTTTCTTTTCCTTTTTCTTTTGGATTATGATAATGGTCATTTCAAAGTAGCCATCAACTTTATCTTGATGGGATTAGTAATGATGTTGTTTTGCATTATTTGCAACCATGGTTGTTTTTCTTTTGTATCATAATTTTATTCTCATTCTCTCTCTTGAAATGAGAAGCTCCATGGTTGCTAGAAAACTCCTTCTTCTTCCTCCTCTTGATTTCTCCTTTGATCTCATGTGTTGAGAGAAAAAAGATTCCACTTGACAAACACATCCATACATCTCCTCTACACATCCTAGGGCTTCTAGATTAGCAATCTCCTTGCCCTAGTTACCTCGGCTTGAGGTGGACCTCGGTGTACATCTCTCGGGTGGATCGTCTTCGACTCAAGGAGGCCGCGGAGGTGACCGAAGTCCGGATCAACCATTGAGCAAGCAAAGAGAAGAACAACAAGAAGAGAAGAACAACAAAGAAGAAGAACAACAAGAAGAGAAGGAGTTCAAGTTGAGGTATAACCCCTAACCGAGTAGATACATCTCATGTTAGGATGCTAGTGTATTGTTTAGTAAAGATCCGGCTTTTACGGTCCATGTTACAAAGTTTAGAAAAAATTTTGTTTTACCGTTTCCGCAACCCCGAAAGTACCGGGAGAGGTAACGTGGACCTAACAGTGGTATCAGAGCCTAACTAAACATAAACTAGCTTGGTAGTGAAGTGTATCGAAGTTCGAAACGGAAAAATCGAAAAAACCGAGTTACAAAAACCTGAGTTTCTGTTAAAATTTTTTCTGGTCAAAACAAAATTTGTTATACACCTAAAATCATCTCAGGGTTTTTTAAAGATAACCACCAAAAACGAGCCAGAGATCTGACCAAACGACCGCGTTTCCGCGGCCTCAGCAAGCTATGTTGCCGCGGATCCGCGGCCGTCTTGTTTCCTCTCTGCCTCGATTTTGGTGCAGTGTGTTTCTGACTTGGTTTTAGGATTTTTAAGATGGTTTAAATGTGCCCAGATTTTCCAAAATAGAAATTTGTTTTTGGGGGCCTATAAATCCGTATTTTTTTGAACTTCAATATACTTAGACTATAAAGGTTATATCTGTGATGTTCTTATGTATTGAACGTCGGCTAATCGCTATCTATCGATTAGTCGGGGTTATACATATCTGTCATCTGTGATTGTTGTTGATGGTTTGTGTATATGAACTCGTTGGATTGTCGCGGATGAATAGCCGGGGTGGATGTGAGATGAGAGTTTCTTTTTCTTTCATTCATGTAATAAATTTGTAAATTGATGTAATATTATTTGTTTGGCCGCACAACCGGGTCGGGGTTGTAGCCGTCATTGTATAATTCTTTTTACTGTTTTTGCTCCTAGGATAGACCCATGGAGGGGGTGCACAAACTACCGGGTATCTCGAAGTGCCGAGTGGCCTACTCATGGCATTGAGGGAGGTTGCTTCGCTTCGGGTACTTGGCGGGTAGTTTTCCGCACCCGTAGGGGTCTTGGGTGGGGTTTTGGCTATTCATCGTGACCGTGTAATCCGCTTTTCATTCCAGGCTTGAACGAATCGCGGGTTCCTAGTATATCCAAAGTGTTCATCTGTGATCTGGATTGGCTATCGTTGCAGTATATCTATATATAATAACTATTTAGGCGTTCCTTATGTTTTACAGCCGCGCTAGCCCAGCCCCCGCTCTGTTGTTAGTTAAGTAACCTAACGGGTGATGACGGGGCCCAGTGGCGAATGCGAATGGCATAAGCGTACGTCATATTTTGGTTGTTTTCTGCAATGGTAGGATTTAAATGATGGGACGCATTAAAAGAACTAATGCAAGAAAATAAACCTGAAAGACGTTGTTGGAACAATTTTTCAAAAAGCTGTTATTGCAAGGACGTTCATTTTTGTTTTGCATCGCGGTATTCGGTTGTGAATACCCAGCACCTCAGTCGACGAGGCAAGGGCCGAGATCCCTTCATCGGGAGTGACCCCTTGGACAAAAGTTTGCGTCAGGGTAATAACTTCACTATAGTCGATTATTCTTGCTTTGCATCAAGGTATTCAGTTTGGAATATCCTGCACCTCATTCGACGAGGAAAGAGCCGAGATCCCTTCACAGGGAGTGACCTCTTTAGCAAAAGTTTTCGCCACTATATTTTAAAAAGATTACCAGGTTCCTTCAACGATATCAAGTTCATTACGTTAACGGTTTTTCGCCAAAAACCCAGCCGTAGCCCTCCGTCATTTCTTACAAGTAACACTTAGTATTCGTGCTGCGTTTGTTGACTCCGTCAAGGCGTAGTGTACGGTAGCTAAGTGCTGCTTGTTTGTATCGGTATATGGGATTGATTAGGACAGTCGTATAACCTTGTTGACTCCGTCAAGGGTTATGCGGGTGGGTTTAATGCAATCCAGATAATGACAGGTTGAACTTGACTAGGACTCTTTGATTTGTTGACTCCGTCAAGATCACTTGGGTCCTAGGGGCAAAAACCACATCGGGAGTTTCAAAAGTACTGAAACTTGCAGATTTAGCATACCTTCTGGAGTGTGGTGACTAGAGTGGATTCCATCTAGGTTATCACACAATGAAAGTTGGATCCCGATCCCACTGATGAGTTGGATTACTCTCGGGAGATTATTTCACTTAACGATCAAAGCTATAAACCTAGTAGGTGTCTAGAAAGGTGTTAGCGGGGCTACGCCCCCAGGGAAAAGAGGTTCTTGAATTAAGGAACTTCGCGAAAGCGTTGGAAAACCTCCCTCGAAGTACCGACACTAGCCTGGCTGAAAGGTTAAGCAAGTATTGTGACGTGAATTAAAACCTGGCTAGTTCTTCTTTTAAAAAGGTTTTAAGAAGAATTTGAGTAAACAGTGGGAGACATCCTGGTTAGATAAATTAATAAACCAATCTAATCTTGCAAGAGCATACGCTGAGTGTTTCTTTTCTCTCTCTCCAGGTAGCAACCTTTTCACGCCCTAATCAAGATAATAAAATGTATCGCTTGACCGATCCGAATTCTTATTCGGGACTGGGGAAAGTTGGTTCAGCTCTAACTTGTGACAACAGTCATGAGTATGAGAAAGGGAAAGGGGATTGTATGGATTTCCAGGATACCCAGTTGAAGAAGAAGCATGGTTTTGCATCTACTTCAGGTGTTCTTGTAATTGAGAACTGTTTTACGGTCAGCCCTACCTCCTGGGTACTTGATACCGGATCAGGATCTCATATCTGTAATTTATTGCAGGGACTGAGAAAAAGTAGGAAAGTTGCACCGGGTGATATGTCGCTCAGAGTAGCGAACGGAGCACAAGTTAATGCGGCAGCCGTCGGTGAATATCACCTAGTATTGCCAAATGACAAGACTATGATTTTGAACGATTGCTACTATGTACCCTCCGTGGTTTGCAACATCATATCAGTTTCTTTACTCGATAAAGATGGATATAACTTTGTTCTTGAAAAGAATATCATGAACATTTACCTTCATAAGGTACTGGTTGCAGAGGGTACACTGTGTAATGGTATCTACGTTCTAAATCAGAATACAGTTCTCAATATACAAAACACACGCAAGAGGAAGAATTCAGATACGAATGAATCCTACTTGTGGCATTGTAGACTTGGTCATATCGGAGAGAAAAGACTGAGTAAGTTGCGTAAAGATGGACTCTTGAATGCGTTCGAGTTTTCATCTTATGAAACTTGTCAGTCCTGTCTCAAAGAGAAGATGATCAAATCTCCGTTCACCGGACATGGAGAAAGAGCAAGAGAGCTCTTGGGACTCATACACAGTTATGTGTGTGGTCCGATGTCTATACATGCAAGGGGTGGGTTCTCATACTTCATCACATTCACTGACGATCTCTCTAGGTTCGGATATGTGTATCTGATGAAACACAAATCTGAAGTTTTTGAGAAATTCAAGGAATTCAGAAAGGAAGTAGAGAACCAGATTGGCAAAAGTATCAAGATCCTCCTGTCTGACAGGGGAGGGGAGTACTTAAGCACGGAATTCCTAGATTACTTAAAAGAGAATGGTATTCTCTCTCAGCTTACTTCTCCTTATACACCACAGCACAACGGTGTTTCGGAGCGGAGAAATCGTACCCTATTGGATATGGTTCGCTCCATGATGAGTAGTGCTGAGTTGCCTCTTTCATTTTGGGGACATGCGCTTCTGACAGCGGCGTACCTATTGAACTATGTTCCATCCAAATCAGTGCCTAAGACTCCATATGAAATATGGAATGGAAGAAATCCGTATCTTAAGCGATTTAAGATATGGGGTTGTCCGGCCTATGTGAAAACACAGAAACCGGACAAGTTAGAGGCACGGTCAGTTCTCTGTAAATTTATGGGATATCCTAAAGACTCACTAGGATATTTGTTCTACCACACTGAGGAACAGAAGGTGTTTGTATCTCGCCACGCTACCTTCTTAGAAAGGGAGTTTCTTGCAAAAGAAGCTAGTGGGAGTTCGGTAGAACTGGAAGAAATTCAGCGACCACAAAATGTAACTGAAAATTTGGAGGAACCGCTAGATTCAATGACCCCAAACGAACCTCAACCACTCCGCAGATCTGGTAGGATTTCTCATCCGCCCGAGAGATACTACGGTTTTCTCATAGACGGGGATCGAGAGGATTGCATCTTGGAAGAAGATAACCCTACCAGTTTCAGGCAGGCCATTATCAGTAGGGACTCTGATAAGTGGCAGGAAGCAATGCAATCCGAAATGGAGTCCATGTACGCCAATAAAGTATGGACCTTGGATATTGCTCCACCTGGGGTAAAACCCGTTGGATGCAAATGGATCTACAAAAGGAAACTTGGTGTAGATAGGCAGGTGGAAACCTATAAGGCTAGACTCGTTGCAAAAGGTTTTCGTCAAAGACCTGGTTTGGACTATGACGAAACTTTTTCTCCGGTGGCTATGCTCAAATCCATTCGGATCCTACTTGCCATTGCTGCCTTCCATGACTATGAAATCTGGAAGATGGATGTTAAAACGGCTTTCCTAAACGGTTGTTTGGAAGAGTGCGTTTACATGGATCAACCAGAAGGTTTCGTGGACAGTGGGAGCAGCGGAAAGGTGTGCAAGTTGCTTAAATCCATTTATGGATTAAAGCAGGCATCGCGGAGCTGGAACTTCTGTTTTGATGAGGCAATCAAGGAATTTGATTTCATCAAGAACGAAGATGAACCCTGTGTTTATCAGAAGATTGTAGGACGAACTGTCGTATTCCTAGTCTTGTACGTGGACGACATTCTTTTGATAGGAAATGATGTTCCTATGCTACAATCGGTCAAGCTATTTTTGTCACAAAGGTTCTCCATGAAGGACCTGGGTGATGCCTCGTACATTCTGGGGATCAAGATCTATAGAGATAGATCCAAGAGACTATTGGGACTTTCGCAGTCCAGGTACATAGAGACCGTACTAAAGAGATTTAGTATGGAGGGTTCCAAGCGCGGTAACATACCCGCATTGCACGGAATTACCCTCTCCAAGAAGATGTCTCCTAAGACTGACGAGGAGAGGGTTCGCATGAGCACTATACCCTACGCTTCGGCGGTAGGATCTATAATGTATGCGATGCTATGTACAAGACCAGATGTAGCTTACGCGTTGAGCGCGGTAAGCCGATATCAGTCAGACCCGGGGGAGGACCACTGGACAGCAGTGAAGAACATTCTCAAGTACCTGAGAAGGACTGGAGATGTTCCTGGTTTACGGTAATGGAGACCTCAGGGTCGAGTCCTTTGCCGATTCAAGCTTCCAGAGTGACAAAGATGACAGCAAGTCTGTCTCGGGTTTTGTGTTTACCCTCAACGGAGGGGCGGTATGTTGGAGGAGTTCCAAGCAGGATACCGTCGCAGACTCGACGATGGAGGCTGAATACATTGCTGCAAGCGATGTCGCAAAAGAGGCGGTCTGGATGAAGAAGTTCATTAGTGAACTTCAGGTGGTTCCGTCCATTGTTGACCCAATACCTTTGTATTGCGATAACAATGGGGCTATAGCTTTAGCGAAGGAACCAAGGTCCCATCAGAAATCCAGGCACATCTTAAGGCGGTATCACCTGATCAGGGAGATCATTGATCGCCAGGATATCGAGGTGCGGAGAGTGGACATAAAGGACAACACTGCGGACCCATTCACGAAGGCTTTACCCCAGACTCAGTTCGAGCGGCTGATCCAGATGATAGGTCTTCGATACGCCAGTACATGGCCTTAGTGCAAGTGGGAGATTGTTAGTGTATATGCCCTAGAGGCCATTACTGTATCATAGTAGTATGTATATTACTTGATGGAAGCTTGGGATATTCACAGTTGTACACACAATCTTGCTCAATATAGTATTATGCTACTTGGTTTGTCTCTGCTTTAATGTGTACATGTGTGTTTATTTATTATATCACCTATACGCATTAGTAGAGCCCTTAGGATCTTTTGCTTGATTACCGGCGTTGTGATGGCGATCACACTCGTGGGGGCTGGGTAATCTACAAGCACATCCTTATACACGTCCCTAGTCGTGGGAGTACCGAGATAGGGCATCGATACTCCGGAGTAGACTAGCGTATGCGCTTCTCATCCCAGCACGGGAGACGGTCTGTCCCACAGCCATCGGTACGTCGTACTTGAGATAGTATGCGGGTGCTCGTTGGGTTACGAGTACACTGGACAGGACTCGTCGGGAACTGATGGTTGGTATTATACCTATCGTCAGTTATCAGTTCCCAGGTGACATGAGTACAGCTTAGTCCGTTGACTTGACACTGTCACTTCGCCTCGAGTGTGTTCCCACTGTTCTTTGATTGCTACCCTACCACGGCTCTACTGAGTCGTGCAAACAGGTAGTAGTTGGGAGCAGTCCCGAAGCACTTGGAGGCAGTGACGGTTAGACAGGATTCCTCTCTCCCGGTATTGGGAGTTGACATCGCGCTGTGTCTAGGAGAGCCATTACACGGGTAGTCCCTGGCTAGGGCAAGCGAGACATACTGGTAGGTTTCAAGTGTTATCTCAGGGTGTATTGGGCTTCACTCCGACACGACTTGTACCGCTTTTAGGGGACTGACGTTTACCGCCCCCTAGGCCCGCCATGCGATGTATCAGACGAACAGACCGGACTGTACGGAGATTGTCACATACAGACTCAGTAGGAGTTCGGATGGGTTTACCTCATCGGCCTTCTTGTTGACATCTACCTGGGGACCGTTACGTATAGCTAGTGCCGCTTGCGGTCTGTGGTTAAACCCACTGCCAGCGTAGTGTCGAGTCTTTAGAGTCCCACACAGAGAGTTTCCCTGCACTGAGCGAAACGTGTAGAGGCCGTATGGTTTTACGGCAGGGCTGCGATCACTTACGTACACTTGTGTGCGTATGGTGTTCGGGCAGGCAGTACTAGTAGGCTTTGGTTTAAGCCGGATCCTAGTATTGCACGGATGGATTTGTTTTGTCTTCTGTGCATCCGCATTCTACGGAATACGGATGCAGGTGTGTATGCACAGTTTTTCGGAGTGATGAAGGAGGAGGTGCCTCATTAGGGTTTTTGGCAGTTGTTTCGGTCAAAACCATTTTGAGGCGGACTCATTAGGGTTTTGACAGTTCGTTTGGTCAAAACCATTATGAGCCGCGAACATCATTTACTAATCCTATTAGTGATAATCTTATGATGGCTAATTGCATTGACCATTTGACCCTGTTGACCTCTCTTGACTTTGTTGACCAGTTGACCGGGTTGACCATTGATTTTCAAGAGGGTTCCACACTCTTCTTTTCTTTTCCTTTTTCTTTTGGATTATGATAATGGTCATTTCAAAGTAGCCATCAACTTTATCTTGATGGGATTAGTAATGATGTTGTTTTGCATTATTTGCAACCATGGTTGTTTTTCTTTTGTATCATAATTTTATTCTCATTCTCTCTCTTGAAATGAGAAGCTCCATGGTTGCTAGAAAACTCCTTCTTCTTCCTCCTCTTGATTTCTCCTTTGATCTCATGTGTTGAGAGAAAAAGGATTCCACTTGACAAACACATCCATACATCTCCTCTACACATCCTAGGGCTTTTAGATTAGCAATCTCCTTGCCCTAGTTACCTCAGCTTGAGGTGGAGCTCGGTGTACATCTCTCGGGTGGATCGTCTTCGACTCAAGGAGGCCGCGGAGGTGACCGAAGTCCGGATCAACCATTGAGCAAGCAAAGAGAAGAACAACAAGAAGAGAAGAACAACAAAGAAGAAGAACAACAAGAAGAGAAGGAGTTCAAGTTGAGGTATAACCCCTAACCGAGTAGATACATCTCATGTTAGGATGCCAGTGTATTGTTTAGTAAAGATCCGGCTTTTACGGTCCATGTTATAAAGTTTAGAAAAAATTTTGTTTTACCGTTTCCGCAACCCCGAAAGTACCGGGAGAGGTAACGTGGACCTAACAGCTTTTAGGCGTGTGTTTTCATACACGCATATATGTGCAAATGGTATCAGTTTGTACTAGACTTAGATCAGTACCCCAGTTCATGAGATATGATGATAAGGATACCAGATAATTGATGAGATAAATGTGAGATTTGACCCGTACCCAGATTTGGGAGGCCGTACGACGGATTTACCGTACGAGCTATATATTGATGATAGATCCGCACTCTTGACTCGAGGATGTCATGATATAGATACTGTATCGCATATGATACTATTGAGGCGGGATCACCGACTATATTATATATATATATATATGTATATGTATCGACTCAGATGTTAGGCGGTTTCTTTACCTTTCGATTAGCCTGTTAGCTCAGTCATGTAGTTTATTTGTAGATGTTATACTAGATTTGATTCATACCTATTTCTAAAAACTAACGAATCGTGAGAATTTTAAATACATACCAAGGGATACTACGGACATTTCAAAAGACGTACCTTTTATTAAAAACACCGTAGCCCCTATTTTTTCTAAACACCACGATTCGTGTTATTTCAAAACGCAAAAACTGTGTGACTCATATTTTTAATGCATATTTCCTTTTTGCTGCGTTATCTATTCATTTTCCGCATATTCTTACTATTCACATCGCTTTGCATGCTAGTTGTGTTCTTTGCAGTTATCATGAAACCCATGCTATCAGGATACTAGCACCATTATCGATGACGCGTATGCTTCACGTACACTTACTTGCCGGCTTACACACTTCATCATCGATAATTGCCATGTCACTACACAGTAGAATTGCTGCATTCTGATATGATACATTGCATAGATTGTCTTCTACAGTCGCATGCACCTTTATATAATATTGCATTTGACTTGGAGGAATTTGGGAACCGCAGGATATATTTCAAAACCGAATTTATTTAAAAGAGCGGTTTTCCCTTGATATGTGCATAGTATTGTTCCATGTTATATGATATATGGATATGCTTACATTTCTGTTATAGGTAGCATACATCATGCTTTATTATTTTACGCATTGAGATATGCTGTATTCAAGAGATTTCTGGATTTGAGAACCGTGGCTATTTCAAAAGAAAGCATGTACTGTTTTAAAAACCCGGTTTCTTTTGATATGATATTTCAGTGCGTCCACCATGTGTTTTATCGGTTCTGAGTATGACATGTGACACCCGATTCGAGGAGCTGGATGAGGCCGATTGCGGGTACATGGTGGACCCGGTATGGTACCCGGGGAGAGAACGGATCTGTCGTGCAGTAGGCGATGAGCCTGGAAAAGGGACCACTACCTACCGGTGATTGTATTTGAGCTCGGCGGATATCCGGAGGATACCGACAGGAGTTCAGAGAAGCTACGGGCCGATCCGGACTGATGGAGCCCGTGGGCCGATCCTGGCTGACGGAGCCCTATTTATATATGAGGATTTACGTGCCGATGCTGGCCACAGGTTTCATGATGTTTTCGAGTGTCGATGCTGGACACTCAGGTTCCATGATTTTGATGTGTCGCGAGGGACATACGTTGATTTATATCCTCATTCTTTCATACATATGCTTTTATGAATTTTATATGCATAATGTTATTATGTCACTGGTTGACACATGGATAGGATCCACATGCATATATACATTGATTACATAGTTGGATGATATCCACATACTTATAGACTTCATGATCACATTGTTGATACATCATATTTATGATATGTTGCTACCTGAGGCACTGACACGAGCACTTGGTATTACACTTATGTTTAGATGTTTACCCTTGCCACCTTTTCATGCTTCAGACTTTATCATATTGAGGACATATATATATTATTGATCATATTGACCTAGGATTGTGTCATACATACGATTTCTGCTCTGTGATGTTTTCTACTCACGAGTTGCCAACTCACCCCCGTTGTGCCACAGTTCTTGCAGGTTTTGCCGTACAGGTTTCATTGCGGTTTCTGGCACACTGCTTCCTTTCTGGGTAATTGTTTTGGTAGGTGGGTTCACTCGCATCGTGACCACCATTGTACTTATTTATTTTCGTTGTTGTATCTAGAAATTCCGTCAACCAGACTTTTATATTGTTTCAGATTTAGAAAACCAGTTGTTTATTATTTCGACCTTAGAGTCGCGCGTTGTAGTATTATGGTTTTCTTGATGATTTCGAGTTCCTTTTTGAGTTTTGATCCTCGCCCTTCGGCGTTGTATATTATATTGCTTGTGTGGTTGTGACCGTCGATTGACGAAGAGCTAGCTCCCGCTTGGAGATGCCTTTTATCATTGTGCATATATTATTCTTGTTGTACCCCATTTGGGGCCAGTTTTTTTCCAAAAGAAACTCTGCCGAAATTTTCAGAAAAGACATGAGGTTTTTGTTGGAGATAGTGCCCTCATAGTCAATTATTGGATCGCAGGTACGTGATTGCAATGATTGCGGAGGACCTATCCCGGTAGTACAGTCTTACTCGTGAGAATAGTATGCTATCTGGTTTGCCTTTATCAGTCGTGTACATGTTCAGGTGACTGATTGCATGTTACACTTTGATAGAGCCCTTAGGATCTTGCTTTACTACCAACAGTATGATGGCGATCATATACGTGAGAGTTGGGTAGTTTATATGCATATCCTTAATTGTGGTCCCTAGTCGTGGGAGTTTCGAGACAGGGCATCGATACTCCGGAGTAGACTAGTGTGTACAGTCGAGACCCCGACGAGGGGCGGTGGCCGGTCTCACAAGCCACTGGTGTCAGTTGGATCACCTAAGATGTATACAGGTGCTCATTAGGTTATGAGTACACCGGACAGGACTCGCCGGGAATCTGCTAGTTAGTATTATATCTACCGTCAGATAGCAGTTCCCTGGTGACATGTGTACAGGTTAGTTCATCGACCTGAGGTCGTCATTTGTCTCGTGTGAGTTCCCACTGTGCTTTGATTTCTACCCTACCACGGCTCAAAGGAGTCGTGCAAACAGGTAGCTTTTGGGTACAGTCCCGAGCCACATGGAGGCACGTGAGCGGATCGGCAGGGGATTCGTCTCTCCCGGTATTGGGGGCGAGGTCGTGCTGTGTCTAGGAGAGCCATTACACAAATCCATGGCCATGGTAGGAGATTTACTGGTAGGTACTCCAGTAGTATCTCAGGGTGTATTTGGGCTTCACTCCGACACGACTTATACTGCTATTGGGGGTCTGACGTTACTAGCCCCCTAGACAGATATGCGATACTCATTGACGAACGGACCGGACTGTATATACATTGTCACTGTTAGGCTCAGTAGGGTTTTCCGGATGAGTGCGCTCATCGGCATCCCTTGAGGTCAGTCCATGGGCAGCCGTTACGCATAGCTAGTGCCGCTGACGGTTTGTGGTTAAACCCACTGCCAGGGTACTGACGAGTCATTAGAGTCCCCCACAGACAGTTTCCCAAGTTCGGGCGAAACGTTGTAGAGGCCGTATGGTTTTATGGCAGGGTTCGGAAAATGCACGTGCGTTTACGCACGTGTCAGTTTTCGGGCAGATGATACTGGTCGGCTTTGGTTTAAGCCGGATCCGAGTATTATATTGAGTAGGTATAATATCTTTGTCTCAGTTGCATTTGTATTCGGTCGTAATACAAATGCGGGTATATTTATACAGTTTCGGGGTTATCCTGAAAGTTGTTTCAGGATCACTTTTGGAAGTTGCCAGTTTCCAGTTTTCTATCAGCCGTCTTTTAACATTCGGTTAAAGACGGATTTATCTTTTCTTCAGATATGAATGAGTCATCATTCTAGAAGCTTCTAGAAGTGATGATGAGGCTTATGACTCATTAGTGCATTAATGGTTTCATTAAAAGCATGATGAGGTGTATTTGTGAGTCATGCTTTAGGTTTAATGATTCTTGTTTTGGTTAAGATATTTCTTCTTGATCTTTTAAGTGAGAAGCTTTTGCTTAAGGTCACCCCCTTCTCCTACGGTCACCTCCCTCTTGCTATATATGGCTTGCCCTCTCTCTCTCCTCATTCTCTCTCTCACTTGAGTTTTCATTTGCTAGAAAAGATTATGATAGGTTTTATCGGTGTATGGAATTTCACAGTCCATTTCATTCCATCACCCGATTTCCACGGCAACTTCATTAACCGATCGTCCACGGATTTGGACGAAGTGAGACAAAGTCATCTACTCATTCTCTACATCATTCTTGGTCGTCTCTTTTAGCAAACTTGACGATCGAGTTGCCTCGAGTCAGAGGCGGGAGCCCGTTTAAAGAACCGATCATGTGGTGCCACCTCGACGAGGAGATCGGAGATCGACGAGATCGGAGCAGCCGCAACGGAGCGTGGGATGATGGTTGAAGAACGAAGGACTCGGATCGTTCGGTATAACTATTCTACACTCTTTACAGTTTGTTAGTTTAGCAATAATGGCAGATCCGGGTTAAAGTATACGATAGCGCCAGTTTAAAAGTTTTTGTTCCGCATTTGGCGTCTGTAGACTGCCGGGGCGCTACCGTAGACTTACAATTTTAAAAATGCATATTCGGCTTACTTATTTAAAAACCTTGTTTTTAAAACATGTTTTCTTCACTTCTTTAAAACTAGTTTTCCTTCATTTATTATTTAAAATGGTTTTAGATTTCTGGGCTTTTGGCTTACTTGAATTAGATGGGGTCCTATAGACTTCATTTGATTCAAGTGCCGGTCACGTGCTATTTCGGGTCGTGACAAAGTTGGTATCAAAGCGCTAGGTTAACCTTGGTTCGAGTCTAAGTTTGACTATACGGAGCCTAGATTGTTTGTATATATTCGGAACTTAGGCTTGACCTTACGGAACTTAGACTTAGTCGAGGGGGTATTACACCCGAACTTTCGTCGCATAGGTTGACCTTGGTTGATGGAGTGGGTGACATAAGGAGAGTGACGTACCGTGTGTATGTTCCACGGCATACTTACGATACGCCACTCCGCTTAAGGAGCCTTAGGATGTACATTTCCTTGCACAGAATTATATTCATTCCTATGATCTATCCTCATCATTATTGGTTTATGGTTTTGCTGCCACGATTACACGGGCAGTGAGAGCTACGGTTAGAGTTGCGGTCAGCACGAGCTCGTCACGAACGAGGACTGACCAGGGCATGATTCCAAGGTCATACGATTGCATATAGGCGTCGTTTTATTGTGTTTTTTCTCCATGAGCATTTGATGTATCGCTTATTCATGATGATTGAGGCACTGTTCAGCGTGCAGACGAATGAGCCAGTTGTTGCTGTGAATGATGAGATATTGCCCCAGATGTTGGAGCTATTGCAGTACGAGTTGTACTTAGAGATATGATAGAAGGTCGCTAGTCACCCGAGGATGAATGACTAGGACATGTGGTTCATTCGCTTACCTCGATGGGAGGTCATCAGATTGATTGATCCTAGCTAGAGACGACTTCACGCAGGTACGTTGAGTGTCGATGGAGACGATCGAATGTTAGGAGCCCATTTTCCAAGTTTAAAGTATTCAGAGATAAATGCAAGTAATGCTATGGACCCTCTAGAAGAATGAAACCCTAACTCGACGTAATGACCATGGAATGCCTTTGAACCTTAGGGTTTGCGGCAGTTTAGCGGTGCCATTTGTGAGGCTTAGTTTTCCCTTCTACGGTTGGTCCACAGGTGCTGTAGCATGTACTGGAATGCTATTAAACTGTACTCAAGATGTAGAGCTCTTGGGGGATTATGAGGTTTTGACGAATCAATCGAAAGGTTCGACGTCATTCGGATATCATGTGATGGGATACATTGCTTGGGAGACTCCAGATACGAGTATAGCCGTCAGAGCACAGTCCATGCAGCCACGAAGAGATGAGTCCGAAGCAGTCGACATTAGAGAAAAGTGGAGTAAAGAGTTTGCACGAGATTTCGATGAGATGACGTTCCACTCCGCTGACATCAGAGATGCGATACGCATGCAGAGGCGTTGATTATTGATATATCTTCCAGAAGGAGTCGCGATGAAAATGCAGCCGTTCCGGAACCAGAAACAGATTTAGTAAAGGACGATGACTTCAGGACAGTTCGGCAGAGACGAGATTTGGGGGAGACCTCGACAGTACTTCCTGGAATATTATACGAGAAGACTTGGACCCAGGAGTGGTCATTTTTCGCACACCCAGCAGGCCAGAGTTCGGCACCGTCGACGAGACATGTTATGAGTGACCACGACAATTGGCCAGAGATTCTTAGAGGATGTGCTTGTGCGGGACTATTCCGCCATACTTGATTTCGGTATTTTGGGTGATCTATTCGCATGATCGAGTTTTGATGACCGAGTTTCATGATATTTGTTTTCGTGCACCATGGTTGCACCTACTTGGTATTTATAGTTTGTGCACAGATATTGCACTGATATCGTTTTGTGCCTTGGCTGCACATGTTTGTGATTTCAAGGATTTTATACAGTTGGGTTGATTTTGTGCATGGTACGCACACGATTTGGTTTTTGCACTCGGTATAGTTCACATATGCTTGCAGTGCATTAATACGTATTTTTGCACCGCAGTTGAACTGGACTACGATTTGATATCATTTGAGATATGGATTTTGATTTCATGCCTAGAGCATGCATATGATTTGACTTATGCGTTCGGCATAGATTTCATGCACCTTTAGTATTTTGATTGTGATACACAATATTTGTTATGTGCACCTGATTGGACTCTTGCGCATATTTGACGCGTTTTGAGTGGATTTTACGCATGTTCGACGCTTGATATTGGATTTCGTGATTTCGTGCATGATGGATGCACCTGATTTGGATTTTCGTACATATTGGGCGCATGATTTGAGATGCGATTTTGGTGCACACCAGATGCACTAAATCGGGATTCTTCGTGCATATCAGATACACCTGATACTGCTGTCAGGCACACCCGTTGCCTCTGACAGGTGTTTCGTGCATGCCCGTTGCACTTAGATGTTGCTTTTATGCACATGTATAACACATTCATGATTTTTGATTTTCGTGCGCACCAGACGCACGTGGCATTCTTATGGACCTTTTGGGATTGATTTCTTATGGTGCAGTACGTTTTTATGATATTTACTATTGTTTCGTACTTAGCAGGACTAGTCAGAGGACAGTACCTGGATATATTTTGCTTGCATTGATAGTTATCGAAGGGATTTCCAAAAAGAGCTATAGACTCAGTATTTACCTACGTGTCTGATATAACACGAAACGTTTAAAAACAAGGGAACCCTTCTAAATTGTTTCGGCGGTACGTACATATGAAACAAAGGGTATATATGTATATAGTTATTTTCTTACACTAGACGTCCGCCACTGTGCCGCGATACGCGCATCGCACAGTAACATGAAAGATTTGGCATGCATTTCCTTCAGATGTTTACATATATAGTTTTGATGCATATCATGTTGGTTTTCGCGTTGGATTTGACATCGATGTCTTTCCCATGACTCCGATGATTGCGGGATGTTTGACGGAGTTTTGATTTTGAGTTATCTGCACATAATTTATGCGCACGCATTGCGCTATGATGCGTTTTATGTATTGATGATTTCGGAGCCCCGACGACTTGGACTTTTTAATGAAATGTTTTAGTATTTGAAGGGTGTAAATTTAAATTCGGGGACCGAATTTCTTTAAGGGGGGAAGATTGTAACATTTCAGAAAAATAAAATATTATTTTTGGGAATTTTTATAATTAAATAATAAAATATTGAATATTTTAATAGTGCGGTATAATTAAATACCGATAAATGGGGGAAAATTTAAATTTTTTTTAGAAATTACTGAAATAAGGGTGCTTTATGTGAATTATGCAAATTATGAGAATTTTTGAGTTATTTGACACTATTTTAGTGCTAATCACGATTAAAAATCGCTAATCGGACTTTAAGCATGTTTTGTGCACATATCATTTTTTTAGCACTTGTTATATTTTCTTCATGGCCTTCTCTTAATTTTTTTGGCATGGTTGTTGTTTTAATTGAGAAGGAAAAGAAAACAAAAGAAAAGAAATGAAAACATAAAAAAAATTGTGCATAGTGTGAGGTATGGGCAAGAGAGAGAGAGGTGAGAGTCAACCTTGGTCTTGAGCCATTCCCTTTTCAATCATTCACTCATTTTCTCTCCTCTCCCTCTCACATTTGCTGCTGCTGCTGCTGCCCTCACTCCGTCCCCCTCTTCACCTCCTCAAAACTATATTAAAAACACCCCAAAACTCAATACCCACTTCATTAAAAATGTGCATGAGCTTACTAGCTACACCTTGGACCAAGAAAGTTTGCATTTTGGCGCTGTAGAGGATTCATGGGTGCTAAATGAGGTAATCCATACACACTTAGTGTAGTTTTTCATTCACTTTAAACCATTTATGTGTTTAGTTATGATTTGGTGCGATTTGGTGAACTTTGGAGATTTCTAGAGAGGGTTGGGGTTTGATTTGAGTTGTGATTGTGAATTGAGGCCTAGTGGTGAACTTAAACCCTTCCCAAATGATAGAAACCCAGACCAACCCAACTGAAACCCAAAAATACGGATTTACAGAACTTTGCAATGTCGGGTTGTGAACTTTGAGTGTGCTGGGAAATCTGGGATGACTTGGGTTGATTACTGTAAGTCGATGTACAACACCCCACGACTTGCGGGGAGGCGGAATAATGAAAAACGATCTTGTTTTATGCGTAAACATCGACTAACCGAGAATCTTTGCTAAACTATAACTAACAAGAATCATAGAAGTTATCAACTACTATGAAAAGTGATTATACCTAATGAACCGTGTCCTTCGTCTTTTCGTTCTCCACGTCCTCTCCGGCCTTCTCTATGAAGTAGATGATCCACCCGAGAGCTTTACTTTAAGCTTCACCTCTAACTTGAGGTAACTAGGTTTCTTAAAGTGCTAATCTAAGTAACCTAGGTGATATAGAGAAGGGTTATGGATTAAGTATTCTATTTTAATCCTTGGTCTCAACACATGAGAGGGGAGGATTAGGGTTTGAAGAGAGAGAGCTTAAGGAGAGAGAAAGTGAGCAAGAGAATGGAATGAGATAATGATCTCTCATGATATATATGAAGCATTATCATTATCAAGATAAATGAAAATAAAGGATTTAACAACCATGCTTCATAAATATAAATGAGTGATTCATCTCCATGAGTCATTAAGCATTTATGATGCATTAATAACAAGGATGAATCACACAAATGAGTCATGAATCCCATTTAATAGTTATGCCACCTAAACCCCCAAGTCACCAACCTTCTAGAAGCTTCTCGCGAAATTACGAGAACGCCCCTCCTATCCGTGAAAACACGGAAAACTTTAGACTGTATAAATCTAATAACCGGATACTGGAAACTGGCTTAAACCAAAGCCGGCTAGTAAAAACTGTCCGGATGTCGTACGTGCGTAAACACACGTATGCGTCCGAACCCTTGTCGTAAAACCATACGACCTCTATATCGTTTCGCCTGGAGTAGGGAAACTCTCTGTGTGGGACTCTAAAGACTCGACTACTACGCTGGCAGTGGGTTTAACCATAGACCGCAAGCGGCACTAGCTGTACGTAACGGTCCCCAGGTAGATGTCGATAAGAAGGCCGATGAGGAAACCCATCCGAACTCCTACTGAGTCTGATGTGACAATCTCCGTACAATCCGGTCTGTTCGTCTAAGACTATCGCATATCGGGCCTAGGGGGCGGCAAGCGTCAGTCCCCTAATAGCGGTATAAGTCGTGTCAGACTGAAGCCCATTACACCCTGAGAAACTACTGGAACCTACCAGCAAATCTCGCTTGTCCTGGCCAGGGACTATGCATAATGGCTCTCTGACACAGCGCGATATCAACCCCCAATACCGGGAGAGACGAATCCTGTCTAACCGCCACTGCCTCCAATTGCTCGGGACTGCACCCAACTGCTACCTGTTTTCATGACTCCTTTGAGCCGTGGTAGGGTAGCAATCTAAGAACAGTGGGACACACTCGAGGCGAAGTAGCAGTGTCAAGTCTGCGGACTATGCTGTACTCATGTCACTTGAAAACTGTTAACTGACGACTGGTATAAAACCAACCTACAGTTCCCTGCGAGTCCTGTCCGGTGTACCCATAACCCAACGAGCACCTGTATACTATCTCCAGTACGATGTACTAACGGCTGTGGGACAGACCATCTCCCCAACTGGGATGAGAAGCGTACACACTAGTTTACTCCGGAGTAACGATGCCCTGTCTCGATAATCCTATGACTAGGGACCTGAATAAGGATGTGCTTGTAGACTACCCAGCCCCCACTAGTGTGACTGCCATCACAATGCTGGTAGTCAAGCAAGATCCTAAGAGCTCTATCAATACGTATACTCACATATTAAGATAGAAAAACCAAGTAGCATACTACCATGTTTAGCAAGACTGTTATATACATGTGAATATCCCAAGCTTCCATTAAGTAATATACAAACTAGTATGATACAATAATGGCCCCTAGGGCATATACACTAACAATCTTCCACTTTCACTAGGGCCATGTACTGGCATATCGAAGACCGATGATCTCGAGTATCCTCTCGAACTGAATCTGAGGTAGGGCCTTCGTGAATGGATCAGCAATGTTCTCTTCAGTAGCAACTCTCCGGACCTCGATCTCCCGACGATCAATGATCTCCCTGATCAGGTGATACCGCCTTAAGATGTGTCTGGACTTCTGATGGGACCTTGGTTCCTTTGCTAAAGCTATAGCTCCGTTGTTGTCGCAATACAGAGGTATTGGATCAACAATGGTAGGAACCACCTGAAGTTCTGTTAGGAACTTCTTTATTCAGACCGCTTCTTTTGCGGCATCGCAAGCAGCAATATACTCCGCTTCCATCGTCGAGTCAGCAACGGTTCCTGCTTGGAACTCTTCCAGCACACCGCCCCTCCATTGAGGGTAAAGGCATAACCTGACATGGACTTGGAATCGTCCTTATCACTCTGGAAGCCGGAATCAGCAAATGCCTCCATCTTGAGGTCTTTTCCGCCGTAAACCAAGAACATCTCCTTAGTCCTCCTCAGGTACTTGAGAATGTTCTTTACTGCTATCCAGTGTTTCTCCCCTAGGTCTGACTGATACCGGCTTACCACGCTCAGTGCGTAAGCTACATCTGGTCTGGTGCACAACATCGCATACATTATAGAGCCTACCGCAGAAGCGTAGGGTATAATAGACATGCGTTCCCTTTCCAAATCAGTCTTGAGAGACATCTCTTTGGATAGGGTGATTCCGTGACAAGCCGGTAGAATACCGCGCTTCGAATCTTCCATACTGAATCTTTTCAGTACAGTGTCGATATATCTGGACTGCGAAAGTCCCAACATCCTCTTGGATCTATCACGATAGATCCGGATCCCCAGAATGTAAGAGGCATCACCCAGGTCTTTCATGGAGAAACTGTGTGACAAGAATCCTTTGACAGATTGTAGCATAGGAATGTCATTTCCTATCAATAGAATGTCATCCACGTACAAGACGAGGAATACGACAGTTCGTGCTACAACTTTACTATATATGCATGGTTCATCTGGATTTTTGATAAAGTCATATTCTTTGACTGTTTCATCAAAACAGATGTTCCAGCTCCGCGATGCCTGCTTTAGTCCATAAATGGACTTAAGCAACTTGCATACTTTCCCGCTGCTCCCACTCTGATTGAAACCCTCTGGCTGATCCATATAGACGCACTCTTCTAAATTTCCATTCAGAAAAGCCGTCTTTACGTCCATCTGCCAGATTTCATAATCATGGAAGGCAGCAATAGCAAGAAGGACCCGAATGGATTTGAGCATAGCCACTGGGGAAAAAGTTTCGTCATAGTCCAAACCAAATCTTTGACGAAAACCCTTTGCAACAAGTCTAGCCTTATAGGTTTCCACCTGTCCATCTACACCAATCTTTTTCTTGAAGATCCATTTGCATCCTATGGGTTTTACCCCATCTGGAACAAAGTCCAAAGTCCATACTTTGTTGGTGTACGTGGACTCCATTTCGGTCTGCATTGCATCTAGCCATCGTACCGAGTCGCCGCTCTGGATGGCCTGCTGGAAGCTAGTAGGTTCATCATCATCGATGATGCAATCCTCTCTATCCCTATCTATGAGAAAACCGTAGTATCTCTCTGGCGGATGAGACGACCTACTACTCATGCGGAGGGGTGCGGGAATGTCCTGTTCTTCTTGAACTACCGGTTCTACCAAACTTTCAGTAGTAGTTTGTGGTTCTGGAATTTCTTCCAGTTCTATTTCGCTCCCACTTATTTCCTTTTCTAAAAACTACTGTTCTAGAAAATGGGCATTACGAGAAACAAAAACCTTTTGTTTCTCTGCGTAATAGAAATAATATCCCTTGGAGTTCTTTGGATATCCCACAAACTTACATTTTACTGATTGTGCCTCGAGCTTGTCCGCATGCTGCTTTTTAACAAAAGCTGGACATCCCCATATCTTTACATACTGAAGATGGGGTTTCTCCCCACTCCACATCTGATATGGCGTGGTAGGCACAGTCTTGGTAGGAACCATGTTCAAAAGATATGCCGCAGATTCTAGCGCATAACCCCAAAAAGATCGCGGTAACTCAGCATTACTCATCATGGATCGTACCATATCCAATAGGGTTCGATTCCGTCTCTCCGATACACCGTTATGCTGTGGAATGTATGGAGGAGTAAGCTGAGAGAGAATCCCATTCTCTTTTATGTAACGTAGGAACTCGGCACTCAAGTATTCACCACCTCGATCAGATCTTAGTATCTTGATACTTTTGCCGGTTTGGTTTTCTACTTCATTCTTGTACTCTTGGAATTTCTCAAAAGCCTCGGATTTATGTTTCATCAGATAAATGAATCCGTAACTTGAGTAACCATCCGTAAAAGTAATGAAATAGGAAAAACCACCTCTTGCATGTGTAGACATTGGACCACATACATCACTGTGTATGAGTCCTAAGAGCTCGCTCGCTCTTACTCCTTGTCCAGTAAATGGAGGCTTTGTCATCTTTCCTTTGAGACATGATTGACAAGTGGCATAAGTTTGATATTTGAACGTGTCCAAATATCCTTCTCTATGTAACTTAGTCAACCTTCTCTCATTGATGTGACACAGTCTACAATGCCATAAGAAAGCTTTATTTAAATCTGGAGACTTTCTTTTTAGTGTGTTCTGGACATTGAAAATTTGGAGTTGGTTTAAGACATATATACCGTTATCCAGTGTACCGGACCCAATCAAACTATGATTAAGGTGGATTTTAACAACATCACTTACAAACGTGAAATCATAACCTTTATTTGATAACAAGGAAACTGATATGATATTACACGTTAAGCTAGGTACACAAAAACAGTTATGTAAAACCAAAATGTGTCCACTCGTCAATCCCAGGTGATAATCCCCTACGGACACAGCTCCCACACTAGCTCCGTTAGCAACCATCAGGGTCATATCACCATCCTTCAGCACTCTACGGTTTCTCAGTGCCTGCAATGAATTGCATATATGAGATCCTGATCCGGTATCCAATACCCAGGAAGTAGAGTTGATTGACAGACAATTCTCAATTACAAACACACCTGAAGTCGAAGCCACAGCTTGCTTCGGTTCCTGGTTCTTGGCGTTCCACGCCTTGCAATCTTTCTTCCAGTGCCCTTTCCTATGACAACGGAAACACTCATCCTGGGCCACTACTGGTACCACAAACTTTTTCTTTCCCTTCGCTCGCACCTTACTAACACCTCCTCTAGGTTTGGTGGCGGCCTTCTTTTTCCTTCCTTTGGCCCTAGCCTTGGACCCGGAAGAAGAAGCATCGCTAACAAACATAGCGGGTATTTCTCTTGCCTTCTGCAAGGTGCCCTCTGCACTCCTCAACATGTTAAGGAGTTCCGGAAGTTCAACTTCTTTTCTTTGAATGTTGAAGTTCAGAATAAACTGGGTGTAGGTGGAAGGAAGGGACTGGAGAATAAGGTCTGTATAGAGCTCATTATCCAAAGACGTCCCAAGGTCTGCGAGCTCTTCTATATAGCCAATCATCTTTAGGACATGTTCTCCTACCGATGATCCGACGGCCAACCTCGCTCGAAACAAGTTCTTTGAGGTCTCATATCTTGCTATACGAGATTGCTCTCTATAAAGTTCCTTTGTATGGAGAAATATAGCATCTAGTTCCATATCCTCGTGCCTCCTCTGATGTTCATTGTTCATCGAGGAAAGCACGATGCACTTGGCCTTCGCGCAATCATACTCCCAGGTTTTGCGGATTTCCTTATCCGCATTACTGGATTTGGGACCTGGGACTGCAGGTGCCTTAGCGGTGAGGATATACCTGAAAGTGCACGGCGGCGCCCAGGCCGTCAATCCGAGGCCAAAATGCGGAAACGATAATTTACTTTAACTTTTGAACCGGCACCACCGCGCACTAAAATCCTTAATCGGGCCATTAACATAGTCCTAGCAAACTAGAGAAAGGGTAGAGAGATATACCGCGCGATCCGTGTCCTTCGGTCTTCTCGTCGTCGTCCCGATCTCCCCGCGGAATCTCCGGTCTTCAACTCCTCGTCGGAAGGGCACCACATCGCCGGGTTCTTTTACGGGCTCCCACCTCTGGACTGAGGCAACTCGGGCACGAAGTTGGCGAGCCGACGTGCCCAAGAATTGCTGTAGAATAATGTAGTGCTAAGTCTCATTGGGGTCACTAGAAGTTGCCTTTTGAGTGGAGGAATGAGATATGGAGATCAACTTGGGAATTTTGGTGTAAGCAAATTGATATGAGATGAACAAAATCCCCACCCCAAAATTGGACAGCCCCTCCCCACATGTGGCCGGCCATATCAAGAGGAAAAAAGAGAGAGGAGTGTGTCTAGATCAAAAATGAGAGAGTCCTATAATGCAAGAGAGAGAAAGGGTTATCATGAAAAGAAATGATCACCAACTAAAACCCACACTCCATCAACCATCATGACTCCAAAGGTCAAGCCATGATGAAGTCAAGAAATCAAATGATGGTGCAACCATCATGAAGCAACAATATGCAAAGACCACCTTCCACAATGCTAATTTGCACAATTGCAAATAAGCCCTCCTCCACCATTTTTCAGCCAAGGAAAGATACAAAGGAAAATGGCCGAAACGGAATGCAAACTGGCAACTTCATAAAACTGATCCCGTAATAAATTACAGGAAACCCCGCTACTGTATATACATACCCGCATTTGTATTCCGACCAAATACAAATGCAATGAGACAAATCTACACTGTACAATACTAAGATCCGGCTTAAACCAAAGCCCGCTAGTATTATCCGTCCGATCATGATCCGTGCAATACCGCACGTATCTGATCGAACCCTGCCATATCTCCAAACGGCCTCCACAGCGTTTCACCCGAAACTTGAGAAAACGGTCTGTGGGGAACTCTAAAGACTCGTCAAAACTTTGGCTGTGGATTTAACCACTAGCACGTCAGAGGTATTAGCCATACGTAACGGGCTACCAGGTATCGACCAAAAGGGATGTCGATGAGCGAACTCATCCTGACACTCTACTGAGCCTGTCAGTGACAATATCCATACAATCCGGTCCGTTCGTCTATGAGCATCGCATGGCGGGCTTAGGGGGTTGGTAAAAGTCAGACCCCCAAAAGCGGTACAAGTCGTGTCGGAGTGTAGCCCAGAACACCCTGAGATACTACTGGAATACCTACCAGTAAATCTCCTGCCTTAGCCAAGGACTTCGTGTAAGGGCTCTCCTAGACACAGCGCGACCTCACCCCCAATACCGGGAGAGACGAACCCCTACAGATCCGCTCACTGCCTCCATGTGGCTCGGGACTGTACCCAACTAAAACCTGTTTGCACGTCTCCTTTGAGAGTGGTAGGGTAGTAATCAAAGTACAGTGGGAACTCACACGAGACAAATGACGATCTCAGGTCGATGAACTAACCTGTACACATGTCACCAGGGAACTGCTATCTGACGTCAGGCATAAGACCAACTAGCATGTTCCCAGCGAGTCCTGTCCGGTGTACTCATAACCCAATGAGCACCTGTATACATCTTAGGTGAACCAACTGACACTAGTGGCTTGTGAGACAGGCCACCGCCCCTCGTCGGGGTCTCGACTGTATACACTAGTCTACTCTGGAGTATCGATGCCCTATCTCAAAACTCCCACGACTAGGGACCTTTTAAGGATGTGCTTATAGACTACCAGCTCCCACGTATATGATCGCCCTCATACTGCTGGCAGTTAAGCAAGAATCCTAAGGGCTCTATCAACGTGCAATAGTGACCTGTAAGGTCACCTAAAGCAGTACACGATGATAAAGATAAACCAGATAGCATACTACCATCTCGAGTAAGACTGTCCTATCTGGATAGGTCCTCCATCAATCATTGCAATCACGTGCCTGTGATCCAATAATTGACTCTGAGGGCACTATCTCCAACAATCTCCCACTTGCATTCAAGGCTAATTATTGCGATGTCGCATACTCACAGCCCGTGTGATACCGAGCACCCAACTCCTCTACTAATCAGTCTCACAAAACCCGTTTGCGAAACTATTGCGTTCGAGGAATAGCCTCAGTGAGTGGATCCGCCTGGATGTTTCTTTCTATGTCTCTCTATATCTCAAGTTCGTGGAGAATGACATCTCCCGAGATGAGCAATACCTGTCTTAGAATGTGTCTGGATGTCTGATGGGACCTAGCACATAAATGAAATCCAAATCCAAACTTCTTAGACTGTATCGTCAACTGAACTTAATCAGTATCCTGCGTCATGCCTCCCTCAGTATCCTCTTAGACCACCTGTCCAAAATGCTGCCCCTCGTCAGAAGGAAAACTATAACTCTGACAACCTCTCTGTCATCTATGTCACCTTGGAAGCCTGGAATGATAACTGTTTCCCGAATGCGGCTGTCGTTATCATATCCCTAGAACATCCACTTATGTTCTAAAACTGCTTCCGACCGTTTCTCCAGGATTGGATCAATATCAACTTATTGCATCTACTGCAAAAACAACATCTGGTGTGGTACTCATGATCGACTCAATTGCCTAAGCAAGTGATCTGCCAATCATGCACATCCCTCTCCCTTTAGTCTGTAAGACACCTTTAGAGAGGGTGACTCCATCACCTGCAGGTACACCACCATGCCAGGAGTCGTCCATTCTTAATACCTTTAGAATGTTGTCTAAGTACCCAGATTGGGAAACTACCCAAATCTAGATCTAAAACCATAGATCCAGTAACCAGAATGTCTTATATAATATCCAAGTCATTTTTGGAGAAACCACTGTGTGGCAACCAAAGTATAACCGATCGTAGTATAGGAATTTCACTTCCTACTCTGTGTATGTCATCCAAATACCAGGACATCACACCCTACTACCTTCTTAACAGATCCATCCCCTATTCTGATGAAGTCAAACCTATGACTGTCACATCAGAGATAGATGATCTATCTCCGCTATATCTGCTTTAGTCTATAAATAGACATAATCCACTTGTCCACCAATGCTTCCGCTGCTCCCACTGACTACGACAACCCTCTGGCAGAGTCATATACACGTACACTTCTAAAGCTAGTTTAGAACGACGCTATACTCATCCTCATGCCGGGTCTCGCAGCCTGGAACAACAGCAATGGCCAGTCTGGGTAAACAAGAACCTCCCTGTCACCGTCCTTGAGGCTACCGGAGTACCTCTCGGGTGCCTGAGGTTACCCACCGTATCTGCGGAGTGGCCAATGGAATGTTAAACCAGATTGAATCTTTAGGTTCTAATCAAATCTTCAGTAATCGTTTGCGGTTCTGGAATCACTTCTAGTTCTACCATACTCCCACTACTGTTTTCTGAAAAAATCCATTTTTATTAAAACTATGGCGAGTCTAGAACAATATCACTATTGATCTTCCAGATGGTAGACAGTCAACCCTCGTCATAGCCTGGGTCAACCCACAAACAGCCATTACAGAAACGTGCCTTGAGTTATCCAGAGTCTGGTTTTAAGCATAAGCCGGACAACTCCCCGTACCTTAACATCGTTAAGATATGAACTGTTCTATATCCAATATAGAACCAGAGGTACTGATTTAATTGAACCAGATTCAAATCATGCAGCTGTCTCCAGTGCATGTCAACTAAATGGAGAGAGGCCGATCATCATTACTCAACTTAGGAGTGCTTCCAATTATGAGTAATCTGAAAGAGAAGCAAATTCTCTTAATCATTACTATCAACTGAATACCCTACACAAGTATCTACATCTTTGATCACCTTGAAGAATCCCGATACTTGCAACACCTGGTTCTCTACTTTATTCATATACCTATAACTTCTCAAAACTCAGACCTTGTGTTTCTACGAAATACTTATCTAAGAACTAGAGAAGTCATAAGTAAACCGAATATAGTACGAGGACCAACCCTTCTGTCCTAATGGACAGTGGACAACATACAATACTCTGTATAAGTCCCTTGAGTCTGATAACTCACTCCCTGTGTGTCGTAGGTTGAAAACTGTACCTATGGTTAAGAAGAATTACACCGCTGTTTATTGCTCCTTACCTAACCATCCACTGATATAGGTAAATGTCATAGACATAATTTCAAAAAGGTATATCTCACTCTATAACAATAGATGTACAGATATATCAATTTGAAATTGGTGCATAACAACGGATATTCAAAACCAAATATTTGCCGACCGGCAAACAACCCAGGCGATTTCCTCAAATATCACCAATTACAACGAATTCCGATATAATGAGGATGATCACCTAATTCCCAATAACTTACTCCCACTCATCATCTGTAAAACAATACAGATGTGAGAATCATATCTGGTAAATACATACCCTGGAGCAAGTGTCTAATTGGGAAATCAGTTTTCTTTTAACAGTACACAGCGAAACTGAAACATTGAAATGTTTCGATGGGGTATCCCGGTATTCCTAGTAATGCCTCTTCCATTATCCAGATTCACAACCGTAACCGTGTAATTCTTTGCCATCTTTCCAAATCCCTTTATATGTCTTTAGTCATTACCTTCTGCACACCCTCTTAGGCTAAATGGTTTTCTTCCTTCCCTACCGTTCGGCACCAGCCTATGGTTTGGAAGAAGACTATCCAATAAGCATAATGGGTGTACTATCATAATCCTAGGAGCACTCGCAATGCGAGAGAAGGTGAAGATAAAAGACAACCGAATAAACCTTATTCCTATTTCTCTTGAACCAGAATCCATCCCCGAACTGGAACAAGTTCCTTTCGAGTTCGTATATAACCATACGATGGAGTATCCAATAAACTGTGGATCTTCGTAGTGATACGGAGTGTCCTGGAGAAATACAAAGGTGATTTAGGATTGGCGAAGAAATACTTGGTTTGGTCGTGAATAACAGTCGCAATTTACTTTGCCCTCTTACTAATCCCTTGATATGTCTTTACTTAATACCTTCTGTACACCATCGTTAGGTTAATTGGTTTTCTTCATTCCCTACCGGTCGGCACCTGCCTATGGTTTGGAAGAAGACTATCCAATTTGCGTAGTAGGTGTACTATCTCCTAAACCAAGGAGTACTCGCAACCTGAGAGAAGGTAAAAGGAAAAGACAACTGAATAGTCCTATTCGTTTTCTCCAGAACCGGAAACCATCCTCGAATAAATTCCTTCGAGTTCGTATATAACCATACGATGGTTTTGTCCAATGGAAGTGGACGTTCGTAGTAATACGGGGTGTCCTGGAGAAAAGGGTAAAAGTAGGAGTGGCAATGAGGTTTGCAACTCTGACAATCCAAAATCCAGTGTTTAAGAAGGTTCGGTTAATTTTGGTCACTGGGTCATAGTGTAGGGTCGGGCCATGGTCGCTGCTAAAGAGAGAGAGAAAAGAAACACTCAGCGTGCACTCTAACCTAGATCAGAATGGTTACCAATTTATCTAATCTGGAAACCTCCCACTGTAACCTCAAATTCTCCTCCAAACCTGAAAGAAGAATTAGTCGGGGTCACCCGAGGAGTAAACCAACTCATCAGTGGGAATCAGGATCCAACTATCATCGCATGATAACGTGACGGAATCCGCTCACGTTATCACACTCCAGAAGGTATGCGCATATCTGGCAAGTTTCAGTTTCTTTAGAAACTCCCGATGTGATTTTTACCCCATGCTCTTATGACCTTGGCGTGAGGTCAAAATGTGATAAGTCACGTATCAAGTTCTACCCATCATTGTCCAGGTTAATTTGAACCCACCCGTACATACCCTTGACGTAGGCCAAAATAGTAGTACGACTGTCCCAAACCAACCCATTCTATCTATGCAACAGATAAATATCCGGCAGCTACCAATCACTATACCTTGGCGTGAGGTCAAAATACATAGCTTGAATACTACCGAATATTTAACTGATATGATGGAGGGCTACGAATGGTTTCTGGGGAAAACCTTTAACGTAATGAACTTGATATCGTTGAAGGAACTGGATAGCTTTATAAAAATATAGTGGCGAAAACCTTTGCTAAAGAGGTCACTCCCGGTGAAGGGATCTCGGCTCTTTCCCCGTAGAATGAGGTGCAGGATATTCCAACTGAATACCACGATGCAAAGCAAAAGGCAATCGGCTATAGTTAAGTTATTACCCTGACGCAAACTTCTATCCAAGGGGTCACTCCCGGTGAAGGGATCTCGGCCCTTGCCTCGTCGACTGAGGTGCGGGATATTCCAACTGAATACCACTGTGCAAAACAAAAGTGAACGTCCTTGCAATAACAGCTTTTTGAAAAGTGTTCCAACAACATCAGAATAAGTTTGTTTAGCTTGCATTGATCCGAATCAATGCAGTCCCATCAATTGATCACACCAATAAAGAACGAAAATAATGATGTACGTATATGCCATCCGCATTCGCCACTGGGTCCCGTCATTACCCGTTAGGTTACTTAACTAACGACAGAGCGGGGACTGGACTAGCGTGGATGCAAAACATATACAACATCTACTAGTATATATATATCAATATATAATATTCGCTCAAGGCGTGATAAAATGCAACATCACAGAAATGTAATAAGCATCACAGAACAATACTGATATCTGGGATCCTCGGGTTTCATAGAGCCGCTACTGAACCCGACGTTCCCCTGGTCGTGTGGATAGCCTGTGCAAAGAAATCCTAGACCCCTACGGGTGCGGCAAGTTACCCGCCAAAACCTGAAGCGAGGCAGCCCCCTTCAGCAACGTGAATGGACCACCCAGCACTTCACGGAATCCGGTAACATGGGCACCCCTCCTGGGTCAACCTATACCCCCTACGAGTGCGGCGAATAGCCCGCCAATTCTAGAGTAAAGCCCCCTCCGTCTCAATGCCATGAGATGCGGGCCCGTTACCATCTAGAACCCGGTTATCCGTGCACCCCACCTTAGGGTAATCCTAGTACAGAAAGTAAAATATACATACAACGGGTACATCGACCTCACCCCGGTCGTGCCCCAAAAGAATAATATACAAACAGGCAGTGACAGCAGTCCACATGTCGGACGCTCGCCCCGCAATATCAAATGTACATAATAAACCAAACTGTACTAACATTGCATCCAGGCTATCCCCCACGACCAATCTGCAACATCACAGCACAACACAGAACATCAACGTGAATGTCACGTTCGCAAATCCGTCTAAAAGGGCTATAGCAGTTAGACAGGATTTACCGATCAAATGACATTCACGGTCGCAAATATAATGTAAATACTGTGAACTAACATGTTTAAACTTTTCGATCGATCAAATTTACCCAAGTAGGCCCCAAGCACAACTGTAGCACTCAAACAAAATCTGGGCCCAAAAAGAATATTCCAAAAACCTCATTTTCAACTCAGAAGCTCTCTGTAAAATTTTGGTGCATTGAACAGTACAAGTGGCGGCGGAACCGCGGCCCAAGCATGGGTTTAGCCGCGGTTCCGCGGTGGAAATGTGACGCCACGCGACCAAATTTTCACAGAATGTTTATAATTCCCTGCACGTGTTTCTGCAATGTACTGAAAAAAATTTTGAGCCAAAAAATAAATCGACAGAAAACTGATGCATGAAAAACGCGGTTGTTTTTGGAAAATCCGATCGATCGAACTTGTAAACATGTTAGAGAAAGCTAGACTAGGTTAATGGCGTGGCTCTGATACCATGTAAGTGCACGACGGCGCCCCGGCCGTCAATCCGAGGCCAAAATGCGGAAACGATAATTTACTTTAACTTTTGAACCGGCACCACCGCGCACTAAAATCCCGGATCGGGCCATTAACATAGTCCTAGCAAACTAGAGAAGGGGTAGAGAGATATACCGAGCGATCCGTGTCCTTCGGTCTTCTCGTCGTCGTCCCGATCTCCCCGCGGAATCTCCGGTATTCAACTCCTCGTCGGAAGGGCACCACATCGCCGGGTTCTTTTACGGGCTCCCACCTCTGGACCGAGGCAACTCGGGCACGAAATTGGCGAGCTGACGTGCCCAAGAATTGCTGTAGAATAATGTAGTACTATGTCTCATTGGGGTCACTAGAAGTTGCCTTTTGAGTGGAGGAATGAGATATGGAGATCAACTTGGGAATTTTGGTGTAAGCAAATTGATATGAGATGAACAGAATCCCCACCCCAAAATTGGACAGCCCCTCCCCCCATGTGGCCGACCATATCAAGAGGAAAAAAGAGAGGAGTGTGTATAGATCAAAAATGAGAGAGTCCCATAATGCAAGAGAGAGAAAGGGTTATCATGAAAAGAAATGATCACCAACTAAAACCCACACTCCATCAACCATCATGACTCCAACGGTCAAGCCATGATGAAGTCAAGAAGTCAAATGATGGTGCAACCATCATGAAGCAACAATATGCAAAGACCACCTTCCACAATGCTAATTTGCACAATTACAAATAAGCCCTCCTCCACCATTTTTCAGCCAAGGAAAGATACAAAGGAAAATGGCCGAAACGGAATGCAAACTGGCAACTTCATAAAACTGATCCCGTAATAAATTACAGGAAACCCCGCTACTGTATATACATACCCGCATTTGTATTCCGACCGAATACAAATGCAATGAGACAAATCTACACTGTACAATACTAGGATCCGGCTTAAACCAAAGCCCGCTAGTATTATCCGTCCGATCATGATCCGTGCAATACCGCACGTATCTGATCGAACCCTGTCATATCTCCATACGGCCTCTACAGCGTTTCGCCCGAAACTTGAGAAAACAGTCTGTGGGGAACTCTAAAGACTCGTCAATACTTTGGCTGTGGATTTAACCACTAGCACGTCAGAGGTATTAGCCATACGTAACGGGCTACCAGGTATCGACCAAAAGGGACGTCGATGAGCGAACTCATCCTGACACTCTACTGTGCCTATCAGTGACAATATCCGTACAGTCCGGTCCGTTCGTCTATGAGCATCGCATGGCGGGCCTAGGGGGTTGGTAAAAGTCAGACCCCCAAAAGCGGTACAAGTCGTGTCGGAGTGTAGCCCAGAACACCCTGAGATACTACTGGAATACCTACCAGTAAATCTCCTGCCTTGGCCAAGGACTTCGTGGAAGGGCTCTCCTAGACACAGCGCGACCTCACCCCCAATACCAGGAGAGACGAACCCCTGCAGATCCGCTCACTGCCTCCATGTGGCTCGGGACTGTACCCAACTAAAACCTGTTTGCACGTCTCCTTTGAGCGTGGTAGGGTAGTAATCAAAGTACAGTGGGAACTCACACGAGACAAATGACGATCTCAGGTCGATGAACTAACATGTACACATGTCACCAGGGAACTGCTATCTGACGTCAGGTATAAGACCAACTAGCATGTTCCCGGCGAGTCCTGTCCGGTGTACTCATAACCCAATGAGCACCTGTATACATCTTAGGTGAACCAACTGACACCAGTGGCTTGTGAGACCGGCCACCGCCCCTCGTCGGGGTCTCGACTGTATACACTAGTCTACTCTGGAGTATCGATGCCCTATCTCGAAACTCCCACGACTAGGGACCTTTTAAGGATGTGCTTATAGACTACCAGCTCCCACGTATATGATCACCCTCATACTGCTGGCAGTCAAGCAAGAATCCTAGGGGCTCTATCAACGTGCAATAGTGACCTGTAAGGTCACCTAAAGTAGTACACGATGATAAAGATAAACCAGATAGCATACTACCATCTCGAGTAAGACTGTCCTATCGGGATAGGTCTTCTATCAATCATTGCAATCACGTGCCTGCGATCCAATAATTGACTCTGAGGGCACTATCTCCAACAGTACCCCAATTTGTCATAGGTCAAAACCATTTTGACATTCCGCAGCCAATCTTTATAGTTTGGCCCTGTCAGTATATTTTTCTCTAAAAGTAACTTAAGTCCAGTCATTTTCCGGGTCGCTGCAAGTAGGAGAGAGAGAAGAAACACTTTAGCTTGATGCTCTTGCAAGTTTAGAGTGGTTTTTAATTTATCTAAACTGGATGACTCCCACTGTTTCTCGAATCCTTCCTCAAACCATAAAAGAAGAATTAGCCAGGACTATTCTCACTGTACAATACTTGCTTAACCGTTCAGCCAGGCTGGTGTCGGTACTTCGAGGGAGGTTTTCCAACGCTTTTGTGAAGTTCCTTAATTAAATAACCTCTTTTCTCTGGGGGCGTAACCCCGCTGACACCTACTTGGTTTATAGCATTGATCGTTAAGTGACGAATCTCCTGATGAGTAGCATATACTCACAGTAGGATCGGGATCCAAATATCATCGTATGATAATGTTGAAGGAATCCTACCAACATTCATCAAACTCCAAATGGTATGCATCTCTTTGCAGATTTCAGTTTCTTTAGAAATTCCCGATATAAATTTTTGCCCCATGCTCTTATGACCTTGGCGTTAGGTCAAAATGTCATAAGTCACATGTCAAGTTCTACCCATCATTATCTTGTTAATTTGAACCCATCCGTATATATCCTTGACGTTCGGCCAAAATGTTAATACGACTGTCCCAAACTAACTCATCTATCTATGCAACAAATAAATACCCGGTAGCTACCAAACACTATGCCTTGGCGTTAGGTAATAATACATAGCTTGAATACTACTGAATACTTAAATGAAATGACGGAGGGCTACGAATGGTTTTGGCGAAACCGTGAACGCAGTGAACTTGATATGACCGAAGGAACCTGATAGCTTTTAAAAGGAGTGGTTAAAGCTCCGCAATTAAAAATATCATCTGTTTTAAAATAACCGAGTGGTTTCTTTTAAATTGTTCCAACGATTCATCTTTTGGTTTATTTTCTTTGCATTAATAATAATGCGTCCTATCATTGCAGAAAACAACGAAAATACAACGTCCTCTTATGCCATCTGCATTCGCCACTGGGTCCCGTCATCACCCGTTAGGTTACTTAACTAACGGCAGAGCGGGGGCTGGGCTAGCGCGGGTGTAAAACATAAGTGACGTCTAAATAGCTATCATATATAGATATTATACATTCGTCAGACGCAATAATAGGCATTCCAGATCTCATATGAACATTTTTGGATTTGCAAGCAATCTGCGTTTGTTTAGAGCCTGCAACAAAAGGCGGATTACACAGTTGTGATGAATAGCCATTACCCCACCCTAGACCCCTACGGGTACGGCAAACTACCCGCCAAATACCTGAAGTGAAGCGGTCTCCCTCAGCAACGTGAGTAGGCCACTAAACACTTCAAAGTACCCGGTAGTTTGTGCACCCCACCTTGGGTCTATTCTAGGAGCAAAAACAGTAAAATGAAATAATACAACGGTGGCTACAACCGCAACCTGGATGCGCCCCGCAAAATAATATTACAACATATTACAATTACATCGAATGAATGAATATAACAACCCATCTCAACCCCCCGGCTAATCATCACAACAGTCCAATACAGTTCACATCCACAAACAGTAAAAACCATTACATAAATGTGCAACCCACTGCCAACCGACATACTAGCAGTTAGGGGAGGTTTACGAACACATTATACAATCACAGATATAATCAAATTAGCAAACATCGTAAGATTTCGATCGTGCAAACACTTTAGATTCTACTCCAAAACTTCTCTGTGCATCTGAGACTTGAGCAGAAAAATAAACATTCCAGAAATATCATTATTAACACAGGAGAGTTACTGAAGAAATTTGGGCTGACTCGGCCCCAACTCGGCCGCGGATCCGCGGCGGATCGCATGGATCTGTCGCGGTTCCGCGGTGAGTTTGCCGAGTCACGAGTCCAAATTTCTGCAGTAGCCCTATTATTCTCTGCTTATAATTCTGCAGGTCCCTGAAAAATTTTTGGACCACATTTTAAATTCGACAGAAACTGTGTTAAATCGATGATTTTTCCGGTTCTTTTTGCGTTCGAAATTCTTATGACTTTGCTAATGAGTTAATTATTGTTTAGCGAGGCTCTGATACCACTGTAAGTCAATGTACAATACCCCACGACTTGCGGGGAGGCGGAATAATGAAAAACGATCTTGTTTTATGCGTAAACATCGACTAACCGAGAATCTTTGCTAAACTATAAGTAACAAGAATCATAGAAGTTATCAACTACTATGAAAAGTGATTATACCTAATGAACCGTGTCCTTCGTCTTTTCGTTCTCCACGTCATCTCCGGCCTTCTCTATGTAGTAGATGATCCACCCGAGAGCTTTACTTCAAGCTTCACCTCTAACTTGAGGTAACTAGGTTTCTTAAAGTGCTAATCTAAGTAACCTAGGTGATATAGAGAAGGGTTATGGATTAAGTAGTCTATTCTAATCTTTGGTCTCAACACATGAGAGGGGAGGATTAGGGTTTGAAGAGAGAGAGCTTAAGGAGAGAGAAAGTGAGCAAGAGAATGGAATGAGATAATGATCTCTCATGATATATATGAAGCATTATCATTATCAAGATAAATGAAAATAAAGGATTTAACAACCATGCTTCATAAATATAAATGAGTGATTCATCTCTATGAGTCATTAAGCATTTATGATGCATTAATAACAAGGATGAATCACACAAATAAGTCACTAATCCCATTTAATAGTTATGCCACCTAAACCCCCAAGTCACCAACCTTCTAGAAGCTTCTCGCGAAATTACGAGAACGCCCCTCCTATCCGTGAAAACACGGAAAAACTTTAGATTGTATAAATCCAATAACCGGATACTGGAAACTGGCTTAAACCAAAACCGGCTAGTAAAAACTGTCCGGATGTCGTACGTGCGTAAACACACGTATGCGTCCGAACCCTTGTCGTAAAACCATACGACCTCTATATCGTTTCGCCTGGAGTAGGGAAACTCTCTGTGTGAGACTCTAAAGACTCGACTACTACGCTGGCAGTGGGTTTAACCATAGACCACAAGCGGCACTAGCTGTACGTGACGGTCCCCAGGTAGATGTCGATAAGAAGGCCGATGAGGAAACCCATCCGAACTCCTACTGAGTCTGATGTGACAATCTCCGTACAGTCCGGTCTGTTCGTCTAAGACTATCGCATATCGGGCCTAGGGGGCGGCAAGCGTCTGTCCCCTAATAGCGGTATAAGTCGTGTCGGAGTGAAGCCCATTACACCCTGAGAAATTACTGGAACCTACCAGCAAATCTCGCTTGCCCTGGCCAGGGACTATGCGTAATGGCTCTTTGACACAGCGCGATATCAACCCCCAATACCGGGAGAGACGAATCCTGTCTAACCGCCACTGCCTCCAATTGCTCGGGACTGCACCCAACTGCTACCTGTTTTCACGACTCCTTTGAGCCGTGGTAGGGTAGCAATCTAAGAACAGTGGGACACACTCGAGGCGAAGTAGCAGTGTCAAGTCTGCGGACTATGCTGTACTCATGTCACCTGAAAACTGTTAACTGACGACTGGTATAAAACCAACCTACAGTTCCCTGCAAGTCCTGTCCGGTGTACCCGTAACCCAACGAGCACCTGTATACTATCTCCAGTACGACGTACTGACGGCTGTGGGACAGACCATCTCCCCAACTGGGATGAGAAGCGTACACACTAGTTTACTCCGGAGTATCGATGCCCTGTCTCGATAATCCTATGACTAGGGACCTGAATAAAGATGTGCTTGTAAACTACCCAGCCCCTACTAGTGTGACTGCCATCACAATGCTGGTAGTCAAGCAAGATCCTAAGAGCTCTATCAATACGTATACTCACATATTAAGATAGAAAAACCAAGTAGCATACTACCATGTTTAGCAAGACTGTTATATACATGTGAATATCCCAAGCTTCCATTAAGTAATATACAAACTAGTATGATACAATAATGGCCCCTAGAGCATATACACTTGTAGGGTTGCTAGGCACGCGCACAAGGGTCTACGAGGCATCAACCATGCCCGAATAAAAATTTAGCCGTGCCGAACAACCCGAATACGGAACTTTAAACTAGAGATTAGGCGAAAACAACATGCTAAACACTTTAACACTAAGTGAGAGGGATTACAATCTTTGTAGATCCGGTCCTTCACTTCATATGCTCCGTGTTGTGGTCCCTTCGCTGCGATCATCGGGATCCGGACTCTCGAGAGGTTCCACGAAGAGAAAGACGCAACCTTTGCTTCCGATCTTCGATACTAAGATGATCTACCTCGAAGTTTCTTTAACACAAGCTAACACTCATGAAATGATGTGAACACCCTCATCTAAATGGCAAGAGAAGATGAGAATGATGAAGTAGGATTTTTGCTCTATTTATTTATCTTTTTCTCACTATTTATCCATCACAAAATCAAAGCAAGAAACCATTTCAAGCTTAGAAGAAGAAGGAAGAAGATGATGAATAATGTAATAATCCTTTTGTGATGAATAGGAAAATAATCATATGATAGAATTATGCAACCATGGTCAAGTGAACCTTTGTAGAGAATTAACTAGGGTTAGGGTTTGGGTTTGGTTAAAGCATGACTCACTTGAAAATATCTTTCACAAAACAAAATGAAAACCTTCTAGAAGCATCTAGAAAGTTTAACCCTAATCCAAACCCTAAACATGTTTAAACTCCACTAATTAAGTTGCATTATTTATCATATCATGTTACAATATTATATATCACATATACAATATTTATCGTAACAAAATAAAATAATACAATTAACATATATCGCATATATATCAATGTATTACCCGAGTGAGAAAAAGAATCTTTTAGTGAGCTAATATTAGTTAATGCAATTTAATATATCAAATATATTATTATACATTAAATTATCGAATCAACACTTGATCCGACAATCCGGCTATATCGCATATAACCGACTAATATTTATCCGTACCGATTCACCGAATCAACACTTGATCCGATGACCCGGCTGATATCAAATATCGCGAGAGTATAATACGGTATCACATATCGCATTATCCTCGGTCCCGCACATATCACATATGTGCTCCTACTCCGTTTTGCCTGAGTCAAGAAACCTCTGTGTAGGACTCTAAAGAATCGTCAATACGCCGGCAGTAGGTGATGATCATATCAAACACCCACAAGCTGCAAGCGGTCAGCTAAACGTAACAGCTACCCAGGTATTGAGCGCTCAGAAGATCAACAAGCAAGCCTGTAACTTCTCCTGTGAATCCAAACAGTAACACTCCCGTACAGTCCGGTCTCGTCGTCTGATATGTTGCATATCTCGCCTAGGGGTGGTAAACGTCAGACCCTAGTAGCTCGATAAGTCGTGTCGATATGAGGTCTATAACAGTTCGAGAAACTAATGATAACACTTACCAGTAAATCTCAGCAACCCTGGCCAGGGATTTCCGGTTATAGCCAATCGAACACAGCACAACATCAACTCCCTATACCGGGAGAGACGAATCCCCTCCTATCGCTCATTGCCTCCATGTGATTCGGGACTGTACCCAAAAGCCACCTTTTTGCACGCCCTCTTGGACGTGGTATGATGGAAATCAAAGCACAGTGGGAATCACACAAGACTCTATGACGATCTCGGGTCGACAGACTACTCTGTACCAGTGTCACCGGAGAACTGCCATCTGACGTATGGTATAATACCATCTGGGAGTTCTCGGCGAGTCCGTCCAGTGTACCCAGTCTCCACTGAGCACCCGTACACCATCCTTGATGTCAAACACCGATGGATATGGGATCATCCATCGCCCATCATATGGGTCAAGATGCGTATACGCTAGTCTACACGGGTGCATCGATGCCCTGTCTCGATACACCCACGACTAGGAACAGTTATAGGATGTACTCGTCGACTACCGTGGCCCCACTAGTATGATCTCATTATAGTCCCAGTAGTCGAGTACATATCCTAAGGGCTTTATGAACACGTAATATAGAGACAATCAGAGTACATGTTAAGATAAAGTACAACCAGATAGCATACTATCATGTCGAGCAAGAAAGTCCTCCTTATATATGTCCTAGCATCCACTACAATATACATCGTATGTACAGCAATGGCCTCTAGGGCACACATATAACTAACAATCTCCCACTTGCACTAGGGCCATCTGTTGTGGTATCGCATACCCAACAATTAGCTGCGGTTGAAGTATCTCATACTCAACCATCCCATAAAAGTCTCTATTGGGAAAAAGGCCTTTGTGAGTGGATCCGCGCTGTTGTCCTCTGTGTCTACTCTCCTAACCTCGATCTCCCTGGAGATCAACCATCTCCATGATCAGGTGATACTGCCTAAGAATTATATCTGGATTTCTGATGGGACGGTAGTTCCTTGGCTAAAGCCACAACTCCATTGTCACACAATGGTAGGAACGAAGTTCATCTCATGAACTTATAAATATCCAGACTGCCTCTTTGGTAGTATCCTTTGTAACGATGTATCTTGTCTTTAATCGTCTAGTATGTCACGGTATCTAGCTTGGAACTCTTCCAACATACCGTCCCTCCACTGAGGGTATAGACAAGCCTGCGACTGACATTCAGTCATCCTTATCACTCTGGAACCCTTCCAGTGATTCTCCCCAGGATCGATTGATACCATCTCACTACAACTAGTGAGTATCCTAACATCCAATTAGATCTATCTCATAGATCCAAAACCCAGGATTTAGGAGGTATCACCAGATCCTATATGGAGAATCCTTGTGATAAGCGGAGATTGACCGAGCGTAGCATAGGAAACACCTTCCCTATCAAGAGTATGTCATCCACGTACTCTACGAGGATCACCACCATACTCCCTACTACCTTTTTGTATATACAAGTTTCATCTACCATTTTGATGAAGTCAAACTCTTTGACTACTACATCAAAACAGATGTTCCAACTCCGCGATGCCTGTTTTATCATATAAAACATCTTGCACACGTTTCCGCTGCTCCCACTGTCTACGAAGCCCTCTGGCTGTGTACTTATAGACGCTCTCTTCTAAACATCATTTAGAAAAGCAGTCATGACACCCAACCACCAGATATCGTAGTCATGGTATGTAGCCGTGGCAAGTAGGATCTGGATGGACTTAAGCATAGATCCTTAGAAAGGTTTCAACATAATCCATACCTGGTCTATGATGCAAACCTTTAACAAGTCTAGCTTTGAAAGTCTCAACTTTTCCATGTACACCAAGTAATCTTCTCAAGACATACTTGCTCCTGATGGGGATTTAACCCTTCAGATAAAGCAACCAAAGTCCATACTTTGTTGGTATATAAGGATTCCATCTCAGATCGATAAGCATCCAGCCATTCTTACAGAGTCCCACTCCTGATGGCCAGCTCGAAACTAGTTGGGTCATCATCTTATGATGAAATCCTCGCTCCCACCGTCATAGAGAAACTGAAGTATCTCTCAGGTGGGTGAGGAACCCTGCTAGATCGGCGGAGAGGCTGAGGTTCGTTGGTATCTACTGAATCCTTTGGTTGTACCAAATCATCTGTTGTATTTTGTATAACTGGAACCCTTCCAGTTCTACATAACAGACCATGCCTCGAGCTTGTCCGGATTTTGCTTTTAGACATAGGCCGGACAACCCCAAATCTTAACAAACTTAAGATATGGGCTCTTCCCATTCCGTATCACATATGAAGTGGTAGGTTATTGATTTGATTTGAACCTTATTCAATAGGTATGCAGCTTCTCAAGTGCATAACTCCCAAAAGGAAATAGGCAACTCAGTAGTACTCATCATAGAGCACACCATATCATATAGGGTGAGTTTGCTCCGCCCCGATATACCATCGTGCTATGGTGTATACGGAGGAGTAATGCTGAGAGAGAATCTCATTCTCCTTTAGAATAGTCCAGGAATTCCGTGCTCAAGTATTCTCCTCCTTGATCTCATCAAAGGACATAATACTTTTACCCGTATTTTGGTTCTCTACTTCTAACTTATATTCTGTGAATATCTCAAAAGGTTCGGACTTGTGTTTCAACAGGAACATATGTCTGAATCTTGAGAGATTATCAGAGAATGTAATGAAGTATTAAGAACCGATCTTGGCATGTGTAGACAGGGGACTTTCATACATCAGCATGTATCAATCCCAAAAGTTCACTAACTCTTTCTCTGTTTCCAATAAACAGAGCTGTGGTCATCTTATCTTTGTGACATGACCGGCAAGTTTCACAAGATGTAAATTCAAACTAATTTAAATATGCATCTTTATGTAACTTCAGCCAGTCGGGTCGCATTGATATGACCTAGTCTACAATGCCTCAAGAAGGATTCATTCATTTCTGAACTCTTCCTCTTGTGTGTGTTCTGTATACTAAGAACTGTAGTTTGATTTAGAACGTCAATGCTTTTAGATAACGTGCCTGAACCGATCAACTCTTGATATAGGAAATGTTCAAAACATTATCCAACAATACAAAATTATATCCTTTCTTTACTAATAAAGAGACTGACATGATTTTGTATATCAGGTTCGGTATCTAATAACATTTGTTCAGAATCAATGTATTCCGGTAATACAGGGTGACAGTGACCAACAGACTTGGCTACAACACTTGCACCGTTTTCTGCCTCATGAAACTTATCACCCGTTCTCAGTTCTCTACCTATCTGTAGCCCATGTAACAGATTACATATACGGGATCCTGATCCGGTATCACATACCCAGGACGTAAAGGATAGAGAGAAACAGTTCTGTGTAATGAACACACCCGAAGATGATGCATCAACATGCACTTTCTTCGTTTGGGCGGCACGGGAAATCTGGTATTCCCCAATTTCCTGCTCTGTCTTATAACAATTATAAGTTGGAGCGGGACCAACGTTCCCCAGCTCAGTATAACAAGCGGGTTCGGTTAATATATCCGTTTTATTATCTTGATTAAGGCGTGATATGGTCGCTAGCTGGAGAGAGAGAGAAGAAAACACTCAGCGTATGCTCTTGCAAGATTAGATTGGTTATCTAATATATCTAATCAGGATGTCTCCCACTGTTTTAGTCAAATCTTCCTTCAAACCCTAAAAGGAAAGACTAGCCGGGATTAATTACACGCTACAAGTTCGCCAATCTTTCAGCCAGGCCAGTGTCGGTACTTTGAGGGAGGTCCCCCGTGCTTTCGCACGAACCTAATTAAAGTAAACCTCGTTTTCCCAGAGGCGTAACCCCGTTAACACCTTTCTAGACACCTACTTGATCGGCTAATTGTAATGTGTAAAACTCTCCCAGGAGTAACTCTTACTCGCAGCGGGTATCGGGATCCAACTATCTCATAGAAGGTATGCAATCTCATTGCAAATTTCAACACTTGAAATTCCCAATAATATTTTACCCCTAGCGTCCCATGACCTTGACGCAGGCCAACAAACCACAGTGCGCTAGTCAAGTTCAACCCGTCATTTCTTGATTGAATTAAACCCACCCGCACGACCCTTGACGCAGGCCAACAAAGTCGCACGACTACCCTAATCCAATCTGCATCATATGCATAAACAGATAAATACTAGCTAGCTACCGCACACTACGCCTTGACGGAGGCCAACAAACATAGCACGAATACTAAGTAGGACTTATCTGAAATGACGGAGGGCTACGACAGGTTTTTCAGAAAACCTATTGCGTAATGAACTTGATATCGTTGTAGAATCGAGTGATTTTAAATGGAGTGTTTTTGAGGCTTTTCTAGTTTTGCTAAAGGGGTCACTCCCGGTGAAGGGATCGTCGGCCCTTTCCTCATCGAATAAGGTGCAGGGTATATCACATATACCGCTGTGCAAAGCAAGAACTATAGAAGCAATCAAAAGACAAACCGAGTTTGTAGCATATGCCATTTATTGCTAAAGGAGTCACTCCCGGTGAAGGGATCTCGGTCCTTTCCTTATCGAATAAGGTGCTGGATGTTCTACAAGGAACACCGCTATGCAAAGCAAGAACTTTAGCTACCAGTTTTTATAAACAAATTTCTACAACATCTTAGGTTTCTTTTAATTCATTAATCTCATTAATGAAGTCCCATTTTAATTATGCTTCATAAGCATCACATTTGAAACGAAATCTGCAATATAACATATATCTCATATATATAATATAAACATTCGTCTTAGGCAGTAATATGATCTCATCATAGAACATTGCAGCAGAAGAACATATATGAAATATTGGATATACTAGGACGTCCGTGTTTTCAATACGAGCCAGTATAAAACACGGATTCCACGGTCGCGATGAATAGCCAAACCCACATCCCTAGACCCCTACGAGAGCGGCAAGTAACACTGCCAATTCTAGGGTTAGGAGACCCGGTCTCGACTCCTCGAGATGGTCTCCCACTGGACCCTAGAACCCGGTTACTTGTGCTCCCCGCCTTGGGTCTACCTAATGCGGAAAAGTAAATAATATACAACGGTGACATCTTCCGCTACCTGGAAGTGCCCCAATAAAAGAATATTACATACAAATGAATTTTACATGAATGAAAAAGAAAAACTCTCATCTCACATAAAACCCCCGGCTATTCAAAACGCGACGATCCAATATAACATATCACAGCAACACATAATATCACATATCATCAACGTAAGCAAGTATGCGTATCCCGATTGTCGTTGATGTATAGCAACGAAGCCGGCGATACACCACATACTACGCTTATGGTCACAGAAAAGAAAGTGTAAAACTACAACAGTTGGAATCCGCAACCTCCTTAGACATCGCATGCCTAACCAAATGAATTCCTTAGACATCACATGCCTAACAATTATAAACCCTGCATTTTAGTCTCATTATCGAAAACTCTTTTCAATATCAAGTCGGGCAATTCAACAAGATTCCCGACGTCCTGATCGAATGCTCGTCGCAAACTTTAGTAGACGGCCGCACCCCCGATACCGTCGACGAAGTGCACCAAGGCAGAACACCGCTACCGGGAGCACCCGAACGGATGCTTTCGGCGACGGGGTTCTCCTACAGTCACTTGGTCGGGGCTATGGAGTGAGGTTGTCTATTAAGTTTACCCAGCGAGTATCCGCGTACGCTACGTGATTGCGACAGACTTTTGATCACATCAAAATTCCGTGGCAACCGATCATCTGAGACTAAAGTGCTATGTTTATAATATTCAAATTAGTTATCACATAACTACCTGTGGATTCCAATTATTGTATCACATTCCAGATAAATAGAAAAAGTTAAACTCTCCGATCGAATCATCAAGCACCCAAGATTTCCCCAATATATTTCAACACTTGAAAACAGTTTAAAAACATCCATTACATGCCACAGTACCAATGGTCCAGCCGTAGAAGGGTCAAGCCAACGCCTCACATGTGGCACGCCGTACTGCCCCAAACCCTAAGGTTCAAAGGGCAGTTCAAGACGGTCACATAATCGAGTTAAGGTTTGTTGTCTTCTAGAGGGTCCATCGCGTTACTTGCACGACTTAGAACATTCTTAAACACGAGGAAAAATCCAACTTTTGAAAAATTTTCCGACAGGGGAAAAAGTGAGTTATTGATATCCGTTCGAACTTTTTAACAGTTTCTAAAAATTATCCGGACAAAACTAAACAAAGTTAAAATATCCGATCAAATCTTTAAGTCCCCAATACAACCCAGATAATTCAACAGTTGAATAATAAAAAATAAAAATTTCCAGAAAATACAACATTAAAAAATAGGAGTTACTGTGAAACTCACGTGCCATGAATCGACCACGTGGCCGCGGAACCGCCGCGCATGCTGGGGTGGGGCCGCGGTTCCGCGCTACTTTTGTCGAATTGTCCTCACGTGCTTCACAGTAATTCTTATAATTACCTGCTGTAATTTTTGGATATTTTAAATTTGGAAAAATCCCAGTTTTTAGAAAATTTCCAGAGAGCAATTTTGAGTTTTGGGTTTCGGGTTTTCCGGGTTCGATCGGACTTTAAACTTCGTCTAGACTTCGCCTAAAGCTCTAGCTTGGCTCTGATACCACTGTAGGGTTGCTAGGCACGCGCACAAGGGTCTACGAGGCATCAACCATGCCCGAATAAAAATTTAGCCGTGCCGAACAACCCGAATACGGAACTTTAAACTAGAGATTTGGCGAAAACAACATGCTAAACACTTTAACACTAAGTGAGAGGGATTACAACCTTTGTAGATCCGGTCCTTCACTTCATATGCTCCGTGTTGTGGTCCCTTCGCTGCGATCATCGGGATCCGGACTCTCGAGAGGTTCCACGAAGAGAAAGACGCAACCTTTGCTTCCGATCTTCGATACTAAGATGATCTACCTCGAAGTTTCTTTAACACAAGCTAACACTCATGAAATGATGTAAACACCCTCATCTAAATGGCAATGGAAGATGAGGATGATGAAGTAGGATTTTTGCTCTATTTATTTATCTTTTTCTCACTATTTATCCATCACAAAATCAAAGCAAGAAACCATTTCAAGCTTAGAAGAAGAAGGAAGAAGATGATGAATAATGTAATAATCCTTTTGTGATGAATAGGAAAATAATCATATGATAGAATTATGCAACCATGGTCAAGTGAACCTTTGTAGAGAATTAACTAGGGTTTGGGTTTGGTTAAAGCATGACTCACTTGAAAATATCTTTCACAAAACAAAATGAAAACCTTCTAGAAGCATCTAGAAAGTTTAACCCTAATCCAAACCCTAAACATGTTTAAACTCCACTAATTAAGTTGCATTATTTATCATATCATGTTACAATATTATATATCACATATACAATATTTATCGTAACAAAATAAAATAATACAATTAACATATATCGCATATATATCAATGTATTACCCGAGTGAGAAAAAGAATCTTTTAGTGAGCTAATATTAGTTAATGCAATTTAATATATCAAATATATTATTATACATTAAATTATCGAATCAACACTTGATCCGACAATCCGGCTATATCGCATATAACCGACTAATATTTATCCGTACCGATTCACCGAATCAACACTTGATCCGATGACCCGGCTGATATCAAATATCACGAGAGTATAATACGGTATCACATATCGCATTATCCTCGGTCCCGCACATATCACATATGTGCTCCTACTCCGTTTTGCCTGAGTCAAGAAACCTCTGTGTAGGACTCTAAAGAATCGTCAATACGCCGGCAGTAGGTGATGGTCATATCAAACACCCACAAGCTGCAAGCGGTCAGCTAAACGTAACAGCTACCCAGGTATTGAGCGCTCAGAAGATCAACAAGCAAGCCTGTAACTTCTCCTGTGAATCCAAACAGTAACACTCCCGTACAGTCCGGTCTCGTCGTCTGATATGTTGCATATCTCGCCTAGGGGTGGTAAACGTCAGACCCCAGTAGCTCGATAAGTCGTGTCGATATGAGGTCTATAACAGTTCGAGAAACTACTGATAACACTTACCAGTAAATCTCAGCAACCCTGGCCAGGGATTTCCGGTTATAGCCAATCGAACACAGCACAACATCAACTCCCTATACCGGGAGAGACGAATCCCCTCCTATCGCTCATTGCCTCCATGTGATTCGGGACTGTACCCAAAAGCCACCTTTTTGCACGCCCTCTTGGACGTGGTATGATGGAAATCAAAGCACAGTGGGAATCACACAAGACTCTATGACGATCTCGGGTCGACAGACTACTCTGTACCAGTGTCACCGGAGAACTGCCATCTGACGTATGGTATAATACCATCTGGGAGTTCTCGGCAAGTCCGTCCAGTGTACCCAGTCTCCACTGAGCACCCATACACCATCCTTGATGTCAAACACCGATGGATATGGGATCATCCATCGCCCATCATATGGGTCAAGATGCGTATACGCTAGTCTACATTGGTGCATCGATGCCCTGTCTCGATACACCCACGACTAGGAACAGTTATAGGATGTACTCGTCGACTACCGTGGACCCACTAGTATGATCTCATCATAGTCCCAGTAGTCGAGTACATATCCTAAGGGCTTTATCAACACGTAATATAGAGACAATCAGAGTACATGTTAAGATAAAGTACAACCAGATAGCATACTATCATGTCGAGCAAGAAAGTCCTCCTTATATATGTCCTAGCATCCACTACAATATACATCGTATGTACAGCAATGGCCTCTAGGGCATACATATAACTAACAACACTAACAATTACGAGGCTAGCAAACAACTTCAGGAGCTTAGAATTGACCTTATGAAGACACCCTGAGAGCACGAACCCCAGTGGAGGACCCAGGGCCGGCGAGATCGGATTTCAGGGGATGAGGCTCGGTCACATGGTGAGTGGTAGGGTCCAGGTGTCTTCTGTAGGTCGCATACACCCTATATATCACCCTAGTGTTGTTTGCTCACATTGTTTTCACCTTGATCAAAATCTTGGACTAAATACTTGATTTGCTGTTTTGATTCGGATATGGTTTTACGTATTTTGAATTCTGGATTTTGTTGATTTGTGTTGTATTCGATCACTTGACGTTTGTACGTCTCTATCGGGTGTTATATGGTTAAGTTGATAAGGCAAACCATAGGTTTTGACCTATGTGAGTTCCGCGTGTCGTTTTGGTTTCGATTTAGTTTTAATACGATGCGATACGTGTGACATATATGTACCCCCACGATGATTCGAGACGATGAAGAAGATGATGGCGGCATCGACATCGGCAAGCAAGATCAGGTGAGTAGATTATATCTACGGGAGAAGTCAGGTGGATGGCGTATAATACCCCCGAAGTTCGTAGTATAGCTTATATATATATATATATATATATATGGTTATATATATGTGTTATGTTACGTGGATGATTATCAAGATATGAATTGTGTTCATGGTATTGTTTAGAGTAGTTAGAAGTAACTTAGTTTAGCTTCTCAGTCGCGAACCTTAGAATAGGTTTACACCCACATGCACACACATGCTTACTTTGTTATACTGGTGCGTATAAGGGGATATGTATATATACACACACACATAGGTTTGGGACTATATATATATATACATACATGGATGAGGAGGATTGTACATGGTATTTGGATATGAGTCGATGAGATTGGGCATGGTGCCATGAGATCGGTGATATAATGTGGTTCGTACTATGAGATACGATATGAGATCTTAGCGGGATTTTAGGCGTGTGTTTTCATACACGCATATATGTGCAGATGGTATCAGTTTGTACTAGACTTAGATCGGTACCTAGTTCATGAGATATGATGATAAGGATACCGGATAATTGATGAGATAAATGTGAGATGGCCCGTACCCAGATTTGGGAGGCCGTACGACGGATTTACCGTACGAGCTATATATTGATGATAGATCCACACTCTTGACTCGAGGATGTCATGATATAGATATTGTATCGCATATGATACTATTGAGGCGGGATCACCGACTATATTATATATATGTGTGTATCGACTCAGATGTTAGGCGGATTCCTTACCTTTCGATTTTCCTGTTAGCTCAGTCCTGTAGTTTATTTGTAGATGTTATACTAGATTTGACTCATACCTATTTCTAAAAACTAACGAATCGTGAGAATTTTAAAGACATACCAAGGGATACTACGGACATTTCAAAAGACGTACCTTTTATTAAAAACACCGTAGCCCTTATTTTTTTCTAAACACCACGATTCTTGTTATTTCAAAACGCCAAAACTGTGTGACTCATATTTTTAATGCATATTTCCTTTTTGCTGCGTTATCTATTCATTTTCCGCATATTCTTACTATTCGCATCGCTTTGCATGCTAGTTGTGTTCTCTGCAGTTATCATGAAACCCATGCTATCAGGACACTAGCACCATTATCGATGAAGCGTATGCTTCACGTACACTTACTTGCCGGCTCACACACTTCATCATCGATAATTGCCATGTCACTACACAGTAGAATTGCTGCATTCTGATATGATACCTTGCATAGATTGTCTGCTATAGCCGCATGCACCTTTATATGATATTGCATTTGACTTGGAGGAATTTGGGAACCGCAGAATATATTTCAAAACTGAATTTATTTAAAAGAGCGGTTTTCCCTTGATATGTGCATAGTATTGTTCCATGTTATATTATATACGGATATACTTACATTTCTGTTATAGGTAGCATACATCATGCTTTATGATTTTATGCATTGAGATATGCTGTATTCATGAGATTTCTGGATTTGAGAACCGTGGCTATTTCAAAAGAAAGCATGTACTGTTTTAAAAACCCGGTTTCTCTTGATATGATATTTCAGTGCGTCCACCATGTGTTTTCATGGTTCTGAGTATGACATGTGACACCCGATTCGAGGAGCTGGATGAGGCCGATTGCGGGTACATGGTGGACCCGGTATGGTACCCCGGGGCGAGAACGGATCTGTCGTGCAGTAGGCAATGAGCCTGGCAGAGGGACCACTACCTAGAGGTGATTGTATTTGAGCTCGGCGGATATCCGGAGGATACCGACCGGAGTTGAGAGATGCTACGGGCCGATCCGGACTGACGGAGCCCTATATATATATGAGGATTTACGTGCCGATGCTGGGCACTGGTTTCATGATGTTTTCGAGTGTCGATGCTGGACACTCAGGTTCCATGATTTTGATGTGTCGCGAGGGACATACGTTGATTTATATCCTCATTCTTTCATGCATATGCTTTTATGACTTTTACATGCATAATGTTATTATATCACTGATTGACACGTGGACGGGATCCACATGCATATATACATTGATTACATAGTTGGATGATATCCACATACTTATAGACTTCATGATCACATTATTGATACCTCATATTTATGATATGTTGCTACCTGAGGCACTGACACGAGCACTTGGTACTACACTTATGTTTAGATGTTTACCCTTGCCACCTTTTCATGCTTCAGACTTTATCATATTGATGACATATATATATTATTGATCGTATTGACCTAGGATTGTGTCATACATACGATTTCTGCTCTGTGATGTTTTCTACTCACGAGTTGGCAACTCACCCCCGTCGTGCCACAGTTCTTGCAGGTTTTGCCGTACAGGTTTCATTGCGGTTTCTGGCACACTACTCCCTTTCTGGGTAATTGTTTTGGTAGGTGGGTTCACTCGCATCGTGACCACCATTGTACTTATTTATTTTCGTTGTTGTATCTAGAAATTCCATCAACCAGACTTGTATATTGTTTCATAGTTAGAAAACCTGTTGTTTATTATTTCGACCTTAGAGTCGCGCGTTGTAGTATTATGGTTTTCTTGATGATTTCGAGTTCCTTTTTGAGTTTTGATCCTCGCCCTTTGGCGTTGTATATTATATTGCTTGCGTGGTTGTGACCGTCGATTGACGAAAAGCTAGCTCCCGCTTGGGGATACCTTTTATCGTTGTGCATATAATATTCTTATTGTACCCCGTTTGGGGCCAGTTTTTTTTCAAAGGAAACTCTGCCGAAATTTTTAGAAAAGACTTGAGGTTTTAAAAATGCATATTCGGCTTACTTATTTAAAAACCTTGTTTTTAAAACATGTTTTCTTCACTTCTTTAAAACTAGTTTTCCTTCATTTATTATTTAAAATTGTAGCGCCTTGAAAAGTCGTTTTGGTGCTTTCCCGAAAATCGGTGAAAATTTGGTATTTTTCCGTAAATCGTCTTTTTTGTTATTTTGCAGTTTAGGCCAAATTATATCTAATTTGGATAGATAATTGCTAGTTTTTAGTAGGTAATGATCTCAAACCATGGTTAATTAATATGGATATTTATTTCATCTTAGTTAAAAGAGAAGAGGAAGATAAATCATGGTTAAATGGTAGGTGAAAATGGTTAGATCAAGAGAAGAGTGTAGAAGATAACCAATCATTCACCTTTTTCTCTTTTCTTTTGATTTAGCAAAAATAGAAATAAATATCCATAATATAAACCATGGTGTGAGTCTTATATATCCACCATTTTCTATGTATATAATCAACCATGAAAGTTGATGTATGTATGTATGTATGTGTGCATGCACATCCATATGTGCATGAAACAATAAGCAATGCATGTAAGTCTACGCTAGCACCCCGGCAGTCTACAGACGCCAAATGCGGAACAAAAACCTTTTAACTGGTGCTATCGTATACTTTAACCCGGATCTGCCATTATTGCTAAACTAACATACTGTAAAGAGTGTAGAATGGTTATACCGAACGATCCGAGTCCTTCGTTCTTCAACCATCATCCCACGCTCCGTTGCGGCTGCTCCGATCTCCTCGTCGAGGTGGCACCACATGATCGGTTCTTTAAACGGGCTCCCGCCTCTGACTCGAGGCAACTCGATCGTCAAGTTTGCTAAAAGAGACGACCAAGATTGATGTAGAGAATGAGTAGATGACTTTGTCTCACTTCGTCCAAGTTCGTGGACGATCGGTTAATGAAGTTGCCATTTGATCGGGTGATGGAAATGAAAGAAGCAATGAAATTTCCATGCACACAAATGCTATCATAATCTTTTCTCTAATGAATCAAGTGAGAGTAAGTGAGGAGAGAGAAGGGTGGCCACTTATAAAGAAGGAGGAAGGTGAGTGTAGGAGGGTTCAAGTGGTGACCATATCAAATGATACTTATCTTAACCCTTCATGAAAGCATGAGTCACTAATTAACATTAAATGAAACCAATCACATAAAACCTAGTCACCTTGCATCATTAATGACCATTAATGACACAAATGAGTCATAAGCCACTTCATCACTTCTAGAACCTTCTAGAATGATGACTCACTCCATCTGAAGAAAAGATAAATCCGTCTTTAACAGAATGTTAAAAGACGGCTGATAGAAAACTAGAAACTGGCAACTTCCAAAAGTGATCCTGAAACGAATTTCAGGACAACCCCGAATCTGTATAAATATACCCGCATTTATATTACGACCGAATACAAATTCAACTGAGACAAAGATATTATACCTACTCAATATAATACTCGGATCCGGCTTAAACCAAAGCCGACCAGTATCATCTGCCCGAAAAATAACACGTGCGTTAACGCACGTGCATTTTCCGAACCCTGCCATAAAACCATACGGCCTCTACAACGTTTCGCCCGAACTTGGGAAACTGTCTGTGGGGGACTCTAATGACTCGTCAGCACCCTGGCAGTGGGTTTAACCACAAACCGTCAGCGGCACTAGCTATGCGTAACGGCTGCCCATGGACTGACCTCAAGGGTGGCCGAGGAGCGAACTCAAGGGAGACCGATGAGCGAACTCCTCCGAAAACCCTACTGAGCCTAACAGTGACAATGTATATACAGTCCGGTCCGTTCGTCAATGAGTATCGCATATCTGTCTAGGGGGCTAGTAACGTCAGACCCCCAATAGCAGTATAAGTCGTGTCGGAGTGAAGCCCAAATACACCCTGAGATACTACTGGAGTACTTACCAGTAAATCTCCTACCATGGCCATGGATTTGTGTAATGGCTCTCCTAGACACAGCACGATCTCGCCCCCAATACCGGGAGAGACGAATCCCCTGCCGATCCGCTCACGTGCCTCCATATGGCTCGGGACTGTACCCAAAAGCTACCTGTTTGCACGACTCCTTTGAGCCGTGGTAGGGTAGAAATCAAAGCACAGTGGGAACTCACACGAGATAAATGACGACCTCAGGTCGATGAACTAACCTGTACACATGTCACCAGGGAACTGCTATCTGACGGTAGATATAATACTAACTAGCAGATTCCCGGCGAGTCCTGTCCGGTGTACTCATAATCCAATGAGCACCTGTATACATCTTAGGTGATCCAACTGACACCAGTGGCTTGTGAGACCGGCCACCGCCCCTCGTCGGGGTCTCGACTGTACACACTAGTCTACTCCGGAGTATCGATGCCCTGTCTCGAAACTCCCACGACTAGGGACCACAATTAAGGATATGCATATAAACTACCCAACTCTCACGTATATGATCGCCATCATACTGTTGGTAGTAAAGCAAGATCCTAAGGGCTCTATCAAAGTGTAACATGCAATCAGTCACCTGAACATGTACACGACTGATAAAGGCAAACCAGATAGCATACTATCATTTTGAGTAAGACTGTCCTACCGGGATAGGTCCTCCGCAATCATTGCAATCACGTACCTGCGATCCAATAATTGACTATGAGGGCACTATCTCCAACAATCTCCCACTTGCACTCAAGGCTAATATTGCGATGTCGACTACTCACAGCCCGTGTGAAACCGAACATCCAACTCCTCTACTAATCAGTTTCACAAAGCCCGTTTGTAAAACTATTGTGTTCGAGAAATAGCCTCGGTGAGTGGATCCGCCTAGAAGTTTCTTTCTGTATCTCTCTTAATCTCAAGTTCGCGGAGAAAGCCATCTCCCGAATTGAGTAGTACCTGTCTTAGAATATGTCTGGATATCTGATGGGACCTTAGTTCATAAATGAACTTCATATCCAAACTTCTTAGACTGAATCGATCACTGAACCTAATCAGTATCGGGCACCTTGCTTCCCATAGTATCCTCTTGGACCACCTGTCTATAATACTGTCCCTCTTCGTCAAAGGGAAAAACTATAACTCTGACAATCACTCTGTCATCCACGTCACCTTTGAAGCCTGGAATGATAACCGTCTCCCGAAAGAGGCTGCTGTTATCAAATCCGTAGAACATGTACCAATGTTCTAAAACTGCTTCCTTATGTTTCTCCAGGATTGGATTAATACAAACTTATTGCATCTAGTGCAAAAACAACATTTGGTGTGGTACTTGACATATCATGATTGACTCAATTGCCTAAGCAAGTGATCTGCCAATCATGCACATCCCTCTCCGTTTTAGTCTGTATGACACCTTTAGAGAGGGTGACTCCATCACCTGCAGGTACACTACCATGCTAGGAGTCAACTATTCCAAAAACCATTAGAATATCTGTCAAAGTACCCACATTGGGAAACTACCCAAATCCAGATCTAAAACCATAGATCTAGAAACCAGAATGTCAAATATTATATCCATATCCTGTCTGGAGAAACAACTGTGTGACGACCACAGTACAACCGATCGTAGTATAGGAATTTTACTTCCCACTCTGTGTATGTCATCCAAATACCATGACATCACACCCTACTACCTTCTTAACTGATCCATCCCCTATTCTGATTAAAGTCAAACCCATGACTGTCACATCAAAATTAGATGATCTATCTCCGCTATAACTGCTCAAGTCTATAAATAGATATAAGCATCTTGCCCACTATGCTTCCGCTGCTCCCACTGACTACGACAACCCTCCTACCGGGTCTCATATCCTGGAACAACAGTAGTGTCAAGTTTGGGTAGATAAGAACCTCCCTGTCACCGTCCTTGAGGCTACCGAAGTACCTCTTGGGTGTCTGAGGTTACCTACCAAATCTGCGGAGTGGCTATTGGAATGTCAAACCTGATTGAATGTATAGGTCCTATTAAATTTTCCGTAATCGTTCGCGGTTCTGGAATCACTTCCAGTTCTACCATACTCCCACTACTGTTTTCTGAAAAAGATCCATTTTACTAAAACTGTGGCGAGTCAAGAACAATATCACTATTGATCTTCGAAATGGTAGAATATCAACCCTCGTCATAGCCAGGGTCAACCCACAAACAGCCATTACAGAAACGTGCCCTGAGTTATCCAGTGTCTGGTTTTAATCATAAGCTGGACAACTCCCCGTACCTTAATTTCTTTTAAGGTACGAACTATTCTATATCCAATATAGAAACTTTGGCACTTATTTAATTGGAACCAAGATTCAATCCATGCAGCTGTCTCCAGTGTATATCAACTTAATGGAAAGAGGCTAATCAGCATTACTCAACTTAGGAATCCATCCAATTATGAGTAACCTGGAGAAACACGTTTCTCAAAACCATCACTATCATTTGAATACCAATCACAAGAATCTACATCTTCGATCTCTTTGAAGAATCCCGATACTTGTGACACCTGGTTCTCCACTTTATTCTTATACCCACAACTTCTCAAAACTTAGACCTTGTACTTCTACGAAACACTTGTCTAAATGCTAGAGAAGTTATAAGTAAACAGAACATAGTACGAGGACCTACCCCTTTATCCTGATGGACACTTGGACAACATACAATACTCTGTATAAGTCCGCTGAGTTGAACAACTCATAACCTGTGCGTTGTAGGTGGAAAACTGTACCCTGGCGATTTCCTCAAATATCACCAATTACAACGAATTCCGATATAATGAGGATGATCACCTAATTCCCAATATCTTACTCCCAATCATCATCTGTAAAACCATACAGATATGAGAATGAAACCTGGTAAATACATACCCTTGGAGTAAGTGTCTAATCGGGAAAACAATTTTTCCTTTAACAATGCACTGAAACATGAATAATGTTTCGTAGGGGTATCCTGGTATTCATAGCAATGCCTCTTCCATAATCCAATTCATGACTTCAACCGTATATTTTATTGCCATCTCTCCAAATCCCTTTATTTGTCTTTAGTCGTTACCTTCTGTACACCATCGTTAGGCTAAATGGTTTTCTTCCTTCCCTACCGTTCGGCACCAGCCTATGGTTTGGAAGAAGACTATCCAGTAAGCATAATAGGTGTACCCTCCTAAACCAAGGAGTACTCACAACTGAGAGAAGGTGACGATAAAAGACAACTGAATAATACCTTATTCTTTTTAAAGGTGAAATAGGAGCGGCGATGAAGTACGCGGTTTTGGTCGTGAATGATATCAGTCGCAATTTTACTTTGCCCTCTTTCTAATCCCTTTATTTTGTCTTTATATATTACCTTCTGCACACCCTACTTAGGCTAATTGGTTCTCTTCATTCCCTACCTTTCGGCACCAGCCTATGGTTTGGAATAAGACTATCCAATAGGCGTAATAGGTGTACTCTCCTAAACCAAGGAGCTCTCGCAACCTGAGAGAAGGTGATAATAAAAGACAACTGAATAAACCAATTCTATTTCTCCTGAACCTGGATCCATCCCTGAAGAAGTCCCTTCGAGTTCGTATATAACCATACGATGGATCTATCCAATGGAAGTGGATATCCGTAGTAATACGGGTGTTCTGAGAAATGCAAAGGGTAAATGAAGGAGTGGCAATGACTTATGCAACTCAGACAATCCAAAAGCCAGTATTTTAAGAAGGTTCGGTCAACCTAGTCACTGAGTCATAGTCTAGGGTCGGTCAAAGGTCGCTGCCAAAGAGAGAGAGAGAAAAGAAACACTCTGCGTGCACTCTAACCTAGATCAGAATGGTCATCATTTTATCTAATCCGGAAACCTCCCACTGTCCTGTCAAATTCTCCTCCAAACCTAAAGAAGAATCAATCGGGATCACCCGAAGAGCAAACCAACTCATCAGTGGGAATCGGGATCCAACTCTCATCGCATGATAACGTGATGGAATGCATCCACGTTACTCATACTCCAGAAGGTATGCGCATACTTGGCAAGTTTCAGTTTCTTTAGAAACTCCCGATATAGTTTTTGCCCCATGCTCTTATGATCGTGACTAAGGGCCAGCCCACCATAAGTCACATGTCAAGTTCTTCCCATCATTATCTTGTTAATTTGAACCCACCCGTACTCGCCCTTGACTAAGGGCCAACAAGGTTGTACGACTGTCCCAAACCAACTCATCAATCTATGCAACAAGTGAACACCCCAGCAGCTACCAATCACTATGTCCTAGCTAAGGGCTAGACCAACATAGCTTGAATACTACTGACCATTCATATGAAATGACGGAGGGCTACGGCTGGTTTTTGGCGAAAAACCTTTAGCGTAGTGAACTTGATATCGCTGAAGGAACCTGATAGTTTTTTAAAATATAGTGGCGAAAACCTTTTGCTAAAGAGGTCACTCCCGGTAAAGGGATCTCGGCTCTTTCCTCGTGGAATGAGGTGCAGGATATTCCACTGAATACCGCTATGCAAAGCAACATGTAATCGACTATAGTAAAGTTATTACCCTGACGCAAACTTCTGTCCAAGGGGTCTTTCCCGGTGAAGGGATATCAGCCCTTGCCTCGTCGAATGAGGTGCAGGATATTCCACTGAATACCGCTATGCATAACAAAAGAAAACGTCTTTGCAATAACACTTTTTAAATTGTTCCAACAACTGTATACAGGTTTGTTTTACTTTGCATTGATCAGAATCAACGCAGTCCCATCAATCAATCACACCAGAAAAGAACGAAAATAAAATGTACGTATATGCCATCCGCATTCGTCACTGGGTCCCGTCATCACTCGTTAGGTTACTTAACTAACGACAGAGCGGGGGCTGGACTAGCGCGGGTGTAAAACATATACAACATCTAATAGTATATAAACCAATATACAATAATCGCTCCAGGCGTGATAGTATGCAACATTACAGAAAAGTAATAAGCATCACAGAACAATACAGATAATCTGGGATCCCCGAGTTTCACAGAGCCGCTGCTGAAACTCGACGTTCCCCTGTCGTGTGGATAGCCTGTGCAATGAAACCTAGACCCCTACGGGTGCGGCAAGTTACCCGCCAAAACCTGAAGCGAGGCAGTCCCCACAGCATAGTGAATGGAACACCCGGCACTTCACGGAATCCGGTAAATTGAGCACCCCTCCTTGGGTCAACCTGTACCCCCTACGAGTGCGGCGAATAGTCTGCCAATTCTGAAGTGGGGCCCCTCTGCCTCTCAAAGCCATGAGATGCGGACCCGTTGCTTTCCCGAACCCGGCTATCCGTGCACTCCGTCGCGGGGCAAAACCTAGTACAGTAATGAAAAATAGTACAATAGGTACATCGACCGCAACCTGGTCGTGCCCCAAAAAGAATATTATACAACAGGCAGTGACGGCAGTCCACAAGTTGGACGCTCGCCCCGCAATATCAAATGTACAAATAAACTCAATCTGTACTACCATTGCAGACTGCTATCCACCACGACAAATCCGCAACATCACAGCACAACACAGAACATCAACGCGAATGTCACGTTCGCAAACCCGTCTAAAAGAACTATAGCAATCAGACGCGGTTTACCGATCAAATGACATTCCCGGTCGGAGATATAATGTAAGCACTGTAAACTAACGTGTTTAAATTTCGATCGACCAAAGACCAAATTTCAAAAAGTGGGCCCCACTGCTTACAGGTGAGCAGTAACAAAATCTGGGCCAAAACTATATATTCCAAAAACCCCAAAATCAATCACAGAACCCACTGACCAAATTTGGGAGCACGTGCTCCCCACGTGGCCGCGGTTGCGCGGCCAAACCATGGGTTTGGCCGCCCTTCCGCGGCAGCCTGGAGGGATCACGACCCCAAATTTGGTCGTGGTTCTTAGAATTCCCTGCACGGATTTTTAAGACATCCAGAAATAAATTTTGAGACCGTTTAAAATTAACAGAAACTGTCGGGCTTGAATTTTGTGATTTTTGCAATTTTCGATTTCCGGTCGGATCGATGTTTTAAACGCGTTAGCACAAGTTAGTATAGCAAAATGGTGAGGCTTTGATACCACTGTAAGTCTACGCTAGCACCCCGGCAGTCTACAGACGCCAAATGCGGAACAAAAACCTTTTAACTGGTGCTATCGTATACTTTAACCCGGATCTGCCATTATTGCTAAACTAACATACTGTAAAGAGTGTAGAATGGTTATACCGAACGATCCGAGTCCTTCGTTCTTCAACCATCATCCCACGCTCCGTTGCGGCTGCTCCGATCTCCTCGTCGAGGTGGCACCACATGATCGGTTCTTTAAACGGGCTCCCGCCTCTGACTCGAGGCAACTCGATCGTCAAGTTTGCTAAAAGAGACGACCAAGATTGATGTAGAGAATGAGTAGATGACTTTGTCTCACTTCGTCCAAGTCCGTGGACGATGGGTTAATGAAGTTGCCATTTGATCGGGTGATGGAAATGAAAGAAGCAATGAAATTTCCATGCACACAAATGCTATCATAATCTTTTCTCTAATGAATCAAGTGAGAGTAAGTGAGGAGAGAGAAGGGTGGCCACTTATAAAGAAGGAGGAAGATGAGTGTAGGAGGGTTCAAGTGGTGACCATATCAAATGATACTTATCTTAACCCTTCATGAAAGCATGAGTCACTAATTAACATTAAATGGAACCAATCACATAAAACCTAGTCACCTTGCATCATTAATGACCATTAATGACACAAATGAGTCATAAGCCACTTCATCACTTCTAGAACCTTCTAGAATGATGACTCACTCCATCTGAAGAAAAGATAAATCCGTCTTTAACAGAATGTTAAAAGACGGCTGATAGAAAACTGGAAACTGGCAACTTCCAAAAGTGATCCTGAAACGAATTTCAGGACAACCCCGAATCTGTATAAATATACCCGTATTTATATTACGACCGAATACAAATGCAACTGAGACAAAGATATTATACCTACTCAATATAATACTCGGATCCGGCTTAAACCAAAGCCGACCAGTATCATCTGCCCGAAAAATAACACGTGCGTTAACGCACGTGCATTTTCCGAACCCTGCCATAAAACCATACGGCCTCTACAACGTTTCGCCCGAACTTAGGAAACTGTCTGTGGGGGACTCTAATGACTCGTCAGCACCCTGGCAGTGGGTTTAACCACAAACCGTCAGCGGCACTAGCTATGCGTAACGGCTGCCCATGGACTGACCTCAAGGGTGGCCGAGGATTGAACTCAAGGGAGACCGATGAGCGAACTCCTCCGAAAACCCTACTGAGCCTAACAGTGACAATGTATATACAGTCCGGTCCGTTCGTCAATGAGTATCGCATATCTGTCTAGGGGGCTAGTAACGTCAGACCCCCAATAGCAGTATAAGTCGTGTCGGAGTGAAGCCCAAATACACCCTGAGATACTACTGGAGTACCTACCAGTAAATCTCCTACCATGGCCATGGATTTGTGTAATGGCTCTCCTAGACACAGCACGATCTCGCCCCCAATACCGGGAGAGACGAATCCCCTGCCGATCCGCTCACGTGCCTCCATATGGCTCGGGACTGTACCCAAAAGCTACCTGTTTGCACGACTCCTTTGAGCCGTGGTAGGGTAGAAATCAAAGCACAGTGGGAACTCACACGAGACAAATGACGACCTCAGGTCGATGAACTAACCTGTACACATGTCACCAGGGAACTGCTATCTGACGGTAGATATAATACTAACTAGCAGATTCCCGGCGAGTCCTGTCCGGTGTACTCATAACCCAATGAGCACCTGTATACATCTTAGGTGATCCAACTGACGCCAGTGGCTTGTGAGACCGACCATCGCCCCTCGTCGGGGTCTCGACTGTACACACTAGTCTACTCCGGAGTATCGATGCCCTGTCTCGAAACTCCCACGACTAGGGACCACAATTAAGGATATGCATATAAACTACCCAACTCTCACGTATATGATCGCCATCATACTGTTGGTAGTAAAGCAAGATCCTAAGGGCTCTATCAAAGTGTAACATGCAATCAGTCACCTGAACATGTACACGACTGATAAAGGCAAACCAGATAGCATACTATCATTTTGAGTAAGACTGTCCTACCGGGATAGGTCCTCCGCAATCATTGCAATCACGTACCTGCGATCCAATAATTGACTATGAGGGCACTATCTCCAACAATGCATACATGCATGCATACATCCAAAGATACAAGATAAGATTTCTAGTGAGAATGTAATGGTTAAATGATAAATCAACACTTGATTTATCAATCCGGCCATATCACATACGACCCTAACCAAAAGCAAGCCGCCCGATCAATATACGGTATCCTATACGCGTATTTTAATCGGGTCCATGCGCATATCGCATACGCGCACCACAACATTTCGCCTGGACTAGGTAACTCCATTGTGGGACTCTAAGACTCGTCAATACGCCGGCAGTGGGTGATGATCATATCAAACACCCCCAAGTCGCAAGTGGTCAGCTAAACGTAACGGCAACCCGGGTATTGAGCGATCAGAAAAGAATAAGCGAACCTGCTACAACTCCCGTCGAGCCAACCGGCAACACTTCCCGTACAGTCCGGTCTCCTCTTCTGATATGTCGCATATCAAGTCTAGGGGTGGTAAACGTCAGACCCCAATAACCGATAAGTCGTGCCGATGTGAGGCTCATAACGGGTCGAGAAACTACTGGTAACACTTACCAGCAAATCTCTGAATCAGCCCTGGCCAGGGACTTCCCTGTTACGGCCAATCGAGCACAGCGCAACATCAACCCCCAATACCGGAAGAGACGAAACCCCTCCTATCGCTCATTGCCTCCATGTGACTCGGGACTGTACCCAAAAACCACCGTTTTGCACGCCCTCATGGACGTGGTAAGGTGGAAATCAAAGCACAGTGGGAATCACACAAGACTCTATGACGATCTCGGGTCTACAGACTAACCTGCACAAGTGTCACCTGAGAACTGCCATCTGACGTGAGGTATAATACCATCTGGGAGTTCTCGGCGAGTCCGTCCAGTGTACCCAGTCTCCACTGAGCACCCGTATACCATCTCTGATGTCAAACACCAATGGATATGGGATCATCCATCGCCCATCTCATGGGTCGAGAAGCGTATACGCTAGTCTACACTGGTATATCGATGCCCCGTCTCGATACACCCACGACTAGGGACCATGAAGGATGTACTTATGGACTACCATGCCCCCACTAGTATGATCCATATCATAGTCCAGGTAGTCAAGTACACATCCTTAGGGCTTTACCAACATGTAACTATAAGACAGTATAAAGAGACAAGTTTACATGTTAAGATAAAGAGCAACCAGATAGTATACTATCATATCGAGCAAGAAAGTCATCTCTATATATGTCCAAGCATCCAATATAATATACATCATCTGTACAATACTGGCCTCTAGGGCATACATACTACTAACAGCTAGTCTACTCTGGAATATCGATACCCCGTCTTGATACTCCCACGACTAGGAACAATTGAAGGATGTACTTACCGACTACCCTTGCCCTACTAGTATGATCTTCATCATAATCCTGGTAGTCAAGTACTCATCCTAAGGGCTTTATCAACATGTAACAGAGAGACAATAAGTGTACATGTTAAGATAATGTGCAACCAGATTGTCACGACCCGAAATTGGCACGTGACGGCCCTAATACTACGAAACGCCTACAGACGTAACGCAGTAAAAGAAAGCCAAAACCCAGAAATCTAAACCATTAAAAAGACAAGGAAAGATAATAGAAGTTTTGAAACATTTGAAATCACAACCCAAATTCTTTAAAAGCCCAACTTATTTCCTTTAAAATTTTGGCAGCACCTCCTTTGTAAAAACTAGCCCCAAAAATGGGTACAACATAAATATAAATAAAGCATCCCGAAACGGGAGCAAATACACGCCCAAAGGCGGAAAACAACCACCACAACAAATATACGACGCCGAAGCGAAGAAATAAAATACGTTAGAAAGGAAACTGTATAAAAGACAACAAGTTACAAATAATGTACAATATCATCCTCACACAAGTCTCTAAGTCAAACATGAAAGTAGTAGATGTTAGTTATATGTATGCCCTAGAGGCCATTACTGTACATACGATGTATATTGTAGTGGATGCTAGGACATATATAGGGAGGACTTTCTTGCTCGACATGATAGTATGCTATCTGGTTGTACTTTATCTTAACATGTACTCTGATTGTCTCTATTGTTACATGTTGATAAAGCCCTTAGGATATGTACTCGACTACTGGGACTATGATGAGATCATACTAGTGGGGCCACGGTAGTCGACGAGTACATCCTATAACTGTTCCTAGTCGAGGGTGTATCGAGACAGGGCATCGATGCACCAGAGTAGACTAGCGTATACACATCTTGACCCATATGATGGGCGATGGATGATCCCATATCCATCGGTGTTTGACATCAAGGATGGTGTACGGGTGCTCAGTAGAGACTGGGTACACTGGACGGATTCGCCGAGAACTCCCAGATGGTATTATACCTCACGTCAGATGGCAGTTCTCCGGTGACACTGGTACAGAGTAGTCTGTTGACCCGAGATCGTCATAGAGTCTTGTGTGATTCCCACTGTGCTTTGATTTCCATCATACCACGTCCAAGAGGGCGTGCAAAAAGGTGGATTTTGGGTACAGTCCCGAATCACATGGAGGCAATGAGCGATAGGAGGGGATTCGTCTCTCCCGGTATAGGGAGTTGATGTTGTGCTGTGTTCGATTGGCTATAACTGGAAATCCCTGGCCAGGGTTGTTGAGATTTACTGGTAAGTGTTATCAGTAGTTTCTCAAACTGTTATAGACCTCATATCGACACGACTTATCGAGCTACTGGGGTCTGACGTTTACCACCCCTAGGCGAGATATGCGACATATCAGACGACGAGACCGGACTGTACGGGAGTGTTACTGATTGGATTCACAGGAGAAGTTACAGGCTCGCTTGTTGATCTTCTGAGCGCTCAATACCTGGGTAGCTGTTACGTTTAGCTGACCGCTTGCAGCTTGTGGGTGTTTGATATGATCATCACCTACTGCCGGCGTATTGACGATTCTTTAGAGTCCTACACAGAGGCTTCTTGACTCAGGCAAATGGAGTAGGGGCACATATGTGATATGTGCGGGACCGAGGATAATGCGATATGAGATACCGTATTCTATTCTCGCGATATTTGATATCAGCCGGGTCATCGGATCAAGTGTTGATTCAATAAATCGGTACGGATATATATTAGTCGGTTATATGCGATATGGCCGGATTGTCGGATCAAGTGTTGATTCGATAATTTAATGTATAATAATATATATGATATATTAAATTACATTAACTAATATTAGCTCACTAAAAGATTCTTTTTCTCACTCGGGTATATTGTAACATGATCTGATAACTAATGCAACTTGTTTAGTGGAGTTTAAACATGATTAGAGTTTGGATTAGGGTTAAGCTTTCTAGATGATTTTAGAAGGTTTTGGTTTTGTTTTGTGAAAGATATTTTCAAGTGACTCATTCTTAACTTAACCCAAACCCTAGCCTTGGTTAATTCTCTACAAAGGTTTAGTCAACCATGGTTGCATTATTCATCATTATCTCCTTTGCATTATTCATCACAAAAGGAATTCTATCATATTGTTCATCTTCTTCCTTCTTCTTTCTTTATGGAAAAAGTTTACTAGCTTTTTCCAAGTGATGAATAAATATGAGAAAAAGATAAATAAAGAGAGCAAAAATCCTACTTCATCATCCTCATCTTCCCTTGCCATTTAGATGAGGGTCTTCACATCATTTCATGAGCGTTAGCTTGTGTTAACGAAACTTCAAGGTAGATCATCTTTGTATCGAAGATCGGAAGCAAAGGTTGCATCTTTCTCTTCGTGGAACCTCTCGAGAGTCCGGAACCCGATAATCGCAGCGAAGGGACCACAACACGGAGCATATGAAGTGAAGGACCGGATCTACAAAGGTTGTAATCCCTCTCACTTAGTGTTAAAGTGTTTAACATGTTAGTTTTCGCCTAATCTCTAGTTTAAAGATCCGTATTCGGGTTGTTCGGCACGGCTAATTTTTTAATCGGGCATGGTTGATGCCTCGTAGACCCTTGTGCGCGTGCCTAGCAACCCTACAGTAGATGGAGAGTACAAGGATACAACGAATATACAATACAACACAAATAACCACAAAACCCACCTAAGCAAAACAGCACACTGTGAGCTGATGCGGTATCCGTAGCAAAAGATGATAGATAGATGAATAGCCTGCCTCGACTACTCTGGGGAACACCCTGCAAAACAACTTTGGCACAACGGGGGTGAGTTGCCAACTCGTGAATAGTAAATAACATATGCATGTAATCGCAAGTATGCACGTACAACGCGAATCTAACATATGTAGGTTAAAAGCAGTAACAGGTCATATGTATGCAGTAATCATGAAAGGTACACTAGCAGGTACAACTAACACATGAGGTAATGCATATAAATAAAGGTATGTAAATGCAACCGTCATGAAAGGTACACTAACGGGTACTACTAATATATGAAGCAGTGCATATAAACGATAAATGTGGAGTATGGAATGAAATATGTCATTTCCACGGAATCCTGGCATCGTGGTAGGATCACAATCCATCAAAAAAATTCAAATCCCAATTTCCTCAATCAGCCCCAAATTGGCTCTCATATCATATAAGTCTCACAAATCCTGAATGTACACTTCCGAATAAATCACTTATATCCTGAATGTACAAATCAGCAATCTCATATATATCCTGTATCCAATATCAAATTAATCACCTATATCCCGAATCCAATATCAAGTAAAATTCTAACACCCTAAGTATATTTGCATGAATAAATATGATGATGTATATAAATTAATGTCAATACACATAGATTAGCGTCTCATTCCACTAATATTGGTGTAAGGGCATATATAACAGCGTCCTAACCCACTGTTATATATACAAAGAAGTAAAAAAAATCAATACACATATATTAGCGTCCCATTCCACTAATATTGGTGTAAGAGCATATATAACAGCGTCCTAATCCCCTGTTATATGTACAAAGGAGCAAAAAGAAATATCATGAAACCAATGTGTCAAGCATCGACACAGAAATGCTGATCTATCAGGTGCTATCACCATGACTGGCCCCCTGATAGGTATGTATCATACGCTTTCCCGAAAGCTCGAGTGCCTAGCTCTGACCCTCGCCTCTCGACGTATCAATATGTACATGACTCCCGTCGGTATCCCCATGATAACCGCCGAGTCATTGGTATTGTCACCGGATGGTATGGTTCCCCTGCAACTCATCGTCTGATACCACGACTTCATTCTTGCCTTGGGGTACCTCCGGGCCCCACCATGTACCCGCACACGGACCCCTTCGTTCCTCGCGTGGGGTATATATATCCGAACCGATAAATCTCATGGTGGCTGCTGAAATATCGTATCATCAAGGGAAACTGGGTTTTTCAAATAATGTATAATTTCATGAACTCCCACGGTCCCCAAATCCAGAAAACATCATGAAAAATCCATAACACAATGCGAAAATCCATGAATATAATATATGCAACAGAAAACTGTAATGTAAGCATATAAAGGAAAAGCCGCTAATTAACTGCAACAAGTTAATATAAATATCATGCGGTTGCTAATTTCTCCAATTCTAAATAACATCAAGTAAAGGTAAACATGCAGCTATAACTGATATATGTGTAAACAATAAGGTATAGCAAGATATATGTATCTACCTATAAGTAATGATGTAGTATACCCCCTGGGTATAAGTGAAATATGTGTGCAAGGTATACCGGTAGCTATGTCATAAAGTGTGTATGTATATATCATTAATGGTACAATACTCTATAGGTATACAGGTATCTAACATATAAGTATATGAATGCATATGTGTAAGCATGTAAGTATACATGTATGCTATATGTCATATGCGATAAGAAATATGAATCAATGTCACAATGTCCATAACCAAGAAATATCCTAATTATAAGTGGTTTGTGTGTGACATGGAAATTATTGACGGTGTGTGTAGCATACAATCAGTGCTCGTGCAACATGAATCGTCAATAATATGTGCAGTGTCCTAAGGCTACTAGTCCAAGCACAACAATATCTAAGTAATAGGGTAAATGCGCAATTCTAAATATGACATAGAATATGCGACAAGTATTAACATCTCTAGCCCAGACACATAACGCCATGCGGGCGATTCCCCTGTAGATGTTAAATCTACTCACCAACGCTCCAAGCTAGATGAATCCTACCACCTGTTTTCCTTTTGTAGTAGCGTCCGAAGTCCCTGCCTGCGAACCTGCAACATAATACAATATAACAGATATATATTAATAATAGACCCAAAATACATACAATCTACACGGACCAACACGACACACAAACGAACTCTAAAGGGTTCGTATTGTAGCTAACGCGTATAGCGACACTACGAAACCAACTCAGACCAACAGCAACACAGAACACGCACCGTATCGGATAACGTATCGTGTGAAATGAAACACGAGAAACACACAAGTGATCCCAGATTTTTCTGTACCGGTAATCTGTAAAAATTGCAAGTACCATGAGACTATAAATAACCCTAGAGACCCCTACCCAAAAACCCAACACCCAACTCCCCAGTCTGGCCACAAATTGTGGCCAGAAGAAATAAATCTGCGGCCTGAACATGGTGGAATTGGCTCGTATTTTGAGGGCAGGTTCTAGATCACTACACTAGGTTACTGTCGAGTCAATTTTTGCAAAAAGTACCTGGTTTAACAGCAGATCATCCGAGACCCCAGATCGACGCTAAAAATACGATATTTACCCGAAACGATATGATACACGATAAAAACAGCAACTTTAAAGCTAAGCTACACAAAAATGACTTAAAGAACAGAAAAGAAACATTACCTAATCAAAAGAACACAAAGATCCTAGCTTTGTATGCTCCTAGGCATCCATGAGGCAAAACCAAGATAAAGATGTGATTTTGATGAAGATTTGTGAATAATTGTGAAGAATTAGTGTAGGAAATGGATAGTGTTCAGTTGTTGAGAGAGGAAGAGAGAAAAAGAAAAGAGATTGAGAAATGAGAGAGGGGGGGAATGATAAAGAGAGAGAGAGGTGAGTGTGGGGTGAGAATGAGAGTGAGTGTATCATAGCATTTAATCCTCATTAATGCCTTCACACACACCTCATCACTCACACAAATATCTCTCTTTCTCTCACAAAAGATCAAGAGATTAAAGGGTTAAGGATTAAGCAAAGGGTTTAAATCAAGGATTAGGTTAAGGGTCATGGTTGCTAAGAACAAAATTAGCACAAACAAATCCTCGCATTTACGTGCACACGTGCGTGCATGCTTATAACAAATAATAATAAATTATTAATTAAATGTTATAAAATGCGAGGAACCCGAATTGGTAAACTTTTTACAGTAAACCCGCACTAACGTCTAAACGAACACTAACTGAAATCTAAGGCGTTACACGGATAGCATACCATCATGTCGAGCAAGAAAGTCCTCCCTATGTATGTCCAAGCATCCACTATAATATACATCATATGTACAATAATGGCCTCTAGGGCATACATATAACTAACAATCGCCCACTTGCACTGGGGCCACCTGTTGTAGTATCTCATACCCAACGTACCATAGAAGTCTCTCTAGGGAAAGGCCTCCATGAGTGGATCCGCCGTATTATCCTTCGTGTCAACTCTCCTAACCTCGATCCCTTGGAAATCAACTATCTCCTTGATCAGGTGATACTGCCTCAGAATATGTCTGGATCGCTGATGGGACCAGCGTTCCAAAGCCAAAGCCACTTCATTGTTGTCACAATAACAATTATTGGACGCTCAATGGTCGGAACCATGTTCATCTAATGAACAAGAAATATCCAGACAACCTCTTTGGTAGAATCGTTGGTAGCGATATATCCAGTCTTTATCGTCTAGTCTGCCACGGTATCTAGCTTGGAACTCTTCCAACATACCGTCCCTCCACTGAGGGTAAAGATAAAGCCTGAGACTGACATTCAGTCGACCTTATTGCAGGGTTACTTACGACGACAGCAAGGTTTCGGGAGGCATCGTCCATGACAAATTCAAAATTTGCCGTTTTAGCTAACCCTAACTAGAATTGTAAACTAGAAATATACGGAATCAAATGAAAACACTTTGCAATAAGTAAAGAGAGCAAGGAATACAACCTTTGTAGACCGGTCCTTCACTTCAATAGCTCCGTGTAGTAGTCCCCTTCGCTACGATCGTGAACTCCGGACTCTAGAGAGGCTCCCTTGAAGAAACGAACACGCTTGCTTCGATGTCTTCGAGGCCGAAGATGATCTACGTCGAGGAGACACTAACCCAAGCTATTTCTTCACTAGGTCAAGAACTTTGTGAAGAGAACAGCCTATACTAAATGGCAAGTAGTAGAGGATGATGAAGTAGGATGTGGGCTCACTTTAGAATTGATTTTCTCACATTATTTCTCATACCTCCATTGAAGCTAGAAAGCTTTTTGGAAGAAGAAGATGAAGAAGATAAACTCATCATATGAGAATAACTTATCCAAATGAATTATGTAACCATGGGTGAGTTAAGTCCTCATGCTTAACTCATGTAGATAATTAACCAAGCTATAAGGTTAAAGGTTGGGTTAAGTAATATCTTAAGGAATGACAAAAGAGTAGACTTTGTCAATGTTTCTACAAGCTTCATGAATACTTGACAACATTGACCAAGTCTTCTCTCTTTTGTTATTCTTTAAGAAATATATAAAACCCTAATTTAACCCTAAAATGGTATAAGTCTTATACACCCATCTTGCATGTATCATCAAGCATGACACAAACATGTACACTTGCATATATCACATATAAACAATGTGCACATTCTAGTGAGAAAAGAAATCTTAAGTGAGATAATACTAGTTAATGTAATATAATATATCTAATATATAATTATACATTAGATTATTAAATCAACTCTTGATTTAATAATCCGGCTATATCACATATAACCGACTAATATCAAAAGTAACAACTTATCGAATCAACACTTGATCCGATAACCCGGCTACATCTTATATAACCGACCGATGTCATAAATCGCGAGAAAAGAATGCGGTATCACATATCGCATTAATCCCGGTCCCGTACATATCACATATATGCTCCTACTCCGTTTCGCTTGAGCCAGGAAACCCCTGTGTAGGACATAAAGACTCGTCAATACGCTGGCAGCAGGTGATGATCATATCAAACACCCATAAGCCGCAAGCGGTCTGCTAAATGTAACGGCCACCCGGGTATTGAGCGATCAGAAGTGTTAGTGTATATGCCCTAGAGGCCATTACTGTATCATACTAGTATGTATATTACTTGATGGAAGCTTGGGATATTCACAGTTGTACAGACAATCTTGCTCAATATAGTAGTATGCTACTTGGTTTGTCTCTACTTTAATGTGTACATGTGTGTTTATTTATTATATCACCTATACGCATTAGTAGAGCCCTTAGGATCTTTGCTTGATTACCGGCGTTGTGATGGCGATCACACTCGTGGGGGCTGGGTAATCTACAAGCACATCCTTATACACGTCCCTAGTCGTGGGAGTATCGAGATAGGGCATCGATACTCCGGAGTAGACTAGCGTATGCGCTTCTCATCCCAGCACGGGAGACGGTCTGTCCCACAGCCGTCGGTACGTCGTACTTGAGATAGTATGCGGATGCTCGTTAGGTTACGAGTACACTGGACAGGACTCGTCGGGAACTGATGGTTGGTATTATACCTATCGTCAGTTATCAGTTCCCAGGTGACATGAGTACAGCTTAGTCCGCTGACTTGACACTGTCACTTCGCCTCGAGTGTGTTCCCACTGTTCTTTGATTACTACCCTACCACGGCTCTACTGAGTCGTGCAAACAGGTAGTAGTTGGGAGCAGTCCCGAAGCACTTGGAGGCAGTGACGGTTAGACAGGATTCGTCTCTCCCGGTATTGGGGGTTGACATCGCGCTGTGTCTAGGAGAGCCATTACACGAGTAGTCCCTGGCCAGGGCAAGCGAGATATACTGGTAGGTTTCCAGTGTTATCTCAGGGTGTATTGGGCTTCACTCCAACACGACTTGTACCGCTATTAGGGGACTGACGTTTACCGTCCCCCTAGGCCCGCCATGCGATATATCAGACGAACAGACCGGACTGTACGGAGATTGTCACATACAGACTCGTAGGAGTTCGGATGGGTTTACCTCATCGGCCTTCTTATCGACATCTACCTGGGGACCGTTACGTACAGCTAGTGCCGCTTGCGGTCTGTGGTTAAACCCACTGCCAGCGTAGTGTCGAGTCTTTAGAGTCCCACACCGAGAGTTTCCCTGCACTGAGCGAAACGTGTAGAAGCCGTATGGTTTTACGGCAGGGCTACGATCACTTACGTACACTTGTGTGCGTATGGTGTTCGGGCAGGCAGTACTAGTGGGCTTTGGTTTAAGCAGGATCCTAGTATTGCACGGATGGATTTGTTTTGTCTTCTGCGCGTCCGCATTCTACGGAATGCAGATGCAGGTGTGTATGCACAGTTTTCCGGAGCGGTGAAGGAGGAGGTGCCTCATTAGGGTTTTGGCAGTTGGTTCGGCCAAAACCGTTATGTGGCAGGCTCATTAGGGTTTTGACAGTTCGTTTGGTCAAAACCATTATGAGCCGCGGATATCATTTACTAATCCTTTTAGTGATAATTTTATGATGGCTAATTGCATTGACCATTTGACCCCGTTGACCTCTCTTGACTTTGTTGACCGGTTGACCGTATTGACCATTGACTTTCAAGAGGGATCTACATTCTTCTTTTCATTTTCTTTTTCTTTTGGATTATGATAATGGTCATTTCAATGTAGCCATCAAACTTTATCTTGATGGGATTAGTAATGATGTTGTTTTTTCATTATTGCAACCATGGTTACTTTTCTTTGTATCATAATTTCTTTCTCATTCTCTCTCTTGGTTTTTCAAGTGAGAAGAAAAGAAATGAACCATGGTTGTTGCTCCTCCTTCTTCTTCCTCCTCTTGATTAATCTTTTGATCTCATGTGTTGAGAGATAAAGATCCCACAAAGACAAAACCATCCCTTCATCACTTCTACACAACCTAGGGCTTCTAGATTAGCAATCTCTTTGCCCTAGTTACCTCGGCTCGAGGTGGAGCTCGGTGCACATCTCTCGGGTGGATCGCCTTCGACTCAAGGAGGCCGCGGAGGTGACCAAAGTACGGATCAACCCTTGGAGCAAGCAAGGAGAAGAACAACAAGAAGAGAAGGAGTTCAAGTTGAGTGACCAAAGTCCGGATCAACCCTTGGAGCAAGCAAGGAGAAGAACAAGAAGAAGAGAAGGATTTCAAGTTGAGGTATAACCCCTAACCGAGTAGATAAATCTCTAGTTAGGATGCTAGTGTATTGTTTAGCAAAGATCCGGCTTTTACGGTCCATGTTGCCAAGTCCAGAAAATTTTTTGTTTTACCGTTTCCGCAACCCCGAAAGTACCGGAAGAGGTAACGTGGACCTAACAGTGGTATCAGAGCCTAACTAAACACACCCTAGCATGTTAGCAAAGTATTAAGAATATCGACCGGACGAAAACCCGCAAAATTACCCCGGAAAATTCAGTTTCTGCCGAATTTTAGAACTGTTCCAAAATAAAAAATTTATACACTAAAAATCGGCTCAGGCTTTTGTTAGAAAACTGGAGAAATTTCATCCCCCAACTCGTCCAAACCACCGCGTTTCCGCGGCGGCGTTGGCTCTGTTGGGGAATTTTTTTCTTGCAGTTTTCTTAGAGGTGTATTTTGGGATTTTTGGTATATGACTTTTCTGCCCAGATTTTCCAGAAAGCAAAATTTGTTTTTGGGGCTCATAAATCCGTATTTTTGGTCGATGTTCTGTAGACTTTGGCTAATGGTTATCTCTGTAATATTATATGTGTATTGAACGTCTACTAATCGCTATACGTCGATTAGTGGGGGTTATACATATCTGTGATCTGTGTTGATGATGGTTTGTGTATATGAACTCGTTGGATTGTCGCGGATGAATAGCCGGGGTGGATGTGAGATGAGAGTTTCTTTTTCTTTCATTCATGTAATAAATTTGTAAATTGATGTAATATTATTTGTATGGCCGCACAACCGGGTCGGGGTTGTAGCCATCATTGTATAATTCTTTTTACTGTTTTTGCTCCTAGGATAGACCCATGGAGGGGGTGCACAAACTACCGGGCATCTCGAAGTGCCGAGTGGCCTACTCATGGCGTTGAGGGAGGTTGCTTCGCTTCGGGTACTTGGCGGGTAGTTTGCCGCACCCGTAGGGGTCTTGGGTGGGGTTTTGGCTATTCATCGCGACCGTGTAATCCGCTTTTCGTTGCAGGCTCGAACGAATCGCGGGTTCCTTGTATATCCAAAGTGTTCATCTGTGATCTGGATTGGCTATCATTGCTATATTGCTATATAAAATAACTATTTAGGCGTTGCTTATGTTTTACAGCCGCGCTAGCCCAGCCCCCGCTCTGTCGTTAGTTAAGTAACCTAACGGGTGATGACGGGGCCCCGTGGCGAATGCGAATGGCATAAGCGTACGTCATATTTTGGTTGTTTTCTGCAATGGTAGGATTTAAATGATGGGACGCATTAAAAGAACTAATGCAAAAAAATAAACCTAAAAGACGTTGTTGGAACAAGTTTTTCAAAAAGCTGTTATTGCAAGGACGTTCAATTTTTGTTTTGCATCGAGGTATTCGGTTATGAATGCCCAGCACCTCAGTCGACGAGGCAAGGGCCGAGATCCCTTCATCGGGAGTGACCCCTTGGACAAAAATTTGCGTCAGGGTAATAACTTCACTATAGTCGATTATCCTTGCTTTGCATCGAGGTATTCAGTTTGGAATATCCTGCACCTCATTCGACGAGGAAAGAGCCGAGATCCCTTCACCGGGAGTGACCTCTTTAGACTATATTTTCAAAAAGGTGTATCACGTTCCTTCAACGATATCAAGTTCATTACGTTAACGGGTTTTTCGCCAAAAACCCAGCCGTAGCCCTCCGTCGTTTCAGATAATTAATACTTAGTATTCGTGCTGCGTTTGTTGATTATTCGTCAAGACACAGTGAACGGTAGCTGAGTAATAATTCTCTGTTGCACTGATAGATGCGATTGGTTAGGACGGTGGCATGATTTTGTTGATTATTCGTCAAGGATCATGCGGGCGGGTCTAATGCAATCCTGGATAACGACGGGTTGAACTTGACTAGGACCTTTTGATTTGTTGATTATTCGTCAAGGTCACTTGGGTCCTATGGGCAAAAACCACATCAGGAGTTTCAAAAGTACTGAAACTTGCAGATTTAGCATACCTTCTGGAGTGTGGTGACTAGAGTGGATTCCATCTAGGTTATCACACAATGACAGTTGGATCCCGATCCCACTGATGAGTTGGATTACTCTCGGGAGATTATTTCACTTAACGATCAATGCTATAAACCTAGTAGGTGTCTAGAAAGGTGCTAGCGGGGCTACGCCCCTAGGGAAAAGAGGTTCTTGAATTAAGGAACTTCGCGAAAGCGTTGGAAAACCTCCCTCGAAGTACCGACACTAGCCTGGCTGAAAGGTTAAGCAAGTATTGTGACGTGAATTAAATCCTGACTAGTTCTTCTTTTAAAAAGGTTTTAAGAAGAATTTGAGGAAACAGTGGGAGACATCCTGGTTAGATAAACTAATAAACCAATCTAATCTTGCAAGAGCATACGCTGAGTGTTTCTTTTCTCTCTCTCCAAGCAGCAACCTTTTCACGCCCTAATCAAGATAATAAAATGTATCGCTTGACCGATCCGAATTCTTATTCGGGACTGGGGAAAGTTGGTTCAGCTCTAACTTGTGACAACAGTCATGAGTATGAGAATGGGAAAGGGGATTGTATGGATTTCCAGGATACCCAGTTGAAGAAGAAGCATGGTTTTGCATCTACTTCAGGTGTTCTTGTAATTGAGAACTGTTTTACGGTCAGCCCTACCTCCTGGGTACTTGATACCGGATCAGGATCTCATATCTGTAATTTATTGCAGGGACTGAGAAAAAGTAGGAAAGTTGCACCGGGTGATATGTCGCTCAGAGTAGCGAACGGAGCATAAGTTAATGCGGCAGCCGTCGGTGAATATCACCTAGTATTGCCAAATGGCAAGACTATGATTTTGAACGATTGCTACTATGTACCCTCCATGGTTTGCAACATCATATCAGTTTCTTTACTCGATAAAGATGGATATAACTTTGTTCTTGAAAAGAATATCATGAACATTTACCTTCATAAGGTACTGGTTGCAGAGGGTACACTGTGTAATGGTATCTACGTTCTAAATCAGAATACAGTTCTCAATATACAAAACACACGCAAGAGGAAGAATTCAGATACGAATGAATCCTACTTGTGGCATTGTAGACTTGGTCATATCGGAGAGAAAAGACTGAGTAAGTTGCATAAAGATGGACTCTTGAATGCGTTCGAGTTTTCATCTTATGAAACTTGTCAGTCCTGTCTCAAAGGGAAGATGACCAAATCTCCGTTCACCGGACATGGAGAAAGAGCAGCAGAGCTCTTGGGACTCATACACAGTGATGTATGCGGTCCGATGTCTACACATGCAAGGGGTGGGTTCTCCTACTTCATCACATTCACTGACGATCTCTCTAGGTTTGGATATGCGTATCTGATGAAACACAAATCTGAAGCTTTTGAGAAATTCAAGGAATTCAGAAAGGAAGTAGAGAACCAGATTGGCAAAAGTATTAAGATCCTCCGGTCTGATAGAGGAGGAGAGTACTTAAGCACGGAATTCCTAGATTACTTAAAAGAGAATGGTATTCTCTCTCAGCTTACTCCTCCTTATACACCACAGCACAACGGTGTTTCGGAGCGGAGGAATCGTACCCTACTGGATATGGTTCGCTCCATGATGAGTAGTGCTGAGTTACCTCTTTCATTTTGGGGACATGCGCTTCAGACAGCGGCATACCTTTTGAATCAAGTTCCGTCCAAATCTGTGCCTAAGACTCCGTATAAAATATGGAGCAGTAAGAAACCATGTCTTAAGTTTATTAAGATATGGGGTTGTCCGGCCTATGTGAAAACACAGAAACCGGACAAGCTAGAGGCACGGTCAGTTCTGTGTAAATTTGTGGGATATCCTAAAGACTCACTAGGATATCTGTTCTACCACACTAAGGAACAGAAGGTGTTTGTATCTCGCCACGCTACCTTCTTAGAAAGGGAGTTTCTTGCAAAAGAAACTAGTGGGAGTTCGGTAGAACTGGAAGAAATTCAGCGACCACAAAATGTAACTGAAAATTTGGAGGAACCGCTAGATTCAATAACCCCAAACGAACCTCGGCCACTCCGCAGATCTGGTAGGATTTCTCATCCGCCCGAGAGATACTACGGTTTTCTCATTGACGGGGATCGAGAGGATTGCATCTTGGAAGAAGACGACCCTACCAGTTTCAGGCAGGCCATTATCAGTAGGGACTCTGATAAGTGGCAGGAAGCAATGCAATCCGAAATGGAGTCCATGTACGCCAATAAAGTGTGGACCTTGGATATTGCTCCACCTGGGGTAAAACCCGTTGGATGCAAATGGATCTACAAAAGGAAACTTGGTGTAGATGGGCAGGTGGAAACCTATAAAGCTAGACTCGTTGCAAAAGGTTTTCGTCAAAGACCTGGTTTGGACTATGATGAAACTTTTTCTCCGGTGGCTATGCTCAAATCCATTCGGATCCTACTTGCCATTGCTGCCTTCCATGACTATGAAATCTGGCAGATGGATGTTAAAACGGCTATCCTAAACGGTTGTTTGGAAGAGTGCGTTTACATGGATCAACCAGAAGGTTTCGTAGACAGTGGGAGCAGCGGAAAGGTGTGCAAGTTGCTTAAATCCATTTATGGATTAAAGCAGGTATTGCGGAGCTGGAACATCTGTTTTGATGAAGTAATCAAGGAATTTGATTTCATCAAGAACGAAGATGAACCCTGTGTCTATAAGAAGATTGTAGGACGAACTGTCGTATTCCTAGTCTTGTACGTGGACGACATTCTTTTGATAGGAAATGATATTCCTATGCTACAATCGGTCAAGCTATTTTTGTCACGAAGGTTCTCCATGAAGGACCTGGGGGATGCCTCGTACATTCTGGGGATCAAGATCTATAGAGATAGATCCAAGAGACTACTGGGACTTTCGCAGTCCAGGTACATAGAGACCGTACTAAAGAGATTTAGTATGGAGGATTCCAAGCGCGGTAACATACCCGCATTGCACGGAATTACCCTTTCCAAGAAGATGTCTCCTAAGACTGACGAGGAGAGGGTTCGCATGAGCACTATACCCTACGCTTCGGCGGTAGGATCTATAATGTATGCGATGCTATGTACAAGACCAGATGTAGCTTACGCGCTGAGCGCGGTAAGCCGGTATCAGTCAGACCCAGGGGAGGACCACTGGACAGCAGTGAAGAACATTCTCAAGTACCTGAGAAGGACTAAGGAGATGTTCCTGGTTTACGGTAATGGAGACCTCAGGGTCGAGTCCTTTACCGATTCAAGCATCCAGAGTGACAAAGATGACAGCAAGTCCGTCTCGGGTTTTGTGTTTACCCTCAACTGAGGGGCGGTATGTTGGAGGAGTTCCAAGCAGGATACCGTCACAGACTCGACGATGGAGGCTGAATACATTGCTGCAAGCGATGCCGCAAAAGAGGCGGTCTGGATAAAGAAGTTCATTAGTGAACTTCAGGTGGTTCCATCCATTGTTGACCCAATACCTTTGTATTGCGATAACAATGGGGCTATAGCTTTAGCGAAGGAACCAAGGTCCCATCAGAAATCCAGGCACATCTTAAGGCGGTATCACCTGATCAGGGAGATCATTGATCGCCAGGAGATCGAGGTGCGGAGAGTGGACACAAAGGACAACACAACGGACCCATTCACGAAGGCTTTACCCCGGACTCAGTTCGAGCGGCTGATCGAGATGATAGGTCTTCGATACGCCAGTACATGGCCTTAGTGCAAGTGGGAGATTGTTAGTGTATATGCCCTAGAGGCCATTACTGTATCATACTAGTATGTATATTACTTGATGGAAGCTTGGGATATTCACAGTTGTACAGACAATCTTGCTCAATATAGTAGTATGCTACTTGGTTTGTCTCTACTTTAATGTGTACATGTGTGTTTATTTATTATATCACCTATACGCATTAGTAGAGCCCTTAGGATCTTTGCTTGATTACCGGCGTTGTGATGGCGATCACACTCGTGGGGGCTGGGTAATCTACAAGCACATCCTTATACACGTCCCTAGTCGTGGGAGTATCGAGATAGGACATCGATACTCCGGAGTAGACTAGCGTATTCGTTTCTCATCCCAGCACGGGAGACGGTCTGTCCCACAGCCGTCGGTACGTCGTACTTGAGATAGTATGCGGGTGCTCGTTAGGTTACGAGTACACTGGACAGGACTCGTCGGGAACTGATGGTTGGTATTATACCTATCGTCAGTTATCAGTTCCCAGGTGACATGAGTACAACTTAGTCCGCTGACTTGACACTGTCACTTCGCCTCGAGTGTGTTCCCACTGTTCTTTGATTACTACCCTACCACGGCTCTACTGAGTCGTGCAAACAGGTAGTAGTTGGGAGCAGTCCCGAAGCACTTGGAGGCAGTGACGGTTAGACAGGATTCGTCTCTCCCGGTATTGGGGGTTGACATCGCGCTGTGTCTAGGAGAACCATTACACGAGTAGTCCCTGGCCAGGGCAAGCGAGATATACTGGTAGGTTTCCAGTGTTATCTCAGGGTGTATTGGGCTTCACTCCGACACGACTTGTACCGCTATTAGGGGACTGACGTTTACCGTCCCCCTAGGCCCGCCATGCGATGTATCAGACGAACAGACCGGACTGTACGGAGATTGTCACATACAGACTCAGTAGGAGTTCGGATGAGTTTACCTCATCGGCCTTCTTATCGACATCTACCTGGGGACCGTTACGTACAGCTAGTGCCGCTTGCGGTCTGTGGTTAAACCCACTGCCAGCGTAGTGTCAAATCTTTAGAGTCCCACACAGAGAGTTTCCCTGCACTGAGCGAAACGTGTAGAAGCCGTATGGTTTTACGGCAGGGCTACGATCACTTACGTACACTTGTGTGCGTATGGTGTTCGGGCAGACAGTACTGGTGGGCTTTGGTTTAAGCCGGATCCTAGTATTGCACGGATGGATTTGTTTTGTCTTCTGCGCGTCCGCATTCTACGGAATGCGGATGCAGGTGTGTATGCACAGTTTTCTGGAGCGGTGAAGGAGGAGGTGTCTCATTAGGGTTTTGGCAGTTGGTTCGGCCAAAACCGTTATGTGGCAGGCTCATTAGGGTTTTGACAGTTCGTTTGGTCAAAACCATTATGAGCCGTGGATATCATTTACTAATCCTTTTAGTGATAATTTTATGATGGCTAATTGCATTGACCATTTGACCCCGTTGACCTCTCTTGACTTTGTTGACCGGTTGACCGTGTTGACCATTGACTTTCAAGAGGGATCTACATTCTTCTTTTCATTTTCTTTTTCTTTTGGATTATGATAATGGTCATTTCAATGTAGCCATCAAACTTTATCTTGATGGGATTAGTAATGATGTTGTTTTTTCATTATTGCAACCATGGTTACTTTTCTTTGTATCATAATTTCTTTCTCATTCTCTCTCTTGGTTTTTCAAGTGAGAAGAAAAGAAATGAACCATGGTTGTTGCTCCTCCTTCTTCTTCCTCCTCTTGATTAATCTTTTGATCTCATGTGTTGAGAGATAAAGATCCCACAAAGACAAAACCATCCCTTCATCACTTCTACACAACCTAGGGCTTCTAGATTAGCAATCTCTTTGCCCTAGTTACCTCGGCTCGAGGTGGAGCTCGGTGCACATCTCTCGGGTGGATCGTCTTCGACTCAAGGAGGCCGCGGAGGTGACCAAAGTACGGATCAACCCTTGGAGCAAGCAAGGAGAAGAACAATAAGAAGAGAAGGAGTTCAAGTTGAGTGACCAAAGTCCGGATCAACCCTTGGAGCAAGCAAGGAGAAGAACAAGAAGAACAGAAGGATTTCAAGTTGAGGTATAACCCCTAACCGAGTAGATAAATCTCTAGTTAGAATGCTAGTGTATTGTTTAGCAAAGATCCGGCTTTTTCGGTCCATGTTGCCAAGTCCAGAAAAATTTTTGTTTTACCGTTTCCGCAACCCCGAAAGTACCGGGAGAGGTAACGTGGACCTAACAAGAAGATCAACAAGCAAGCCTGCTCACACTCCTATGAATCCAATCAGTAACACTACCGTACAGTCCAGTCTCTTCATCTGATATGTCGCATATCTCGTCTAGGGGTGGTAAACGTCAGACCCCAGTAACTCGATAAGTCGTGTCGATATGAGGCTCATAACGGGTCGAGAAACTACTGATAACACTTACCAGTAAATCTCTGAAGCAGCCTTGGCCAAGGATTTCCTGTTATAGCCAATCGAGCACATCGCAACATCAACTCCCTATAACGGGAGAGACGAAACCCCTCCTATCGCTCATTGCCTCCATGTGACTCGGGACTGTACCCAAAAGCCACCGTTTTGCACGTTCTCTTGAACGTGGTAAGGTGGAAATCAAAGCACAGTGGGAATTACCCAAGACTCTATGACGATCTCGGGTCTACAGACTAACCTGTACCAGTGTCACCAGAGAACTGCCATCTGACGTGAGGTATAATACCATCTGGGAGTTCTCGGCGAGTCCGTATAGTGTACCCAGTCTCCACTGAGCACCCGTATACTGTCTCTGATGTCAAACACCAATGGATATGGGATCATCCATCACCCATCTACATGGGTTGAGAAGCTATACGCTAGTCTATTCTGGTATATCGATGCCCTGTCTCGACACACCCGTGACTAGGAACATTTGAAGGATGTACTTAGCGACTACTCTGTCCCCACTAGTATGATCAGCATCATAGTCCTGGTAGTCAAGTACTCATCCTAAGGGCTTTATCAATATGTAACATAGAGACAATCAGCGTACATGTTAAGATAAAGAGAAACAAGATAGCATACTATCATGTCGAGTAAGAAAGTCCTCCCTATATGTGTCCAAGCATCCACTACAATATACATCGTATGTACAGTAATGGCCTCTAGGGCATACATATAACTAACAATCTCCCACTTGCACTAGGGCCATCTGTTGTACTCTCATACCCAACAATCAGCAGTGGTTGAAGTATCTCATACTCAACCATCCCATAAAGGTATCTACTGGGAATAGGCCTTTGTGAGTGGATCCGCCATGTTCTCCTCTGTGTCTACTCTCCTAACCTCGATCTCCCTGGAGATCAATCATCTCTATGATCAGGTGATACTGCCTAAGAATATGTCTGGATCATTAATGGGACGGGGTTCCTAGGCCAAAGCCACAACTCCATTGTCACACAATGGTAGGAACGAAGTTCATCTCATGAACTAAAATACATCCAGACTACCTCTTTGGTAGCATCATAGGTAGCGATGCATCCTGCCTTTATCGTCTAGTTTGCCACGGTATCTAGCTTGGAACTCTTCCAACATACCATCCCTCTACTGAGGGTAAAGACACTGCCTGTAACTGACATTCAGTCGACCTTACCACCCTGGAAGCTTTCCAGTGATTCTCCCCAGGATTGATTGATACCATCTCACTGCACCTAGTGAGAATCCTAACATCCAATTAGATCTGTCTCATATATAAAAAAAACCCAGGACTTAGGAGGTATCACCTTGATCCTATATGGAGAATCCTTATGATAAGAGGAGATTGACCGAGCGTAGCATAGGAAACTCCTTTCTTATCTAGAGTATGTCATCCATGTACATTACGAGGATCATCACCATACTCCCTACTACTTTTTTGTATATACTGTTGGGATTCCTTAGCAACTAGCCTAGGGTTTGCAAGCATCACACATGCCACAACAAGAATTTTAGGGAGTGCTAAGAAATCAAACTACGAATCGAACTAGAAAACTAGGGTAACAAAACTTGTAATCCATCATTACAAAGAGAAGTGAATGAAAATACTACCTTTGTAGATCCGGTCCTTCACATCTAAAGCTCCGTGTTGACGTCCCTTCGCTGCGATCATCGTAGTCCCGAACTCTAGAAAGGATTTCCCTGGAGAAATGATAAAGCTAGCTCGTTGACTTCGAGGCCGAAGATGATCTACGTCGAGGTGACTCAAACTCAAGCTCCCTCTTCACTTGGTCAAGAACTTTGTGAAGAGAACACCCTAAACTAAACGGCAAGTAGTAGAGGATGATGAAATAGGAAATGTGTTCACTTTAGATTTTGATTTCTCACTTTATTTCTTCACTTAAAAAAAATCTAGCAACCTATTTCTTTTGGATGAATAAGAAGAAGAAGAACAAATGAAGTGAAGTGAATTATCATTTTGCAACCATGGGTGAGTTAGTTTTATCCACTAACTATTGTAGAGACATAACCATAGCTAATTATAATGGTTTGGTTAAGAAGCATCTTAATTGAGACAAAATGAGTGGACTTTATCAAAGATGCTTTAAGCTTCATGAAGCTTTGAGCCATGACAAAAGAAGCCACCATTTTGAATAAATAAGATAAATAAAAACCTAAATTATAATTAGCATGGTGTATGTCACACACCCACCCATGTTTGCATGTATCATCAAGCATGATACAATCATTTACACAAACATATATCACATATACATCATGCGCAAATCAAGTGAGAAAAGCAATCTTAAGTGAACCAATACTAGTTAATGTAAAGTAATATATCAAATATACATAATTATACATTAAATCATTAAATCAACACTTGATTTAATGATCCGGTCATATCGCATATAACCGACTAATATCTAGTGTATCAATTTATCGAATCAACACTTGATTCGGTATCCCGGCTATATCGCATATAACCGACCGATGATACAATTCGCGAGAATAGAATACAGTATCGCATACTGGTATTATTCTTGGTCCCGCACATATCTCATATGCGCTCCTATTTCGTTTCGCTTGAGCCAGGAAACCTCTATGTAGGACTCTAAAGACTCGTCAATAAGCCGGCAGTAGGTGGTGATCATATCAAACACCCACAAGCCGCAAGCGGTCTGCTAAACGTAACGTGTAAGTCTACGCTAGCGCCCCGGCAGTCTACAGACGCCAAATGCGGAACAAAAACTTTTAAACTGGCGCTATCGTATACTTTAACCCGGATCTGCCATTATTGCTAAACTAACAAACTGTAAAGAGTGTAGAATGGTTATACCGAACGATCCAAGTCCTTCGTTCTTCAACCATCATCCCACGCTCCGTTGCGGCTGCTCCGATCTCGTCGATCTCCGATCTCCTCGTCGAGGTGGCACCACATGATCGGTTCTTTAAACGGGCTCCCGCCTCTGACTTGAGGCAACTCGATCGCCAAGTTTGCTAAAAGAGACGACCAAGATTGATGTAGAGAATGAGTAGATGACTTTGTCTCACTTCGTCCAAATCCGTGGACGATCGGTTAATGAAGTTGCCGAGGGAATTGGGTGATGGAATGAAATGAACTGTGAATTCCATACACCCCAAATATCTATCATAATCTTTTCACAAATGAATCAAGTAACCAAATGAGAGAGGGGAGGGGCCTTTCTTATAAAGAGAAGGAGGAGGGTGAGTGTAGGAGCAAGTGGTGACCTTAAGCTAAAAGCTTCTCACTAAATATCCTAAGGAAAACAAGAAGCTTTAAAGCAAAAGCATGAATCACTAATACACCTCATCTAGCCATTAATGAAACCATTAATGCACTAATGAGTCATATGCCTCATCATCACTTCTAGAAGCTTCTAGAATGATGACTCACTTGTAAGTCGACGCTAGCGCCCCGGCAGTCTACAGACGCCAAATGCGGAACAAAAACTTTTAACTTGGCGCTATCGTATATTTTAACCCGGATCTGCCATTATTGCTAAACTAACAAACTGTAAAGAGTGTAGAATGGTTATACCGAACGATCCGAGTCCTTCGTTCTTCAACCATCATCCCACGCTCCGTTGCGGCTGCTCCGATCTCGTCGATCTCCGATCTCCTCGTCGAGGTGGCACCACATGATCGGTTCTTTAAACGGGCTCCCGCCTCTGACTCGAGGCAACTCGATCGTCAAGTTTGCCAAAAGAGACGACCAAGATTGATGTAGAGAATGAGTAGATGACTTTGTCTCACTTCGTCCAAATTCGTGGACGATCGGTTAATAAAGTTGCCGTGGAAATCGGGTGATGGAATGAAATGAACTGTAAATTCCATACACCCCAAAACTATCATATCTTTTTAAGAATGAATCAAGTGAGAGTGAGAATATGAGGAGAGAGAGGGGTGTGCACTAATATAGAAGAGGGAGGTGACCGTAGGAGCAAGTGGTGACCATAAGGTATGAAGCTTCTCACTCAAAATATCTTAAGCAAAACAAGAAGCATTAAAGAAAACAATGACTCACTAATAACACCTCATCATGCCTTTAATGAAACCATTAATGCACTAATGAGTCATATGCCTCATCATCACTTCTAGAAGCTTCTAGAATGATGACTCACTCATATCTGAAGAAAAGATAAATCCGTCTTTAACCGAATGTTAAAAGACGGCTGATAGAAAACTGGAAACTGGCAACTTCCAAAAGTGATCCTGAAACGAATTTCAGGACAACCCCGAAACTGTATAAATATACCCGCATTTGTATTACGACCGAATACAAATGCAACTGAGACAAAGATATTATACCTACTCAATATAATACTCGGATCCGGCTTAAACCAAAGCCGACCAGTATCATCTGCCCGAAAACTGACACGTGCGTAAACGCACGTGCATTTTCCGAACCCTGCCATAAAACCATACGGCCTCTACAACGTTTCGCCCGAACTTGGGAAACTGTCTGTGGGGGACTCTAATGACTCGTCAGCACCCTGGCAGTGGGTTTAACCACAAACCGTCAGCGGCACTAGCTATGCGTAACGGCTGCCCACGGACTGACCTCAAGGGTGGTCGAGGAGCGAACTCAAGGGAGACCGATGAGCGAACTCCTCCGAAAAACCCTAATGAGCCTAACAGTGACAATGTATATACAGTCCGGTCCGTTCGTCAATGAGTATCGCATATCTGCCTAAGGGGCTAGCAACGTCAGACCCCCAATAACAGTATAAGTCGTGTCGGAGTGAAGCCCAATAACACCCTGAGATACTACTGGAGTACCTACCAGTAAATCTCCTGCCACGGCCGTGGGCTTTGTGTAATGGCTCTCCTAGACACAGCACGATCTCGCCCCCCAATACCGGGAGAGACGAATCCCCTGCCGATCCGCTCACGTGCCTCCATATGGCTCGGGACTGTACCCAAAAGCTACCTGTTTGCACGACTCCTTTGAGCCGTGGTAGGGTAGAAATCAAAGCACAGTGGGAACTCACACGAGACAAATGACGACCTCAGGTCGATGAACTAACCTGTACACATGTCACCAGGGAACTGCTATCTGACGGTAGATATAATACTAACTAGCAGATTCCCGGCGAGTCCTGTCCGGTGTACTCATAACCCAATGAGCACCTGTATACATCTTAGGTGATCCAACTGACACCAGTGGCTTGTGAGACCGGCCACCGCCCCTCGTCGGGGTCTCGACTGTACACACTAGTCTACTCCGGAGTATCGATGCCCTGTCTCGAAACTCCCACGACTAGGGACCACAATTAAGGATATGTATATAAACTACCCAACTCTCACGTATATGATCGCCATCATACTGTTGGTAGTAAAGCAAGATCCTAAGGGCTCTATCAAAGTGTAATATGCAATCAGTCACCTGAACATGTGCACGACTGATAAAGGCAAACCAGATAGCATACTATCATCTTGAGTAAGACTGTCCTACCGGGATAGGTCCTCCGCAATCATTGCAATCACATACCTGCGATCCAATAATTGACTATGAGGGCACTATCTCCAACATCACTCATATCTGAAGAAAAGATAAATCCGTCTTTAACCGAATGTTAAAAGACGGCTGATAGAAAATTGGAAACTGGCAACTTCCAAAAGTGATCCTGAAACGAATTTCAGGACAACCCCGAAACTGTATAAATATACCCGCATTTGTATTACGACCGAATACAAATGCAACTGAGACAAAGATATTATACCTACTCAATATAATACTCGGATCCGGCTTAAACCAAAGCCGACCAGTATCATCTGTCCGAAAATCGACACGTGCGTAAACGCACGTGCATTTTCCGAACCCTGCCATAAAACCATACGGCCTCTACAACGTTTTGCCCGAACTTGGGAAACTGTCTGTGGGGGACTCTAATGACTCGTCAGTACCCTGGCAGTGGGTTTAACCACAAACCGTCAGCGGCACTAGCTATGCGTAACGGCTGCCCATGGACTGACCTCAAGGGTGGCCGATGAGCGCACTCATCCGGAAAACCCTACTGAGCCTAACAGTGACAAAGTATATACAGTCCGGTCCGTTCGTCTATGAGTATCGCATATCTGCCTAGGGGGCTAGTAACGCCAGACCCCCAATAGCAGTATAAGTCGTGTCGGAGTGAAGCCCAAATACACCCTGAGATACTACTGGAGTACCTACCAGTAAATCTCCTACCATGGCCATGGATTTGTGTAATGGCTCTCCTAGACACAGCACGACCTCGCCCCCAATACCGGGAGAGACGAATCCCCTGCCGATCCGCTCACGTGCCTCCATATGGCTCGGGACTGTACCCAAAAACTACCTGTTTGCACGACTCCTTTGAGCCGTGGTAGGGTAGAAATCAAAGCACAGTGGGAACTCACACGAGACAAATGACGACCTCAGGTCAATGAACTAACCTGTACACATGTCACCAGGGAACTGCTATCTGACGGTAGATATAATACTAACTAGCAGATTCCCGGCGAGTCCTGTCCGGTGTACTCATAACCCAATGAGCACCTGTATACATCTTAGGTGATCTAACTGACACCAGTGGCTTGTGAGACCGGCCACCGCCCCTCGTCGGGGTCTCGACTGTACACACTAGTCTACTCCGGAGTATCGATGCCCTGTCTCGAAACTCCCACGACTAGGGACCACAATTAAGGATATGCATATAAACTACCCAACTCTCACGTATATGATCGCCATCATACTGTTGGTAGTAAAGCAAGATCCTAAGGGCTCTATCAAAGTGTAACATGCAATCAGTCACCTGAACATGTACACGACTGATAAAGGCAAACCAGATAGCATACTATCATCTCGAGTAAGACTGTGCTACCGGGATAGGTCCTCCGCAATCATTGCAATCACGTACCTGCGATCCAATAATTGACTATGAGGGCACTATCTCCAACATAACGGCCACCCGGGTATTGAGCGATCAGAAGATCAACGAGAAAGCCTGCTCACACTCCTGCGAATCCAATCAGTAACACTTACCGCACAGTCCGGTCTGTTCGTTTGATATGTCGCATATCTCGCCTACGGGTGGTAAACGTCAGACCCCAGTAGCTTGATAAGTCATGCCGATGTAAGGTACATAACGACCGTGAAACAACTGATAACACTTACCAGTAAATCACATCAACCCTGGCCAGGGATTTCCAGTTATGGCCAATCGAGCATAGCGCAACATCAACCCCCAATACCGGGAGAGACGAATCCCCTCCTATCGCTCATTGCCTCCATGTGACTCGGGACTGTACCCAAAAACCACCTGTTTGCACTGTTGCGCCACGGCAGCGCCCTGGCCGTCTATCCGAGGCCAAAATGCGGAATCAAAAATTTTCTTAACTTTTAAACTGGCGCTACCGCGGACAATAAACCCGAATCGTAACCATTAACCTATACTAGCTAACAAGAGATGGGAAGAGAGTTATACCAAGCGATCCGTGTCCTTCGGTCTTCGTCTCCACTCCGATCTCCCGCGGAATCTCCGTCCGTCACCTCCTCGTCGGAAAGGGCACCACGTAGCCGAATTCTTTTACGGGCTCCCACCTCTGGACCGAGGCAACTCGGGCTCGAAGTTGGCTAGCCGACGTGTCCAAGAAGTGTTGTAGGCTTAGTGTAGAATGGTTGTCTCTTGGGGTGAAGTTGCCATGGATGTGGAGGAATGAAGATAAGGAAAAATGGTGCTTTCATTTTTCCTGGCAAGAAATGAGATGAATCAAATTTCCTCATACCAAAAATGAAACCTCTCTATCTTTCTCCTAAGAAGTGGCCGGCCCCTTTAAAGAATGGTGGAGGGAATCAAAAATTGCAAAACCATGAAGGGAGGTGATGGTAGTAAAAGAAAGAGGTGACCATATCCAAAAAGAAATGATAACCAAATCAAATCAACCTTCATCTCATTTCTAATCACAAATAAAGCAAAGAATGGATGGAAAAAGAATATAATGATGATGGTCATATCATAATCTCACAAATGCAAGAAAACCCTCAATAACCCCCTCCATCGGAAAAGTCCGGCCGGGAAAGAACAAAGGAAAACCGGCCGGAACGGAATGCAAACTGGCAACTCCAGAAAACTGGTCCCGTAATAAATTACAGGAAAAACCCCGATACTGTGCATACACACCCGCATCTGTATTCCGACCGGATACAAATGCAATGAGACAAAATCTACACTGTACTATACTAGGATCCGGCTTAAACCAAAGCCGGCTAGTAATATCCGTCCGATCCTGATCCGTGCAATACCGCACGTATCTGATCGAACCCTACCATATCTCCATACGGCCTCTACAGCGTTTCGCCTGAAACTTGAGTAACTGTAAGTGTGGTGGACTCTAAAGACTCATCAATACTTATGGCTGTGGATTTAACAACTAGCACGTCAAAGGTATTAGCCAATACGTGACGGGCCACCAGCTATTGACCAAAAGGGACGTCGATGAGCGAACTCACCCTGACACCCTACTGAGCCTGTCAGTGACAATATCCGTACAGTCCGGTCCGTTCGTCTATGAGCATCGCATGGCGGGCCTAGGGGGTTGGTAAAAGTCAGACCCTCAAAAGCGGTACAAGTCGTGTCGGAGCGTAGCCCAGAAACACCCTGAGATACTACTGGAATACCTACCAGTAAATCTCCTGCCTCGGCCGAGGGCTTTGTGTAATGGCTCTCCTAGACACAGCGCGACCTCACCCCCAATACCGGGAGAGACGAACCCCTGCAGATCCGCTCACTGCCTCCATGTGGCTCGGGACTGTACCCAACTAAAACCTGTTTGCACGACTCCTTTGAGCCGTGGTAGGGTAGTAATCAAAGTACAGTGGGAACTCACACGAGACAAAAGACGATCTCAGGTCGATGAACTAACCTGTACACATGTCACCAGGGAACTGCTATCTGACGTCAAGTATAAGACCAACTAGCATGTTCCCGGCGAGTCCTGTCCGGTGTACTCATAACCCAATGAGCACCTGTATACATCTTAGGTGAACCAACTGACACCAGTGGCTTGTGAGACCGGCTACCGCCCCTCGTCGGGGTCTCTACTGTATACACTAGTCTACTTTGGAGAATCGATGCCCTGTCTCGAAACTCCCACGACTAGGGACCTTTTAAGGATGTGCTTATAGACCACCAGCTCTCACGTATATGATCGCCATCATACTGCTGGCAGTCAAGCAAGAATCCTAGGGGCTCTATCAGCGTGTAATAGTGACCTGTAAGGTCACCTGAAGCAGTACACGATGATAAAGGTAAACCAGATAGCATACTATCATCTCGAGTAAGACTGTCCTACCGGGATAGGTCCTCCCTCAATCATTGCAATCACGTGCCTGTGATCCAATAATTGACTCTGAGGGCACTATCTCCAACATGCACGACTCAGCAGAGCCGTGGTAGGATGGAAATCAAAGCACAGTGGGAGACACACAAGACTTTATGATGATCTTGGGTCAACAGACTAAGCTCTACCAGTGTCACCAAAGAACTGCTATCTGACGTGAGGTATAATACCATCTGGGAGTTCTCGGCGAGTCCATTCAGTGTACTAAGTCTCCACCGAGCACCCGTATACCATATCTGATGTCAAACACCAATGGATATGAGATCATCCATCGCCCATCAAATGGGTCGAGAAGATATACGCTAGTCTACTCTAGAATATCGATGCCCCGTCTCGATATTCCCACGACTAGGAACATTGAAGGATGTACTCATGGACTACCCAGGCCCCACTAGTATGATCTGCATCGTAATCCTGGAAGTCGGGTACACATCCTAAGGGCTTTATCAACATGTAACTGAGAGACAGTAAGTGTACATGTTATGATAAAGAGCAACCAGATAGAGTAATATCTTGTCCAGCAAGAAAGTCCTCCCTATATATGTCCGAGCATCCACTATAATATACATCTCATGTACAATAATGGCCTCTAGGGCATACATACAACTAACAATCTCCCACTTGCACTAGGGCCATCATATAGCAGTGGTTGTAGTATCTCATACTCAACCATCCCATAAAAGTCTCTCTCTGGGAAAAGGCTTTTGTGAGTGGATCCGCCGTGTTGTCCTCTGAGTCTACTCTCCTAATCTCGATATCCCTTGAGATCAGCCATCTCCATGATCAGGTGATACTTCCTTTAGAATACGTCTGGGTCACTGATGGGACCGTGCTTCCTGGGCCAAAGTCACACCTCCATTGTCACACAATTGTAGGAACCTTGTTCATCTCATGAACAAATATACGCCCAGACTGCCTCTTTGGTAGAATCTTTGATAGCGATGTCACCATCCTTTATCATCTAGTTTGCCACGGTATCTAGCTTGGAACTCTTCCAACAAACCGTCCCTCCACTGAGGGTAAAGACAATGCCTGTGACTGACATTCAGTCGTCCTTACCACCCTGGAAGTTATCCAGTGATTCTCCCCAGGATCGATTGATACCATCTCACTACACCTAGTAAGAATCCTAACATCTATTTAGATCTATCTCATAGATCCAAAACCCAGGATTTAGGAGGCATCACCTTGATCCTATATGGAGAATCCTTGTGATAAGAGGAGATTGACCGTGTGTAGCATATGAAACTCTTTTCCTATCAAAAGTATGTCATCCACGTACAATACGAGGATGACCACCTTACTCTCTACTACTCTTTTTGTATATACAAGGTTCATCTACCATTTTGATGAAGTCAAACACTTTGACTACCACATCAAAACAGACGTTCCAACTCCGCGATGCCTGCTTTAACCTGTAAAGCAACTAGCACACGTTTCCGCTTCTCATACTTTCTACGACGCCCTCTGGCTGTGTACTTAAAGACGCTCTTTTCTAAATCAGTATTTAGAAAAATAGTCATGACACCCAACCACCAGATATCATAGTCATGGTATGTAGCAATGGCAAGTAGGATCCGGACAGACTTAAGCATAGCTACTGGAGAAAAAGGTTTCATCATTATCCAAGCCTGGTTAATGACGAAAACCTTTTGCAAGTCTAGCTTTGAAAGTCTCAACTTTTCCATTTACACCAAGTAATCTTCTCAAGATATACTTGCTCCTGATGGGGATTTAACCCTTCAGATATAGCAACCAAAGTCCATACTTTGTTGGTGTATATAGATTCCATCTCAGATCGCTTAGCATCTAGCCATTCATACAGATTCCCCACTCTTGATGGACTGCTCGAAACTAGTTGGGTCATCATCTTATGATGCAATCCTCGCTCCCACTGTCATCAAGAAACCGAAGTATCTCTTAGGCGGATGAGGAACCCTACCAGATCGGCGGAGAGGCTGAGGTTCGTCGGGAACTATTGAATCCTACGGTTCTACGAAATCATCAGCTGTAGTTTGTATAGCTGGAACTCCTTCCAGTTCTACAGAACTGACTTTGCCTCGAGCGTGTCTGGATTTTGCTTTTAGACATAGGCCGGATAACCCAAATCTTGCTTAAGACATGGGCTCTTCCCATACCATATCTTATATGGAGTGGTAGGCACTGATTTGATTGGAACCGAATTCAATAGGTATGCAGCTTCACAAGTGCATAACCACCAAAAGGAAACAGGTAATTCAGTAGTACTCATCATAGAGCGCACCATATCAAATAGGGTGCGGTTGCTCCGTCCCGATACACCGTCGTGCCGTGGTGTATATGGAGGAGTAATGCTGAGAGAGAATCACATTTTCCTTTAGAATAGTCCAGGATCTCTATGCCTAAGTATTCTCCACCCTGATCACATCAAAGGACATAATACTTATACCTGTATTGGTTCTCTACTTCTGACTTATATTCTTTGAATTTCTCAAAAGCTTCAGACATGTGTTTCAACTGGAACATGTGTCCGAATCTTGAGAGATCATCAGTGAATATAAGGAAATACAAAGAACAAGTCCTGGCAATTGTAGACTATGGACTTTTATACATCATCATGTATCTGTCCCAAGAGTTTACTAACTCTTTCTCTGTTTCCAATAAACGGAGCTATGGTCATTTATCTTTGTGACATGACTGGCAAGTTTCACAAGATGTAAATTCAAACTGATTTAAATATGCATCTTAATGTAACTTAGCTAGTCGGGTCGCATTGATATGACCTAGACTACAATGCCTCAAGAAGGATTCGTTCATTTCTGAACTCTTCCTCTTGTGTGTGTTCTGTACGTTAAGAACTGTGATTTGATTTAGAATGTATATGTTATTAGATAACGTGCCTGAACCTATCAACTCTTGATACATGAAATGTTCAAAACATTATCCAATAATAAAAAATTATATCCTTCTTTACTAAATAAAGAGACTGATATGATGTTGTATATCAGGTTCGGTATCTAATAACATTCGTTCAGAATCAATGTATTTGGTAATACAGGATGATAACTACAAACACCTTGGCTGCAACAATTGCACCATTTTTTTAGGGTTCCTAGGCACTCTCAGAAGGGTCTATAAGGCATCAATCATGCCCGATTTAAAATTTAGATGTGCCGAACAACCCAAAGCCGGGATCTTTGCTAGATTATTAGGGTTAAACATGTAAGTAAACATCTTTACAACTAAGAGAGAGGGATTACAACATTTGTAGTCCGCTCCTTCGCTTCATAAGCTCCGAGTAGAAGTCCCTTCGCCGCGATCCACGATCTCCCGGACTCAAGAGAAGCTTCACAACTCGAATGATCCATGCTATCTTGTAGTCTTCCTTTTCTCCGATGATCTACCTTGAAGTTTCTATAACTCAAGCTCTCTCTCTCTCTAATGAGGTGAACACCCTAATCTAATTGGCTAGATTAGATGAGGATGATGAAGTAGGATTTATGCTCTCTTTTATTTTTAAATTATCACTTTAATTCATCACCTAGAGAAAACCTAGAAAGCTTTCTCAAAGCTCAATGGAAGAAGAAGAAGAATGTGAATGGATAATTCCTTTTGTGATGAATAATGAAAAGTTGTAGTGGTTACAAATCTAACCAAGGGTTAAGCATGAAGGAGTTAACCCTTGTATAGAATAAACTAGAGTTAATGGTTTGGATTGGGTTTGGCTATTCATCGCGACCATGGAATCCGTGTTTTATAGAGGCTCAAAATAAAACACGGACGTCCTAGTATATCCAATGTTTCATATGTTTCTTCTTCTTCGATATCTGTGATGTGATCATTTGATATGTTGTGATAAATACTGTATATAGTATATATGATATATTATATAGACGTTACTTATGTTTTACACCCGCGCTAACCCTGCCCCGCTCTGCCGTTAGTTACCTAACCTAACGGTGCACGAGGGGACATCGAGGCGAATGCGGATGGCATAAGTGTACGTCGTATTTATCTGTGATGTTTAGGTGATTTAAATGATGAGACTTCATTAATATGATTAATGAAAGAAAAGAAACCTAAAAGATGTTGTAGAATCAAATTTTCAAAAAGGGTAGCTACAGTTTTTGCTTTGCATAGCGATATATATGATATATCCTGCACCTTATTCGATGAGGAAAGAGCCGAGATCCCTTCACCGGGAGAGACCTCTTTAGCAAAACTGGCAGATGTTGCAAGACTCGGTTTGTTTTCGATTGCTTTTGGATTTTTTTGCTTTGCATAGCGATATATATGATATATCCTGCACATTATTCCATAAGGAAAGAGCCGAGATCCCTTCAACGGGAGTGGCCTCTTTAGCAAAACTAATAAAAGTCTCAAAATCACTTCATTTCAAAATTCACTCGATTCTACAACGATATCAAGTTCATTACGCAATAGGTTTTCAGAAAAACCTGTCGAGCCCTCCGTCATTTCAGATAAGTCCTACTTAGTATTCGTGCTACGTTTGTTGGCCTGCGTCAAGGCATAGTATGCGGTAGCTAACTAGTATTTATCTGCTTATGCATATGATGCAGATTGGATTAAGGTAGTCGTGCGACTTTGTTGGCCTGCGTCAAGGGTCGTATGGGTGGGTTTAATTCAATCAAGAAATGACGGGTTGAACTTGACTAGCGCACTATGGTTTGTTGGCCTGCGTCAAGGTCATGGGACGCTAGGGGCAAAATATTATCGGGAATTTCAAGAGTTGAAATTTGCAATGAGATTGCATACCTTCTATGAGATAGTTGGATCCCGATACCCACTGCGAGTAATTGTTACTCCTGGGAGAGTTTTACACAGGACAATTAGCCGATCAAGTAGGTGTCTAGAAAGGTGTCAACGGGATTACGCCTCTGGGAAAACGAGGTTTACATTAATTAGGTCCATGTGAAAGCACGGGGAACCTCCCTCAAAGTACCGACACTGGCCTGGCTGAAAGATTGGCGAAGTTGTAGGGTGTAATTAATCCCGGCTAGTCTTTCCTTTTAGGGTTTGAAGGAAGATTTGATAAAAACAGTGGGAGCCATCCTGATTAGATAAAATAATAACCAATCTGATCTTGCAAGAGCATACGCTAAAGTGTTTTCTTCTCTCTCTCCAGGTAGCGACCATATCATGCCTTAATAAAGATAATAATATGGATGTATTGACCGAACCCGCATGTTATACTGTGCTGGGGAACGTTGGTTCCGTTCTTTCTTATAAAAGTTATAAGACTGAAAAGGATATAGGGGAATACAAGGATTCCCATGCCACCCAAATGAAGAAAGTACATGTTGATGCATTTTCTTCAGGTGTGTTCGTTACAGAGAACTGTTTCTCCATTTGCTCTACGTCCTGGGTATTAGATACCGTGTCAGGATCCCATATCTGTAATCAGTTACATGGGCTTAGGAAAGGTAGAGAACTTGGAGAAGGTGATAAAGACATAAGGGTTGGAAATGGTGCAATTGTTGCAGCTAAAACCGTCGGGGAATATCACCATGTATTGCCAACTGGTAATACATTGATTCTGAATGAATGCTATTACATGCCGAACCTGATATGCAACATTATATCGGTTTCTTTGTTGAGTAAAGAAGGATATAATTTTGTATTACAGGATAATGTTATGAACATTTTTGTAAACCAAAAGTTGGTTGGATCAGGCACGTTGTGCAATGGCATTTATGTTCTAAATCAATCAACAGTTCTGAGCATAACAAACACACATAAGAGGAAAAGTTCGGAAATGAACGAATCCTTCTTGTGGCATTGTAGACTGGGTCACATCAATGCGACACGACTAGCTAAGTTGCATAAGGATGGATATTTGAATCCGTTGGAATTTTCATCTTATGACACTTGCCAGTCATGTCTCAAAGGCAAGATGACCAAAATTCCGTTTACGGGACACGGAGAAAGAGTTACGGAACTCTTGGGACTGGTACATAGTGATGTATGCGGCCCCATGTCTACATATGCCAGGAATGGTTCTGCGTACTCCATTATATTCATTGACGATCTCTCTAGGTTCGGATATGTGTTCCTGATGAAACACAAATCAGAAGCTTTTGAGAAATTTAGAGAATATAAACAAGAAGTCAAGAACCAAACCGGAAAAAGTATTAAAATCCTTCGATCCGATCGAGGAGGTGAATACTTGAGCAATGAATTCCTGGACTTCCTAAAAGAGAATGGGATTCTCTCTCAGCTAACTCCTCCATATACACCACAGCACAACGGTGTATTGGAACGGAGGAACCGCACCCTATTGGATATGGTGCGCTCTATGATGAGCACAGCTGAGTTACCTATTTCCTTCTGGGGGTATGCACTGGAAACAGCTGCAGACCTATTGAATATGGTTCCCACCAAATCTGTGCCAACCACTCCATATGAGATAAAGAAAGGAAAGAGACCATGTCTTAATTATGTTAAGATATGGGGTTGTCCGGCATATGTAAGAACACAAAATCCGGACAAACTCGCGGCAAGGTCCATTCTGTGTAAGTTTATTGGATATCCCAAACATTCGCGCGGGTATATCTTCTACCACACCGAGGAACAAAAGGTGTTTGTTTCTCGACATGCCACCTTTTTAGAAAAGGAATTTCTTGAAAAAGAGATTAGTGGCAAGGAGGTAGAACTGGAAGAGGTTCCAGCAATACAGACTATGACAAAAGATTTGGTTGAACCGGAGGATTCGGTAGTTCCCAACGAACCTCAGCCTCTCCGCCGATCTAGTAGGGTTCCTCACCTACCTGAGAGATACTACGGTTTTCTCATGGATGGTGGGAGCGAGGATTGCATCATGGTTGATGATGACCCAACTAACTTCGAGCAGGCCATCACGAGTGGGGACTCAGTGAAATGGCTGGATGCAATACGGTCCGAGATGGAATCCATGTACACCAACAAAGTATGGACTTTGGAAGATGCTCCTGAAGGGGTAAAACCTATTGGGAGCAAGTGTTCTTCAAGAAAAAACTTGGTGTAGATGGGAAAGTGGAGACTTTCAAAGCTAGACTTGTTGCAAAGGGTTTGTCAAAGACCAGGTGTGGACTATGACGAAACCTCTTCTCCAGTGGCTATGGTTAAATCCATTCGGATCATGCTTGCCATCGCTGCATATCATGACTACGAAATCTGGCAAATGGATGTTAAGACCGCCTTTCTAAACGGTGATTTAGAAGAGAGCGTGTGCATGACTCAGCCAGAGGGCTTCGTAGCTAGTAGGAGCAGCGGGAAGGTGTGCAAGCTGCTTAAATCCATTTATGGATTAAAGCAAGCATCGCGGAGTTGGAACATATGCTTTGACGTCGTTATCAAAGAGTTTGATTTCGTCAAAAACGTAGATGAACCTTGTATCTACAAGAAGGTGGCAGAGAGTAAGGTTGTCTTCCTCGTATTGTACGTGGACGACATACTCTTGATAGGAAATGACATTCCTATGCTGCAATCGGTCAAGCTCTTCTTATCACAAAGATGTAAGTCCACGGTAGCGCCCCGGCAATCTAACAGACGCCAAATGCGGAACAAAAACTTTTAACGAAACTGGCGCTATCCTGTACCGTAACCCGGATCGGCCATTAAAGCTAAACTAACAAATTGCAAAGGGGTAGAAACGTTATACCGAATGATCCGAGTCCTTCGGTCTTCAACCATCATCCCACGCTTGTTGCGGCTACTCCGATCTCCTGAATCTCCGTTCTTCTCGTCTGGGTGGCACCACGTCGACGGATCTTTAAACGGGCTCCCGCCTCTGAACCGAGGCAACTCGATCGTCAAGTTTGCTAAAAGAGACGACCAAGATGAAGTAGAGAATGAGTAGAACACTTTGTCTCGTTACGTCCAAGGCTATGGACGAACGGTTAATGAGTTGCCTTTTGGAATCGGGTGAAATGAGAAATGAGGTTTATCTAATTTCCATGAGTCCAAAACAATACCAATCTTTTTCTAGCAACCATCATCTCTCATCAAGGGGTGGCCGGCCATTTAAGGAGAGGGGGGAGGTGAGTGTAGGAGAGGGAGGGTGAGAATAAGCACTAATACAAATGAATGAGTCATAATACACCTAGTATGAACTCATTAAAAGAAATAATGATTCATAACCATAGTCATCAACTCAATTAATGCACCATTAATGAACAAAGCCACCTCACTATCCTAGTCACCATCCTAGTCACCTCTTCTAGAAGCTTCCACACAAATCCCAAGAAAAGATAAATCCGTATTTAACCAAATGTTAAATACGGCTGATAGAAAACTGGAAACTAGCAACTTCCAAAAGTGATCCTGAAACGAATTTCAGGATAACCCCGTATCAGTATAAACATACCCGCATTTGTATTACGACCGAATACAAATGCAACTGAGACAAAGATATTATATCTATACAGTATAATACTGGGTTCCGGCTTAAACCAAAGCCTACCAGTATTATCTGCCCGAAAAACGACAAGTACGAAAACGCACGTGCTTTTTCCGAACCTTACCATATCACCATACGGCCTCTACAACGTTTCGCCCGAACTTAGGAAAGTGTCTGTGGGGGATTCTAATGACTCATCAACACACTGGCACTGGGTATAACCACTAGCACGTCAGAGGTACAAGCTGCACGTAACGTTTTTCCTATGTATTGATTGGAAGGGAAGCTGACGAGCGAACTCATCTATAAACCCTACTGAGCCTGACAGTGACAATGTATATACAGTCCGGTCCATTCGTCTAAAGAGTATCGCATATCGAGTCTAGGGAGGTGGATAAAGTCAGACCCCTAACAACGCGATAAATCGTGTCGGCATGAAGCCCATCACCACCTAAGAAACTACTGATCCAAATCAGTAATTCTCCACTACCTCGGCCGAAGGTTTCTAGTGATGGCCACCCGTGCACTGCGCGATATCAACCCCCAATACCGGGAGAGACGAATCCCCGAGATCCGCTCACTTGCCTCCAATGTGGCTCAGGACTGTACCCAACTAAAACCTGTTTGCACAACTCCTTTGAGCGTGGTAGGGTAGTAATCTAAGCACAGTGGGAACTCACATGAGACAAACGACGATCTCAGGTCGATGAACTAACCTGTACACATGTCACCAGGGAACTGCTATCTGACGATATGTATAATACCAACTAGCAGGTTCCCGGTGTTAGTTATATGTATGCCCTAGAGGCCATTACTGTACATACGATGTATATTGTAGTGGATGCTAGGACATATATAAGGAGGACTTTCTTGCTCGACATGATAGTATGCTATCTGGTTGTACTTTATCTTAACATGTACTCTGATTGTCTCTATGTTACATGTTGATAAAGCCCTTAGGATATGTACTCGACTACTGGGACTATGATGAGATCATACTAGTGGGGCCACGATAGTCGACGAGTACATCCTATAACTGTTCCTAGTCGAGGGTGTATCGAGACAGGGCATCGATGCACCAGAGTAGACTAGCGTATACGCATCTTGACCCATATGATGGGCGATGGATGATCCCATATCCATCGGTGTTTGACATCAAGGATGGTGTACGGGTGCTCAGTGGAGACTGGGTACACTGGACGGACTCGCCGAGAACTCCCAGATGGTATTATACCATACGTCAGATGGCAGTTCTCTGGTGACACTGGTACAGAGTAGTCTGTTGACCCGAGATCGTCATAGAGTCTTGTGTGGTTCCCACTGTGCTTTGATTTCCATCATACCACGTCCAAGAGGGCGTGCAAAAAGGTGGTTTTTGGGTACAGTCCCGAATCACATGGAGGCAATGAGCGATAGGAGGGGATTCGTCTCTCCCGGTATAGGGAGTTGATGTTGTGCTGTGTTCGATTGGCTATAACCGGAAATCCCTGGCCAGGGTTGCTGAGATTTACTGGTAAGTGTTATCAGTAGTTTCTCGAACTGTTATAGACCTCATATCGACACGACTTATCGAGCAACTGGGGTCTGACGTTTACCACCCCTAGGCGAGATATGCGACATATCAGACGACGAGACCGGACTGTACGGGAGTGTTACTGTTTGGATCCACAGGAGAAAGTACAGGCTTGCTTGTTGATCTTCTGAGCGCTCAATACCTGGGTAGCTGTTACGTTTAGCTGACCGCTTACAGCTTGTGGGTGTTTGATATGATCATCACCTACTGCCGGCGTATTGACGATTCTTTAGAGTCCTACACAGAGGTTTCTTGACTCAGGCAAAACGGAGTAGGAGCACATATGTGATATGTGCGGGACCGAGGATAATGCGATATGTGATACCGTATTATATTCTCGCGATATTTGATATCAGCCGGGTCGTCGGATCAAGTGTTGATTCGATGAATCGGTACGGATAAATATTAGCCGGTTATATGCGATATAGCCGGATTGTCGGATCAAGTGTTGATTCGATAATTTAATGTATAATAATATATGTGATATATTAAATTGCATTAACTAATATTTGCTCACTAAAAAATTCTTTTTCTCACTAGGGTAATACGTTGATATATATGCGATATATGTTAATTGTATTATTTTCTTTTGTTACGGTAAATATTATATATGTGATATATAATATTGTAACATGATATGATAACTAATGCAACTCGTTTAGTGGAGTTTAAACTTGATTAGGGTTCGGATTAGGGTTAATCTTTCTAGAAGTTTCTAGAAGGATTTGTTTTGTTTTGTGAAAGATATTTGTTCATGACTCATTCTTTTATTTACCCAAAACCCTAACCCTAGTCAATTCTCTACATAGGTTAAGTGAACCATGGTTGCTTTATCTATCATATTTATTATTTCCTATTCATCACAAATGAATTAAGCTTCTTCTTCCTCCTTCATCTTCTTCCATGAAAAAGCTTGAAATGGTTTCTAGCTTTGATTTTGTGATGGATATATGTGAGAAAAATATAAATAAATAGAGCAAAATTCCTACTTCATCATCCTCATCTTCACTTGCCATTTAGATGAGGGTGTTCACATCATTTGATGAGTGTTAGCTTGTGTTAAAGAAACTTCGAAGTAGATCATCGTAGTATCGAAGATCGGAAGCAATGGTTGCGTCATTCTCTTCGTGGAACCTCTCGAGAGCCCGGAACCCGATGATCGCAGCGAAGGGACCACAACACGGAGCATATGAAGTGAAGGACCGGATCTACAAAGGTTGTAATCCCTCTCACTTAGTGTTAAAGTGTTTAGCATGCTTGTTTTCGCCTAATCTCTAGTTTAAAGTTCCGTATTCGGGTTGTTCGGCATGGCTAAATTTTTATTCGGGCATGGTTGATGCCTCGTAGACCCTTGTGCGCGTGCCTAGCAACCCTACAATGGTATCAGAGCCAAGCTAGAGCTTTAGGCGAAGTCTAGACGAAGTTTAAAGTCCGATCGAACCCGGAAAACCCGAAACACTTAACTCAAAATTGCTCTCTGGAAATTTTCTAAAATCTGGGATTTTTCCAAATTAAAAATGTCCAAAAATTACAGCAGGTAATTACAAGAATTACTGTGAAACACGTGCGCGTAATTCGACAAGAGTAGCGCGGAAGCGCGGCCGCACCCCAGTATTCGCGGCGCTTGCGCGGTCACGTGATCGATTCAGCGCACGTGCTTTTCACAGTAACTCTTATTTTCTAATGTTGTATTTTCTGGAAATTTTTATTTTATTATTCAACTGTTGAATTTGCTGGGTTGTTTTGGGGATTCGATGTTTCGATCGGAGTATTAGATTTTGTCTATGTGGCTTTCCGGATAATTTTTTAGAAACTGTTAAAAAGTTCGAACGGATATCAATAACTCACTTTTTCCCCTGTCGGAAAATTTTTCAAAAGTTGGATTTTTCCTCTTGTTTAAGAACGTTCTAAGTCGTGCAAGTAACTCGATGGACCCTCTAGAAGACAACAAACCTTAACTCGATTATGTGACCGTCTTGAACTGCCCTTTGAACCTAGGGTTTGGGGCAGTACGGCGTGCCACATGTGAGGCGTTGGCTTGACCCTTCTACGGCTGGACCATTGGTACTGTGGCATGTGATGAACGTTTTTTAAACTGATTTCAAGTGTTGAGATATATTGGGGAATTCTTGGGTGCTTGATGATTCGATCGGAAAGTTTAACTTTTTCTATTTATCTGGAATGTGATACAATAATTGGAATCCACAAGATAGTTATGAGATAACTAATTTGAATATTATAAACATAGCAGTTTAGTCTCAGATGATCGGTTGCCACGGAATTTTGATGTGATCAAAAGTCCGTCGCAATCACGTAGGGTACGCGGATACTCGCCGGGTAAACTTAATAGACAGCCTCACTCCATAGCCCCGACCAAGTGACTGTAGGAGAACCCCGTCGCCGAAAGCATCCGTTAGGGTGCTCGCGGTAGCGGTGTTCCGCCTTGGTGCACTTCATCGACGGTATCGGGGGTGCGGCCGTCTACTAAAGTTTGCGACGAGCATTCGATCAGGACGTCGGGAATCTTATTGAATTGGCCGACTTGATATTGAAAAGAGTTTTCGATAAGGAGACTAAAATGCGGGGTTTATAATTGTTAGGCATGCGATGTCTAAGGAATTCATTTGGTTAGGCATGCGATGTCTAAGGAAGTTGCGGATTCCAACTGTTGTAGTTTTACACTTTCTTTTCTGTGACCGTAAGTGTAGTATGTGGTGTATCGCCGGCTTCATTGCTATACATCAACGACAATCGGGATACGCATACTTGCTTACGTTGATGATATGAGATATTATGTGTTGCTGTGATATGTTGTATTGGATCGTCGCGTTTGAATAGCCGGGGTTTTATGTGAGATGAGAGTTTTTCTTTTTCATTCATGTAAAATTCATTTGTATGTAATATTCTTTTATTGGGGCACTTCCAGGTAGCGGAAGATGTCACCGATGTATATTATTTACTTTTTCGCATTAGGTAGACCCAAGGCGGGGAGCACAAGTAACCGGGTTCTAGGGTCCAGTGGGAGACCATCTCGAGGAGTCGAGACCGGGTCTCCTAACCCTAGAATTGGCAGTGTTACTTGCCGCTCTCGTAGGGGTCTAGGGATGTGGGTTTGGCTATTCATCGCGACCGTGGAATCCGTGTTTTATACATGCTCGTATTGAAAACACGGACGTCCTAGTATATCCAATATTTCATATATGTTCTTCTGCTGCAATGTTCTGTGATGAGATCATATTACTGCCTGAGACGAATGTTTATATATTATATATATGAGATATATGTTATATTGCAGATTTCGTTTCAAAAGAAATGCTTGTGAAGCATAATTTAAAATGGGACTTCATTAATAAGATTAATGAAATAAAAGAAACCTAAGATGTTGTAGAAACTTGTTTATAAAAACTGGTAGCTACAGTTCTTGCTTTGCATAGCGGTGTTCCTTGTAGAACATCCAGCACCTTATTCGATAAGGAAAGGACCGAGATCCCTTCACCGGGAGTGACTCCTTTAGCGATAACTGGCAGATGCTACAAACTCGGTTTGTCTTTTGATTGCTTCTATAGTTTCTGCTTTGCATAGTGGTATATGTGATATATCCTGTACCTTATTCAATGAGGAAAGGGCCGACGATCCCTTCACCGGGAGTGACCCCTTTAGCAAAACTAGAAAAGCCTCAAAAACACTCCATTTAAAATCACTCGATTCTACAACGATATAAAGTTCATTACGCAAAGGGTTTTCTTAAAAACCTGTCGTAGCCCTCCGTCATTTCAGATAAGTAATAGTTAGTATTCGTGCTGCGTTTGTTGACTCAGTCAAGGCGTAGTGTGCGGTAGCTGATTAGTGCTTATCTGCAAAGCATATGATGCGATTGGATTAGGGTAGTCGTGCGGCCTTGTTGACTCAGTCAAGGGTCGTGCGGGTGGGTTTAATTCAATCAAGAAATGTACGGGTTGAACTTTACTTGCGGTCTATGGTTTGTTGACTCAGTCAAGGTCATAGATCGCTTGGGGCAAAATATTATTGGGAATTTCAAGTGTTGAAATTTGCAATGAGATTGCATACCTTCTATTAGATAGTTGGATCCCGATACCCGCTGCGAGTAAGAGTTACTCCTGGGAGAGTTTTACACATTACAATTAGCCGATCAAGTAGGTGTCTAGAAAGGTGTTAACGGGGTTACGCCTCTGGGAAAACGAGGTTTACTGTAATTAGGTTCGTGCGAAAGCACGGGGGACCTCCCTCAAAGTACCGACACTGGCCTGGCTGAAAGATTGGCGAACTTGTAGCGTGTAATTAATCCCGGCTAATCTTTCCTTTTAGGGTTTGAAGGAAGATTTGATTAAAACAGTGGGAGACATCCTGATTAGATATATTATATAACCAATCTAATCTTGCAAGAGCATACGCTGAGTGTTTTCTTCTCTCTCTCTCCAGGTAGCGACCATATCACGCCTTAATCAAGATAATAATACGGATATATTGACCGAACCCGCTTGTTATACTGAGCTGGGGAACGTTGGTCCCGCTCCAACTTATAATTGTTATAAGACAGAGCAGGAAAATTGGGGAATACCAGATTTCCCGTGCCGCCCAAACGAAGAAAGTGCATGCTGATGCATCATCTTCGGGTGTGTTCTTTACACAGAACTGTTTCTCAATATCCTTTACGTCCTGGGTATGAGATACCGGATCAGGATCCCGCATATGTAATCTGTTACATGGGCTACAGATAGGTAGAGAACTGAGAACGGGTGATAAGTTTCATGAGGCAGAAAACGGTGCAAGTGTTGCAGCCAAGTCTGTTGGTCACTGTCACCCTGTATTACCAGAATACATTGATTCTGAACGAATGTTATTAGATACCGAACCTGATATACAAAATCATATCAGTCTCTTTATTAGTAAAGATAGGATATAATTTTGTATTGTTGGATAATGTTTTGAACATTTCCTATATCAAGAGTTGATCGGTTCAGGCACGTTATCTAAAAGCATTGATGTTCTAAATCAAACTACAGTTCTTAGTATACGGAACACACACAAGAAGAAGAGTTCAGAAATGAACGAATCCTTCTTGAGGCATTGTAGACTAGGTCATATCAATGCGACCCGACTGGCTGAAGTTACATTTAGATGCATATTTAAATCTGTTTGAATTTACATCTTGTGAAACTTGCCAATCATGTCACAAAGATAAGATGACCATAGCTCTGTTTATTGGAAACAGAGAAAGAGTTAGTGAACTTTTGGGATTGATACATGCTGATGTATGAAAGTCCCATGTCTACACATGCCAAAATTGGTTCTTTGTACTTCATTACATTCTCTGATAATCTCTTAAGATTCAGACATGTGTTCCTGTTGAAATATAAGTCCGAAGCTTTTGAGATATTCACAGAATATAAGTTAGAAGTAGAGAACCAAAATACGGGTAAAAGTATTATGTCCTTTGATGTGATCAAGGAGGAGAATACTTGAGCACGGAATTCCTGGACTATTCTAAAGGAGAATGAGATTCTCTCTCAGCATTACTCCTCCGTATACACCACAGCACGATGGTGTATCGGGGCGGAGCAATAGCACCCTATGTGATATGGTGTGCTCTATGATGAGTACTACTGAGTTTCCTGTTTCCTTTTGGGAGTTATGCACTTGAGAAGCTGCATACCTATTGAATAGGGTTCAAATCAAATCAGTTGCCTACAACTTCATATGTGATATGGAAAGGGAAGAGCCCATATCTTAAGTTTGTTAAGATTTGGGGTTGTCCGGCCTATGTCTAAAAGCAAAATCCGGACAAGCTCGAGGCAAGGTCTGTTATGTAGAACTGGAAGGGTTCCAGCTATACAAACTACAACAGATGATTTGATAGAACCAAAGGATTCAATAGTTTCCAACGAACCTCAGCCTCTCCGCCGATCTAGTAGGGTTCCTCACCCACCTGAGAGATACTTCGGTTTCTCTATGACAGTGGGAGCGAGGATTGCATCATGAGATGATGACCCAACTGGTTTCGAGCTGGCCACCAGGAGTGGGACTCTATAAGAATGGCTGGATGCTTATCGATCTGAGATGGAATCCTTATACACCAACAAAGTATGGACTTTGGTTGCTTTATCTGAAGGGTTAGATCCCCATCAGGAGCGAGTATATCTTGAGAAGATTACTTGGTGTACATGGAAAAGTTGAGACTTTCAAAGCTATGCTTAAGTCCATCCAGATCCTACTTGCCACGGCTACATACCATGACTACGATATCTGGTGGTTGGGTGTCATGACTGCTTTTCTAAATGATGTTTTAGAAAAGAGTGTCTATAAGTACACAGCCAGAGGGCTTCGTAGACAGTGGGAGCAGCGGAAACGTGTGCAAGATGTTTTATATGATAAAGCAGGCATCGCGGAGTTGGAACATCTGTTTTGATGAGGTAGTCAAAGAATTTGACTTCATCAAAATGGTAGATGAACCTTATATATACGAAAAGGTAGTAGAGAGTATGGTGGTGATCCTCGTAGAGTACGTGGATGACATACTCTTGATCGGGAAGAAGTTTCCTATGCTACGCTCGGTCAATCTCCGCTTATCACAAGGATTCTACATATAGGATCAAAGTGATACCTCCTAAATCCTGGGTTTTGGATCTATGAGATAGATCTAGTTGGATGTTAGGACACTCACTAGTTGTAGTGAGATGGTATCAATCGATCCTGGGGAGAATCACTGGAAAGGTTCCAGACTGATAAGGACGACTGAATGTCAATCGCAGGCATTGTCTTTACCCTCAGTGGAGGGACGGTATGTTGGAAGAGTTCCAAGCTAGATACCGTGACATACTAGACGATTAAAGGCAAGATACATCGTTACCAAGGATGCTACCAAAGAGGCAGTCTGGATACATATAAGTTCATAAGATGAACTTCGTTCCTACCATTGTGTGACAATGGAGTTGTGGCTTTAGCCAAGGAACTACCGTCCCATCAGAAATCCAGATATAATTCTTAGGCAGTATCACCTGATCATGGGATGGTTGATCTCTAGGGAGATCAAGGTTAGGAGAGTAGACACAGAGGACGACAGCGCGGATCACTCACAAAGGCCTTTTTCCCAGTAGAGACTTTTATGGGATGGTTGAGTATGAGATACTTCAACCGCAGCTAATTGTTGGGTATGCGATACCATAACAGATGGCCCTAGTGCAAGTGAGAGATTGTTAGTTATATGTATGCCCTAGAGGCCATTACTGTACATACGATGTATATTGTAGTGGATGCTAGGACATATATAAGGAGGACTTTCTTGCTCGACATGATAGTATGCTATCTGGTTGTACTTTATCTTAACATGTACTCTGATTGTCTCTATGTTACATGTTGATAAAGCCCTTAGGATATGTACTCGACTACTGGGACTATGATGAGATCATACTAGTGGGGCCACGATAGTCGACGAGTACATCCTATAACTGTTCCTAGTCGAGGGTGTATCGAGACAGGGCATCGATGCACCAGAGTAGACTAGCGTATACGCATCTTGACCCATATGATGGGCGATGGATGATCCCATATCCATCGGTGTTTGACATCAAGGATGGTGTACGGGTGCTCAGTGGAGACTGGGTACACTGGACGGACTCGCCGAGAACTCCCAGATGGTATTATACCATACGTCAGATGGCAGTTCTCTGGTGACACTGGTACAGAGTAGTCTGTTGACCCGAGATCGTCATAGAGTCTTGTGTGGTTCCCACTGTGCTTTGATTTCCATCATACCACGTCCAAGAGGGCGTGCAAAAAGGTGGCTTTTGGGTACAGTCCCGAATCACATGGAGGCAATGAGCGATAGGAGGGGATTCGTCTCTCCCGGTATAGGGAGTTGATGTTGTGCTGTGTTCGATTGGCTATAACCGGAAATCCCTGGCCAGGGTTGCTGAGATTTACTGGTAAGTGTTATCAGTAGTTTCTCGAACTGTTATAGACCTCATATCGACACGACTTGTCGAGCTACTGGGGTCTGACGTTTACCACCCCTAGGCGAGATATGCGACATATCAGACGACGAGACCGGACTGTACGGGAGTGTTACTGTTTGGATCCACAGGAGAAAGTACAGGCTTGCTTGTTGATCTTCTGAGCGCTCAATACCTGGGTAGCTGTTACGTTTAGCTGACCGCTTGCAGCTTGTGGGTGTTTGATATGATCATCACCTACTGCCGGCGTATTGACGATTCTTTAGAGTCCTACACAGAGGTTTCTTGACTCAGGCAAAACGGAGTAGGAGCACATATGTGATATGTGCGGGACCGAGGATAATGCGATATGTGATACCGTATTATATTCTCGCGATATTTGATATCAGCCGGGTCGTCGGATCAAGTGTTGATTCGATGAATCGGTACGGATAAATATTAGCCGGTTATATGCGATATAGCCGGATTGTCGGATCAAGTGTTGATTCGATAATTTAATGTATAATAATATATGTGATATATTAAATTGCATTAACTAATATTTTGCTCACTAAAAGATTCTTTTTCTCACTAGGGTAATACATTGATATATATGCGATATATGTTAATTGTATTATTTTCTTTTGTTACGGTAAATATTATATATGTGATATATAATATTGTAACATGATATGATAACTAATGCAACTCGTTTAGTGGAGTTTAAACTTGATTAGGGTTCGGATTAGGGTTAATCTTTCTAGAAGCTTCTAGAAGGATTTGTTTTGTTTTGTGAAAGATATTTGTTCATGACTCATTCTTTTATTTACCCAAAACCCTAACCCTAGTCAATTCTCTACATAGGTTAAGTGAACCATGGTTGCTTTATCTATCATATTTATTATTTCCTATTCATCACAAATGAATTAAGCTTCTTCTTCCTCCTTCATCTTCTTCCATGAAAAAGCTTGAAATGGTTTCTAGCTTTGATTTTGTAATGGATATATGTGAGAAAAATATAAATAAATAGAGCAAAATTCCTACTTCATCATCCTCATCTTCACTTGCCATTTAGATGAGGGTGTTCACATCATTTGATGAGTGTTAGCTTGTGTTAAAGAAACTTCGAAGTAGATCATCGTAGTATCGAAGATCGGAAGCAATGGTTGCGTCATTCTCTTCGTGGAACCTCTCGAGAGCCCGGAACCCGATGATCGCAGCGAAGGGACCACAATACGGAGCATATGAAGTGAAGGACCGGATCTACAAAGGTTGTAATCCCTCTCACTTAGTGTTAAAGTGTTTAGCATGCTTGTTTTCGCCTAATCTCTAGTTTAAAGTTCCGTATTCGGGTTGTTCGGCACGGCTAAATTTTTATTCGGGCATGGTTGATGCCTCGTAGACCCTTGTGCGCGTGCCTAGCAACCCTACACCCGGCGAGTCCTGTCCGGTGTACTCATAACCTAATGAGCACCTGTATACATCTTAGGTGATCCAACTGACACCAGTGGCTTGTGAGACCGGCCACCGCCCCTCGTCGGGGTCTCGACTGTATATACTAGTCTACTCTGGAGTATCGATGCCCTGTCTCGAAACTCCCACGACTAGGGACTCTTTAAGGATGTGCTTATAGACCCCAGCTCCCACGTATATGATCACCATCATACTGCCGGCTGTCAAGCAGAATCCTATGGGCTCTATCAATCATGCAATAGCATGTATACAATGATAAAGACAAACCAGATAGCATACTATCATCATGACCAAGACGGTCATATCGGTATAGGTCCTGCCTCAATCATTGCAATCACGTACCTGCGATCCAATAATTGACTTTGAGGGCACTATCTCCAACAATCTCCCACTTACACTCAAGGCTAATTATTGCGATGTCGCATACTCACAGCCCGTATGATACCGAACATCCAACTCCTCTACTAATCAGTTTCATAAAGCTAGTTTGTAAAACCCCTGTGTTTGAGAAATAGCCTCAGTGAGTGGATCCGCCCTGATGTTTCTTTCTATATCTCTCTAAATCTCAAATTCGCGGAGAAAACCATCTCCCGAATCGAGTAATACATGTCTTAGAATATGTCTGAATATCTGATGGGACCTAGTTCATAAATGAACTTCATATCCAAACTTCTTAGACTATATCGATCACTGAACCTAATCAGTATCCAGCACCATGCCTCCCACAGTATCCTTTTGGACCACCTGTCCATTATACTGTCCCTCGTCAGAGGGAAAACTATAACTCTGACAATCACTTTGTCATCCATGTCACCTTAGAAGCCTGGAATGATAACCGTCTCCCGAAGGAGGCTACCGTCATCAAATCCGTAGAACACGCACTTATGTTCTAAAACTGCTTCCTTATGTTTCTTCAGGATTGGATTAATATAAACTTATCGCATCAAGTGCAAAAACTATATCTGGTGTGGTACTTGACATCTCATGATTGACTCAATTGCCTAAGCAAGTGATCTGCCAATCATGCGCATCCCTCTCTCCTTTAGTCTCTAAGACACCTTTAGAGAGGGTGACTCCATCACCTGCAGGTACACCACCTTGCCAGGAGTCATCTATTCTAAATACCATTAGAATACTGTCAAAGTACCCAAATTGGGAAAGTACCTGTAGGGTAGCTAGGCACGCGCACAAGGGTCTACGAGGCATCAACCATGCCCGATTAAAATTTTAGCCGTGCCGAACAACCCGAATACGGATCTTTAAACTAGAGATTAGGCGAAAACTAACATGCTAAATACTTAACACTAAGTGAGAGGGATTACCACCTTTGTAGATCCGGTCCTTCACTTCATATGCTCCGTGTTGAGGTCCCTTCGCTGCGATCATCGTTCTCTGGACTCTCGAGAGGCTTCACGAAGAGAAAGGTGCAGTCTTGCTTCCGATCTTCGATACAAAGATGATCTACCTTGAAGTTTCATTAACACAAGCTAACACTCACTAAAATTGAGTGAACACTCTCATCTAAAGGGCAAGGGAAGATGAGGATGATGAAGTAGGATTTTTGCTCTCTTTATTTATCTTTTTCTCACATATTTTCATCACAAATATCAAAACAAGAAAGCTTTGCAAGAAGAACTCAAGGAAGATGAAGAATAGTGATCCATTTTCTTTTGTGATGAATAATGAAAGGATTAATATGATGAATAATACAACCATGGTTGACTTAACCATTGTAGAGAATTAACCAAGGGTTAGGGTTTGGGTTGAGTTAAGAATGAGTCACTTGAAAATATCTTTTCCAAAACAAAAAAGAAAACTTTCTAGAATCTACTAGAAGTCATTAACCCAAATCAAACCCTAATCTTGATTAATCTTTACTAAACATGTTGCATTAGTTATCATATCATGTTACAATATTATATATCACATATATAATATTTATCGTAACAAAATAAAATAATACATTTAACATATATCGCATATATATCAATGTATTACCCGAGTGAGAAAAAGAATCTTTTAGTGAACTAATATTAGTTAATGTAATTTAATATATCATATATATTATTATACATTAAATTATCGAATCAACACTTGATCCGACAATCCGGCTATATCGCATATAACCGACTAATATTTATCTGTACCGATTCATCGAATCAACACTTGATCAGATGACGCGGCTGATATCAAATATCGCGAGAATAGAATACGGTATCTCATATCGCATTATCCTCGGTCGCGCACATATCACATATGTGCCCCTACTCCGTTTTGCTTGAGCCAAGAAACCTCTGTGTAGGACTCTAAAGAATCGTCAATACGCCGGCAGTAGGTGATGATCATATCAAACACCTACAAGCTGCAAGCGGTCAGCTAAACGTAACAGCCACCCAGGTATTGAGCGCTCAGAAGATCAACAAGCAAGCCTGTACATTCTCCTGTGAATCCAAACAGTAACACTCCCGTACAGTCCGGTCTCGTCGTCTGATATGTCGCATATCTCGCCTAGGGGTGGTAAACGTCAGACCCCAGTAGCTTGATAAGTCGTGTCGATTTGAGGTCTATAACAGTTTGAGAAACTACTGATAACACTTACCAGTAAATCTCAGCAACCATGGCCAGGGATTTCCGGTTATAGCCAATCGAACACAGCACAACATCAACTCCCTATACCGGGAGAGACGAATCCCCTCCTATCGCTCATTGCCTCCATGTGATTCAGGACTGTACCCAAAAGCCACCTTTTTGCACGCCCTCTTGGACGTGGTATGATGGAAATCAAAGCACAGTGGGAATCACACAAGACTCTATGACGATCTCGGGTCAACAGATTACTCTGTACCAGTGTCACCGGAGAACTGCCATCTGACGTGAGTTATAATACCATCTGGGAGTTCTCGGCGAGTCCGTCCAGTGTACCCAGTCTCCACTGAGCACCCGTACACCATCCTTGATGTCAAACACCGATGGATATGGGATCATCCATCGCCCATCATATGGGTCAAGATGCGTATACGCTAGTCTACTCTGGTGTATCGATGCCCTGTCTCGATACACCCTCGACTAGGAACAGTTATAGGATGTACTCGTCGACTACCGTGGCCCCACTAGTATGATCTCATCATAGTCCCAGTAGCCGAGTACATATCCTAAGGGCTTTATCAACATGTAACATAGAGACAATTAGAGTACATGTTAAGATAAAGTACAACCAGATAGCATACTATCATGTCGAGCAAGAAAGTCCTCCCTATATGTGTCCAAGCATCCATTACAATATACATCGTATGTACAGTAATGACCTCTAGGGCATACATATAACTAACAATCTCCCACTTGCACTAGGGCCATCTGTTGTGGTATCACATACCCAACAATTAGCTGTGGTTGATGTATCTCATACTCAACCATCCCATAAAAGTCTCTACTGGGAAAAAGGCCTTTATGAGTGGATCCGCGCTGTTGTCTTCTGTGTCTACTCTCCTAACCTCGATCTCCCTGGAGATCAACCATCTCCATGATCAGGTGATACTGCCTAAGAATTATATCTGGATTTCTGATGGGACGGGGGTTCCTTGGCTAAAGCCACAACTCCATTGTCACACAATGGTAGGAACGAAGTTCATCTTATGAACTTATATATATCCAGACTGCCTCTTTGGTAGCATCTTTGGTAACGATGTATCTTGCCTTTAATCGTCTAGTAAGTCACGGTATCTAGCTTGGAACTCTTCCAACATACCGTCCCTCCATCTGAGGGTAAAGACAATGCCTGCGACTGACATTCAGTCGTCCTTATCACCCTGGAACCTTTCCAGTGATTCTCCCCAGGATCGATTGATACCATCTCACTACAACTAGTGAGTATCCTAACATCCAATTAGATCTATCTCATAGATCCAAGAACCCAGGATTTAGGAGGTATCATTTTGATCCTATATGGAGAATCCTTGTGATAAGCGGAGATTGACCGAGCGTAGCATAGGAAACTCCTTCCCTATCAAGAGTATGTCATCCACGTACTCTACGAGGATCACCACCATGCTCTCTACTACCTTTTTGTATATACAAGGTTCATCTACCATTTTGATGAAGTCAAACTCTTTGAATACCACATCAAAACAGATGTTCCAACTCCGCGATGCATGTTTTATCATATAAAACATCTTGTACACGTTTCCGCTGCACCCACTGTCTACGAAGCCCTCTGGCTGTGTACTTATAGACGTTCTCTTCTAAAACATCATTTAGAAAAGCAGTCATGACACCCAACCGCCAGATATCGTAGTCATGGTATGTAGCCGTGGCAAGTAGGATCTGGATGGACTTAAGCATAGCTTTGAAAGTCTCAACTTTTCCATGTACACCAAGTAATTTTCTCAAGATATACTTGCTCCTGATGGGGATTTAACCCTTTAGATAAAGCAACTAAAGTCCATACATTGTTGGTGTATAAGGATTCCATCTCAGATCGCTAAGCATCCAGCCATTCTTACAGAGTCTCACTCCTGATGGCCAGCTCGAAACTAGTTGGGTCATCATCTCATGATGCAATCCTCGCTCCCACTGTCATAGAGAAACCGAAGTATCTCTCAGGTGGGTGAGGAACCCTACTAGATCGGCGGAGAGGCTGAGGTTCGTTGGAAACTATTGAATCCTTTGGTTCTACCAAATTATCAGCTGCAGTTTGTATAGCTGGAACATTTCCAGTTCTACATAACAGACCTTGCCTCGAGCTTGTCCGGATTTTGCTTTTAGACATTGGCCGGACAACCCTAAATCTTAACTAACTTAAGATATGGGCTCTTCCCATTCCATATCACTTATGAAGTGGTAGGCAACTGATTTGATTTGAACCCTATTCAATAGGTATGCAGCTTCTCAAGTGCACAACTCCCAAAAGGAAATAGGAAACTCAACAGTACTCATCATAGAGCACACCATATCAAATAGGGTGCTATTGCTCCGCCCCGATACACCGACGTGCTATGGTGTATACGAAGGAGTAATGCTAAGAGAGAATCTCATTCTCCTTTAGAATAGTTCAGGAATTCCGTGCTCAAGTATTCTCCTCCTTGATCTCATCAAAGGACATAATACTTATACCCGTATTTTGGTTCTCTACTTCTAACTTATGTTCTATGAATATCTCAAAAGGTTCGGACTTGTGTTTCAACAGGAACATATGTCTGAATCTTGAGAGATCATCAGAGAATGTAATGAAGTACAAAGAACCAGTCTTAGCATGTGTAGACATGGGACTTTACATACATCATCATGTATCAATCCCAAGAGTTCACTAACTCTTTCTCTGTTTCCAATACACAGAGCTAAGGTCATCTTATCTTTGTGACGTGACCGGCAAGTTTCACAAGATGTAAATTCAAACAGATTTAAATATGCATCTTTATGGAACTTCAGCTAGTCGGGTCGCATTTATATGACATAGTCTACAATACCTCAAGAAGGATCCGTTCATTTCTGAACTCTTCCTCTTGTGTGTGTTCCGTATACTAAGAACTGTAGTTTGATTTAGAACGTCAATGCTTTTAGATAACGTGCCTGAACCGATCAACTCTTGATATAGGAAATGTTCAAAACATTATCCAACAATACAAAATTATATCCTTTCTTTACTAATAAAGAGACTGATATGATTTTGTATATCAGGTTTCGGTATCTAATAACATTTGTTCAGAATCAATGTATTCTGGTAATACAGGGTGATAGTGACCAACAGACTTGGCTGCAACACTTGCACCATTTTCTGTCTCATGAAACTTATCACCCGTTCTCAGTTCTCTACCTTTCTGTAGCCCATGTAACAGATTACATATGCAGGATCCTGATCTGGTATCTTATACCCAGGACGTAAAGGATACTGAGAAACAGTTCTCTGTAATGAACACACCCGAAGATGATGCATCAACATGCACTTTCTTTGTTTGGGCGGCACGGGAAATCTGGTATTCCCCAATTTCCTACTCTGTCTTATAACAATTATAAGTTGGAGCGGGACCAACGTTCCCCAGCTCAGTACAACAAGCGGGTTCGGTCAATACATCCGTTTTATTATCTTGATTAAGGCGTGATATGGTCGCTACCTGGAGAGAGAGAGAAGAAAACACTCAGCGTATGCTCTTGCAAGATTAGATTGGTTATCTAATATATCTAATCAGGATGTCTCCCACTGTTTTAATCAAATCATCCTTCAAACCCTAAAAGGAAAGACTAGCCTGGATTAATTACACGCTACAAGTTCGCCAATCTTTCAGCCAGGCCAGTGTCGGTACTTTGAGGGAGGCCCCCCGTGCTTTCGCACGAACCTAATTAAAGTAAACCTCGTTTTCCCAGAGGCGTAACCCCATTGACACCTTTCTAGACACCTACTTGATCGACTAATTGTAATGTATAAAACTCTCCCAGGAGTAACTCTTACTCGCAGCGGGTATCGGGATCCAACTATCTCATAGAAGGTATGCAATCTCATTGCAAATTCCAACTCTTGAAATTCCCAATAATATTTTGCCCCTAACAGCTTATGACCTTGGCTAAGGTCAACAAATCATAAGTGCTAGCCAAGTTCAACCCGTCATTTCCCGATTGAATTAAACCCACCCGCACGACCTTTGGCTAAGGTCAACAAAGTCGCACGACTACCCTAACTCAATCGCATCATATGCTTATACAGATAAGCACTAATCAGCTATCGCACACTACGCTTTGGCTAAGGTCAACAAACGCAGCACGAATACTAACCAGTACTTATCTGAAATGACGGAGGGCTACGACGGGTTTTTCAGAAAACCCTTTGCGTAATGAACTTGATATCGTTGTAGAATAGAGTGATTTTTAAATGGAATGTTTCTGAGGCTTTTCTAGTTTTGCTAAAGGGGTCACTCCCGGTGAAGGGATCGTCGGCCCTTTCCCCATCGAATAAGGTGCAGGATATTTCACAAATACCACTATGCAAAGCAAGAACTATAGAAGCAATCAAAAGACAAACCGAGTTTGTAGCATCTGCTAGTTTCACTAAAGAGGTCACTCCCGGTGAAGGGATCGTCGGCTCTTTCCTTATCGAATAAGGTGCTGGATGTTCTACAAGGAACACCGCTATGCAAAGCAAGAACTAGCGCTACCAGTTTTTAAACAAGTTTCTACAACATCTTAGGTTTCTTTTATTTCATTAATCTCATTAATAAAGTCCCATTTTATTATGCTTCACAAGCATCACATTTGAAACGAAATCTGCAATATAACATATATCTCATATATATAATATAAACATTCGTCACAGGCAGTAATATGATCTCATCACAGAACATTGCAGCAGAAGAACATATATGAAATATTGGATATACTAGGACGTCCGTGTTTTCAATACGAGCCTGTATAAAACACGGATTCCACGGTCGCGATGAATAGCCAAACCCACATCCCTAGACCCCTACGAGAGCGGCAAGTAACACTGCCAATTCTAGGGTTAGGAGATCCGGTCTCGACTCCTCGAGATGGTCTCCCACTGGACCCTAGAACCCGGTTACTTGTGCTCCCCGCCTTGGGTCTACCTGATGTGGAAAAGTAAATAATATACAACGGTGACATCTTCCGCAACCTGGAAGTGCCCCAATAAAAGAATATTACATACAAATGAATTTTACATGAATGAAAAAGAAAAAACTCTCATCTCACATAAAACCCCCGGCTGTTCAGAACGCGACGATCCAATATAACATATCACAGCAACACATAATATCTCATATCATCAACGTAAGCAAGTATGCGTATCCCGATTTCGTTGATGTATAGCAACGAAGCAGGCGATACACCACATACTATGCTTACGGTCACAGAAAAGAAAGTGTAAAACTACAACAGTTGGAATCCGCAACCTCCTTAGACATCGCATGCCTAACCAAATGAATTTCTTAGACATCACATGCCTAACAATTATAAACCCCGCATTTTAGTCTCATTATCGAAAAATCTTTTCAATATCAAGTCGGGCAATTCAACAAGATTCCTGACGTCCTGATCGAATGCTCGTCGCAAACTTTAGTAGACGGCCGCACCCCCAGATGCCGTCGACGAAGTGCACTAAGGCGGAACACAGCTGCCGCGAGCACCCGAACGGATGCTTTCGGCGACGGGGTTCTCCTACAGTCACTTGGTCGGGGCTTTGGGGCGTGGCTGTCTATTAAGTTTATCCGGCGAGTATCCGCGTACGCTACGTGATTGCGACGGACTTTTGATCACATCAAAATTCCGTGGCAACCGATCATTTGAGACTAAACTGCTATGTTTATAATATTCAAATTAGTTATCTTATAACTACCTGTGGATTCCAAATATTGTATCACATTCCAGATAAAACAGAAAATGTTAAACTTTCCGATCGAACAATCAAACACCCAAGATTTCCCCAATATATCTCAACACTTGAAATCAGTTTAAAAACATCCATCACATGCCACAGCACCAATGGTCCAGCCGTAGAAGGGTCAAGCCAACGCCTCACATGTGGCACGCCGTACTTCCCCAAACCCTAAGGTTCAGAATCAGTTCAAGACGGTCACATAATCGAGTTAAGGTTTGTTGTCTTTTAGAGGGTCCACCGCGTTACTTGCATGACTTAGAACGTTCTTAAACACGAGGAAAAATCCAACTTTTGAAAAATTTTCCGACAGGGGAAAAAGTGAGTTATTGATATCCGTTCGAACTTTTTAACAGTTTCTAAAAATTATCCGGACAAACTAAACAAAGTTAAATTATCCGATCGAATCAACGATTCCCCAACACAACCCTTGAAAAATCAACACTTGAGTGGAATTAAAATATTCCCAGAAAACATTAACAAGAAAAGGCCTAAAAATAATTACATGAAATTTCAGGGACTAAGTCCAAATTTTGGCCGCGGAACCGCCGCCAAACCCACGGTTTCGCCGCGGTTCCGCGGTCCAATTTTCGAGTTAGAAGTCCGTACTTCACAGTAATTCTTAGTTTTTCCTGCTTAATTTTCTGAGAATTTTTAATTCAGAAAAAACCGCATTTTTGAAAAATGTACAGAGAGGGTTCCGTGTCGGGGTTTCGGCGTTCGATCGGACTTTAAACTTCGTCTAGACTTCGCCTAAAGCTCTAGCTTGGCTCTGATACCACTGTAGGGTAGCTAGGCACGCGCACAAGGGTCTACGAGGCATCAACCATGCCCGATTAAAATTTTAGCCGTGCCGAACAACCCGAATACAGATCTTTAAACTAGAGATTAGGCGAAAACTAACATGCTAAACACTTTAACACAAAGTGAGAGGGATTACAACCTTTGTAGATCCGGTCCTTCACTTCATATGCTCCGTGTTGAGGTCCCTTCGCTGCGATCATCGTTCTCTGGACTCTCGAGAGGCTTCACGAAGAGAAAGGTGCAGTCTTGCTTCCGATCTTCGATACAAAGATGATCTACCTTGAAGTTTCATTAACACAAGCTAACACTCACTAAAATTGTGTGAACACTCTCATCTAAAGGGCAAGGGAAGATGAGGATGATGAAGTAGGATTTTTGCTCTCTTTATTTATCTTTTTCTCACATATTTTCATCACAAATATCAAAACAAGAAAGCTTTGCATGAAGAACTCAAGGAAGAAGAAGAATAGTGATCCATTTTCTTTTGTGATGAATAATGAAAGGATTAATATAATGAATAATGCAACCATGGTTGACTTAACCATTGTAGAGAATTAACCAAGGGTTAGGGTTTGGGTTGAGTTAAGAATGAGTCACTTGAAAATATCTTTTCCAAAACAAAAAAGAAAACCTTCTAGAATCTACTAGAAGTCATTAACCCAAATCAAACCCTAATCTTGATTAATCTTTACTAAACATGTTGCATTAGTTATCATATCATGTTACAATATTATATATCACATATATAATATTTATCGTAACAAAATAAAATAATATATTTAACATATATCGCATATATATCAATGTATTACCCGAGTGAGAAAAAGAATCTTTTAGTGAACTAATATTGGTTAATGTAATTTAATATATCATATATATTATTATACATTAAATTATCGAATCAACACTTGATCCGACAATCCGGCTATATCGCATATAACCGACTAATATTTATCCGTACCGATTCATCGAATCAACACTTGATCCGATGACGCGGCTGATATCAAATATCGCGAGAATAGAATACGGTATCTCATATCGCATTATCCTCGGTCCCGCACATATCACATATGTGCCCCTACTCCGTTTTGCTTGAGCCAAGAAACCTCTGTGTAGGACTCTAAAGAATCGTCAATACGCCGGCAGTAGGTGATGATCATATCAAACACCTACAAGCTGCAAGCGGTCAGCTAAACGTAACAGCCACCCAGGTATTGAGCGCTCAGAAGATCAACAAGCAAGCCTGTACATTCTCCTGTGAATCCAAACAGTAACACTCCCGTACAGCCCGGTCTCGTCGTCTGATATGTCGCATATCTCGCCTAGGGATGGTAAACGTCAGACCCCAGTAGCTTGATAAGTCGTGTCGATTTGAGGTCTATAACAGTTCGAGAAACTACTGATAACACTTACCAGTAAATCTCAGCAACCATGGCCAGGGATTTCCGGTTATAGCCAATCGAACACAGCACAACATCAACTCCCTATACCGGGAGAGACGAATCCCCTCCTATCGCTCATTGCCTCCATGTGATTCGGGACTGTACCCAAAAGCCACCTTTTTGCACGCCCTCTTGGACGTGGTATGATGGAAATCAAAGCATAGTGGGAATCACAACGATCTCGGGTCAACAGACTACTCTGTACCAGTGTCACCGGAGAACTGCCATCTGACGTGAGGTATAATACCATCTGGGAGTTCTCGGCGAGTCCGTCCAGTGTACCCAGTCTCCACTGAGCACCCGTACACCATCCTTGATGTCAAACACCGATGGATATGGGATCATCCATCACCCATCATATGGGTCAAGATGCGTATACGCTAGTCTACTCTGGTGTATCGATGCCCTGTCTCGATACACCCTCGACTAGAAACAGTTATACGATGTACTCGTCGACTACCGTGGCCCCACTAGTATGATCTCATCATAGTCCCAGTAGCCGAGTACATATCCTAAGGGCTTTATCAACATGTAACATAGAGACAATTAGAGTACATGTTAAGATAAAGTACAACCAGATAGCATACTATCATGTCGAGCAAGAAAGTCCTCCTTATATGTGTCCAAGCATCCATTACAATATACATCGTATGTACAGTAATGGCCTCTAGGGCATACATATAACTAACAGTACCCAAATCTAGATCTAATACCATAGATCTAGTAACCAGAATGTCTGATATTATATCCATGTCCTTTGTGAAGAAACAACTGTGTAACAACCACAGTACAACCGATCGTAGTATAGGAATTTTACTTCCTACTCTGTGTATGTCATCCAAATACCAGGACATCACACCCTATTACCTTCTTAACAGATCCATCCCCTATTCTGATGAAGTCAAACCCATGACTGTCACATCAAAATTAGATGATCTTATCTCCGCTATATCTGCTTAAGTCTATAAATAGACATAAGCTATTTGCCCACTATGATTCCGCTGCTCCCACTGACTACGACAACCCTCTGGCAGAATAATATCTACGTACACTTCTAAAGCTTGTTTAGAACGACGTTTATACTTATCCTCTTGCCGGGTCTCATAGTCTGGAACAACAGTAGTATCAAGTCTGGGTAAACAAGAACCTCCCTGTCACCGTCCTTGAGGCTACCAGAGTACCTCTCGGGTGTCTGAGGTTACCCACCATATCTGCGGAATGGCTATTGGAATGTCAAACCTGATTGAATATATAGATCCTATTAAATTTTCCGTAATCGTTTGCGGTTCTGGAATCACTTCCAGTTCTACCATACTCCCACTGCTGTTTTCTGAAAAAATCCATTTTTAATAAAACTGTGGCAAGTCAAGAACAATATCACTATTGATCTTCCAGATGGTAGAAATGTCAACCTTCGTCAAAACCAGGGTCAACCCACAAACAGCCAAAACAGAAACGTGCCTTGAGTTATCCAGTGTCTGGTTTTAAGCATAAGCTGGACAACTCCCCGTATCTTAACATCGTGAAGATATGAACCATTCTATATACAATATAGAAATTGAGGCACTAATTTAATTGGAACCATATTCAAATTATGCAGCTGTCTCTAGTGCATATCAACTTAATGGAGAAAGGCTAATCAGCATTACTCAACTTAGTAATCCATCCAATTATGAGTAACCTGAAAAAGAAACAAGTTTCTCAAAACCATTATTATCAACTGAATACCAATCACAAGAATCTACATCTTCGATCTCTTTGAAGAATCCCGATACTTGCGATACCTGGTTCTCTACTTTATTCTTATACCCACAACTTCTCAAATCTTAGACATTGTATTTCTACGAAACACTCGTCTAAAAAACTAGAGAAGTCACAAGTAAACAGAATATAGTACGAGGACCTACCCCTTTGTCCTGACGGACACTGGACAACATACAATACTCTGTATAAGTCCTCTGAGTTTGAATAACTCAAAACCTGTGCATCGTAGGTTGAAAACTGTACCCAGGTGATTTTCTCAAATATCACCAATTACAACGAATTCCGATATAATGAGGATGATCACCTAATTCCCAATAACTTACTCTCACTCATCATCTGTAAAATTATACAGATATGAGAATGGAACCTGGTAAATACATACCCTGGAGTAAGTATCTAATCGGGAAATCAGTTTTCTTTTAATAATGTACGGTGTAATTGAAACATAAAAATGTTTCGTAAGGGTATCCTGGTATTCCTAGTAATGCCTCTTCCATAATCCTATTCATGACTGTAACCGTATATTTCTATGCCATCTCTCTAAATCCCTTTATTTGTCTTTAGTCGTTACCTTCTGTACACCATCGTTAGGCTAAATGATTTTCTTCCTTCCCTACCGTTCGGCACCAGCCTATGGTTTGGAAGAAGACTATCCAGCAAGCATAATAGGTGATGATAAAAGACAACTGAATAATACCTTATTCTATTTCTCCCGAACTGGGGAAAAAGCAAAGGTGAAATAGGAGTAGCGATGAAGTACGCGGTTCGGTCATGAATGATAACAGTCGCAATTTACTTTTCCCTCTTTCTAATCCCTTTTATTTTGTCTTTACATATTAACTTCTGTACATCCTACTTAGGCTAATTGGTTTTCTTCATTCCCTACCTTCCGGCACCTGCCTATGGTTTGGAATAAGACTATCCAATAAGCGTAACAGGTGTACTCTCCTAAACTAAGGAGCCCTCGCAACCTGAGAGAAGGTGATAACAAAAGACAACGGAATAAACTAATTCTATTTCTCCTGAACCTGGATCCATCCTCGAAGAAGTCCCTTCGAGTTCGTATATAACCATACGATGGATCTATCCAATGGAAGTGGATATCCGTAATAATACGGGGTGTTCTGAGAAATGCAAAGGGTAAAAGAAGGAGCGGCAATGACTTATGCAACTTTAGACAATCCAAAGGCCAGTATTTTAAGAAGGTTCGGTCAACTTGGTCACGGAGTCATAGTCTAGGGTCGGTCAAAGGTCGCTGCCAAAGAGAGAGAAAAGAAACACTCTGCGTGCACTCTAACCTAGATCAGAATGGTTATCACTTTATCTAATCAGGAAACCTCCCACTGTAATCTCAAATTCTCCTCCAAACCTGAAAGAAGAATTAGTCGGGATCACCCGAAGAGTATACCAACTCATCAGTGAGAATCGGGATCCAACTATCATCGCATGATAACTTGATGGAAGCCACTCAAGTTATCACACTCCAGAAGGTATGCGCATGCCTGGCAAGTTTGCTTTATGTTTGAAACTCCCGATATGATTTTTGCCCCATGCTCCTATGACCTTGGCGAAGGTCAAAATGTCATAAGTCACATGCCATGTTCTACCCGTCATTGTCCAGGTCAATTTGAACCCATCCGTACATACCCTTGACGAAGGCCAAAATAGTAGTACGACTGTCCCAAACCAACACATCTATCTATGCTACAAATGAATACCCAGCAGCTACCAAACACTATGCCTTGGCGAATGTCAAAATACATAGCTTGAATACTGCTGAATACCCAAAAGAAATGACGGAGGGCTACGGCTGGTTTTTGGCGAAAAACCTTTAACGTAATGAACTTGATCTCGTTGAAGGAACCTGATAGCTTTTTATAAAAATATAGTGACGAAAAACCTTTGCTAAAGAGGTCACTCCCGGTGAAGGGATCTCGGCTCTTTCCTCGTGGAATGAGGTGCAGGATATTCCAACTGAATACCGCGATGCAAAGCAACTTGTAATCGACTATATTGAAGTTATTACCCTGATGTAAACTTTTGTCCAAGGGGTCACTCCCGGTGAAGGGATCTCAGCCCTTGCCTCGTCGAATGAGGTGCAGGATATTCTAACTGAATATCACTATGCAAAACAAAAGGAAACATCTTTGTAATAACACCTTTTAAAATTTGTTCCAACAACATCAAATATAGGTTTGTTTTATCTTGCATTGATAAGAATCAACGCAGTCCCATCATTCAATCACACTAGAAAAGAACGAAAATAAAATGTACGTATATGCCATCCGCATTCGTCACTTGGTCCCGTCATCACCCGTTAGGTTACTTAACTAACGACAGAGCGGGGACTGGACTAGCGCGGGTGTAAAACATATACAACATCTAATAGTATATAAACCAATATACAATAATTGCTTCCAGGCGTGATAATATGCAACATTACCGAAAAGTAATAAGCATCACAGAACAATACAGATAATCTGGGATCCCCGAGTTTCACAGAGCCGCTGCTGAAAACCCGACGTTCCCCTGGTCGTGTGGATAGCCTGTGCAATGAAACCTAGACCCCTACGGGTGCGGCAAGTTACCCCCAAAAACCTGAAGCGAGGTAGTCCCCACATTATAGTGAATGGAACACCCGGCACTTCACGGAATCTGGTAAATTGAGCACCCCTCCTTGGGTCAACCTGTACCCCCTACGAGTGCGGCGATTAGTCTGTCAATTCTAGAGTGAGGTCCCTCTGCCTCTCAAAGCCATGAGATACGGACCCGTTGCCCTCCAGAACCCGGCTATCCATGCACTCCTTCGTGGGATAAACCTAGTACAGAAATAAAAATATGTACAACGGGTACATCGACCTCGACCCGGTCGTGCCCCAAAAGAATATTATACAACAGGCAGTAACGACAGTCCACATGTTGGACGCTCGTCCCGCAATATCAAATGTACAAATAAATCCAAACAGCACTATCATTGCACCCTGCTATCCACCACGACATATCCGCAACAATACAGCACAACACAGAACATCAACGCGAATGTCACGTTCGCAAACCCGTCTAAAAGAACTATAGCAATCAGACGTGGTTTACCGATCAAATGACATTCCCGGTCGGAGATATAATGTAAATACTGTAAACTAACAAGTTTAAAATTTCGATCGACTAAATATCACGAAGTGGGCCCTACGTACATCTGGTGTATAGTAACAACATTTGGGCCAAAAAAAAACATATACCAAAAACCACATTTTCCCATGGTAAACTCACTGGAAAAATTTGGGGCACTGTTCCCATAAAAGCGCGGCGGAACAGTGGCCAAACCCTGGTTTGGGCCGCGGTTCCGCGGCCGTTCTGTGGGATCAAGTGACCAAATTTCACCAGTTTGCTTAGAAAACCTGCACAACTTTCTGTGATATGTAGAATTATTTTTAGAACCCTTTAAAAATCGACAGAAACTAGTGGCCTGAAAAATGTAGTTTTGCGAAATCCGTTCGATCGATATTTTAAACGCGTTAGCACAAGTTAGTATAGCTTAATGGTGAGGCTCTGATACCACTGTAAGTCCACGGTAGCGCCCCGGCAGTCTAACAGACGCCAAATGCGGAACAAAAACTTTTAACGAAACTGGCGCTATCGTGTACCGTAACCCGGATCGGCCATTAAAGCTAAACTAACAAATTGCAAAGGGGTAGAAACGTTATACCGAATGATCCGTGTCCTTCGGTCTTCAACCATCATCCCACGCTTGTTGTGGCTACTCCGATCTCCTGAATCTCCGTTCTTCTCGTCTGGGTGGCACCACGTCGACGGATCTTTAAACGGGCTCCCGCCTCTGAACCGAGGCAACTCGATCGTCAAGTTTGCTAAAAGAGACGACCAAGATGAAGTAGAGAATGAGTAGAACACTTTGTCTCGTTACGTCCAAGGCTATGGACGAACGGTTAATGAAGTTGCCTTTTGGAATCGGGTGAAATGAGAAATGAGGTTTATCTAATTTCCATGAGTCCAAAACAATACCAATCTTTTTCTAGCAACCATCATCTCTCATCAAGGGGTAGCCGGCCATTTAAGGAGAGGGGGAGGTGAGTGTAGGAGAGGGAGGGTGAGAATAAGCACTAATACAAATGAATGAGTCATAATACACCTAGTATGAACTCATTAAAAGAAACAATGATTCATAACCATAGTCATCAACTCAATTAATGCACCATTAATGAACAAAGCCACCTCACTATCCTAGTCACCATCCTAGTCACCTCTTCTAGAAGCTTCCACACAAATCCCAAGAAAAGATAAATCCGTATTTAACCAAATGTTAAATACGGCTGATAGAAAACTGGAAACTGGCAACTTCCAAAAGTGATCCTGAAACGAATTTCAGGATAACCCCGTATCAGTATAAACATACCCGTATTTGTATTACGACCGAATACAAATGCAACTGAGACAAAGATATTATATCTATACAGTATAATACTGGGTTCCGGCTTTAACCAAAGCCTACCAGTATTATCTGCCCGAAAAACGACACGTGCGAAAACGCACGTGCTTTTTCCGAACCTTGCCATATCACCATACGGCCTCTACAACGTTTCGCCCGAACTTGGGAAAGTGTCTGTGGGGACTCTAATGACTCATCAACACACTGGCACTGGGTATAACCACTAGCACGTCAGAGGTACAAGCTGCACGTAACGTTTTGCCTATGTATTGATTGGAAGGGAAGCTGATGAGCGAACTCATCTATAAACCCTACTGAGCCTGACAGTGACAATGTATATACAGTCCGGTCCATTCGTCTAAAGAGTATCGCATATCGAGTCTAGGGGGTGGATAAAGTCAGACCCCTAACAACGCGATAAATCGTGTCGGCATGAAGCCCATCACCACCTAAGAAACTACTGATCCAAATCAGTAATTCTCCACTACCTCGGCCGAGGGTTTCTAGTGATGGCCACCCGTGCACTGCGCGATATCAACCCCCAATACCGGGAGAGACGAATCCCCGAGATCCGCTCACTTACCTCCAATGTGGCTCGGGACTGTACCCAACTAAAACCTGTTTGCGCAACTCCTTTGAGCGTGGTAGGGTAGTAATCTAAGCACAGTGGGAACTCACATGAGACAAACGACGATCTCAGGTCGATGAACTAACCTGTACACATGTCACCAGGGCTGACGATATGTATAATACCAACTAGCAGGTTCCCGGCGAGTCCTGTCCGGTGTACTCATAACCTAATGAGCACCTGTATACATCTTAGGTGATCCAACTGACACCAGTGGCTTGTGAGATCGGCCACCGCCCCTCGTCGGGGTCTCGACTGTATATACTAGTCTACTCTGGAGTATCGATGCCCTGTCTCGAAACTCCCACGACTAGGGACTCTTTAAGGATGTGCTTATAGACCCCAGCTCCTATGTATATGATCACTATCATACTGCTGGCTGTCAAGCAGAATCCTATGGGCTCTATCAATCATGCAATAGCATGTATACGATGATAAAGACAAACCAGATAGCATACTATCATCTTGAGCAAGACTGTCATATCGGTATAGGTCCTGCCTCAATCATTGCAATCACGTACCTGCGATCCAATAATTGACTTTGAGGGCACTATCTCCAACAAAAGATTCTCAATGAAAGATCTAGGTGATGCCTCCTGCATATTGGGAATTATGATCTATAGAGATAGATCTAAAAGGATATTGGGATTGTCCCAAACCAGGTACATTGACACCATACTAAAGAGGTTTAGTATGGAAGAATCTAAGCGTGGGAACTTACCCACGATCTCTGGACTCACTCTCTCCAAAGAGATGTCTCCCAAGACTGATTTGGAGAGAGCTCGCATGCAAGGGATACCCTATGCTTCGGCTGTAGGCTCTATCATGTACTCGATGCTATGTACCAGACCCGATGTAGCACACTCACTAAGTGTAGTGAATAGGTATCAAGCTGATCCTGGAGCGAGTCACTGGACAGCTGTGAAGAGCATTCTCAAGTACTTACGAAGGACTAAAGAGATGCTCTTGGTGTATGGTAACGGAGAACTCCAAGTAGAGTCCTTTACCGATTCGAGCTTCCAGAGTGATAAGGACGACTCTAAGCCGCACTCAGGATTTGTCTTTACCCTTTACGGAGGGGCGGTTAGCTGGAAGAGTTCCAAGCAGGAAACCGTGGCAGACTCGACAATGGAGGCTGAATACATCGCTGCCAACGATGCTGCCAAAAAGGCTGTCTGGATCATGAAGTTCATTACTGAACTTGGAGTGGTTCCATCCATTGAGCATCCAATACCTTTGTATTGCGATAAAATGGAGCGGTGGCTTTAGCCAAGGAACCCAGGTCCTATCAGCGATCTGGGCATATTCTGATGCGGTATCACCTGATCCAGGAGATAGTTGATCGCCGGGAGATCGAGGTCAGGAGGGTTGACACGAAGAACAACACAGCGGATCCACTCACGATGGCCATTCCCCAGATACAGTTTGAGAGACTCTTCGGGATGCTTGGTATTCGATACTACAGCAGCTGGCCCTAGTGCAAGTGGGAGATTGTTAGTTGTATATATGCCCTAGAGGCCAGTATTGTACAGATGATGTATATTATATTGGATGCTTGGACATATATAGAGAGGACTTTCTTGCTCGATATGATAGTATGCTATCTGGTTGCTCTTTATCTTAACATGTATACTTGTCTCTTGATACTGTCTTATAGTTACATGTTGGTAAAGCCTTTAGGATGTGTACTTGACTACCTGGACTATGATGCAGATCATACTAGTGGGGACAGTGTAGTCCATAAGTACATCCTTTAAGGTTCCTAGTCGTAGGTGTATCGAGACAGGGCATCGATATACCAGTGTAGACTAGCGTATACGCTTCTCGACCCATGAGATGGGCGATGGATGATCCCATATCTATTGGTGTTTGACATCAGAGATGGTATACGGGTGCTCAGTGGAGACTGGGTACACTGGACGGACTCTCCGAGAACTCCCAGATGGTATTATACCTCACGTCAGATGGCAGTTCTCTAGTGACACTTGTGCAGGTTAGTCTGTAGACCCGAGATCGTCATAGAGTCTTGTGTGATTCCCACTGTGCTTTGATTTCCACCTTACCACGTCCAAGAGGGCATGCAAAATGGTAGTTTTTGGGTACAGTCCCGAGCACATGGAGATGATGAGCGATAGGAGGGGTTTCGTCTCTCCCGGTATTGGGGGTTGATATTGCGCTGTGCTCGATTGGCCATAACAGGGAAGTCCCTGGCCAAGGCTGATTTAGAGATTTACTGGTAAGTGTTACCAGTAGTTTCTTGACCCGTTATGAGCCTCACATCGGCACGACTTATCGGTTATTGGGGTCTGACGATTACCACCCCTAGACTTGATATGCGACATATCAGACGAGGAGACCGGACTGTACGGGAAGTGTTATCGTTTGGCTTTCACAGGAGTTGGAGCGGGCTTGCTTGCTGATCTTCTGATCGCTCAATACCCGGGTAGCCGTTACGTCCAGCTAGTACCGCTGACGGCTTGTGGGTGCTTGATGTGATCATCACCTACTGCCGGTGTATTGACGAGTCTTTAGAGTCCTACATAGAGGTTTTACTGGCTCAGGCAAAACGAAATAGGAGCGCATATGTGATATGTGCGGGACCGAGAATAATGCGTGTATATGATACCGTATTCTATTCTCGCGACTTTCTGTATCGGTTGGTTATATGTGATATAGCCGGGTTATCGAATCAAGTGTTGATTCGATAAGTCGATACATTGGATGTTAGTCGGTTATATGAGTTATGACCGGGTTATTAAGTCAAGTGTTGATTTAATAATTTATTGTATAATTGTATATTGGATATACTAATTTACATTAACTAACATTTGTTCACTTAAGGGTTTTTCTCACATGTGCACAACTTTAATGTATATATATATATATATTAAAATGTGTTTTTCTTTTTGTATCATGGTTGTTGATACATCATTCATGGGTGTATGAGACTTACACCATGCTATTTATTATGTTGGGTTTTAATATTTAAAGTAATTACAAAATTAGTGGAGGATTAGAAAAATGCATGAAGCTTGTGGAAGCTTGTGGATGCATTGACTAATTCCACTAAGTTTGTTTTTACTATGGATATTTGTTAACCCAACCATAAGGATTAGCCATGGTTATGTCTCTACATGAGTTAGTATATGATACTCACTCACCATGGTTAGCTTTCTCACTTGATCATTATCTTTCTCTCTTTATTTTCTTCATCTTCTTCCTTGAGCAAAAGAGCTCTCTAGGGTTTGATCCAAAGTGAGAAACATTGTGAGAAAATAAATTCTAAAGTGAACCCACTTCCTATTTCTCCATCCTCTACTAGACTAGCACTTTAGTTTAGGGTGTTTACTTCACTAATTCTCTAGTTAGTCAAGTAGAAGCTTGAGTTGGCATCCCCTCGACGTAGATCATCTTCGGCCTCGAAGACTTCAAGCAAGGACGCTCCTTTAGCCTCGTGAAGCCATACAAGAGTCCGGGAGAACCACGATCGCAGCGAAGGGACTTCAACAAGGAGCTAAAGAAGTGAAGGACCGATCTACAAAGGTTGTATTTCGTATTCACTTAGTTGTAGATGCTATTTACTTGCATGTGAAACCCTAATTTTCTAGCAAAGACCTTGTTTATGGTTGTTAGGCACGGCTAAAATTTTAATCGGGCATGATTGATGCTTTCTTAACCCTCGTTAGAGTGCCTAGTAACCCTACACGGCCGATATCTCATATCGCGAGAATAGAATACGGTATCTCATATCGTATTATTCTCGGTCCCGCACATATCACATATGTGTTCCTACTCCGTTTTGCCTGAGCCAGGAAACCTCTGTGTAGGACTCTAAAGAATCGTCAATACGCCGGCAGTAGGTGATGATCATATCAAACACCCACATGCTGCAAGCGGTCAGCTAAACGTAACAGCCACCCAGGTATTGAGCAATTAGAAGATCAACAAGCAAGCCTGTACATTCTCCTGTGAATCCAATCAGTAACACTCCCGTACAGTCCGGTCTCTTCGTCTGATATGTGGCATATCTAGTCTAGGGGTGGTATACGTCAGACCCCAGTAACCGATAAGTCGTGTCGATATAAGGCTCATAACGGGTCGAGAAACTACTGATAACTTTTACCAGCAGCACTCCATATCAGCCCTGGCCAGGGACTTCCAGTTATAGCCAATCGAACACAGCACAACATCAACTCCCAATACCGGGAGAGACGAAACCCCTCCTATCGCTCATTTCCTCCATGTCATTCGGGACTGTACCCAAAAGCCACCGTTTTGCACGCCCTCTTGGACGTGGTATGATGGAAATCAAAGTGGGAATGACACAAGACTCTATGACGATCTCGGGTCTACAGACTAACCTGTACTAGTGTCATCGGAGAACTGCTATCTGACGATAGGTATAATACCATCAAGAAGTTATCGGCGAGTCCGTTCAGTGTACCCAGTCTCCACTGAGCACCCGTACACTATCTTTGATGTCAAACACCAATGGATATGAGATCATCCATCGCCCATCATATGGGTCAAGATGCATATACGCTAGTCTATTCTGGAGTATCGATGCCCTGTCTCGATACTCCCTCGACTAGGAACAATTATAGGATGTACTCTTTGACTACCATGTCCCCACTAGTGTGATCTCATCATAGTCCCAGTAGTCGAGTACATATCCTAAGGGCTTTATCAGCATGTGAGAGAAAGGCAGTAAACTAATACAAGTCAATATGTTAAGACAAAGTGAAACCAAATAGCATACTATCATGTCGAGCAAGAAAGTCCTCTCTATATATATCCAAGCATCCACTATAATATACATCATTTGTACAACAATGGCCTCTAGGGCATATATATAACTAACAATTTCCCACTTGCACTAAGGCCAGGTGTTGTAGTATCTCATACCCAACATCCCGAAGAGTCTCTTAAATTTTATCGAGGGTATGGCCTTCGTGAGTGGATCCGCAGTGTTGTCCTTTGTGTCAACTCTCCTGACCTCGATCTAGCGGCGATCAACTATCTCCCGGATCAGGTGATACCGCCTCAGAATATGTCTGGATTTCTGATGTGACCTGGGTTCTTTGGCCAAAGCCACAGCTCCATTGTTATCACAATACAAAGGTATTGGATACTCAATGGAAGGAACCACACCAAGTTCAGTGATGAACTTCTTCATCCAGACAGCATCGTTGGCAACGATGTATTCAGCCTCCATCGTCGAGTCTGCCACGGTTTCTTACTTGGAACTCTTCCAACAAACCGCCCCTCCATTTAGGGTAAAGACAAATCCCGATTGCGACTTAGAGTCGTCCTTATCACTTTGGAAGCTTGAATCGGTAAAGGACTCCACCTGGAGTTCTCCGTTACTATATACCAAGAACATCTCTTTAGTTCTTCTCAAGTACTTAAGAATGTTCTTCACAGCTGTCCAGTGATTCTCTCCTGGATCTGCTTGATACCTACTCACTACACTTAGTGAGTATGCCACAACGGGTCTGGTACATAGCATCGCGTACATGATAGAGCCTACTGCCGAAGCATAGGGTATCCCTTGCATGCGAGCTCTCTCCAAATCAGTCATAGGAGACATCTCTTTGGAGAGAGTTAGTCCAGAGATCGTGGGTTGGTTCCCATGCTTGGATTCTTCCATACTAAACCTCTTTAGTATGGTGTAAATGTACCTGGATTGGGACAATCCCAGTATCCTCTTGGATCTATCTCTATATATCCTAATCCCCAAAATGTAGGAGGCATCACCTAGATCTTTCATTGAGAATCTATGTGATAAGAAGAGCATGACCGAGTGCAGCATAGGAACATCATTTCCTATCAAGAGTATGTCATCGACGTACAATACGTGGAAGACAACCTTACTCTCTGCAACCTTCTTGTAAATGCAAGGTTCATCTATGTTCTTGATGAAGTCAAACTCTTTGACTACCACATCAAAACAGATGTTCCAACTCCGCGATGCCTGCTTTAACCCATAGATGGATTTAAGCAGCTTGCACACATTTCCGCTGCTCCCACTATCTACGAAGCCCTCTGGCTGATTCATGTACACACACTCCTCTAAATCACTATTTATAAAGGCGGTCTTAACATCCATTTGCCAGATTTCGTAGTCATGGTATGCAGCAATGGCAAGTAAGATCCGGATGGACTTAAGCATAGTCACTGGAGAAAAGGTTTCGTCATAATCCACACCTGGTCGTTAACGAAAACCCTTTGCAACAAGTCTAGCTTTGAAAGTCTCCACTTTTCTATCTACACCAAGTTTCTTCTTAAAGATCCACTTGCTCCCAATAGGTTTTACCCCTTCAGGAGCAACTTCCAAAGTCCATACTTTGTTGGTGTACATGGATTCCATCTCAGATCGCATTGCATCCAGCCATTTCACAGAGTCCCCACTCATGATGGCCTGTTCGAAACTAGTTGGGTCATCATCTTCCATGATGCAATCCTCGCTCCCACCATCAATGAGAAAACTGTAGTATCTCTCAGGTGGATGAGAAACCCTGCTAGATCGGCGGAGAGGCTAGGGTTCGTCGGGTACTACTGAATCCTCTGCCTCCAATAAATTATCAGTTGTAGTTTGTGGTGCTGGAACCTCTTCCAGCTCTACCTCATTGCTACTAATTTCTTTTGCAAGAAATTCCTTTTCTAAAAAGGTGGCATGTTGAGCAACAAACACCTTTTGTTCCTCAGCGTGGTAGAAAAAATATCCTTAAGAAATCTTTGGATATCCCACAAACTTGCAAAAAACTGATCGTGCCTCGAGTTTGTCCGGATTTTTCCTTTTGACATATGCCGGACAACCCCATATCTTAACTCGTTTAAAATATGGTCTCTTCCCACTCCATATCTCATATGGTGTGGTAGGTACAGATTTAGATGGAACTAGATTCAATAGGTATATGGTTGTCTCAAGCGCATACCCCCAGAAGGAAATAGGCAACACGGCATCATTCATCATAGAGCGCACCATATCTAATAGGGTGCGATTCCTCCACTCCGATACACCGTTGTGCTGTGGTGTATAAGGAGGAGTAAGTTTAGAGAGAATCACATTCTCTTTTAGATAATCTAGGAATTCATTGCTTAAGTATTCACTTCCTCGATCAGATCGAAGAATCTTAATACTTTTGCCCGTTTGGTTCTCTACTTCGTGCTTATATTCTCTGAATTTCTCAAAAGCTTCAGACTTGTGTTTCATCAGGAACACATGTCCGTATCTAGAGAGATCGTCAGTGAATGTTATAAAGTAGGAAGAACCATTCCTGGCGTGTGTAGACATGGGACCGCATACATCACTATGTACCAGTCCTAAGAGTTCCGTAACTCTTTCTCCGTGTCCACGAAACGGTGTTTTGGTCATTTTTCCTTTGAGACATGAATGGAAAGTATCATAAGATGATAATTCTAACGAATTCAAATATCCATCCTTATGTAACTTAGCTAGCCGTGTCGCATTGATATGACCAAGTCTACAATGCCACAAGAAGGATTCGTTCATTTCTGAACTCTTCATCTTGTGTGTGTTTTGTACATTAAGGACTGTAGTTTGATTGAGAACGTATATGCCATTAAATAACGAACCTGATCCAATCAACTTTTGATTCAGGAATATGTTCATAACATTATCCTGTACTATAAAATTATATCGTTCTTTGCTCAATAAAGAAACTGATATAAGATTGCATATCAGGGTCAAAATGTAATAGCATTCGTTCAGAACCAATGTATTACCATTTGGTAACACAAGGTGATATTCGCCAACTGCTTTGGCTGCAACATTTGCACCATTCCCTACTCTTACGGAATGATCACCCTCTCCCAGTTCCCTACCTTTACGTAACCCATGTAACATATTACATATATGGGATCCCGATCCGGTATCTAATACCGAGGACGTAGAGTGAACTGAGAAACAGTTCTCGATAACTAACACACCTGAAGAAGATGCATCAACATGCTAATTCTTCGTTTGGGCGGCGTGAGAATCCAGATGTTCTCATGTTTCCTACTCAGTCTTATAACACTTATAAGATAGAATGGGTCCAACGTTCCCCTGCTCAGTATAATAAGCGGGTTCAGTCAATACATCCATATTATTATCTTGATTATGGCCTGACATGGTCGCTACCTGGAGAGAGAGAGAAGAAAACACTTTAGCGTATGCTCTTGCAAGATTAGATTGGTTATTATCTTATCTAATCAGGATGTCTCCCACTGTTTTTATCAAATCGTCCTTCAAACCCTAAAAGGTAAGATTAGCCGGGATTAATTACACCCTACAATTTCGTCAATCTTTCAGCCAGATTAGTGTCGGTACTTGAGGGAGGTTCCCCGTGCTTTCGCACGGACCTAATTAAAATAAACCTCATTTTCCCTGAGGCATAACCCCGTTAGCACCTTTTTAGGCACCTATTTAATCGTCTAATTGTCCTGTGTAAAATTCTCCCAGAAGTAACTCTTACTCGCAGTGGTTATCGGGATTCAACTATCTCATAGGAGGTATGCAATCTCATTGCAAATTTCAACACATGAAATTCCCGACAATGCTTTTTCCTCTAGCAATCTATGACCTTGACTAAGTCAACAAACCATAAATCGCAAGTCAAGTTCAACCCGTACATTTCCCGATTGAATTAAACCCACCCGTATGTAGGATTGCTAGGCACGCGCACAAGGGTCTACGAGGCATCAACCATGCCCGATTAAAAATTTAGCCGTGCCGAACAACCCGAATACGGAACTTTAAACTAGAGATTAGGCGAAAACTATCATGCTAAACATTTTAACACTAAGTGAGAGGGATTACAACCTTTGTAGATCCGGTCCTTCACTTCATATGCTCCGTGTTGTGGTCCCTTCACTGCGATCATCGGGATCCGGACTTTCGAGAGGTTCCACGAAGAGAAAGACGCAACCTTTGCTTCCGATCTTCGATACTAAGATGATCTACCTCGAAGTTTCTTTAACACAAGCTAACACTCATGAACTGATGTGAACACCCTCATCTAAATGGCAAGGGAAGATGAGGATGATGAAGTAGGATTTTTGCTCTCTTTATTTATATTTTTCTCACAATTAATCATCACCTTTGAAAAAACAAGCAAGGTTTTTCATGGAAGAATGAAGGAGAAAGAAGATGAATAATGTTTATGATGAATAATAAAAAGGTTATCATAATTATTTATGCAACCATGGTTCACTTAACCATTGTAGAGAGTTTACTAGGGTTAGGGTTTGGGTTGGGTTAAGTGTGAGTCATGGATAAAGATCAACACAAATATCTTTATCATGACAAAGTAAAGCTTCTAGAATCAACTAGAAGGTTTAACCCTAATCCAAATCCTAATCATGTTTAAACTCCTCTAATCATGTTGCATTAATAATTATAATATGTTACAATATTATATATCACATATACAATATTTATTGTAACAAAATAAAATAATACATTTAACATATATCGCATATATATCAATGTATTACCCGAGTGAGAAAAAGAATCTTTTAGTGAGCTAATATTAGTTAATGTCATTTAATATATCATATATATTATTATACATTAAATTATCGAATCAACACTTGATACGAGAATCCGGCTATATCGCATATAACCGACTAATATATTTATCCGTACCGATTCATCGAATCAACACTTGATCCGATGACCCGGCTGATATCAAATATCGCGAGAATATAATACGGTATCTCATATAGCATTATCCTCGGTCCCGCACATATCACATATGTGCTCCTACTCCGTTTTGCCTGAGTCAAAAAACCTCTATGTAGGACTCTAAAGAATCGTCAATACGCCGGCAGTAGGTGATGATCATATCAAACACCCACAAGCTGCAAGCGGTCAGCTAAACGTAACAGCTACCCAGGTATTGAGCGCTCAGAAGATCAACAAGCAAGCCTGTAACTTCTCCTGTGAATCCAAACAGTAACACTCCCGTACAGTCCGGTCTCGTCGTCTGATATGTCGCATATCTCGCCTAGGGGTGGTAAACGTCAGACCCCAGTAGCTCGATAAGTCGTGTCGATATGAGGTCTATAACAGTTCGAGAAACTACTGATAACACTTACCAGTAAATCTCAGCAACCCTGTCCAGGGATTTCCGGTTATAGCCAATCGAACACAGCACGACATCAACTCCCTATACCGGGAGAGACGAATCCCCTCCTATCGCTCATTGCCTCCATGTGATTCGGGACTGTACCCAAAAGCCACCTTTTTGCACGCCCTCTTGGACGTGGTATGATGGAAATCAAAGCACAGTGGGAACCACACAAGACTCTATGACAATCTCGGGTCAACAGACTACTCTATACCAGTGTCACCGGAGAACTGCCATCTGACGTATGGTATAATACCATCTGGGAGTTCTCGGCGAGTCCGTCCAGTGTACCCAGTCTCCACTGAGCACCCGTACACCATCCTTGATGTCAAACACCGATGGATATGGGATCATCCATCGCCCATCATATGGGTCAAGATGCGTATACGCTAGTCTACTCTGGTGCATCGATGCCCTGTCTCGATACACCCTCGACTAGGAACAGTTATAGGATGTACTCGTCGACTACCGTGGCCCCACTAGTATGATCTCATCATAGTCCCAGTAGTCGAGTACATATCCTAAGGACTTTACCAACATGTAATATAGAGACAATCAGAGTACATGTTAAGATAAAGTACAACCAGATAGCATACTATCATGTCGACCAAGAAAGTCCTCCCTATATATGTCCTAGCATCCACTACAATATACATCGTATGTACAGTAATGGCCTCTAGGGCATACATATAACTAACAATCTCCCACTTGCACTAGGGCCATCTGTTATGGTATCGCATACCCAACAATTAGCTGCGGTTGAAGCATCTCATACTCAACCATCCCATAAAAGTCTCTACTGGGAAAAAGGCCTTTGTGGGTGGATCCGCGCTGTTGTCCTCTGTGTCTACTCTCCTAACCTCGATCTCCCTGGAAATCAACAATCTCCATGATGAGGTGATACTGCCTAAGAATTATGTCTGGATTTCTGATGGGACGGTAGTTCCTTGGCTAAAGCCACAACTCCATTGTCACACAATGGTAGGAACGAAGTTCATCTCATGAACTTATAAATATCCAGACTGCCTCTTTGGTAGTATCCTTGGTAACGATGTATCTTGCCTTTAATCGTCTAGTATGTCACGGTATCTAGCTTGGTACTCTTCCAACATACCGTCCCTCCACTGAAGGTGTAAACAATGCCTGCGACTGACATTCAGTCGTCCTTATCACCCTAGAACCTTTCCAGTGATTCTCCTCAGGATCTGTTGATACCATCTCACTACAACTAGTGAGAATCCTAACATCCAATTAGATATATCTCATAGATCCAAAACCCAGGATTTAGGAGGTATCACTTTGATCCTATATGGAGAATCCTTGTGATAAGCGGAGATTGACCGAGCGTAGCATAGGAAACTCCTTCCCTATCAAGAGTATGTTATCCACGTACTCTACGAGGATCACCACCATACTCTCTACTACCTTTTTGTATATACAAGGTTCATCTACCATTTTGATGAAGTCAAACTCTTTGACTACCACATCAAAACAGATGTTCCAACTCCGCGATGCCTGCTTTATCCTATAAAACATCTTGCACACGTTTCCGCTGCTCCCACTGTCTACGAAGCTCTCTGGTTGTGTACTTATAGACGTTCTCTTCTAAAACATCACTTAGAAAAGCAGTCATGACACCCAACCACCAGATATCGTAGTCATGGTATGTAGCCGTGGCAAGTAGGATCTGGATGGACTTAAGCATAGATCCTTAGAAAAGGTTTCAACATAATCCATACCTGGTCTATGATGCAAACCTTTAACAAGTCTAGCTTTGAAAGTCTCAACTTTTCCATGTACACCAAGTAATCTTCTCAAGATATACCTGCTCCTGATGGGGATTTAACCCTTCAGATAAAGCAACCAAAGTCCATACTTTGTTGGTGTATAAGGATTCCATCTCAGATCGATAAGCATCCAGCCATTCTTACAGAGTCATACTCCTGATGGCCAGCTCGAAACTAGTTGGGTCATCATCTCATGATGCAATCCTCTCTCCCACTGTCATAGAGAAACTAAAGTATCTCTCAGGTGGGTGAGGAACCCTACTAGATCGGCGGAGAGGCTGAGGTTCGTTGGAAACTATTGAATCCTTTGGTTCTACCAAATCATCAGCTGCATTTTGTATAGCTGGAACATTTCCAGTTCTACATAACAGACCTTGCCTCGAGCTTGTCCGGATTTTGCTTTAAGACATAGGCCGGACAACCCCAAATCTTAACAAGCTTAAGATATGGGCTCTTCCCTTTCCATATCACATATGAAGTGGTAGGTAACTGATTTGATTTGAACCCTATTCAATAGGTATGCAGCTTCTCAAGTGCATAACTCCCAAAAGGAAATAGGAAGCTCAGTAGTACTCATCATAGAGCACACCATATCACATAGGGTGTTATTGCTCCGCCCCGATACACCGACGTGCTGTGGTGTATACGGAGGAGTAATGCTGAGAGAGAATCTCATTCTCCTTTAGAATAGTCCAGGATTTCCGTGCTCAAGTATTCTCCTCCTTGATCTCATCAAAGGACATAATACTTTTACCCGTATTTTGGTTCTCTACTTCTAACTTATATTCTGTGAATATCTCAAAAGCTTCGGACTTGTGTTTCAGCAGGAACATATGTCTGAATCTTGAGAGATTATCAGAGAATGTAATGAAGTACAAAGAACCGATCTTGGCATATGTAGACAGGGGACTTTCATACATCAGCATGTATCAATCCCAAAAGTTCACTAAATCTTTCTCTGTTTCTAATAAACAGAGCTGTGGTCATCTTATCTTTGTGACATGACCGGCAAGTTTCACAAGATGTAAATTCAAACTAATTTAAATATGCATCTATATGTAACTTCAGCCAGTCGGGTCGCATTGATATGACCTAGTCTACAATGCCTCAAGAAGGATTCGTTCATTTCAGAACTCTTCCTCTTGTATGTGTTCGTTATACTAAGAACTGTAGTTTGATTTAGAACGTCAATGCTTTTAGATAACGTGCCTGAACCGATCAACTCTTGATATAGAAAATGTTCAAAACATTATCCAACAATACAAAATTATATCCTTTCTTTACTAATAAAGAGACTGATATGATGTTGTACATCAGGTTCGGTATCTAATAACATTTGTTCAGAATCAATGTATTCAAGTAATACAGGGTGATAGTGACCAACAGACTTGGCTGCAACACTTGCACCTTTTTCTGTCTCATGAAACTTATCACCCGTTCTCAGTTCTCTACCTTTCTGTAGCCCATGTAACAGATTACATATAGGGGATCCTGATCCGGTATCACATACCCAGGACGTAAAGGATACTGAGAAACAGTTCTGTGTAATGAACACACCCGAAGATGATGCATCAACATGCACTTTCTTCGTTTGGGCGGCACGGGAAATCCGGTATTCCCCAATTTCCTGCTCTGTCTTATAACAATTATAAGTTGGAGCGGGACCAACGTTCCCCAGCTCAGTATAACAAGCGGGTTCGGTCAATATATCTGTTTTATTATCTTGATTAAGGCGTGATATGGTCGCTACCTAGAGGGAGAGAGAAGAAAACACCCAGCGTATGCTCTTACAAGATTAGATTGGTTATCTAATATATCTAATCAGGATGTCTCCCACTGTTTTAATCAAATCTTCCTTCAAACCCTAAAAGGAAAGACTAGCCGGGATTAATTACACGCTACAAGTTCGCCAATCTTTCAGCCAGGCCAGTGTCGGTACTTTTAGGGAGGTCCCCCGTGCTTTCGCACGAACCTAATTAAAGTAAACCTCATTTTCCCAGAGGCGTAACCCCGTTAACACCTTTCTAGACACCTACTTGATTAGCTAATTGTAATGTGCAAAACTCTCCCAGGAGTAACTCTTACTCGCAGCGGGTATCGGGATCCAACTATCTCATAGAAGGTATGCAATCTCATTGCAAATTTCAACACTTGAAATTCCCAATAATATTTTAACCCTAGCGTCCTATGACCTTGACGGAGGTCAACAAACCATAGGCTACTAGTCTAGTTCAACCCGTCATTTCCTGATTGAATTAAACCCACCCGCACGACCCTTGACGGAGGTCAACAATGCCGCACGACTACCCTAATCCAATCTGCATCATATGCATAAGCAGATAAATACTAGTCAGCTACCGCACACTACGCCTTGACGGAGGCCAACAAACGTAGCACGAATACTAAGTAGGACTTATCTGAAATGACGGAGGGCTACGACAGGTTTTTCAGAAAACCTATTGCGTAATGAACTTGATATCGTTGTAGAATCGAGTGATTTTAAATGGAATGCTTTTGAGGCTTTTCTAGTTTTGCTAAAGGGGTCACTCCCGGTGAAGGGATCGTCGGCCCTTTCCTCATCGAATAAGGTGCATGATATATCATATATACCGCTGTGCAAAGCAGAAACTATAGAAGCAATCAAAAGACAAACCGAGGGTTGTAGCATCTGCCAGTTATTGCTAAAGGAGTCACTCCCGGTGAAGGGATCTCGGTCCTTTCCTTATCGAATAAGGTGCTGGATGTTCTACAAGGAACACCGCTATGCAAAGCAAGAACTGTAGCTACCAGTTTTTATAAACAAGTTTCTACAACATCTTAGGTTTCTTTTATTTCATTAATCTCATTAATGAAGTCTCATTTTATTATGCTTCATAAGCATCTCTTTGGAAACGAAATCTGCAATATAACATATATCTCATATATATATAATATAAACATTCGTCTCAGGCAGTAATATGATCTCATCACAGAACATTGCAGCAGAAGAACATATATGAAATATTGGATATACTAGGACGTCCGTGTTTTCAATACGAGCCTGTATAAAACACGGATTCCACGGTCGCGATGAATAGCCAAACCCACATCCCTAGACCCCTACGAGAGCGGCAAGTAACACTGCCAATTCTAGGGTTAGGAGACCCGGTCTCGACTCCTCGAGATGGTCTCCCACTGGACCCTAGAACCCGGTTACTTGTGCTCCCCGCCTTGGGTCTACCTAATGCGGAAAAGTAAACAATATACAACGGTGACATCTTCCGCTACCTGGAAGTGCCCCAATAAAAGAATATTACATACAAATGAATTTTACATGAATGAAAAAGAAAAAACTCTCATCTCACATAAAACCCCCGGCTATTCAAACGCGACGATCCAATAGAACATATCACAGCAACACATAATATCTCATATCATCAACGTAAGCAAGTATGCGTATCCCGATTGTCGTTGATGTATAGCAACGAAGCCGGCGATATACCACATACTACGCTTACGGTCACAGAAAAGAAAGTGTAAAACTACAACAGTTGGAATCCGCAACCTCTTTAGACATCGCATGCCTAACCAAATGAATTCCTTAGACATCGCATGCCTAACAATTATAAACCCCGCATTTTAGTCTCATTTATCGAAAACTCTTTTCAATACCAAGTCGGCCAATTCAACAAGATTCCCGACGTCCTGATCGAATGCTCGTCGCAAACTTTAGTAGACGGCCGCACCCCCGATACCGTCGACGAAGTGCACCAAGGCGGAACACCGCTACCGGGAGCACCCGAACGGATGCTTTCGGCGACGGGGTTCTCCTACAGTCACTTGGTCGGGGCTACGGAGTGAGGCTGTCTATTAAGTTTACCCGGCTAGTATCCGCGTACACTACGTGATTACGACGGACTTTTGATCGCATCAAAATTCCGTGGCAACCGATCATCTGAGACTAAACTGCTATGTTTATAATATTCAACTTAGTTATCTCATAACTACCTATGGATTCCAATTATTGTATCACATTCCAGATAAATAGACAAAGTTAAACTTTCCGATCGAATCATCAAACACCCAAGATTTCCCCAATATATCTCAACACTTGAAATTAGTTTAAAAACATCCATTACATGCCACAGTACCAATGGTCCAGCCGTAGAAGGGTCAAGCCAACGCCTCACATGTGGCACGCCGTACTGCCCCAAACCCTAAGGTTCAAAGGGCAGTTCAAGACGGTCACATAATCTAGTTAAGGTTTGTTGTCTTCTAGAGGGTCCATCGAGTTACTTGCACGACTTAGAACATTCTTAAACACGAGGAAAAATCCAACTTTTGAAAAATTTTCCGACAGGGGAAAAAGTGAGTTATTGATATCCGTTCGAACTTTTTAACAGTTTCTAAAAGTTATCCGGAAAAACTAAACAAAGTTATAAAAACCGATTGAATCTTTAAGTCCCCAATACAACCCAGAATACTCAACTGTAAAGTCAGAATAAAAAATTCCCAGAAAATATAGCATTCAATCATATGAATTACTGTGCAGAAAACATTGGACAACGAGATAGTACGGCCGCGGAACTGCCGCATGTGCAGGCTTATGCCGCGGTTCCGCGGTGGAAAATTCGAATTAGGCCCCCGTATTTCACAGTAATTCACATTAAACCCTGATTAATTTTCTGCATATTTTTAATTGACAAAAATCCAAATTTTCAGAAAATTTCCAGAGAGCATTTTGGATTTTGGGGTTTTGGTTCGATCGGGTTTCAAACGTCGTCTAGACTTCGCCTAAGGTTCTAGCTTGGCTCTGATACCACTGTAGGGTTGCTAGGCACGCGCACAAGGGTCTACGAGGCATCAACCATGCCCGATTAAAAATTTAACCGTGCCGAACAACCCGAATACGGAACTTTAAACTAGAGATTAGGCGAAAACTATCATGCTAAACATTTTAACATTAAGTGAGAGGGATTACAACCTTTGTAGATCCGGTCCTTCACTTCATATGCTCCGTGTTGTGGTCCCTTCGCTGCGATCATCGGGATCCGGACTCTCGAGAGGTTCCACGAAGAGAAAGACGCAACCTTTGCTTCCGATCTTCGATACTAAGATGATCTACCTCGAAGTTTCTTTAACACAAGCTAACACTCATGAAATGATGTGAACACCCTCATCTAAATGGCAAGGGAAGATGAGGATGATGAAGTAGGATTTTTGCTCTCTTTATTTATATTTTTCTCACAATTAATCATCACCTTTGAAAAAACAAGCAAGGTTTTTCATGGAAGAATGAAGGAGAAAGAAGATGAATAATGTTTGTGATGAATAATAAAAAGGTTATCATAATTATTTATGTAACCATGGTTCACTAGGGTTAGGGTTTGGGTTGGGTTAAGTGTGAGTCATGGATAAAGATCAACACAAATATCTTTATCATGACAAAGTAAAGCTTCTAGAATCAACTAGAAGGTTTAACCCTAATCCAAATCCTAATCTTGTTTAAACTCCTCTAATCATGTTGCAATAATAATTATAATATGTTACAATATTATATATCACATATACAATATTTATTGTAACAAAATAAAATAATACATTTAACATATATCGCATATATATCAATGTATTACCCGAGTGAGAAAAAGAATCTTTTAGTGAGCTAATATTAGTTAATGTCATTTAATATATCATATATATTATTATACATTAAATTATCGAATCAACACTTGATACGACAATCCGGCTATATCGCATATAACCGACTAATATATTTATCCGTACCGATTCATCGAATCAACACTTGATCCGATGACCCGGCTGATATCAAATATCACGAGAATATAATACGGTATCTCATATCGCATTATCCTCGGTCCCGCACATATCACATATGTGCTCCTACTCCGTTTTGCCTGAGTCAAGAAACCTCTGTGTAGGACTCTAAAGAATCGTCAATACGCCGGCAGTAGGTGATGATCATATCAAACACCCACAAGCTGCAAGCGGTCAGCTAAACGTAACAGCTACCCAGGTATTGAGCGCTCAGAAGATCAACAAGCAAGCCTGTAACTTCTCCTGTGAATCCAAACAGTAACACTCCCGTACAGTCCGGTCTCGTCGTCTGATATGTCGCATATCTCGCCTAGGGGTGGTAAACGTCAGACCCCAGTAGCTCGATAAGTCGTGTCGATATGAGGTCTATAACAGTTCGAGAAACTACTGATAACACTTACCAGTAAATCTCAGCAACCCTGGCCAGGGATTTCCGGTTATAGCCAATCGAACACAGCACAACATCAACTCCCTATACCGGGAGAGACGAATCCCCTCCTATCGCTCATTGCCTCCATGTGATTCGGGACTGTACCCAAAAGCCACCTTTTTGCACGCCATCTTGGACGTGGTATGATGGAAATCAAAGGACAGTGGGAACCACACAAGACTCTATGACGATCTCGGGTCAACAGACTACTATGTACCAGTGTCACCGGAGAACTGCCATCTGACGTATGGTATAATACCATCTGGGAGTTCTCGGCGAGTCCGTCCAGTGTACCCAGTCTCCACTGAGCACCCGTACACCATCCTTGATGTCAAATACCGATGGATATGGGATCATCCATCGCCCATCATATGGGTCAAGATGCGTATACGCTAGTCTACTCTGGTGCATCGATGCCCTGTCTCGATACACCCTCGACTAGGAACAGTTATATGATGTACTCGTCGACTACCGTGGCCCCACTAGTATGATCTCATCATAGTCCCAGTAGTCGAGTACATATCCTAAGGGCTTTATCAACATGTAATATAGAGACAATCAGAGTACATGTTAAGATAAAGTACAACCAGATAGCATACTATCATGTCGAGTAAGAAAGTCCTCCCTATATATGTCCTAGCATCCACTACAATATACATCGTATGTACAGTAATGGCCTCTAGGGCATACATATAACTGACACCGTATAACCCTTGACTAAGTCAACAAGGCCGTATGACTACCCTAATCCAATCGCATCTCATGCTTTAGCAGATAAACACTATTTAGCTACCGTACACTACGCCTTGACTAAGTCAACAAACATAGCACGAATACTAACTAGTCTCTATCTGAAATGACGGAGGGCTACGCAGGTTTTTCAGAAAACCATGAGTGTAAAGAACTTGATATCGTTGTAGAAACAAGTGATTTTGAAAAGGAGTGTTTTTTAGGCTTTTCTAGTTTCGCTAAAGAAGAAACTCCCGGTGAAGGGATCTCGGCTCTTTCCCCATCGAATAAGGTGCAGGGTATATCATATATACCGCTGTGCAAAGCAAGAACTATATAAGCTGTCAAAAACTAAACCGTGAGTTTGTAGCATCTGCCAATTTCACTAAAGAGGTCACTCCCGGTGAAGGGATCTCGGCTCTTTCCTCATCGAATAAGGTGCAGGGTATATCATATATACCACTATGCAAAACAAAACTGTAGCTATCCTTTTTATAAAGTTTTGATTCTACAACATCTTTTAGGTTTCTTTTCTTTTCATTAATCTCATTAATATATCCCATCAGCTTATGCTTCCTAAGCATCACAGAAGAAACGAAAGCAGTAATATTTATATATCAGCATATATATATAATATAAGCATTCGTCTCAGGCAGTAATATGATCTCATCACAGAACATTGCAGCAGAAGAACATATATGAAATATTGGATATACTAGGATGTCCGTGTTTTTTTAATACGAACCTGTATAAAACACGGATTCCACGGTTGCGATGAATAGCCAAACCCACATCCTTAGACCCCTACGAGAGCGGCAAGCAACACTGCCAATTCTAGGGTTAGGCGACCCGGTCTCGACTCCTCGAGATGGCCTCCCACTGGACCCTAGAACCCGGTTACTTATGCTCCCCTCCTTGGGTCTACCTAATGCGGAAAAGTAAATAATATACAATGGTGACATCATCCTCATCCCGGAAGTGCCCCAATAAAAGAATATTACATACAAATGAATTTTACATGAATGAAAATAAAAATCCTCATCACACATAAAACCCCCGGCTATTCAGAACACGACGATCCAATACAACATATCACAGCAACACATAATATCTCAAATCATCAACGTAAGCAAGTATGCGTATCCCGATTGTCGTTGATGTATAGCAACGAAGCCGGCGATACCCCACATACTACGCTTACGGTCACAGAAAAGAAAGTGTAAAACTACAACATTTGGAATCCACAATTACCTTAGACATCGTAAATCCGAAATATCACATACTTCGCATTTCATGCCTAACTATATGAATTCCACATATTGTATCACATTCCAGATAAATAGACAATATTAAACTTTCCGATCGAATAATCTAATACCCAAGATTTCCTAAATAGCTCAACACTTGAGCGGAGTTCAAAAAGTCCCAGAATATGTCACAGTACCAATGGTCCAGACGTAGAAGGATCAAGCCAACGCCTCACATGTGGCACGCCGTACTACCCCAAACCCTAAGGTTTAGAGGAGGTTCAGACAGTCACATAATCGAGTTAAGGTTTGTGTTCTTCTAAAGGGTCCACCGCGTTACTAGCACATTTTTCCGAAAGATTTAAACTCAAGAAAAATTCAACACTCGAAAGTTTTTCGTGTCGGGAAAAAGTGAGTTAATGATATCCGTTCGAACATTTTAATAGTTTCTAAATTATCCGGAAAACAAAACGAAATTAAACTATCCGATCGAATCAACGAATTCAAAATAATCCCTAGAACACTCAACACTTAAGTCAGATTAAAAATCCCAGAAATATGTAGGAACAGCTATGGATATTATTGTACCAACACGTGTCCCCAATTCACTCTATTAGTCGCGGAACCGCCGCGGAAAGCCTGTTCTTGCCGCGGTTCCGTGGCTCTTTGAGAGCCTTGGGGGTCGTGTTTTAGGGTTATCCTTAGAATTCCCTGCTGATTTTTTAAAGTATTTTTAATGCAGAAAAAATCATATTTTTACAAAATTTCCAGAGAGGGGGTCTAGTTTGATGTATCGGGGTTCGATCAGTGTTTTAACTTCGTAAACACGTCGCCTAATGCTCTAGCTAGGCTCTGATGCCACTATGGGGTTACTAGGCACTCTCAGAAGGGTCTATAAGGCATCAATCATGCCCGATTTAAAATTTAGATGTGCCAAACAACCCAAAGCTGGGATCTTTGCTAGATTATTAAGGTTAAACATGCAAGTAAACATCTTTACAACTAAGAGAGAGTGATTACAACCTTTGTAGTCTGCTCCTTCGCTTCATAAGCTCCGAGTAGAAGTCCCTTCGCCGCGATCCACGATCTCCCGGACTCAAGAGAAGCTTCACAACCCGAATGATCCATGCTATCTTGTAGTCTTCCTTTTCTCCGATGATCTACCTTGAAGTTTCTATAACTCAACCTCTCTCTCTCTCTAATGAGGTGAACACCCAAATCTAATTGTCTAGATTAGATGAGGATGATGAAGTAGGATTTATGCTCTCTTTTATTATCAAATTATCACTTTAATTCATCACCTAGAGAAAAGCTAGAAAGCTTTCTCAAAGATCAAAGGAAGAAGAAGAAGAAAGTGAATAGATAATTCCTTTTGTGATGAATAATGAAAAGTTGTAGTGGTTACAAATCTAACCAAGGGTTAAGCATGAAGGAGTTAACCCTTGTAGAGAATAAACTAGAGTTAATGGTTTGGATTGGGTTAACATAATATCTTCACAAATTATAAAGCCAAAGACAAAGTCAAAGCTTTATGAAGCTTCATGGAAGCTTCATGCAAAAGCTAACCCTAATCCAAATCCTAACCAAGTTTAAACCCTAAACCTTTGTTAAATTTGTAACCCTAACATGTTACAATATTATATGTCACATATACAATATATTTTGTAACAAAAGAAAATAATACAATTAACATATATCGTATATATATCAATGTATTACCCCGTGAGAAAATGAATCAATAAAGCGAGCTTATATTAGTTAATGTAACGTAATATATCACATATATAATTATACATTAAATTATCGAATCAACACTTGATCCGACAATCCGGCTATATTACATATAACCGACTAATATAACATGTACCAATCATCGAATCAACACTTGATCTGATGACACGGCTATATCACATATACCCGGCCGATATCTCATATCGCGAGAATAGAATACGGTATCTCACATCTTATTATTCTCGGTCCCGCACATATCACATATGTGCTCCTACTCCGTTTTGCCTGAGCCAGGAAACCTCTGTGTAGGACTCTAAAGAATCGTCAATACGCCGGCAGTAGGTGATGATCATATCAAACACCCACAAGCTGCAAGCGGTCAGCTAAACTTAACAGCCACCCAGGTATTGAGCGATCAGAGGATCAACAAGCTAGCCTGTACATTCTCCTGTGAATCCAATCAGTAACACTCCCGTACAGTCCGGTCTCTTCGTCTGATATGTTGCATATCTTGTCTAGGGGTGGTATACGTCAGACCCCAGTAACCGATAAGTCGTGTTGATATAAGGCTCATAACGGGTCGAGAAACTACTGATAACTCTTACCAGCAGCACTCCATATCAGCCCTGGCCAGGGACTTCCAGTTATAGCCAATCGAACACAACACAACATCAACTCCCAATACCGGGAGAGACGAAACCCCTCCTATCGGTCATTGCCTCCATGTCATTCGGGACTGTACCCAAAAGTCACCATTTTTCACGCCCTCTTGGACGTGGTATGATGGAAATCAAAGCACAGTGGGAATGACACAAGACTCTATGACGATCTCGGGTCTACAGACTAACCTGTACTGGTGTCACCGGAGAACTGCTATCTGACGATAGGTATAATACCATCTAGGAGTTCTCGGCGAGTCCGTTCAGTGTACCCAGTCTCCACTGAGAACCTGTACACCATCTTTGATGTCAAACACCAATGGATATGGGATCATCCATCGCCCATCATATGGGTCAAGATGCGTATACGCTAGTCTACTCTGGAGTATCGATGCCCTGTCCCGATACTCCCTCGACTAGGAACAATTATAGGATGTACTCTTTGACTACCCTGGCCCCACTAGTTTGATCTCATCATAATCCCAGTAGTCGAGTACATATCCTTAGGGATTTATCAACATGTGAGAGCAAGACAGTAAACTAATACAAGTCAACATGTGAGAGCAAGACAGTAAACTAATACAAGTCAACATGTTAAGACAAAGTGAAACTAAATAGCATACTATCATGTCGAGCAAGAAAGTCCTCTCTATATATATCCAAGCATCCACTATAATATACATCATATATACAACAATGGCCTATAGGGCATATATATAACTAACAATTTTCAACTCTTGAAACTTATCACCCGTTCTCAGTTCTCTACCTATCTGTAGCCCATGTAACAGATTACATATCTGGGATCCTGATCCGGTATCAAATACCCAGGACGTAGAGGATACTGAGAAATAGTTCTTTGTAATGAACACACCCGAAGAAGATGCATCTTTCATGCACTCTCTTCGTTTGGGAAGCATAGGAATCCTGGTATTCCCCTATTTCCTGCTCGGTCTTATAACAATTATAAGTTGGAGCGGGACCAACGTTCCCCAGCTCAGTATAACAAGCGGGTTCGGTCAATACATCCATATTATTATCTTGATTAAGGCTTGACATGGTCGCTACCTGGAGAGAGAGAGAAGAAAACACTCTGCGTGCGCTCTTGCAAGATTAGATTGGTTATATTTTATCTAATCAGGATGGCACCCACTGTTTTTATCAAATCTTCCTTCAAACCTTAAAAGGAAAGACTAGCCGGGAATAATTACACCCTACAAGTTTGCCAATCTTTCAGCCAGGCCAGTGCCGGTACTTTGAGGGAGGTTCTCCGTGCTTTCGCACGGACCTAATTAAAATAAACCTCGTTTTCCCAGTGGCGTAACCCCGTTGACACCTTTCTAGACACCTACTTGATCAGCTAATTGTAATGTGTAAATCTCTCCCAGGAGTAACAATTACTCGCAGTGGGTATCAGGATCCAACTATCTCATAGAAGGTATGCAATCTCATTGCAAATTTCAACACTTGAAACTCCCGATAATGCTTTTTACCCCTAGCACTTATGACCTTAACTATGGTCAACAAATCATAGGCACTAGTCAAGCTCTACCCGTCATTTCGTGATTAATCAGACCCACCCACATGACCATTAACTAAGGTCAACAAAGTCACATGACTGTCCTAACTAATCGCATCATATACTGTGTAGGAAGACATCAAATAGCTACCGTACACTGTGCCTTGGCTATGGTCAACAAATACAGCACGAATACTAAATACTCTACTTCCTAAAATGATGGAAGGTTGCGGATGGTTTTTAAGAAAACCTTTAACGCTTTGAACTTGATCTCGTTGCAGAATCAAATGGTTTAAAATGGAGTGTTTTTGAGGCTTTTGCTAGTTTCGCTAAAGAGGTCACTCCCGGTAAAGGGATTTCAGCTCTTTCCTCCGAATGAGGTGCAGGATATTCACAATACCACTATGCATAGCAAGAACTAGAAAAGCAATCAAAAGACAAAACCGAGGGTTGTAGCATCTGCTAGTAATTGCTAAAGAGGTCACTCCCGGTGAAGGGATCTCGGCTCTTTCCTTATCGAATAAGGTGCTGGATATTCTACAAGGAATACCGCTATGCAAAGCAACAACTAGAGCTACCTGTTTTTGAAAATTCGATTCCACAACATCATTTAGGTTTATTTTCTTTCATTAATCTCATTAATGAATGTCCCATCATTTAATTCACATAAACATCACAGATAAATACAACGTACGCTTATGCCATCCGCATTCACCTCGATGTCCCGTCATGCACCGTTAGGTTAGGTAACTAACGGCAGAGCGGGGCAGGGCTAGCGCGGATGTAAAACATAAGCAACGTCTATATAATATATCATATATACTATATACATTATCTATCTCCACATATCAAATAATCACATCACAGATAACGCAGCAGAAAACAACATATGAAATATTGGATATACTAGGATGTCCGTGTTTTATTTTGAGCCTGTATAAAACACGGATTCTACGGTCGTGATGAATAGCCAAACCCACATCCCAAGACCCCTATGAGAGCGGCAAGCAACCCTACCAATTCTAGAGTTAGGAGACCCTGCTCGACTCCTCGAGATGGTCTCCCACTAGACTCTAGAACCCGGTTACTTGTGCTCTCCTCCTTGGGTCTATCGTAATGCGGAAAAGTAAATAATATACATCAACGGTGACATCTTCCTCAACCCGGAAGTGCCCAAATAAAAGAATAGTACATACAATGAATTTTACATGAATGAAAATGAAAAAACCCTCATCTCACATGAAAACCCCGGCTATTCAAACACGACGATCCAATATAACATATCACAGCAACACATAACATCACATGTCATCAACGTAAGTAAATATACGTATCCAAATTGTCGTTTACGTATAGCAATGAAACCGGCAATACCCCACATATTACACTTACGGTCGAAGAAAAGAATGTGAAAACTACAACAGTTGGAATCCGCAACCACCTTAGACATCATGAACCCGTAATATCTCATATTGCGGATTTCATGCCTAACAATAAGAATTCCTTAGACATCACATGCCTAACAATTATAAACCCCGCATTTTAGTCTTGATATTGAAAACGCTTTCCAATAATCAGTCGGGCAATTCAATAAGATTCCCGACATCCTGATCGAATTCTCGTCGGAAACATTAGTAGACGGCCGCACCCTCGATACCTATGACGAAGTGCACTTAGGCGGAACACCGCGGTCACGAGCACACGGACGGATGCTTTTTGGCAGCGGAGCTCTCCTACAGTCACTTGGTCAGGGTTATGTGGCGTGTCTATCTTGTAATGTTACCCGGCGAGTATCCGAATACACTAAGTGATTGTGACGGACTTTTGATCGCATCAAAATCCCGTGGCAACCAATCAAATGAGACTAAATTGCTAAACTTATAAAATTCAAATGTTGTTGATTCCAAGTATTGTATCACAATATACTAGACGATGTTAAACGTTTCGAGCGAATCAATAAATCCCCACAACTCCCAATGAGCTCAACACTTGAGCGAAGTTAAAGTATCCAAAACGTGCCACGGTACCTATGATCCAGCCGTAGAAGGGTCAAACCAACGCCTCACCTATGACACCGCGGAACTACGACAAACCCTAGGGTTCAAGCCGCGGTTCCAAGGGCATGGAATCGAGTTAAGGTTTATGTTCTTCTAGAGAGTCCATAAAGTTACTTGAACGAACATAGAATATAATTAACTTAGAAAAATTCCAACACTTGGAAATTTCAGAGGGGGTCATGGGGTGATGTTTGAATTTCGTTCGAACTGTCAAACATAGCCTAGGTTACCATCACAATGTTAAATTAAACGACTACGAAACACTCCATTTTGGTCCTATAGCAAAATTTACATCACATGAAAATTTGGACCAAGCAAACAATACCAAAAACCCCACAATCAACAGTAAGTGCACAGGAAGAATTTGGCACCCTAAAGATCCGAGGAGGCCGGCCAGGGGGGCATCGGTTCATTTCCGAGGGAAAGCTCCCAAATTTTTTCCGTGCACTCCTTGTATCATATACATCACTCTGAAGTTGTTTGCAAAATTTTTACAGACCTCTAAAATTTCGACAGAGAGCAAAACTGTAAGGTTTTAGAAACTGTTTTACGGAGTTGTTTCGGTTTCGTATTAGTTCTAACATCGTCAAGTTTCTAGTTTGGCTCTGATACCATGTTTGGATTCCTTAGCACCTAGCCTAGGGTTTGCAAGCATCACACATGCCACAACAAGAATTTTAGGGAGTGCTAAGAAATCAAACTACGAATCGAACTAGAAAAATAGGGTAACAAAACTTGTAATCCATCATTACAAAGTGAAGTGAATGAAAATACAACCTCTGTAGATCCGGTCCTTCACTTCTAAAGCTCCGTGTTGACGTCACTTCGCTGCGATCATCGTAGTCCCGAACTCTAGAAAGGATTTCCCCGGAGAAATGATCAAGCTAGCTCGTTGACTTCGAGGCCGAAGATGATCTACGTCGAGGTGACTCAAACTCAAGCTCTCTCTTCACTTGGTCAAGAACTTTGTGAAGAGAACACCCTATACTAAATGGCAAGTAGTAGATGATGATGAAATAGTAAATGGGTTCACTTTTGATTTTGATTTCTCACTTTATTTCTTCACTTAAAAAAAATCTAGCAACCTATTTCTTTTGGATGAAGAAGAAGAAGAAGAACAAATGAAGTGAAGTGAATTATCATTTTGCAACCATGGGTGATTTAGTTTTATCCACTAACTATTGTAGAGACATAACCATAGCTAATTATAATGGTTTGGTTAAGAAATATCTTGAGACAAAATGAGTGGACTTTGTCAAAGATGCTTTAAGCTTCATGAAGCTTTGAGTCATGACAAAAGAAGCCACAATTTTGAATAAATAAGATAAATAAAAACCTAAATTATAATTAGCATGGTGTATGTCATCCACCCACCCATGTTTGCATGTATCATCAAGCATGATACATGTAAGTCGATGTAGTACACCCCAGTACTTATGGGGAGGCGGAATTTACAAAAACTATCAAGTTTAAACAACGAACATCGACTAACCGCTTGAATCGAAGCTAAACTCTAAATAACCGTATTCTAAAGTTTCATCTCACAAGTGATTAGGGATTATACCTAATGAAACCGGTCCTTCTTCTTTACGTCCTCCTTTGTTCTCCTCGGCCTTCTCTAGGTAGTAGACGATCCACCCGAGAGCGAAACTCCAAGCTAAACCTCTAACTTGAGGTAACTAATCAACTTTGATTGCTAATCAAAGATGAGAGGATGATATAGAGTGAAGGTTATGGATTGTTTAGTCTAACTAATCCTTTGATCTCAACACATGAGGATTAAGGATTAGGGTTAGAAGATGAGAGCTTGAGGAGAGAGAATGTGTGATATGATAATGAGAGAAGAGAGAGAGTGTATCATAATATTATGAAGCATTCTTATTTTCAAAAAATCAATAATGGAAATGAATAAGCATGCTTCACAAAATATCTTGTGATGATTCATTAGTATGAGTCATTAAGCAATAAATGTGCATTAATGAAGTGAATGAATCACCACTATGACTCACTCTCTCATCCAAAAGAAACCTCCTTAGTCACATCTTCTAGAAGCTTCTCGAGTAATTACGAGAACGCCCCTCCGATCCGTAAAAATACGGAAAAACTTTAGACTGTATAAATCCAATAACCGGATACCAGTAACTGGCTTAAACCAAAGCCGACTGGTAAAATCTGTCCGAAAGTCGTACGTGCGTAAACGCACGTATGCGTCCGAACCCTTTGTCGCAAAACCATGCAACCTCTATATCGTTTCGCCTGGAGTAGGAAACTCTCTGTGTGGGACTCTAGAGACTCGACTACTACGCTGGCAGTGGGTTTAACCACAGACCGCAAGCGGCACTAGCTGTACGTAACGGTCCCCAGGTAGTTGTCGATAAGAAGGCCGATGAGTAAACCCATCCGAACTCCTACTGAGTCTGATGTGACAATCTCCATACAGTCCGGTCCGTTCGTCCATGACTATCGCATATCGGGCCTAGGGGGGCGGCAAGCGTCAGTCCCCTAATAGCGGTATAAGTCGTGTCGGAGTGAAGCCCATTACACCCTGAGAAACTGCTGGAACCTACCAGCAAATCTCGCTTGCCCTGGCCAGGGACTTTGCGTAATGGCTCTCTGACACAGCACGATATCTACTCCCAATACCGGGAGGGACGAATCCTGTCTAACCGCCACTGCCTCCAAGTGCTCGGGACTGCACCCAACTGCTACCTGTTTGCACGACTCCTTTGAGCCGTGGTAGGGTAGCAATCTAAGAACAGTGGGACACACTCGAGGCGAAGTAGCAGTGTCAAGTCTGCGGACTACGCTGTACTCATGTCACCTGGGAACTGTTCACTGACGACTGGTATCAAACCAACCAACAGTTCCCTGTGAGTCCTGTCCGGTGTACCCGTAACCTAACGAGCACCTGTATACTATCTCCAGTACGACGTACTGATGGCTGTGGGACAGGCCATCTCCCCAACTGGGATGAGAAGCGTACACACTAGTCTACTCCGGAGTATCGATGCTCTGTCTCGATAATCCAACGACCAGGGACCTGAATAAGGATGTGCTTGTAGACTACCCAGCCCCCACTAGTGTGACTGCCATCACAACGCTGGTGGACAAGCAAGATCCTAAGAGCTCTATCAATACGTACACTCACATATTAAGATAGAAAAACCAAGTAGCATACTACCATGTTTAGCAAGACTGTTATATACATGTGAATATCCCAAGCTTCCATTAAGTAATATACAAGCTAGTACGATACAGTAATGGCCTTCTAGGGCATAAACACTAACAATCTCCCACTTGCACTAGGGCCATGTACTGGCATATCGTAGACCAATGATCTCGAGTAGCCTCTCGAACTGAATCTGAGGAAGGGCCTTCGTGAATGGATCAGCAATGTTCTCTTCTGAAGCAACTCTCCGAACCTCGATCTCCTGACGATCAATGATCTCCCTGATCAGGTGATACCGCCTCAAGATGTGTCTGGACTTCTGATGGGACCTTGGTTCCTTCGCTAAAGCTATAGCTCCGTTGTTGTCGCAATACAGAGGTATTGGATCAACTATGGTAGGAACCACCTGAAGTTCTGTTAGGAACTTCTTCATCCAGACTGCTTCTTTTGCGGCATCGCAAGCAGCTATATACTCCGCTTCCATCGTCGAGTCAGCAACGGTGTCCTGCTTGGAGCTCTTCCAGCACACCGCCCCTCCATTGAGGGTAAAGACATAACCCGACATGGACTTGGAATCGTCCTTATCACTCTGGAAGCCGGAATCAGCAAAGGCCTCCAACCTGAGGTCTTTTCCGCCGTAAACCAAGAACATCTCCTTAGTCCTCCTCAGGTACTTGAGAATGTTCTTTACTGCTATCCAGTGTTTCTCCCCTGGGTCTGACTGATACCGGCTTACCACGCTTAGTGCGTAAGCTACATCTGGTCTGGTACACAACATCGCATACATTATAGAGCCTACCGCAGAAGCGTAGGGTATAATAGACATGCGTTCCCTTTCCAAATCAGTCTTGGGAGACATCTCTTTGGAGAGGGTGATTCCGTGACAAGCCGGTAGATTACCGCGCTTAGAATCTTCCATACTGAATCTTTTCAGTACAGTGTCGATATACCTGGACTGCGAAAGTCCCAACATCCTCTTGGATCTATCACGATAGATCCGGATCCCCAGAATGTAAGAGGCATCACCCAGGTCTTTCATGGAGAACCTGTGTGACAAGAATCCTTTGACAGATTGTAGCATAGGAATGTCATTTCCTATCAATAGAATGTCATCCACGTACAAGACGAGGAATACGACACTTCTGGCCACTACTTTACTATATATGCACGGTTCATCTGGATTTTTGATAAAGTCATATTCTTTGACTGTCTCATCAAAACAGATGTTCCAACTCCGCGATGCCTGCTTTAGTCCATAAATGGACTTAAGCAGCTTGCACACTTTCCCGCTGCTCCCACTCTGATTGAAACCCTCTGGCTGATCCATATAGACGCTCTCTTCTAAATTTCCATTCAGAAAAGCCGTCTTTACGTCCATCTGCCAGATTTCATAATCATGGAAGGCAGCAATAGCAAGAAGGACCTGAATGGATTTGAGCATAGCCACTGGAGAAAAAGTTTCGTTATAGTCCAAACCAGGTCTTTGACGAAAACCCTTTGCAACAAGTCTAGCCTTATAGGTTTCCACCTGTCCATCTACACCAATCTTTTTCTTGAAGATCCATTTGCATCCCATGGGTTTTACCCCATCTGGAGCAAAGTCCAAAGTCCATACTTTGTTGGTGTACATGGACTCCATTTCGGTCCGCATTGCATCTAGCCATCGTACCGAGTCGCCGCTCTGGATGGCCTGTTGGAAGTCAGTAGGTTCATCATCATCTATGATGCAATCCTCTCTATCCCCGTCTATGAGAAAACCGTAGTATCTCTCAGGCGGACGAGACGGCCTACTACTCCTGCGGAGGGGTGCGGGAATGTTCTGTTCTTCTTGAACCTCTGGTTCTACCAAACTTTCAGTAGCAGTTTGTGGTTCTGGAATTTCTTCCAGTTCTATTTCGCTCCCACTTATTTCCTTTTCTAAAAACTGATTTTCCAGAAAATGGGCATTACGAGAAACAAAAACCTTTTGTTCCTCTGCGTAATAGAAATAATATCCCTTGGAGTTCTTTGGATATCCCACAAACATACATTTTACTGATCGTGCCTCGAGCTTGTCCACATGCTGCTTTTTAACAAAAGCTGGACATCCCCAAATCTTCATATGCTGAAGATGGGGTTTCTTCCCAGTCCACATCTGATATGGAGTGGTAGGCACAGTCTTGGTAGGAGCTCTGTTCAGAAGATATGCCGCTGATTCAAGCGCATAACCCCAGAAAGATCGCGGTAACTCAGTATTACTCATCATGGATCGTACCATATCCAATAGGGTTCGATTCCGTCTCTCCGATACACCGTTATGCTGTGGAGTGTATGGAGGAGTAAGCTGAGAGAGAATTCCTTTCTCTTTTAGGTAACCTAGGAACTCGGCACTCAAGTATTCTCCACCTCGATCAGATCTAAGTGTCTTTATACTTTTGCCGGTTTGGTTTTCTACTTCATTCTTATACTCTTGGAATTTCTCAAAAGCCTCGGATTTATGTTTCATCAGATAAATGAATCCGTATCTTGAGTAATCATCCGTGAAAGTAATGAAATAGGAAAAACCACCTCTCGCATGTGTAGACATTGGACCGCATACATCACTGTGTATGAGTCCTAAGAGCTCGCTCGCTCTTACTCCTTGTCCAGTAAATGGAGTCTTTGTCATCTTTCCTTTGAGACAAGATTGACAAGTGTCATAAGTTTGATATTCGAACGTGTCCAAATATCCTTCTCTATGCAACTTAGTCAACCTTCTCTCATTGATGTGACCCAGTCTACAATGCCATAAGAAAGCTTTATTTAAATCTGGAGACTTTCTTTTTAGTGTGTTCTGGACATTGAAAATTTGGAGTTGGTTTAACACATATATGCCGTTATTTAGAGTACCGGACCCAATCAAACCATGATTAAGGTGGATGTTGACAACATCTCTTACAAACGTGAAATCATAACCTTTATTTGATAACAAGGAAACTGATATGATATTACACGTTAAGCTGGGTACAAAATAACAGTTATGTAAAACCAAAATGTGTCCACTCGTCAATCCTAGGTGATAATCCCCGACGGACGCAGCTCCCACGCTAGCTCCGTTAGCAACCCTGAGGATCATATCACCTTCCTTCAGCACTCTACGGTTTCTCAGTGCCTGCAAAGAATTGCAAATATGAGATCCTGATCCGGTATCCAATACCCAGGAAGTAGAGTTGATTGACAGACAATTCTCAATTACAAACACACCTGAAGTCGAAGCCACAGCTTGCTTCGGTTCCTGGTTCTTGGCGTTCCACGCCTTGCAATCCTTCTTCCAGTGCCCTTTCCTGTGACAATGGAAGCACTCATCCAGGCCGACTACCGGTGCTGTAAACTTTTTCTTTCCCTTCTTTCCCACCTTACTAACACCTCCTCTAGGTCTGGGTGCGGCCTTCTTCTTCCTTCCTTTGGCCCTAGCCTTGGACCCGGAAGAAGATGAACCGCCAACAAACATAGCGGGTGTTTCCCTTGCCTTCTGCAAGGTGCCCTCTGCACTCCTTAACATGTTCAGGAGTTCCGCAAGTTCAACTTCTTTTCCTTGAAGATTGAAGTTGAGGATAAACTGGGCGTAGGTGGGAGGAAGGGACTGGAGAACAAGGTCTGTATAGAGCTCATTATCCAAAGTCGTCCCAAGGTCCGCGAGCTCTTCAATATAGCCGATCATCTGTAGGACATGTTCACCTACAGATGACCCGACAGCCAACCTCGCTCGAAACAGTTTCTTAGAGGTCTCGTATCTTGCTATACGAGATTGCTCTCCATAAAGTTCCTTTGTATGGAGAAATATGCCATCTAGGGACATATCCTCGTGCCTCCTCTGATGTTCATTGTTCATCGAGGCAAGCACGATGCACTTGGCTCTCGCGCAATCTAAATCCCAGGTTTTACGGATTTCCTTATCCGCATTGCTGGATTTGGGACCAAGGACAGCAGGTGCTGTAGCGGTGAGGACGTACCCCAGTTTGTCATAGGTCAAAGCCATCTTGACATTCCGCAGCCAATCTTTATAGTTTGGCCCCGTCAGTATATTTTTCTCTAAAAGTAACTTAAGTCCAGTCATTTTCAGGGTCGCTGCAATTAGGAGAGAGAGAAGAAAACTCTTTAGCATGATGCTCTTGCAAGTTTAGAGTGGTTTTTAGTTTATCTAAACTGGATGGCTCCCACTGTTTCTCGAATCCTTCCTCAAACCATAAAAGAAGAATTAGCCAAGACTATTCTCACTGTACAATACTTGCTTAACCGTTCAGCCAGGCCGGTGTCGATACTTCGAGGGAGGTTTTCCAATGCTTTCGCGAAGTTCCTTAATTAAATAACCTCTTTTCTCTAGGGGCGTAACCCCGCTGACACTTTTCTGGACACCTACTAGGTTTATAGCATTGATCGTTAAGCGACGAATATCCTGATAAGTAGCATATACTCACAGTAGGATCGGGATCCAAATATCATCGTATGATAATGTTGAAGGAATCCTACCAACATTCATCAAACTCCAAATGGTATGCATCTCTTTGCAAATTTCAGTTTCTTTAGAAATTCCCGATATTAGTTTTTGCCCCATGCTCTTATGACCTTGGCTTTGGTCAAAATGTCATAAGTCACATGTCAAGTTCTACCCGTCATTATCTTGTCAATTTGAACCCATCCGTATATACCCCTGACTTTGGTCAAATGATAATACGACTGTCCCAAACTAACCCATCTATCTTATGCAACAAATGAAAACCCAGTAGCTACCAAACACTATGCCTTGACTTTGGCCAAAATGCATAGCTTGAATACTACTGAATACCCAAATGAAACGACGGAGGGCTACGACTGGTTTTGGCGAAACCGTGAACGTAGTGAACTTGATATAACCGAAGGAACCTGATAGCTTTTAAAAGGAGTGGTTAAATCTCCGCATTTAAAAATATCTGTTTTAAAAATAACCGAGTGGTTTCTTTTAAATTGTTCCAACGATTTAAACTTTGGTTTGTTTTACTTTGCATTATAGATAATGCGTCCCATCATTAACCTATCATTGCAGAAAACAACGAAAATATAACGTCCTCTTATGCCATCCGCATTCGCCACGGGGTCCCGTCATCACCCGTTAGGTTACTTAACTAACGACAGAGCGGGGGCTGGGCTAGCGCGGGTGTAAAACATAAGTGACGTCTAAATAGCTATAATAAATATAGATATTTTACATTCGTCTGACGCAATGATATTCATTCCAGAACACAGATAAACAATATTGGATTTGCAAGCAATCTGTATTTCTTTTGAGCCTGCAAGAAAAGACAGATTACACAGTTGTGATGAATAGCCGTTTACCCCACCCTCGACCCCTACGGGTACGGCAAACTACCCACCCGGCAGTCTGTGTACCCCACCTTGGGTCAGTCCTAGGAGCAAAAACAGTAAAATGAAATAATACAACGGTGGCTACAACCGCAACCTGGAAGTGCCCCGCGAAAATAATATTACAACAAATTACATTTACAACAAATGAATTAATCAATAACCCATTGCTAACCCCGGCTATACACCACAACAGTCCAATACAGTTTATATGCACAAACAGATATAACCATTTCAGAAATGTGCAACCCCCTGCCAACCGACATACTAGCAGTTAGGGGAGGTTTACGAACACATTAAACAATCACAGATATAATCCAATACGCAAATACTGTACAATTCGATCGAATAAACAACATCAATATTGCTCTAAAATCTGCTCTGTTAAACAGTAACCTGAGCAATAATTAAATATTCCAGAAAACCCCAAATATCACAGGGGACCCACCCAAAAAATTTGAGCCCATGACTCGGCAACTCGGCCGCGGAAGCGCGGCGGATCGGTAGGATCCGCGGCGCTTCCGCGGCGCTTTAGTCGAATCATTTGCTCGAATTTCTTGGGTGTTCTCCTGTGGTCATGTCAAGCTCTCTGAACACACCAGAAAAATTTTAGGACTTCATTTTAAGTTCGACAGAAACTAAACAGAATTAGGGTTTTCCGGCTTCGTTTTTTCGTTCGAAATTCGTACAAATTTGCGATTAAGTTATTTAGTGTTTAGCGAGGCTCTGATACCACTGTAAGTCGATGTAGTACACCCCAGTACTTATGGGGAGGCGGAATTTACAAAAACTATCAAGTTTAAACAACGAACATCGACTAACCGCTTGAATCGAAGCTAAACTCTAAATAACCGTATTCTAAAGTTTCATCTCACAAGTGATTAGGGATTATACCTAATGAAACCGGTCCTTCTTCTTTACGTCCTCCTTTGTTCTCCTCGGCCTTCTCTAGGTAGTAGACGATCCACCCGAGAGCGAAACTCCAAGCTAAACCTCTAACTTGAGGTAACTAATCAACTTTGATTGCTAATCAAAGATGAGAGGATGATATAGAGTGAAGGTTATGGATTGTTTAGTCTAACTAATCCTTTGATCTCAACACATGAGGATTAAGGATTAGGGTTAGAAGATGAGAGCTTGAGGAGAGAGAATGTGTGATATGATAATGAGAGAAGAGAGAGAGTGTATCATAATATTATGAAGCATTCTTATTTTCAAAAAATCAATAATGGAAATGAATAAGCATGCTTCACAAAATATCTTGTGATGATTCATTAGTATGAGTCATTAAGCAATAAATGTGCATTAATGAAGTGAATGAATCACCACTATGACTCACTCTCTCATCCAAAAGAAACCTCCTTAGTCACATCTTCTAGAAGCTTCTCGAGTAATTACGAGAACGCCCCTCCGATCCGTAAAAATACGGAAAAACTTTAGACTGTATAAATCCAATAACCGGATACCAGTAACTGGCTTAAACCAAAGCCGACTGGTAAAATCTGTCCGAAAGTCGTACGTGCGTAAACGCACGTATGCGTCCGAACCCTTTGTCGCAAAACCATGCAACCTCTATATCGTTTCGCCTGGAGTAGGAAACTCTCTGTGTGGGACTCTAGAGACTCGACTACTACGCTGGCAGTGGGTTTAACCACAGACCGCAAGCGGCACTAGCTGTACGTAACGGTCCCCAGGTAGTTGTCGATAAGAAGGCCGATGAGTAAACCCATCCGAACTCCTACTGAGTCTGATGTGACAATCTCCATACAGTCCGGTCCGTTCGTCCATGACTATCGCATATCGGGCCTAGGGGGGCGGCAAGCGTCAGTCCCCTAATAGCGGTATAAGTCGTGTCGGAGTGAAGCCCATTACACCCTGAGAAACTGCTGGAACCTACCAGCAAATCTCGCTTGCCCTGGCCAGGGACTTTGCGTAATGGCTCTCTGACACAGCACGATATCTACTCCCAATACCGGGAGGGACGAATCCTGTCTAACCGCCACTGCCTCCAAGTGCTCGGGACTGCACCCAACTGCTACCTGTTTGCACGACTCCTTTGAGCCGTGGTAGGGTAGCAATCTAAGAACAGTGGGACACACTCGAGGCGAAGTAGCAGTGTCAAGTCTGCGGACTACGCTGTACTCATGTCACCTGGGAACTGTTCACTGACGACTGGTATCAAACCAACCAACAGTTCCCTGTGAGTCCTGTCCGGTGTACCCGTAACCTAACGAGCACCTGTATACTATCTCCAGTACGACGTACTGATGGCTGTGGGACAGACCATCTCCCCAACTGGGATGAGAAGCGTACACACTAGTCTACTCCGGAGTATCGATGCTCTGTCTCGATAATCCAACGACCAGGGACCTGAATAAGGATGTGCTTGTAGACTACCCAGCCCCCACTAGTGTGACTGCCATCACAACGCTGGTAGACAAGCAAGATCCTAAGAGCTCTATCAATACGTACACTCACATATTAAGATAGAAAAACCAAGTAGCATACTACCATGTTTAGCAAGACTGTTATATACATGTGAATATCCCAAGCTTCCATTAAGTAATATACAAGCTAGTATGATACAGTAATGGCCTTCTAGGGCATAAACACTAACAATACAATCATTTACACAAACATATATCACATATACATCATGCGCAAATCAGGTGAGAAAAGCAATCTTAAGTGAACCAATACTAGTTAATGTAAAGTAATATATCAAATATATATAATTATACATTAAATCATTAAATCAACACTTGATTTAATGATCCGGTCATATCGCATATAACCGACTAATATCTAGTGTATCAATATATCGAATCAACACTTGATTCGTATCCCGGCTATATCGCATAAAACCGACCGATGATACAATTCGCGAGAATAGAATACAGTATCGCATACTGGTATTATTCTCGGTCCCGCACATATCTCATATGCGCTCCTATTTCGTTTCGCTTGAGCCAGAAACCTCTGTGTAGGACTCTAAAGACTTGTCAAAACGCCGGTAGTAGGTGGTGATCATATCAAACACCCACAAGCCGCAAGCGGTCTGCTAAACGTAACGGCCACCCGGGTATTGAGCGATCAGAAGATCAACGAGCAAGCCTGCTCACCCTCCTGGGAATCCAATCAGTAACACTTACCGCACAGTCCGGTCTGTTCGTTTGATATGTTGCATATCTCGCCTAGGGGTGGTAAACGTCAGACCCCAGTAGCTTGATAAGTCATGCCGATGTAAGGTCCATAACGAGCCTGAAACTACTGATAACACTTACCAGTAAATCACATCAACCTTGGCCAGGGATTTCCAGTTATGGCCAGTCGAGCATAGCGCAACATCAACCCCCAATACCGGGAGAGACGAATCACCTCCTATCGCTTATTGCCTCCATGTGACTCGGGACTGTACCCAAAAACCACCTGTTTGCACGACTCAGTAGAGCCGTGGTAGGGTGGAAATCAAAGCACAGTGGGAGACACACAAGACTCTATGACGATCTCGGGTCAACAGACCAAGCTGTACCAGTGTCACCAGAGAACTGCCATCTGACGTGAGGTATAATACCATCTGGGAATTCTCGGCAAGTCCGTTTAGTGTACTCAGTCTCCACTGAGCTCCCGTATACCATCTCTGATGTCAAACACCAATGGATATGGGATCATCCATCGCCCATCATATGGGTCGAGAAGATATACGCTAGTATACTCTGGAATATCGATGCCCCGTCTCGATATTCCCATGACTAGGAACATTGAAGGATGTACTCATGGACTACCCAGGCCCCACAAGTATGATCTGCATCGTAATCCTGGAAGTCGAGTATACATCCTAAGGGCTTTATCAACATGTAACAGAGAGACAGTAAGTGTACATGTTAAGATAAAGAGCAACCAGATAGCGTACTATCATGTCGAGCAAGAAAGTCCTCCCTATATATGTCCGAGCATCCACTATAATATACATCTCATGTACAATAATGGCCTCTAGGGCATACATACAACTAACATATACAAGGTTCATCTACCATTTTGATGAAGTCAAACTCTTTGACTATCACATCAAAACAAATGTTCGAACTCCGCGATGCCTGCTTTAACTCATAAAGCAACTTGCACACGTTTCCGCTGCTCCCACTGTCTACGAAGCCCTCTGGCTGTGTACTTATAGACGCTCCCTTCTAAATCACTATTTTAGAAAAGCTTTCATGACACCCAACCGCCAGATATCGTAGTCATGGTATGTAGCAATGGCAAGTAGGATCTGTATGGACTTAAGCATAGGGACTAGAAAAGGTTTCATCATTATCAACATCTGGTCGATGACGAGAACCTTTTGCAACAAGTCTTAGCTTTGAAAGTCACAACTTTTCCATGTACACCAAGTAATCTTCTCACGATATACTTGCTCCTGATGGGGATTTAACCCTTTAGATAAAGCAATCAAAGTCCATACTTTGTTGGTGTATATGGATTCCCAAATCACTTAGCATCCAACCATTCTCACAGAGTCCCCACTCCTGATGGTCAGCTCGAAACTAGTTGGGTCATCATCTCATGATGCAATTCTCGCTCCCACTGTCATAGAGAATACCGAAGTATCTCTCAGGTAGGTGAGGAACCCAACCAGATCGGCGGAGAGGCTGAGGTTCGTTGGAACTATTGAATCCTCCCATTCTACCAAATCATCAGCTATAGTTTGTATAGCTGGAACTCCTTCCAGTTCTACCTCATAACCTCTAATTTCTTCACAAGAAATTTCCTTTCCAAAAGGTGGCATTCTGAGAAAACAAAACACCTTTTGCTCCACAGTTTGGTAGAAGATATTCCCTTGCGAATGCTTGGGATATCCAACAAACTTCCACAGAACTGACCTTGCCTCATGCTTGTCTAGATTTTGCTTTTAGACATAGGCCGGACAACCCTAAATCTTAACTTACTTAAGAGATGGGCTCTTCCCATACCATATCACATATGGAGTGGTAGGCACCTGATTTGATTGGAACCCTATTCAATAGGTATGCAGCTTCTCAAGTGCATAACCCTCAAAAGGAAATAGGAAACTCAGTAGTATTCATGATAGAGCACACTATATCACATAGTCTGTGATTGCTCCGCCCCGATGCACCGACGTGCTGTGGTGTATACGGAGGAGTAATGCTGAGAGAGAATCTCATTCTCCTTTAGAATAGTCCAGGAATTCCATGCTCAAGTATTCTCCTCCCTGATCTCATCAAAGGACATAATACTTATACCCATTGTGGTTCTCTACTTCTAACTTATATTCTTTGAATTTCTCAAAAGCTTCAGACTTGTGTTTCAAAAAGAACACATGTGCGAATCTTGAGAGATCATTAGTGAATGTAATGAAGTACAAAGAACCTGTCCTGGCATGTGTAGACAGGGGACCTACATACATAATCATGTATCAATCCCAAGAGTTCACTAACTCTTTCTCTGTTTACAATAAACGGAGCTATAGTCATCTTATCTTTGTGACATGACTGGCAAGTTTCACAAGATGTAAATTCAAACAGATTTAAATATGCATCTCTATGTAACTTAGCTGGTCGGGTCGCAATGATATGACCTAGTCTACAATGCCTCAAGAAAGATTCGTTCATTTCTGAACTCTTCCTTTTGTATGTGTTCTGTACGTTAAGAACTGTAGTTTGATTTAGAACATATATGCTTTTAGATAACGTACCTTAACCGATCAACTCTTGATATAGGAAATGTTCAAAACATTATCCAACATACAAAATTATATCCTTCTTTACAAAATAAAGAGACTGATATGATATTGTATATCAGGTTCGGTATCTAATAACATTCGTTCAGAATCAGTGTATTTGGTAATACATGGTGATAACTGCCAACATACTTGGCTGCAACACTTGCACCGTTTCCAACTCTTGAAACTTATCACCCATTCTCAGTTCTCTACCTATCTGTAGCCCTTGTAACATATTACATATACGGGATCCTGATCCGGTATCACATAACCAGGACGTAAAGGATACTAAGAAACAGTTCTCTGTAATGAACACACCCGAAGATGATGCATCAGCATGCACTCTCTTTGTTTGGGCGGCATGGGAATTCTGGTAATCCCCTATTTCCTACTCGGTCTTATAACAATTATAAGTTGGAGCGGGACCAACGTTCCCTAGCGCAGTATAACAAGCGGGTTCGGTCAATACATCTGTATTATTATCTTGATTAAGGCGTGACATGGTCGCTACCTGGAGAGAGAGAGAGAAGAAAACACTTAGCGTGCGCTCTTGCAAGATTAGATTGCTTATTAATATATCTAATCAGGATGGCTCCCACTGTTTTAGTCAAATCTACCTTCAAACCCTAAAAGGAAAGACTAGCCGGGATTAATTACACCCTACAAGTTCGCCAATCTTTCGGCCATGCCAGTGTCGGCACTTTGAGGGAGGTTCCACGTGCTTTCGCACGGACCTATATAAAATACACCTCTTTTTCCCAGGGGCGTAACCCCGTTAACACCTTTCTAGACACCTACTTTGATCGGCTAATTGTAATGTGTAAAACTCTCCCAGGAGTAACTCTTACTCGCAGTGGGTATCGGGATCCAACTATCTCATAGAAGGTATGCAATCTCATTGCAAATTTCAACACTTGAAATTCCCGACAATATTTTACCCCTAGCAGCTATATGACCTTAACATAGTCAACAAATCATAAGTGCTAGTCAAGTTCAACCCGTCATTTCCCGATTGAATTAAACCCACCCGCACGACCCTTAACATAGTCAACAAAGTCGCACGACTACCCTAATCCAATCGCATCATATGTTTATACAGATAAGCACTAATCAGCTACCGCACACTACGCCTTAACATAGTCAACAAACGTAGCACGAATACTAACTAGTACTTATTTGAAATGACGGAGGGCTACGGCAGGTTTTTAAGAAAACCATTTGCGTAATGAACTTGATATCGTCGTAGAATCGAGTGATTTTAAATGGAGTGTTTTTTAGGCTTTTACTAGTTTTGCTAAAGAGGTCACTCCCGGTGAAGGGATCGTCGGCTCTTTCCTTATCGAATAAGGTGCAGGATATTTCACAAATACCACTATGCAAAGCAAGAACTAGAAAAGCAATCAAAAGACAAAACCGAGGGTTCTAGCATCTGCCAGTTATTGCTGAAGAGGTCACTCCCGGTAAAGGGATCTCGGCTCTTTCCTTATCGAATAAGGTGCTGGATATTCTACAAGGAATACCGCTATGTAAAACAACAACTAGAGCTACCTGTTTTTGAAAATTCGATTCCACAACATTTTCAGGTTTCTTTTGTTTCATTAATCTCATTAATGAAGTCCCATCATTTAAAGTTACCTAAACATCACAGATAAATACAACGTACGCTTATGCCATCCACATTCGCCTCGATGTCTCTTCGTGCACCATTAGGTTAGGTAACTAACGGTAGAGCGGGGCAGTGCTAGCGCGGGTGTAAAACATAAGCAACATCTATATAATATATCACATATACTATATCATGTATTCATCTCAACATATATCAAATGATCACATCACAGATATCGCAGCAGAAAACAACATATAAAACATTGGATATACTAGGATTTCCGTGTTTTAAATTAAGCCTGTATAAAACACGGATTCCACGGTCGTGATGAATAGCCAAACCCACATCCTTAGACCCCTACGAGAGTGGCAAGCAACCCTACCAATTCTAGAGTTAGGAGACCCGGTCTCGACTCCTCGAGACGGTCTCTCATTGTACCCTAGAACCCGGTTACTTGTGCTCCCCACCTTGGGTCCATCCTAATGCAGAAAAGTAAATAATATACAATGGTAACATCATCCTCAACCCGGAAATGCCCCAATAAAAGAATATTACATACAATGAATTTTACATGAATGAAAATGAAAAACTCACATCTCACATAAAACCCCCGGCTATTCGAAACACGACGATCCAATATAACATATCCCAGCAACACATAACATCACATGTCATCAACGTAAGTAAATATGCGTATCCCAATTGTCGTTGACGTATAGAAACAAAACCGGCGATACACCGCATATTACACTTATGGTCGCAGAAAAGAAAGTGAAAAACTACAACAGTTGGAATCCACAGCCACCTTAGACATCACATGCCTAATCAGACGAATTCTTTAGACATCGCATGCCTAACAATTATAAACCCCGCATTTTAGTCTCGATCTCGAAAACACTTTTCAATATCTAGTCAGGCAATTCAACAAGATTCCCGACATCCTGATCGAATGCTCCTCGAAATCTTTAGTAAACGGCCGCACCTCCCGATGCCGTCGACGAAGTGCACTAAGGCGGAACACCGCTGCCGCAAGCACCCGAACGGATGCTTTTGGCGACGGGGTTCTCCTACAGTCACTTGGTCGGGGCTATGGGGCGTGGCTATCTATTAAGTTTACCCGACGAGTATCCGCGTATGCTATGTGATTGCGATGGGCTTTTGATCTCATCAAAATCCCGTAGCAACCGATCATTCGAGACTGAACTGCTAGATTTATAACATTCAAATTAGTTATCTCATAACTACTTATGGATTCCAAATATTGTATCCCATCACATAATATCCGGACGATGTTATACTTTTCGATCGATTCATCAAAGTCCCATAATTTCCCGACAGCTCCACACTTGAGCACAATTTTAGTAATACAAAGAAGATGCCACGGTACCTATGAACCAGCCGTAGAAGGGCAAACCCAAGCCTCACTCATGTCTCCACAGAACTATAGCAAACCCTAGGGTTTGACCGCGGTTCCACGGTCCAAAAAAAGTCGAGTTAGGGTTTCATTCTTCTAGAGGGTTCATAAGATCACTTGAATGTTTTTCCGAATACGTTAAACTTGGAAAAATAGGTTTTTAACATTCGATCGAACTTTTTAACTTCGTCTAGACAATATGTGAATAACCCGAAACAATGTTAAAACTACGAATACGAAACACTCCGAATTGCTTATAGTGTAATTTCACATCACATGCAAAATTAGCAAAAACAAACAACACCTGAGACATCAAAATCAAGTCACTGGAACACACAAAATTTTCAGGGGGGAGCTCGAAATTTGTCCGATATGGGGTAGGTGGTGCTCGGCCCAATTTTCATGGAATGACCTGAAATTTTGTGTGTGTTCATGATATATCCTATACATCACTCTGTACTTGTTTAAATTTTTTTTTGACAAATATTTACAAACGACAGAAACTTCAATTTTCTGTTTCAAGTTACGGAGTTGTTTCGGTTTCGTGATCTAAACAAAATCCGTATAAATTTCTAGCATGGCTCTGATACCACTGCAGGGTTACCTACGATGGCAGCAAGGTTTCGGGAGGCATCGTCCATGCCAAATTAAAAATTTGCCGTTTTAGCTAACCCTAACTAGAATCATAAACTAGAAATATACGGAATCAAATGCAAACACTTTGTAATAAGTAAAGAGAGCAAGGAATATAACCTTTGTAGACCGGTCATTCACTTCAATAGCTCCGTGTAGTAGTCCCCTTCGCTGCGATCGTGAACTCTGGACTCTAGAGAGGCTCCCATGAAGAAACGAACACGCTTGCTTCGATGTCTTCGAGGCTGAAGATGATCTACATCGAGGAGACACTAACACAAGCTATTTCTTCACTAGGTCAAGAACTTTGTGAAGAGAACACACTATACTAAATGGCAAGTAGTAGAGAATGATGAAGTAGGAAGTGGGCTCACTTTAGAATTGATTTTCTCACATTATTTCTCATAGCTCCATTGAAGCTAGAAAGCTTTTTGGAAGAAGATGATGAAGAAGATAAACTCATCATATGAGAATAACTTATCCAAATGAATTATGTAACCATGGGTGAGTTAATACCTCATTCTTAACTCATGTAGAAAATTAACCAAGCTATAAGGTTAAAGGCTGGGTTAAGTAATATCTTAAAGAATGACAAAAGAGTGGACTTTGTCAATGTTTCTACAAGCTTCATGAAAGCTTGACAGCATTGACCAAGTCTTCTCTCTTTTGTTATTCTTTAAGAAATATATAAAACCCTAATTTAACCCTAAAATGGTATAAGTCTTATACACCCAACTTGCATGTATCATCAAGCATGACACAAACATGTATACTTGCATATATCACATATATACAATGTGCACATTCTAGTGAGAAAAGAAATCTTAAGTGAGCTAATACTAGTTAATGTAATATAATATATCTAATATATAATTATAAATTAGATTATGAAATCAACACTTGATTTAATAATCCGGCTATATCACATTTAACCGACTAATATCAAAAGTAACAACTTATCGAATCAACACTTGATCCGATAACCCGGCTATATCTCATATAACCGACCGATGTCACAAATCGCGAGAATAGAATGCGGTATCACATATCGCATTAATCCCGGTCCCGCACATATCACATATGTGCTCCTACTTCGTTTCGCTTGAGCCAGGAAACCCCTGTGTAGGACTCTAAAGACTCGTCAATACACCGGCAGCAAGTGATTATCATATCAAACACCCACAAGCCTCAAGCGGTCTACTAAATGTAACGGCCACCCGGGTATTGAGCGATCAGAAGATCAACAAGCAAGCCTGCTCACACTCCTGTGAATCCAATCAGTAACACTACCGTACATACCAGTCTCTTCGTCTAGTATGCCGCATATCTCGTCTAGGGGTGGTAAACGTTAGACCCCAGTAACTCGATAAGCCGTGTCGATATGAGGCTCATAACGGGTCGAGAAACTACTGATAACACTTACCAGTATATCTCTGAAGAAACCCTGGCCAAGGACTTCCTGTTATAGCCAATCGAGTACAGCTCAACATCAACTCCCTATACCGGAGAGACGAAACCCCTCATATCGCTCATTGCCTCCATGTGACTCGGGACTGTACCCAAAAGCCACCATTTTGCACGTTCTCTTGAACGTGGTAAGGTGGAAATCAAAGCACAGTGGGAATCACACAAGACTCTATGACGATCTCGGGTCTACACACTAACCTGTACCAGTGTCACCAAAGAACTGCCATCTGACGTGAGGTATAATACAATCTGGGAGTTCTCGGCGAGTCCTTATAGTGTACCCGGTCTCCACTGAGCACCCGTATACTGTCTCTGATGTCAAACACCAATGTATATGGGATCATCTATCGCCCATCTACATGGGTCGAGAAGCTATACGCTAGTCTACTCAGGTATATCGATGCCCAGTCTCGATACACCCGCGACTAGGAACATTTGAAGGATGTACTTAGCGACTTCTCTGTCCCCACTAGTATGATCTGCATCATAGTCCTGGTAGTCAAGTACTCATCCTAAGGGCTTTATCAACATGTAACATAGAGACAATCAGCGTACATGTTCAGATAAAGAGCAAGCAGATAGCATACTATCATGTCGATTAAGAAAGTCCTCCCTATATTTGTCCAAGCATCCACAACAATATACATCGTATGTACAGTAATGGCCTCTAGGGCATACATATAACTAACACTTATCACTCTGGAAGCTCGAATTGTAGGAATCTAACTGGAGTTCACCGTTACCAAAGACCAAGAACATTTCTTTAGTGCTTCTCAAGTACTTAAGAATGTCCTCCACAGCTGTCCAGTGATTCTCCCAAGATCCAATTGATTCCTGATCACTACACTTAGTAAGTTAGCTACGTCTAGTCTGGTACATAACATCGCATATATGATAGAGCCTACTGCCGAAGCATAGGTTATCTCTTGCACGCGAGCTCTCTCCAAATCAGTCACGAGAGACATCTTTTTAAAGAGAGTGATTCATAAGTAAATGGGCGAACCACCACGCGTAGAATCTTCTATACTAAACCCCTTTAGTATGGTGTTCGTGTACCTGGATTTGGGACACTCCCAACATCCATTTAGATCTATCACCATAGATCATAATCCACAAGATGTACTAGGTATCATCCAGATCATCCATGGAGAATCCTCGTGATAAGAGGAGCTTGACCGAGTGTAGCATAGGAAACCCTTTCCTATCAAGAGTATGTCATCTACGTACAATACGAGGAAGAAAACCTTATTCTCTACAACCTTCTTATATATACAAGGTTCATCTACCTTTTTGATGAAGTCAAACACTTTGACAGCCACATCAAAACAGATGTTCCAACTCCGCGATGCGTGCTTTAATCCTGATGGACTTAAGCATAGCATCCAGCCATTTCACAGAGTCCCCACTCGTGATGTCCTGTCTGAACCTAGTTGGGTCATCATCTACCACGATGTAATCCTCGCTCCCACCGTCACCGAGGAAACCATAGTATCTCTAAAGTGGATGAGGAACCCTACCAGATTCGCGGAGAGGCTGAGGTTCGTTGGAGACTATTGAATCTTTTGGTTCTACTAAATCTGTTGGATATAGTGCCCTCAGAATCAATTATTGGATCACAGGCACGTGATTGCAATGATTGAGGGAGGACCTATACCGGTAGGACAGTCTTACTCAAGATGATAGTATGCTATCTGGTTTATCTTTATCATCGTGTACTGCTTTAGGTGATCTTACAGGTCACTATTACACGTTGATAAAGCCCTTAGGATTCTTGCTTGACGGCCAGCAGTATGATGGCGATCATATACGTGGGAGTTGGGGTCTATAAGCACATCCTTAAAAGGTCCCTAGTCGTAGGAGTTTCGAGACTGGGCATCGATACTCCATTAGTAGACTAGTGTATACAGTCGAGACCCCGACGAGGGGCGGTGGCCGGTCTCACAAGCCATTGGTGTCAGTTGGATCACCTAAGATGTATACAGGGGCTCATTGGGTTATGAGTACACCGGATAGGACTCGCCGGGAACATGCTAGTTGGTATTGTACCTGACGTCAGATAGCAGTTCCTAGGTGACATGTGTACTGGTTAGTTCATCGACCTGAGATCGTCATTTGTCTCATGTGAGTTCCCACTGTGCTTTGATTACTACCCTACCACGGCTCAAAGGAGTTGTGCAAATAGGTTTTAGTTGGGTACAGTCCCGAGCCATATGGAGGCAATGAGCAGATCGGCAGGGGTTTCGTCTCTCCCAGTATTAGGGGTGAGATCGCGCTGTGTCTAGGAGAGCCATTACACGAAGTCCTTGGCCAAGGCAGGAGATTTACTGGTAGGTATTCCAGTAGTATCTCAGGGTGTTCTGGGATACACTCCGACACGACTTGTACCGCATTTGGGGGTCTGACTTTTACCAACCCCCTAGGCCCGCCATGCGATGCTCATAGACGAACGGACCGAACTGTACGGATATTGTCACTGACTGGACCAGTAGGGTGTCAGGATGAGTTCGCTCATCGACCTCCCTTTTGGTCAATACCTGGTAGCCCGTTACGTACGGCTAGTACCTCTGACGAGCTAGTGGTTAAATCCACAGCCAAAGTATTGACGAGTCTTTAGAGTCCCCCACAGACAGTTTTCAAGTTTCGGGCGAAACTTTGTAAAGGCCGTATGATATATGGCAGGGTTCGATCATATACGTGCAGCAATGCACGGATCATGATCGGGCGGATCATACTAGTGGGCTTTGGTTTAAGTCGGATCCTAGTATTAGATTTGTTGGATTACTTTAGTCTCATCGCATTCGCATTCAGTCGGAATGCGGATGCCGGTATGTATATACAGGTGAGGGGTATCCTTGTGATCGGTCACGAGTTTACTTTAGATGTGGTCGTATCTTTTTATTGTTGTAAACATTTGGGTTAATGTTTACAAATGGAAATTGTGAGCTTAAATCATCATTTTGTGCATTTAATGTGACATAGACTTCATTAGTGACTCATGGTCTCTTTTATTGTGTATATGTCACATTATGTGAATGATTTGTGTTGATATGATGAGAAGAGATAGAGAAGGGCAGCCATTGTATTGAGTTGAGTCTTGGATTTTTCATTCTCACTCTCATTTTTAATAGCATAACAAACGAAAGAAAATGGCTCATCTTCTTCTTCTTCCTCTAGCTCACAATCTCCATTGATGGCTTCACCTTCAACCTCCATCCATACAATGGATGCAAGAGACAAAGTGGTCACACACATTCTCTACTTCACCTTGGACACGTCGGCTAGCGAACATCGTGCTCGAGTTGCATCGGATGAAGCGGGAGCCCGTAAAAAGACTCGATGATGTGGTGCCCTTTCCGATGAGGAGATCGAGACCGGAGATGCCGCGAGGAGCTTGGGATGGTGGCCAAACATCGAAGGATACGGATCGATCGGTATAGCTTTCCAACCCTTTCTATAGTTGCTAGTTATAGGTTAATGGTTCGATCCGGGATTAAAGTCTGTGATAGCGCCGGTTTCAAGTTTTGAAAAAGCTTTCGTTTCCGCATTTTGGCCTCGGACAGACGGTCGGGCGCTACCGTAGACTTACTGTAAGTCGATGTACTTCACCCCAGTACTTGTGGGGAGGCGGAATTTTCAAAACTTATCAAGTTTAAACAACGAACATCGACTAACCGCTTGAATCGAAGCTAAACTATAAATAACCGTATTCTAAGAGTTTCATTTCACTTGTGATTAGGGATTATACCTAATGAAACTAGTCCTTCGTCTTTGTGTCCTCCTTTGTTCTCCTCGACCTTCTCTAGGTAGTAGACGATCCACCCGAGAGCAAAACACCAAGCTAAACCTCTAACTTGAGGTAACTAATCAACTTTGATTGCTAATCAAAGATGAAAGGATGATATAGAGTGAAGGTAATGGATTGTTTAGTCTAACTAATCCTTTGATCTCAACACATGAGGATTAAGGATTAGGGTTTGAAGATGAGAGCTTGAGGAGAGAGAATGTGAGATAAGATAATGAGAGGAGAGAGAGTGTATCATAATATATTATGAAGCATTCTTTTTTAACAATAATGAATAAAGGAAATGAATAAGCATGCTTCATAAAATATCTAGTGGTGATTCATTAGCATGAGTCATTAAGCAATAAATGTGCATTAATGAAATGAATGAATCACCACCATGACTCACTTTCATATCCAAAAGAAACCTCCTTAGTCACATCTTCTAGAAGCTTCTCGAGTAATTACGAGAACGCCCCTCCGAACCGTAAAAATACGGAAAATCTTTAGACTGTATAAATCCAATAACCGGATACCAGTAACTGGCTTAAACCAAAGCCGACTGGTAAAAACTGTCCGAAAGTCGTACGCGCGTAAACGCACGTATGCGTCCGAACCCTTTGTCGCAAAACCATGCAACCTCTATATCGTTTCGCCTGGAGTAGGAAACTCTCTGTGTGGGACTCTAGAGACTCGACTACTACGCTGGCAGTGGGTTTAACCACAGACCGCAAGCGGCACTAGCTGTACGTAACGGTCCCCAGGTAGTTGTCGATAAGAAGGCCGATGAGAAAACCCATCCGAACTCCTACTGAGTCTGATGTGACAATCTCCATACAGTCCGGTCCGTTCGTCCAAGACTATCGCATATCGGGCCTAGGGGGGCGGCAAGCGTCAGTCCCCTAATAGCGGTATAAGTCGTGTCGGAGTAAAGCCCATTACACCCTGAGAAACTGCTGGAACCTACCAGCAAATCTCGCTTGCCCTGGCCAGGGACTTTGCGTAATGGCTCTCTGACACAGCACGATATCTACTCCCAATACCGGGAGGGACGAATCCTGTCTAACCGCCACTGCCTCCAAGTGCTCGGGACTGCACCCAACTGCTACCTGTTTGCACGACTCCTTTGAGCCGTGGTAGGGTAGCAATCTAAGAACAGTGGGACACACTCGAGGCGAAGTAGCAGTGTCAAGTCTGCGGACTACGCTGTACTCATGTCACCTGGGAACTGTTCACTGACGACTGGTATCAAACCAACCAACAGTTCCCTGTGAGTCCTGTCCGGTGTACCCGTAACCTAACGAGCACCTGTATACTATCTCCAGTACGACGTACTGACGGCTGTGGGACAGACCATCTCCCCAACTGGGATGAGAAGCGTACACACCAGTCTACTCCGGAGTATCGATGCTCTGTCTCGATAATCCAACGACCAGGGACCTGAATAAGGATGTGCTTGTAGACTACCCAGCCCCCACTAGTGTGACTGCCATCACAACGCTGGTAGACAAGCAAGATCCTAAGAGCTCTATCAATACGTATACTCACATATTAAGATAGAAAAACCAAGTAGCATACTACCATGTTTAGCAAGACTGTTATATACATGTGAATATCCCCAGCTTCCATTAAGTAATATACAAGCTAGTATGATACAGTAATGGCCTTCTAGGGCATAAACACTAACAATCTTCCACTTGCACTAGGGCCATGTACTGGCATATCGTAGACCAATGATCTCGAGTAGCCTCTCGAACTGAATCTGAGGAAGGGCCTTCGTGAATGGATCAGCAATGTTCTCTTCTGAAGCAACTCTCCGAACCTCGATCTCCTGACGATCAATGATCTCCCTGATCAGGTGATACCGCCTCAAGATGTGTCTGGACTTCTGATGGGACCTTGGTTCCTTCGCTAAAGCTATAGCTCCGTTGTTGTCGCAATACAGAGGTATTGGATCAACTATGGTAGGAACCACCTGAAGTTCTGTTAGGAACTTCTTCATCCAGACTGCTTCTTTTGCGGCATCGCAAGCAGCTATATACTCCGCTTCCATCGTCGAGTCAGCAACGGTGTCCTGCTTGGAGCTCTTCCAGCACACCGCCCCTCCATTGAGGGTAAAGACATAACCCGACATGGACTTAGAATCGTCCTTATCACTCTGGAAGCCGGAATCAGCAAAGGCCTCCAACCTGAGGTCTTTTCCGCCGTAAACCAAGAACATCTCCTTAGTCCTCCTCAGGTACTTGAGAATGTTCTTTACTGCTATCCAGTGTTTCTCCCCTGGGTCTGACTGATACCGGCTTACCACGCTTAGTGCGTAAGCTACATCTGGTCTGGTACACAACATCGCATACATTATAGAGCCTACCGCAGAAGCGTAGGGTATAATAGACATGCGTTCCCTTTCCAAATCAGTCTTGGGAGACATCTCTTTGGAGAGGGTGATTCCGTGACAAGCCGGTAGATTACCGCGCTTAGAATCTTCCATACTGAATCTTTTCAGTACAGTGTCGATATACCTGGACTGCGAAAGTCCCAACATCCTCTTGGATCTATCACGATAGATCCGGATCCCCAGAATGTAAGAGGCATCACCCAGGTCTTTCATGGAGAACCTGTGTGACAAGAATCCTTTGACAGATTGTAGCATAGGAATGTCATTTCCTATCAATAGAATGTCATCCACGTACAAGACGAGGAATACGACACTTCTGGCCACAACTTTACTATATATGCACGGTTCATCTGGATTTTTGATAAAGTCATATTCTTTGACTGTCTCATCAAAACAGATGTTCCAACTCCGCGATGCCTGCTTTAGTCCATAAATGGACTTAAGCAGCTTGCATACTTTCCCGCTGCTCCCACTCTGATTGAAACCCTCAGGCTGATCCATATAGACGCTCTCTTCTAAATTTCCATTCAGAAAAGCCGTCTTTACGTCCATCTGCCAGATTTCATAATCATGGAAGGCAGCAATAGCAAGAAGGACCCGAATGGATTTGAGCATAGCCACTGGAGAAAAAGTTTCGTCATAGTCCAAACCAGGTCTTTGACGAAAACCCTTTGCAACAAGTCTAGCCTTATAGGTTTCCACCTGTCCATCTACACCAATCTTTTTCTTGAAGATCCATTTGCATCCTATGGGTTTTACCCCATCTGGAGCAAAGTCCAAAGTCCATACTTTGTTGGTGTACATGGACTCCATTTCGGTCCGCATTGCATCTAGCCATCGTACCGAGTCGCCGCTCTGGATGGCCTGCTGGAAGTCAGTAGGTTCATCATCATCTATGATGCAATCCTCTCTATCCCCGTCAATGAGAAAACCGTAGTATCTCTCAGGCGGACGAGACGGCCTACTACTCCTGCGGAGGGGTGCGGGAATGTTCTGTTCTTCTTGAACCTCTGGTTCTACCAAACTTTCAGTAGCAGTTTGTGGTTCTGGAATTTCTTCCAGTTCTATTTCGCTCCCACTTGATTCCTTTTCTAAAAACTGATGTTCTAGAAAATGGGCATTACGAGAAACAAATACCTTCTGTTCCTCTGCGTAATAGAATAGATATCCCCTGGAGTGCTTTGGATATCCCACAAACAAACACTTTACTGATCGTGCCTCGAGCTTGTCCACATGCTGCTTTTTAACAAAAGCTGGACATCCCCAAATCTTTATATACTGTAGATGGGGTTTCTTCCCACTCCACATCTGATATGGAGTGGTAGGCACAGTCTTGGTAGGTACCATGTTCAAAAGATATGCTGCTGATTCTAGCGCATGTCCCCAGAAAGATCGCGGTAACTCAGCTTTACTCATCATGGATCGTACCATATCCAATAGGGTTCGATTCCGTCTCTCCGATACACCATTATGCTGTGGAGTGTACGGAGGAGTAAGCTGAGAGAGAATTCCTTTCTCTTTTAGGTAACCTAGGAACTCGGCACTCAAGTATTCACCACCTCGATCAGATCTAAGTGTCTTAATACTTTTGCCGGTTTGGTTTTCTACTTCATTCTTATACTCTTGGAATTTCTCAAAAGCCTCGGATTTATGTTTCATCAGATAAATGAATCCGTATCTTGAGTAATCATCCGTGAAAGTAATGAAATAGGAATAACCACCTCTCGCACGTGTAGACATTGGACCACATACATCACTGTGTATGAGTCCTAAGAGCTCGCTCGCTCTTACTCCTTGTCCAGTGAATAGAGTCTTTGTCATCTTTCCTTTGAGACAAGATTGACAAGTGTCATAAGTTTGATATTCGAACGTGTCCAAATATCCTTCTCTATGCAACTTAGTCAACCTTCTCTCATTGATGTGACCCAGTCTACAATGCCATAAGAAAGCTTTATTTAAATCTGGAGACTTTCTTTTTAGTGTGTTCTGGACATTGAAAATTTGGAGTTGGTTTAAAACATATATGCCGTTATTTAGAGTACCGGACCCAATCAAACCATGATTAAGGTGGATGTTGACAACATCTCTTACAAACGTGAAATCATAACCTTTATTTGATAACAAGGAAACTGATATGATATTACACGTTAAGCTGGGTACAAAATAACAGTTATGTAAAACCAAAATGTGTCCACTCGTCAATCCTAGGTGATAATCCCCGACGGACGCAGCTCCCACGCTAGCTCCGTTAGCAACCCTGAGGATCATATCACCATCCTTCAGCACTCTACGGTTTCTCAGTGCCTGCAAAGAATTGCAAATATGATCTCCTGATCCGGTATCCAATACCCAGGAAGTAGAGTTGATCGACAGACAATTCTCAATTACAAACACACCTGAAGTCGAAGCCACAGCTTGCTTCGGTTCCTGGTTCTTGGCGTTCCACGCCTTGCAATCCTTCTTCCAGTGCCCTTTCCTGTGACAATGGAAGCACTCATCCAGGCCAACTACCGGTGCTGTAAACTTTTTCTTTCCCTTCTTTCCCACCTTACTAACACCTCCTCTAGGTCTGGGTGCGGCCTTCTTCTTCCTTCCTTTGGCCCTAGCCTTGGACCCGGAAGAAGATGAACCGCCAACAAACATAGCGGGTGTTTCCCTTGCCTTCTGCAAGGTGCCCTCTGCACTCCTTAACATGTTCAGGAGTTCCGCAAGTTCAACTTCTTTTCCTTGAAGATTGAAGTTGAGGATAAACTGGGCGTAGGTGGGAGGAAGGGACTGGAGAACAAGGTCTGTATAGAGCTCATTATCCAAAGTCGTCCCAAGGTCCGCGAGCTCTTCAATATAGCCGATCATCTGTAGGACATGTTCACCTACCGATGACCCGACAGCCAACCTCGCTCGAAACAATTTCTTAGAGGTCTCGTATCTTGCTATACGAGATTGCTCTCCATAAAGTTCCTTTGTATGGAGAAATATGCCATCTAGGGACATATCCTCGTGCCTCCTCTGATGTTCATTGTTCATCGAGGCAAGCACGATGCACTTGGCTCTCGCGCAATCTAAATCCCAGGTTTTGCGGATTTCCTTATCCGCATTGCTGGATTTGGGACCAAGGACAGCAGGTGCTGTAGCGGTGAGGACGTACCCCAGTTTGTCATAGGTCAAAGCCATCTTGACATTCCGCAGCCAATCTTTATAGTTTGGCCCTGTCAGTATATTTTTCTCTAAAAGTAACTTAAGTCCAGTCATTTTCAGGGTCGCTGCAATTAGGAGAGAGAGAAGAAAACTCTTTAGCATGATGCTCTTGCAAGTTTAGAGTGGTTTTTAGTTTATCTAAACTGGATGGCTCCCACTGTTTCTCGAATCCTTCCTCAAACCATAAAAGAAGAATTAGCCAAGACTATTCTCACCGTACAATACTTGCTTAACCGTTCAGCCAGGCCGGTGTCGATACTTCGAGGGAGGTTTTCCAACGCTTTCGCGAAGTTCCTTAATTAAATAACCTCTTTTCTCTGGGGGCGTAACCCCGCTGACACTTTTCTGGACACCTACTAGGTTTATAGCATTGATCGTTAAGTGACGAATATCCTGATAAGTAGCATATACTCACAGTAGGATCGGGATCCAAATATCATCGTATGATAATGTTGAAGGAATCCTACCAACATTCATCAAACTCCAAATGGTATGCATCTCTTTGCAAATTTCAGTTTCTTTAGAAATTCCCGATATAAGTTTTTGCCCCATGCTCTTATGACCTTGGCGTTAGGTCAAAATGTCATAAGTCACATGTCAAGTTCTACCCATCATTATCTTGTCAATTTGAACCCATCCGTATATATCCTTGACGTTCGGCCAAAATGATAATACGACTGTCCCAAACTAACTCATCTATCTATGCAACAAATGAATATCCAGCAGCTACCAAACACTATGCCTTGGCGTTAGGTCAAAATACATAGCTTGAATACTACTGAATACCCAGATGAAATGACGGAGGGCTACGAATGGTTTTGGCGAAACCGTGAACGTAGTGAACTTGATATAACCGAAGGAACCTGATAGCTTTTAAAAGGAGTGGTTAAAGCTCCGCATTTAAAAATATCTGTTTTAAAAATAACCGAGTGGTTTCTTTTAAATTGTTCCAACGATTTAAACTTTGGTTTGTTTTACTTTGCATTATAGATAATGCGTCCCATCATTAACCTATCATTGCAGAAAACAACGAAAATACAACGTCCTCTTATGCCATCCGCATTCGCCACGGGGTCCCGTCATCACCCGTTAGGTTACTTAACTAACGACAGAGCGGGGGCTGGGCTAGCGCGGGTGTAAAACATAAGTGACGTCTAAATAGCTACAATAAATATAGATATTTTACATTCGTCTGACGCAATTATATTCATTCCAGAACACAGATAAACAATATTGGATTTGCAAGCAATCTGTACTTCTTTTGAGCCTGCAAGAAAAGACAGATTACACAGTTGTGATGAATAGCCGTTTACCCCACCCTCGACCCCTACGGGTACGGCAAACTACCCACCCGGCAGTCTGTGTACCCCACCTTGGGTCAGTCCTAGGAGCAAAAACAGTAAAATGAAATAATACAACGGTGGCTACAACCGCAACCTGGAAGTGCCCCGCGAAAATAATATTACAACAAATTACATTTACAACAAATGAATTAATCAATAACCCATTGCTAACCCCGGCTATACACCACAACAGTCCAATACAGTTTATATGCACAAACAGATATAATCATTTCAGAAATGTGCAACCCCCTGCCAACCGAAATACTAGCAGTTGGGGGAGGTTTACGAACACATTAAACAATCACAGATATAATACAATACGCAAATACTGTACAATTCGATCGAATAAACAACATCAATATTGCTCCAAAATCTGCTCTGTTAAACAGTAACCTGAGCAATAATTAAATATTCCAGAAAACCCCAAATGTCACAGGGGACCCACACAAGAAAGACGAGTCCATGACTCGGCCAAAGCGCCGCGGAAGGGCGGCGGATCCCACCGATCCGCCGCGCTTCCGCGGCCGAGTTGCCGATTCATGGGCTCGAATTTCTTGGGTGTTCTCCTGGACTCCTTTCTAGCTCTCTGAACACACCTGAAAAATTTTCTGACATCGTTTTAAATTCGACAGAAACTAGCAATTTTTAGGGTTTTCCGGTTTCGTTTTTCCGTTCGAAATTCGTACAAATTTGCGATTAAGTTATTTAGTGTTTAGCGAGGCTCTGATACCACTGTAAGTCGATGTACTTCACCCCAGTACTTGTGGGGAGGCGGAATTTTCAAAACTTATCAAGTTTAAACAACGAACATCGACTAACCGCTTGAATCGAAGCTAAACTATAAATAACCGTATTCTAAGAGTTTCATTTCACTTGTGATTAGGGATTATACCTAATGAAACTAGTCCTTCGTCTTTGTGTCCTCCTTTGTTCTCCTCGACCTTCTCTAGGTAGTAGACGATCCACCCGAGAGCAAAACACCAAGCTAAACCTCTAACTTGAGGTAACTAATCAACTTTGATTGCTAATCAAAGATGAAAGGATGATATAGAGTGAAGGTAATGGATTGTTTAGTCTAACTAATCCTTTGATCTCAACACATGAGGATTAAGGATTAGGGTTTGAAGATGAGAGCTTGAGGAGAGAGAATGTGAGATAAGATAATGAGAGGAGAGAGTGTGTATCATAATATATTATGAAGCATTCTTTTTTAACAATAATGAATAAAGGAAATGAATAAGCATGCTTCATAAAATATCTAGTGGTGATTCATTAGCATGAGTCATTAAACAATAAATGTGAATTAATGAAATGAATGAATCACCACCATGACTCACTTTCTTATCCAAAAGAAACCTCCTTAGTCACATCTTCTAGAAGCTTCTCGAGTAATTACGAGAACGCCCCTCCGAACCGTAAAAATACGGAAAATCTTTAGACTGTATAAATCCAATAACCGGATACCAGTAACTGGCTTAAACCAAAGCCGACTGGTAAAAACTGTCCGAAAGTCGTACGCGCGTAAACGCACGTATGCGTCCGAACCCTTTGTCGCAAAACCATGCAACCTCTATATCGTTTCGCCTGGAGTAGGAAACTCTCTGTGTGGGACTCTAGAGACTCGACTACTACGCTGGCAGTGGGTTTAACCACAGACCGCAAGCGGCACTAGCTGTACGTAACGGTCCCCAGGTAGTTGTCGATAAGAAGGCCGATGAGAAAACCCATCCGAACTCCTACTGAGTCTGATGTGACAATCTCCATACAGTCCGGTCCGTTCGTCCAAGACTATCGCATATCGGGCCTAGGGGGGCGGCAAGCGTCAGTCCCCTAATAGCGGTATAAGTCGTGTCGGAGTAAAGCCCATTACACCCTGAGAAACTGCTGGAACCTACCAGCAAATCTCGCTTGCCCTGGCCAGGGACTTTGCGTAATGGCTCTCTGACACAGCACGATATCTACTCCCAATACCGGGAGGGACGAATCCTGTCTAACCGCCACTGCCTCCAAGTGCTCGGGACTACACCCAACTGCTACCTGTTTGCACGACTCCTTTGAGCCGTGGTAGGGTAGCAATCTAAGAACAGTGGGACACACTCGAGGCGAAGTAGCAGTGTCAAGTCTGCGGACTACGCTGTACTCATGTCACCTGGGAACTGTTCACTGACGACTGGTATCAAACCAACCAACAGTTCCCTGTGAGTCCTGTCCGGTGTACCCGTAACCTAACGAGCACCTGTATACTATCTCCAGTACGACGTACTGACGGCTGTGGGACAGACCATCTCCCCAACTGGGATGAGAAGCGTACACACCAGTCTACTCCGGAGTATCGATGCTCTGTCTCGATAATCCAACGACCAGGGACCTGAATAAGGATGTGCTTGTAGACTACCCAGCCCCCACTAGTGTGACTGCCATCACAACGCTGGTAGACAAGCAAGATCCTAAGAGCTCTATCAATACGTATACTCACATATTAAGATAGAAAAACCAAGTAGCATACTACCATGTTTAGCAAGACTGTTATATACATGTGAATATCCCAAGCTTCCATTAAGTAATATACAAGCTAGTATGATACAGTAATGGCCTTCTAGGGCATAAACACTAACACTTACATGGTATCAGAGCCACGCCATTAACCTTTACTAGCTTGCTCTAACGTGTTTAGAACTTCGATCGAGCGAAATTTCCAAAACCGCGATTCCAATTTGTGCAGTTTCTGTCGAAATTTTTTTGTCGTCTAAAATTTTTTTTTACTACGTCAGAAAATCATGCAGGTTTTTCTAAGACCACTGCAGAAAATTGGTAGCCTAAGCCCACTGTAGCGCCGCGGAACCGCGGCATGACCCTTGTTTTGGCCGCGGTTCCGCCGCACCACTGTAGCATTAAGGCACCAAAATTTCTAAAGTGGTCTCTGAGTTGGAATTGGAGTTTTTGGTATTTTTGTTTTGGGCCCAGATTTGTCTGAGTATTGGGTATCGTGCTTGGGGCCCACTTCGGGAAATCTTGTCGATCGAAAATTTTAATCATGTTAGTTCACAGTATTTACATTATATCTGCGACCGTGAATGTCATTCGAGTGGTAAATCTTGTCTAATTACTATAGTTCTTTTAGACGGATTTGCGAACGTGACATTCACGTTGATGTTCTGTATTGTGCTGTGATGTTGCGGATTTGTCGTGGTGGATAGCCTAGTTGCAATGGTAGTAAGTTTGGTTGTATTTGTACATTTGATATTGCGGGGCGAGCGTCCGACATGTGGACTGCCGTCACTGCCTGTTTGTATATTATTCTTTTGGGGCACGACCGGGCTGAGGTCGATGTACCCGTTGTATATATATTTTACTTTCTGTACTAGGATTACCCCACGGTGGGGTGCACGGATAGCCGGGTTATAGAGGGCAACGGGCCCGCATCTCATGGCTTTGAGACGGAGGGGGCTTCACTCTAGAATTGGCGGGCTATTCTCCTCACTCGTAAGGGGTACAGGTTAACCCAAGGAGGGGTGCTCAAGTTACCGGATTCCGTGAAGTGCTGGGTGGTCCATTCACTTTGCTGAAAGGGGCTGCCTCGCTTCAGGTTTTGGCGGGTAACTTGCCGCACTCGTAGGGGTCTAGGTTTCATTGCACAGGCTATCCACACGACCAGGGGAACGTCGGGTTTTAGTAGCGGCTATATGAAACCCGGTGTTCCTAGATTATCTGTATTGTTCTGTGATGCTTATTACATTTCTGTGATGTTACATTTTATCACGCCTGGAGCGATTATTATATATTGATATATATACTAGTAGATGTTGTATATGTTTTACACCCGCGGTAAACATGTTAGTCCAGTCCCCGCTCTATCGTTAGTTAAGTAACCTAACGGGTGATGACGGGACCCAGTGGCGAATGCGGATGGCATATACGTACATCATATTTTCGTTCATTATTGGTGTGATTAATTGATGGGACTGCATTGATTCGGATCAATGCAAGCTAAACAAACCTATTCTGATGTTGTTGGAACATTTTTCAAAAAGCTGTTATTGCAAAGACGTTCTCTTTTGTTTTGCACAGTGGTATTCAGTTGGAATATCCCGCACCTCAGTCGACGAGGCAAGGGCCGAGATCCCTTCACCGGGAGTGACCCCTTGGACAGAAGTTTGTGTCAGGGTAATAACTTCACTATAGCCGATTGCCTTTTGCTTTGCATCGTGGTATTCAGTTGGAATATCCTGCACCTCATTCTACGGGGAAAGAGCCGAGATCCCTTCACTGGGAGTGACCTCTTTAGCAAAAGGTTTCGCCACTATATTTTTATAAAATGTTATCCAGTTCCTTCAACGATATCAAGTTCATTATGTTAAAGGTTTTTCGCCAAAAAACCATTCGTAGCCCTCCGTCATTTTAGACGGGTAGCACTTAGTATTCATGCTATGTTTGTTGACCTTCGTCAAGGCATAGTGAATGGTAGTTGCTTGTTACCTTTCTGCTGCATAGATAGATGCGTTGGTTTGGGACAGTCATACAGCCTTGTTGACCTTCGTCAAGGGCTTGTACGGGTGGGTTCAAATTAACCTGGACAATGACGGGTAGAACTTGACATGTGACTTATGATTTGTTGACCTTCGTCAAGGTTATAAGAGCATGGGGTAAAAATAACATCGGGAGTTTCTAAAGAAACTGAAACTTGCCAGATATGTGCATACCTTCTGGAGTGTGATAACGTGAGTGGATTCCATTACGTTATCATGCGATGATAGTTGGATCCCGATTCACACTGATGAGTTGGTTTACTCCTCGGGTGATCCCGACTAATTCTTCTTTCAGGTTTGGAGGAGAATTTGACGATAAGTGGGAGGTTTCCTGATTGGATAAAGTGATAACCATTCTGATCTAGGTTAGAGTGCACGCTGAGTTTTTCTTTTCTCTCTCTCTTTGGCAGCGACCATGACCCAACCCTTGACTATGACTCAGTGACCAAGTTAACCAAACCTTCTTAAAACACTGGCTTTTAGATTGTCTGAGTTGCATACCTCACTGCCACTCCTGCTTTTACCCTTTTTCTCCAGAACACCCCGTATTACTACGAACATCCACTTCAATTGGATAAAACCATCGTATGGTTATATACGAACTCGAAGGAACTTGTTCCATATTCGAGGATGGTTTCCGGTTCTGGGGAAAAATGAATAGGACTATTCAGTTGTCTTTTCTTTTTACCTTCTCTCAAATTGCGAGTGCTCCTTAGATTAGGACGGTACACCTATTACGCTAATTGGATAGTCTTCTTCCAAACCATAGGCAGGTGCCGAACGGTTGGGAATAAAGAAAACCAATTAGCCTAATGATGGTGTACAGAAGGTAATAAGTTAAGACAAATAAATGGATTAGTAAGAGGGCAAAGTAAATTGCGACTGCTATTCAAGATCAAACCAAGTATTTCATCGCCACTCCTACTTCACCTTTGTATTTTTCCATAACACTCCGTATCACTACGAAGATCCACAGTTATTTGGATATTACATCGTATGGTTATATACGAACTCGAAGGAACTTGTTCCAGTTCGGGGATGGATTCTGGTTCAGGAGAAATATGAATAAGGTTTTATTCAGTTGTCTTTTATCTTCACCTTCTCTCAGGTTACGAGTACTCTTAAGATTAGGAGAGTACACCCATTATGCTTATTGGATAGTCTTCTTCCAAACCATATGCTGGTGCCGAACGGTAGGGAAGGAAGAAAACCATTTAGCCTAAAGGGTTGTACAGAAAGTAATGACTAAAGACATATAAAGGGATTTGGAGAGATGGCAAAGAAATATACGGTTACAGTTGTGAATCTGATAATGGATGAGGCATTACTAGGAATACCCGGATACCCCTTCGAAACATTTACATGTTTCAGTTTCACTATGTATTGTTAAAAGAAAACTGATTTCCCAATTAGCCCTTGCTCCGGGGTATGTATTTACCAGGTTTGATTCTCACATCTGTATGGTTTTACAGATGATGAGTGGGAGTGAGTTATTGGGAATTGGGTGATCATCCTCATTATATCGGGATTCGTTGTAATTGGTCATATTTGAAGAAATCGCCTGGGTTGTTTACCGGACGGCAAATATTTGGTTTTGAATATCCGTTGTTATGCACCAATTTCAAATTGATATATCTGTACGTTTATTTTTATAAAGTGAGATATAACTTTTTGAAATTATGTCCATGACATTTATCTATATCAGTAGATGGTTAGGTAAGGAGCATTAAACAGCGGTGTAATTCTTCTTAACCATAAATACAGTTTTAAACCTACGACGCACAGGGTTTGAGTTATTCAACTCAGGAGACTTATACAAAGCATTGTATGTTGTCCAGTGTCCATTAGGACAGAGGGGTTGGTCCCCGTACTATATTTTGTTTACTTGTGACTTCTCTAGTTTTAGACAGGTGTTTCGTAGAAACACAAGGTCATAGTTTTGAGAAGTTATAGGTATAAGAGTAAAGTAGAGAACCAGATATTGCAAGTATCAGGATTCTTCAAGGTGATCGAAGATGTAGATACTTGTGTATGGTATTCAGTTGATAGTAATGATTAAGAGAACTTGCTTCTCTTTCAGGTTACTCATAATTGGAAGCACTCCTAAGTTGAGTAATGATGATCGGCCTCTCTCCATTTAGTTGGCATGCACTGGAGACAGCTGCATGATTTGAATCTGGTTCCAATTAAATCAGTGCCTCTGTTTCTATATTGGATATAGAACGGTTCATATCTTAATGATGTTAAGGTACGGGGAGTTGTTCGGCTTATGCTTGTAAGTCCACGTTGCCAACCCCGGTTATTGCGGGGAGGCGGAAACGGTATAAAAAACAAGTTTTTAGCGCACTAGGCAACATGGACTAACAAAAGTCGGGATCTTTTCTAAACAAAACTAGCTACCAAGCTAAAGAGAGTTAGCTACTCGGAAAAGATGTTATACCTAGGGCTTAATGTCCTTCTCTCCTTGCTTCTTGTAGTGAACGGAAGTGGTCTCCTTGTCGTCTTCTCTCGTCAAAGAAGGATCCACCCGAGAGCCTCAACCTTTTGCTTCAACTTCAAGCTAGAAGTGACTAAGGTACTAGAAGTGCTAATCCTAGAACCTTAGATGAGAGTAGAGATTGTTTTGGAATGGTTTTTGTCAAGCTCAAGTGTTTCTCAACACATGAGAGAGGAGAGCTTGAGGAAGAGGAGAGAGAATGAATATGATGGAATGAAAATGGTTTTTACAACCATAACAAAATATATATGATTTTCAAATAATAATATTAATCCAAAAATGAAAAGGTGATGGTTAGTTTGAATAGACCATTATCATATCACCATAAATGATTTTGCAAAGATCAAAGAGCATCTAAAAAGGTAATGATGATGGTCAAAGTTTCAAACCTAGTCAACTAGTCAACCTTGGTCAACAAGTCAACAAGCCCAACCATGACACAATTTCATTTAATTAATATTATTAATTGATAAATCACAAGATCATTAGGGTTTGGAAAAAGACGACTGTCAACTGTGCATACACACCCGTTCCAAAATCCCAATGAAAAACCTCTTCCTCCGCCTCAATCAACTGTGCATACACACCCGCGTTCATGTTCCGAGGAACACGAACACAAAGAGATAAAACCAATCCCAGATCATATACTAGGATCCGGCTTAAACCAAAGCCCGCTAGTATAAGCTGCCCGGACAACAAACGTGCACAAGTGCGCGGATGTGAACGAACCCTGTCGCAAAACCATGCGACATCTACTCATTTTGCCAAAAGGCGAATAGCTCTCTGTGTGGGACTCTAAAGACTCGACACTACGCTGGCAGTGGGTTTAACCACAGACCGCAAGCGACACTAGCTGTACGTAACGGTCCCCAGGTAGATGCCGATAAGAAGACTGACGAGGTGAACCCCATCTGAACTCCTACTGAGCCTGAATGTGACAGTCTCCGTACAGTCCGGTCTGTTCGTCTGATACATCGCATGGCGGGCCTAGGGGCGGTAAACGTCAGTCCTCTAATAGCGGTACAAGTCGTGTCGGAGTGAAGCCCAGAACACCCTGAGATAACACTGGAAACCTACCAGTATATCTCGCTTGCCCTGGCCAGGGACTACTCGTGTAATGGATCTCCTAGACACAGCACGATGTCAACCCCCAATACCGGGAGAGAAGAATCCTGTCTAACCGTCACTGCCACCAAGTGTTTCGGGACTGCACCCAACTACTACCTGTTTGCACGACTCCTTTGAGTCGTGGTAGGGTAGTAATCAAAGTACAGTGGGAACACACTTGAGGCGAAGTGACAGTGTCAAGTCAGCGGACTAAGCTGTACTCATGTCACCTGGGAACTGATAACTGACGATAGGTATAATACCAACCAACAGTTCCCGACGAGTCCTGTCCAGTGTACTCGTAACCTAACGAGCACCCGCATACTATCTCAAGTACAACGTACTGACGGCTGTAGGACAGACCGTCTCCCCTGCTGGGATGAGAAGCGCATACGCTAGTCTACCCCGGAGTATCGATGCCCTGTCTCGATAGCCCAACGACTAAGGACCTGTATAAGGATGTGCTTATGGATTACCCAGCCCCCACGAGTGTGAGCGCCATCACAACGCTGGTAATCAAGCAAAGATCCTAAGGGCTCTACTAATATGTATATAAGCGATATGCTAAAAGAAACACATGCACATATTGAAGTAGAGACAAACCAAGTAGGATACTACTATTTCGAGCAAGATTGTATATACAACTGTGAATATCCCAAGCTTCCATCAAGTAATATACAAACTAGTATGATACAGTAATGGCCTCTAGGGCATATACACTAACAATCTCCCACTTGCACTAAGGCCATGTACTGGCGTATCGAAGACCTATCATCTCGATCAGCCGCTCGAACTGAGTCTGGGGCAAGGCCTTGGTGAATGGATCTGCAGTGTTATCTTCTGAAGCAACCCTCTGAACCTCGATCTCCTGGCGATCCACGATCTCCCTGATCAGGTGATACCGCCTTCAGATGTGTCTGATACCTGCTTACTACACTCAGTGCATAAGCTACATCTGGTCTGGTACACAACATCGCATACATTATAAAGCCTCCCGCAGAAGCGTAGGGTATAATAGACATGCGATCTCTCTCCAAATCAGTCTTGGGAGACATCTCTTTGGAGAGGGTGATCCCGTGACAAGCCGGTAGATTACCGCGCTTGGAATCTTCCATACTGAATCTTTTCAGTATGGTGTTGATGTACCTGGACTGTGAAAGTCCTAATATCCTCTTGGATCTGTCACGGTAGATCCGGATACCCAGAATGTATGAGGCATCACCCAGGTCTTTCATGGAGAACCTGTGTGACAAGAACCCCTTCACAGATTGTAGCATAGGAATGTCATTTCCTATTAAGAGAATGTCATCCACGTATAAAACGAGGAATACTACAGTTCTCGCTACAAATCTACAATAAATGCATGGTTCATCTGGATTTTTGATAAAGCCAAATTCCTTGACCGTCTCATCAAAACAGATGTTCCAACTCCGCGATGCCTGATTTAGTCCATAAATGGACTTAAGCAACTTGCACACCTTTCCGCTTCTCCCACTCTGAATGAAACCCTCTGGCTGGTCCATATAAACACACTCCTCTAAATGTCCATTTAGAAAAGCGGTCTTTACGTCCATCTGCCAAATTTCATAATCGTGGAAGGCAGCAATGGCAAGAAGGATCCGAATGGATTTCAACATAGCTACTGGAGAAAAGGTTTCGTCATAGTCCAAACCAGGTCGCTGACGAAAACCCTTTTCAACCAGTCTAGCTTTATAGGTCTCAACCTGTCCATCTACACCAATCTTCCTTTTGAAGATCCACTTGCATCCTACGGGTTTTACCCCATCTGGAGCAATGTCCAATGTCCATACTTTGTTGGTGTACATGGACTCCATTTCGGTCCACATTGCATCCAGCCATTTTACCGAGTCAACGCTCTGAATGGCTTGCTGGAAGCTAGTAGGCTCATCACAATCTATGATGCAATCCTCTCTATCCCCGTCTATGAGAAAACCGTAGTATCTCTCGGGCGGATGAGACTTCCTACTACTCCTGCGGAGTGGCGTGGGAATGTCCTGATCTTTCGAACCCTCTGGTTCTACTAAGCTTTCAGTAATAGCTCGTGGTTCTGGAATTTCTTCCAGTTCTATTGCGCTCCCACTTATTTCTTTTTCTATGAACTGGTGTTCTAGAAAGTGGGCATGGCGAGAAACAAAAACTTTTTGTTCCTCTTCGCAATAGAAGAAATATCCCTTGGAGCTCTTTGGATATCCCACAAACTTGCACTGTACTGAGCGTGCTTCGAGCTTGTCCGCATGCTGCTTTTTTACAAAAGCTGGACATCCCTATGTCTTAATGTGATTAAGATAGGGTCTCTTCCCACACCACATCTGATGTGGTGTAGTAGGCACAGTCTTAGTTGGAACTCGGTTCAAAAGGTATGCAGCTGATTCTAGCGCATATCCCCAGAACGATCGCGGCAACTCAGCGTTACTCATCATGGACCGTACCATATCCAATAGGGTTCGGTTCTGTCTCTCCGATACACCGTTATGTTGCGGAGTGTATGGAGGAGTAAGCTGAGAGGGAATTCCATTCTCTTTTATGTGACCCAGGAACTCGGCACTCAAGTATTCACCACCTCTATCAGATCTCAGTGCCTTGATACTTTTGCCTGTTTGTTTTTCTACTTCATTCTTATATTCCTGGAATTTTTCAAAAGCCTCGGATTTATGTTTCATTAAGAAGACATAACCGTACCTTGAAAAGTCATCCGTATAAGTAATGAAGTAAGAATAACCGCTTCGTGCATGTGTAGACATTGGACCGTACACGTCGCTGTGTATGAGTCCCAAGAGCGAGCTCGCTCTTTCTCCGTGTCCAGTGAACGGAGTCTTTGTCATCTTTCCTTTGAGACAGGATTGACAAGTTGCATACGATTTGATATTCGAACGGATCCAAATATTCTTCTGTATGTAACTTAGTCAACCTTCTCTCATTGATGTGACCCAGTCTACAATGCCATAAGAAAGTTCTATTGATTTCTGAGACTTTCTTTTGTGTGTATTCTGGATATTGAAAATCTGTGGTTGGTTTAATACGTATATACCGTTGTTTAATGTACCTGACCCAATCAAAACTTGATTAAGGTGAATGTTCACAACATTACTTACAAATGCAAATTCATAACCTTCTTTAGACAATAAAGATACAGAAATGATATTACAGGATGCATTTGGTATAAAATAACAACTACACAAAACCAAAAAGTGTCCATCTGACAATCCCAGGTGATAGTCCCCCACGGCCTCAGCGTCCATGCTAGCTTCGTTTGCAACTCTGAGGGTCATGTCACCTGCCTTCAAAACTCTACGCTTTCTCAACACCTGCAAAGAATTATAGATATGAGATCCTGATCCGGTATCCAATACTCAGGAAGTAGAGTTTATTGATAGACAGTTTTCAATAACATACACACCTGAAGCTGAAGCCGCAACTCGCTTCAGATCCTGGGTTCTGGCCTTCCAAGCCTTGCAATCCTGTTTCCAGTGACCACTTTTGTGACAGTAGAAGCATTCTTCCTTCCCCACCAGCTTTCCCGCTACCTTTGTTGCCTTTCCTTTTCCCTTCGTATCCACTTTACTGACACCGCCTCTTGGTTTGGCGGGGGCTTTCTTCTTCTTACCCTTGGCTTTCGCCCTGGACCTAGAAGAGGAAGATCCTCCTACAAACAAAGTGGATGTCTCCCTACCTTTCTGTAGGGTGCCCTTAGCACTCCTCAACATGTTCAAAAGTTCGGAAAGTTCAACCTCCTTTCCTTGCATGTTGAAGTTTAGGATAAACTGGGCGTAAGTGGAAGGAAGGGACTGGAGAATCAAATCAGTGTAGAGTTCATTCTCCAACGTGGTCCCAAGGTCCGCGAGCTCCTCTATGTAGCCAATCATCTTAAGCACGTGTTCCGCTACCGATGATCCGACGGCCAGTCTTGCCGAAAATAGCTTCTTCGACACTTCGTATCTTGCGATACGAGACTGCTCTCTATACAGTTCTTTTGTATGGAGAAATATAGACTCTAGGTCCATATTCTCATGCCTCCTCTGATGTTCGTTGTCCATCGAGGCAAGCACGAGGCATTTGGCCTTCGCGCAATCGATCTCCCATGTCTTACGGATTTCTTTATCCGCGACGCTGGAGGTGGGACCTGGGACAGGGGGAGCTTTGGTGGTAAGGACATACCCCAACTTGTCGTAAGTGATTGCCATCTTGACATTCCTGAGCCAATCTTTGTAGTTTGGCCCTGTCAGTATGTTTTTATCTAGTAATAACTTAAGTCCGGTCATGTTGAATGGTCGCTGCAATTAGGAGAGAGAAAAGAAATACTTTAGCATGATGCTCTTGCAGGTTTAGAGTGGTTTTTAGTTTGTCTAAACAGGATGGCTCCCACTGTCTCTCGAATCCCTTCTCAAACCGTAAAGAAAGAATTAGTCGGGATCAATCTCACAGTACAATACTTGCTTAACCGTTCAGCCAGGCCGGTGTCGGTACTTCGAGGGAGGTTTTCCAACGCTTTCGCGAAGTTCCTTAATTTAAGAACCTCTTTTCCCTGGGGGCGTAGCCCCGCTAACACCTTTCTAGACACCTACTAGGTTTATAGCATTGATCGTTAATTGAGAGTTTTCCCGAGGAGTAGCATATACTCACAGTAGGATCGGGATCCAAATATCATCGCGTGATAAAACCGAAGGAATCCTACCAGAATCATCACACTCCTAATGGTATGCAGCGCTAGCAAGTTTCAGTACTTATGAAACTCCCGATGTGGATTTTTGCCCCATGCTCTTATGACCTTGACTTTGGCCAAAATATCATAAGTCACATGTCAAGTTCTACCCGTCATTCTCCTGGTTAATTTGGACCCACCCGTACCTACCCTTGACTTTGGCCAAAATGGCAGCACGACTGTCCCAAACCAACGCATCTATCTATGCTGCACATGAATACCCAATAGCTACCAATCACTATGCCTTGACTTTGGCCAAAAAACATAGCTTGAATACTTTTTGACCATTCATGTGGAATGACGGAGGGCTACGAATGGTTTTGGCGAAACCGTGAACGTAGTGAACTTGATATAATCGATGGAACGAGATAGCTTTTAAAAGGAGTGGTTCAAGCTCCGCGTTTAAAAGTTTAGTTTTGAAAAGAACCGAGTGGTTTTCAAGGTGTTCCAATCGACTTTTACTTGGTTTATTTTCTTGCATTAGTTCTTTTAATGCATCCCATCATTTAATCCTACCATTGCAGAAAACAACCAAAATATGACGTACGCTTATGCCATTCGCATTCGCCACGGGGCCCCGTCATCACCCGTTAGGTTACTTAACTAACGACAGAGTGGGGGCTGGGCTAGCACGGCTGTAAAACATAAGCAACGCCTAAATAGTTATAGTATATAAATATATAGCAATGATAGACATTACAGATCACAGATGAATACATTGGATATACTAGGAATCCGCAATACGTTCGAGCCTGCAACGAAAAGCGGATTACACGGTCGCGGTGAATAGCCAATACCCCACCCAAGACCCCTACGGGTGCGGCAAACTACCCGCTAAGTACCCGAAGCGAAGCAACCTCCCTCAACACCGTGAGTAGGCCACTCGGCACTTCGAGATACCCGGTAGTTTGTGCACCCCTTCCATGGGTTTATCCTAGGAGCAAAAACAGTAAAAAGAATTATACAATGACGGCTACAACCCCGACCCGGTTGTGCGGCCAAACAAATAATAATACATCAATTTACATATTACATGAATGAAAGAAAAAAGAAACACTCATCTCACATCCACCCCGGCTATTCACCCGCGACAATCCAACGCATTCATATACACATACCATCATCAAACACAGATCACAGATATGTATAACCTCCACTAATCGACATATAGCGATTAGCCGACGTTCAATACATATAAACATCACAGATATAACCCATTAGTCAAAGTGTAGTGAAGTTCGATCAAAAATACGGATTTATAGGCCCCCAAAAACAAATTTCTTTTCTGGAAAACCTAGGCACAAATAAACCATCTTAAAAATCCCAAAACCATGTCAGAAGAACACTGCACCAAACTCGACCCAGAACCGAGTCAACTCGGCCGCGGTTGCGCGGCAATAGCTTGCTATTGAACGATTCACTGGACCGGGTTTGGTGAGTTTCTTAACAAAACCCTGAGATGATTTTTGACGTAAGATTTATTTTATTTTGAGCAGAAAAAATTCAACAGAAAGTTAGGGTTTCGTGTTTTTAGTTTTGCGATTTTTACCGATCGAACTTCTATACACTTTACTAACTAGCTAGTTTATGTTTAGTTAGGCTCTGATACCACTGTAAGTCCACGTTGCCAACCCCGGTTCTTGCGGGGAGGCGGAAACGGTATAAAAAACAAGTTTTTAGCGCACTAGGCAACATGGACTAACAAAAGTCGGGATCTTTTCTAAACAAAACTAGCTACCAAGCTAAAGAGAGTTAGCTACTCGGAAAAGATGTTATACCTAGGGCTTAATGTCCTTCTCTCCTTGCTCCTTGTAGTGAACGGAAGTGGTCTCCTTGTCGTCTTCTCTTGTCAAAGAAGGATCCACCCGAGAGCCTCAACCTTTTGCTTCAACTTCAAGCTAGAAGTGACTAAGGTACTAGAAGTGCTAATCCTAGAACCTTAGATGAGAGTAGAGATTGTTTTGGAATGGTTTTTGTCAAGCTCAAGTGTTTCTCAACACAAGAGAGGAGAGAGCTTGAGGAAGAGGAAGAAGAGGAGAGAGAATGAATATGATGGAATGAAAATGGTTTTTACAACCATAACAAAATATATGTGATTTTCAAATAATAATATTAATCCAAAAATGAAAAGGTGATGGTTAGTTCGAATAGACCATTATCATATCACCATAAATGATTTTGCAAAGATCAAAGAGCATCTAAAAAGGTAATGATGATGGTCAAAGTTTCAAACCTAGTCAACTAGTCAACCTTGGTCAACAAGTCAACAAGCCCAACCATGACACAATTTCATTTAATTAATATTATTAATTGATAAATCACAAGATCATTAGGGTTTGGAAAAAGACGACTGTCAACTGTGCATACACACCCGTTCCAAACCCCCAATGAAAAACCTCTTCCTCCGCCTCAATCAACTGTGCATACACACCCGCGTTCATGTTCCGAGGAACACGGACACAAAGAGATAAAACCAATCGCAGATCATATACTAGGATCCGGCTTAAACCAAAGCCCGCTAGTATAAGCTGTCCGGACAACAAACGTGCACAAGTGCGTGGATGTGAACGAACCCTGTCGCAAAACCACGCGACCTCTACTCATTTTGCCAAAAGGCGAATAGCTCTCTGTGTGGGACTCTAAAGACTCGACACTACGCTGGCAGTGGGTTTAACCACAGACCGCAAGCGGCACTAGCTGTACGTAACGGTCCCTAAGTAGATGCCGATAAGAAGACTGACGAGGTGAACCCCATCTGAACTCCTACTGAGCCTGAATGTGACAGTCTCCGTACAGTCCGGTCTGTTCGTCTGATACATCGCATGGCGGGCCTAGGGGGGCGGTAAACGTCAGTCCCCTAATAGCGGTACAAGTCGTGTCGGAGTGAAGCCCAGAACACCCTGAGATAACACTGGAAACCTACCAGTATATCTCGCTTGCCCTGGCCAGGGACTACTCGTGTAATGGCTCTCCTAGACACAGCGCGATGTCAACCCCCAATACCGGGAGAGACGAATCCTATCTAACCGTCACTGCCTCCAAGTGCTTCGGGACTGCACCCAACTACTACCTGTTTGCACGACTCCTTTGAGTCGTGGTAGGGTAGTAATCAAAGTACAGTGGGAACACACTTGAGGCGAAGTGACAGTGTCAAGTCAGCGGACTAAGCTGTATTCATGTCACCTGGGAACTGATAACTGACGATATGTATAATACCAACCAACAGTTCCCGACGAGTCCTGTCCAGTGTACTCGTAACCTAACGAGCACCCGCATATTATCTCAAGTACGACGTACTGACGGCTGTGGGACAGACCGTCTACCATGCTGGGATAAGAATCGCATACGCTAGTCTACTCCGGAGTATCGATGCCCTGTCTCGATAGCCCAACGACTAGGGACCTGTATAAGGATGTGCTTATGGATTACCCAGCCCCCACGAGTGTGAGCGCCATCACAACGCTGGTAATCAAGGAAAGATCCTAAGGGCTCTACTAATATGTATATAAGCGATATGCTAAAAGAAACACATGCACATTTTGAAGTAGAGACAAACCAAGTAGCATACTACCATTTCGAGCAAGATTGTATATACAACTGTGAATATCCCAAGCTTCCATCAAGTAATATACAAACTAGTATGATACAGTAATGGCCTCTAGGGCATATACACTAACAATGCTTAAAACCAGACTCTGGATAACTCAAGGCACGTTTCTGTAATGGATTTTTGGGGGTTGACCCGGGCTCTGACGAGGGTTGACTTTCTACCATCTAGAAGATCAATAGGGATATTGTTCTTGACTCGCTACAGTTTTATTAAAATGGACTTTTTTCAGAAAACAGTAGTGGGAGTATGGTAGAACTGGAAGTGATTCCAGAACCGCAAATGATTACTGAAAATTTAATAGGACCTAAAGATTCAATCTGGATTGACATTCCATTAACCACTCCGCAGATATTGTGGGTAACCTTAGGCACTCGAGAGGTACTTCGGTATGCTCAAAGACGGTAACAGGGAGGTTCTTGTTTACCCAGACTTGCCATTGCTGTTGTTCCAGACTGTGAGACCCGGCAGGAGGATGAGTATAGCGTCGTTCTAAACTAGCTTTAGAAGTGTACGTATATATGACTCTGCCAGAGGGTTGTCGTAGTCAGTGGGAGCAGTGGAAGCATAGTGGACAAGTAGCTTATGTCTATTTATAGACTAAAGCAGATATAGCGGAGATAGATCTTCTATTTCTGATATGACAGTCATAGGTTTGACTTCATCAGAATCGGGGATGGATCTGTTAAGAAGGTAGTAGGGTGTGATGTCCTGGTATTTGGATGACATACACAGAGTAGAAAGTGAAATTCTTATACTACAATCGGTTATACATTGGTTGTCACACAGTGGTTTCTCCACATAGGATATAGATATAATATCAGTCATTCTGGTTACTGGATCTATGGTTTTAGATCTAGATTTGGGTAGTTTCCCAATCTAGATACTTAGACAGCATTCTAAAGGTGTTTTATAATGGACGACTCCTGGCACGGTAGTGTACCTACAGGTGATGGAGCCACCCTCTCTAAAGTTGTCTTACAGACTAAAGGGGAGAGGGATGCGCATGATTGGCAGATCACTTGCTTAGGCAATTGAGTCAATCATGAGATGTCAAGTACCATACCAGACGTTGTTTTGGCACGAGATGCAGTAAGTTGATATTAATCCTATCCTGGAGAGACATTCGGAAGCAGTTGTAGAACATAAGTGAATGTTCTAGGGATATGATAACAACAGCCTCTTTTAGGAGACGATTATTATTCCAGGCTTCCAAGGTGACCTGGATGACAGAGTGACTGTCAGAGTTATAGTTTTCCCTCTGACGAGGGGCAGTATTTTGGACAGGTGGTCCAAGCGGATACTGTGGGAGGTGTGGAGCGGGATACTGATTAAGTTCAGTTGACGATACAGTCTAAGAAGTTTGGATTTGGAGTTCATTTATGAACTAGGTCCCATCAGATATCCAGACATATTCTAAGACAGGTATTGCTCATTTCGGGAGATGGATTTCTCCGCGAACATGAGATAAAGAGAGACATAGAAAGAAACATCAGAGCGGATCCACTCACTGAGGCTATTCCTCGAACGTAATAGTTTCGCAAACGGGTTTTGTCAGACTGATTAGTAGAGGATTTGGGTGTTCGGTATCACACGGGCTATGAGTATGCGACATCGCAATAATTATCCTTGAGTGTAAGTGGGAGATTGTTGGATATAGTGTCCTCAGAGTCAATTATTGGATCACAGGCACGTGATTGCAATGATTGAGGGAGGACCTATACCGGTAGGACAGTCTTACTCAAGATGATAGTGTGCTATCTGGTTTATCTTTATCATCGTGTACTGCTTTAGGTGACCTTACAGGTCACCATTACACGTTGATAGAGCCCTTAGGATTCTTGCTTGACGGCCAGCAGTATGATGGCGATCATATACGTGGGAGCTGGGGTCTATAAGCACATCCTTAAAAGGTCCCTAGTCGTGGGAGTTTCGAGACTGGGCATCGATACTCCATTAGTAGACTAGTGTATACAGTCGAGACCCCGATGAGGGGCGGTGGCTGGTCTCACAAGCCATTGGTATCAGTTGGATCACCTAAGATGTATACAGGTGCTCATTGGGTTATGAGTACACCGGACAGGACTCGCTGGGAACATGCTAGTTTGTATTGTACCTGACGTCAGATAGCAGTTTCTAGGTGACATGTGTACAGGTTAGTTCATCGACCTGAGATCGTCATTTGTCTCATGTGAGTTCCCACTGTGCTTTGATTACTACCCTACCACGTCTCAAAAGAGTCGTGCAAACAGGTTTTAGTTGGGTACAGTCCCGAGCTACAAGGAGGCAGTGAGCGAATCGGCAGGGGTTTCGTCTCTGCCGGTATTGGGGGTGAGATCACGCTGTGTCTAGGAGAGCCATTACACGAAGTCCTTGGCCAAGGCAGGAGATTTACTGGTAGGTATTCCAGTAGTATCTCTGGGTGTTCTGGGCTACACTCCGACACGACTTGTACCGCTTTTGGGGGGTCTGACTTTTACCAACCCCCTAGGCCTGCCATGCGATGCTCATAGACGAACGGACCGGACTGTACGGATATTGTCACTGACTGGCTCAGTAGGGTGTCAGGATGAGTTCGCTCATCGACCTCCCTTTTGGTCAATACCTGGTAGCCCGTTACGTACGGCTAGTACCTCTGACGAGCTAGTGGTTATATCCATAACCAAAGTATTGACGAGTCTTTAGAGTTCCCCACAGACAGTTTTCAAGTTTCGGGAGAAATGTTGTAGAGGCCGTATGATATATGGCAGGGTTCGATCATATACGTGCAGCAGTGCACAGATCATGTTCGGGCGGATCATACTAGTGGGCTTTGGTTTAAGCCGGATCCTAGTATTAGATTTGTTGGATTACTTTAGTCTCATCGCATTCGCATTCAGTCGGAATGCGGATGCAGGTATGTATATACAGGTGAGGGGTATCCTTGTGATCCGTCACGAGTTTACTTTAGATGTTTCCGTATCTTTTTATTGTTGTAAACATTTGGGTTAATGTTTACAAATGGAAATTGTGAGCTTAAATCATCATTTTATGCATTTAATGTGACATAGACTTCATTAGTGACTCATGGTCTCTTTTATTCTGCATATGTCATATTATGTGATTGATTTGTGTTGATATGATAAGAAGAGAGAGAGAAGGGCGACCATTGTATTGAGTTGGGTCTTGGATTTTTCATACTCACTCTCATTTTTAATAGCATAACAAAAGAAAGAAAATGGCTCCTCTTCTTCTTCTTCCTCTAGCTCACAATCTCCATTGATGGCCTCACCTTCAACCTCCATCCAAACAATGGATGCAAGAGACAAAGTGGTCACACACATTCTCTACTTCACCTTGGACACGTCGACTAGCGAACTTCGTGCCCGAGTTGCTTCGGATGAAGCGGGAGCCCGTAAAAAGACTCGATGATGTGGTGCCCTTTCCGACGAGGAGATCGAGACCGGAGATGCCGCGAGGAGCTTGGGATGGTGGCCAAAGACCGAAGGACACATATCGATCGGTATAGCTTTCCAACCCTTTCTCTAGTTGCTAGTTATAGCTTAATGGTTCGATCCGGGATTAAAGTCTGCGATAGCGCCGGTTTCAAGTTTTGAAAAAGTTTTCGTTTCAGCATTTTGGCCTCGGACAGACGGCCGGGGCGCTACCGTAGACTTACAAAATCATCAGTCCTAGTTTGTATAGCTGGAACTCCTTCCAGTTCTACCTCATGACCACTAATTTGTTTTCCAAGAAATTCCTTTTCTAAAAAGGTGGCATGCTGAGAAACAAAACACTTTTGTTCCTCGGTTTGGTAGAAGATATATCCTCGCAAATGTTTGGGATATCCAACAAACTTACAGAACTAACCTTGCCTCGAGTTTGTCCGGATTTTGCCTTTCAACATAGGCCGGAAAACCCCATATCTTAACTCGTTTAAGACATGGTCTCTTCCCATACCATATCATATATGGAGTGGTAGGCTCTGATTTAGTCGGAACCCTATTCAATAGGTATGCAGCTTCTCAAGTGCATAACTCTAAAAGGAAACAGGCAGCTCAGCAGTACTCATCATAGATCGCGCCATATCTCATAAGGTACGAATCCTCCTCCCTAATACCCCATTGTGCTGTGGTGTATACGGAGGAGTAAGCTGAGAGTGAATCCCAATCTCTTTTAAATAATCCAGGAACTCCGTGCCCAAGTTTCCCTTCTCCGATCACATCGAAGGACTTAATACTTTTACCCGTCTGGTTCTCAACTTCAAGCTTATATTCCTTTGATTTTCTCAAAAGCTTCAGACTCGTGTTTCAACAGGAACACATGTCCGAATCTTGAGAGATCGTCGATGAATGTAATGAAGTTCAAAGAACCAACCCTGGCATGTGTAGACATAGGACCGTATACATTATCATGTATCTGTCCCAAGAGTTCACTAACTCTTTCTCTGTTTCTAGAAAATAGAGAATTGGTCATTTTACCTTTGAGACAAGACTGTCAAGTATCACATGATGAAAATTCGAACGGATTCAAATATTCATCCTTATGTAACTTATCTAGTTATGTCGCATTGATATGTCCTAGTCTACAATACCATAAGAAGGATTCGTTCATTTCTGAACTACTTCTCTTATGTGTGTTCGGTATACTTTGAACTATGGTTCGATTTGTTAGTGTTTATGCCCTAGAAGGCCATTACTGTATCATACTAGCTTGTATATTACTTAATGGAAGCTTGGGATATTCACATGTATATAACAGTCTTGCTAAACATGGTAGTATGCTACTTGGTTTTTCTATCTTAATATGTGAGTGTACGTATTGATAGAGCTCTTAGGATCTTGCTTGTCTACCAGCGTTGTGATGGCAGTCACACTAGTGGGGGCTGGGTAGTCTACAAGCACATCCTTATTCAGGTCCCCGGTCGTTGGATTATCGAGACAGAGCATCGATACTCCGGAGTAGACTGGTGTGTACGCTTCTCATCCCAGTTGGGGAGATGGTCTGTCCCACAGCCGTCAGTACGTCGTACTGGAGATAGTATACAGGTGCTCGTTAGGTTACGGGTACACCGGACAGGACTCACAGGGAACTGTTGGTTGGTTTGATACCAGTCGTCAGTGAACAGTTCCCAGGTGACATGAGTACAGCGTAGTCCGCAGACTTGACACTGCTACTTCGCCTCGAGTGTGTCCCACTGTTCTTAGATTGCTACCCTACCACGGCTCAAAGGAGTCGTGCAAACAGGTAGCAGTTGGGTGCAGTCCCGAGCACTTGGAGGCAGTGGCGGTTAGACAGGATTCGTCCCTCCCGGTATTGGGAGTAGATATCGTGCTGTGTCAGAGAGCCATTACGCAAAGTCCCTGGCCAGGGCAAGCGAGATTTGCTGGTAGGTTCCAGCAGTTTCTCAGGGTGTAATGGGCTTCACTCCGACACGACTTATACCGCTATTAGGGGACTGACGCTTGCCGCCCCCCTAGGCCCGATATGCGATAGTCATGGACGAACGGACCGGACTGTATGGAGATTGTCACATCAGACTCAGTAGGAGTTCGGATGGGTTTACTCATCGGCCTTCTTATCGACAACTACCTGGGGACCGTTACGTACAGCTAGTGCCGCTTGCGGTCTGTGGTTAAACCCACTGCCAGCGTAGTAGTCGAGTCTCTAGAGTCCCACACAGAGAGTTTCCTACTCCAGGCGAAACGATATAGAGGTTGCATGGTTTTGCGACAAAGGGTTCGGACGCATACGTGCGTTTACGCGCGTACGACTTTCGGACAGATTTTATCAGTCGGCTTTGGTTTAAGCCAGTTACTGGTATCCGGTTATTGGATTTTTACAGTCTAAAGTTTTTCCGTATTTTTTTACGGATCGGGGGGGCGTTCTCGTAATTTCTCGAGAAGCTTCTAGAAGATGTGACTAAGGAGGTTTGTTTTGGAAAGAGAGTGAGTCATAGTGGTGATTCATTCACTTCATTAATGCACATTTATTGCTTAATGACTCATGTTAATGAATCATCACAAGATATTTTGTGAAGCATGCTTATTCATTTCCTTTATTGATTTATTGAAAATAAGAATGCTTCATAATATTATGATACACTCTCTCTCTTCTCTCATTTTATCATATCACACATTCTCTCTCCTCAAGCTCTCATCTTCAAGATACTAACCTTAATCCTCATGTGTTGAGAACAAAGGTTTAGTTAGACTAAACAATCCATAACCTACACTCTATATCATTCTCTCATCTTTGATTAGCAATCAAAGTTGATTAGTTACCTCAAGTTAGAGGTTTAGCTTGGAGTTTCGCTCTCGGGTGGATCGTCTACTACCTAGAGAAGGCCGAGGAGAACCAAGGAGGACATAAAGAAGAAGGACCGGTTCATTAGGTATAATCCCTAATCACTTATGTAAAGAAACTCATAGAATACGGTTATTTAGAGTTTAGCTTCGATTCAAGCGGTTAGTCGATGTTCGTTGTTTAAACTTGATTGTTTTTGTAAATTCCGCCTCCCCATAAGTACTGGGGTGTACTACATCGACTTACACGATTTAGAACGTATATGCTATTTCATAACATGCCTGATCCAATCAACTCTTGATTAAGGAAAATGTTCACAACATTATCCAGCAATACAAAATTATATCCTTCTTTAACTTAATAAAGAAACTGATGTAATGTTGTATATCAGGTTCGACATGTAATAACATTCGTTCAGAATCAATGTATTTTGTAATACAAGGTGATATCTGCCAACTGATTTGGCGGCAACAATTGCACCATTCTCTACTCTAGAGAATGATCACCCAATCCCAGTTCTCTACCTTTCTGTAGCCCATGTAACAGATTACATATATGGAATCCTTATCCCGTATCTCATACCCAGGACGTAAAGTGTACTGAGAAACAGTTCTCGGTAACGAACACACCCGAAGAATATGCATCAACATGCTCATTCCTCATTTGGGTGGCATGGGAATCCGGATATTCCCCTATTTTCTGCTCAGTCTTATAACAATTATAAGGAAGAACGGAACCAACATCCTCCAGCTCAGTATAATAAGCAGGTTCGGTCAATACATCCATATTATTATCTTGATTAAGGCATGACACGGTCGCTACCAGGAGAGAGAGAGAAGAAAACACTCAGCGTATGCTCTTGCAAGATCAGATTGGTTATTATTTTATCTAATCAGGATGGCTCCCACTGTTTTTATCAAATCTTCCTTCAAACCCTAAAAGGTAAGACTAGCCGGGATTAATTACACCCTAAAAGTTCACCAATCTTTCGGCCAGGCCAGTGTCGGTACTTTGAGGGAGGTTTCCCGTGCTTTCCCACGGACCTAATTAAAATAAACCTCGTTTTCCCAGGGGCGTAACCCCGTTAACACCTTTCTAGACACCTACTTGATCGGCTAATTGTAATGTGTAAAACTCTTCCAGGAGTAACTCTTACTCGAAGTGGGTATCGGGATCCAACTATCTCATAAAAGGTATGCAATCTCATTGCAAATTTCAACACTTGAAATTCCCGATAATTTTTTTTTACCCCTAGTGACTTATGACCTTAACTATGGTCAACAAATCATAAGCACTGGTCAAGTTCTACCGGTCATTTCGTGATTAATTAGACCCACCCACATGACCCTTAACTATGGTCAACAAAGTCATATGACTGTCCTAATTAATCGCATCATATGCTGTGTAGGAAGACATCACTTAGCTACCGCACACTATGCCTTAACTATGGTCAACAAACGTAGCATGAATACTAAGTACTCTACTTCCTAAAATGACAGAGGGTTACGTCAGGTTTTTAAGAAAACCTTTTGCGTAATGAACTTGATATCGTTGTAGAATTGAGTGATTTTGAAAAGGAGTGTTCTTGAGGCTTTTACTAGTTTTGCTAAAGAGGTCACTCCGGGTGAAGGGATCTCGGCTCTTTCCTCATCGAATGAGGTGCTGGATATTTCACAAATATCACTATGGAAAGAAGGAACTAAAAAGCAATCAAAAACAAAACCGAGTGGGTTGTAGCATCTGCTAGTTTCTCTAAAGAGCTCACTCCCGGTCAAGGGATCTCGGCTCTTTCCTCATCGAATGAGGTGCTGGATATTCTACAAGGAATACCGCTATGCAAGCAAGAACTAGAGCTACCAGTTTTTAAAACATGACTATACAACATCTTTAGGTTTCTTTTTTTTTCATTAATCTCATTAATGAAGTCCCATCAGTTATGCTTCTTAAGCATCACAGAAGAAACGAAAACAACAATATTTATTATATATCATATATATAATATAAGCATTCATATCAAAATATCAAGTGATCACATCACATAATATTAGCAGCATAAGATACACATATGAAATATTGGATAAACTAGGAATTCCGTGTTTTAAATTAAGCCAGTAAAAAACACGGATTCCACGGTCGCGGTGAATAGCCAAACCCACATCCCTAGACCCCTACGAGAGCGTCAAGCAACCCTACCAATTCTAGAGTTAGGAGACCCGGTCTCGACTCCTCAAGATGGTCTCGCACTAGACTCTAGAACCCGGTTACTTGTTCTCCCCGCCTTAGGTCTATCCTAATGCTGAAAAGTAAATAATATACAACAATGATGACATCATCCTCAACCCGGAAGTGCCCCAATAAAAGAATAATACATACGAGTTTTTACATGAATGAAAATGAAAACCTCTCATCTCACATAAAAAAAACCCGGCTATTCAAAACACGACGATCCAATACAACATATCCCAGCAACACATAACATCACATGTCATCAACATAAGTAAACATGCGTATCCCAATTGTCGTTGACGTATAGCAACGAAATCGGCGATACACCACATATTACACTTACGGTCGCAGAAATGAAAGTGAAAGCTGCAACAATTGGAATCCACAACCACCTTAGTCATCATAAACCCAATGTATCACATACTTTGGATTTCATGCCTAACCAAATGAATTCCTTAGACATCGCATGCCTAACAATTATAAACCCCGCATTTTAGTCTCGTTATTAAAAACACTTTTCAATAACCAGTCGGGTAATTCAACAAGATTCCCGACAACCTGATCGAATGCTCGTCGGAAACTTTAGTAGACGGCCGCACCCATGATGCTGTCGACAAAGTGACTTAGGCGGAACACCGCGGCCACGAGCACCCGAACGGATGCTTTTGGCGACGGGGTTCTCCTACAGTCACTTGGTCGAGGCTATGGGGCGTGGCTATTTAGTAATGTTACCCGGCGAGTATCCACGTACGCTACGTGATTGCGACGGACTTTTGATCCACGTGAAAATCCCGTGGCAACCGATCAAATGAGACTGAATTGCTAGATTTATAAAATTCAAATTAGTTTTCATAAAACTAAATCTTGTGGATTCTAAATATTGTATCACAATCACAGATAGTTAGACGATGTTAAACTTTTCGATCGAATCAACAAACACCCAAAATTTCCCAAAGAGCTCAACACTTGAGCACGATTTTAAAAACACCCAGAACATGCCACAACACCTATGGACCAACCGTGGAAGGGTCAACCCTTGCCTCACCTATGGAGCCGCGGAACTACCGCAAACCCAAGGGTTTGGTGGCGGTTCCGACGGTCACAGAATCGAGTTAGGGTTTCGTTCATGTAGAGGGTCCATAGAAAACACCTGCATGATTTTCTGAAGATTTTAAACATGGAAAAATCCAACTCTTGGAAAATTTCCAGCGATGGAGAAAATGGGTTATTGATATTAGTTCGAACTTCTTAACGTCGTCTAAATAACCCGAAACGATGTTAGAATTACGACTATGAAACACTCTGAATTGCCTTTACTTAAAGATAACATAACTTGTACTATCTGTAAAAACGAGCAACACCTGAAACACCAAAACCCAAAGCTTGGAACACCACAAAAATACGAAGCCCAAACTCATGAACTGGGCCGGCCAGGCCGGAATTTTAGCACATGTCGCCGGGTGAAATCCGGCGAAATGGGTTCGTATTTGTCCAGTGTTCATGTTACATCTCATATAACATTCTGCAATTTCTTAAAAAAAATTTAGACACCTTAAAAATTTCGACAGAAACTAGGTTTTTATTTCGTGTGTTTCGGAGTTGTTTCGGTTTCGTAATCCTACAAATATCATCTAATTCTCTAGCATGGCTCTGATACCACTGTAGGGTTCCCTAGGTAGGCCGCTGGGTTTCGGGAGGCATCGTCCATGCCGTTTTCAAAAATTTGCCGTGCTAAAGAACCCTAACTTATAATCTTAACTAGAGAATTAGACGAAACAAGAATGTAAACATCTTTACATCTAAGTGAACAAGGAATACAACCTTTGTAGACCAGTCCTTCACTTCATAAGCTCCATGTAGTAGTCCCTTCGCTCCAAGTAGTGATCTCCCGGACTCTAGTAAGGCTCCACAAGGTGAAATGAACAAGCTTGCTTGAAGTCTTCGAGGCCGAAGATGATCTACATCGAGAAGACACTAACTCAAGCTCCCTCTTCACTAATGTGGGGTTAGTGAAGCAAACAACCTAAACTAATGGGCTACTCTAGTAGAAGTTGATGAAGTAGAAATTTTGCTCACTTTAGAAATATTTTTCTCACTCATTTTCTTCACCTCCCAAATTGCAAGAGAGCTAGAGGAAGGAGATGAAGAAAAGCAACCATGGAAAAAGTCAAGTGTAGAATGGAAACCTTGGGTGAGTTAATATCATATATTAACCCTTGTAGAGACTAATCCATGGCTAATCTAATGGTTGGGTTAATAAATATCTTAAGTAAAACAAAATTAGTGGACTTAGTCAATGGTTCCACAATCTTCTCTAAGCTTCAACCATGAAACTAATTTCCATCTAATTTTGATTTACTTTAAATAAATAAACCCTCAATTATCATAGGCATGGTGTGAGTCTCATACACCCATGTTGCATATAGCATCTAGCATGACACAAAATAATCTACATTAATATATCACATATATACTAAGTGTACAAGTGAGAAAAAAGTATTCTTAAGTGAGCTAGTATTAGTTAATGTAAGTTAATATATAAAAAATATAATTATACACTAAATTATTAAATCAACACTTGATTTAATAATCCGGCTATATCACATATAACCGACTAATATCATGTGTATCAACTTATCGAATCAACACTTGATTCGATAACCCGGCTATATCACATATAACCGACCGATAACAAAATCGTGAGAATAGAATACGGTATCACGTACACGTATTAATCTCGGTCCCGCACATATCTCATATGTGCTCCTACTTCATTTCTCCTGAGCCAGGAAACCTCTCTGTAGGACTCTAAAGACTCGTCAATACGCCGGCAGTAGTTGGTGATCATATCAGTCACCCACAAGCCGCAAGCAGTCTTCTAAACGTAACGGCCACCCGGGTATTGAGTGATCAGAAGATCAACAAGCAAGCCTGCTCATACTCCTGCGAATCCAGTCAGTAACACTACCGTACAGTCCGGTTTCTTCGTCTGATATGTCGCATATCTCGCCTGGGGGTGGTAAACGTCAGACCCTAATAGCTTGATAAGTCGTGCCGATGTGAGGCTCATAACGGGTCGAGAAACTACTGATAATACTTACCAGAAAATCTCCGTATCAGCCCTGGCCAGGGACTTCCTGTTATGACCAATCGAGCACATCGCAAAATCAACCCCCAATACCGGGAGAAACGAATCCCCTCCTATCGCTCATTGCCTCCATGTGACTCGGGACAGTACCCAAAAACCACCGTTTTGCACGATCTCTTGAACGTGGTAAGGTGGATATCAAAGCACAGTGGGAATCACACAAGACTCTATAACGATCTCGGGTCGACAGACTAACCTGTACCATTGTCACCAGAGAACTGCTATCTGACGATAGGTATAATACCATCTAGGAGTTCTCGGCGACTTCGTTCAGTGTACCCAGTCTCCACTGAGCACCCGTATACCTTCTCTGATGTCAAACACCAAAGGATATGGGATCATCCATCACCCATCACATGGGTCGAGAAGTGTATACGCTAGTCTACTCTGGAATATCGATGCCCCGTCTCGATACTCCCACGACTAGGAACAATTGAAGGATGTAATTACCGACTACCCTTGCCCCACTAGTATGATCTGCGTCATAATCCTGGTAGTCAAGTACCCATCCTAAAGGCTTTATCAACATGTAACAGAAAGACAATAAGTGTACATGTTAAGATAAAGTGCAACCAGATAGCATAGATTCATGTCGAGCAAGAAAGTCCTCCATATGTATGTCCAAGCATCCACTATAATATACAACATATGTACAATAATGGCCTCTAGAGCATACATATAACTAACATATCCGTATCGGTTACATCCCCACCTCGATACCGGATAACATCTCACTTCTCACGGAGTAAGTGGTATTGATCCCCAACTCTACCTAGGGTATTACATCCCCCCCACTTAGAACAATGGTTCGTCCTCGAACCACAGACCTACTTTTTAGGGACCGGCTTTGATACCGTATTTGTCACGACCCACCCCCAAACACAGATGGTATTGTCCGCTCTGGTCGAAACCGCACGGTTTTGTCCCTTTGAATGAATCGGACTAAAGAAGGGGGCTACTTTCCAGTAGGTCACCCATCCCAGAATTTCCCTAGCTCAAGCACGCTTAACTACGGAGTTCTTCAAACTCCGGAGTTCCGAATCATCCAAAAGGCGCCTCTATGTTATAAGAGTGGTATCATTCCATTTATAGTTCTGATCTGCCCTCTTTCGAAATGGAATTCAATACTCCCCATTGTTCTACAGTGGGTCCCCATGTGTATCCGTATCGGTTACATCCCCACCTCGATACCGGATAATATCTCACTTCTCACGGGGTAGGTGGTATTCATCCCCAACTCTACCTGGGGTATTACACTTGAGGTATAACTTTCTTACATAGTAGTTAAACCTCTTTGTTAGTTAGGGTTTAGTATCGATCCTGGAGTTTAGTCGATGTTATGAAGCATATAAAAATCGTTTTTTGCAAACTCCGCCTCCCCGCGAACACGTGGGGTGCGTGGCATCGACTTACACCTTTCCAAAATCACTTGATTCTACAACGATATCAAGTTCATTACGTTAAAGGTTTTCTTAAAAACCAGTCGTAGCCCTCCGTCAATTAAGATAAGTGCTATTTAGTATTCGTGCTGTGTTTGTTGACCATAGCCAAGGCGTAGTTTACGGTAGCTGATTAATGCTTATCTGCCGCATGTGATGCAATTGGATTAGGATAGTCGTACGGCTTTGTTGACCTTAGCCAAGGGGCATACAGGTGTGTTTAATTCAATCACGAAATGACGGGTCGAACTTGGCTAGCTTTATGATTTGTTGACCATAGCCAAGGTCATAAGTCGCTAGGGGTAAAAATAGATATTGGGAATTTCAAGTGTTGAAATTTTCAATGAGATTGTGTACCTTCTATGAGATAGTTGGATCCCGATACCCACTGCGAGTAAGAGTTACTCCTGGGAGAGTTTTGCACTTTACAATTAGCTAATCCAGTAGGTGTCTAGAAAGGTGTCAACGGGGTTATGCCTCTAGGGAAACGAGATATATTTTAATTAGGTCCGTGCGAAAGCATAGGGAACCTCCCTCGGAGTACCGACACTGGCTTGGCTGACCGGTTAACGAACTTGTAGAATGTAATTAATCCCGGCTAATCTTACCTTTATGGTTTGAAGGAAGATTTGATAAAAACAGTGGGAGCCATCCAGATTAGATAAGATAATAACCAATCTAATATTTCAAAGAGCGCATGCTAATGTGTTTCTTTCTCTCTCTCTCCAAGTAGCGACCAATGACACGCCTTAATCAAGATAATAATATAGATGTATTGACCGAACCTACTTATTATACTGGGCTAGGTTCCGCTCTATCTTATGACTGTTATAAGTCTGAGCAAGGAATAGGGGAATACCCGGATTCCTAAGCCACCCGAACGAAGAAGGAGCATACTGATGCATCTTCTTCAGGTGTGTTCGTAACCGAGAACTGTTTCTCCGTTTGCTCTGTTAGTGTATATGCCCTAGAGGCCATTACTGTATCATACTAGTTTGTATATTACTTAATGGAAGCTTGGGATATTCACCTTGTATTGACATTCTTGCTCAAAATAGTAGTATGCTACTTGGTTTGTTTCTTCATTAATGTGTGCATGTGTTTCTTTTAGCATATCGCCTTTACACATTAGTGGAGCCCTTAGGATCTTTGCTTGATTACCAGCGTTGTGATGGCAGTCACACTCGTGGGGGCTGGGTAATCCACAAGCACATCCTTATGCAGGTCCCTAGTCGTAGGACTATCGAGACAGGATATCAGTACTCCGGAGTAGACTAGCGTATGCGCTTCTCATCCCAGCTTGGGAGACGGTTTGTCCCACAGCCGTCAGTACGTCACACTTGGGATAGTATGTGGGTGCTCGTTGGGTTACGAGTACACTTGACATAACTCGTCGAGAACTGTTGGTTGGTATTATACCTATCGTCAGTTATCAGTTCCCAGGTGACATGAGTACAGCTTAGTCCGTTGACTTGACACTGTCACTTCGCCTCGAGTGTGTTCCCACTGTTCTTTGATTACTACCCTACCACGGCTCAAAGGAGTCGTGCAAACGGGTAGTTTTTGGGTGCAGTCCTTAAGCACTTGGAGGCAGTGACGGTTAGACAGGATTCGTCTCTCCCGGTATTGGGGGTTGATATCGCGCTGTGTCTAGGAGAGCCATTACATAAAGTCCCTGGCCAGGGCAAGCGAGATAGACTGGTAGGTTTCCAGTGTTATCTCAGGTTGTTTTGGGCTACACTCCGACATGACTTGTACCGCTATTCGGGGACTGACGTTTACCGCCCCCCTAGGCCCGCCATGCGATATTCTTAGACGAACAGACCGGACTGTACGGAGACTGTCACATTCAGGATCAGTAGGAGTTCAGATGGGTTTACCTCGTCAGTCTTCTTATCGGCATCTACCTGGGGACCGTTACGTACAGCTAGTGCCGCTTGCGGTCTGTGGTTAAACCCATTGCCAGCGTAGTGTCGAGTCTTTAGAGTCCCATACAGAGGGTTATTCGCCTTTAGGCAAAATGAGTAGAGGTCGCTTGGTTTTGCGACGGGGTTCGTTCACATCGGCGCACTTGTGCACGTTTGTTGTCCGGACAGCTTATACTAGCGGGCTTTGGTTTAAGCCAGATCCTAGTATATGTTTTGGGATTGGTTTTATCTCTTTGTATTCATGTTCCTCGGAACACGGATACGGGTGTGTATGCACAGTTGACTGAGGCAGAGGCAAAGGACTTTCATTAGGGTTGATGACCATTGTCATTTTCTTAACCCTAATGTTTATGTGTGAAATATGATTATTAATATTAGTTAATTTTAATTGTGTTATGGTTAGGGTTGTTGACCATTTGACTATGGTTGACTTGTTGACCTATGTTGACATATTGACCATCATCATTTCATATGAAAGATACTCTTTGATTCTTGCAAAAGTATTTAATGTGAAATGATAATGGTCATTTCAAGATTAACCATCACAATTATCTTTAGCTAATTATTTATTTATCATAATTCACATATATGTGAGAAGGTTGGCATTATTCTTCTCATTCTATCATTCTCATTCTCTGTCATCCTCTCTCTCAAAGCTCTCCCCTCTCATGAGTTGAGAACCATTTGAGCTTGAGTTAAAACTGTAAGTCGATGTAGTACACCCCAGTACTTACGGGGAGGCGGAATTTTAAAAAACGATCAAGTTTAAAGAACGAACATCGACTAACCGCTTGAATCGAAGCTAAACAAATAATAACCGAACACATAGCTATACTAAACTATAGTGTTAAGGGATTATACCTAATGAAAACGGTCCTTCGTCTTTGTGTCCTCCTTTGTTCTCCTCGACCTTCTCTAGGTAGTAGACGATCCACCCGAGAGCAAGACACCAAGCTACACCTCTAACTTGAGGTAACTAATCAACTTTGATTCCTAATCAAAGATGAAAGGATGATGTAGAGTGAAGGTAATGGATGTTTAAGTCTAACTAATCCTTTGATCTCAACACATGAGGATTAAGGATTAGTCTTCTTGAAGATGAGAGCTTGAGGAGAGAGAATGTGAATCATATTATGAGATGAGAAAATGAGTGTATCATAATATATCATGAAGCATTCTTATTTAAGAAAAATGAATAAAAGAAATGAATAAGCATGCTTCATAAATGAAAAGAGGTGATTCATTAAGCATGTGTCATTATCATTTATGGTGCAATAATGATAATGATGAATCACCTCATGACTCACTTTCTTATCCATAAGTAACCTCCTTAGTCACATCTTCTAGAAGCTTCTCGTACAATTACGAGAACGCCCCTCCGATCCGCAAAAATACGGAAAAACTTTAGACTGTAAAAATCCAATAACCGGATACCAGTAACTGGCTTAAACCAAAGCCGACTGGTAAAAACTGTCCGAAAGTCGTACGCACGTAAACGCACGTATGCGTCCGAACCCTTTGTCGCAAAACCATGCAACCTCTATATCGTTTCGCCTGGAGTAGGAAACTCTCTGTGTGGGACTCTAGAGACTCGACTACTACGCTGGCAGTGGGTTTAACCACAGACCGCAAGCGGCACTAGCTGTACGTAACGGTCCCCAGGTAGTTGTCGATAAGAAGGCCGATGAGAAAACCCATCCGAACTCCTCTGAGTCTGATGTGACAATCTCCATACAGTCCGGTCCGTTCGTCCAAGACTATCGCATATCGGGCCTAGGGGGCGGCAAGCGTCAGTCCCCTAATAGCGGTATAAGTCGTGTCGGAGGGAAGCCCATTACACCCTGAGAAACTACTGGAACCTACCAGCAAATCTCGCTTGCCCTGGCCAGGGACTTTGCGTAATGGCTCTCTGACACAGCACGATATCTACTCCCAATACCGGGAGGGACGAATCCTGTCTAACCGCCACTGCCTCCAAGTGCTCGGGACTGCACCCAACTGCTACCTGTTTGCATGACTCCTTTGAGCCGTGGTAGGGTAGCAATCTAAGAACAGTGGGACACACTCGAGGCGAAGTAGCAGTGTCAAGTCTGCGGACTACGCTGTACTCATGTCACCTGGGAACTGTTCACTGACGACTGGTATAAAACCAACCAACAGTTCCCTGTGAGTCCTGTCCGGTGTACCCGTAACCTAACGAGCACCTGTATACTATCTCCAGTACGACGTACTGACGGCTGTGGGACAGACCATCTCCCCAACTGGGATGAGAAGCGTACACACCAGTCTACTCCGGAGTATCGATGCTCTGTCTCGATAATCCAACGACCAGGGACCTGAATAAGGATGTGCTTGTAGACTACCCAGCCCCCACTAGTGTGACTGCCATCACAACGCTGGTAGACAAGCAAGATCCCAAGAGCTCTATCAATACGTACACTTACATATTAAGATAGAAAAACCAAGTAGCATACTACCATGTTTAGCAAGACTGTTATATACATGTGAATATCCCAAGCTTCCATTAAGTAATATACAAACTAGTATGATACAGTAATGGCCTTCTAGGGCATAAACACTAACAATCTCCCACTTGCACTAGGGCCATGTACTGGCATATCGTAGACCAATGATCTCGAGTAGCCTCTCGAACTGAATCTGAGGAAGGGCCTTCGTGAATGGATCAGCAATGTTCTCTTCTGAAGCAACTCTCCGAACCTCGATCTCCTGACGATCAATGATCTCCCTGATCAGGTGATACCGCCTCAAGATGTGTCTGGACTTCTGATGGGACCTTGGTTCCTTCGCTAAAGCTATAGCTCCGTTGTTGTCGCAATACAGAGGTATTGGATCAACTATGGTAGGAACAACCTGAAGTTCTGTTAGGAACTTCTTCATCCAGACTGCTTCTTTTGCGGCATCGCAAGCAGCTATATACTCCGCTTCCATCGTCGAGTCGGCAACGGTGTCCTGCTTGGAGCTCTTCCAGCACACCGCCCCTCCATTGAGGGTAAAGACATAACCCGACATGGACTTGGAATCGTCCTTATCACTCTGGAAGCCGGAATCAGCAAAGGCCTCCAACCTGAGGTCTTTTGCGCCGTAAACCAAGAACATCTCCTTAGTCCTCCTCAGGTACTTGAGAATGTTCTTTACTGCTATCCAGTGCTTCTCCCCTGGGTCTGACTGATACCGGCTTACCACGCTTAGTGCGTAAGCTACATCTGGTCTGGTACACAACATCGCATACATTATAGAGCCTACCGCAGAAGCGTAGGGTATAATAGACATGCGTTCCCTTTCCAAATCAGTCTTGGGAGACATCTCTTTGGAGAGGGTGATTCCGTGACAAGCCGGCAGATTACCGCGCTTAGAATCTTCCATACTGAATCTTTTCAGTACAGTGTCGATATACCTGGACTGCGAAAGTCCCAACATCCTCTTGGATCTATCACGATAGATCCGGATCCCCAGAATGTAAGAGGCATCACCCAGGTCTTTCATGGAGAACCTGTGTGACAAGAATCCTTTGACAGATTGTAGCATAGGAATGTCATTTCCTATCAATAGAATGTCATCCACGTACAAGACGAGGAATACGACACTTCTGGCCACAACTTTACTATATATGCACGGTTCATCTGGATTTTTGATAAAGTCATATTCTTTGACTGTCTCATCAAAACAGATGTTCCAACTCCGCGATGCCTGCTTTAGTCCATAAATGGACTTAAGCAGCTTGCATACTTTCCCGCTGCTCCCACTCTGATTGAAACCCTCTGGCTGATCCATATAGACGCTCTCTTCTAAATTTCCATTCAGAAAAGCCGTCTTTACGTCCATCTGCCAGATTTCATAATCATGGAAGGCAGCAATAGCAAGAAGGACCCGAATGGATTTGAGCATAGCCACTGGAGAAAAAGTTTCGTCATAGTCCAAACCAGGTCTTTGACGAAAACCCTTTGCAACAAGTCTAGCCTTATAGGTTTCCACCTGTCCATCTACACCAATCTTTTTCTTGAAGATCCATTTGCATCCTATGGGTTTTACCCTATCTGGAGCAAAGTCCAAAGTCCATACTTTGTTGGTGTACATGGACTCCATTTCGGTTCGCATTGCATCTAGCCATCGTACCGAGTCGCCGCTCTGGATGGCCTGCTGGAAGTCAGTAGGTTCATCATCATCTATGATGCAATCCTCTCTATCCCCGTCTATGAGAAAACCGTAGTATCTCTCAGGCGGATGAGACGGCCTACTACTCCTGCGGAGGGGTGCGGGGATGTCCTGTTCTTCTTGAACTTACGGTTCTACCAAACTTTCAGTAGCAGTTTGTGGTTCTGGAATTTCTTCCAGTTCTATTTCGCTCCCACTTGATTCCTTTTCTAAAAACTGATGTTCTAGAAAATGGGCATTACGAGAAACAAATACCTTTTGTTCCTCTGCGTAATAGAATAGATATCCCCTGGAGTGCTTTGGATATCCCACAAACAAACACTTTACTGATCGTGCCTCGAGCTTGTCCACATGCTGCTTTTTAACAAAAGCTGGACATCCCCAAATCTTTATATACTGTAGATGGGGTTTCTTCCCACTCCACATCTGATATGGAGTGGTAGGCACAGTCTTGGTAGGTACCATGTTCAAAAGATATGCCGCTGATTCTAGCGCATGTCCCCAGAAAGATCGCGGTAACTCAGCATTACTCATCTTGGATCGTACCATATCCAATAGGGTTCGATTCTGTCTCTCCGATACACCGTTATGCTGTGGAGTGTACGGAGGAGTAAGCTGAGAGAGAATTCCTTTCTCTTTTAGGTAACCTAGGAACTCAGCACTCAAGTATTGACCATCTCGATCAGATCTAAGTGTCTTTATACTTTTGCCGGTTTGGTTTTCTACTTCATTCTTATACTCTTGGAATTTCTCAAAAGCCTCGGATTTATGTTTCATCAGATAAATGAATCCGTATCTTGAGTAATCATCCGTGAAAGTAATGAAATAGGAAAAACCACCTCTCGCATGTGTAGACATTGGACCACATACATCGCTGTGTATGAGTCCTAAGAGCTCGCTCGCTCTTACTCCTTGTCCAGTGAATGGAGTCTTTGTCATCTTTCCTTTGAGACAAGATTGACAAGTGTCATAAGATTGATATTCGAACGAGTCCAAATATCCTTCTCTATGCAACTTAGTCAACCTTCTCTCATTGATGTGACCCAGTCTACAATGCCATAAGAAAGCTTTATTTAAATCTGGAGACTTTCTTTTTAGTGTGTTCTGGACATTGAAAATTTGGAGTTGGTTTAAAACATATATGCCGTTATTTAATGTACCGGACCCAATTAAACCATGATTAAGGTGGATGTTAACAACATCTCTTACAAACGTGAAATCATAACCTTTATTTGATAACAAGAAAACTGATATGATATTACACGTTAAGCTGGGTACAAAATAACAGTTATGTAAAACCAAAATGTGTCCACTCGTCAATCCTAGGTGATAATCCCCGACGGACGCAGCTCCCACGCTAGCTCCGTTAGCAACCCTGAGGATCATATCACCTTCCTTCAGCACTCTACGGTTTCTCAGTGCCTGCAATGAATTGCAAATATGAGATCCTGATCCGGTATCCAATACCCAGGAAGTAGAGTTGATCGACAGACAATTCTCAATTACAAACACACCTGAAGTCGAAGCCACAGCTTGCTTCGGTTCCTGGTTCTTGGCGTTCCACGCCTTGCAATCCTTCTTCCAGTGCCCTTTCCTGTGACAATGGAAGCACTCATCCTGGCCAACTATCGGTACTGCTTTCTTTTTCTTTCCCTTCCCTCCCACCTTACTAACACCTCCTCTAGGTCTGGGTGCGGCCTTCTTCTTCCTTCCTTTGGCCCTAGCCTTGGACCCGGAAGAAGATGAACCGCCAACAAACATAGCGGGTGTTTCCCTTGATGTCTTCAAGGTGCCCTCTGCACTCCTTAACATGTTCAGGAGTCCGGAAGTTCAACTTCTTTTCTTTGAAGGTTGAAGTTCAGGATAAACTGGGCGTAGGTGTGAGGAATGGACTGGAGAATAAGGTCTGTATAGAGCTCATTATCCAAAGTCGTCCCAAGGTCTGCGAGCTCTTCAATATAGCTGATCATCTGTAGGACATGTTCACCTACCGATGACCCGGCAGCCAACCTCGCTCGAAACAAGTTCTTAGAGGTCTCGTATCTTGCTATACGAGATTGCTCTCCATAAAGTTCCTTTGTATGGAGAAATATGCCATCTAGGGACATATCCTCGTGCCTCCTCTGATGTTCAATGTTCATCGAGGCAAGCACGATGCACTTGGCTCTCGCGCAATCTAAATCCCAGGTTTTGCGGATTTCCTTATCCGCATTGCTGGATTTGGGACCAGGGACAGCAGGTGCCGTAGCGGTGAGGACGTACCCCAGTTTGTCATAGGTCAAAGCCATTTTGACATTCCGCAGCCAATCTTTATAGTTTGGCCCTGTCAGTATATTTTTCTCTAAAAGTAACTTAAGTCCAGTCATTTTCAGGGTCGCTGCAATTAGGAGAGAGAGAAGAAAACTCTTTAGCATGATGCTCTTGCAAGTTTAGAGTGGTTTTTAGTTTATCTAAACTGGATGGCTCCCACTGTTTCTCGAATCCTTCCTCAAACCATAAAAGAAGAATTAGTCAAGACTATTCTCACCGTACAATACTTGCTTAACCGTTCAGCCAGGCTGGTGTCGGTACTTCGAGGGAGGTTTTCCAACGCTTTCGCGAAGTTCCTTAATTAAATAACCTCTTTTCTCTGGGGGCGTAACCCCGCTGACACTTTTCTGGACACCTACTAGGTTTATAGCATTGATCGTTAAGTGACGAATATCCTGATAAGTATCATATACTCACAGTAGGATCGGGATCCAAATATCATCGTATGATAATGTTGAAGGAATGCTACCAACATTCATCAAACTCAAAATGGTATGCATCTCTTTGCAAATTTCTGTTTCTTTAGAAATTCCCGATATAAGTTTTTGCCCCATGCTCTTATGACCTTGGCGTTAGGTCAAAATGTCATAAGTCACATGTCAAGTTCTACCCATCATTATCTTGTCAATTTGAACCCATCCGTATATATCCTTGACGTTCGGCCAAAATGATAATACGACTGTCCCAAACTAACTCATCTATCTTTGCAACAAATGAATATCCAGCAGCTACCAAACACTATGCCTTGGCGTTAGGTCAAAATACATAGCTTGAATACTACTGAATACCCAGATGAAATGACGGAGGGCTACGACTGGTTTTGGCGAAACCGTGAACGTAGTGAACTTGATATAACCGAAGGAACCTAATAGCTTTTAAAAGGAGTGGTTAAAGCTCCGCATTTAAAAATATCTGTTTTAAAAATAACCGAGTGGTTTCTTTTAAATTGTTCCAACGATTAAAACTTTGGTTTATTTTACTTTGCATTATAGATAATGCGTCCCATCATTAACCTATCATTGCAGAAAACAACGAAAATACAACGTCCTCTTATGCCATCCGCATTCGCCACGGGGTCCCGTCATCACCCGTTAGGTTACTTAACTAACGATAGAGCGGGGGCTGGGCTAGCGCGGGTGTAAAACATAAGTGGCGTCTAAATAGCTATCATAAATATAGATATTTTACATTCGTCTGACGCAATGATATTCATTCCAGAACACAGATAAACAATATTGGATTTGCAAGCAATCTGTATTTCTTTTGAGCCTGCAAGAAAAGACAGATTACACAGTTGTGATGAATAGCCGTTACCCCACCCTCGACCCCTACGGGTACGGCAAACTACCCACCCGGTAGTCTGTGTACCCCACCTTGGGTCAGTCCTAGGAGCAAAAACAGTAAAATGAAATAATACAACGGTGGCTACAACCGCAACCTGGAAGTGCCCCGCGAAAATAATATTACAACAAATTAAATTTACAATAAATGAATTAAACAATAACCCATTGCAAACCCCGGCTATACACCACAACAGTCCAATACAGTTTATATGCACAAACAGATATAACCATTTCAGAAATGTGCAACCCCCTGCCAACCGACATTCTAGCAGTTGGGGGAGGTTTACGAACACATTAAACAATCACAGATATAATCCAATATGCAAATACTGTACAATTTCGATCGATTAAACAACATCAATATTGCTCCAAAATCTGCTCTGTTAAACAGTAACCTGAGCAAATATTAAATATTCCAGAAAACCCCAAATATCACAGGGGACCCACACATGAAAGATGAGTCCATGACTCGGCAACTCGGCCGCGGAAGCGTGGCGGATCGGTGGGATCCGCCGCCCTTCCGCGGCGCTTTAGCCGAGTCATGGGCTCGAATTTCTTGGGTGTTCTCCTGGACTCCTTTCTAGCTTTCTGAGCAACCCTGAAAAATTTTAGGACATCATTTTAAATTCGACAGAAACTGATTAGATTTAGGGTTTTCCGGCTTCGTTTTTCCGTTCGAAATTCGTACAAATTTGCAATCAAGTTATTTATTGTTTAGCGAGGCTCTGATACCACTGTAAGTCGATGTAGTACACCCCAGTACTTATGGGGAGGCGGAATTTTCAAAAACGATCAAGTTTAAAGAACGAACATCGACTAACCGCTTGAATCGAAGCTAAACAAATAATAACCGAACACATAGCTATACTAAACTATAGTGTTAAGGGATTATACCTAATGAAAACGGTCCTTCGTCTTTGTGTCCTCCTTTGTTCTCCTCGACCTTCTCTAGGTAGTAGACGATCCACCCGAGAGCAAGACACCAAGCTACACCTCTAACTTGAGGTAACTAATCAACTTTGATTGCTAATCAAAGATGAAAGGATGATGTAGAGTGAAGGTAATGGATGTTTAAGTCTAACTAATCCTTTGATCTCAACACATGAGGATTAAGGATTAGTCTTCTTGAAGATGAGAGCTTGAGGAGAGAGAATGTGAATCATATTATGAGATGAGAAAATGAGTGTATCATAATATATCATGAAGCATTCTTATTTAAGAAAAATGAATAAAAGAAATGAATAAGCATGCTTCATAAATGAAAAGAGGTGATTCATTAAGCATGTGTCATTATCATTTATGGTGCAATAATGATAATGATGAATCACCTCATGACTCACTTTCTTATCCATAAGTAACCTCCTTAGTCACATCTTCTAGAAGCTTCTCGTACAATTACGAGAACGCCCATCCGATCCGCAAAAATACGGAAAAACTTTAGACTGTAAAAATCCAATAACCGGATACCAGTAAAAATCCAATAATCCAAAGCCGACTGGTAAAAACTGTCCGAAAGTCGTACGCGCGTAAACGCACGTATGCGTCCGAACCCTTTGTCGCAAAACCATGCAACCTCTATATCGTTTCGCCTGGAGTAGGAAACTCTCTGTGTGGGACTCTAAAGACTCAACTACTACGCTGGCAGTGGGTTTAACCACTGACCGCAAGCGGCACTAGCTGTACGTAACGGTCCCCAGGTAGTTGTCGATAAGAAGGCCGATGAGAAAACCCATCCGAACTCCTACTGAGTCTGATGTGACAATCTCCATACAGTCCGGTCCGTTCGTCCAAGACTATCGCATATCGGGCCTAGGGGGCGGCAAGCGTCAGTCCCCTAATAGCGGTATAAGTCGTGTCGGAGGGAAGCCCATTACACCCTGAGAAACTACTAGAACCTACCAGCAAATCTCGCTTGCCCTGGCCAGGGACTTTGCGTAATGGCTCTCTGACACAGCACGATATCTACTCCCAATACCGGGAGGGACGAATCCTGTCTAACCGCCACTGCCTCCAAGTGCTCGGGACTGCACCCAACTGCTACCTGTTTGCACGACTCCTTTGAGCCGTGGTAGGGTAGCAATCTAAGAACAGTGGGACACACTCGAGGCGAAGTAGCAGTGTCAAGTCTGCGGACTACGCTGTACTCATGTCACCTGGGAACTGTTCACTGACGACTGGTATAAAACCAACCAACAGTTCCCTGTGAGTCCTGTCCGGTGTACCCGTAACCTAACGAGCACCTGTATACTATCTCCAGTATGACGTACTGACGGCTGTGGGACAGACCATCTCCCCAACTGGGATGAGAAGCGTACACACCAGTCTACTCCGGAGTATCGATGCTCTGTCTCGATAATCCATCGACCAGGGACCTAAATAAGGATGTGCTTGTAGACTACCCAGCCCCCACTAGTGTGACTGCCATCACAACGCTGGTAGACAAGCAAGATCCTAAGAGCTCTATCAATACGTACACTTACATATTAAGATAGAAAAACCAAGTAGCATACTACCATGTTTAGCAAGACTGTTATATACATGTGAATATCCCAAGCTTCCATTAAGTAATATACAAACTAGTATGATACAGTAATGGCCTTCTAGGGCATAAACACTAACAAAAACCCTCAAAATTACTCTCTACTCTTTCTAAGGTTCTAGGTTTAGCACACCAAGCACCTTAGTTACTTCTAGTTTGTGGTTGGAGTCAAAGGTAGAGGCCCTCGGGTGGATCTTTCTTCGGCAAGAGAAGGCGACGAGGAGAACCCGTTCATCCCACTCTAAGGAGCAAGAAGAGAAGGACTTCAAGACTTAGGTATAACCCCTTAACCGAGTAGCTAACTCTTTTAGCTTGGTAGTTAGTTTATGTTTAGCAAAGATCCCTCCTTTGGTTAGTCCATGTTGCCTAGTGTTGTAAAAATCGAATTTTTCATAACGTTTCCGCCTCCCCGTAAGCACCGAGGTGGGCAACGTGGACTTACAGTGCTATCAGAGCCTAGCTAAATACAAACTAACTAGTTAGCAAAGTATCTAGAACTTCGATCGGACAAAAAACCACAAAACACCCCGTAAAACCCTTGTTTCTGTCGATTTTTATTTCTGCTCTAAAAATAATAAATCATGTATTAAAAATCGGCTCAGGCTTTTGTTAGAACAGGCAAGAAAAACGATCCAGTGGGTCGACCAACTCACCGCGGATCCGTGGCAAGAGCTTGCTCCTGCCGCGGAACCGCGACCGAGTTGACTCGGCCGTGGATCGTTTCTCCTGCAGTTTTCTTCTGTTGGTGTTTTGTGATTTTTGAGAAGGTTTGTTTCTGCCTAGAATTTCCAGAGAACAAGTTAGTTTTTGGGGTGGTCACAATTCCGTATTTTGATCGAACTTCTTTACACTTTGGCTAATGGGTTATATCTGTGATGTATATATGTATTGAACGTCTGCTAATCGCTATACGTCGATTAGTGGGGTTATACATATCTGTGATCTGTAATGTTGATGGTTTGTGTATATGAATTCGTTGAATTGTCGCGGATGAATAGCCGTGGGGTTGTGAGATGAGAGTTTTCTTATTCTTTCAATTCATGTAATATGTAATTTGATGTAATATTATTTGTATGGCCGCACAACCAGGTTGGGGTTGTAGCCGTCATTGTATAATTTCTTTTACTGTTTTTGTTCCTAGGATAGACCCACGGTGGGGTGCATAAACTGCCGGGTATCTCGAAGTGCCGAGTGGCCTACTCACGGTGTTGAGAGAGGTTGCTTCGCTTCGGGTACTTGGCGGGTAGTTTGCCGCACCCGTAGGGGTCTAGGGTGGGGTTTGGCTATTCATCACGACCGTGTAATCCGTTCTTCGTTACAGGCTCGTACGGAGTGTGGATTCCTAGTATATCCAATGTGTTCATCTGTGATCTGGAATGGCTATCATTGCATGTGACGAATGTATATATCTATATATGATATCTATTTAGGCGTTTCTTATGTTTTGCATCCGCACTAGTCCAGCCCCCACTCTGTCGTTAGTAAAGTAACCTAACGGGTGATGACGGGACCCCGTGGCGAATGCGGATGGCATAAGCATACGTCATATTTTCGTTGTTTTCTGCAATGGAAGGATTAGTTGATGGAACGCATTAAAATTAATGCAAGAAAAAATAAACCAAGTAAAAGTCGTTGGAACACTTTCAAAACCACTCGGTTCTTTTCAAAACCAAATTTTAAATGCGGAGCTTGAACCACTACTTTTGAAAGCTATCTCATTCCTTCGATTATATCAAGTTCACTACGTTCACGGTTTCGCCAAAACCATTTGTAGCCCTCCGTCGTTTCACATGGATGGTCAATAAGTATTCAAGCTATGTTTGTTGGCCAAAGTCACGGTATAGTGATTGGTAGCTATTGGGTATTCATGTGCAGCATAGATAGATGTGTTGGTTTGGGACAGTCGTTCTACCTTGTTGGCCAAAGTCAAGGGTATGTGCGGGTGGGTTCAAATTAACCTGGAGAATGACGGGTAGAACTTGACATGTGACTTATGATTTGTTGGCCAAAGTCAAGGTCATAAGAGCATGGGGCAAAAATCCACATCGGGAGTTTCTAAAGAAACTGAAACTTGCTAGCGCTGCATACCATTTGGAGTGTGATGATTCTGGTAGGATTCCTTCAGTTTTGTCACGCGATGATATTCAGATCCCGATCCTACTGTGAGTATATGCTACTCCTCCGGAACTTTCTCACTTAACGATCAATGCTATAAACCAAGTAGGTGTCTAAAAAGGTGTTAGCGGGGCTACGCCCACAGGGAAAAGAGGTTACTTAATTAAGGAACTTCACGAAAGCGTTGGAAAACCTCCCTCGAAGTACCGACACTGGCCTGGCTGAACGGTTAAGAAAGTATTGTACGGTAAGATTGATCCCGACTAGTTCTTCCTTTATGGTTTGAGGAGGGATTCGAGAGACAGTGGGAGCCATCCTGTTTAGACAAATTAAAAACCACTCTAAACTTGCAAGAGCATCATGCTAAAGTGTTTCTTCTCTCTCTCCTAATTGTAGCGACCAATTATCATGACTGGACTTAAGTTACTTCTAGATAAAAACATACTGACAGGGCCAAACTACAAAGATTGGCTTAGGAATGTCAAAATGGCAATCACTTATGACAAGTTGGGGTATCTCCTTACCACCAAAGCTCCCCCTTTCCTAGGTCCCAAAACCAGCGTCGTGGATAGGGAAATCCGTAAGACCTGGGAAATCGACTGCACAAAGGCCAAGTGCCTCGTGCTTGCCTCTATGGACAATGAACATCAGAGGAGGCACGAGAATATGGACCTAGAATCCATATTTCTCCATACAAAAGAACTGTATGGAGAGCAATCTCGTATCGCCAGATACGAAGTGTCAAAAAAGCTGTTTTCGGCGAAATTGGCCGTCGGATCATCGGTAGCGGAACACGTGCTTAAGATGATTGGCTACATAGAGGAGCTCGCGGACCTTGGGACCACGTTGGAGAATGAGCTCTATAAGGAATTGATTCTCCAGTCCCTTCCTTCCACTTACGCCCAGTTTATCCTGAACTTCAACTTGCAAGAAAAAGAGGTTGAACTTTGAGAACTCCTCAACATGCTGAGGAGTGCAGAGGGCACCCTACAGAAAGGTAAGGAAACATCCACTTTGTTTGTAGGAGGATCTTCCTCTTCTAGGTCCAAGGCGAAAGCCAAGGGAAAGAAGAAGAAAACCCCCGCCAAACCAAGGGGCGGTGTTAGTAAAGTGGATACGAAGGGAAATGCAAAAGCAAAAAAGGTAGCGGGAAAGCTTGTGGATAAGGAAGAGTGCTTTTACTGTCACAAGAGTGGACACTGGAAGAAAGATTGCAGGGCTTGGAAGGTCAGAACCCAGGATCTGAAGCAAGTTGCGGCTTCAGCTTCAGGTGTGTATGTTATTGAAAACTGTCTATCAATAAACTCTACGTCCTGGGTATTGGATACCGGGTCAGGATCTCATATCTGTAATTCTTTGCAGGCATTGAGAAAGCGTAGGTTTTTGAAGGCAGGTGATATGACCCTCAAAGTAGCAAACGGAGCTAGCATGGATGCTGAGGCCGTGGGGCACTATCACCTGGGAATGTCAGATGGACATGTTTTGGTTTTACGTAATTGCTTTTTTGTACCCAATGCAACTTGTAATATCATTTCTGTATCTTTAATATCTAAAGAAGGTTATGAATTTGCGTTTGTAAGTAATGTTGTAAACATTCACCTTAATCAAGTTCTGATTGGGTCAGGTACATTAAGCAATGGTATATACGTATTAAACCAACCACAGATTTTCAATGTCCAGAATACACACAAAAGAAAGTCTCCGGAAACAAATCAGGCTTTCTTATGGCATTGTAGACTGGGTCACATCAATGAGAGAAGGTTGACGAAGTTACATACAGAAGGATATTTGGATCCGTTCGAATATCAATCATATGCAACTTGTCAATCCTGTCTCAAAGGAAAGATGACAAAGACTCCGTTCACTGGACACGGAGTAAGAGCGAGCGAGCTCTTGGGACTCGTACATAGCGACGTGTGCGGTCCAATGTCTACGCATGCACGAAGCGGTTATTCTTACTTCATTACTTTTACGGATGACTTTTCAAGGTACGGATATGTCTTCTTAATGAAAGATAAATCCGAAGCCTTTGGAAAATTCTAGGAATATAAGAATGAAGTAGAAAAACAAACAGGCAAAAGTATCAAGACACTGAGATCTGATCGAGGTGGTGAATACTTGAGTGCCGAGTTCCTGGACTACTTAAAAGAGAATGGAATTCTCTCTCAGCTTACTCCTCCATACACTCCGCAACATAACGGTGTATCGAAGAGACGGAACCGAACCCTTTTGGATATGGTACGGCCCATGATGAGTAACGCTGAGTTGCCGCGATCATTCTGGGGATATGCGCTAGAATCAGCTGCATACCTTTTGAACCGAGTTCCAACTAAGACTGTGCCTACTACACCATATCAGATGTGGTGTGTGAAGTGACCTTATCTTAATCACATTAAGACATGGGGATGTCCAGCTTTTGTCAAAAAGCAGCATGCGGACAAACTCGAGGCACGCTCAGTACGGTGCAAGTTTGTGGGATATACAAAGAACTCCAAAGGATATTTCTTCTATTGCGAAGAGGAACAAAAGGTTTTTGTTTCTCGTCATGCCCACTTCTTGGAAACTGAGTTTTTGGAAAATCAGATAAGTGGGAGCGCAATAGAACTGGAAGAAATTCCAGAACCACGAGCTATTACTGAAAGCTTAGTAGAACCAGAGGGTTCGAAAGATCAGGACATTCCTGCGCCGCTCCGCAGAAGTAGTAGGCAGTCTCTGTTAGTGTATATGCCCTAGAGGCCATTACTGTATCATACTAGTATGTATATTACTTAATGGATGCTTGGGATATTCACCTTGTATATACAATCTTGCTCAAAATAGTAGTATGCTATTTGGTTTATTTCTACTTCAATGTGTGTATGTGTTTATCTTTGTATATTGCTTATACACATTAGTGGAGCCCTTAGGATCTTTGCTTGATTACCAGCGATGTGATGGCCGTCACACTAGTGGGGCTGAGTAATCTAGAAGCACATCCTTATGCAGGTCCCTGGTCGCAGGACTATCGAGACAGGGCATCGATACTCCGGAGTAGACCAGCGCATGCGCTTCTCATCCCAGTGTGGGAGACGGTCTGTCCCACAGCCGTCAGTACGTCGTACTTGAGATAGTATGCGGGTGCCCGTTAGGTTACGGGTACACTGGACAGGACTCGTCGGGAACTGACAGGTTGGTATTATACCTATCGTCAGTCATCAGTTCCCAGGTGACATGAGTACAGCTTAGTCCGCTGACTTGACACTGTCACTTCGCCTCGGGTGTGTTCCCACTGTACTTTGATCACTACCCTACCACGGCTCAAAGGAGTCGTGCAAACAGGTGGTGGTTGGGTGCAGTCCCGAAGCACTTGGAGGCAGTGACGGTTAGACAGGATTCGTCTCTCCCGGTATTGGGGGTTGACATCGCGCTGTGTCTAGGAGAGCCATTACACGAGTAGTCCCTGGCCAGGGCAAACGAGATATACTGGTAGGTCTCCAGTGTTATCTCAGGGTGTTTTGGGCTTCGCTCCGGCACGACTTGTACCGCTATTGGGGGACTGACGTTTACCGCCCCCTAGGCCCGCCATGCGATGTATCAGACGAACAGACCGGACTGTACGGAGAATGTCACACTCAGGCTCAGTAGGAGTTCAGATGGGTTTCGCCTCGTCGGTCTTCTTGTCGGCATTACCTGGGGACCGTTACGCACAGCTAGTGCCGCTTGCGGTCTGTGGTTAAACCCACTGCCAGCGTAGTGTCGAGTCTTTAGAGTCCCACACAGAAAGCTTTCCGCCTTTAGGCAAAAGAGTAGAGGTCGCATGGTATTGCGACAGGTCGCATGGTTTAGCGACAGGGTTCGGTCACATCCGTGCACTTGTGCACGTACAGTGTCCGGACAGTTTACACTAGCGGGCTTTGGTTTAAGCTAGATCCTAGTGTACCTTATGGGATTGGATTTATCCAGTTTGCATTCATGTTCCTCGGAACGCGGATGCGGGCGTGTATGCACAGTTGACAGGGAGGCACAAACAGCGGATTCTCATTAGGGTTGTTGACAGTTGACCGTTGACTTTTGACTTTTTGCTCAACCCTAATGAGAATATGATATGTGATTAACTATTATATTAATTAAGTATTATGGTGATATGGTTGTTGACTTGTTGACTTTTGTTGACTTGTTGACTTTGTTGACTTGTTGACTTTTGTTGACTTGTTGACCGGTTGACTAGGCTTGACTAGTTGACCATCATGATAACCATGGTTATCATTTCATGCCAAAGACTTTTTTCTTGCTTATTCATTTGAGTAAAATGAGTGCATGACATGATAAGGTTATGGTTGCTTCCTACCATCACATAAGACTTTTTTGATATGATGAGTTATCATTTCTTTTGGATTATGAGAGGGTGAGAGACAAAAGAGTTGCTCATTCTTTCTTGCTCATTCTCTCTCTTGTTCTTGAGCTCTCCTCTTGCTCTCACCCTCAACCTCTTGCTCCCTCTCTTGATCTATGGTTCTCTTGTCTCATGAGTTGAGAATCAAGAACCATAGATAAAATCCCATTCTAAATCATCTCTACTCATTCTAGTTCACTAGGTTTAGCAAACCAAGTGAACTAGTTTCTTCAAAGAACGAAGAAGGAGCTAAAGGTTGGAGCTTTCAAGTGGATCTATCTTCGGCATACGGAGACGACGAGAAGGAGCCATCGGACCACCACCGGAGCTTGAAGAGAAGGAGTTCAAGAAAAGCTAGGTATAACCATCTTCATCCGAGTAGCTAAATCTCTTTAGCTTAGTATGGTAGTTTTAGTTTAGGTAAAGATCCCGACCTAGCATAGTCCATGTTGCCTCTTGCGTTAAAATTTTGATTTTATACCGTTTCCGCCTCCCCGTAAGAACCGGGGGTCGCAACGTGGACTTACAGTAGTATCAGAGCCTAACTAAACTTAAACTAGCTTGGTAGTGAAGTGTAACGAAGTTCGGAACCGGAAAAATCCAAAAACCAAACTTTTTCAAAATCCTAGTTTCTGTTGAAATTTTTTCTGGTCAAAACAAGTTTTGTTACACACCTAAATTCGGCTCAGGGTTTTGTTAGAACACCCATGAAAAACGGTCCACTGTTTCGTTCAAACCGCCGCGGTTCCGCGGCACGAGGTAGGCATGTGCCGCGGAACCGCCGCCGTTTGTCGTCTTCTGTGCGTCATTTTTCGTGCAGTGTGTGTCTGTGTTGGTTTTGGGATTTTTGAGATATATTATATGTGCCCAGATTTTCCAGAAAAGAAATTTCCTTTTGGGGTCCTATAATTCCGTATTTTTTCCGAACTTCACTGCATTTTGACTATGATAGTTATATCTGTGTTGTTTGCATGTATTGAACGTCGGCTAATCGCTATAAGTCGATTAGTCGGGGTTATACATGATCTGTAATGTGCTGGAATGTGTATATAAATATGTTGGATTGTCGCGGGTGAATAGCCGGGGGTTGTGAGACGAGAGTTTTCTTTTCTTGCAATTCATGTAAATTTGTAAATTGATGTAATAATTATTTGTATGGCCGCACAACCGGGTCGGGGTTGTAGCCGTCATTGTATAATTTCTTTTTACTGTTTTTGCTCCTAGGATAGACCCATGGAGGGGTGCACAAACTACCGGGTATGCCGAAGTGTCAAGTGGCCTACTCATGGAGATGAGGGAGGTTGCTACGCTTCGGGTACTTGGCGGGTAGTTTGCCGCACCCGTAGGGGTCTTGGGTGGGGTATTGGCTATTCACCGTGACCGTGTAATCTGTTTTTGTTACAGGCTCGTACAAATTACAGATTCCTAGTATATCCAATGTATTTATCTGTGATCTGAAATGTCTATCATTGCTTTCTATTTAGGCGTTGCTTATGTTTTACAGACGCGCTAGCCCAGCCCCCGCTCTGTCGTTAGTTAAGTAACCTAACGGGTAATGACGGGGCCCAGTGGCGAATGCGAATGGCATAAGCGTACGTCATATTTTGGTTGTTTTCTGCAATGGTAGGATTAAATGATGGGACGCATTAAAAGAACTAATGCAAGAATATCACGCATTAAAAGAACTAATGCAAGATAATAAACCAAGTTAAAGTCGTTGGAACACTTTCGAAAAACCACTCGGTTCTTTTCAAAACCAACTTTTAAATGCGGAGCTTGAGCCACTCCTTTTAAAAGCTATCTCGTTCCATCGACCAAATCAAGTTCACTACGTTCACGGTTTTGCCAAAACCATTCGTAGCCCTCCGTCGTTTCGTATGAATATTCAATAGTATTCAAGCTGTGTTTGTTGACCTTCGTCAAGGCATAGTGATTGGTAGCTGTTGGGTATTCATATGTAGCATAGATAGATGCGTTGGTTTGGGACATTCGCATTACCTTGTTGACCTTCATCAAGGGTATATACGGGTGGATTCAAATTGACCTGGATAATGACGGGCAGAACTTGACATGTGACTTATGATTTGTTGACCTTCGTCAAGGTCATAAGAGCATGGGGCAAAAATCCACATCGGGAGTTTCATAAGTACTGAAACTTGCTAGATTTGCATACCATTTGGAGTGTGGTGATTCTGGTAGGATTCCTTCAGTTTCGTCACACGATGATATTTGGATCCCGATCCTACTGTGAGTATATGCTACTCCTCGGGAAATTTCTCGCTTAACGATCAATGCTATAAACCTAGTAGGTGCCTAGAAAGGTGTTAGCGGGGCTACGCCCCCAGGGAAAAGAGGTTCTTTAATTAAGGAACTTCGCGAAAGCGTTGGAAAACCTCCCTCGAAGTACCGACACCAGCCTGGCCGAACGGTTAAGCAAGTATTGTACGGTGGGATTGATCCTGACTAATTCTTCCTTTATGGTTTGAGGAGGGATTCGAGAAACAGTGGGAGCCATCCTGTTTAGACAAACTAAAAACCACTCTAAACTTGCAAGAGCATCATGCTGAGTGTTTCTTCTTCTCTCCAAATTGCAGCGACCAATCAACATGACTGGACTTAAGTTACTCCTAGATAAAAACAAACTGACAGGGCCAAACTACAAAGATTGGCTCAGGAATGTCAAGATAGCAATCACTTATGACAAGCTGGGGTATCTTCTTACCACCAAAGCTCCCTCTGTCCCTGGTCCAACTTCCAGCGTCGCGGATAAGGAAATCCGCAAGACTTGGGAGATTGATAGCGCGAAGGCCAAGTGCCTCTTGCTTGCCTCGATGGACAACGAACATCAGAGGAGGCATGAGAATATGGACATGGAATCCATATTGCTCCATACAAAAGAACTGTATGGAGAGCAATCTCGTATCGCAAGATACGAAGCGTCGAGAAAGTTATTTTCGACAAGAATGGCCGTCGGATCATCAGTAGCCGAGCACGTGCTAAAGATGATCGGCTACATTGAGGAGCTCGCTGACCTAGGGATCACATTGGAGAGTGAGCTATATACAGATATAGTTCTCCAGTCCCTTCCTTCCACTTACGCCCAGTTTATACTGAACTTCAACCTACAAGAAAAAGAGGTTGAACTTTCAGAGCTCCTCAACATGCTGAGGAGCGCAGAGGGCACCTTACAGAAAGGTAGGGATACATCCACTTTGTTTGTAGGAGGATCATCTTCTTCTAGGTCCAAGGCGAAAGCCAAGGGAAAGAAGAAGAAGGCCCCCGCCAAACCAAGGGGCGGTGTAAGTAAAGTGGATACGAAGGGAAAAGGTAAAGCAACAAAGATAGCGGGGAAGCTTGTGGATAAGGAAGAATGCTTCTATTGTCATAAGAAAGGACACTGGAAGAATGATTGCAGAGCCTGGAAGGCCAGAACACAGGAATTGAAGCAGGTTGCAGCTTCAGCTTCAGGTGTGTATGTTATTGAAAACTGTCTTTCAATAAACTCTACTTCCTGGGTATTGGATACCGGATCAGGATCTCATATCTGTAATTCTTTGCAGGCGTTGAGAAACCGTAGGGTTTTGAAGGAAGGTGACATGACCCTCAGAGTTGCGAACGGAGCTAGCATGGATGCTAAAGCCGTGGGGGACTATCACCTGGGAATGTCAGATGGACATCTTTTGGTTTTGCGTAATTGCTTTTTTGTACCCAACGCAACTTGTAATATCATTTCTGTATCTTTAGTTTCTAAAGAAGGTTATGAATTTGCGTTTGTAAGTAATGTTGTAAACATTCACCTTAATCAAGTTTTGATTGGGTCAGGTACTTTGAGTAATGGTATATACGTGTTAAACCAACCACAGATTTTTAATGTCCAGAATACACACAAAAGAAAGTCTCCAGAAATAAATCAGACTTTCTTATGGCATTGTAGATTGGGTCACATCAATGAGAGAAGGTTGACGAAGTTACATACAGAAGGGTATTTGAATGCGTTCGAATATCAGTCGTATGCCACTTGTCAATCCTGTCTCAAAGGAAAGATGACAAAGACTCCGTTTACTGGACATGGAGTAAGAGCGAGCGAGCTCTTGGGACTCGTACACAGTGACGTGTGCGGTCCAATGTCTACACATGCCCGAAGCGGACATTCTTACTTCATTACTTTTACGGATGACTTCTCGAGGTACGGTTATGTCTTCTTAATGAAACATAAGTCCGAGGCCTTTGGAAAATTCCAGGAGTATAAGAATGAAGTAGAGAAACAGACCGGCAAAAGTATTAAGATTCTAAGATCGGATCGAGGTGGAGAATACTTAAGTGCCGAATTCCTGAATTACTTAAAAGAGAATGGTATTCTCTCTCAGCTTACTCCTCCATACACTCCGCAACATAACGGTGTATCGGAGAGACGGAACCGAACCCTATTGGATATGGTTCGGTCCATGATGAGTAACGCTGAGTTACCGCGATCATTCTGGGGATATGCAATAGAAGCAGCTGCGTATCTCTTGAACAAGGCTCCCACCAAGACTGTGCCTACCACCCCATATGAGATGTGGACTGGGAAGAAACCCTGTCTTAAGTATCTTAAGGTATGGGGATGTCCAGCTTTTGTAAAAAGGCAGCATGCGGACAAGCTTGAGGCACGTTCAGTACAGTGTAAGTTTGTGGGATACCCAAGGAACTCCAGGGGGTATCTTTTCTATTCCGCTGAGGAACAAAAGGTTTTTGTTTCTCAGCATGCCCGCTTCTTGGAAACTGAGTTTTTGGAAACCCAGATAAGTGGGAGCACAATAGAACTGGAAGGAGTTCCAGAACCACAGACTGTTACTGAAAGTTTGGTGGAACCAGAGGGTTCAACAGAACAGGACATTCCTACGCCGCTCCGCAGAAGTAGTAGGCAGTCTCATCCGCCCGAGAGATACTACGGTTTTCTCATAGACGGGGATAGAGAGGATTGCATCATAGATTATGATGAGCCTACTAGCTTCCAGCAGGCCGTTCAGAGCGTTGACTCAGTGAAATGGCTGGATGCAATGCGGACCGAAATGGAGTCCATGTACACCAACAAGGTATGGACGTTGGACATTGCTCCAGACGGGGTAAAACCCGTAGGATGCAAGTGGATCTTCAAAAGGAAGATTGGTGTAGATGGACAGGTTGAGACCTATAAAGCTAGGCTGGTAGCAAAGGGTTTTCGTCAAAGACCTGGCTTGGACTATGACGAAACCTTTTCTCCAGTAGCCATGCTGAAATCCATTCGGATCCTTCTTGCCATTGCTGCCTTCCACGATTATGAGATTTGGCAAATGGACGTAAAGACAGCTTTTCTAAATGGAAATTTGGAGGAGTGTGTCTATATGGACCAGCCAGAGGGTTTCATTCAGAGTGGGAGCAGCGGAAAGGTGTGCAAGTTGCTTAAGTCCATCTATGGACTAAAGAAGGCATCGCGGAGTTGGAACATCTGTTTTGATGAGACAGTCAAAGAATTTGGCTTTATCAAAAATCCAGATGAACCATGCATCTATAGTAGATTTGTAGCGAGAACTGCAGTATTCCTCGTTTTATACGTGGATGACATTCTCTTAATAGGAAATGACATTCCTATGCTATAATCTGTCAAGGGGTTCTTGTCACACAGGTTCTCCATGAAAGACCTGGGTGATGCCTCATACATTCTGGGTATCCGGATCTACCGTGACAGATCCAAGAGGATATTAGGACTTTCACAGTCCAGGTACATCGACACCATACTGAAGAGATTCAGTATGGAAGATTCCAAGCGCGGTAACCTACCGGCTTGTCATGGGATCACCCTCTCTAAAGAGATGTCTCCCAAGACTGATTTGGAGAGGGATCGCATGTCTATTATACCCTACGCTTCTGCGGTAGGCTCTATAATGTATGCGATGTTGTGTACCAGACCGGATGTAGCTTATGCACTGAGTGTGGTAAGCCGGTATCAGTCAAACCCTGGGGAGAAATATTGGATAGCGGTAAAGAACATTCTCAAGTACTTGAGAAGGACTATGGAGATGTTCTTGGTGTATGGCGGAAAGGACCTCCAGATCGAGGCCTTTGCTGACTCCAGCTTCCAGAGTGACAAGGATGATTCCAAGTCCATGTCGGGTTTTGTCTTCACCCTCAATGGAGGGGCGGTGTGTTGGAAGAGTTCCAAACAGGAAACCGTTGCAGACTCGACGATGGAAGCGGAATACATCGCTGCATCAGATGCCGCAAAAGAAGCTGTCTGGATGAGGAAGTTCTTAAAAGAACTTCAGGTGGTTCCGTCCATTGTTGATCCAATACCTCTGTATTGCGACAACAACGGGGCTATAGCTTTAGCGAAGGAACCCAGGTCCCATCAGAGATCCAGGCACATCTTGAGGCGGTATCACCTGATCAGGGAGATCGTGGATCGCCAGGAGATCGAGGTTCGGAGAGTCGCTTCAGAAGACAACACTGCAGATCCATTCACCAAGGCCCTACCCCAGACTCAGTTCGAGCGGCTGATCGAGATGATAGGTCTTCGATACGCCAGTACATGGCCTTAGTGCAAGTGGGAGATTGTTAGTGTATATGCCCTAGAGGCCATTACTGTATCATACTAGTATGTATATTACTTAATGGATGCTTGGGATATTCACCTTGTATATACAATCTTGCTCAAAATAGTAGTATGCTACTTGGTTTATTTCTACTTCAATGTGTGTATGTGTTTATCTTTGTATATTGCTTATACACATTAGTGGAGCCCTTAGGATCTTTGCTTGATTACCAGCGATGTGATAGCCGTCACACTAGTGGGGCTGGGTAATCTAGAAGCACATCCTTATGCAGGTCCCTGGTCGCAGGACTATCGAGACAGGGCATCGATACTCCGGAGTAGACCAGCGCATGCGCTTCTCATCCCAGTGTGGGAGACGGTCTGTCCCACAGCCGTCAGTACGTCGTACTTGAGATAGTATGCGGGTGCCCGTTAGGTTACGGGTACACTGGACAGGACTCGTCGGGAACTGACAGGTTGGTATTATACCTATCGTCAGTCATCAGTTCCCAGGTGACATGAGTACAGCTTAGTCCGCTGACTTGACACTGTCACTTCGCCTCGGGTGTGTTCCCACTGTACTTTGATCACTACCCTACCACGGCTCAAAGGAGTCGTGCAAACAGGTGGTGGTTGGGTGCAGTCCCGAAGCACTTGGAGGCAGTGACGGTTAGACAGGATTCGTCTCTCCCGGTATTGGGGGTTGACATCGCGCTGTGTCTAGGAGAGCCATTACACGAGTAGTCCCTGGCCAGGGCAAACGAGATATACTGGTAGGTCTCCAGTGTTATCTCAGGGTGTTTTGGGCTTCGCTCCGGCACGACTTGTACCGCTATTGGGGGACTGACGTTTACCACCCCCTAGGCCCGCCATGCGATGTATCAGAAGAACAGACCGGACTGTACGGAGAATGTCACACTCAGGCTCAGTAGGAGTTCAGATGGGTTTCGCCTCGTCGGTCTTCTTGTCGGCATTACCTGGGGACCGTTACGCACAGCTAGTGCCGCTTGCGGTCTGTGGTTAAACCCACTGCCAGCGTAGTGTCGAGTCTTTAGAGTCCCACACAGAAAGCTTTTCGCCTTTAGGCAAAAGAGTAGAGGTCGCATGGTATTGCGACAGGTCGCATGGTTTTGCGACAGGGTTCGGTCACATCCGTGCACTTGTGCACGTACAGTGTCCGGACAGTTTACACTAGCGGGCTTTGGTTTAAGCTAGATCCTAGTGTACCTTATGGGATTGGATTTATCCAGTTTGCATTCGTGTTCCTCGGAACGCGGATGCGGGTGTGTATGCACAGTTGACAGGGAGGCACAGACAGCGGATTCTCATTAGGGTTGTTGACAGTTGACCGTTGACTTTTGACTTTTTGCTCAACCCTAATGAGAATATGATATGTGATTAACTATTATATTAATTAAGTATTATGGTGATATGGTTGTTGACTTGTTGACTTTTGTTGACTTGTTGACTTTGTTGACTTGTTGACTTTTGTTGACTTGTTGACCGGTTGACTAGGCTTGACTAGTTGACCATCATGATAACCATGGTTATCATTTCATGCCAAAGACTTTTTTCTTGCTTATTCATTTGAGTAAAATGAGTGCATGACATGATAAGGTTATGGTTGCTTCCTACCATCACATAAGACTTTTTTGATATGATGAGTTATCATTTCTTTTGGATTATGAGAGGGTGAGAGACAAAAGAGTTGCTCATTCTTTCTTGCTCATTCTCTCTCTTGTTCTTGAGCTCTCCTCTTGCTCTCACCCTCAGCCTCTTGCTCCCTCTCTTGATCTATGGTTCTCTTGTCTCATGAGTTGAGAATCAAGAACCATAGATAAAATCCCATTCTAAATCATCTCTACTCATTCTAGTTCACTAGGTTTAGCAAACCAAGTGAACTAGTTTCTTCAAAGAACGAAGAAGGAGCTAAAGGTTGGAGCTTTCAAGTGGATCTATCTTCGGCATACGGAGACGACGAGAAGGAGCCATCGGACCACCACCGGAGCTTGAAGAGAAGGAGTTCAAGAAAAGCTAGGTATAACCATCTTCATCCGAGTAGCTAAATCTCTTTAGCTTAGTATGCTAGTTTTAGTTTAGGTAAAGATCCCGACCTAGCATAGTCCATGTTGCCTCTTGCGTTAAAATTTTGATTTTATACCGTTTCCGCCTCCCCGTAAGAACCGGGGGTCGCAACGTGGACTTACAGTCTCATCCGCCCGAGAGATACTACGGTTTTCTCATAGACGGGGATAGAGAGGATTGCATCATTGATAGTGATGAGTCGACTAGCTTCTAGCAGGCCATTCAGAGCGTTGACTCGGTAAAATGGCTGGATGCAATGCGGACCGAAATGGAGTCCATGTACACCAACAAAGTATGGACGTTAGACGTTGCTCCAGATGGGGTAAAACCCGTAGGATGAAAGTGGATCTTCAAAAGGAAGATTGGTGTAGATGGACAGGTTGAGACCTATAAAGCTAGACTTGTGGCAAAGGGTTTTCGTCAAAAACCTGGTTTGGACTATGACGAAACCTTTTCTCCAGTGGCTATGCTGAAATCCATTCGGATCCTTCTTGCCATTGCTGCCTTCCACGATTATAAGATTTGGCAAATGGACGTAAAGACCGCTTTTCTAAATGGAAATTTAGAGGAGTGTGTCTATATGGACCAGCCAGAGGGTTTCATTCAGAGTGGGAGCAGCGGAAAGGTGTGCAAGTTGCTTAAGTCCATCTATGGACTAAAGCAGGCATCGCGGAGTTGGAACATCTGTTTTGATGATACGGTCAAAGAATTTGGCTTTATCAAAAATCCAGATGAACCATGCATCTATAGTAGATTTGTAACAAGAACTGTTGTATTCCTCATTTTATACGTGGATGACATTCTCTTGATAGGAAATGACATTCATATGCTACAATCTGTCAAAGGTTTCTTCTCACACAGGTTCTCCATGAAAGACCTGGGTGATGCCTCTTACATTCTGGGGATCCGGATCTTTCGTGACAGATCCAAGAGGATATTAGGACTTTCATAGTCCAGGTACATCGACACCATACTGAAAAGATTCAGTATGGAAGATTCCAAGCGCGGTAATCTACCGGCTTGTCACGGGATCACCCTCTCCAAAGAGATGTCTCCCAAGACTGATTTGGAAAGGGATCGCATGTCTATTATACCCTACGCTTTTGCGGTAGGCTCTATAATGTATGCGATGTTGTGCACCAGACCAGATGTATCTTATGTACTGAGTGTGGTAAGCCGGTATCAGTCAAACCCTGGGGAGAAACACTGGATAGCGGTAAAGAACATTCTCAAGTACCTGAGAAGGACTAAGGAGATGTTCTTGGTGTATGGCGAAAAAGACCTTCAGATCGAGGCCTTTGCTGACTCCAGCTTCCAGAGTGACATGGATGATTCCAAGTCCATGTCGGGTTATGTCTTCACCCTCAATGGAGGGGCGGTGTGTTGGAAGAGTTCCAAACAGGAAACCGTTGCTGACTCGACAATGGAAGCGGAACATATCGCTACTGCAGATGCCGCAAAAGAAGCCGTCTGGATAAGGAAGTTCCTAACAGAACTTCAGGTGGTTCCATCCATTGTTGATCCAGTACCTCTGTATTGCGAAAACAACGGGGATATAGCTTTAGCGAAGGAACCCAGGTCCCATCAGAAGTCCAGGCACATCTTAAGGCGGTATCACCTGATCAGGGAGATCGTGGGTCGCCAGTAGATCGAGGTTCGGAGAGTTGCTACGGAAGATAACACTGCTGATCCATTCACGAAGGCCTTACCCCGGACTCGGTTCGAGCGGCTGATCGAGATGATAGGTCTTCGATACGCCAGTACATGGCCTTAGTGCAAGTGGGAGATTGTTAGTGTATATGCCCTAGAGGCCATTACTGTATCATACTAGTTTGTATATTACTTAATGGAAGCTTGGGATATTCACCTTGTATTGACATTCTTGCTCAAAATAGTAGTATGGTACTTGGTTTGTTTCTTCTTTAATATGTGCATGTGTTTCTTTTAGCATATCGCCTTTACACATTAGTGGAGCCCTTAGGATCTTTGCTTGATTACCAACGTTGTGATGGCAATCACACTCGTGGGGGCTGGGCAATCCACAAGCACATCCTTATGCAGGTCCCTAGTAGTAGGACTATCGAGACAGGGCATCGGTACTCCGGAGTAGACTAGTGTATGCGCTTCTCATCCCAGCTTGGAAGACGGTCTGTCCCACAGCCTGTACGTCGTACTTGGGATAGTATGCGGGTGCTCGTTGGGTTACGAGTACACTGGACAGGACTCGTCGGGAACTGTTGGTTGGTATTATACCTATCGTCAGTTATCAGTTCCTAGGTGACATGAGTACAACTTAGTCCGTTGACTTGACACGGTCACTTCGCCTCGAGTGTGTTCCCACTGTTCTTGGATTACTACCCTACCACGGCTCAAAGGAGTCGTGCAAACAGGTAGTTTTTGGGTGTAGTCCCGAAGCACTTGGAGGCAGTGACGGTTAGACAAGATTCGTCTCTCCCGGTATTGTGGGTTGATATCGCGCTGTGTCTAGGAGAGCCATTACACAAAGTCCCTGGCCAGGGCAAGCGAGATACACTGGTAGGTTTCCAGTGTTATCTCAGGGTGTTCTGGGCTACACTCCGACACGACTTGTACCGCTATTAGGGGATTGACGTTTACCGCCCCCGTAGGCTCGCCATGCGATACTCTTAGACGAACAGACCGGACTGTATGGAGACTGTCACATTCAGGCTCAGTAGGAGTTCGGATGGGTTTACCTCGTCAGTCTTCTTATCGGCATCTACCTGGGGACCGTTACGTACAGCTAGTGCCGCTTGCGGTCTGTGGTTAAACCCACTGCCAGCGTAGTGTCGAGTTTTTAGAGTCCCACACAGAGGGTTATTCGCCTTTAGGCAAAATGAGTAGAGGTCGCATGGTTTTGCGACAGGGTTCGTTTACATCCGCGCACTTGTGCACGTTTGGTGTCCGGACAGCTTATACTAGCGGGCTTTGGTTTAAGCCAGATCCTAGTATATGTTTTGGGATTGGTTTTATCTCTTTGTATTCGTGTTCCTCGGAACACGGATACGGGTGTGTATGCACAGTTGACTGAGGCAGAGGCAGAGGCAGAGGCAGAGGACTTTCATTAGGGTTGATGACCATTGTCATTTTCTTAACCCTAATGTTTATGTGTGAAATATGATTATTAATATTAGTTAATTTTAATTGTATTATGGTTAGGGTTGTTGACCATTTGAATATGGTTGACTTGTTGACCTATGTTGACATATTGACCATTATCATTTCATATGAAAGATACTCTTTGATTCTTGTAAAAGTATTTAATGTGAAATGATAATGGTCATTTCAAGATTAACCATCACAATTATCTTTAGCTAATTATTTATTTATCATAATTCACATATATGTGAGAAGGTTGGCATTATTCTTCTCATTCTATCATTCTCATTCTCTCTCATCCTCTTCCTCTCTCTCAAAGCTCTCCCTTCTCATGAGTTGAGAACCATTTGAGCTTAAGATAAAACCCTCAAAATTACTCTCTACTCTTTCTAAGGTTCTAGGTTTAGCACACCAAGCACCTTAGTTACTTCTAGTTTGAGGTTGGAGCCAAAGGTAGAGGCCCTCGGGTGGATCTTTCTTCGGAAAGAGAAGGCGACGAGGAGAACCCGTTCATCCGACTCCAAGGAGCAAGAAGAGAAGGACTTCAAGACTTAGGTATAACCCCTTAACCGAGTAGCTAACTCTTTTAGCTTGGTAGTTAGTTTATGTTTAGCAAAGATCCCTCCTTTGGTTAGTCCATGTTGCCTAGTGCTGTAAAAATCGAATTTTTCATAACGTTTCCGCCTCCCCGTAAGCACCAGGGTGGGCAACGTGGACTTATATGCTCTACGTCCTGGGTATTGGATACCGGATTAGGATCCCACGTATGTAATTTGTTACATGGGCTAAAGAGAGGTAGAGAACTGGGAAAATGTGATAAATCTCGAACAGTAGGGAATTGTGCAATTGTTGCAGCCAAAGCAGTTGGTGAATATCACCTAGTGTTACCAACAGGTAATACATTGATTCTGAACGACTGTAACTACGTACCAAAGATGATGTGCAACATTATATCAGTTTCTTTGCTAACTAAAGAAGGATATAATTACACATTAGAGGATAATCTTATGAACATTTTCCAAAATCAAGTGTTGATTGGGTTTGGGACATTATGTAACGGTATATACGTTCTGAATCAAACCACAGTTCTAAGCATACAGAACACAAACAAGAGGAAAAGTTTAGAAATGAACAAAGCCTACTTGTGGTATTGTAGACTAGGTCATATCAATGCGACAAGACTAGCTATGTTGCATAAAGATGGATATTTGAATCAGTTTGAATTTACATCTTATGAAACTTGCCAGTCATGTCTCAAAGGTAAGATGACCAAAACTCCGTTTACTGGACACGGAGAAATAGCTACTTGTTGGCTATAGTGCTCTCAAGTCAATTATTGGATCACAGGCACGTGATTGCAATGATTGAGAGAGGACCTATACTGGTAAAACAGTCTTACTCATGATGATAGTATGCTATCTGATTTGTCTTTATCATCGTGTACATGCTTCAGGTGAAATTACAGATCACAATTACATGTTGATAGAGCCCATAAGATTCTTGCTTGACTACCAGCACTATGATGGCGATCATATACATGAGAGTTGGGTGGTATATAAGCACATCCTCAAAGTGTCCCTAGTCGTGGGAGTTTCGAGACTGGGCATCGATACTTCGAGAGTAGACCAGTGTATACGGATCGAAACCCCGACGAGGGGTGGTGGCCGGTCTCACAAGCCATTGGTGTCAGTTGGTTCACCTAAGATGTATACAGGTGCTCATTGGGTTATGAGTACACCGGACGCACTCGCCGTGAACATGCTAGTTGGTATTATACCTATTGTCAAATAGCAGTTCTCTGGTGACATGTGTACAGATTAATCTATCGACCTGAGATCGTCATTTGTCTCGTGTGAGTTCCCATTATGCTTTGATTACTATCCTACCACGGCTCAAAGGAGTTATGCAAACAGGTTTTAGTTGGGTATAGTCCCGAGCCACATGGAGGCAGTGAGCGAATCGTCAAGGGATTCGTCTCTCCCGGTATTGGGGGTGGATGTCGCGGTGTGCACGGGTGGCCATCACCAGAAATCCTTGGCCAAGCTAGTTGAGAATTACTGATTCGGATCAGTAGTTTCTCGGGTGGTGATGGGCTTCATACCGACACTGAATATTGCGTTAGGTGTCTGAGTTTATCCACCCCCTAGACTCGATATGCGATACTCATAGACGAACGGACCGGACTGTACGGATATTGTCACTGTCAGGCACAATAAGGTTTCAGGATGAGTTTTCTCATCGGCCTCCCTTTCGCTCAATACCCGGGTAGCCGTTACGTACAACTAGTGCCACTTACATGCTTGTGGTTAAACCAACTGCCAGCGTATTGACGAGTCTTTAGAGTCCCACACAGAGGGTTTCCCTATTTCGGGCGAAACGTTGTAGAGGCCGTATATTTTTATGGCAGGGTTCGATCATATTCGTGCACTTGTGCAAGGATCATAATCAGACAGATAATACTAGTGGGCTTTGGTTTAAGCCGGATCCTAGTATTATATTGTTGGATTATTTTCGTCTCGTTGTATTCGTATTCAGTCGGAATACGGATGCAGGTATGTATATACGGATGAGGGGTATTCTTGTAATTCGTTACAAGATTACTTTTGAAGATGCCATTTCTTTTTCTAGTATTAAACATTTAGGGTTTTGTTTTATTGTTTAATATTGTTTATGTAAAGTGTGATTGCAAGTCTTGGCATTGGGCAATGATGAGGCATGGGCCGTACTTGTTTTCATTTATGGTGTTGAGAGATATTTGTGAGAGTTTTGGCAGATATTTTTGTGGCTTGGGAAATTTCTTTAGTTTCCAATCACAAACACATCACAACACAAGAAAAAACAACAGAACATTTTTCCTCACATGGTTTTTTCTTTGGCCAAGTCTTGAGTTCACACTCTTCACTATGCATGGCTTCTTCTTCACCTCCATCCATACCCTCTCTTGTGTTGAGAATCCATGGATGTTTTGAAACAAAATGATCACACACTTTCTCTACTTCATCTTGTGCATCTAGGCTAGCAAACTGGATGCCCGAGTTGCTTCGGTTTTGAAGCGAGAACCCGTATTACTAATTCTCGACGTGGATCGTCTTCGATGAGAGAGACTAGAGACCAAACATCATCGAGGCAGCCGTGAGGAGCATGGACAGAGGTTGAAGACCGAAGGATACGGATCGATCAATATAACCTCTCTAAACTACTTTTGTAGAACCAGTATAGGGTTAATGGTACGATCCGTCGATTAGGGTTCCGTTAGCGCCGGTTTTAAAAGTTTTTGTTCCGCTTTTGGCCACGAATTGATGGCCGGGGCGCTGGCGTAGCCTTACATGGTATCAGAGTCAACTCATTAACCACATACTAGTTGGTTTAGAAAATGATAAAGTATCGAAACCGAAACAACCCCAAACAATACCCGATGCATTCGAGTTTCTGTCGATTTTTAAAGTGTCTTCTAAAAATATTTTAGCAACTGCAGAAGACTACTTAAGTGACCACTAGACTGCACCCCAAATTTGAGCTACTTCCATCTGTTTTTTGCCGAGCACATTGCATAAAAAACCGAGCTGGCCGGCCATATAAAGGATTTTGGGTTTCGTATTTTGGGTGTGGTTTGGTCTTTGGAATGTTGGTTCAGTGGTATTGCTAGTTTAGCCCAGTTTGGATAAGGTTTTATCTAGTTGTTTGGGGGCTATTCGGGGTTATTTCGAACTCGATATTTCTAATACTGTTTAAAGTTTACAGTACATACATTTCTATCTGCGACTGTGAATTTCATTCGAGCGGTAAAACTTGTCTAATTGCTATAGTCCTTTTAGACGGGTTTGCGAACGTGACATTCACATTGAAGTTCTGTGTTGTGCTGTGTTGTTGCGGATTCGTCGTGGTGGATAGCTTGCGTGCAATGTTAGTACAGTTTTGTTTTATTTGTACATTTGATATCGCGGGGCGAGCGTCCAACATGTGGACTGCCGTCACTGCCTGTTTGTATATTATTCTTTTGGGGAACGACCGGGTTGAGGTCGATATCACCGTTGTACATATTTTCTTTTCTGTACTAAGATTACCACGCGGTGGAGTGCACGGATAGCCGGGTTCTGGAGGGAAACGGGTCTGCATCTCATGGCGTTGAGAAGGAGGGGGCCTCACTCTAGAATTGGCGGGATATTCGCCGCACTCGTAGGGGGTACAGGTTCACCCAAAGAGGGGTGCTCAAGTTACCGGATTCCGTAAAGTGCTGGGTGGCCCATTCACTTTGTTGAAGGGGGCTGCCTCGCTTCTGGTTTTGGTGGGTAACTTGCCTCACTCATAGGGGTCTAGGTTTTCATTGCACAGGCTATCCACATGACCAGGGGAACGTCGGGTTTCACTTGCGGCTCAAAGGAAACCCGGGGCTCCCAGATTATCTGTTTTGTTCTGTGATGCTTATTACTTATCTGTGATGTTGCATTTATCACGCCTGGAGCGATTATTATATATTGTTATATATATACTAGTAGATGTTGTATATGTTTTACACCTGCGCTAGTCCAGTCCCCGCTATGTCGTTAGTTAAGTAACCTAACGGGTGATGACGGGACCCAGTGGCGAATGCGGATGGCATATACGTACATCATATTTTCGTTCTTTTGTGGTGTGATTAATTGATGGGACTGCGTTGATTCAGATCAATGCAAGGAAAACAGACCTATTCAATGTTGTTGGAACAATTTTCAAAAAGTTGTTATTACAAGGACGTTTTCTTTTGTTTTGCAAAGAGGTATTCGGTTATGAATATCCAACACCTCATTCGACAAGGCAAGGGCCGAGATCCCTTCATCGTGAGTGACCCCTTGGGCAGAAGTTTGCGTATGTGTAATAACTTCACTATAGTCGATTACTTTTTGCTTTGCATCGCGGTATTCAATTGGAATATCCTGCACCAAACCATAGGCAGGTGCCGAAAGGTAGGTAAAGAAGAAAACCAATTAACCTAAGTGTGGTGTACAGGAGGTAATAAGTAAAGACAGATAAAGGGATTAGAAAGAGGGCAAAGTAAATTGCGACTGCTATCATTCACGACCAAACCACGTATTTCATCGTCACTCCTACTTCACCTTTGTATTTCACCAGAACACCCTGTATCACTACGAAGATCCACAGTTATTGGATAATCCGTCGTATAGTTACTTACGAACTCGAAGGAACTTGTTCCAGTTCGAGGATGGATTCTGGTTCAGGAGAAATAGAATAAGGATTATTCAGTTGTCTTTAATCTTTACCTTCTCTCAGATTGCGAGTACTCCTAGGATTAGGAGAGTACACCTATTACGCTTATTGGATAGTCTTCTTCCAAACCATAGGCTGGTGCCAAAAGGTAGGGAAGGAAGAAAACCATTTAGCCTAAGGGTGGTGTACAGAAGTTAATGAGTAAAGTCAAATAAAGGGATTTGGAGAGATGGCAAAGAAATATACGGTTACAGTCATGAATCTGGTTAGTGGAAGAGGAATTACTAGCAATACTAGGATACCCCTTCGAAACATTCTCATGTTTCAGTTTCACTGTCCGTTGTTAATTGGAAACTGATTTCCCAATTAGATCCTTGCTCCATAGTATGTATTTACCAGGATTGATTCTCACATCTGTATGGTTTTACAGATGATGAGTGGGAGTAAGTTATTGGGAATTAGGTGACCATCCTCATTATATCGGGATTCGTTGTAATTGGTGATATTTGAGGAAATCGCCTGGGTTTTTGCCGGACGACAAATATTTGGTTTTGAATATCCGTTGTTATGCACGAATTTCAAGCTGATATATCTGTACGTTTATTTTATAAAGTGAGATATAATTTTTTGAAATTATGTCCATGACATTTACCTATATCATTTGATGGTTAGGTAAGGAGCATTAAACAGTGGTGTAATTCTTCTTAACCATAGTACAGTTTTCAACCTACGACGTACAGGGTTTGAGTCATTCAACTCAGGGGACTTATACAAAATATTGTATGTTGTCCAGTGTCCATTAGGACACAGGGGTTGGTACCCGTACCATATTCTGTTTACTTATGACTTTTCCATTTTTAGACATGTATTTCGTAGAAATACAAGGTCCAAGTTTTGAGAAGTTGTAGGTACAAGATTAAAGTAGAGAACCAGGTGTTGCAAGTATCGGGATTCTTCAAGGTGATTGAAGATGTAGATACTTGTGTTTGGTATTCAGTTGATAGTAATGGTTTTGAGAACTTGCTTCTCTTTCAGGTTACTCATATCTGGATGCACTCCTGAGTTGAGTAATGCTGATCGGCCTCTCTCCATTTAGTTGACATGCACTGGAAACAGCTGCATGATTTGAATCTGGTTCCAATTAAATCAATGCCTCTATTTCTATATTGTATATAGAATGGTTCATATCTTAACAATGTTAAGGTATATGGAGTTGTCCGGCTTATGCTTAAAACCGGACTCTGGATAACTCAAGGCACGTTTCTGTAATGGCAGTTTGTTGGTTAACCCGAGCTATGACGAGGGTTAACTTTCTACCATCTGGAAGATCAATAGTGATATTGTTCTTGACTCGCAACAGTTTTAGTAAAATGGACTTTTTCAGAAAACAGTAGTGGGAGTATGGTAGAACTGGAAGTGATTCAAGAACCACAAACGATTACTGAAAATTTAATAGAACCTAAAGATTCAATCGGGTTTGACATTCCATTAGCCACTCCGCGGATATGGTGGGTAACCTCAGGCGCCCGAGAGGTACATCAGCTGTCACGACCCGAAATAGCCCGTGACTGGCACTTGAATCATATGAAGTCTATAGGACCCTATCTAATCCAAGTAAGCCAAAAGCCCAGAAATCTAAAACTACGCAATTAGGACACCAGCACCATTATCGATGATGCATATGTTCCACGTACACTTGCTTGCCGGCTCACACACTTCATCATCGATAATTGCCATGTCACTACACAGTAGCATTATTGCATCAGAATATGACCCTTGTATGTGCATACTATTATTCCATGTTGCATGATATACAATTATACTTTCATTTCACTTAGATGTCATATACATCATGCTTTCTGATTTTGCGCATTGAGATATTCGTTTCCATGATATTTCTGGATTTGGGAACCGTGGATATTTCAAAGAGATTATGTAAATGCTTTAAAAACCTAGTTACCCTTGATATGATATTTCAGCATCCACCAAGAGTTTTATCGGTTCTGATATATATATACCCTTACGAGGAGGCGTCGAGGCCGTATGAGGGTACATGGTGGGGCCCGGAGGTACCCCGGGGCAAGAAAGGGATGTCGATGTACCATGCCGATGAGCCCGACATGGGAACCATACCGTCCGGTGACATTACCTATGACTCGGCGGTTATCGTGGGGATACCGACCGGAGTTATGTATGTATGGATACGTAGAAATTCAAGGGTCGAAGCTGGGCACTCGGGTTTTCGAGATAGCGTATGATACATACCTATCAGGGCCATTCGTGGTGACAGCGCCTGATAGATGAGGATTTACGTGCCGATGCTAGGCACAGGTTTCATGATGTTTTCGAGTGTCAATGTTAGGCACTCAGGTTCCATGATTTTGATTATATCCTCATATTTACATGCATGATGCTTATTGTCATAGGGTGACACGTGGACGGGATCCACATACATCAGACTTTGATTACATTAATCATACCTCATATGTATATATAACAGTGGATGAGGACGATGTTATATATGCCCTTACAGCAATATTAGTGGAATGGGACGCTAATATATGTGTATTGATATCAATTTAGATACTTCATCATATTTATTCATGCAAACATACCTCATATTTATGATATGTTATTACCTGAGGCACTGCCACGAGCACTTGGCACTACATACATGTTTAGATGTTACATTGCCACCTTATCTGTAAGTGCACGGCGGCGCCCCGGCCGTCGATCCGACGCTGGAATGCGGAAGCGGTGATAAACTTTAATTTTGCGAACTTAGCAAACCGGCACCACCGCGCACTAAACACCCGGATCGAACCATTAACTAGTCTAAGCTAACTACAAGAAGGGGAAGAGATATACCGAATGATCCGAGTCCTCCGGTCTTCTCCTCGTCGTCCCGATCTCCTGCGGAAACTCCGGTCGTCGCCTCCTTGCCGGAAGGGCACCACATCGCCTGTATCTTTTACGGGCTCCCACCTCAATACCGAGGCAACTCGGGCACGAAGCTGGCAAGTCGACGTGCCCAAGATATGCTGTAGAATGTGGTGTAGATCATGCTAGTCTCATTTGGGGTTTGTAGTTGCCTTGATGGAGGAATGGAATTTTCAAGTGGAGCTTGAATGTGTGTAGCAAGGAAAAATGAGATGAACCAAATTATCCTCATCAAAATGAAACACTCTCATTTTTCTCCCCTTTACCCCAAAAATGTGGCCGGCCTCTTTTTCCTCATGTGAGAATGGTGGAGGGAATATACAAGGGAGGTGAGTGTAGGAGAAAAAGAATGGGTGACCACATCCAAAAAGGTAAACCTCTTATCAATCTAAATCCTTTCTAATCTCATAAAGCAAAGAAAAGACTAAGAAAGCATCTCATGATTATCAACCATCATGAAGCCCCACAAAAGCATAAAACCCCTCCTCAAATACCAATTTGCACAAATGCAAATTAGTCCCTCCATCGGAAAAGTCCGGCCGGGAAAGAACAAAGGAAAACCGGCCGGAACCGAATGCAAACTGGCAACTCCAGAAAACCGGCCCCGTAATAAATTACAGGAAAACCCCCATACTGTGCATACACACCTGCATCTGTATTCCGTCCGGATACAAAATGCAATGAGACAAAATCTACACTGTACTATACTAGGATCCGGCTTAAACCAAAGCCGGCTAGTAATATCCGTCCGATCCTGATCCGTGCAATACCGCACGTATCTGATCGAACCCTGCCATATAACCATACGGCCACTAGTACTAACCGTCCGATCCTGATCCGTGCAATACCGCACGTATCTGATCGGACCCTGCCATATCTCCATACGGCCTCTACCGCGTTTCGCCCGAAAGCTTGAGTAACTGTAAGTGTGGTGGACTCTAAAGACTCGTCAATACTATGGCTGTAGATTTAACCACTTGCACGTCAGAGGTATAAGCCAATACGTGACGGGCCACCAGCTATTGACCAAAAGGGACGTCAATGAGCGAACTCATCCTGACACCCTACTGAGCCTGTCAGTGACAATATCCGTACAGTCCGGTCCGTTCGTCTATGAGCATCGCATGTCGGGCCTAAGGGGTTGGTAAAAGTCAGACCCCCAAAAGCGGTACAAGTCGTGTCGGAGTGTAGGCCAGAACACCCTGAGATACTACTGGAATACCTACCAGTAAATCTCCTGCCTTGGCCAAGGACTTCGTGTAATGGCTCTCCTAGACACAGCGCGACCTCACCCCCAATACCGGGAGAGACGAACCCCTGAAGATCCGCTCACTGCCTCCATGTGGCTCGGGACTGTACCCAACTAAAACCTGTTTGCACGACTCCTTTGAGCCGTGGTAGGGTAGTAATCAAAGCACAGTGGGAACTCACACGAGACAAATGACGATCCCCAGGTCGATGAACTAACCTGTACACATGTCACCAGGGAACTGCTATCTGACGTCAGGTATAAGACCAACTAGCATGTTCCCGGCGAGTCATGTCCGGTGTACTCATAACCCAATGAGCACCTGTATACATCTTAGGTGAACCAACTGACACCAGTGGCTTGTGCCTCGTCGTGGCCTCGACTGTATACACTAGTCTACTCTGGAGAATCGATGCCCTGTCTCGAAACTCCCACGACTAGGGACCTTTTAAGGATGTGCTTATAGACTCCAGCTCTCACTTATATGATCGCCCTCATACTGCTGGCAGTCAAGCAAGAATCCTAGGGGCTCTATCAACGTGTAATAGCGACCTGTCAGGTCACCTAAAGCAGTACACGATGATAAAGGTAAACCAGATAGCATACTATCATCTCGAGTAAGACTGTCCTACCGGGACAGGTCCTCCCTCAATCATTGCAATCACGTGCCTGTGATCCAATAATTGACTCTGAGGGCACTATCTCCAACAATCTCCCACTTGCACTCAAGGCTAATTATTGCGATGTCGCATACTCACAGCCCGTGTGATACCGAACACCCAACTCCTCTACTAGTCAGTCTCACAAATCCCGTTTGTGAAACTATTGCGGTCGAGGAATAGCCTCAGTGAGTGGATCCGCCTTGATGTTTCTTTCTATGTCTCTCTATATCTCATGTTCGCGGAGAAAGCCATCTCCCGAAATGAGCAATACCTGTCTTAGAATGTCTGGATGTCTGATGGGACCTAGCTCATGAATGAACTCCAAATCCAACTTCTTAGACTGTATCGTCAATTGAACTTAATCAGTATCCTGCAACATGCCTCCCTCAGTATTGCCTTGGACCACCTGTCCAAAATACTGCCCCTCGTCAGAAGGAAAACTATAACTCTGACAACCTCCTTGTCGTCCAGGTCACCTTGGAAACCTGGAATGATAACTGTTTCCCGAATGGGGCTTTCGTTATCATATCCCTAGAACAGCCACTTATGTTCTAAAACTGCTTCCGACTGTTTCTCCAGGATTGGATCTATGTCAACTTATAGCATCTAGTGCAAGAACAACATCTGGTGTGGTACTTGACATCTCATGATTGACTCAATTGCCTAAGCAAGTGATCTGCCAATCATGCACATCCCTCTCTACTTTAGTCTATAAGACACCTTTAGAGAGGGTGACTCCATCACCTGCAGGTACACTACCGTGCCAGGAGTCGTCCATTCTAAATACTCTTAGAATGCTGTCAAAGTACCCTGATTGGGAAACCACCCAAATCTAGATCTAAAAACATAGATCTAGTAACCAGTATGTCTGATATAATGTCCAAGTCCCATGTGGAGAAACCACTGTGTGACGACCAAAGCATAACCGATCGTAGTATAGGAGTTTCTTTTCCTATTCTGTGTATGTCATCCAAATACCATGACATCACACCCTACTACCTTCTCAACAGATCCATCCCTTATTCTGATGAAGTCAAACCTATGACTGTAACATCAGAAATTGATGATCTATCTCCGCTATATCTGCTTTAGTCTATAAATAGACATAAACCACCTGTCCACCAATGCTTCCGCTGCTCCCACTGACTACGACAACCCTCTGGCAGAGTCATATAGACGTGCACTTCTAAAGCTAGTTTAGAACGACGCTATACTCATCCTCCTGCCGGGTCTCGCAGCCTGGAACAACAATAATGGCAAGTGTGGGTAAACAAGAACTTCCCTGTCACCGTCCTTGAGGCTACCGGAGTACCTCTCGGGTGCGTGAAGTTACCCACCTTATCTGCGGAGTGGCCAATGGAATGTCAAAACAGATTGAATCTTTAGGTTCCTTATCAAATCTTCAGTAATCGTTTGCGGTTCTGGAATCACTTCCAGTTCTACCATACTCCCACTACTGTTTTTGAAAAAATCCATTTTTAATAAAACTGTGGCGAGTCTAGAACAATATTTCTATTGATCTGCCAGATGGTAGAAAGTCAACCCTCGTCATAGCCTGGGTCAACCCACAAACAGCCATTACAGAAACGTGCCTTGAGTTGTCCAGTGTCTGGTTTTAATCATAAGCCGGACAACTCCCCGTACCTTAATATCGTTAAGATATGAACTGTTCTATATCCAATATAGAACCAGAGGCACTGATTTAATTGAACCAGATTCAATTCATGCAGCTATCTCCAGTGCATGTCAACTAAATGGAAGGAGGCCGATCAGCTTTACTCAACTTAGGAATGCTTCCAATTATGAGTAACCTGAAAGAGAAGCAATTTCTCTTTATCATTACTATCAACTGAATACCATACACAAGTATCTACATCTTCGATCAGTTTGAAGAATCCCGATACTTGCTACACCTGGTTCTCTACTCTATTCAAATACCTATAACTCCTCAAAACTTAGACCCTGTGTTTCTACGAAACACAAGTCTAAGAATTAGAGAAGTTAAAAGTAAACAGAATATAGTATGAGGACTAACCCCTCTGTCCAAATGGACACTGGACAACATACAATACTCTGTATAAGTCCGCTGAGTCTAACAACTCTTTCACTGTGTGTCGTTGGTTGAAAACTGTACTTATGGTTAAGAAGAATTACACCGCTGTTTAATACTCCTTACCTAACCATCCACTGATATAGGTAAATGTCATCGACATAATATCAAAAGGTATATCTCACTCTATGAAAATAGACGTACAGATATATCAATTTGAAATTGGTGCACAACAGCGGATATTCAAAACCAAATATTTGCCGACCGGCAAACAACCCAGGTGGCTTCCTCAAATATCACCAATTCCAACGAATCCCGATATAATGAGGATGGTCACATAATTTCCAATAACTTACTCCCACTCATCATCTGTAAAACCATACAGATGTGAGAATCATACCTGGTAAATACATACCCTGGAGCAAGTGTCTAATCGGGAAATCAGTTTTCTTTTAACAGTACACAGTGAAACTGAAACATTGAAATGTTTCGATGGGGTATCCCGGTATTCCTAGTAATGCCTCTTCCATCATCCAGATTCACGACTGTAACCTTATAATTCTTTGCCACCTCTCCAAATCCCTTTATATGTCTTTAGTCATTACCTTCTGTACACCCCTTTAGGCCAAATGGTTTTCTTCTTTCCCTACCGTTCGACACCAGCCTATGGTTTGGAAGAAGACTATCCAATAAGCATAAAGGGTGTACTGTCCTAATCCTAGGAGCACTCGCAACGCGAGAGAAGGTGAAGATAAAAGACACCTGAATGTATTTTATTCCTATTTCTCCTGAACCAGGATCCATCCCCGAACTGGAACAAGTTCCTTTCGAGTTCGTATATAACCATACGATGGATTATCCAATAAACTGGGATCTTCGTAGTGATACGGAGTGTCCTAGAGAAATACAAAGGTGATTTAGGATTGGCGAAGAAATACTTGGTTTGGTCGTGAATAGCAGTCGCAATTTACTTTGCCTTCTTATTAATCCCTTGCTTTGTCTGAACTTAATACCTTCTGTACACCGTTTAGGCTAATTGGCTTTCTTCATTCCCTACCGGTCGGCACCAGCCTATGGTTTGGAAGAAGACTATCCAATTTGCGTAATAGGTGTATTACTCCTAAACCAAGGAGTACTCGCAACATGAGAGAAGGTGAAAAGAAAAGACAACTGAATAGTCCTATCCGTTTTCTCCAGAACCGGAAACCATCCTCGAATTCCTTCGAGTTCGTATATAACCATACGATGGTTTTGTCCAATGGAAGTGGACGTTCGTAGTAATACGGGGTGTCCTGGAGAAAAGAGTAAAAATAGGAGTGGCAATGAGGTTAGCGACTCTGACAATCCAAAAGCCAGTGTTAAGAAGGTTCGGTCAACTTGGCCACTGAGTCATAGTCTAGGGTTGGGTCAATGGTCGCTGCCAGAGAGAGAGAGAAAAGAAACACTCAGCGTGCACTCTATCCTAGATCAGAATGGTTACCAATTTATCTAATCTGGAAACCTCCCACTGTACCTCAAATTCTCCTCCAAACCTGAAAGAAGAATTAGTCGGGGTCACCCGAGGAGTAAACTAACTCATCAGTGGGAATCGAGATCCAACTATCATTGCATGATAACGTGACGGAATCCGCTCACGGTGTCACACTCCAGAAGGTATGCGCATATCTGGCAAGTTTCAGTACTTTTGAAACTCCCGATGTGGATTTTTACCCCATGCTCTTATGACCTTGACTTTGGCCAACAAATCATAAGTCACATGTCAAGTTCTACCCGTCATTCTCTAGGTTAATTTGAACCCACCCGTACATACCCTTGACTTTGGACAACAAGGTAGTACGACTGTCCCAAACCAACGCATCTATCTATGCTGCATATGAATAACCAACAGCTACCAAACACTGTGCCTTGACTTTGGCCAACAAACACAGCTTGAATACTATTGACTACCCATATGAAACGACGGAGGGCTACGAATGGTTTCTGACGAAAACCTTTAACGTAATGAACTTGATCTCGTTGAAGGAACGGATAGCATTTTAGAAAATATAGTGACGAAAACCTTTACTAAAGAGGTCACTCCCGGTGAAGGGATCTCGGCTCTTTCCCCGTAGAATGGGTTGCAGGATATCCCAAATGAATACCACGATGCAAAGCAAAAGTAATCGGCTATAGTGAAGTTAATGCCCTGACGCAAACTTTTGTCCAAGGGGTCACTCCCGGTGAAGGGATCTCGGCCCTTGCCTCGTCGACTGAGGAGCAGGATATTCCAAATGAATACCGCGATGCAAAACAAAAGTGAACGTCCTTGCAATAACAGCTTTTTGAAAAGTGTTCCAACAACATCAGATTAGGTTTGTTTTAACTTGCATTGATCCAAATCAACGCAGTCCCATCATTGATCACACCACAAAGAACGAAAATATACTGACGTACGTATATGCCATCCGCATTCGCCACTGGGTCCCGTTATCACCCGTTAGGTTAGCTAACTAACGACAGAGCGGGGACTGGACTAGCGCGGATGAAAAAAATATACAACATCTACTAATATATATACCAATATATTATATTTCGCTCAAGGCGTGAAAAAAAATGCAACATCACAGAAATGTACAGCATCACAGAACAATACAGATATCTGGGATCCCCGGGTTTCACAGAGCCACTACTGAAACCCGACGTTCCCCTGGTCGTGTGGATAGCCTGTGCAATGAAATCCTAGACCCCTACGGGCGCGGCAAGTTACCCGCCAAAACCTGAAGCGAGGCAGCCCCCTTCAGCGCCGTGAATGGACCACCCAGCACTTCACGGAATCCGGTAACTTGGGCACCCCTCCTGGGTCAACCTGTGCCCCCTACGAGTGCGGCGAATAGCCCGCCAATTCTAGAGTGAAGCCCCCTCCGTCCCAATGCCATGAGATGCGGGCTTGTTTCCCTCCAGAACCCGGCTATCCGTGCACCCCACCGCGGGGCAATCCTAGTACAGAAAGTAAAATATACATACACCGGGTACATCGACCGCAACCAGGTCGTGCCCCAAAATAATAATACAAACAGGCAGTGACGGCAGTCCACATGTCGGATGCTCGCCCCGCAATATCAAATGTACATAATACAACAACACTGTACTAACATTGCATCCAGGCTATCCCCCACGACCGATCCGCAACATCACAGCAAAATCACAGAACATCAACGTGAAAGTCACGTTCGCAAATCCGTCTAACCGGGCTATAGCAGTTAGACTGGATTTACAGATCAAGTGACATTCACGGTCGCAGATATAATGTAAATACTGTGAAATAATGTGTTTAAAATATCCGATCGATCAAAAATTAACAAGTGGGCCCCTAAGCAATACTGTAGCACTCACAGAAATTCTGGGCCCAATATTAATATTCCAAAACCCCCAAAATCAGCCCACAAGCCCACTTGAAAATTTGGACACAGTGAGGACACCAATGTGCGGCGGAACCGCGGCCCAAGGGGGGGTTTGGCCGCGGTTCCGCGCTTCAGTGATCGACTGACCGCGTCGAATTTTTACAGCAGTCTTAGAATTTCCAGTACATTAGTTTTTTACAACATGAAAAATTTTTAGAGCCAAGAAAAAATCGACAGAAAACTGATGTGAGGAAAAACGCGGGTTTTTGGAATTTTGGTCGATCGGAAGTGCAAACACATCAAACAAAGCTAGACGAAGTTAATGGCGAGGCTCTGATACCACTGTAAGTGCACGGCGGCGCCCCGGCCGTCGATCCGACGCCGGAATGCGGAAGCGATGATAAACTTTAATTTTGCGAACTTAGCAAACCGGCACCACCGCGCACTAAACACCCGGATCGAACCATTAACTAGTCTAAGCTAACTACAAGAAGGGGAAGAGATATACCGAATGATCCGAGTCCTCCGGTCTTCTCCTCGTCGTCCCGATCTCCTGCGGAAACTCCGGTCGTCGCCTCCTTGCCGGAAGGGCACCACATCGCCTGTATCTTTTACGGGCTCCCACCTCAATACCGAGGCAACTCGGGCACGAAGCTGGCAAGTCGACGTGCCCAAGATATGCTGTAGAATGTGGTGTAGATCATGCTAGTCTCATTTGGGGTTTGTAGTTGCCTTGATGGAGGAATGGAATTTTCAAGTGGAGCTTGAATGTGTGTAGCAAGGAAAAATGAGATGAACCAAATTATCCTCATCAAAATGAAACACTCTCATTTTTCTCCCCTTTACCCCAAAAATGTGGCCGGCCTCTTTTTCCTCATGTGAGAATGGTGGAGGGAATATACAAGGGAGGTGAGTGTAGGAGAAAAAGAATGGGTGACCACATCCAAAAAGGTAAACCTCTTATCAATCTAAATCCTTTCTAATCTCATAAAGCAAAGAAAAGACTAAGAAAGCATCTCATGATTATCAACCATCATGAAGCCCCACAAAAGCATAAAACCCCTCCTCAAATACCAATTTGCACAAATGCAAATTAGTCCCTCCATCGGAAAAGTCCGGCCGGGAAAGAACAAAGGAAAACCGGCCGGAACCGAATGCAAACTGGCAACTCCAGAAAACCGGCCCCGTAATAAATTACAGGAAAACCCCCATACTGTGCATACACACCTGCATCTGTATTCCGTCCGGATACAAAATGCAATGAGACAAAATCTACACTGTACTATACTAGGATCCGGCTTAAACCAAAGCCGGCTAGTAATATCCGTCCGATCCTGATCCGTGCAATACCGCACGTATCTGATCGAACCCTGCCATATAACCATACGGCCACTAGTACTAACCGTCCGATCCTGATCCGTGCAATACCGCACGTATCTGATCGGACCCTGCCATATCTCCATACGGCCTCTACCGCGTTTCGCCCGAAAGCTTGAGTAACTGTAAGTGTGGTGGACTCTAAAGACTCGTCAATACTATGGCTGTGGATTTAACCACTTGCACGTCAGAGGTATAAGCCAATACGTGACGGGCCACCAGCTATTGACCAAAAGGGACGTCGATGAACGAACTCATCCTGACACCCTACTGAGCCTGTCAGTGATAATATCCGTACAGTCCGGTCCGTTCGTCTATGAGCATCGCATGTCGGGCCTAGGGGGTTGGTAAAAGTCAGACCCCCAAAAGCGGTATAAGTCGTGTCAGAGTGTAGCCCAGAACACCCTGAGATACTACTGGAATACCTACCAGTAAATTTCCTGCCTTGGCCAAGGACTTCGTGTAATGGCTCTCCTAGACACAGCGCGACCTCACCCCCAATACCGGGAGAGACGAACCCCTGAAGATCCGCTCACTGCCTCCATGTGGCTCGGGACTGTACCCAACTAAAACCTGTTTGCACGACTCCTTTGAGCCGTGGTAGGGTAGTAATCAAAGCACAGTGGGAACTCACACGAGACAAATGACGATCCCCAGGTCGATGAACTAACCTGTACACATGTCACTAGGGAACTGCTATCTGACGTCAGGTATAAGACCAACTAGCATGTTCCCGGCGAGTCCTGTCCAGTGTACTCATAACCCAATGAGCACCTGTATACATCTTAGGTGAACCAACTGACACCAGTGGCTTATGAGACCGGCCACCGCCCCTCGTCGGGGTCTCGACTGTATACACTAGTCTACTCTGGAGAATCGATGCCCTGTCTCGAAACTCCCACGACTAGGGACCTTTTAAGGATGTGCTTATAGACTCCAGCTCTCACTTATATGATCGCCCTCATACTGCTGGCAGTCAAGCAAGAATCCTAGGGGCTCTATCAACGTGCAATAGCGACCTGTCAGGTCACCTAAAGCAGTACACGATGATAAAGGTAAACCAGATAGCATACTATCATCTCGAGTAAGACTGTCCTACCGGGACAGGTCCTCCCTCAATCATTGCAATCACGTGCCTGTGATCCAATAATTGACTCTGAGGGCACTATCTCCAACATTATCATGCTTCAGACTTATTCTTTTGAGGTTTATATATATCTGATTGTATGGACCTAGGATTATCTCATGCATTCGATTTCTACTTGTAGATGTTTTCTAATCACGAGTTGGCAACTAACCCTCGTTGTGCCACAGTTCTTGCAGGTTTTACCGTATAGTTTCTATGGCGGCGTTTCTGGTATACTGTTTCTTTTGCGGGTGATTTGCTTGGTAGGTAGGTTCTTTTGCATCAGAACCACCATTATTGATGTATTATTCAGTTGTATCTAGTAATTCCATCAACCAAAACATGTATATTGTTTCAGACTTAGAAACCAGTTATGTATTATTTCGACCTTAGAGTCGCGCGTTGTAGTATTACGGTTTTCATGCTGTTTGAGTTTCTTTTTGAGTTTTGATCCTCGCCTTTCGGCGTTGTATATTACATCGCTTGTGTGGTTGTGACCGTCGATTGACGAAGAGCTAGCTCCCGCTTGGGGATGCCCTTTATCATTGCATATATATTATTCTTGTTGTACCCCGTTCGGGGTTAGTATTTACAAAGGAAACTATGCCGAAATTTTTAGAAAAGACTATACATTTAAAAAATGCAAATTCGGCTTACTTATTTAGAAACCTTGTTTTCAAAACATGTTTTCTTTACTTCTTAAAAACCAGTTTTCTTTAGTTACTTCTTAGAATGGTTTTAGATTTCTGGGCTTTTGGCTTACTTGGATTAGATGGGGTCCTATAGACTTAATATGATTCAAGTGCCAGTCACGGGCTATTTCAGATCGTGACAAAGTTGATATCAGAGCGCTAGGTTAACCTTGGTTCGAGTCTAAGTTTTACTATGTGGAGCCTAGAGCGTTTATATATATACGGAACATAGGCTTGACCTTATGGAACTTAGACTTAGTCGAGGGGGTATTATACTCGAACTTTCGTCGTGTAGGATGACCCTTGGTTGATGGAGTAGTTAGCTTGAGTAGAGTGACGTACCGTACGTATGTTCCGCGACATATTTACGATACGCTACTCCGCTCAAGAAACCTTAGGATATACATTTCCTTGCACAGTATTATATTCATTCCTATGACTTACCCTCATCGATACTGGTTATGATTTTGCTGCCACGATGGCACGGGCAGAGAGAGCTACGGCTAGAGTGGCGTCAGCTTGAGCTCGTCGCAGACGAGGACTGACCAGGGCGTGATTCCGGAGACATACGATTGCATAGAGGCTTCGTCTTATTGTGTTTTCGCGCCATGAGCATTTGACAGATCGCTTTTACGAGATTTCTCGGATGTACCGATCGGTACCAGAGGATCAGGCTACTGCTAGAGGCCAGCCAGGATATCATGACCACTGATGTACCGCTTATTCAGGATGATTGGGGCGCTGTTCAGCATACAGACGAATGAGCCAGTTGTTGCTGTAAATGACGAGATATCGCCCAGATGATTGGAGCTACTGCAGCATGAGTATATACTTAGAGATATGATGGAAGGTCGCTAGTCACCAGAGGATGAATGACTAGGACATGTGGTTCGTTCGCTTACCCCGATGCGAGGTCATCAGATTGATTGATTCCAGCTAGAGGCGACTTCACGCAGGTTCGTTTAGAGTCGATTGTGACGATCGAATGCCAGGAGCCCATTTTCCAAGTTTAAAGTATTCGGAAAGACATGCAAGCGATTCTATGGACCCTTTAGAAGAATGAAACCCTAACTCGACATAATGACCGTGTGAAAGCCTTTGAATCTTAGGGTTTGCGGCAGTTCCGCGTCGCCATTAGTGAGGCTTAGGTTTTCCCTTCTACGGCTGGACCACCGATGCTGAGGTATGTACTCGATACTATTAAACGGTACGCAAGACGTTGAGCTCTTGGGGGATTATGAGGTTTTGGCAAATCGGTTGGATGATTCGACATCTTTCGGATATCATGTGATGGGATACACTGCTTGGGAGACTCCAGATACGAGTATAGCCGTTGGAGCGTAGTCCATGCATCCACGAGAAGACGAGTCCGAATCAGTCGACATTGGAGCAGAGTGAAGTAAAGAGTTCGCAAGAGATTTCGACGAGATGACGTTTCACTCCACTGACATCAGAAATGCGATATGTCTACAGAGGCGTTGGGATGCGACCAGTTTCCGAGAAAATGCTGTGATGAGGACGCAGATGTCCATCGTGCAAGAAGAGATTATGCATGAGTACCAGCCTCCATACAGTTTGGCTTAGGCGAGATTGGAAAATAACTTGAACGGGATTCCTTCCAGGACACTGCTGCAATAAGATTTGCACCAGGAGCAGATATATGATGTGCATTCAGAGGACCAAAGGACGGCGCTAGTGACGCGCTACTTTACGAGTGGTCATGAGGATTGACCGAGAGATGACCAGAGAAGTGCCAGAACGGAATCGTCCCCGTTAGCACACCTGACAGGGCCGATGAGCCTATGGATTGCGAGATTGGTAATCCACAGAGAAGATAAGGACCCAGAGACAGAGGACGCCAGACCGCGAGCAAGAGGCAAGTAGATATCTTGCGCTGCTAGCATTGGATGCACCGACCCCTCCTCGACTTTGAAGGAGGATATACCGATGACGGTATTTATAATTTGTGATTTGGAGATTCGATTATCACGTCTCCATCACTTTGGATTTCGGTATTTTGGACGATTTATTCGCATGATTTGGTCTTGACGGCTGAGTTTCATGATATTTGTTTTCTTGCACCATGGTTGCACCTACTGGGTATTTATATTTTGCTCATAGTTATTACGCTTGAGGTATTGATTGTGATTTCATGCCTATTTTATGCCGGTGATTTGATTTATGCTTCCAGCTTCGTTTTGATGCACTTTTAGTGTTTTGTTTTGATTTGTGCATGCTGATGCGCATGGTTGTGAGCTTATACACACGGTATACCTGATTTGGATGGAGCTGTATTGTATACCGTCATTTTCGATTCTGATATTAATATTGATTTCTTGCACTCCGTGCATTTGATTTGGATTTTCGCGCGTGATGGGCGCATGTTTTGAGATACGGTTTTGGTGCACCCCAGATGCACTAAATCAGGATTCTTTGTGCATGTCAGATGCACCTGATTTTGCTATCAGGCACACACGTTGCCTATGACAGATGTTTTGTGCACACCCGTTGCACCTAGATGTTGTTTGTGTGCACCTGTATGGCACATATATGGATTTTGATTTCCGTGCGCACCAGACGCACCGGGTATTCTTATATACATTTTGAGATTGATTCCTTATGGAGAATTACGTTTTTATGATAATTGCTATGTGTTTTCATACTGAGCAGACTAGTGAGAGGACAGTACCTCGATATATTTTGCATGCATTTACTTCAGCTATTTACATGTATAGATTTGATATTTACATGTATAGTTCGGATTTATATCATATTGGTTTTGCTTGGATTTGACATTCGTGTTTTTATCATGACTCCGATGATTGCAGGATGCTTGACGGAGTTTTGATTTTGAGTTATCTACTCGTTACTCATGCGCATGCATTGCGCTATGATGCGTTTTATGTATTGATGATTTCGGAGCCCCGGTGACTTGGATTTTTACTGAAATGTTTTAGTATTTGGGGGTTTAAATTTAAATTCGGGGACCAAATTTCTTTAAGGGGGAAGATTGTAACATTTCAAAAAAATAAAATATTATTTTTGGGAATTTTTATAATTTAATAATATTTTAATGAATATTTTAATATTTCGGTATAATTTAAATACAGATAAATGGGAAAAATTTTGGAAAATTCTAAAATAGGGTATTTTATGGAATTATGCCATTTTAAAGTTTTTCTGATTAATTATATGCTAATTTAGTGCTAATCGCGATTAAAAATCGCTAATCGGTTTTTTAGTTTTTTTGTGCAAAACATGCACATATCAAGTTTCTTACACTTGTGCATTTCTACCATGGTTCTTTGGGTTTACTATTGATGTGAGAATGATTTAGAGGGAAAGAGAAAAGAAAACAAGAAAAGAAAAGAGAAAGGAATAAAATATGAAGTATGGGTGAGAGAGAGAAAGGGGGGTTTCTTTTGACCAAAGACTTAGCCATTCCCTTCATTCCAACACTCATTTCTCTCCCTCTTCTTCACATTACTGCTGCTGCTGCCTCTCTCTCCTTCTTCACAAAATTTCCAAGAACACCATGGAAATCACCTCAAAACCTTATCCTCATTTCACAAAAATGATGCACAAGCTCAAGACAAGCATATTGGACCAAGAAAGCAAGGATTTTGGCCACTTGGGGCAACTCAAGAATTTTCTTGAGTTGCCAAATGAGGTATTTTCTGGACCATTATCTTAGTTTTTGTATTACTTATACCCCTATGTTGTGATAGAACCGATATTGTGAGATTTTGTGGACTTAGGAAAAACCTAGTTAGGGTTTATGGGAAATTTGAGAGTTGTGATGTGAAATTGAGCTCATTAGAGGCTGCACAAACTCCCTAGTGCTTGAATTAAGATCCAAACCTGAGACCTGACACCCGGAATACGGATTTAGAAATCGATATCGGAAAATTTATGGAATCTATGAAGGTTATATGGGATCTGCTATCACCCCGAGACTCTGAAATTTTTTTTGGATTGACAGTGAGATGTGCAGGCACCCAGGAAGCTACCACCAAGACCCCAGCCCCTATCTCCCTTTCTCGGCCGCAAATTTATTCCCTCTGGCCGCAATTTGCGGCCAGACTTGGACCAATCTGTCTAGTTTTGGTTCTGGAGCTTCTACATCTATAGATTAGACCCCTGGCATGTGCAAAATTGTCCAATTTGATCTAGGGTAGAATCTGGAGCCTTTTTCCTAAGTTGTTGTTTTGATTTGTGTTTCCGTATTCCGTATTTTGAATTCTTGATTTGCGTATTTCGTTTTACCTTAATTACTTGGCGTTTGTACGACGATATCGAGGATTGTTCGTTGATTTTGAAAGCGTAGTCCATAGGTTCTAACCTATAGGCCTTAGCGTATCGTTTTGGTTTTCGTGTGTCGTTTTAGTTTTGATTTGGTTTTAATACGCATTTACGATACGTTGATGTGTAGGTACCCCATGAAGACTTCGGAATGACAAGCAAGCGCGTGGCGACGTCGACAAATGAAGACGCAAGGTGAGTAGATTATATTTATGGGGAAAGTGGGGTGGATGGCATATAGCACCCCCGCGGTTCGAAGTTGGTATACTATATATGTATATGTTATATATATATATATATGATAGCTTATAGTGTGTCGTGGATATTGAGATTAGATGTACTATGGATAGATTAGGGTTAGAAGTAAACTAGTGTAGTTCCTAGTTGCGAACCCTACAATAGGTTTACACCCACACGCACACGCATGCTTATTGCTATACTTATGCTTGAATGATGACGATAGTGGATGACATTGGGGATGAGTCGATGATTTTGGGCATAGTGCCGTGAGATCGGTGATATGATGTGATTCGTATTTGGGATACGACAAGTGATTTTTAGCGGGCCTTGGGACGTGTGTTTCACACACGCATTCATACTTATATAGATGGTATCGATTTGTACTAGACTTAGATCAGTACCCAAGATTATGTGATATGATGATAAGGATACCAGATAATTGATGAGATAAACATGATATTGACCCATACCCAGCTATTGGAATGTCGTACGACGATTTACCGTGCGAGCTTTATATTGATGATAGATCCGCACTCATGACTTGAGGATGTCATATGATATATTTTATCGTACGCGATACTATTGAGGCGGGATCACCGACTATTATATTTATATTTATATATATATCGACTCAGATTTAGGTGGTTTCCGTACCCCTCCTGATTGACTTGATAGTTAGATCTGTAGGTTGCATAGTAGATGTTAGACTAGGCCCGAGTCATACCTTTTTCAAAACTAACGAATCGGTAGTATTTTAAAGGACAGGCAAAGGGAATCTACGGATAATTTCAAAAGACACAACTTTTCTTAAAAGCACCGTAGCCCTTATTTTACTAAAAACCCCGATTCGTCTTATTTCAAATGGCATAACTGCATGACATATACATATTGATGTAGATTCTTCACTGTTGCGTTGATTATTTGATTTCCGCATATTCATGGTATTCGCATCGCTTTGCATTTGTAAATGTGTTTATTGCTATATTAAAACCATGCTGTAAGGACACCAGCACCATTATCGATGATGCATATGTTCCGCGTACACTTTCTTGCCGGCTCACACACTTCATCATCGATAATTGCCATGTCACTACACAGTAGGATTGTTGCATCAGGATATGACCCTTGTATGTGCATACTATTATTCCATGTTGCATGATATACTGTTATACTTGCATTTCACTTAGATGTCACATACATCATGCTTTCTGATTTTTCACATTGAGATATTCGTTTCCATGATATTTCTGGATTTGGGAACAATGGATATTTTAAAGAGATTATGTAAATGCTTTAAAAACCCGGTTACCCTTGATATGATATTTCAGCATCCACCATGAGTTTTATCGGTTCTGATATATATATACCCCTACGAGGAGGCGTCGAGGCCGTAAGAGGGTACATGGTGGGGCCCGGAGGTACCCCGGGGCAAGAAAGGGATGTCGATGTACCACGCCGATGAGCCCGACATGGGAACCATACCGTCCGGTGACATTACCTATGACTCGACGGTTATCGTGGGGATACCGACCGGAGTTATGTACGTATGGATACGTCGAAATTCGAGGGTCGAAGCTGGGCACTCGGATTTTCGAGATAGCGTATGATATGTACCTATCAGGGCCAGTCATGGTGACAACGCCTGATAGATGAGGATTTACGTGCCGATGCTAGGCACAGGTTTCATGATGTTTTCGAGTGTCGATGCTAGGCACTCAGGTTCCATGATTTTGATTATATCCTCATATTTACATGCATGATGCTTATTGTCATTGGGTGACACGTGGACGGGATCCACATACATACAGACTTTGATTACATTAATCATACCTCATATGTATATATAACAGTGGATGAGGATGCTGTTATATATGCCCTTACACCAATATTAGTGGAATGGGACGCTAATATATGTGTATTGATATCAATTTAGATACTTCATCATATTTATTCATGCAAACATACCTCATATTTATGATATGTTATTACCTGAGGCACTGCCACGAGCACTTGGCACTACATACATGTTTAGATGTTACATTGCTACCTTATCATGTTTCAGACTTATTCTTTTGAGGTTTATATATATCTGATCATATGGACCTAGGATTATGTCATGCATTCGATTTCTACTTGTAGATGTTTTCTACTCACGAGTTGGCAACTCACCCCCGTTGTGCCACAGTTCTTGCAGGTTTTGCCGTATAGGTTCCATGGCGGTGTTTCTGGCACACTGTTTCCTTTGCGGGTGATTTGCTTGGTAGGTAGGTTCTTTTGCATCAGAATCACCATTATTGATGTATTATTCAGTTGTATCTAGTAATTCCATCAACCAAAACATGTATATTGTTTCAGACTTAGAAACTAGTTATGTATTCTTTCGACCTTAGAGTCGCGCGTTGTAGTATTACGGTTTTCATGCTGTTTGAGTTTCTTTTTTTGTTTTGATCCTCGCCCTTCGGCGTTGTATATTATATCTCTTACGTGGTTGTGACCGTCGATTGATGAAGAGCTAGCTCCCGCTTGGGGATGCCCTTTATCATTGCATATATATTATTCTTGTTGTACCCCGTTCGGGGCTAGTATTTACAAAGGAAACTCTGTCGAAATTTTTAGAAAAGACTATACATTTTAAAAATGCATATTCGGCTTACATATTTAAAAACCTTGTTTTCAAAACATGTTTTCTTTACTTCTTAAAAACCAGTTTTCTTTAGTTACTCCTTAAAATGGTTTTAGATTTCTAGGCTTTTGGCTTACTTGGATTAGATGGGGTCCTATAGACTTCATATGATTCAAGTGCCAGTCACGGGCTATTTCGGGTGGTGACAAAGTTGATATCAGAGCTCTAGGTTAACCTTGGTTTGAGTCTAAGTTTGACTATGTGGAGCCTAGAGCGTTTATATATATACGGAACTTAGGCTTGACCTTACGGAACTTAGACTTAGTCGAGGGGGTATTATACCCGAACTTTCGTCGTGTAGGATGACCCTTGGTTGATGGAGTAGGTAGCTTGAGTAGAGTGACGTACCGTACGTATATTCCGCGGCATATTTACGTTACGCTACTCCGCTTAAGAAACCTTAGGATGTACATTTCCTTGCACAGTATTATATTCATTCCTATGACCTACCCTCATCGATACTGGTTATGATTTTGCTGCCACGATGGAACGGGCAGAGAGAGCTACGGCTAGAGTTACGACAGCTTGAGCTCGTCGCAGATGAGGACTGACCAGGGCATGATTCCTGTAACGTTTTCAAAATAATAAATTATGATTTTTTGGAAATTTTATAATTTAATATTATTTTAATGAATATTTTAATATTCCGGTATAATTAAATACAAATAAATGGGGAAAAATTATGGAAAATTCTAAAATAGGGTATTTTATGGAATTATGCCATTTTAAAGTTTTTAAGATTAGTTATATGCTAATTTAGTGCAAATCGCGATTAAAAATCGCAAATTGGATTTTTAGCATTTTTGTGCAAAAATGTGCACATATCATTTTCCACACTTGTTACACTTGTGTTACATTTCTATTGCCATGGTTGTTCTTTTGGGTTCACTATTGGAGTGAGAAGGAAAAGAAAAGAAAGAAAAAGTAAGTATGATGATGAGAGAGAATGTCTAGGTCAAACCTCTTTTGACCCATGCCCCCCCATCATTTCCCTTCTCATTTTCTCTCTCCTCTCCCTCTCTTGAGCTGCTGCTCTCTCTCTCCCTCTTTCTCCGTCTTCATGAAACCTTAGATCCACCATGAAATCAACCCCAAAACCCCATTCCCACTTCACAAAACTTGCTCCCAAGCTCACTAGCTACACATTGAACCTAGCAAGGTTGGATTTGGAGGACTTTGAGCAACTCAAGAATTTTCTTGAGTTGCCAAGGGAGGTAATTTCTGCACCCTCAAGTAGTATTTCAATTTCCTTGTGCATCAATTCTAGTTTCATATCGACATTGTGTCGTTTTGTGGACTTTGGAGAATTCAAGTTAGGGTTTAGGGTTAGACCTGAAATCAAAGTGAAATTGAGGCTTGTTGTGACCTTAGAACCCCTTGTGTGATGCTAATTTGGATCCAAACCTGAGCTAGAACACAGAATACGGAATTACGGAATCGATATCGGGAAAAACTGTAAATCTGGGAGTGTTTTGTGGAATCTGCTATCACCCCGAGACCCCAAAAATAAAACTGAGTTGACAGTAAGATGTGCAGGCACCATGGAACCACCACACCAAACCCTAGCCCCCAACTCCAAAGTACGGCCGCCAATTTATTCCTTCTGGCCGCAATTTGCGGCCAGAGCAGGAGGGAATTGCCTCGATTTTTGTGCATGGCCCTATTTCCTCTAGTCTTGACCGTGGGTATGTCTAGTTTTGACTGATTCCAGTTAGGGTAAAATCTGGGTTGATTTGCTTGAGTTGGTGTATGATTTACGACTTGTTTTAGCGTGGATTTTGGTATTTGGTGATTCATTCCTGTCGGGTGGCGTTTGGACGTCAACGACAAGTGGATATTGATTGTGTTTACATGCGAGTCGATAGGTTTTTACCTATGCGGGTAGCGTGTGCTATTTTGGTTTCCGATGTGATTTTCATGTGCTTTAGCGTTGTGATATACTTGTAGGTACCCTACGAGATGTTGAGGCAAAGAAGATGAAGATGGCGACATCGGCACCGATACATGAGAAGCAAGGTGAGTAGATTATATCTACGGGGAGAAGTTGGGTGGATGGCGTATAGCACCCCCGCAGTTCGTGGTGATGTATACGAATACGTATACACACATATATTTATTATGTGTTGTTTAGGATTATTGATGGTAATAATGGATTATTGGTGATAAGGATGTATTGGTTTAGTATAGTGCGGAACCCTAGAGTAGTGGTTGCACCCGCACATACATGTATACATATACTTGCATGCATTCTTTCATTTATCTGTGCGGATATGATGGTGTGTATATCTACACATGGGTATGGGACTATGTGTTCATATATACGGGATTGAGGATGATACATGGGATTGAGATGTGATATGATGGTAGTGATACCGGATAGGTGATGAGATGAATGTGATATTGACCCGTACTCAGCTATTGGGATGCCGTACGACGATCTACCGTACGAGCTTTATATTGATATTAGATCCGCACTCATGACTCGAGGATGTTATATGATACTGTATCATACGTGATACTATTGAGGCGAGATCACCGACTATATATATATATGTATATCGACTCAGATTTAGGTGGTTTCCATACCCCTCCCGATTGACTTGATTGTTGGGTTCGTAGTTCACATAGTAGGCGTTACACTAGACCCGAGTCAAACCTATTTCAAAACTAACGAATCGGGGATATTTTAAAGATAGGCAAAAAGGGTTTATACGGATATTTTCAAAAGACGCATCTTTTCTTAAAACACCGTAGCCCTTATTTTACCAAAAGCCCTGATTCGTCTTATTTCAAAAGGCAAGGTTGCATGATATATCTATTGAGGCAGGTTCTCTACTGTTACGTTGATTATTCGATTCCGCATATTCATGCTATTTGCATTGCATCGCTTGTATTGTTGATATATTTCAGTCATGCTGCTAGGACACCAGCACCATTATCGATGATGCGTATATTCCACGTACACTGTTGCCGGCTCACACACTTCATCATCGATAATTGCCATGTCACTACACTGTAGTACTGTGGCATTCAGTGTATGTTGCTTACATTTCTTTACATGTCGCATATATCATGCTTTCTGATTATACGCATTGAGATATGTTGTTTCCATGATATTTCTGGTTTTTGGGAACCGTGGGTGTTTCAAAAGGAGAATATGTAATTGTTTTAAAACCCGGTTACCCTTGATATGATATTTCAGTGCGTCCACCATGTGTTTTCTCGGTGCTGAGAGCGACATGTGAAACCCGATTCGAGGAGGCGGATGAGGCCGATTGCGGGTACATGGTGGACCCGGTATGGTTCCCCGGGGCAAGAAATGTTTTTCGTGGAGTAGACGATGAGCCATGCAGGGTGGCGAGTACCTACCGGTGATTGGTTGGACCTGGCGGTTATCCGGAGGATACTGACCAGAGTCGATAAATGGATATGGGCGTACTGCCGGGGCCGAGGGCCGATACCGCAGACAGAGCCCGTGGGTCGATCCGGACTGACGGAGCCCGATATATGAGGATTTACGTGCCGATGCTGGGCACAGTTTTCATGATGTTTTCGAGTGCCGATGCTGGGCACTCCGGTTCCATGATTTTGACGTGTCGCGAGGGACACAGGTGGTTTATATCCTCATATTTCCATGCATATGCTGATGATATTTACATGCATGATGGTTATTGTCATTGGGTGACGAGTGGACGGGATCCATGTACATGCAGATTGATTTCATTGATTGTACCTCACATTTATGTTATGCTGTTACCTGAGGCACTGGCATGAGTACTTGGCACTACACTCATGTATAGAGATTACATTGCCGGTTTAGCATGTTTCAGACTTATTCATATTGAGGTTTATATATATATCTGATCGTATTGACCTAGGATGGGTCATGCATTCGATCTCTGCTGGTAGATATTTTCTATTCACGAGTTGGCAACTCACCCCCGTTGTGCCACAGTCCTTGCAGGTTTTTGCCGTACAGATTCCATAGCGGCATTTCTGGCACACTGCTTCCATTTGGGTGACTTGCGTTGGTAGGTGGGTTCTTTTGTATCTGTTGGAGATAGTGCCCTCATAGTCAATTATTGGATCGCAGGTACGTGATTGCAATGATTGCGGAGGACCTATCCCGGAAGGACAGTCTTACTCAAGATGATAGTATGTTATCTGGTTTGCCTTTATCAGTCGTGTACATGTTTAGGTGACTGATCGCATGTTACACTTTGATAGAGCCCTTAGGATCTTGCTTTACTACCAACAGTATGATGGCGATCATATACGTGAGAGTTGGGTAGTTTATATGCATATCCTTAATTGTGGTCCCTAGTCGTGGGAGTTTCGAGACAGGGCATCGATACTCCGGAGTAGACTAGTGTGTACAGTCGAGACCCCGACGAGGGGCGGTGGCCGGTTTCACAAGCCACTGGTGTCAGTTGGATCACCTAAGATGTATACAGGTGCTCATTGGGTTATGAGTACACCGGACAGGACTCGCCGGGAATCTGCTAGTTAGTATTATATCTATCGTCAGATAGCAGTTCCCTGGTGACATGTGTACAGGTTAGTTCATCGACCTGAGGTCGTCATTTGTCTCGTGTGAGTTCCCACTGTGCTTTGATTTCTACCCTACCACGGCTCAAAGGAGTCGTGCAAACAGGTAGTTTTTGGGTACAGTCCCGAGCCATATGGAGGCACGTGAGCGGATCGGCAGGGGATTCGTCTCTCCCGGTATTGGGGGCGAGGTCGTGCTGTGTCTAGGAGAGCCATTACACAAAGTCCATGGCCATGGCAGGAGATTTACTGGTAGGTACTCCAGTAGTATCTCAGGGTGTTATTGGGCTATACTCCGACACGACTTATACTGCTATTGGGGGTCTGACGTTGCTAGCCCCCTAGGCAGATATGCGATACTCATTGACGAACGGACCGGACTGTATATACATTGTCACTGTTAGGCTCAGTAGGGTTTCTGGATGAGTTCACTCATCGGCCTCCCTTGAGTTCGCTCATCAGCTTCCCTTGAGGTCAGTCCATGGGCAGCCGTTACGCATTGCTAGTGCCGCTGACGGTTTGTGGTTAAACCCACTGCCAGGGTACTGACGAGTCATTAGAGTCCCCCACAGACAGTTTCCCAAGTTCGGGCGAAACGTTGTAGAGGCCGTATAGTTTTATGGCAGGGTTCGGAAAATGCACGTGCGTTTACGCACGTGTTATTTTTCGGGCAGATAATACTGGTCGGTTTTGGTTTAAGCCGGATCCGAGTATTATATTGAGTAGGTATAATATCTTTGTCTCAGTTGCATTTGTATTCGGTCGTAATACAAATGCGGGTATATTTACACAGTTTCGGGGTTATCCTGAAAGTTGTTTCAGGATCACTTTTGGAAGTTGCCAGTTTCCAGTTTTCTATCAGCCGTCTTTTAACATTCGGTTAAAGACGGGTTTATCTTTTCTTCTGTTAGGGTGAGTCATCATTCTAGAAGCTTCTAGAAGTGATGATGAGGCTTGTGAGTCATTAGTGCATTAATGGTGTCATTAATGCAATAATGACTCATGCTTTGATTTCAAACCTTTCTTATTTTCCTTAAGATATTATTATGTGTTCACATATGATATTTTGTGCTTAAGGTTACTCTCTTGCTCCTACACTCACCCTCCTCCTTCTCTTTATAAGAAAGGCCCCTCCCCTCTCTCATTTGGTTACTTGATTCATTTGTGAAAAGATTATGATAGCATTTGGGGTGCATGGAATTTTACAGTTTATTTCATTCCATCACCCAATTCCCTCGACAACTTCATTAACCGATCGTCCACGGATTTGGACGAAGAGAGACAAAGTCATCTACTCATTCTCTACACCATTCTTGGTCGTCTCTTTTAGCAAACTTGACGATCGAGTTGCCTCGAGTCAGAGGCGGGAGCCCGTTTAAAGAACCGATCATGTGGTGCCACCTCGACGAGGATATCGGAGATCGACGAGATCGGAGCAGCCGCAACGGAGCGTGGGATGATGGTTGAAGAACGAAGGACTCGGATCGTTCGGTACAATCTTTCTACACTCTTTACAGTATGTTAGTTTAGCAATAATGGCAGATCCGGGTTAAAGTATACGATAGCGCCAGTTTAAAAGTTTTTGTTCCGCATTTGGCGTCTGTAGACGGCCGGGGCGCTAGCGTAGACTTACAGTGGTATCAGAGCCTCACCATTTTGCTATGCTAACTTGTGCTAACGCGTTCAAAACGTCGATCGAACCGAAAATCGAAAAACACAATTTTCTAGCCTGACAGTTTCTGTTGTTTTTAAACGGTCTCAAAAATTAATTCTACATGTCTTAAAAATCTGTGCAGGCTTTTCTAAGAACCACGTAGAAATTTGGGCACGCAATTCGATGATGCAGCCGCGGAAACGCGGTCAAACCTATGGTTTGACCGCGCATCCGCGGCCATACAGTGAAGTCGTGTCTCCAAATTTTCACAGTGGGTTCTCTGATGGATTTTGTGGTTTTTGGTAAATATCGTTTTGGCCCAGGTTTTGTTACTGTTCACCAGTAAGCAGTGGGGCCCACTTTTTGATATTTGGTCTTTGGTCGATCGAAATTTAAACATGTTAGTTTACAGTGCTTACATTATATCTCCGACCGGGAATGTCATTTGATCGGTAAACCGCGTCTGATTGCTATAGTTCTTTTAGACGGGTTTGCGAACGTGACATTCGCGTTGATGTTCTGTTTTGTGCTGTGATGTTGCGGATTTGTCGTGGTGGATAGCAGTGTGCAATGGTAGTACAGTTTGTGTTTATTTGTACATTTGATATTGCGGGGCGAGCGTCCAACTTGTGGACTGCCGTCACTGCCTGTTGTATAATATTCTTTTTGGGGCACGACCAGGTTGCGGTCGATGTACCTATTGTACTATTTTTCATTACTGTGCTAGGTTTTGCCCCGAGACGGAGTGCACGGATAGCCGGGTTCGGGAGGGCAACGGGTCCGCATCTCATGGCTTTGAGAGGCAGAAGGGTCCCACTCTAGAATTGGCAGACTATTCGCCGCACTCGTAGGGGGTACAGGTTGACCCAAGGAGGGGTGCTCAATTTACCGGATTCCGTGAAGTGCCGGGTGTTCCATTCACTATGCTGTGGAGACTACCTCGCTTCAGGTTTTGGCGGGTAACTTGCCGCACCCGTAGGGGTCTAGGTTTCATTGCACAGGCTATCCACATGACAGGGGAACGTCGAGTTTCAGCAGCGGCTCTGTGAAACTCGGGGATCCCAGATTATCTGTATTGTTCTGTGATGCTTATTACTTTTCTGTAATGTTGCATACTATCACGCCTGGAGCGATTATTGTATATTGGTTTATATACTATTAGATGTTGTATATGTTTTACACCCGCGCTAGTCCAGTCCCCGCTCTGTCGTTAGTTAAGTAACCTAACGAGTGATGACGGGACCTAGTGACGAATGCGGATGGCATATACGTACATTTTATTTTCGTTCTTTTCTGGTGTGATTAAATGATGGGACTGCGTTGATTCTGATCAACGCAAAGTAAAACAAACCTGTTTGCAGTTGTTGGAACAAATTTAAAAAGTGTTATTGCAAAGACGTTTCCTTTTGTTATGCATAGCGGTATTCAGTGGAATATCCAGCACCTCATTCGACGGGGCAAGGACCGATATCCCTTCACCGGGACCGACCCCTTGGACAAAAGTTTGCGTCAGGGTAATAACTTTACTATAGTCGATTACAAGTTGCTTTGCATAGCGGTATTCAGTGGAATATCCTGCACCTCATTCCACGAGGAAAGAGCCGAGATCCCTTTACCGGGAGTGACCTCTTTAGCAAAAGGTTTTTCGCCACTATATTTTAAAAAGCTATCAGGTTCCTTCAGCGATATCAAGTTCACTACGCTAAAGGTTTTTCGCCAAAAACCAGCCGTAGCCCTCCGTCACTTCTTTTGGGTATTCAGTAGTATTCAAGCTATGTATTTTGACTTAACGCCAAGGCATAGTGTTTGGTAGCTGCTGGGTATTCAATTGTTGCATAGATAGATGAGTTGGTTTGGGACAGCCGTTCTGCCATTTTGACCTAACGCCAAGGGCATGTGCGGGTGGGTTCAAATTAACAAGATAGTGATGGGTAGAACTTGGCATGTGACTTATGACATTTTGACCTAACGCCAAGGTTATAAGAGCATGGGGCAAAAACTATATCGGGAGTTTCTAAAGAAACTGAAACTTGCCAAGTATGCGCATACCTTCTGGAGTATGAGTAACGTGGATGCATTCCATCACGTTATCATGCGATGAGAGTTGGATCCCGATTCCCACTGATGAGTTGGTTTACTCTTCGGGAGATCCCGATTGATTCTTCTTTAGGTTTGGAGGAGAATTTGACAGGACAGTGGGAGGTTTCCGGATTAGATAAAGTGATGACCATTCTGATCTAGGTTAGAGTGCACGCAGAGTGTTTCTTTTCTCTCTCTCTTTGGCAGCGACCTTTGACCGACCCTAAACTATGACTCAGTGACCAAGTTGACCGAACCTTCTTAAAATACTGGCATTTGGATTGTCTGAGTTGCATAAGTCATTGCCACTCCTTCTTTTACCCTTTGAATTTCTCAGAACACCCGTATTACTACGGATATCCACTTCCATTGGATAGAGCCATCGTGTGGTTATATACGAACTCGAAGGGACTTCTTCGAGGATGGATCCAGGTTCAGGAGAAATAGAATTGGTTTATTCAGTTGTCTTTTATTATCACCTTCTCTCAGGTTGCGAGAGCTCCTTGGTTTAGGAGAGTACACCTATTACGCTTATTGGATAGTCTTATTCCAAACCATAGGCTGGTGCCGAAAGGTAGGGAATGAAGAAAACCAATTAGCCTAAGTAGGGTGTGCAGAAGGTAATATGTAAAGACAAAATAAAGGGATTAGAAAGAGGGCAAAGTAAATTGCGACTGATAACATTCACGACCAAAACCGCGTACTTCATCGCCGCTCCTATTTCACCTTTAAAAAGAATAAGGTATTATTCAGTTGTCTTTTATCGTCACCTTCTCTCGAGATGCGAGTACTCCTTGGTTTAGGAGGGTACACCTATTATGCTTACTGGATAGTCTTCTTCCAAACCATAGGCTGGTGCCGAACGGTAGGGAAGGAAGAAAACCATTTAGCCTAACGATGGTGTACAGAAGGTGACGACTAAAGACAAATAAAGGGATTTGGAGAGATGGCAAAGAGATATACGGTTGAAGTCATGAATTGGATTATGGAAGAGGCATTGCTTTGAATACCAGGATACCCCTACGAAACATTTTCATGTTTCAGTGCATTGTTAAAGAAAAACTGTTTTTCCCGATTAGACACTTACTCCAAGGGTATGTATTTACCAGGTTTCATTCTCATATCTGTATGGTTTTACAGATGATGAGTGGGAGTAAGATATTGGGAATTAGGTGATTATCCTCATTATATCGGAATTCGTTGTAATTGGTGATATTTGAGGAAATCGCCAGGGTACAGTTTTCCACCTACAACGCACAAGTTTTGAGTTGTTTAACTCAGCGGACTTATACAGAGTATTGTATGTTGTCCAGTGTCCATCAGGACAAAGGGGTAGGTCCTCGTACTATGTTCTGTTTACTTATAACTTCTCTAGTATTTAGACGAGTGTTTCGTAGAAATACATGGTCTAAGTTTTGAGAAGTTGTGGGTATAAGAATAAAGTAGAGAACCAGGTATCACAAGTATCGGGATTCTTCAAAGAGATCGAAGATGTAGATTCTTGTGATTGGTATTCAGATGATAGTGATGGTTTTGAGAAACGTGTTTCTCTTTCAGGTTACTCATAATTGGATGGATTCCTAAGTTGAGTAATGCTGATTAGCCTCTTTCCATTAAGTTGATATGCACTGGAGACAGCTGCATGATTTGAATATGGTTCCAAATTAAAATTAGTGCCAAAGTTTCTATATTGGATATAGAATAGTTCGTACCTTAAAAGAAATTAAAGTACGGGGAGTTGTCCAGCTTATGCTTAAAACCAGACACTGGATAACTCAGGGCACGTTTCTGTAGTGGCTGTTTGTGGGTTGACCCTGGCTATGACGAGGGTTGATATTCTACCATTTGGAAGATCAATAGTGATATTGTTCTTGACTCGCCACAGTTTTAGTAAAAATGGATCTTTTTCAGAAAACAGTAGTGGGAGTATGGTAGAACTGGAAGTGATTCCAGAACCGCAAACGATTACGGAAAATTTAATAGAACCTATATATTCAATCAGGTATGACATTCCATTAGCCACTCCGCAGGTATGGTAGGTAACCTCAGACGCCCGAGAGGTACTTCGGTAGCCTCAGAGACGGTAACAGGGAGGTTCTTATCTACCAAGACTTGACACTACTGTTGTTCCAGGATATGAGACCCGGTAGGAGGGTTGTCGTAGTCAGTGGGAGCAGCGGAAGCATAGTGGGCAAGATGCTTATATCTATTTATAGACTTGAGCAGTTATAGCGGAGAAAGATCATCTAATTTTGATGTGACAGTCATGGGTTTGACTTCAATCAGAATAAGGGATGGATCAGTTAAGAAGGTAGTAGGGTGTGATGTCATGGTATCTGGATGACATACACAGAGTAGGAAGTAAAATTCCTATACTACGATCGGTTGTACTGTGGTCGTCACACAGTTGTTTCTCCAGACAGGATATGGATATAATATTTGACATTCTGGTTTCTAGATCTATGGTTTTAGATCTGGATTTGGGTAGTTTCCCAATGTGGGTACTTTGACAGATATTCTAATGGTTTTTGGAATAGTTGACTCCTAGCATGGTAGTGTACCTGCAGGTGATGGAGTCACCCTCTCTAAAGGTGTCGTATAGACTAAAGGGGAGAGGGATGTGCATGATTGGCAGATCACTTGCTTAGGCAATTGAGTCAATCATGAGATGTCAAGTACCACACCAAATGTTGGTTTTGTACAAGATGCAATAAGTTTGTATTAATCCAATCCTGGAGAAACATAAGGAAGCAGTTTTAGAACATAAGTACATGTTCTACGGATTTGATGACGGCAGCCTCCTTCGGGAGACGATTATCATTCCAGGCTTCAAAGGTGACGTGGATGACAGAGTGACTGTCAGAGTTTTAGTTTTTCCCTCTGACGAAGAGGGACAGTATTATGGACAGGTGGTCCAAGAGGATACTGTGGGAAGCAAGGTGCCCGATACTGATTAGGTTCAGTGATCGATTTAGTCTAAGAAGTTTTGGATATGGAGTTCATTTATGAACCAGGTCCCATCAGATATCCAGACATATTCAAAGACAGGTATTACTCAATTCGGGAGATGGTTTTCTCCGCGAACTTGAGATTAAGAGAGATATAGAAAGATACTTCTAGGCGGATCCACTCACTGAGGCTATTTCTCGAACACAATAGTTTTTCAAACGGGCTTTGTGAAACAGATTAGTAGAGGAGTTGGATGTTCGTTTTCACACGGGCTGTGAGTAGTCGACATCGCAATATTAGCCTTGAGTGCAAGTGGGAGATTGTTGGAGATAGTGCCCTCATAGTCAATTATTGGATCGCAGGTACGTGATTGCAATGATTGCGGAGGACCTATCCCGGAAGGACAGTCTTACTCAAGATGATAGTATGCTATCTGGTTTGCCTTTATCAGTCGTGTACATGTTCAGGTGACTGATCGCATGTTACACTTTGATAGAGCCCTTAGGATCTTGCTTTACTACCAACAGTATGATGGCGATCATATACGTGAGAGTTGGGTAGTTTATATGCATATCCTTAATTATGGTCCCTAGTCGTGGGAGTTTCGAGACAGGGCATCGATACTCCGGAGTAGACTAGTGTGTACAGTCGAGACCCCGACGAGGGGCGGTGGCCGGTCTCACAAGCCACTGGTGTCAGTTGGATCACCTAAGATGTATACAGGTGCTCATTGGGTTATGAGTACACCGGACAGGACTCGCCGGGAATCTGCTAGTTAGTATTATATCTATCGTCAGATAGCAGTTCCCTGGTGACATGTGTACAGGTTAGTTCATCGAACTGAGGTCGTCATTTGTCTCGTGTGAGTTCCCACTGTGCTTTGATTTCTACCCTACCACGGCTCAAAGGAGTCGTGTAAACAGGTAGTTTTTGGGTACAGTCCCGAGCCATATGGAGGCACGTGAGCGGATCGGCAGGGGATTCGTCTTTCCCGGTATTGGGGGCGAGGTCGTGCTGTGTCTAGGAGAGCCATTACACAAAGTCCATGGCCATGGCAGGAGATTTACTGGTAGGTACTCCAGTAGTATCTCAGGGTGTTATTGGGCTATACTCCGACACGACTTATACTGCTATTGGGGGTCTGACGTTGCTAGCCCCCTAGGCAGATATGCGATACTCATTGACGAACGGACCGGACTGTATATACATTGTCACTGTTAGGCTCAGTAGGGTTTCTGGATGAGTTCACTCATCGGCCTCCCTTGAGTTCGCTCATCAGCTTCCCTTGAGGTCAGTCCATGGGCAGCCGTTACGCATTGCTAGTGCCGCTGACGGTTTGTGGTTAAACCCACTGCCAGGGTACTGACGAGTCATTAGAGTCCCCCACAGACAGTTTCCCAAGTTCGGGCGAAACGTTGTAGAGGCCGTATAGTTTTATGGCAGGGTTCGGAAAATGCACGTGCGTTTACGCACGTGTTATTTTTCGGGCAGATAATACTGGTCGGCTTTGGTTTAAGCCGGATCCGAGTATTATATTGAGTAGGTATAATATCTTTGTCTCAGTTGCATTTGTATTCGGTCGTAATACAAATGCGGGTATATTTACACAGTTTCGGGGTTATCCTGAAAGTTGTTTCAGGATCACTTTTGGAAGTTGCCAGTTTCCAGTTTTCTATCAGCCGTCTTTTAACATTCGGTTAAAGACGGATTTATCTTTTCTTCTGTTAGGGTGAGTCATCATTCTAGAAGCTTCTAGAAGTGATGATGAGGCTTGTGAGTCATTAGTGCATTAATGGTGTCATTAATGCAATAATGACTCATGCTTTGATTTCAAACCTTTCTTGTTTTCCTTAAGATATTATTATGTGTTCACATATGATATTTTGTGCTTAAGGTTACTCTCTTGCTCCTACACTCACCCTCCTCCTTCTCTTTATAAGAAAGGCCCCTCCCCTCTCTCATTTGGTTACTTGATTCATTTGTGAAAAGATTATGATAGCATTTGGGGTGCATGGAATTTTACAGTTTATTTCATTCCATCACCCAATTCCCTCGGCAACTTCATTAACCGATCGTCCATGGATTTGGACGAAGAGAGACAAAGTCATCTACTCATTCTCTACACCATTCTTGGTCGTCTCTTTTAGCAAACTTGACGATCGAGTTGCCTCGAGTCAGAGGCGGGAGCCCGTTTAAAGAACCGATCATGTGGTGCCACCTCGACGAGGAGATCGGAGATCGACGAGATCGGAGCAGCCGCAACGGAGCGTGGGATGATGGTTGAAGAACGAAGGACTCGGATCGTTCGGTACAATCTTTCTACACTCTTTACAGTATGTTAGTTTAGCAATAATGGCAGATCCGGGTTAAAGTATACGATAGCGCCAGTTTAAAAGTTTTTGTTCCGCATTTGGCGTCTGTAGACGGCCGGGGCGCTAGCGTAGACTTACAGTATCAGAACCGCCATTGTTCATGTATTATTCATTGTATCTAGAGATTCCATCAACCAAAACTTGTATATTGTTTCAGACTTAGAAAACAGTGTTGTATTATTTCGACCTTAGAGTCGCGCTTGTAGTATTACGGTTTTCTGGCTGTTTGAGTTTCTTTTTGGGTTTTGATCCTCGCCTTTTGGCGTTGTATATTATTATTGCTTGCGTGGTTGTGACCGTCGATTGACGAAGAGCTAGCTCCCGCTTGGGGATGCCTTTTATCATTTCATATATATTATTCTTGTTGTACCCCGTTTGGGGCCAGTTTTTACAAAGGAAACTCTGCCGAAATTTTCAGAAAAGGTTACACAATTTAAAATGCATATTCGGCTTAGTTATTTAAAAACTTTGATTTTCGAAACGTGATTTCTTTACTTCTTAAAACCAGTTTTCCTTATTTACTCTTTAAATGGTTTTAGATTTCTGGGCTTTTGGCTTACTTGGATCAGATGAGGTCCTATAGACTTCATATGGTTCAAGGGCCAGTCACGTGCTCTTTCGGGTCGTGACAAAGTTGGTATCAGAGCGCTAGGTTGACCTTGGTTCGAGTCTGAGTTTGACTATGTGGAGCCTAGGGCGTTATTTATATACGGAACTTAGGCTTGACCTTACGGAACTTAGATTTAGTCGAGGGGGTATTAGACCCGAACTTTCGTCGCGTAGGATGACCCTTGGTTGATCGAATAGGTGACTAAAGTAGAGTGACGTACCGTGGGTATGTTCCGCGGCATACTTACGACACGCCACTCCGCTTAAGAAACCTTAGGATGTACATTTCCTTGCACCGTATTATATTCCTTCCTATGATCTATCCTCATCGATACTGGTTATGGTTTTGCTGCCGCGATTGCACGGGCAGAGTGAGCTACGGCTCGAGTTGCGTCAGCATAAGCTCGTCGTGGACGAGGACTGACCAGGGCGTGATTCCAGAGACATACGATTGCAAATTGAGGCGTCGTCTCATTGTGTTTTCGCGCCATGAGCGTTAGGATTGATTGCTTTTACGATATTTCCGGATGTGCTGATCGGCACCAGAGGATTGAGCCACTGATAGAGGCCAGCCAGGATGTGATGACCGTTGATATTATCGCTTATCCAGGACGATTGAGGCGTTGTCCAGCGCACGGACGAAGGAGCCAGTTGTTGCTGCGGAAGATGAGATATCGCCCAGATGATTGGAGCTACTGCAGCATGAGCATATTCTTAGAGATATGATAGTGAGTCGCTAGTCACCGAGAATTAATGACTAGGACATGTGGTTCGTTCGCTTACCCCGATGCGAGGTCATCAGGTAGATTGATGCCAGCTAGAGGCGACTTCACGCAGATTCGTTGAGAGTCGATTGAGACGATCGAATGTCAGGAACCCATTTTCCAAGTTTAAAGTATTCGGAAAGACATGCAAGCGATTCTATGGACCCTCTAGAAGAATGAAACCCTAACTCGACATAATGACCGTGTGAAAGCCTTTGAACCTTAGGGATTGTGGCAGTTCCGCGGCGCCATTAGTGAGGCTTGGGTTTGCCTTTCTACGGCTGGACCACCGATGCTGTGGTATGTACTCGATACTATTAAACTGTATCCGAGATGTTGAGCTCTTGGGGGATTGTGAGGTTCTGACGAGTCGATCGGATGGTTCGACATCTTTCGGATATCATGTGATGGGACATTGCTTGGGAGACTCCAGATACGAGCATAGCCGTTGGAGCGCAGTCTGTGTAGCCACGATGAGATGAGTCCGAATCAGTCGATATTGAAACAGAGTGGAGTAATGAGTTTGCATGAGATTTCGACGAGATGACGTTTCACTCTGCTGACATCAGAGATGCGATATGCACGCTGAGGACGTGTTCGGCTAGATATCTCCTACTGAGTGATGAAGATACTGAGTTCGTGATTTCGAGTCCGTGTTAGAGACTTCGGAGGGACCGTAGCCGAGGACATTGCAGTGCGCAGATAAAGACGCGACGCCGAATGGTCGATGATACAGAAAACCGGGAAAAGAAGCTCGTGCGAGATGCAGACGAGCTGTCACTACACCCCGTTAAGATTAAAGGTCGGATTTGCCTACATAGGCGCAGGGATGCGACCAGCTTCCGAGGAGATGTTGTACTAAGGGTGCAGATGTTCAGAAAGCGAGGAAAGATTACGCCAGAGTACCAGTCTCCGTACAGTTTGGCTTAGGCAAGATCAGAAGATACCTTGAGCAGGGATTCCTTCCAGTACACTGCTGCAAGAAGATTTGCACCAGGAGCCGATGTGTGAAGTGCATTTAGAGGACCAGAGGTCGGCGCCAGAGATGTGCTGCTTTACGAGCGGTCGTGAGGATTGACCGAGAGATGACCTGAAAAGTGCCAGAACGGAATCGTTCCTGTCAGCACACCTGACTGGGCCGATGAGCCGATGGATTGCGAGATTGGTAATCTATAGGAAAGATAAGGAACCAGAGGCAGAGGATGCTAGCCGTGAGCAAGAGGCCAGTAGATATCTTGCGCCGCTAGCATTGGATGTACCGGCACCTTCTCGACTCGAAGGAGGATATACCGACGACGGTATTTATGATTTATGATTTTGTCATTTGATAATCACGTATCCGTCATCTTGGATTTCGGTATTTTGGGCGATCTATTCGCATGATTTAGTCTTGATGACTGAGTTCCATGATATTTGATTTTGTGCACCATGGTTGCATTTACTGGGTATTTATACCTTGCACATAGTTATTACTCTTGAGGTGTTGATTGTGATTTCATGCCTATTTTATGCCGGTGATTTGATTTACGCTTCCAGCCTAGTTTCATGTACTTTTAGTGTTTCGATTTTGCACTCGGTATAGCTTATATGTGCTTGTAGTGCATTGATATGTGTTTTGTGCACGCAGTTGCACACGTTTATGATTTTCTTTATATTTGGGTACACTTAGTGTTGCTGCTTACGCATTTGAGTTATTGCTGGTATTTGTGCATGGGATGCACAAGTTCTATACTTCGTGCGTTTGTCGCACCAGTTTTATGTTTCTTGCGTTTATCGCATCAGATTTATATTTCGTGCCTTTGTTGCACCGGATTTATATTTTGTGCATTACGGTTGCACCTGACTTCAATTTGATGTCTTTCGATATGTCGATTTTGATTCTGATATTGATGTGGATTCTTGCACTCCGTGCTTTTGACTGGACTTACGCATGTTCGGCGTTTGCTATTGGATTTTGTGATTCCGTGCATGTTGAGTGCGCAAGGTTTAGATTTTCATTCGTGCACGATGGATGCACCGATTTGGATTTTCGCGCATGTTGGGCGCATGTTTTGAGATACGATTTTGGTGCACACCCGATGCACTAAATCGAGATTCTTCGTGCATGTCAGATGCACCGGATTTTGGCTGTCAGGCACACACGTTGCCTATGACAGATGTTTCGTGCACACCCGTTGCACCTAGATGTTGTTTTGTGCACCTGTATGGCACATATATGGATTTTGATTTCCGTGCGCACCAGACGCACAGGGTGGTGTTATGTGCATTTTTGGGATTTATTCCTTTTGGAGCAGTACATTTTTATGATATTGGATATTTGTTTTCATACTGAGCAGGACTAGTCAGAGGACACTGGATATATTTTGAATGCATTGATAGTTCGAAGGGATTTCCAGGAGCGAGCTATGGTCTCGATATATATATACCTACGTGTCCGATATGACACGAAACGTTTAAAAACAAGGAAACCCTTCTAAATTGTTTTCAAAACGGCGGAACGTACCTATTAAACAATGGATATATATATATACGTATATAGTTATTTTCTTGTGAAAAAAAACGTCCGCCACTGTGCAGTGTTACGCGCATCGCACAGCGACTTAAAAAGATTTGGCATGCATTTACATCAGCTATTCACATGTATAGATTGGATGTCTACATGTATAGTTCTGATTTATATCATATTGATTTTGTATTGGATTTGACATTTGTGTCTTTACCATGACTCCGATGATTGCGGGATGCTTGACGGAGTGTTGCTTTTGAGTTATCTGCTCAGTACTCATGCGCATGCATTGCGCTATGATGTTTTATGTATAGATGATTTCGGAGCCCCGATGTCTTGGAATTTGTATTGCAATATTTTAGTATTTGGTGGTTTAAATTTAAATTCGGGGACCGAATTTCTTTAAGGGGGGTAGATTGTAACATTTCCAAAATAATAAAATATGATTTTTGGGAAATTTTATAATTTAATATTATTTTAATGAATATTTTAATATTCCGGTATAATTAAATACAAATAAATGGGGAAAAATTATGGAAAATTCTAAAATAGGGTATTTTATGGAATTATGCCATTTTAAAGTTTTTAAGATTAGTTATATGCTAATTTAGTGCTAATCGCGATTAAAAATCGCTAATTAGATTTTTAGCATTTTTGTGCAAAAATGTGCACATATCATTTTCCACACTTGTTACACTTGTGTTACATTTCTATTGCCATGGTTGTTCTTTTGGGTTCATTATTGAAGTGAGAAGGAAAAGAAAAGAAAGAAAAAGTAAGTATGATGATGAGAGAGAATGTCTAGGTCAAACCTCTTTTGACCCATGCCCCCCCATCATTTCCCTTCTCATTTTCTCTCTCCTCTCCCTCTCTTGAGCTACTGCTCTCTCTCTCCCTCTTTCTCCCTCTTCATGAAACCTTAGATCCACCATGAAATCAACCCCAAAACCCCATTCCCACTTCACAAAACTTGCTCCCAAGCTCACTAGCTACACATTGAACCTAGCAAGGTTGGATTTGGAGGACTTTGAGCAACTCAAGAATTTTCTTGAGTTGCCAAAGGAGGTAATTTCTGCACCCTCAAGTAGTATTTCAATTTCCTTGTGCATCAATTCTAGTTTCATATCGATATTGTGTCGTTTTGTGGACTTTGGAGAATTCAAGTTAGGGTTTAGGGTTAGACCTGAAATCAAAGTGAAATTGAGGCTTGTTGTGACCTTAGAACCCCTTGTGTGATGCTAATTTGGATCCAAACCAGAGCTAGAAAACAGAATACGGAATTACGGAGTCGATATCGGGAAAAACTGTAAATCTGGGAGTGTTTTGTGGAATCTGCTATCACCCCGAGACCCTAAAAATAAAACTGAGTTGACAGTGAGATGTGCAGGCACCATGGAACCACCACACCAAACCCTAGCCCCCAACTCCAAAGTACGGCCGCCAATTTATTCCTTCTGGCCGCAATTTGCGGCCAGAGCAGGAGGGAATTGCCTCGATTTTTGTGCATTGCCCTATTTCCTCTAGTCTTGACCCTGGGTATGTCTAGTTTTGACTGATTCCAGTTAGGGTAAAATCTGGGTTGATTTGCTTGAGTTGGTGTATGATTTACGACTTGTTTTAGCGAGGATTTTGGTATTTGGTGATTCATTCCTGTCAGGTGGCGTTTGGACGTCAACGACAAGTGGATATTGATCGTGTTTACAAGCGAGTCGATAGGTTTTTACCTATGCGGGTAGCGTGTGCTATTTTGGTTTCCGATGTGATTTTCATGTGCTTTAGCGTTGTGATATACTTGTAGGTACCCTACGAGATGTTGAGGCAAAGAAGATGAAGATGGCGACATCGGCACCGATACATGAGAAGCAAGGTGAGTAGATTATATCTACGGGGAGAAGTCGGGTGGATGGCGTATAGCACCCCCGCAGTCCGTGGTGATGTATACGAATACGTATACACACATATATTTATTATGTGTTGTTTAGGATTATTGATGGTAATAATGGATTATTGGTGATAAGGATATATTGGTTTAGTATAGTGCGGAACCCTAGAGTAGTGGTTGCACCCGCACATACATGTACACATATACTTGCATGCATTCTTTCATTTATCTGTGCGCATATGATGGTGTGTATATCTACACATGGGTATGGGACTATGTGTTCATATATACGGGATTGAGGATGATACATGGGATTGAGATGTGATATGATGGTAGTGATACCGGATAGGTGATGAGATGAATGTGATATTGACCCGTACTCAGCTATTGGGATGTCGTACGACGATCTACCGTACGAGCTTTATATTGATATTAGATCTGCACTCATGACTCGAGGATGTTATATGATACTGTATCATACGTGATACTATTGAGGTGAGATCACCGACTATATATATATGTATATCGACTCAGATTTAGGTGGTTTCCATACCCCTCCCGATTGACTTGATTGTTGGGTTCGTAGTTCACATAGTAGGCGTTACACTAGACCCGAGTCATACCTATTTCAAAACTAACGAATCGGGGATATTTTAAAGATAGGCAAAAAGGGTTTATACGGATATTTTCAAAAGACGCATCTTTTCTTAAAACACCGTAGCCCTTATTTTACCAAAAGCCCTGATTCGTCTTATTTCAAAAGGCAAGATTGCATGATATATCTATTGAGGCAGGTTCTCTACTGTTACGTTGATTATTCAATTCCGCATATTCATGCTATTTGCATTGCATCGCTTGTATTGTTGATATATTTCAGTCATGCTGCTAGGACACCAGCACCATTATCGATGATGCGTATGTTCCACGTACACTGTTGCCGGCTCACACACTTCATCATTGATAATTGCCATGACACTACACTGTAGTACTGTGGCATTCAGTGTATGTTGCTTACATTTCTTTACATATCGCATACATCATGCTTTCTGATTATACGCATTGAGATATGTTGTTTCCATGATATTTCTGGTTTTTGGGAACCGTGGGTGTTTCAAAAGGAGAATATGTAATTGTTTTAAAACCCGGTTACCCTTGATATGATATTTCAGTGCGTCCACCATGTGTTTTCTCGGTGCTGAGAGCGACATGTGAAACCCGATTCGAGGAGGCGGATGAGGCCGATTGCGGGTACATGGTGGACCCGGTATGTTTCCCCGGGGCAAGAAATGTTTTTCGTGGAGTAGACGATGAGCCTGGCAGGGTAGCGAGTACCTACCGGTGATTGGTTGGTACTGACCAGAGTCGATAGATGGATATGGGCGTACTGCCGGGGCCGATGGCCGATACCGCAGACAGAGCCCGTGGGCCGATCCGGACTGACGGAGCCCGATATATGAGGATTTACGTGCCGATGCTGGGCACAGTTTTCCTGATGTTTTCGAGTGCCGATGCTGGGCACTCCGGTTCCATGATTTTGACGTGTCGCGAGGGACACAGGTGGTTTATATCTTCATATTTCCATGCATATGCTGATGATATTTACATGCATGATGGTTATTGTCATTGGGTGACGAGTGGACGGGATCCACGTACATGCAGATTGATTTCATTGATTGTACCTCACATTTATGTTATGCTGTTACCTGAGGCACTGGCACGAGTACTTGGCACTACACTCATGTATAGAGATTACATTGCCAGTTTAGCATGTTTCAGACTTATTCATATTGAGGTTTATATATATATCTGATCGTATTGACCTAGGATGGGTCATGCATTCGATCTCTGCTGGTAGATATTTTCTATTCACGAGTTGGAAACTCACCCCTGTTGTTCCACAGTCCCTGCAGGTTTTTGCCGTACAGATTCCATAGAGGCATTTCTGGCACACTGCTTCCATATGGGTGACTTGCGTTGGTAGGTGGGTTCTTTTGTATCAGAACCGCCATTGTTCATGTATTATTCATTGTATCTAGAGATTCCATCAACCAAAACTTGTATATTGTTTCAGACTTAGAAAACAGTATTGTATTATTTCGACCTTAGAGTCGCGCTTGTAGTATTACGGTTTTCTGGCTGTTTGAGTTTCTTTTTGGGTTTTGATCTTCGCCCTTTGGCGTTGTATATTATTATTGCTTGTGTGGTTGTGACCGTCGATTGACGAAGAGCTAGCTCCCGCTTGGGGATGCCTTTTATCATTTCATATATATTATTCTTGTTGTACCCCATTTGGGGCCAGTTTTTACAAAGGAAACTCTGCCGAAATTTTCAGAAAAGGTTACACAATTTAAAATGCATATTCGGCTTAGTTATTTAAAAACTTTGATTTTCGAAACGTGATTTCTGTACTTCTTAAAACCAGTTTTCCTTATTTACTCTTTAAATGGTTTTAGATTTCTGGGCTTTTGGCTTACTTGGATCAGATGGGGTCCTATAGACTTCATATGGTTCAAGGGCCAGTCACGTGCTCTTTCGGGTCGTGACAATTCCAGAGACATACGATTGCATAGAGGCTTCGTCTTATTGTGTTTTCGCGCCATGAGCGTTTGACAGATCGCTTTTACGAGATTTCTCGGATGTACCGATCGGTACCAGAGGATCAGGCTACTGCTAGAGGCCATCCAGGATATGATGACCATTGATGTACCGCTTATTCTGGATGATTGGGGCGCTGTTCAGCGTACAGACGAATGAGCCAGTTGTTGCTGCAAATGACGAGATATCGCTCAAATGATTGGAGCTACAGCAGCATGAGTATATACTTAGAGATATGATGGAAGGTCGCTAGTCACCAGAGGATGAATGACTAGGACATGTGGTTCTTTCGCTTACCCCGATGCGAGGTCATCAGAATGATTGATTCCAGCTCGAGGCGACTTCATGCAGGTTCGTTTAGAGTCGATTGAGACGATCGAATGTTAGGAGCCCATTTTCCAAGTTTAAAGTATTCGAAAATACATGCAAGCGATTCTATGGACCCTCTAGAAGAATGAAACCCTAACTCGACATAATGACAGTGTGAAAGCCTTTGAACCTTAAGGTTTGCGGCAGTTCCGCGGAGCCATTAGTGAGGCTTGGGTTTGCCCTTCTACGGCTAGACCACCAATGCTGAGGTATGTACTCGATACTATTAAACTGTACACAAGACGTTGAGCTCTTGGGGGATTATGAGGTTTTGACAAATCGGTCGTATGATTCGACATCTTTCGGATATCATGTGATGGGATACACTGCTTGGGAGACTCCAGATACGAGTATAGCCGTTGGAGCGCAGTCCATGCATCCACGAGAAGATGAGTCCGAATCAGTCGAAATTGGAGCAGAGTGAAGTAAAGAGTTCGCAAGAGATTTCGACGAGATGACGTTTCACTCCGCTGACATCAGAGATGCGATATGTCTACAGAGACGTTGGGATGCGACCAGTTTCCGAGAAAATGCTGTGATGTGGACGCAGATGTCCATCGAGCGAGAAGAGATTATGCATGAGTACCAGCCTCCGTACAGTTCGGCTTAGGCAAGATTGGAAAAGACCTTAAGCAGGATTCCTTCCAGGACACTGCTGCAATAAGATTTTCACCAGGAGCAGATGTGTGATGTGCATTCAGAGGACCAGAGGTCGGTGCCAGTGACGTGCTGCTTTACGAGTGGTCTTGAGGATTGACCGAGAGATGACCAGAGAAGTGCCAGAATGGAATCGTCCCCGTTAGCACACCTGACAGGACCGATGAGCTTGGATTGCGAGATTGGTAATCCACAGAGAAGATAAGGACCCAGAGACAGAGAACGCCAGACCGTGAGCAAGAGGCATGTACATATCTTGCGCTGCTAGCATTGGATGCACCGATCCCTCCTCGACTTTGAAGGAGGATATACCGATGACGACATTTATGATTTGTGATTTGGTGATTCGATTATCACGTCTCCGTCACTTTGGATTTCGGTATTTTGGACGATTTATTCGCATGATTTGGTCTTGATGGCTGAGTTTCATGATATTTGTTTTCTTGCACCATGGTTGCACCTACTGGGTATTTATATTTTGCGCATAATTATTACGCTTGAGGTATTGATTGTGATTTCATCACTATTTCATGCCGGTGATTTGATTTATGCTTCCAGCTTTGTTTTCATGCACTTTTAGTGTTTTGATTTGATTTGTGCACGCTGATGCACATGGTTGTGAGCTTATACACGCGGTATACCTGATTTGGATGGATCCGTATTGTATACCGTCGTTTTCGATTCTGATATTGATATTGATTTCTTGCACTCCGTGCATTTGATTTGGATTTTCGCGCGTGATGAGCGCATGTTTTGAGATACGGTTTTGGTGCACCCCAGATGCACTAAATCAGGATTCTTTGTGCATGTCAGATGCACCTGATTTTGCTATCAGGCACACACGTTGCCTATGACAAATGTTTTGTGCACACTCGTTTCACCTAGATGTTGTTTTTGTGCACCTGTATGGCACATATATGGATTTTGATCTCCGTGCGCACCAGACGCACAGGGTATTCTTACATACAGTTTGAGATTGATTCCTTATGGAGCATTACGTTTTTATGATAATTGCTATGTGTTTTCATACTGAGCAGACTAGTCAGAGGACAGTACCTGGATATATTTTGCATGCATTTACTTCAGCTATTTACATGTATAGATTTGATATTTACATGTATGGTTCGGATTTATATCATATTGGTTTTGCTTGGATTTGACATTCGTGTTTTTATCATGACTCCGATGATTGTGGGATGCTTGACGGAGTTTCGATTTTGAGTTATCTACTCGTTACTCATGCGCATGCATTGCGCTATGATGCGTTTTATTTATTGATGATTTCGGAGCCCCGACGACTTGGATTTTTACTAAAATGTTTTAGTATTTGGGGGTTTAAATTTAAATTCGGGGACCGAATTTCTTTAAGGGGGGAAGATTGTAACATTTCAAAAAAATAAAATATTATTTTTGGGAATTTTTATAATTTAATAATATTTTAATGAATATTTTAATATTTCGGTATAATTAAATACAGATAAATGGGAAAAATTTTGGAAAATTTTTTGGAAAATTCTAAAATTGGGTATTTTATGGAATTATGCCATTTTTAAGTTTTTATGATTAATTATATGCTAATTTAGTTCTAATCGCGATTAAAAATCGCTAATCGGTTTTTTAGTTTTTTTGTACAAAACATGAACATATCATGTTTCTTACACTTGTGCGTTTCTACCATGGTTCTTTGGGTTTACTATTGATGTGAGAAGGATTTAGAGGGAAAGAGAAAAGAAAGCAAGAAAAGAAAACAAGAAAAGAAAAGAGAAAGGAATAAAATATGAAGTATGGATGAGAGAGAGAAATGGGGGGTTTCCTTTGACCAAAGACATAGTCATTCCCTTCATTCCAACACTCATTTCTCTCCCTCTTCTTTACATTGCTGTTGTTGCTGCTGCCTCTCTCTCCCTCTTCACAAAATTTCCAAGAACACCATGGAAATCACCTCAAAACCCTATCCTCATTTCACAAAAATGATGCACAAGCTCAAGACAAGCATATTGGACCAAGAAAGCAAGGATTTTGGCCACTTGGGGCAACTCAAGAATTTTCATGAGTTGCCAAATGAGGTACTTTCTGGACCATTAGCTTAGTTTTTGTATTACTTATACCCCTATGTTATGATAGAACTGATATTGTGAGATTTTGTGGACTTAGGAAAAACCTAGTTAGGGTTTATGGAAAATTTGAGAGTTGTGATGTGAAATTGAGCTCATTAGAGGTTGCACAAACACCCTAGTGCTTGAATTAAGACCCAAACCTGAGACTTGACACCCGGAATACGGATTTAGAAACCGTTATCGGCAGATTTGTGGAATCTGTGAAGGTTATATGGGATCTGCTATCACCCCGAGACTCTGAAATTTTTTTTGGATTGACAGTGAGATGTGCAGGCACCCAGGAAGCTATCCCAGCACCTATCTCCCTTTCTCGGCCGCAAATTTATTCCCTCTGGCCGCAATTTGCGGCCAGACCTGGACCAATTTGTCTCGTTTTGGTTCTGGAGCTCCTACATCTATAGATAAGACCCCTGGCATGTGCAAAATTGTCCAATTTGACCTAGGGTAGAATCTGGAGCCTTTTTCCTAAGTTGCTGTTTTGATTTTTGTTTCCGTATTCCGTATTTTGAATTCTGGATTTGCGTATTGTGTTTTACCTCGATTACTTGGCGTTTTTACTACGATATCGAGGATTGTTTGATGATTTTGAAAGCGTAGTCCATAGGTTCTAACCTATAGGCCTTAGCGTATCGTTTTGGTTTTCGTGTTTCGTTTTAGTTTTGATTTGGTTTTAATACGCATTTACGATACGTTGATGTGTAGATACCCCATGAAGACTTCGGAACGACAAGCAAGTGCGTGGCGACGTCGACAAATGAAGACGCAAGGTGAGTAGATTATATCAACGGGGGAAGTCGGGTGGATGGCGTATAGCACCCCCGCTGTCCGAAGTTGGTATACTATATATGTATATGTTATATATATATATATATATATATATATATATATATATATATATATATATGATAGCTTATAGTGTGTCGTGGATATTGAGATTAGATGTACTATGGATAGATTAGGGTTAGAAGTAAACTAGTGTAGTTCCTAGTCGCGAACCCTAGAATAGGTTTACACCCATACGCACACACATGCTTATTGCTATACTTATGCTTGAATGCTGACGATAGTGGATGACATTGGAGACGAGTCGATGATTTTCGGCATAGTTCCGTGAGATCGGTGATATGATGTGATTCGTATTTAGGATACGACATGTGATTTTTAGCGGGCCTTGGGACGTGTGTTTCACACACGCATTCATACTTATATAGATGGTATCGATTTGTACTAGACTTAAATTCATACCCCAGATTATGTGATGTGATGATAAGGATACCAGATAATTGATGAGATAAACATGATATTGACCCGTACCCAGCTATTGGGATGCCGTAAGACGATTTACCGTGCGGGCTTTATATTGATGATAGATCTGCACTCATGACTCGAGGATGTCATATGATATATTGTATCGTACGCGATACTATTGAGGCGGGATCACCGGCTATTATATTTATATTTATATATATATCGACTCAGATTTAGGTGGTTTCCATACCCCTCCCGATTGACTTGATAGTTAGATCTGTAGGTTGCATAGTAGATGTTAGACTAGGCCCGAGTTATACGTATTTCAAAACTAACGAATCGGGAGTATTTTAAAGGACATGCAAAGGGAATCTACGGATAATTTCAAAAAACGCATCTTTTCTTAAAAGCACCGTAGCCCTTATTTTACTAAAAACCCCGATTCGTCTTATTTCAAATTGCATAACTGCATGACATATACATATTGATGTAGATTCTTCACTATTGTGTTGATTATTTGATTTCCGCATATTCATGCTATTCGCATCGCTTTGCATGTGTAAATGTGTTTATTGCTATATTAAAACCATGTTGTTAGGACACCAGCACCATTATCGATGATGCATATGTTCCACGTACACTTGCTTGCCGGCTCACACACTTCATCATCGATAATTGCCATGTCACTACACAGTTGGATTATTGCATCAGGATATGACCCTTGTATGTGCATACTACTATTCCATGTTGCATGATATACTGTTATACTTGCATTTCACTTAGATGTCACATACATCATGGTTTCTAATTTTGCGCATTGAGATATTCGTTTCCATGATATTTCTGGATTTGGGAACCGTGGATATTTCAAAGAGATTATGTAAATGCTTTAAAAATCCGGTTACCCTTGATATGATATTTTAGCATCCACCATGAGTTTTATCGGTTCTGATATATATATACCCCTACGAGGAGGCGTCGAGGCCGTAAGAGGGTACATGGTGGGGCCCGGAGGTACCCCGGGGCAAGAAAGGGATGTCGATGTACCACGCCGATGAGCCCGACATGGGAACCATACCGTCCGGTGACATTACCTATGACTCGACGGTTATCGTGGGGATACCGACCGGAGTTATGTACGTATGGATACGTCGAAATTCGAGGGTCGAAGCTGGGCACTCGGATTTTCGAGATAGCGTATGATATGTACCTATCAGGGCCAGTCATGGTGACAACGCCTGATAGATGAGGATTTACGTGCCGATGCTAGGCACAGGTTTCATGATGTTTTCGAGTGTCGATGCTAGGCACTCAGGTTCCATGATTTTGATTATATCCTCATATTTACATGCATGATGCTTATTGTCATTGGGTGACACGTGGACGGGATCCACATACATACAGACTTTGATTACATTAATCATACCTCATATGTATATATAACAGTGGATGAGGATGCTGTTATATATGCCCTTACACCAATATTAGTGGAATGGGACGCTAATATATGTGTATTGATATCAATTTAGATACTTCATCATATTTATTCATGCAAACATACCTCATATTTATGATATGTTATTACCTGAGGCACTGGCACGAGCACTTGGCACCACATACATGTTTAGATGTTACATTGCCACCTTATCTTGCTTCAGACTTATTCTTTTGAGGTTTATATATATCTGATCGTATTGACCTAGGATTATGTCATGCATTCGATTTCTACTTGTAGATGTTTTTTACTCACGAGTTGGCAACTCACCCCCGTTGTGCCACAGTTCTTGCAGGTTTTGTCGTATAGGTTCCATGGCGGCGTTTCTGGCACTCTGTTTCCTTCGCGGGTGATTTGCTTGGTAGTTGGGTTCTTTTGCATCAGAACCACCATTATTCATGTATTATTCAGTTGTATCTAGTAATTCCATCAACCAAAACTTGTATACTGTTTCAGACTTAGAAACCAGTTATGTATTATTTGACCTTAGAGTCGCGCGTTGTAGTATTACGGTTTTCATGCTATTTGAGTTTCTTTTTGAGTTTTGATCCTCGCCCTTCGGCGTTGTATATTATATTGCTTGCGTGGTTGTGACCGTCGATTGACGAAGAGCTAGCTCCGGCTTGGGGATGCCCTTTATCATTGCATTTATATTATTCTTGTTGTACCCCGTTCGGGGCTAGTATTTACAAAGGAAACTCTGCCGAAATTTTTAGAAAAGACTATAAATTTTAAAAATCCATATTCGGCTTACTTATTTAAAAACCTTGTTTTCAAAACATGTTTTCTTTACTTCTTAAAAACCAGTTTTCTTTAGTTACTCCATAAAATGGTTTTAGATTTCTGTGCTTTTGGCTTACTTGGATTAGATGGGGTCCTATAGACTTCATATGATTCAAGTTCCAGTCACGGGCTATTTCGGGTCGTGACATCAGTATTCTCAAAGACGGTGACAGGGAGGTTCTTGTTTACCTAGACTTGCCATTACTGTTGTTCTAGACTGTAAGACCCGGCAGGAGGATGGGTATAGCGTCATTCTAAAGTTTAGTTTAGAAGTGCACATGTATATGACTCTGCCAGAGGGTTGTTGTAGTCAGTGGTGTTAGTTATATGTATGCCCTAGAGGGCATTACTATACATACGATGTATATTGTAGTGGATGCTTGGACATATACAGGAAGGACTTTCTTGCTCGACATGATAGTATGCTATCTGGTTGCTCTTTATCTTAACATGTACACTGATTGTCTCTATGTTACATGTTGATAAAGCCCTTAGGATGAGTACTTGACTACCAGGATTATGATGCAGATCATACTAGTAGGGACGGAGTAGTCGTTAAGTACATCCTTCAAATGTTGCTAGTCGTAGGTGTATCGAGACAGGGCATCGATATACCAGAATAAACTAGCGTATGGCTTCTCGACCCATGTAGATGGGCGATGGATGATCCCATATCCATTGGTGTTTGACATCAGAGATGGTATAAGGGTGCTCAATAGAGATAGAGTACACTGAACGGATTCGCCGAGAACTCGAAAATGGTTATACCTATCGTCAGATAGCAGTTCTCTGGTGACACTGGTACAGGTTAGTCTGTAGACCCGAGATCGTTATAGAGTGTTGTGTGATTCCCACTATGCTTTGATTTCCACCATACCACGTTCAAGAGAATGTGCAAAACGGTTGCTTTTGGGTACAGTCCCGAATCACATGGAGGCAATGAGCGATAGGAGGGGTTTCGTCTCTCCCGGTATTGGGAGTTGATGTTGTGCTGTGCTCGATTGTCTATAACAGAAAGTCCCTGGCCAGGGATGCTTCAGAGATATACTGGTAAGTGTTATCAGTAGTTTCTCGACCTGTTATGAGTCTCATATCGGCACGACTTATCGAGTTACTGGGGTCTGACGTTTACCACCCATAGACGAGATATGCGACATATCAGACGAAGATGCCGGACTGTACGGTAGTGTTATTGATTGGATTCGCAGGACTATGAGCAGGCTTTCTTGTTGATCTTCTGATCGCACAATACCCGGGTGGCCGATACGTTTAGCAGACCGCTTGCGGCTTGTGGGTGTTTGATATGATCATCACCTACTGCCGGCGTATTGACGAGTCCTTAGAGTACTACATAGGGGTTTCCTGGCTCAAGAGAAACGGAGTAGGAGCACATATGTGATATGTGCGGGACCGAGATTAATACGATATGAGATACCATATTCTATTCTCGCGATATGTGACATAGGTCGGTTATATGTGATATAGCCGGGTTATCGGATCAAGTGTTGATTCGAGAAGTTGTTACATTTGATATTAGTCAGTTATATATGATATAACCGGATTATTAAATGAAGTGTTAATTTAATAATTTAATGTATAATTATATATTTGATATATTAAATTACATTAACTAATACTTGCTCACTTATGATTTCTTTTCTCACTTGATGTGCACATTGTATATATGTGATATGTATATTTGTGTACATGTTTGTGTCATGCTAGATTACATATGCAACATATATGTATGATACTTATACCATGCTAGGGTTAAGTTAGGGTTTATAATTTATTCAAAGTTAAACAAATTAGTGGAGAATTAGTTTAATGTTCAAAGCTTGTAGAAGCTTGTATGAACCTTTGACTAAGTCCACTCTTTTGTCTAGCTTAGGATATTTATTAACCCAACCCTTAACCTTGTAGCATTGTTTATTCTCTACAATGGTTAGTGCATGACATACACTAACCATGGTTGCATTTCTAACCTTATCTTTTTTCATTCATCACTTCTTCACTTGATCTTGATCTTCTTCTTCCTCGTGATTTTTGCTTTCTAGCTTTTAATCAAGTGATGAAAACTTGTGAGAAAAATAAATCTAAAGTGAGCCCACTTCCTACTTCATCATCCTCTACTACTTGCCATTTAGTTTAGGCTGTTTGCTTCACTAATTCTACAATTAGTGAAGAGGTAGCTTGGGTTAGTGTCTCCTCGACATAGATCATCTTCAGCCTCGAAGACTTCGATGCAAGCTTGTCCATTTCTTCATGGGAGCCTCTCAAGAGTCGGGAGTTCATGATCGCAGCGAAGGGACTACTACACGGAGCTATTGAAGTGAAGGACCGGTCTACAAAGGTTGTATTCCTTGTTCACTTTAGTTGCAAAGTTGTTTGCATTTCATTCCGTCGATTTTTCTAGTAGACGATTCTAAGGTTAGGGTTAGCTAGAACGGCAAAATTTGAAATTGGCATGGAAGATGCCTCCCGAAACCTTGCTGCCGTGCTAGGTAACCCAACAGTGGTATCAGAGCTACTAGGCATTGGATGTCGACCTATGGGGGTTCTCACTGTATAACCGTGTGACGAAGCATAGACTCTTACCCCCAGGGTGTCCCAAGACCGGAAGGTGTTCCGGCGGGTTATAGTCCTCGCAAAGGGGCATGCGTAAAAAGTAGCCGCTGAGGGACACGTTGGTGCCACGACGACCCCATTGGATAGGGTAGCTGCCTGACCAACAGTGGTATCAGAGCCATGCTAGAAAATTAGACGGATTTTGTTAAGATTACGATACCGAAAAACTCCGAAACTTGAATCACGGAAACTCACTTTCTGTCGATTTTAAAAAGTCCTCTAAATTTTTTTTAAACAACTGCAGAATGTTATATGAGATATAACATGAACACAGATGAAAATTGATGCAATTTTGGCAATCTTTGGCCGGCCACATGAGAAAAAATTCCGGCCTGCTCGGTTGGATAGACTGTTCTGGGCTTCAATTTTTGCCTGTGTTCCAGTGACTGGGTTTTGGTGTTTCAGGTGTTGTTTGTTTTTGCTAATTTTGCATGTGATGTGAACTAACACTATAAGCAAATCGGAGTGTTTCGTATTCGTAGTTTTAATATTGTTTCGGGTATTCGCATGTTGTCTAGGAGAAGTTAAAAAGTTTGATCGAATGTCAAAAACCTATTTTTCCAAGTTTAACGTATTCGGAAAAACATGCAAGTAATTATGTGAACCCTCTAGAAGAATGAAACACTAACTCGACTTTTTGGATCACGGAACCGCGGTCATACCCTAGGGTTTGCCACAGTTCCGTAGCGACATGAGTAAGGCTTGGGTCTGCCCTTCTACGGCTAGTGCATAGGTACTGTGGCATGTTCTGGGTATTATTAAAACTGTACTCAAGTGTTGAGTCGTCGGGAAATTGTGGGACTTTGATGAATCGATCGAAAAGTTTAACGTCGTCCGGGTATCATGTGATGTGATACAATATTTGGAATCCACAAAAGTAGTTATGAGATAACTAATTTGAATGATATAAATCTAGCAATTTAGTCTCATTTTATCGGTTGCCACGGGATTTTGATGTGATCAAAAGTCCGTCGCAATCACGTAGCGTACGCGGATAATCGCCGGGTAACCTTATTAGATAACCACGCCCCATAGCCCTGACCATGTGACTGTAGGAGAACCCCGTCGCCAAAAGCAACCGCTCGGGTGCTCGCGGCCGCGGTGTTCCACCTTAGTGCGCTTCGTCGACGGCATCGGGGGGTGCGGCCGTCTACTTAAGTTTCCGACGAGCATTCAATCAGGATGTCGGGAATCTTGTTGAATAGCCCGACTTGATATTGAAAAGTGTTTTCGAGATCGAGACTAAAATACGGGGTTTATAATTGTTAGGCATGTGATGTCTAAGGAATTCATTTGGTTAGGCATAAAATCCAAAGTATGAGATACGTTGGGTTTATGATGTCTAAGGTAGTTGCGGATTCCAACTGTTGTAGTTTTTCACTTTCTTTTCTGCGACCGTAAGTGTAATATGTGGTGTATCGCCGGTTTCGTTGCTATCTGTCAACGACAATTGGGATACGCATATTTACTTACATTGATGACATGTGATGTTATGTGTTGCTGTGATATGTTATATTGGATCGTCGTGTTTTGAATAGCCGGGGGTTTTATGTGAGATGAGAGTTTCTTCTTTTTCATTCATGTAAAATTCATTGTATGTAATATTTGTTAGTGTATATGCCCTAGAGGCCATTACTGTATCATACTAGTTTGTATATTACTTGATGGAAGCTTGGGATATTCACAGTTGTATATACAATCTTGCTCGAAATGGTAATATGCTACTTGGTTTGTCTCTGCTTTAATATGTGCATGTGTTTCTTTTAGCATATCGCTGATATACATATTAGTAGAGCCCTTAGGATCTTTGCTTGATTACCAGCGTTGTGATGGCGCTCACACTCGTGGGGGCTGGGTAATCCATAAGCACATCCTTATACAGGTCCCTAGTCGTTGGACTATCGAGACAGGGCATCGATACTCCGGAGTAGACTAGCGTATGCGCTTCTCATCCCAGCTTGGGAGACGGTCTGTCCCACAGTCGTCAGTACGTCGTACTTGAGATAGTATGCGCGTGCTCGTTAGGTTACGAGTACACTGGACAGGACTCGTCGGGAACTGTTGGTTGGTATTATACCTATCGTCAGTTATCAGTTCCCAGGTGACATGAGTACAGCTTAGTCCGCTGACTTGACGCTGTCACTTCGCCTCGAGTGTGTTCCCACTGCACTTTGATTACTACCCTACCACGGCTCAAAGGAGTCGTGCAAACAGGTAGTTTTTGGGTGCAGTCCCGAAGCACTTGGAGGCAGTGACGGTTAGACAGGATTCGTCTCTCCTGGTATTTGGGGTTGACATCACGCTGTGTCCAGGAGAGCCATTACACAAGTAGTCCCTGGCCAGGGCAAGCGAGATATACTGGTAGGTTTCCAGTGTTATCTCAGGGTGTTCTGGGCTACACTCCGACATGACTTGTACCGCTATTAGGGGGCTGACGTTCACCGCCCCCTAGGCCCGCCATGCGATGTATCAGACGAACAGACCGGACTTTAAGGAGACTGTCACATACAGGCTCAGTAGGAGTTCAGATGGGGTCACCTCGTCAGTCTTCTTATCGGCATCTACCTGGGGACCGTTACGTACAGCTAGTGCCGCTTGCGGTCTGTGGTTAAACCCACTGCCAGCGTAGTGTCGAGTCTTTAGAGTCCCACACAGAGAGCTATTCGCCTTTAGGCAAAATGAGTAGAGGTCGCATGGTTTTGCGACAGGGTTCGTTCACATCCGCGCACTTGTGCACGTTTGCTGTCCGGACAGCTTATACTAGCGGGCTTTGGTTTAAGCAAGATCCTAGTATTTGATTTGGGATTGGTTTTATCTCTTTGTATTCTTGTTCCTCGGATCACGAATGCGGGTGCGTATGCACAGTTGATTGAGTCAGAGGAAGAGGACCTTGATTAGGGTTAATGACCATTGTCATTTTATTAACCCTAATGTTTATGTGTGTATTATGATTAATTGATATTAGCTATATATAATTGTGCATGGTTAGGATTGTTGGCAGTTTGACCATACTTGACTTGTTGACCTTAGTTGACATGTTGACCATCATCATTCCATATAAAAGATGCTCTTTGATCCTTGCAATTTTCATTTAATGTGAAATGATAATGTCAAGTCTTGATTAACCATGACAATTATCTAGCTAATTATCTATTTTTTATAATTCACACATATATGTGAGAATGGCTTATTATTCTCTCATTCTATCATATACTTTCTCTCTCTTGCTCTTCCTCTTCCTCAAGCTCTCCCCTCTCATGTGTTGAGAAACACTTGAGCTTGAGAAAAACCATTCCATAGTAATCTCTACTCTCATCTAGGGTTCTAGGATTAGCACTTCTAGCACCCTAGTTACTTCTAGCTTGAAGTTAAAGCCAAAGGTTGAGGCTCTCGGGTGGATCCTTCTTCGACGTGAGAAGACGATAAAGGTGATCCCTTTCTACTACTCCAAGGAGCAAGGAGAGAAGGACATAAAGCCCTAGGTATAACCATTCTTCCTTGTAGCTAATTTCTAGTTAGTTTTAGCTAGTTTTTGTTTAGCAAAGATCCTCCTTAGTCTAGTCCATGTTGCCTAGCATGATAAAAATCCGATTTTTATTCCATTTTCCGCCTCCCCGCAAGCACCGGGATGGGCAACGTGGGCTTACAGTGGTATCAGAGCCTAACTAAACATAAACTAGCTAGGTAGTAAAGTGTATGGAAGTTCAATCGGAAAAAATCACAAAACTAAAAACACAAAACCCTAACTTTCTGTTGAATTTTTTTCTGTTCAAAATAAAATAAATCTTACGTCAAAAATCATCTCAGTGTTTTGTGAAGAAAGCCACCAAAAACGATCCAGTGAATCGCTCAAAGCGCGGCGGTTCCACGGCAAAAGCATGCCTATTGCCGCGGAACTCCGGCCGTTTTGACTCGGTTCTGGGTCGAGTTTGGTGCAGTGTTCTTCTGGCTTGGTTTTGGAATTTTTAAGATGGTTTATTTGTGCCCAGGTTTTCCAGAAAAGAAATTTGTTTTTGGGGGCCTATAAATCCGTATTTTTGATCGAACTTCACTACACTTTGACTAATGGGTTATATCTGTGATGTTTATATGTATTGAACGTCTGCTAATCGCTATAAGTCGATTAGTGGGGGTTATACATATCTGTGATCTGTGTTTGATGATGGTATGTGTATATGAATACGTTGGATTGTCGCGGGTGAATAGCCGGGGTGGATGTGAGATGAGTGTTTCTTTTTCTTTCATTCATTGTAATTTATAAATTGATGTATTATTATTTGTTTGGCCGCACAACCGGGTCGGGGTTGTAGCCGTCATTGTATAATTCTTTTTACTGTTTTTACTCCTAGGATAGACCCATGGAGGGGGTGCACAAACTACCGGGTATCTCGAAGTGCCGAGTGGCCTACTCACGGTGTTGAGGGAGGTTGCTTCGCTTCGGGTACTTGGCGGGTAGTTTGCCTCACCCGTAGGGGTCTTGGGTGGGGGTATTGGCTATTCACCGCGACCGTGTAATCCGCTTTTCGTTGCAGGCTCGAACGGATTGCGGATTCCTAGTATATCCAATGTATTCATCTGTGATCTGTAATGTCTATCATTGCTATATATTTATATATGATAACTATTTAGGCGTTGCTTATGTTTTACAGCCGCGCTAGCCCAGCCCCCGCTCTTTCGTTAGTTAAGTAACCTAACGGGTGATGACGGGGCCCTGTGGCGAATGCGAATGGCATAAGCGTACGTCATATTTTGGTTGTTTTCTGCAATGGTAGGATTAAATGATGGGACGCATTAAAAGAACTAATGCAAGAAAATAAACCAAGTAAAAGTCGATTGGAACACTTTGAAAACCACTCGGTTCTTTTCAAAACTAAACTTTTAAACGCGGAGCTTGAACCACTCATTTTAAAAGCTATCTCATTCCATCAATTATATCAAGTTCACTACGTTCACGGTTTCGCCAAAACCATTCGTAGCCCTCCGTCATTCCACATGAATGGTCAAAAAGTATTCAAGCTATGTATTTTGGCCAAAGTCAAGGCATAGTGATTGGTAGCTATTGGGTATTCATGTGCAGCATAGATAGATGCGTTGGTTTGGGACAGTCGTGCTGCTATTTTGGCCAAAGTCAAGGGTAGGTACGGGTGGGTCCAAATTAACCAGGAGAATGACGGGTAGAACTTGACATGTGACTTATGATATTTTGGCCAAAGTCAAGGTCATAAGAGCATGGGGCAAAAATCCACATCGGGAGTTTCATAAGCACTGAAACTTGCTAGCACTGCATACCATTTGGAGTGTGATAATTCTGGTAGGATTCCTTCGGTTTTATCACGCGATGATATTTGGATCCCGATCCTACTGTGAGTATATGCTACTCCTAGGGAAAACTCTCACTTAACGATCAATGCTATAAACCTAGTAGGTGTCTAGAAAGGTGTTAGCGGGGCTACGCCCACAGGGAAAAGAGGTTACTTAATTAAGGAACTTCGCGAAAGCGTTGGAAAACCTCCCTCGAAGTACCGACACTGGCCTGGCTTAATGGTTAAGCAAGTATTGTACGGTGAGATTGATCCCGACTAATTCTTTGTAAGTCGATGTAGTACACCCCAGTACTTATGGGGAGGCGGAATTTACAAAAACTATCAAGTTTAAACAACGAACATCGACTAACCGCTTGAATCGAAGCTAAACTCTAAATAACCGTATTCTAAAGTTTCATCTCACAAGTGATTAGGGATTATACCTAATGAAACCGGTCCTTCTTCTTTACGTCCTCCTTTGTTCTCCTCGGCCTTCTCTAGGTAGTAGACGATCCACCCGAGAGCGAAACTCCAAGCTAAACCTCTAACTTGAGGTAACTAATCAACTTTGATTGCTAATCAAAGATGAGAGGATGATATAGAGTGAAGGTTATGGATTGTTTAGTCTAACTAATCCTTTGATCTCAACACATGAGGATTAAGGATTAGGGTTAGAAGATGAGAGCTTGAGGAGAGAGAATGTGTGATATGATAATGAGAGAAGAGAGAGAGTGTATCATTATATTATGAAGCATTCTTATTTTCAAAAAATCAATAATGGAAATGAATAAGCATGCTTCACAAAATATCTTGTGATGATTCATTAGTATGAGTCATTAAGCAATAAATGTGCATTAATGAAGTGAATGAATCACCACTATGACTCACTCTCTCATCCAAAAGAAACCTCCTTAGTCACATCTTCTAGAAGCTTCTCGAGTAATTACGAGAACGCCCCTCCGATCCGTAAAAATACGGAAAAACTTTAGACTGTATAAATCCAATAACCGGATACCAGTAACTGGCTTAAACCAAAGCCGACTGGTAAAATCTGTCCGAAAGTCGTACGTGCGTAAACGCACGTATGCGTCCGAACCCTTTGTCGCAAAACCATGCAACCTCTATATCGTTTCGCCTGGAGTAGGAAACTCTCTGTGTGGGACTCTAGAGACTCGACTACTACGCTGGCAGTGGGTTTAACCACAGACCGCAAGCGGCACTAGCTGTACGTAACGGTCCCCAGGTAGTTGTCGATAAGAAGGCCGATGAGTAAACCCATCCGAACTCCTACTGAGTCTGATGTGACAATCTCCATACAGTCCGGTCCGTTCGTCCATGACTATCGCATATCGGGCCTAGGGGGGCGGCAAGCGTCAGTCCCCTAATAGCGGTATAAGTCGTGTCGGAGTGAAGCCCATTACACCCTGAGAAACTGCTGGAACCTACCAGCAAATCTCGCTTGCCCTGGCCAGGGACTTTGCGTAATGGCTCTCTGACACAGCACGATATCTACTCCCAATACCGGGAGGGACGAATCCTGTCTAACCGCCACTGCCTCCAAGTGCTCGGGACTGCACCCAACTGCTACCTGTTTGCACGACTCCTTTGAGCCGTGGTAGGGTAGCAATCTAAGAACAGTGGGACACACTCGAGGCGAAGTAGCAGTGTCAAGTCTGCGGACTACGCTGTACTCATGTCACCTGGGAACTGTTCACTGACGACTGGTATCAAACCAACCAACAGTTCCCTGTGAGTCCTGTCCGGTGTACCCGTAACCTAACGAGCACCTGTATACTATCTCCAGTACGACGTACTGATGGCTGTGGGACAGACCATCTCCCCAACTGGGATGAGAAGCGTACACACTAGTCTACTCCGGAGTATCGATGCTCTGTCTCGATAATCCAACGACCAGGGACCTGAATAAGGATGTGCTTGTAGACTACCCAGCCCCCACTAGTGTGACTGCCATCACAACGCTGGTAGACAAGCAAGATCCTAAGAGCTCTATCAATACGTACACTCACATATTAAGATAGAAAAACCAAGTAGCATACTACCATGTTTAGCAAGACTGTTATATACATGTGAATATCCCAAGCTTCCATTAAGTAATATACAAGCTAGTATGATACAGTAATGGCCTTCTAGGGCATAAACACTAACAATCTCCTACTTGCACTAGGGCCATGTACTGGCATATCGTAGACCAATGATCTCGAGTAGCCTCTCGAACTGAATCTGAGGAAGGGCCTTCGTGAATGGATCAGCAATGTTCTCTTCTGAAGCAACTCTCCGAACCTCGATCTCCTGACGATCAATGATCTCCCTGATCAGGTGATACCGCCTCAAGATGTGTCTGGACTTCTGATGGGACCTTGGTTCCTTCGCTAAAGCTATAGCTCCGTTGTTGTCGCAATACAGAGGTATTGGATCAACTATGGTAGGAACCACCTGAAGTTCTGTTAGGAACTTCTTCATCCAGACTGCTTCTTTTGCGGCATCGCAAGCAGCTATATACTCCGCTTCCATCGTCGAGTCAGCAACGGTGTCCTGCTTGGAGCTCTTCCAGCACACCGCCCCTCCATTGAGGGTAAAGACATAACCCGACATGGACTTGGAATCGTCCTTATCACTCTGGAAGCCGGAATCAGCAAAGGCCTCCAACCTGAGGTCTTTTCCGCCGTAAACCAAGAACATCTCCTTAGTCCTCCTCAGGTACTTGAGAATGTTCTTTACTGCTATCCAGTGTTTCTCCCCTGGGTCTGACTGATACCGGCTTACCACGCTTAGTGCGTAAGTTACATCTGGTCTGGTACACAACATCGCATACATTATAGAGCCTACCGCAGAAGCGTAGGGTATAATAGACATGCGTTCCCTTTCCAAATCAGTCTTGGGAGACATCTCTTTGGAGAGGGTGATTCCGTGACAAGCCGGTAGATTACCGCGCTTAGAATCTTCCATACTGAATCTTTTCAGTACAGTGTCGATATACCTGGACTGCGAAAGTCCCAACATCCTCTTGGATCTATCACGATAGATCCGGATCCCCAGAATGTAAGAGGCATCACCCAGGTCTTTCATGGAGAACCTGTGTGACAAGAATCCTTTGACAGATTGTAGCATAGGAATGTCATTTCCTATCAATAGAATGTCATCCACGTACAAGACGAGGAATACGACACTTCTGGCCACTACTTTACTATATATGCACGGTTCATCTGGATTTTTGATAAAGTCATATTCTTTGACTGTCTCATCAAAACAGATGTTCCAACTCCGCGATGCCTGCTTTAGTCCATAAATGGACTTAAGCAGCTTGCACACTTTCCCGCTGCTCCCACTCTGATTGAAACCCTCTGGCTGATCCATATAGACGCTCTCTTCTAAATTTCCATTCAGAAAAGCCGTCTTTACGTCCATCTGCCAGATTTCATAATCATGGAAGGCAGCAATAGCAAGAAGGACCCGAATGGATTTGAGCATAGCCACTGGAGAAAAAGTTTCGTCATAGTCCAAACCAGGTCTTTGACGAAAACCCTTTGCAACAAGTCTAGCCTTATAGGTTTCCACCTGTCCATCTACACCAATCTTTTTCTTGAAGATCCATTTGCATCCTATGGGTTTTACCCCATCTGGAGCAAAGTCCAAAGTCCATACTTTGTTGGTGTACATGGACTCCATTTCGGTCCGCATTGCATCTAGCCATCGTACCGAGTCGCCGCTCTGGATGGCCTGTTGGAAGTCAGTAGGTTCATCATCATCTATGATGCAATCCTCTCTATCCCCGTCTATGAGAAAACCGTAGTATCTCTCCTGCGGACGAGACGGCCTACTACTCCTGCGGAGGGGTGCGGGAATGTTCTGTTCTTCTTGAACCTCTGGTTCTACCAAACTTTCAGTAGCAGTTTGTGGTTCTGGAATTTCTTCCAGTTCTATTTCGCTCCCACTTATTTCCTTTTCTAAAAACTGATTTTCCAGAAAATGGGCATTACGAGAAACAAAAACCTTTTGTTCCTCTGCGTAATAGAAATAATATCCCTTGGAGTTCTTTGGATATCCCACAAACATACATTTTACTGATCGTGCCTCGAGCTTGTCCACATGCTGCTTTTTAACAAAAGCTGGACATCCCCAAATCTTCATATGCTGAAGATGGGGTTTCTTCCCAGTCCACATCTGATATGGAGTGGTAGGCACAGTCTTGGTAGGAGCTCTGTTCAGAAGATATGCCGCTGATTCAAGCGCATAACCCCAGAAAGATCGCGGTAACTCAGTATTACTCATCATGGATCGTACCATATCCAATAGGGTTCGATTCCGTCTCTCCGATACACCGTTATGCTGTGGAGTGTATGGAGGAGTAAGCTGAGAGAGAATTCCTTTCTCTTTTAGGTAACCTAGGAACTCGGCACTCAAGTATTCTCCACCTCGATCAGATCTAAGTGTCTTTATACTTTTGCCGGTTTGGTTTTCTACTTCATTCTTATACTCTTGGAATTTCTCAAAAGCCTCGGATTTATGTTTCATCAGATAAATGAATCCGTATCTTGAGTAATCATCCGTGAAAGTAATGAAATAGGAAAAACCACCTCTCGCATGTGTAGACATTGGACCGCATACATCACTGTGTATGAGTCCTAAGAGCTCGCTCGCTCTTACTCCTTGTCCAGTAAATGGAGTCTTTGTCATCTTTCCTTTGAGACAAGATTGACAAGTGTCATAAGTTTGATATTCGAACGTGTCCAAATATCCTTCTCTATGCAACTTAGTCAACCTTCTCTCATTGATGTGACCCAGTCTACAATGCCATAAGAAAGCTTTATTTAAATCTGGAGACTTTCTTTTTAGTGTGTTCTGGACATTGAAAATTTGGAGTTGGTTTAACACATATATGCCGTTATTTAGAGTACCGGACCCAATCAAACCATGATTAAGGTGGATGTTGACAACATCTCTTACAAACGTGAAATCATAACCTTTATTTGATAACAAGGAAACTGATATGATATTACACGTTAAGCTGGGTACAAAATAACAGTTATGTAAAACCAAAATGTGTCCACTCGTCAATCCTAGGTGATAATCCCCGACGGACGCAGCTCCCACGCTAGCTCCGTTAGCAGCCCTGAGGATCATATCACCTTCCTTCAGCACTCTACGGTTTCTCAGTGCCTGCAAAGAATTGCAAATATGAGATCCTGATCCGGTATCCAATACCCAGGAAGTAGAGTTGATTGACAGACAATTCTCAATTACAAACACACCTGAAGTCGAAGCCACAGCTTGCTTCGGTTCCTGGTTCTTGGCGTTCCACGCCTTGCAATCCTTCTTCCAGTGCCCTTTCCTGTGACAATGGAAGCACTCATCCAGGCCGACTACCGGTGCTGTAAACTTTTTCTTTCCCTTCTTTCCCACCTTACTAACACCTCCTCTAGGTCTGGGTGCGGCCTTCTTCTTCCTTCCTTTGGCCCTAGCCTTGGACCCGGAAGAAGATGAACCGCCAACAAACATAGCGGGTGTTTCCCTTGCCTTCTGCAAGGTGCCCTCTGCACTCCTTAACATGTTCAGGAGTTCCGCAAGTTCAACTTCTTTTCCTTGAAGATTGAAGTTGAGGATAAACTGGGCGTAGGTGGGAGGAAGGGACTGGAGAACAAGGTCTGTATAGAGCTCATTATCCAAAGTCGTCCCAAGGTCCGCGAGCTCTTCAATATAGCCGATCATCTGTAGGACATGTTCACCTACAGATGACCCGACAGCCAACCTCGCTCGAAACAGTTTCTTAGAGGTCTCGTATCTTGCTATACGAGATTGCTCTCCATAAAGTTCCTTTGTATGGAGAAATATGCCATCTAGGGACATATCCTCGTGCCTCCTCTGATGTTCATTGTTCATCGAGGCAAGCACGATGCACTTGGCTCTCGCGCAATCTAAATCCCAGGTTTTACGGATTTCCTTATCCGCATTGCTGGATTTGGGACCAAGGACAGCAGGTGCTGTAGCGGTGAGGACGTACCCCAGTTTGTCATAGGTCAAAGCCATCTTGACATTCCGCAGCCAATCTTTATAGTTTGGCCCCGTCAGTATATTTTTCTCTAAAAGTAACTTAAGTCCAGTCATTTTCAGGGTCGCTGCAATTAGGAGAGAGAGAAGAAAACTCTTTAGCATGATGCTCTTGCAAGTTTAGAGTGGTTTTTAGTTTATCTAAACTGGATGGCTCCCACTGTTTCTTGAATCCTTCCTCAAACCATAAAAGAAGAATTAGCCAAGACTATTCTCACCGTACAATACTTGCTTAACCGTTCAGCCAGGCCGGTGTCGATACTTCGAGGGAGGTTTTCCAACGCTTTCGCGAAGTTCCTTAATTAAATAACCTCTTTTCTCTGGGGGCGTAACCCCGCTGACACTTTTCTGGACACCTACTAGGTTTATAGCATTGATCGTTAAGCGACGAATATCCTGATAAGTAGCATATACTCACAGTAGGATCGGGATCCAAATATCATCGTATGATAATGTTGAAGGAATCCTACCAACATTCATCAAACTCCAAATGGTATGCATCTCTTTGCAAATTTCAGTTTCTTTAGAAATTCCCGATATTAGTTTTTGCCCCATGCTCTTATGACCTTGGCTTTGGTCAAAATGTCATAAGTCACATGTCAAGTTCTACCCGTCATTATCTTGTCAATTTGAACCCATCCGTATATACCCCTGACTTTGGTCAAATGATAATACGACTGTCCCAAACTAACTCATCTATCTTATGCAACAAATGAAAACCCAGTAGCTACCAAACACTATGCCTTGACTTTGGCCAAAATGCATAGCTTGAATACTACTGAATACCCAAATGAAACGACGGAGGGCTACGACTGGTTTTGGCGAAACCGTGAACGTAGTGAACTTGATATAACCGAAGGAACCTGATAGCTTTTAAAAGGAGTGGTTAAATCTCCGCATTTAAAAATATCTGTTTTAAAAATAACCGAGTGGTTTCTTTTAAATTGTTCCAACGATTTAAACTTTGGTTTGTTTTACTTTGCATTATAGATAATGCGTCCCATCATTAACCTATCATTGCAGAAAACAACGAAAATATAACGTCCTCTTATGCCATCCGCATTCGCCACGGGGTCCCGTCATCACCCGTTAGGTTACTTAACTAACGACAGAGCGGGGGCTGGGCTAGCGCGGGTGTAAAACATAAGTGACGTCTAAATAGCTATAATAAATATAGATATTTTACATTCGTCTGACGCAATGATATTCATTCCAGAACACAGATAAACAATATTGGATTTGCAAGCAATCTGTATTTCTTTTGAGCCTGCAAGAAAAGACAGATTACACAGTTGTGATGAATAGCCGTTTACCCCACCCTCGACCCCTACGGGTACGGCAAACTACCCACCCGGCAGTCTGTGTACCCCACCTTGGGTCAGTCCTAGGAGCAAAAACAGTAAAATGAAATAATACAACGGTGGCTACAACCGCAACCTGGAAGTGCCCCGCGAAAATAATATTACAACAAATTACATTTACAACAAATGAATTAATCAATAACCCATTGCTAACCCCGGCTATACACCACAACAGTCCAATACAGTTTATATGCACAAACAGATATAACCATTTCAGAAATGTGCAACCCCCTGCCAACCGACATACTAGCAGTTAGGGGAGGTTTACGAACACATTAAACAATCACAGATATAATCCAATACGCAAATACTGTACAATTCGATCGAATAAACAACATCAATATTGCTCTAAAATCTGCTCTGTTAAACAGTAACCTGAGCAATAATTAAATATTCCAGAAAACCCCAAATATCACAGGGGACCCACCCAAAAAATTTGAGCCCATGACTCGGCAACTCGGCCGCGGAAGCGCGGCGGATCGGTAGGATCCGCGGCGCTTCCGCGGCGCTTTAGTCGAATCATTGGCTCGAATTTCTTGGGTGTTCTCCTGTGGTCATGTCAAGCTCTCTGAACACACCAGAAAAATTTTAGGACTTCATTTTAAGTTCAACAGAAACTAAACAGAATTAGGGTTTTCCGGCTTCGTTTTTTCGTTCGAAATTCGTACAAATTTGCGATTAAGTTATTTAGTGTTTAGCGAGGCTCTGATACCACTGTAAGTCGATGTAGTACACCCCAGTACTTATGGGGAGGCGGAATTTACAAAAACTATCAAGTTTAAACAACGAACATCGACTAACCGCTTGAATCGAAGCTAAACTCTAAATAACCGTATTCTAAAGTTTCATCTCACAAGTGATTAGGGATTATACCTAATGAAACCGGTCCTTCTTCTTTACGTCCTCCTTTGTTCTCCTCGGCCTTCTCTAGGTAGTAGACGATCCACCCGAGAGCGAAACTCCAAGCTAAACCTCTAACTTGAGGTAACTAATCAACTTTGATTGCTAATCAAAGATGAGAGGATGATATAGAGTGAAGGTTATGGATTGTTTAGTCTAACTAATCCTTTGATCTCAACACATGAGGATTAAGGATTAGGGTTAGAAGATGAGAGCTTGAGGAGAGAGAATGTGTGATATGATAATGAGAGAAGAGAGAGAGTGTATCATTATATTATGAAGCATTCTTATTTTCAAAAAATCAATAATGGAAATGAATAAGCATGCTTCACAAAATATCTTGTGATGATTCATTAGTATGAGTCATTAAGCAATAAATGTGCATTAATGAAGTGAATGAATCACCACTATGACTCACTCTCTCATCCAAAAGAAACCTCCTTAGTCACATCTTCTAGAAGCTTCTCGAGTAATTACGAGAACGCCCCTCCGATCCGTAAAAATACGGAAAAACTTTAGACTGTATAAATCCAATAACCGGATACCAGTAACTGGCTTAAACCAAAGCCGACTGGTAAAATCTGTCCGAAAGTCGTACGTGCGTAAACGCACGTATGCGTCCGAACCCTTTGTCGCAAAACCATGCAACCTCTATATCGTTTCGCCTGGAGTAGGAAACTCTCTGTGTGGGACTCTAGAGACTCGACTACTACGCTGGCAGTGGGTTTAACCACAGACCGCAAGCGGCACTAGCTGTACGTAACGGTCCCCAGGTAGTTGTCGATAAGAAGGCCGATGAGTAAACCCATCCGAACTCCTACTGAGTCTGATGTGACAATCTCCATACAGTCCGGTCCGTTCGTCCATGACTATCGCATATCGGGCCTAGGGGGGCGGCAAGCGTCAGTCCCCTAATAGCGGTATAAGTCGTGTCGGAGTGAAGCCCATTACACCCTGAGAAACTGCTGGAACCTACCAGCAAATCTCGCTTGCCCTGGCCAGGGACTTTGCGTAATGGCTCTCTGACACAGCACGATATCTACTCCCAATACCGGGAGGGACGAATCCTGTCTAACCGCCACTGCCTCCAAGTGCTCGGGACTGCACCCAACTGCTACCTGTTTGCACGACTCCTTTGAGCCGTAGTAGGGTAGCAATCTAAGAACAGTGGGACACACTCGAGGCGAAGTAGCAGTGTCAAGTCTGCGGACTACGCTGTACTCATGTCACCTGGGAACTGTTCACTGACGACTGGTATCAAACCAACCAACAGTTCCCTGTGAGTCCTGTCCGGTGTACCCGTAACCTAACGAGCACCTGTATACTATCTCCAGTACGACGTACTGATGGCTGTGGGACAGACCATCTCCCCAACTGGGATGAGAAGCGTACACACTAGTCTACTCCGGAGTATCGATGCTCTGTCTCGATAATCCAACGACCAGGGACCTGAATAAGGATGTGCTTGTAGACTACCCAGCCCCCACTAGTGTGACTGCCATCACAACGCTGGTAGACAAGCAAGATCCTAAGAGCTCTATCAATACGTACACTCACATATTAAGATAGAAAAACCAAGTAGCATACTACCATGTTTAGCAAGACTGTTATATACATGTGAATATCCCAAGCTTCCATTAAGTAATATACAAGCTAGTATGATACAGTAATGGCCTTCTAGGGCATAAACACTAACATTCTTTCTTTACGGTTTGAGAAGGGATTCAAGAGACAGTGGGAGCCATCCAGTTTAGACAAACTAAAAACCACTCTAAACTTGCAAGAGCATCATGCTAAAGTGTTTCTTTTCTCTCTCCTAATTGCAGCGACCATTCAACATGACCGGACTTAAGTTATTACTAGATAAAAACATACTGACAGGGCCAAACTACAAAGATTGGCTCAGGAATGTCAAGATGGCAATCACTTACGACAAGTTGTGGTATGTCCGTACCACCAAAGCTCCTCCTGTCCCTGGTCCCACCTCCAGCGTCGCGGATAAAGAAATCCGTAAGACATGGGAGATCGATTGCGCGAAGGCCAAATGCCTCATGCTTGCCTCGATGGACAACGAACATCAGAGGAGGCATGAGAATATGGACATGGAGTCCATATTTCTCCATACAAAAGAACTGTATGGAGAGCAGTCTCGTATCGCAAGATACGAAGTGTCGAAGAAGCTATTTTCGGCAAGATTGGCCGTCGGATCATCGGTAGCGGAACACGTGCTTAAGATGATTGGCTACATAGAGGAGCTCGCGGACCTTGGGACCACGTTGGAGAATGAACTCTACATTGATTTGATTCTCCAGTCCCTTCCTTCCACTTACGCCCAGTTTGTCCTAAACTTCAACATGCAAGGAAAAGAGGTTGAACTTTCCGAACTTCTGAACATGTTGAGGAGTGCTGAGGGCACCCTACAGAAGGGTAGGGAGACATCCACTTTGTTTGTAGGAGGATCTTCCTCTTCTAGATCCAGGGCGAAAGCCAAGGGTAAGAAGAAGAAAGCCCCCGCCAAACCAAGAGGCGGTGTCAGTAAAGTGGATACGAAGGGAAAAGGAAAGGCAACAAAGGTAGCGGGAAAGCTGGTGGGGAAGGAAGAATGCTTCTACTGTCACAAAAATGGTCACTGGAAACAGGATTGCAAGGCTTGGAAGGCCAGAACCCAGGATTTGAAGCGAGTTGCGGCTCCAGCTTCAGGTGTGTATGTTATTGAAAACTGTCTATCAATAAACTCTACTTCCTGGGTATTGGATACCGGATCAGGATCTCATATCTGTAATTCTTTGCAGGCGTTGAGAAAGCGTAGAGTTTTGAAGGCAGGTGACATGACCCTCAGAGTTGCAAACGGTGCTAGCATGGATGCTGAGGCCGTCGGGGACTATCACCTGGGATTGTCGGATGGACACTTTTTGGTTTTGCGTAGTTGTTATTATGTACCAAATGCAACCTGTAATATCATTTCTGTATCTTTATTATCTAAAGAAGGTTATGAATTTGCATTTATAAGTAATGTAGTGAACATTCACCTTAATCAAGTTTTGATTGGGTCAGGTACATTAAACAACGGTATATACGTTTTAAACCAACCACAGATTTTCAATGTCCAGAATACACACAAAAGAAAGTCTCCAGAAATCAATAAAACTTTCTTATGGCATTGTAGACTGGGTCACATCAATGAGAGAAGGTTGACTAAGTTACATGCAGAAGGATATTTGGATCCGTTCGAATATCAATCGTATGCAACTTGTCAATCCTGTCTCAAAGGAAAGATGACAAAGACTTCGTTCACTGGACACGGAGTAAGAGCGAGCGAGCTCTTGGGACTCGTACACAGCGACGTGTGCGGTCCAATGTCTACACATGCACGAAGCGGTTATTCTTACTTCATTACTTTTACGGATGACTTTTCAAGGTACGGTTATGTCTTCTTAATGAAACATAAATCCGAGGCTTTTGAAAAATTCCAGGAATATAAGAATGAAGTAGAAAAACAAACAGGCAAAAGTATCAAGGCACTGAGATCTGATCGAGGTGGTGAATACTTGAGTGCCGAGTTCCTGGGTTACTTAAAAGAGAATGGAATTCTCTCTCAGCTTACTCCTCCATACACTCCGCAACATAACGGTGTATCGGAGAGACGGAACCGAACCCTATTGGATATGGTACGGTCCATGATGAGTAACGCTGAGTTGCCGCGATCGTTCTGGGGATATGCGCTAGAATCAGCTGCATACCTTTGTAGGGTTGCTAGGCACGCGCACAAGGGTCTACGAGGCATCAACCATGCCCGAATAAAAATTTAGCCGTGCCGAACAACCCGAATACGGAACTTTAAACTAGAGATTAGGCGAAAAACAACATGCTAAACAATTTAACACTAAGTGAGAGGGATCACAACCTTTGTAGATCCGGTCCTTCACTTCATATGCTCCGTGTTGTGGTCCCTTCGCTGCGATCATCGGGTTCCGGGCTCTCGAGAGGTTCCACGAAGAGAATGACGCAACCTTTGCTTCCGATCTTCGATACTACGATGATCTACCTCGAAGTTTCTTTAACACAAGCTAACACTCATGAAATGATGTGAACACCCTCATCTAAATGGCAAGTGAAGATGAGGATGATGAAGTAGGAATTTTGCTCTATTTAATTATATTTTTCCCACATTTTTCCATCACCTTTGGAAAAACAAGTAAGCTTTTCCATGGAAGAATCAAGGAGGAAGAAGATGATAAATCATTTTTGTGATGAATAGAAAAAGGTTATCATAATTATTTATGCAACCATGGTTCACTTAACCATTGTAGAGAGTTTACTAGGGTTAGGGTTTGGGTTGGGTTAAGTGTGACTCATGGATAAAGATCAACACAAATATCTTTATCATGACAAAGTAAAAGCTTCTAGAATCAACTAGAAGGTTTAACCCTAATCCAAACCCTAATCATGTTTAAACTCCTCTAATCATGTTGCATTAATAATTATAATATGTTACAATATTATATATCACATATACAATATTTATTGTAACAAAATAAAATAATACAATTAACATATATCGCATATATATCAATGTATTACCCGAGTGAGAAAAAGAATCTTTTAGTGAGCAAATATTAGTTAATGCAATTTAATATATCACATATATTATTATACATTAAATTATCGAATCAACACTTGATCCGACAATCCGGCTATATCGCATATCACCGGCTAATATTCATCCGTACCGATTCATCGAATCAACACTTGATCCGATGACCCGGCTGATATCAAATATCGCGAGAATACAATACGATATCACATACCGCATTATCCTCGGTCCCGCACATATCACATATGTGCTCCTACTCCGTTTTGCCTGAGTCAAGAAACCTCTGTGTAGGACTCTAAAGAATTATCAATACGCCGGCAGTAGGTGATGATCATATCAAACACGCACAAGCTGCAAGCGGTCAGCTAAACGTAACAGCTACCCAGGTATTGAGCGCTCAGAAGATCAACAAGCAAGCCTGTACATTCTCCTGTGGATCCAAACAGTAACACTCCAGTACAGTCCGGTCTCGTCGTCTGATATGTCGCATATCTCGCCTAGGGGTGGTAAACGTCAGACCCCAGTAGCTCGATAAGTCGTGTCGATATGAGGTCTATAACAGTTCGAGAAACTACTGATAACACTTACCAGTAAATCTCAGCAACCCTGGCCAGGGATTTCCGTTTATAGCTAATCGAACACAGCACAACATCAACTCCCTATACCGGGAGAGACGAATCCCCTCCTATCGCTCATTGCCTCCATATGATTCGGGAATATACCCAAAAGCCACCTTTTTGCACGCCCTCTTGGACGTGGTATGATGGAAATAAAAGCACAGTGGGAATCACACAAGACTCTATGACGATCTCGGGTCAACAGACTACTCTATACCAGTGTCACCGGAGAACTGCCATCTGACGTATGGTATAATACCATCTGGGAGTTCTCGGCGAGTCCGTCCAGTGTACCCAGTCTCCACTGAGCACCCGTACACCATCCTTGATGTCAAACACCGATGGATATGGGATCATCCATCGCCCATCATATGGGTCAAGATGCGTATACGCTAGTCTACACTAGTGCATCGATGCCCTGTCTCGATACACCCACGACTAGGAACAGTTATAGGATGTACTCGTCGACTACCGTGGCCCCACTAGTATGATCTCATCATAGTCCCAGTAGTCGAGTACATATCCTAAGGGCTTTATCAACACGTAATATAGAGACAATCAGAGTACATGTTAAGATAAAGTACAACCAGATAGCATACTATCATGTCGAGCAAGAAAGTCCTCCTTATATATGTCCTAGCATCCACTACAATATACATCGCATGTACAGCAATGGCCTCTAGGGCACACATATAACTAACAATCTCCCACTTGCACTAGGGCCATCTGTTGTGGTATCGCATACCCAACAATTAGCTGCGGTTGAAGTATCTCATACTCAACCATCCCATAATAGTCTCTATTGGGAAAAAGGCCTTTGTGAGTGGATCCGCGCTGTTGTCCTCTGTGTCTACTCTCCTAACCACGATCTCCCTGGAGATCAACCATCTCCATGATCAGGTGATACTGCCTAAGAATTATATCTGGATTTCTGATGGGACGGAAGTTCCTTGGCTGAAGCCACAACTCCATTGTCACACAATGGTAGGAACGAAGTTCATCTTATGAACTTATATATATCCAGATTGCCTCTTTGGTAGCATCCTTGGTAACGATGTATCTTGCCTTTAATCGTCTAGTATGTCACGGTATCTAGCTTGGAACTCTTCCAACATACCGTCCCTCCACTGAGGGTGTAGACAATGCCTGTGACTGACATTCAGTCATCCTTATCACCCTGGAACCTTTCCAGTGATTCTCCCCAGGATCGATTGATACCATCTCACTACAACTAGTGAGTATCCTAACATCCAATTAGATCTATCTCATAGATCCAAAACCTAGGATTTAGGAGGTATCACCTTGATCCTATATGGAGAAACCTTGTGATAAGCGGAGATTGACCGAGCGTAGCATAGGAAACACCTTCCCTATCAAGAGTATGTCATCCACGTACTCTACGAGGATCACCACCATACTCCCTACTACCTTTTTGTATATACAAGGTTCATCTACCATTTTGATGAAGTCAAACTCTTTGACTACCATATCAAAACAGATGTTCCAACTCCGCGATGCCTGTTTTATCATATAAAACATCTTGCACACGTTTCCGCTGCTCCCACTGTCTACGAAGCCCTCTGGCTGTGTACTTATAGACGCTCTCTTCTAAACATCATTTAGAAAAGCAGTCATGACACCCAACCACCAGATATCGTAGTCATGGTATGTAGCCGTGGCAAGTAGGATCTGGATGGACTTAAGCATGGCTTTGAAAGTCTCAACTTTTCCATGCACACCAAGTAATCTTCTCAAGATATACTCGCTCCTGATGGGGATTTAACCCTTCAGATAAAGCAACCAAAGTCCATACTTTGTTGGTGTATAAGGATTCCATCTCAGATCGATAAGCATCCAGCCATTCTTACAGAGTCGCACTCCTGATGGCCAGTACGAAACTAGTTGGGTCATCATCTCATGATGCAATCCTCGCTCCCACTGTCATAGAGAAACCAAAGTATCTCTCAGGTGGGTGAGGAACCCTACTAGATCGGCGGAGAGGCTGAGGTTCGTTGGAAACTATTGAATCCATCGGTTCTACCAAATCATCAGCTGCAGTTTGTATAGCTGGAACCCTTCCAGTTCTATATAACAGAACTTGCCTCGAGCTTGTCCGAATTTTGCTTTTAGACATAGGCCGGACAACCCCAAATCTTAACCAACTTAAGATATGGGCTCTTCCCTTTCCATATCACATATGAAGCGGTAGGCAACTGATTTGATTTGAACCCTATTCAATAGGTATGCAATGTCTCAAGTGCATAACTCCCTAAAGGAAATAGGCAACTCAGTAGTACTCATCATAGAGCACACCATATCACATAGGGTGCTATTGCTCTGCCCCGATACACCGACGTGCTGTGGTGTATACGGAGGAGTAATGCTGAGAGAGAATCTTATTCTCCTTTAGAACAGTCCAGGAATTCCGTGCTCAAGTATTCTCCTCCTTGATCACATCAAAGGACATAATACTTTTACCCGTATTTTCGGTTCTCTACTTCTAACTTATATTCTGTGAATATCTCAAAAGGTTCGGACTTGTGTTTCAACAGGAACATATGTCTGAATCTTGAGAGATTATCAGAGAATGCAATGAAGTACAAAGAACTGATCTTGGCATTTGTAGACAGGGGACTTTCATACATCAGCATGTATCAATCCCAAGAGTTCACTAACTCTTTCTCTGTTTTCAACAAACAGAGCTGTGGTCATCTTATCTTTGTGACATGACCGGCAAGTTTCACAAGATGTAAATTCAAACTAATTTAAATATGCATCTATATGTAACTTCAGCCAGTCGGGTCGCATTGATATGACCTAGTCTACAATGCCTCAAGAAGGATTCGTTCATTTCTGAACTCTTCCTCTTGTGTGTGTTCTGTATACTAAGAACTGTAGTTTGATTTAGAACGTCAATGCTTTTAGATAACGTGCCTGAACCGATCAACTCTTGATATAGGAAATGTTCAAAACATTTTCCAACAATACAAAATTATATCCTTTCTTTACTAATAAAGAGACTGATATGATTTTGTATATCAGGTTCGATATCTAATAACATTTGTTCAGAATCAATGTATTCAGGTAATACAGAGTGACAGTGACCAACAGACTTGGCTGCAACACTTGCACCGTTTTCTGTCTCATGAAACTTATCACCCGTTCTCAGTTCTTTACCTATCTGTAGCCCATGTAACAGATTACATATACGGGATCCTGATCCGGTATCACATACCCAGGACGTAAAGGATACTGAGAAACAGTTCTGTGTAATGAACACACCCGAAGATGATGCATCAACATGCACTTTTTTCGTTTGGGCGGCACGGGAAATCTGGTATTCCCCAATTTCCTGCTCTGTCCTATAACAATTATAAGTTAGAGCGGGACCAACGTTCCCCAGCTCAGTATAACAAGCGGGTTCGGTTAATATATCCGTTTTATTATCTTGATTAAGGCGTGATATAGTCGCTATCTGGAGAGAGAGAGAAGAAAACACTCAGCGTATGCTCTTGCAAGATTAGATTGGTTATCTAATATATCTAATCAGGATGTCTCCCACTGTTTTAATCAAATCTTCCTTCAAACCCTAAAAGGAAAGATTAGCCGGGATTAATTACATGCTACAAGTTCGCCAATCTTTCAGCCAGGCCAGTGTCGGTACTTTGAGGGAGGTCCCCCGTGCTTTCGCACGAACCTAATTAATGTAAACCTCGTTTTCCCAGGGGCGTAACCCCGTTAACACCTTTCTAGACACCTACTTGATTGGCTAATTGTAATGTGTAAAACTCTCCCAGGAGTAACTCTTACTCGCAGCGGGTATCGGGATCCAACTATCTTATAGAAGGTATGCAATCTCATTGCAAATTTCAACACTTGAAATTCCCAATAATATTTTACCCCTAGCAGCTACATGACCTTAACATAGTCAACAAATCATAAGTGCTAGTCAAGTTCAACCCGTCATTTCCCGATTGAATTAAATCCACCCGCACGACCCTTAACATAGTCAACAAAGTCGCACGACTACCCTAATCCAATCGCATCATATGCTTATACAGATAAGCACTAATCAGCTACCGCACACTACGCCTTAACATAGTCAACAAACGTAGCACGAATACTAACTAGTACTTATCTGAAATGACGGAGGGCTACGACGGGTTTTTCAGAAAACCCTTTGCGTAATGAACTTGATATTGTTGTAGAATCGAGTGATTTTAAATGGAATGCTTTTGAGGCTTTTCTAGTTTTGCTAAAGGGGTCACTCCCGGTGAAGGGATCGTCGGCCCTTTCCTCATCGAATAAGGTGCAGGATATATCATATATACCGCTGTGCAAAGCAGAAACTATAGAAGCAATCAAAAGACAAACCGAGTTTGTAGCATCTGCCAGTTATTGCTAAAGGAGTCACTCCCGGTGAAGGGATCTCGGTCCTTTCCTTATCGAATAAGGTGTTGGATGTTCTACAAGGAACACCGCTATGCAAAGCAAGAACTGTAGCTATCAGTTTTTATAAACAAGTTTCTACAACATCTTAGGTTTCTTTTATTTCATTAATCTCATTAATGAAGTCCCATTTTAATTATGCTTCACAAGCATCTCTTTTGAAACGAAATCTGCAATATAACATATATCTCATATATATAATATATAAACATTCGTCTCAGGCAGTAATATGATCTCATCACAGAACATTGCAGCAGAATAACATATATGAAATATTGGATATACTAGGACATCCGTGTTTTCAATACGAGCCAGTATAAAACACGGATTCCACGGTCGCGATGAATAGCCAAACCCACATCCCTAGACCCCTACGAGAGCGGCAAGTAACACAGCCAAATTCTAGGGTTAGGAGACCCGGTCTCGACTCCTCGAGATGGTCTCCCACTGGACCCTAGAACCCGGTTACTTGTGCTCCCCGCCTTGGGTCTACCTAATGCGGAAAAGTAAATAATATACAACGGTGACATCTTCCGCTACCTGGAAGTACCCCAATAAAAGAATATTACATACAAATGAATTTTACATGAATGAAAAAGAAAAAACTCTCATCTCACATAAAACCCCCGGCTATTCAAACGCGACGATCCAATATAACATATCACAGCAACACATAATATCTCATATCATCAACGTAAGCAAGTATGCGTATCCCGATTGTCGTTGATGTATAGCAACGAAGCCGGCGATACACCACATACTACGCTTACGGTCACAGAAAAGAAAGTGTAAAACTACAACAGTTGGAATCCGCAATCTCCTTAGACATCGCATGCCTAACCATATGAATTCCTTAGACATCGCATGCCTAACAATTATAAACCCCGCATTTTAGTCTCATTATCGAAAACTCTTTTCAATATCAAGTCGGGTAATTCAACAAGATTCCCGACGTCCTGATCGAATGCTCGTCGCAAACTTTAGTAGACGGCCGCACCCCCGATACCGTCGACAAAGTGCACCAAGGCGGAACACCGCTACCGGGAGCACCCGAACGGATGCTTTCGGCGACGGAGTTCTCCTACAGTCACTTGGTCGGGGCTATGGGGCGTAGCTGTCTATTAAGTTTACCCTGCGAGTATCCGCGTACACTACGTGATTGCGACGGACTTTTGATCACATCAAAATTCCGTAGCAACCGATCAACTGAGACTAAACTGCTATGTTTATAACATTCATTTTAGTTATCTCATAACTACTTGTGAATTCCAATTATTGTATCACATTCCAGATAAATAGAAAAAATTAAACTTTCCGATCGAATCATCAAGCACCCAAGATTTCCCCAACATATTTCAACACTTGAAAACAGTTTAAAAACATCCATTACATGCCACAGTACCAATGATCCAGCCGTAGAAGGGTCAAGCCAACGCCTCACATGTGGCACGCCGTACTGCCCCAAACCCTAAAGTTCAAAGGGCAGTTCAAGACGGTCACATAATCGAGTTAAGGTTTGTTGTCTTCTAGAGGGTCCACCGAGTTACTTGCATGACTTAGAACATTCTTAAACAGTAGAAAAAATCCAACTTTTGAAAAATTTTCCGACAGGGGAAAAAGTGAGTTATTGATATCCGTTCGAACTTTTTAACAGTTTCTATAAGATATCCGGAAAGCCACATAGACAAAATCTAATACTCCGATCGAAACATCGAATCCCCAAAACAACTCCAGAAAACTCAACTGTAGAATAAAAATTAAAACATTCCAGAGAACTCAGCACTGTGTAATTGGAATTACTGTGCCAAATAGGAGGGGTGACGTCATCAAGTGGCCGCGGAACAGCCGCAGAAGCCAGGCTTCTGCCGCTGTTCCGCCGCACTTTTGACGAATTACCCCCTCGAATTTCACAGTAATTCTAATTAGACCCTGCTGAATTTTTTAGAAACTTTTAATTGACAAAAATCCAAATTTTCAGAAAATTTCCAGAGAGCATTTTGGAGTTTTGGGTTTCGGGTTTTCCGGGTTCGATCGGACTTTAAACTTCGTCTAGACTTCGCCTAAAGCTCTAGCTTGGCTCTGATACCACTGTAGGGTTGCTAGGCACGCGCACAAGGGTCTACGAGGCATCAACCATGCCCGAATAAAAATTTAGCCGTGCCGAACAACCCGAATACGGAACTTTAAACTAGAGATTAGGCGAAAAACAACATGCTAAACAATTTAACACTAAGTGAGAGGGATCACAACCTTTGTAGATCCGGTCCTTCACTTCATATGCTCCGTGTTGTGGTCCCTTCGCTGCGATTATCGGGTTCCGGGCTCTCGAGAGGTTCCACGAAGAGAATGACGCAACCTTTGCTTCCGATCTTCGATACTACGATGATCTACCTCGAAGTTTCTTTAACACAAGCTAACACTCATGAAATGATGTGAACACCCTCATCTAAATGGCAAGTGAAGATGAGGATGATGAAGTAGGAATTTTGCTCTATTTAATTATATTTTTCTCACATTTTTCCATCACCTTTGGAAAAACAAGTAAGCTTTTCCATGGAAGAATCAAGGAGGAAGAAGATGATAAATCATTTTTGTGATGAATAGAAAAAGGTTATCATAATTATTTATGCAACCATGGTTCACTTAACCATTGTAGAGAGTTTACTAGGGTTAGGGTTTGGGTTGGGTTAAGTGTGACTCATGGATAAAGATCAACACAAATATCTTTATCATGACAAAGTAAAAGCTTCTAGAATCAACTAGAAGTTTAACCCTAATCCAAACCCTAATCATGTTTAAACTCCTCTAATCATGTTGCATTAAAAATTATAATATGTTACAATATTATATATCACATATACAATATTTATTGTAACAAAATAAAATAATACAATTAACATATATCGCATATATATCAATGTATTACCCGAGTGAGAAAAAGAATCTTTTAGTGAGCAAATATTAGTTAATGCAATTTAATATATCACATATATTATTATACATTAAATTATCGAATCAACACTTGATCCGACAATCCGGCTATATCGCATATCACCGGCTAATATTCATCCGTACCGATTCATCGAATCAACACTTGATCCGATGACCCGGCTGATATCAAATATCGCGAGAATACAATACGATATCACATACCGCATTATCCTCGGTCCCGCACATATCACATATGTGCTCCTACTCCGTTTTGCCTGAGTCAAGAAACCTCTGTGTAGGACTCTAAAGAATCGTCAATACGCCGGCAGTAGGTGATGATCATATCAAACACCCACAAGCTGCAAGCGGTCAGCTAAACGTAATAGCTACCCAGGTATTGAGCGCTCAGAAGATTAACAAGCAAGCCTGTACATTCTCCTGTGGATCCAAACAGTAACACTCCCGTACAGTCCGGTCTCGTCGTCTGATATGTCGTATATCTCGCCTAGGGGTGGTAAACGTCAGACCCCAGTAGCTCGATAAGTCGTGTCGATATGAGGTCTATAACAGTTCGAGAAACTACTGATAACACTTACCAGTAAATCTCAGCAACCCTGGCCAGGGATTTCCGGTTATAGCCAATCGAACACAGCACAACATCAACTCCCTATACCGGGAGAGACGAATCCCCTCCTATCGCTCATTGCCTCCATATGATTCGGGACTGTACCCAAAAGCCACCTTTTTGCACGCCCTCTTGGACGTGGTATGATGGAAATCAAAGCACAGTGGGAATCACACAAGACTCTATGACGATCTCGGGTCAACAGACTACTCTGTACCAGTGTCACCGGAGAACTGCCATCTGACGTATGGTATAATACCATCTGGGAGTTCTCGGCGAGTCCGTCCAGTGTACCCAGTCTCCACTGAGCACCCGTACACCATCCTTGATGTCAAACACCGATGGATATGGGATCATCCATCGCCCATCATATGGGTCAAGATGCGTATACGCTAGTCTACACTGGTGCATCGATGCCCTGTCTCGATACACCCACGACTAGGAACAGTTATAGGATGTACTCGTCGACTACCGTGGCCCCACTAGTATGATCTCATCATAGTCCCAGTAGTCGAGTACATATCCTAAGGGCTTTATCAACACGTAATATAGAGACAATCAGAGTACATGTTAAGATAAAGTACAACCAGATAGCATACTATCATGTCGAGCAAGAAAGTCCTCCTTATATATGTCCTAGCATCCACTACAATATACATCGCATGTACAGCAATGGCCTCTAGGGCACACATATAACTAACAACCTTTTGAACCGAGTTCCAACTAAGACTGTGCCTACTACACCATATCAGATGTGGTGTGGGAAGAGACCATATCTTAATCACATTAAGACATGGGGATGTCCAGCTTTTGTAAAAAAGCAGCATGCGGACAAGCTCGAGGCACGCTCAGTACAGTGCAAGTTTGTGGGATATCCAAAGAACTCCAAGGGATATTTCTTCTATTGCGAAGAGGAACAAAAGGTTTTTGTTTCTCGCCATGCCCACTTTCTAGAACACCAGTTCATAGAAAAAGAAATAAGTGGGAGCGCAATAGAACTGGAAGAAATTCCAGAACCACGAGCTATTACTGAAAGCTTAGTAGAACCAGAGGGTTCGAAAGATCAGGACATTCCCACGCCACTCGGCAGGAGTAGTAGGCAGTCTCATCCGCCCGAGAGATACTACGGTTTTCTTATAGACGGGGATAGAGAGGATTGCATCATAGATTGTGATGAGCCTAGCAAGCCATTCAGAGCGTCGACTCGGTAAAATGGCTGGATGCAATGCGGACCGAAATGGAGTCCATGTACACCAACAAAGTATGGACGTTGGACATTGCTCTAGATGGGGTAAAACCCGTAGGATGCAAGTGGATCTTCAAAAGGAAGATTGGTGTAGATGGACAGGTTGAGACCTATAAAGCTAGACTGGTTGCAAAGGGTTTTCGTCAGCGACCTGGTTTGGACTATGACGAAACCTTTTCTCCAGTAGCTATGCTGAAATCCATTCGGATCCTTCTTGCCATTGCTGCCTTCCACGATTATGAGATTTGGCAGATGGACGTAAAGACCGCTTTTCTAAATGGACATTTAGAGGAGTGTGTCTATATGGACCAGCCAGAGGGTTTCATTCAGAGTGGGAGCAGCGGAAAGGTGTGCAAGTTGCTTAAGTCCATTTATCGACTAAAGCAGGCATCGCGGAGTTGGAACATCTGTTTTGATGAGACGGTCAAGGAATTTGGCTTTATCTGAAATCCAGATGAACCATGCATCTATTGTAGATTTGTAGCGAGAACTGTAGTATTCCTCGTTTTATACGTGGATGACATTCTCTTAATAGGAAATGACATTCCTATGCTACAATCTGTCAAGGGGTTCTTGTCACACAGGTTCTCCATGAAAGACCTGGGTGATGCCTCATACATTCTGGGTATCCGAATCTACCGTGACAGATCCAAGAGGATATTAGGACTTTCACAGTCCAGGTACATTGACACCATACTGAAGAGATTCAGTATGGAAGATTCCAAGCGCGGTAATCTACCGGCTTGTCACGGGATCACCCTCTCCAAAGAGATGTCTCCCAAGACTGATTTGGAGAAGGATCGTGTTAGTGTATATGCCCTAGAGGCCATTACTGTATCATACTAGCTTGTATATTACTTGATGGAAGCTTGGGATATTCACAGTTGTATAGACAATCTTGCTCGAAATGGTAGTATGCTACTTGGTTTGTCTCTACTTCAATATGTGCATGTGTTTCTTTTAGCATATCGCTTATATACATATTAGTAGAGCCCTTAGGATCATTGCTTGATTACCAGCGTTGTGATGGCCCTCACACTCGTGGGAGCTGGGTAATCCATAAGCACAAACTTATATAGGTCCCTAGTCGTTGGACTATCGAGACAGGGCATCGATACTCCGGAGTAGACTAGCGTATGCGCTTCTCATCCCAGCAGGGGAGACGGTCTGTCCCACAGCCGTCAGTACGTCGTACTTGAGATAGTATGCGGGTGCTCGTTAGGTTACGAGTACACTGGACAGGACTCGTCGGGAACTGTTGGTTGGTATTATACCTATCGTCAGTTATCAGTTCCCAGGTGACATGAGTACAGCTTAGTCCGCTGACTTGACACTGTCACTTCGCCTCGAGTGTGTTCCCACTGTACTTAGATTACTACCCTACCACGGCTCAAAGGAGTCGTGCAAACAGGTAGTAGTTGGGTGTAGTCCCGAAGCACTTGGAGGCAGTGACGGTTAGACATGATTCGTCTCTCCCGGTATTGGGGGTTGACATCGCGCTGTGTCTAGGAGAGCCATTACACAAGTAGTCCCTGGCCAGGGCAAGCGAGATATACTGGTAGGTTTCCAGTGTTATCTTAGGGTGTTCTGGGCTACACTCCGACACGACTTGTACCGCTATTAGGGGACTGACGTTCACCGCCCCCTAGGCCCGCCATGCGATGTATCAGACGAATAGACCGGACTGTACGGAGATTGTCACATATAGGCTCAGTAGGAGTTCAGATGGGTTTACCTCATCGGACTTCTTATCGACATCTACCTGGGGACCGTTACATACAGCTAGTGCCGCTTGCGGTCTGTGGTTAAACCCACTGCCAGCGTAGTGTCGAGTCTTTAGAGTCCCATACAGAGAGTTTCGCTGCACTGAGCGAAACGTGTAGAGGCCGTATGGTTTTACGGCAGGGCTACGATCACTTACATGCACTTGTGTGCGTATGCTATTCGGGCAGGCAATACTAGTGGGCTTTGGTTTAAACCAGATCCTAGTATTGCACAGATGGATTTGATTTGTCTTCTGTACATTCGCATTCTACGGAATGCGGATGCAGGTGTGTATGCACAGTTTTGAGGAGCGATGAAGGAGATGGTGCCCCATTAGGGTTTTGGCAGTTGGTTCGGCCAAAACCATAATGTGGCACACTCATTAGGGTTTTGACTGTTCGTTTGGTCAAAACCGTTATGAGCCGGAGGCATTGTTTACTAATCCTTTTAGTGATAGATTAGTGATGGCTAATTGCATTGACCATTTGACCACTTAGATCTCTCTTGACCATGTTGATCATGTTGACCATTGACCTTCAAGAGAGATCCACACTCTTCTTTTATTTTCATTTTAATTTATGTGTTATGATAATGGTCAATTCAATGTGCCATCAACTTATATCATGATAGGATTAGTAATGATGATTATTGTGTATTATTGCAACCATGGTTCATTTCATTTGGGCTTAATCTTTTTCATTATTCTCTTCTCATTCTCTCTCATGAAGTGAGAAGAAAAGAAAAGCTCCATGGTTGCAAACTTTCTCCTTCTTCTTCCTCCTCTTGATCTCTTATTTTGATCTCATGTGTTGAGAGAAAAAGAATCCACAAAGACAAATACATCCATACATCTCCTCTACACATTCTAAGGCATTTAGATTAGCAATCTCCTTGCCCTAGTTGCCTTGGCTTGAGGCGAAGCTTAGTGTACAACTCTCGGGTGGATCGTCTTCGACTCAAGAAGGCCGCGGAGGTGCCCAAGGTCCGGATCGACGCTTGGAGCTTGGTTGGACGAGAGGGACAGCGGGATGAAGACCCGAAGGACCGGTTCCGTGAGGTATACTTCCTACAGCATAGTAGCTAAACCTCTAAGTGTTTACTAGTTTCTAGTTTAGCAAAGATCCGACTTTTAGTCCATGTTGCCTTGCGCCAAAACCATTGTTTTTCGCCGTTTCCGCCTCCCCGTAATAACCGGGGTGAGCAACGTGGACTTACAGTGGTATCAGAGCCTAGCTAAACATAAACTAGTAAGTTAGCAAAGTGTTAAGAACATCAATCGGAAAAAAGTCGCAAAACACATCCGCAAAACCACAACTTTCTGTTGTTTTTTTTTTCTGCTCTAAAAACAAAAAATCATACTTCAAAAATCGTCTCAGGGTTTTGTGAAAACACTGCAGAAAAACGATCCAGTGATTCGATTAAACGACCGCGGTTCCGCGGCAATGACATGCTCATTGCCGCGGTTCCGCCGCCGTTTTGACTCGGCACTGGATCGGGTTTGGTGCAGTGTTTTAGTTTGGATGTTTTGGGATTTTTAATACATGATTTTTCTACCCAGATTTTCCAGAAAGCAAATTGACTTTTGGGGTGGTTAAAAATCCGTATTTTGATCAATATTCCGTACTCTTGGGCTAATGTATATTTTCTGTGATGTGATATATGTATTGAACGTCTACTAATCGCTATAAGTCGATTATTGGGGGTTATACATATCTGTGATCTGTAATGTTGATGGTTTGTGTATATGAACTCGGTGGATTGTCGCGGATGAATAGCCGGGAATGGGTGTGAGATGAGAGTTTCTTTTTCTTTCATTCATTGTAAAATATGTAAATTGATGTAATATTGTTTGTTTGGCCGCGCAACCGGGTCGGGGTTGTAGCCGTCATTGTATAATTTCTTTTTACTGTTTTTGCTCCTAGGATAGACCCAAGGTGGGGTGCACAAACTACCGGGTATCTCGAAGTGCCGAGTGGCCTACTCACGGTGTTGAGGGAGGTTGCTTCGCTTCAGGTACTTGGCGGGTAGTTTGCCGCACCCGTAGGGGTCTAGGGTGGGGTTTGGCTATTCATCGCGACCGTGTAATCCGTTTTTCGTTGCAGGCTCGAACGAATCGCGGATTCCTAGTATATCCAAAGTGTTCATCTGTGATCTGTAATGTCTATCATTGCTATATATTTATATATGATAACTATTTAGGCGTTGCTTATGTTTTACAGCCGCGCTAGCCCAGCCCCCGCTCTGTCGTTAGTTAAGTAACCTAACGGGTGATGACGGGGCCCCGTGGCGAATGCGAATGGCATAAGCGTACGTCATATTTTGGTTGTTTTCTGCAATGGTAGGATTAAATGATGGGAAGCATTAAAAGAACTAATGCAAGAAAATAAACCAAGTAAAAGTCGTTGGAACACTTTGAAAACCACTCGGTTCTTTTCAAAAGCAAGCATTTTAAACGCGGAGCTTGAACCACTCCTTTTAAAAGCTATCTCGTTCCATCGACTATATCAAGTTCACTACGTTCACGGTTTCACCAAAACCATCCGTAGCCCTCCGTCGTTTCATATGAATATTCAATAGTATTCAAGCTGTGTTTGTTGGCCTTAGTCAAGGCACAGTGTTTGGTAGCTGGTGGGTATTCATATGTTGCATAGATATAATGCGTTGGTTTGGGACAGTCGTATTGCTTTATTGGCCATAGTCAAGGGTATATACGGGTGGGTTCAAATTAACCTGGATAACGACGGGTAGAACTTGACATGTGACTTATGATTTGTTGGCCTTAGTCAAGGTCATAAGAGCATGGGGCAAAAATCCACATCGGGAGTTTCAAAAGTACTGAAACTTGCTAGTGCTGCATACCATTTGGAGTGTGATGATTCTGGTAGGATTCCTTCGGTTTTATCACGTGATGATATTTGGATCCCGATCCTACTGTGAGTATATGCTCCTCCTCGGGGACTTTCTCACTTAACGATCAATGCTATAAACCAAGTAGGTGTCTAGAAAGGTGTTAGCGGGGCTATGCCCACAGGGAAAAGAGGTTACTTTAATTAAGGAACTTCGTGAAAGCGTTGGAAAACCTCCCTCGAAGTACCGACACTGGCCTGGCTGAACGGTTAAGCAAGTATTGTACGGTGAGAAAGATCCCGACTAATTCTTCCTTTGTGGTTTGAGGAGGGATTCGAGAGACAGTGGGAGCCATCCTGTTTAGATAAATTAAAAACCAATCTAAACTTGCAAGAGCATCATGCTAAGTGTTTTCTTCTCTCTCTTAATTGCAGCGACCCAGTGACCGCACCTAGGTTATATCTAGATAATAAAATGACTGAATCTGACTGTTATGACTGGCAAAGGTCTGTCCAGATGTCCATTGCCCAGGACAAGCTGGAACACCTCTTGACTGATCCAACCCCTGCCGTCTCAGGTCCAGTTTCCCCTGTCACGGATATTGATATCCGTAGGACATCGGAAGAAGACTGTGCGAAAGCTAAGTGCCTCGTGTCAGCCTCAGTTGATGGTATATACGAGAGGCAGCATGAGAAGATGGACTCAGCTTCTATCTTCCTCCATAACAAAGTTTTATATGGAGAGCAATCTCGTATCGCAAGATATGAGACCTCGAACGAATTGCTTCCAGCGAGGTTGGCTATCGGGTCATCTGTAGGGGGCAACGTCCTTACAGAGACCAGCTCTTTTGAGCTCTCGGACCTGGAGACCACGTTGAAGAACGGGTCAGATGCTGACTCAGTTCAACAGTCTCTACTTGCTACCCTAAAGGAAACTAGGGAAGTAGAAAGAAAGAGAAGGGCAGAAGTTTCAGGAACAGATGTAGTAAAAGAGGAATGTTCCTATTGTTACGGGAATGAACATGGGCAGAAGGATTGCAGGGCTTGTAAAGCCAGTAGCCAGAATTCGAAGCATGTTGTGGCTTCGGCTTCGGGTGTGTTTGTGATAGAGAACTGTATGTCAGTTAACCCTACTTCCTGGGTATTGGATACCGGATCAGGATCTCATATCTGTAATTCGTTACAGGCTTTGAGAAACCGTAGGGTTATCAGGAAAGGTGATATGACTCTCAGGGTTGCTAACGGAATGAGCATGTATGCTGAATCCGTAGGGGAATATCATTAGGACTGACAACTGGGCAGATATTGATTCTGCATGACTGTTTTTATGTACCAGGTGCGACTTGTAACATCATATCTGTATCCTTACTTTCTAAGGAAGGATATGATTTTACTTTTGTAAGCGATGTAGTAAACATCCACCTAAATCAAGTACTGATTGGGTCAGGTACATTGAAATACGGTATCTACGTTTTGAATCAAGCTCAGGTCTTCAGTGTCCAGAACACACTTAAAAGAAAGTCTCCGGAATTAAATCAGGCTTTCTTATGGCATTGTAGACTGGGTCACATTAATGAGACACGGTTGACAAAGTTACATAAAGAAGGATACTTGGATCCGTTCGAGTACCAGTCTTATGCCACTTGTGAATCTTGTCTCATGGGAAAGATGACAAAGACTGCGTTCACTGGACACGGAGAAAGAGCGAGCGAGCTCTTGGGACTCATACACAGTGATGTGTATGGTCCAATGTCTACACATGCGCGAAGTGGTTATTCATACTTCATTACTTTCACAGATGATTTCTCTAGGTATGGGCATGTCTTCTTGATGAAGCACAAATCCGAGGCCTTTGAGAAATTTCAGGAATACAAGAATGAAGTTGAAAAACAAACAGGCAAAAGTATCAAGACACTGAGATCTGATCGAGGTGGCGAATACTTAAGTGCCGAGTTTCTGGGCTTCTTAAAAGAGAATGGAATTCTCTCTCAGCTTACTCCTCCATACACACCACAACACAACGGTGTATCGGAAAGGAGGAATCGAACCCTATTGGATATGGTTCGTTCCATGATGAGTAAGGCTGAGTTGCCGCGATCCTTCTGGAGTTATGCACTAGAAACAGCTGCATATCTTTTGAACCAAGTTCCTACTAAGTCAGTGCCTACCACACCATATCATATGTGGAGTGGGAAGAAACCCAGTCTTAAACACTTTAAGACATGGGGATGTCCAGCTTTTGTAAAAAAGCAGCATGCGGACAAGCTCGAGGCACGTTCGGTACAGTGTAAGTTTGTGGGTTACCCAAAGAATTCCAAGGGGTATCTTTTCTATTACGCAGAGGAACAAAAGGTTTTTGTTTCTCGTCATGCCCGCTTCTTGGAAACTGAGTTTTTGGAAAATCAGATAAGTGGGAGCGCAATAGAACTGGAAGAAATTCCAGAACCACAAGCTATTACTGAAAGCTTGGTAGAACCAGAGGGTTCGAAAGAACAGAACATCCTAGCCCCACTCCGCAGAAGTAGTAGGCAGTCTCATCCGCCCGAGAGATACTACGGTTTTCTCATTGACGGGGATAGAGAGGACTGCACTATGGATTATGGTGAGCCTACTAGCTTCCAGCAAGCCATTCAGAGCGGTGACTCGGTAAAATGGCTGGATGCAATGCGGGCCGAGATGGAGTCTATGTACACCAACAAAGTTTGGACTTTGGACTTTGCTCCAGAAGGGGTAAAACCCGTAGGCTGCAAATGGATCTTCAGAAAGAAGATTGGTGTAGATGGGCGGGTTGAGACCTATAAAGCTAGACTTGTAGCAAAGGGTTTTCGTCAAAGACCTGGTTTGGACTATGCGAGACCTTTTCTCCAGTGGCTATGCTGAAATCCATTCGGATCCTTCTTGACATTGCTGCCTTCCATGATTATGAAATCTGGCAGATGGACGTAAAGACGGCTTTCCTAAATGGAAATTTGGAAGAGTGCGTCTATATGGATCAGCCGGAGGGATTCAATCAGAGTGGGAGCAGCGGTAGAGTGTGCAAGTTGCTCAAGTCCATTTATGGACTTAAGCAGGCATCGCGGAGTTGGAACATCTGCTTTGATGATACTGTAAAAGAATTCGACTTTATCAAAAACCCAGATGAACCATGCATTTACAGTAAGATTGTAGGGAGAACTGTGGTATTCCTCGTCTTGTACGTGGATGACATTCTCCTAATAGGAAATGATATTCCTATGCTATAGTCAGTCAAAGGATTCTTGTCGCAGAGGTTCTCCATGAAGGACCTGAGCGATGCCAACTACATTCTGGGGATCCAGATCTATCGTGATAGATCTAAGAGGATGTTGGGACTTTCACAGTCAAGGTACATCGACACCATACTGAAAAGATTCAGTATGGAAGATTCCAAGCGCGGTAATTTACCGGCTTGTCACGGGATCACCCTCTCCAAAGAGATGTCTCCCAAGACTGATTTGGAGAAGGATCGCATGTCTATTATACCCTACGCTTCTGCGGTAGGCTCTATAATGTATGCGATGTTGTGTACCAGACCAGATGTAGCATACGCATTGAGCGTTGTAAGCCGGTATCAGTCAAACCCAGGGGAGAAACACTGGATAGCGGTAAAGAACATTCTCAAGTACCTGAAAAGGACTAAGGAGATGTTCTTGGTGTATGGCGGAAAAGACCTCCAGCTCGAGGCCTTTGCTGACTCCAGCTTCCAGAGTGACAAGGATGACTCCAAGTCCATGTCGGGTTATGTCTTTACCCTCAATGGAGGGGCGGTTTGCTGGAAGAGTTCCAAGCAGGAGACCGTTGCAGACTCAACTATGGAAGCGGAGTACATAGCTGCTTGCGATGCCGCAAAGGAAGCTGTCTGGATGAAGAAGTTCCTCACGGAGCTTCAGGTGGTTCCTACCATTGTTGATCCAATACCGCTGTACTGCGACAACAACGGAGCTATAGCTTTAGCGAAGGAACCCAGGTCCCATCAGAAGTCGAGGCACATTTTGAGGCGGTACCGCCTGATCAGGGAGATCGTAGATCGCCGGGAGATCGAGGTGAAGAGAGTAAATACGGAGAACAACACTGCAGATCCACTCACGAAGACCCTACCCCAGACTCAGTTCAAGCGGCTGATCGAGATGATAGGTCTTCGATACGCCAGTACATGGCCTTAGTGCAAGTGGGAGATTGTTAGTGTATATGCCCTAGAGGCCATTACTGTATCATACTAGCTTGTATATTACTTGATGGAAGCTTGGGATATTCACAGTTGTATAGACAATCTTGCTCGAAATGGTAGTATGCTACTTGGTTTGTCTCTACTTCAATATGTGCATGTGTTTCTTTTAGCATATCGCTTATATACATATTAGTAGAGCCCTTAGGATCTTTGCTTGATTACCAGCGTTGTGATGGCGCTCACACTCATGGGAGCTGGGTAATCCATAAGCACATCCTTATACAGGTCCCTAGTCGTTGGACTATCGAGACAGGGCATCGATACTCCGGAGTAGACTAGCGTAAGCGCTTCTCATCCCAGCGGGGGAGACGGTCTGTCCCACAGCCATCAGTACGTCGTACTTGAGATAGTATGCGGGTGCTCGTTAGGTTACGAGTACACTGGACAGGACTCGTCGGGAACTGTTGGTTGGTATTATACCTATCGTCAGTTATCAGTTCCCAGGTGACATGAGTACAGCTTAGTCCGCTGACTTGACACTGTCACTTCGCCTCGAGTGTGTTCCCACTGTACTTAGATTACTACCCTACCACGACTCAAAGGAGTCGTGCAAACAGGTAGTAGTTGGGTGCAGTCCCGAAGCACTTGGAGGCAGTGACGGTTAGACAAGATTCGTCTCTCCCGGTATTGGGGGTTGACATCGCGCTGTGTCTAGGATAGCCATTACACAAGTAGTCCATGGCCAGGGCAAGCGAGATATACTGGTAGGTTTCCAGTGTTATCTCAGGGTGTTCTGGGCTACACTCCGACACGACTTGTACCGCTATTAGGGGACTGACGTTCACCGCCCCCTAGGCCCGCCATGCGATGTATCAGATGAACAGACCGGACTGTACGGAGATTGTCACATACAGGCTCAGTAGGAGTTCGGATGGGTTTACCTCATCGGCCTTCTTATCGACATCTACCTGGGGACCGTTACGTACAGCTAGTGCCGCTTGCGGTCTATGGTTAAACCCACTGCCAGCGTAGTGTCGAGTCTTTAGAGTCCCATACAGAGAGTTTCCCTGCACTGAGCGAAACGTGTAGAGGCCGTATGGTTTTACGGCAGGTCTACGATCACTTACGTGCACTTGTGTGCGTATGCTGTTCGGGCAGGCAATACTAGTGGGCTTTGGTTTAAGCCAGATCCTAGTATTGCACAGATGGATTTGATTTGTCTTCTGTGCATTCGCATTCTACGGAATGCTGATGCAGATGTGTATGCATAGTTTTGAGGAGCGATGAAGGAGAAGGTGCCCCATTAGGGTTTTGGCAGTTGGTTCGGCCAAAACCATAATGTGGCACACTGATTAGGGTTTTGACAGTTCGTTTGGTCAAAACCGTTATGAGCCGGAGGCATTGTTTACTAATCCTTTTAGTGATAGATTAGTGATGGCTAATTGCATTGACCATTTGACCACTTAGATCTCTCTTGACCTTGTTGACCATGTTGACCATTGACCTTCAAGAGAGATCCACACTCTTCTTTTATTTTCATTTTAATTTATGTGTTATGATAATGGTCAATTCAATGTGCCATCAACTTATATCATGATAGGATTAGTAATGATGATTATTGTGTATTATTGCAACCATGGTTCATTTCATTTGGGCTTAATCTTTTTCATTATTCTCTTCTCATTCTCTCTCATGAAGTGAGAAGAAAAGAAAAGCTCCATGGTTGCAAACTTTCTCCTTCTTCTTCCTCATCTTGATCTCTTATTTTGATCTCATGTGTTGAGAGAAAAAGAATCCACAAAGACAAATACATCCATACATCTCCTCTACACATTCTAAGGCATTTAGATTAGCAATCTCCTTGCCCTAGTTGCCTTGGCTTGAGGCGAAGCTTAGTGTACAACTCTCGGGTGGATCGTCTTCGACTCAAGAAGGCCGCGGAGGTGCCCAAGGTCCGGATCGACGCTTGGAGCTTGGTTGGACGAGAGGGACAGCGGGATGAAGACCCGAAGGACCGGTTCCGTGAGGTATACTTCCTACAGCATAGTAGCTAAACCTCTAAGTGTTTACTAGTTTCTAGTTTAGCAAAGATCCGACTTTTAGTCCATGTTGCCTTGCGCCAAAACCATTGTTTTTCGCCATTTCCGCCTCCCCGTAAGAACGGGGTGAGCAACGTGGACTTACAGATCGCATGCCGGTTATACCCTACGCTTCTGCGGTAGGCTCTATAATGTATGCGATGTTGTGTACCAGACCAAATGTAGATTATGGACTGAGTGTGGTAAGCAAGTATCAGTCAAACCCTGGGGAGAAACATTGGATAGCGGTAAAGAACATTCTCAAGTACCTGAGAAGGACTAAGGAGATGTTCTTGGTGTATGGCGGAAAAGACCTCCAGATTGAGGCCTTTGCTGACTCCAGCTTCCAGAGTGACAAGGATGATTCCAAGTCCATGTCGGGTTTTGTCTTTACCCTCAATGGAGGGGTGGTGTGTTGGAAGAGCTCCAAACAGGAAACCGTTGCTGACTCGACTATGGAAGCGGAATACATCGCTGCATCTGATGCCGTAAAAGAAGCTGTCTGGATGAGGAAGTTCTCGAAAGAACTTCAGGTGGTTCCGTCCATTGTTGACCCAATACCTCTGTATTGCGACAACAACGGGGCTATAGCTTTAGCGAAGGAACCCAGGTCCCATCAGAAATCCAGACACATCTTGAGGCGGTATCACCTGATCAGGGAGATCGTGGATCGCCAGGAGATCGAGGTTCAGAAGGTTGCTTCAGAAGATAACACTGCAGATCCATTCACCAAGGCCTTGCCCCAGACTCAGTTCGAGCGGCTGATCGAGATGATAGGTCTTCGATACGCCAGTACATGGCCTTAGTGCAAGTGGGAGATTGTTAGTGTATATGCCCTAGAGGCCATTACTGTATCATACTAGTTTGTATATTACTTGATGGAAGCTTCGGATATTCACAGTTGTATATACAATCTTGCTCGAAATGGTAGTATGCTACTTGGTTTGTCTCTGCTTTAATATGTGCATGTGTTTCTTTTAGCATATCGCTGATATACATATTAGTAGAGCCCTTAGGATCTTTGCTTGATTACCAGCGTTGTGATGGCGCTCACACTCGTGGGGGCTGGGTAATCCATAAGCACATCCTTATACAGGTCCCTAGTCGTTGGACTATCGAGACAGGGCATCGATACTCCGGAGTAGACTAGCGTATGCGCTTCTCATCCCAGCGTGGGAGACGGTCTGTCCCACAGCCTTCAGTACGTCGTACATGAGATAGTATGCGGGTGCTCGTTAGGTTACGGGTACACTGGACAGGACTCGTCGTGAACTGTTGGTTGGTATTATACCTATCGTCAGTTATCAGTTCCCAGGTGACATGAGTACAGCTTAGTCCGCTGACTTGACACTGTCACTTCGCCTCGAGTGTGTTCCCACTGCACTTTGATTACTACCCTACCACGGCTCAAAGGAGTCGTGCAAACAGGTAGTTTTTGGGTGCAGTCCCGAAGCACTTGGAGGCAGTGACGGTTAGACAGGATTCGTCTCTCCCGGTATAGGGGGTTGACATCGCGTTGTGTCCAGGAGAGCTATTACACAAGTAGTCCCTGGCCAGGGCAAGCGAGATATACTGGTAGGTTTCCAGTGTTATCTCAGGGTGTTCTGGGCTACACTCCGACACGACTTGTACCGCTATTAGGGGACTGACGTTCACCGCCCCCCTAGGCCCGCCATGCGATGTATCAGACGAACAGACCGGACTGTACGGAGATTGTCACATACAGGCTCAGTAGGAGTTCAGATGGGGTCACCTCGTCAGTCTTCTTATCGGCATCTACCTGGGGACCGTTACGTACAGCTAGTGCCGCTTGCGGTCTGTGGTTAAACCCACTGCCAGCGTAGTGTCGATTCTTTAGAGTCCCACACAGAGAGCTATTCGCCTTTAGGCAAAATGAGTAGAGGTCGCATGGTTTTGCGACAGGGTTCGTTCACATCCGCGCACTTGTGCACGTTTGCTGTCCGGACAGCTTATACTAGCGGGCTTTGGTTTAAGCCAGATCCTAGTATATGATTTGGGATTGGTTTTATCTCTTTGTATTCGTGTTCCTCGGATCACGAATGCGGGTGCGTATGCACAGTTGATTGAGTCAGAGGAAGAGGACCTTGATTAGGGTTAATGACCAGTCATTTTATTAACCCTAATGTTTATGTGTGTATTATGATTAATTGATATTAGCTATATATAATTGTGCATGGTTAGGATTATTGGCATTTTGACCATACTTGACTTGTTAACCTTAGTTGACATGTTGACCATCATCATTCCATATAAAAGATGCTCTTTGATCCTTGCAATTTTCATTTAATGTGAAATGATAATGGTCAAGTCTTGATTAACCATGGCAATTATCTAGCTAATTATCTATTTTTTATAATTCACACATATATGTGAGAATGGCTTATTATTCTCTCATTCTATCATATACTTTCTCTCTCTTGCTCTTCCTCTTCCTCAAGCTCTCCCCTCTCATGTGTTGAGAAACACTTGAGCTTGAGAAAAACCATTCCATAGTAATCTCTACTCTCATCTAGGGTTCTAGGATTAGCACTTCTAGCACCCTAGTTACTTCTAGCTTGAAGTTGAAGCCAAAGGTTGAGGCTCTCGGGTGGATCCTTCTTCGACGTGAGAAGACGACAAAGGTGATCCCTTTCTACTACTCCAAAGAGAAAGGAGAGAAGGACATAAAGCCCTAGGTATAACCATTCTTCCTTGTAGCTAATTTCTAGTTAGTTTTAGCTAGTTTTTGTTTAGCAAAGATCCTCCTTAGTCTAGTCCATGTTGCCTAGCATGATAAAAATCCGATTTTTATTCCGTTTTCCGCCTCCCCGCAAGCACCGGGGTGGGCAACGTGGACTTACAATATTGTTTTATTGGGGCACTTCCAGGTTGAGGATGATGTCACCAATGTATATTATTTACTTTTCCGCATTAGGATAGACCCAAGGCGGGGAGCATAAGTAACCGGGTTCTAGGGTCCAGTGGGAGACCATCTCGAGGAGTCGAGACCGGGTCTCCTAACTCTAGAATTGGCAAGGTTACTTGCCGCTCTCGTAGGGGTCTAGGGATGTGGGTTTGGCTATTCATCACGATCGTGGAATCCGTGTTTTATACAGGCTTAATTTAAAACCCGGAAATCCTAGTATATCCAATATTTCATATGTTGTGTTCTGCTGCGATTTTCTGTGATGTGATCACTATATATGATGTGATAGATACTGTATATAGTATATGCGATATATTATATAGACGTTGCTTATGTTTTACACCCGCTCTAGCCCTGCCCCGCTCTGCCGTTAGTTACCTAACCTAATGGTGCATGACGGGACATCGAGGCGAATGCGGACGGCATAAGCGTACGTTGTATTTATCTGTGATGTTTAGGTAACTTAAATGATGGGACATTCATTAATGAGATTAATGAAATAAAAGAAATCTAAAGATGTTGTAGAAACTTGTCTCAAAAACTGGTAACTCTAGTTCTTGCTTTGCATAGCGGTATTCTTTGTAGAATATCCAGCACCTTATTCGATAAGGAAAGAGCCGAGATCCCTTCACCGGGAGTGGCCTCTTTAGCGAAACTAGTAGATGCTACAAACTCGGTTTGTCTTTTGATTGCTTTTATAGTTTTTGCTTTGCACAGAGATATTTGTGAAATATCTTGCACCTTATTCGATAAGGAAAGAGCTGAGATCCCTTCACCGGGAGTGACCTCTTTAGCAAAACTAGTAAAAGCCTTAAAAACACTCCTTTTAAAATTCACTCGATTCTACAACGATATCAAGTTCATTACGCAAAAGGTTTTCTTAAAAACCTGTCGTAGCCCTCCGTCATTTCAGATAGGTTCTACTTAGTATTCGTGCTACGTTTGTTGGCCTTCGTCAAGGCGTAGTGTGTGGTAGCTAACTAGTGCTTATCTACTTAAGCATGTGATGCGATTGAATTAGGATAGTCGTGCGACTTTGTTGGCCTTCGTCAAGGATCGTGCGGGTGGGTTTAATTCAATCATGAAATGTACGGGATGAACTTGACTAGCGGCCTATGGTTTGTTGGCCTTCGTCAAGGTCATAGGAAGCTAGGGGTAAAATATTATCGGGAATTTCAAGTGTTGAAATTTGCAATGAGATTGCATACTTTCTATAAGATAGTTGGATCCCGATACCCACTGCGAGTAAGAGTTACTCTTGGGAGAGTTTTACACATTACAATTAGCCGATCAAGTAGGTGACTAGAAAGGTGTCAATGGGGTTACGCCCCCTGGGAAAACGAGGTTTATTTTAATTAGGTCCGTACGAAAGCACGGGGAACCTCCCTCAAAGTACCGGCACTGGCCTGGCTGAAAGATTGGCGAACTTGTAGGGTGTAATTAATCCCGGCTAGTCCTACCTTTTAGGGTTTGAAGGAAGATTTGATTAAAACGGTGGCAGCCATCCTGATTAGATAAAATTATAACCTATCTAATCTTGCAAGAGCATACGCTGAGTGTTTTCTTCTCTCTCTCTCCAGGTAGCGACTATGTCACGCCTTAATCAAGAAAATAATATGGATGTATTGACCGAACCCTCTTGTTATACTGAGCTGGGGAACGTTGGTCCCGCTCCAAACTTATAATTGTTATAAGACCGAGCAGGAAATAGGGGATTACCAGGACTCCCGTGCCGCCCAAAAGAAGAAAGTGCCTGATGATGCATCTTCTTCAAGTGTGTTCATTACCGAGAACAGTTTCTCAGTTTCCTCTACGTCCTGGGTATGTGATACCGGATCAGGATCCCACATATGTAATATGTTACATGGGTTATAGAAAGGTAGTGAACTGAGAATGGGTGATAAGTTTTAAGAGTTAGAAACGGTGCAATTGTTGCAGCCAAGTATGTTGGCGGTTATCACCCTGTATTACCAAATACATTGATTTTGAACGAATGTTAGTAGATACCGAACCTGATATACAACATCATATCAGTCTCTTTATTTTGTAAAGAAGGATATAATTTTGTATTGTTGGATAATGTTCTGAACATTTCCTATATCAAGAGTTGATCGGTTCAGGCACGTTATCTAAAAGCATATACATTCTAAATCAAACTACAGTTCTTAACGTACAGAACAAACACAAGAGGAAGAGTTCAGAAATGAACGAATCCTTCTTGAGGCGTTATAGACTAGATCATATCAATGCGACCCGACTAGCTGAAGTTACATTTAGATGCATATTTAAATCAATTTGAATTTACATCTTGTGAAACTTGCCAGTCATGTCACAAAGATAAGATGCCCATAGCCCCGTTTATTGGAAACAGAGAAAGAGTTAGTGAACTCTTGGGATTGATACATGATGATGTATTTAGGTCCCCTGTCTACACATGCCAGGACTGGTTCTTTGTACTTCATTACATTCACTGACGATCTCTCAAGATTCGCACATGTGTTCTTGTTGAAACACAAGTCTGAACCTTTTGAGAAATTTAATGAATATAAGTTAGAAGTAGAGAACCAAAACTGGTATAAGTATTATGTTCTTTGATGAGATCAGGGAGGAGAATACTTGAGCACGAAATTCCTGGACTATTCTAAAGGAGAATGAGATTCTCTCTCAGCATTACTCCTCCGAATACACCACGGTACGTTGGTATATCGGGGCGGAGCAATCGCACCCAATGTGATATGGTGTGCTCTATGATGAGTACTACTGAGTTGCCTATTTCCTCTTGGGGTTATGCACTTGAGAAGCTGCATACCTATTGAATAGGGTTCCAACCAAATCAGGTGCCTACCACTCCATATGTGATATGGTATGGGAAGATCCCATGTCTTAAGTAAGTTAAGATTTGGGGTTGTCCGGCCTGTGTCAAAAGCAAAATCCGGACAAGCTCGAGGCAAGGTCAGGACTGTGTAAGTTTGTTAGGATATCCCAAACGTTTGCGAGGGAATATCTTCTACCTAACTGAGGAGCAAAGGGTGTTTTGTTTCTCAGCATGCCACCTTTTGGAAAAGGAATTTCTTGTGAAGAAATTAGTGGTCATGAGGTAGAACTGGAAGAAGTTCCAGCTCAACAGATTACAGCTGATGATTTGGTAGAACCGAAGGATTCAATAGCTCCCAACGAAGCTCAGCCTCTCCGCCGATCTAGTAGGTTCCTCATCTGCCTGAGAGATACTTCGGTTTTCTCAATGATAGTGGGAGCGAGGATTGCATCATGAGATGATGACCCAACTATTTTCGAGTAGGCCATCAAGAGAGGAGACTCTGTAAGAATGGCTGGATGCTAAGCGATCTGAGATGGAATCTATATACACCAACAAAGTATGGACTTTAGTTGCTTTATCTGAAGGGTTAAATCCCCATCAGGAGCAAGTATATCTTGAGAAGATTACTTGGTGTACATGGAAAAGTTGAGACTTTCAAAGCTAGACCTACTGCAAAAGTTTCTCGTCATCGACCAGGTGTGGATAATGATGAAACCTTTTCTAGTGCCTATGCTTAAGTCCATCCAGATCCTACTTGCCATTGCTACATACCATGACTACGATATTTGGCGGTTTAGTGTCATGACTGCTTTCCTAAATAGTGATTTAGAAGAGAGCGTCTATAAGTACACAGCCAGAGGGCTTCGTAGACAGTGGGAGCAGCGGAAACGTGTTCAAGTTTCTTTATGGGTTAAAGCAGGTATCGCGGAGTTGGAACATCTGTTTTGATGTGGTAGTCAAAGCGTTTGACTTCATCAAAATTGTAGATGAACCTTGCATATACAAAAAGGTATTAGGGAGTATGGTGGTGATCCTCGTATTGTACGTGGACGACATACTCTTGATAGAAAAGGAGTTTCCTATGCTACACTCGATCAATCTCCTCTTATCATAAGGATTCTCCATATAGGATCAAGGTGATACCTCCTAAATCCTGGGTTTTGGATCTATGAGATAGATCTAAGTGGATGTTAGAATTCTCACTAGGTGTAGTGAGATGGTATCAATCGATCCTGGGGAGAATCACTGGATAGCTTCCAGGGTGGTAAGGTCGACTGAATGTCAGTCACATGCATTGTCTTTACTCTTAGTGTAGGGACGGTATGTTGGAAGAGTTCCAAGCTAGATACCGTGACAAACTAGACGATAAAAGCCAGATACATTGCTACCAAGGATTCTACCATAGAGGTAGTCTGGATGTATAAAAGTTCATGAGATGAACTCGTTCCTACCATTGTGTGACAATGGAGTTGTGGCTTATGCCTAGGAACCCCCGTCCCATCAGTGATCCAGAAAAATTCTTAGGCAGTATCACCTGATGATGGAGATGGATGATCTCCAGGAAGATCGAGATTAGGAGAGTAGACACAGAGGACAACAGGGCAGATCCACTCACAAAGGCATTTTCCCAAGAGAGACTTTTATGGGATGGTTGAGTATGAGATACTTCAACCACTGTTGATTGTTGGGTATGGGATACTACAACAAATGACCCTAGTGCAAGTGGGAGATTGTTAGTTATATGTATGCCCTAGAGGCTATTACTGTACATACGATGTATATTGTAGTGGATGCTTGGACATATATAGGGAGGACTTTCTTGCTCGACATGATAGTATGCTATCCGGTTGCTCTTTATCTTAACATGTACACTGATTGTCTCTATATTACATATTGATAAAGCCCTTAGGATGAGTACTTGACTACCGGGATTATGATGCAGATCATACTAGTGGGGACAGAGTAGTTGTTAAGTACATCCTTCAAATGTTCCTAGTCGTAGGTGTATCGAGACAGGGCATCGATATACCAGAGTAGACTAGCGTATAGCTTCTCGACCCATGTAGATGGGCGATGGATGATCCCATATCCATTGGTGTTTGACATCAGAGATGGTATACGGGCGCTCAGTAGAGACAGAGTACACTGAACAGACTCGCCTAGAACTCCTAAATGGTATTATACCTATCGTCAGATAGCAGTTCTCTGGTGACACTGGTACAAGTTAGTCTGTAGACCCGAGATCGTCATAGAGTCTTGTGTGATTCCCACTGTGCTTTGATTTCCACCATACCACGTTCAAGAGAACGTGCAAAACGGTGGCTTTTGGGTACAGTCCCGAATCACATGGAGGCAATGAGCGATAGGAGGGGATTCGTCTCTCTCGGTATTGGGAGTTGATGTTGGGCTATGCTCGATTGTCTATAACAGGAAGTCCCTGGCCAGGGCTGCTTCAGAGATATACTGGTAAGTGTTATCAGTAGTTTATCGACCCGTTATGAGCCTCATATCGGCACGACTTATCGAGTTACTGGGGTCTGACGTTTACCACCCCTAGACGAGATATGCGACATATCAGACGAAGAGACCGGACTGTACGGTAGTGTTACTGATTGGATTCGCAGGAGTATGAACGGGCTTGCTTGTTGATCTTCTGATCGCTCAATACCCGGGTGGCCGATACATTTAGCAGACCGCTTTCGGCTTGTGGGTGTTTGATATGATCATCACCTACTGCCGGCGTATTGACGAGTCTTTAGAGTACTACATAGGGGTTTCCTGGCTCAAGCAAATAGAGTAGGAGCACATATGTGATATGTGCGGGTCCGAGATTAATACGTTATGAGATACTGTATTCTATTCTCGCGATATGTGACATAGGTCGGTTATATATGATATAGCCGGGTTATCGGATCAAGTGTTGATTCGATAAGTTGTTACATTTGATATTAGTCGGTTATATATGATATAACCGGATTATTAAATCAAGTGTTAATTTAATAATTTAATGTATAATTATATATTTGATATATTAAGTTACATTAACTAATACTTTCTCACTTATGATTTCTTTTCTCACTTGATGTGCACATTGTATATATGTGATATGTATATTTGTGTACATGTTTGTGTCATGCTAGGTTACATATGCAACATATAAGTATGAGACTTATACCATGCTAGGGTTAAGTTAGGGTTTATAATTTATTCAAAGTTAAACAAATTAGTGGAGAATTAGTTTAATGTTCAAAGCTTATAGAAGCTTCTATGAACCTTTGACTAAGTCCACTCTTTTGTCTAGCTTAGGATATTTATTAACCCAACCCTTAATCTTGTAGCATGGTTTATTCTCTAAAATGGTTAGTGCATGACATACACTAACCATGGTTGCATTTCTAACCTTATCTTTTTTCATTCATCACTTCTTCACTTGAGCTTGATCTTCTTCTTCCTCATGATTTTTTCTCTCTAGCTTTTGATCAAGTGATGAAAACTTGTGAGAAAAATAAATCTAAAGTGAGCCCACTGTCTACTTCATCATCCTCTACTACTTTCCATTTAGTTTAGGGTATTTGCTTCACTAATTCTACAATTACTGAAGAGGTAGCTTGGGTTAGTGTCTCCTCGACGTAGATCATCTTCGACCTCGAAGACTTCGATGCAAGCTTGTTCATTTCTTCATAGGAGCCTCTCAAGAGTCGGGAGTTATGATCGCAGCGAAGGGACTACTACACGGAACTTTTGAAGTGAAGGACCGGTCTACAAAGGTTGTATTCCTTGTTCACTTTAGTTGCAAAGTTGTTTGCATTTCTTTCCGTCGATTTTTCTAGTAGACGATTCTAGGGTTAGGGTTAGCTAGAACGGCAAAATTTGAAATTGGCATGGAAGATGCCTCCCGAAACCTTGCTGCCGTACTGGGCAACCCAACAAGTAGGAGCAGCGGAAGCATAGTGGACAAGTAGCTTGTGTTTATTTATAGACTAAAGCAGATATAGCGGATATAGATCATCTATTTTTTATGTTAGAGTCATAGGTTTTGACTTCATCAGAATAGGGGACGGATCTGTTAAGAAGGCAGTAGGGTGTGATGTCCTGGTATTTGGATGACATACACATAGTAGGAAGTGAAATTCCTATACTACGATCGGTTATACTTTGGTTGTCACAAAGTGGTTTCTCCACATAAGATATGGATAAAATATCAGGCACTCTGGTTACTATATCTATAGATTTAGATGAAGATTTGGGTAGTTTCCAAATCTGGGTACTTAGACTATATTCTAAAAGTGTTTTATAATGGACGACTCCTGGCATGGTGGTGTACCTGCAGGTGATGGAGTCACCCTTTCTAAAGGTGTCTTACAGACTAAAGGGGAGAGGGATGTGCAAGATTGGCATATCACTTGCTTAGGCAATTGTGCTGATCATGAGATGTCACGTACCACACCAGATGTTGTTTTTTCACTAGCTGCAATAAGATGATATATTAATCCAATCGTGGAGAAACGTTCGGAAGAAGTTTATGAACATAAGTGTATGTTCTAGGGATATGATAACGACAGCCTCCTTCGGGAGACAGTTATCATTCCAGGATTCCAAGGTGACCTGGATGGCAGAGTGACTGTCAGAGTTATAGTTTTCCCTCTGACGAGGGGCAGTAGTTTGGACAGGCGGTCCAAGCGGATAGTGAGGGAGGCGTGGCGAGGATAATGATTAAATTCAGTTGACGATACAGTCTAAGAAGTTTGCTTGATTTGGAGTTCATTTGTGAACTGGGTCCCATCATATATCCAGACATATTCTAAGACAGGTATTTCTCATTTCGGGAGATGGATTTCTCTACGAACTTGAGATAAAGAGAGATATAGAAAGAAACATCAGAGCGGGTCCACTCACTGAGGCTATTTCTCGAATGCAATAGTTTTACAAACGAGCTTTATGAAACTGATTAGTAGAGAAGTTGGGTGTTCGGTATCACACGGGTTGTGAGTATGCGACACCGCAATAATTAGCCTTAAGTACAATTGGGAGATTGTTGGCTATAGTGCCCTCAAGTCAATTATTGGATCACAGGCACGTGATTGCAATGATTGAGGGATGACCTATACCGGTAGAACAGTCTTACTCAAGATGATAGTATGCTATCTGGTTTGTCTTTATCATCGTGTACATGCTTCAAGTGACATTACAGATCACTATTACATGTTGATAGAGCCCATATGATTCTTGCTTGACTACCAGCAGTATGATGGTAATCATATATGTGAGAGTTGGATGGTCTATAAGCACATCCTTAAAGTGTCCCTAGTCGTGGAAGTTTCGAGACTGGGCATCGATACTCCGAGAGTAGACTAGTGTATACGGATCGAGACCCCGACGAGGGGCGGTGGCCGGTCTTACAAGCCATTGGTGTCAGTTGGTCCACCTAAGATGTATACAGGTGCTCATTGGTTTATGAGTACACCGGACGGACTCGCCGGGAACATGCTAGTTTGTATTATACCTATTGTCAGATAGCAGTTCCCTGGTGACATGTGTACAGGTTAGTCTATCGACCTGAGATCGTCATTTGTCTCGTGTGAGTTCCTACTGTGCTTTGATTACTACCCTACCACGGCTCAAAGGAGTCATGCAAACAGGTTTTAGTTGGGTACAGTCCCGAGTCACATGGAGGCAGTGAGCGGATCGTCATGGGATTTTTCTCTCCCGGAATTGGGGGTTGATGTCGCGGTGTGCACGGATGGCCATCGCCAGAAATCCTTGGCCAAGGTAGTTGAGAATTACTAATTCGGATTAGTAGTTTCTCAGGTGGTGATGGGCTTCATACCGATACTGAATATTGCGTTATTAGGGGTCTGACTTTATCCACCCCCTAGACTCGATATGCGATACTCATAGACGAACGGACCGGACTGTACGGATATTGTCATTGTCATGCTCAGTAGGGTTTCAGGATGAGTTTTCTCGTCGGCCTCCCTTTCGATCAATACCTGGGTAGCCGTTACGTACATCTGGTGCCACTAACGTGCTTGTGGTTAAACCCACTGCCAGCGTATTGATGAGTCTTTAGAGTCCCACACAGAGGGTTTCCCTAGTTCGGGTGAAACGTTGTAGAGGCCGTATGGTTTTATGGCAGGGTTCGATCATATTCGTGTACTTGTGCACGGATCATGATCGGACGGATAATACTAGTGGGCTTTGGTTTAAGCCGGATCCTAGTATTCTATTGTTGGATTATTTTCGTCTCATTGTATTCGTATTCAGTTGGAATACGGATGCAGGTATGTATATACGGATGAGGGGTATTCTTGTAATCCGTTACAAGATTACTTTTTAAGATCCCATTTCTTTTTCTAGTATTAAACATTTAAGGTTTTGTTTAAATGTTTAATATTGTTTATGTGGAAAGTGTGAATGTAATTCTTGGCATTGGGCATTGATGAGGCATGGGCCATGCTTGTTTTCATTTATGGTGTTGTGAGATATTTGTGAGAGTTTTGGCAGATATTTTTGTGGCTTGGGAAATTTCTTTAGTTGCCAATCACAAATACATCACAACACAAGAAAAAACAACAGAACATTTTTCCTCACTTGGTTTTTTCTTTGGCCAAGTCTTGAGCTCACACTCTTCACTACACATGGCTTCTTCTTCACCTCCATCCATACCCTCTCATGAGATGAGAATCCATGGATGTTTTGAGACAAAATGATCACACACACTCTCTACTTCATCTTGTGCATCTCGGCTAGCAAACTGGATGCCCGTGTTGCTTTGGTTTTGAAGCGGGAGCCCGTATTACTAATCCTCGATGTGGATCATCTTCGACGAGAGAGACCGGAGACCAAACATCATCGAGACAGCAGTGAGGAGCTTGGACAGAGGTTGAAGACCGAAGGACACGGATCGATCGGTATAACCTCTCTAAACTCCTTTTGTAGAACTAGTATAGGGTTAATGGTACGAGCTGTCGATTAGGGTTCCGTTAGCGCCGGTTTTAAAAGTTTTTGTTCCGCGTTTGGCCAAGAATTGATGGCCGGGGCGCTGGCGTAGCCTTACACTACTGAACTCTTGGGACTAATACATAGTGATGTATGCGGTCCAATGTCTACACATGCCAAGAATGGTTCCTCGTACTTTATTATATTCACCGATGATCTCTCAAGATTCGGACATATGTTTCTGCTGAAACACAAGTCTGAAGCTTTTGAGAAATTCAAGGAATATAAGTACGAAGTAGAGAACCAAAGGAGTAAAAGTATTAAATTCTTTCGATCTGATCGAGCAAGATAATACTTGAGCACAGAATTTCGAGATTATCTAAAAGAGAATGGGATTCTCTCTCAGCTTACTCCTCCGTATACACCACAGCCCAACGCTGTATCGGAGCGGAGGAATCGCACCCTATTAGATATGGTGCGCTCTATGATGAGTATTGCTGAGTTACCTATTTCCTTTTGGGGCTATGCACTTGAGACAGCTGCATACCTATTGAATAGAGTTCCAACCAAATCCGTGCCTACCACTCTATATGAGATATGGAATAGAAAGAGATCATCTCTTAATCGAGTTAAGATTTGGGGTTGTCCGGCTTATGTTAAAAAGCAAAATCCGGACAAGCTTGAGGCTAGGTTTGTTTTATGCAAGTTTGTGGGATATCCAAAGGATTCCTATGGATATATCTTCTACCATACTGAGGATCAAAAGGTGTTTGTTTCTCAACATGCCACCTTTATAGAAAAGGAATTTCTTGTGAAAGAATTTAGTGGTCATGAGATAGAGCTGGAAGAAGTTCCAGCTACACAAACTATTACCGACGATTTGATGGAACCGGAGGATCCAATAGTACCCAACGAACCCCAGCCACTCCGCAGATCTAATAGGGTTCCTCATCCACCTGAGAGATACTACGGTTTTCTCGTAGACGGTGGGAGCGAGGATTGCATCATGGAAGATGATGACCAAACTAGTTTCGAGCAGGCCATCACAAGTGGAGACTCTGTGAAATGGCTGGATGCTATGTGATCTGAGATGGAATCCATGTACACCAACAAATTATGGACTTTGGAAAACCATCGGGAGAAAGTGGATCTTTAAGAAGAAAATTGGTGTAGATGGAAAAGTCGAGACTTTCAAAGCTAGACTTGTAGCAAAAGGTTTTCATCAACGACCTGTTGTCGATTATGATAAAACCTTTTCTCCTGTCGCTATGCTTAAGTCCATCAGGATCCTACTTGACATTGCTGCATACAATGACTACGAAATCTGGCAGATGGATGTCAAGAACGTTTTTCTAAATGGTGATTTAGAAGAGAGCGTGTACATGACACAACCAGAGGGCTTCATAGACAGTGGGAGCAGCGGAAAGGTATGCAAGCTGCTTAAATCCATCTACGGATTAAAGCAGACGTCGCGGAGCTGGAACATCTATTTTGATGAAACTGTCAAAGAGTTTGACTTCATCAAAAATATAGATGAACCTTATGAAAGTATACCCTAGCACCAGCAAGGGGTCCAAGTGACATCAAGAATGCCAAATTCAAATTTTTATGGTACTAAGCTAGACTAAACAAGATCTTTAGCTAGGTGATTAGGGTTTTGGTTTGATATCTACTAAAACTATAGTAGTGAAAGATGGCTATACCCTCATAGATCGAGTCCTTCACTTCACATGCTCCGTGTAGTAGTCCCGCGACTCCACTAGGCTCCACTTGAGGCTTTGGACGAGCATCCTCAGATGACCTTCTTACCGAAGATGATCCACGCGAAGTCCCTCCAACTCAAGCTACCTCTACACTAAACTCTTTAGCGTACTAAACATGCTACACTCAATCGCCGGTCAAGTGTAGGATGGTGAAGTAGGGGATGTTAAAGCTCACAAGTTTGTGTTCAAGCTTCATGGTTCACATGGGTTGAAGCTTGAACCATGACATTGAGAAAGAAGAAGAAGCTAGAGAGCAACCATGGGAGCAACTAAAGAAAATATGGCTAAGTGTTGAATGAGCAAGTAAGAATGCATGGCAACTCTTGACCCCCACTCATTCAAGCATGGAATTTTGCAATATAAAATTGCAACAATGCTTGAATAGTGAGTCAAAAGGAATAAACAAATATAAAGCCCATGCTTGCAACCATGCTCTCATTTTCCACCGCATTTCTATTTTTCTCAAAATTAGAAATCATGCCATGCTACATATATATATTTATATTTATATCATATATATATATAAATATTAATACATATAAGAAAATATTTAGTGAGCTAATGATATTAGTTAAGATATAATTATATCAAATATAATATATATCACATTATTAAATAAACACTTGATTTAATAATCCGGTTATATCACATATGACCGACTAACATCATTTATCTGAATATCACATTATCGAATCAACACTTGATTCAACAATCGGGTTATATCACATATAACCGAACCGATAACAGATAACTGCCAGATTACAATACAGTATCACATACATGTATTTAATCAGGCCCACACACATATCACATATGTGTCTTACTTCATTTCGCTAGAACCACGGAACTTCTGTGTGGGATTCTAAAGACTTGTCAATACGCCAGCAGTAGGTGATGATCATATCAGTCACCTACAAGCCGTCATCGGTACTAGCTAGACGTAACGGCTACCCGGGTATTGAGCGATATGAAGATCAACAAGCAAGCTTGTCCATAGTCTCCATGTAGTCTATCAGTAACACTACCGTACAGTCCGGTATCTTCGTCTGATTTGTCGCATATCATGTCTAGGGGTGGTAAACGTCAGACCCCAGTAACGTAATAAGTCATGCCGATGTCTGGCCTATAACGTTTCGAGAAACTACTGATAACTCTTATCAGTAAATCTCAGCAGCAGTCCTGGCCAGAGACTTCTAGTTATAGCCAATCGAGCATAGCGCAATATCAACCCCCAATACCGGGAGAGACGAAACCCCTCCTATCGCTCATTGCCTCCATGTGACTCGGGACTGTACCCAAAATCCACCTGTTTGCACAACTCCTCTTGAGCATGGTAGGGAGGAAATCAAAGCACAGTGGGAGCCACATAAGACTCTATGACGATCTTGGATCTACAGACTAACCTGTACCAGTGTCACCAGAGGACTGCTATCTGACGATAGGTATACTACCACATAGGAGTCCTCGGCGAGTCCTGTTCAATGTACCCATTATCCAATGAGCACCTGTTTACAATCTTTGATACCACACACCAATGGTTGTGGGATCAACCATCGCCCTCTAAGGGACAAGAAACGTACACAATAGTCTACTCTGGAATATCGATGCCCTAGTCTCGATATTCCCTCGACTAGGAACTGATTAAAGGATGTACTTTTGGACCATCCTGGCCCCACTAGTATGATATCTGTAAGTGCACGGCGGCGCCCCGGCCGTCAAACCGACGGCCAAATGCGGAAGCGGTGATAAACTTAAATTTTTGCGAACTTAGCAAACCGGCACCATCGCGCACTAAACACCCGGATCGAACCATTAACTAGTCTAAGCTAACTACAAGACGGGTTAGAGATATACCGAATGATCCGAGTCCTCCGGTCTTCTCGTCGTCGTCCCGATCTCCTGCGGAAACTCCGGTCGTCGCCTCCTCGCCGGAAGGGCACCACATCGCCTGCATCTTTTACGGGCTCCCACCTCAATACCGAGGCAACTCGGGCGCGAAGTTGGCTGGCCGACGCGTCCAAGATTTGCTGTAGGAAGTGTAGTGTAGAGGCTATGTCTCATTTGGGTTTGTTGCCATTTGAAGATGATGGAGGAAACAAGATAAAAAAAAATGGTGCTTGCATTTTTCTTAACATGAAAAGAGATCAAAATGCTACCCTCTCAAAATGAAGCTCTCATCTTCTTTTCTCTCAAATATGTTCAACCATCTCCAAATGAGAATGGTGGAGGAAGAAAATACATAAGCAAGAGGGAGGTGAGTGTAGGAAAAGAGAGAGGGTGACCATATCCAAACACCATCATAACAAACTCACATCAACTACAAATCACTTCTAATCAACAAAAAACAAGTGATAATGATGGATAAGAATGGTATCAAAAGATGCTTTCATAATTAATACATTTGCAAGAAAATCCTCCACAATGTGTTATTTGCAAACTTGCAAATAACCCCCTCCATCGGAAAAGTCCGGCCGGGAAAGAACAAAGGAAAACCGGCCGGAACGGAATGCAAACTGGCAACTCCAGAAAACTGGTCCCGTAATAAATTACAGGAAAACCCCAATACTGTGCATACACACCCGCATCTGTATTCCGTCCGGATACAAATGCAATGAGACAAAACTACACTATCTAATACTACGATCCGGCTTAAGCCAAAGCCGGCTAGTAAAAACCGTCCGATCACGATCCGTGCAATACCGCACGTATCTGATCGAACCGTGCCATATCTCCATACGGCCTCTACAGCGTTTCGCCCGAAAGCTTGAGTAACTGAAAGTGTGGTGGACTCTAAAGACTCGTCAATACTATGGCTGTGGATTTAACCACTAGCACGTCAGAGGTATAAGCCAATACGTGACGGGCAACCAGCTATTGACCAAAAGGGACGTCGATGAGCGAACTCATCCTGACACCCAACTGAGCCTGTCAGTGACAATATCCGTACAGTCCGGTCCGTTCGTCTATGAGCATCGCATGGCGAGCCTAGGGGGTTGGTAAAAGTCAGACCCCCAAAAGCGGTACAAGTCGTGTCGGAGTATAGCCCAGAACACCCTGAGATACTACTGGAATACCTACCAGTAAATCTCCTGCCTTGGCCAAGGACTTTGTGTAATGGCTCTCCTAGACACAGTGCGACCTCACCCCCAATACCGGGAGAGACGAACCCCTGAAGATCCGCTCACTGCCTCCATGTGGCTCGAGACTGTACCCAACTAAAACCTGTTTGCACGACTCCTTTGAGCCGTGGTAGGGTAGTAATCAAAGCACAGTGGGAACTCACACGAGACAAATGACGATCCTCAGGTCGATGAACTAACCTGTACACATGTCACCTGGGAACTGCTATCTGACGTCAGGTATAAGACCAACTAGCATGTTCCCGGCGAGTCCTGTCCGGTGTACTCATAACCCAATGAGCACCTGTATACATCTTAGGTGAACCAACTGACACCAGTGGCTTGTGAGACCGGCCACCGCCCCTCGTCGGGGTCTCGACTGTATACACTAGTCTACTCTGGAGAATCGATACCCTGTCTCGAAACTCCCACGACTAGGGACCGTCTAAGGATGTGCTTATAGACTCCAGCTCTCACTTATATGATCGCCCTCATACTGCTGGCAGTCAAGCAAGAATCCTACGGGCTCTATCAACGTGTAATAGTGACCTGTCAGGTCACGTAAAGCAGTACACGATGATAAAGGTAAACCAGATAGCATACTATCATCTCGAGTAAGACTGTCCTACCGGGATAGGTCCTCCTTCAATCATTGCAATCACGTGCCTGTGATCCAATAATTGACTCTGAGGGCACTATCTCCAACAATCTCCCACTTGCACTCAAGGCTAATTATTGCGATGTCGCATACTCACAGCCCGTGTGATACCGAACACCCAACTCCTCTACTAGTCAGTCTCACAAATCCCGTTTGTGAAACTATTGCGGTCGAGGAATAGCCTCAGTGAGTGGATCCGCCTAGATGTTTCTTTCTATGTCTCTCTATATCTCAAGTTCACGGAGAAAGCCATCTCCCGAAATGAGCAATACCTGTCTTAGAATGTCTGGATGTCTGATGGGACCTAGCTCATAAATGAACTCCAAATCCAAACTTCTTAGACTGTATCGTCAACTGAACTTAATCAGTATCCTGCGCCATGCCACCCTCAGTATTGCCTTGGACCACCTGTCCAAAATACTGCCCCTCGTCAGAAGGAAAACTATAACTCTGACAACCTCCTTGTCGTCCAGGTCACCTTGGAAGCCTGGAATGATAACTGTCTCCCAAATGAGGCTGTCGTTATCATATCCCTAGAACATCCATTTATGTTCTAAAACTGCTTCCGACTGTTTCTCCTGGATTGGATCAATGTCAACTTATTGCATCTAGTGCAAGAACAACATCTGGTGTGGTACTTGACATCTCATGATTGACTCAATTGCCTAAGCAAGTGATCTGCCAATCATGCACATCCCTCTCTACTTTAGTCTATAAGACACCTTTAGAGAGGGTGACTCCATCACCTGCAGGTACACTACCGTGCCAGGAGTCGTCCATTCTAAATACTCTTAGAATGCTGTCAAAGTACCCAGATTGGGAAACCACCCAAATCTAGATCTAATACCATAGATCTTGTAACCAGTATGTCTGATATAATGTCCAAATCCCTTGTGGAGAAACCACTGTGTGACGACCAAAGTATAACCGATCGTAGTATAGGAATATCACTTCCTACTTTGTGTATGTCATCCAAAACCAAGATATCACACCTTACTACCATCTCAACAGATCCATCCCCTATTCTGATGACGTCAAACCTATGACTGTCACATCAGAAATAGATGATCTATCTCCGCTATATCTGCTTTAGTCTATAAATAGACATAAGCCTGATGTCCACCAATGCTTCCGCTGCTCCCACTGACTACGACAACCCTCTGGCAGAGTCATATAGACGTGCACTTCTAAAGCTAGTTTAGAACGACGCTATACTCATCCTCCTGCCGGGTCTCGCAGCCTGGAACAACAACAATGGCAAGTGTGGGTAAACAAGAACTTCCCTGTCACCGTCCTTGAGGCTACCGGAGTACCTCTCGGGTGCCTGAAGTTACCCACCTTATCTGCGGAGTGGCCAATGGAATGTCAAATCAGATTGAATCTTTAGGTTCCTTATCAAATCTTCAGTAATCGTTTGCGGTTCTGGAATCACTTCCAGTTCTACCATACTCCCACTACTATTTTCTGAAAAATCTATTTTTATTAAAACTGTGGCGAGTCTAGAACAATATATCTATTGATCTGCCAGATGGTAGAAAGTCAACCCTCGTCATAGCCTGGGTCAACCCACAAACAGCCATTACAGAAACGTGCCTTGATTTATCCAGAGTCTGGTTTTAATCATAAGCCGGACAACTCCCCGTACCTTAACAACGTTAAGATATGAACTGTTCTATATCCAATATAGAACCAGAGGCACTGATTTAATTGAACCAGATTTAAATCATGCAGCTGTCTCCAGTGCATGTCAACTAAATGGAAAGAGGCTGATCAGTGTTACTCAACTTAGGAGTACTTCCAATTATGAATAACCTGAAAGAGAAGCAAGTTCTCTTAATCATTACTATCAACTGAATATCATACACAAGTATCTACATCTTCGATCACTTTGAAGAATCCTGATACTTGCTACACCTGGTTCTCTACTCTATTCAAATACCTATAACTCCTCAAAACATAGACCCTGTGTTTCAACGAAACACATGTCTAAGAACTAGAGAAGTTAAAAGTAAACAGAATATAGTATGAGGACCAACCCCTCTGTCCTCATGGACACTGGACAACATACAATACTCTGTATAAGTCCGCTGAGTCTGACAACTCTTTCACTGTGTGTCGTAGGTTGAAAACTGTACTTATGGTCAAGAAGAATTACACCGCTGTTTAATGCTCTTACCTAACCATCCTCTGGTATAGGTAAATGTCATCGACATAATATCAAAAGGTATATCTCACTCTATGAAAATAGACGTACAGATATATCAATTTGGGTACACAACAGCGGATATTCAAAACCAAACATTCGCCGACCGGCAAACAGCCCAGGTGATCTCCTCAAATATCATCGATTACAACGAATCCCGATATAATGAGGATGATCACCCAATTCCCAATAACTTACTCCCACTCATCATCTGTAAAACCATACAGATGTGAGAATCAAACCTGGTAAATACATACCCTGGAGCAAGTGTCCAATCGGGAAATCAGTTTTCTTTTAACAGTACACAGTGAAACTGAAACATTGAAATGTTTCGTTGGGGTATCCTGGTATTCCTAGTAATGCCTCTTCCATTATCCAGATTCACAACTGTAACCGTATAATTCTTTGCCACCTCTCCAAATCCCTTTATATGTCTTTAGTCATTACCTTCTGCACACCCCTTTAGGCCAATTGGTTTTCTTCCTTCCCTACCGTTCGGCACCAGCCTATGGTTTGGAAGAAGACTATCCAATAAGCATAATGGGTGTACTGTCCTAATCCTAGGAGCACTCGCAATGCGAGAGAAGGTGAAGATAAAAAACAACCGAATAAACCTTATTCCTATTTCTCCTGGACCAGAATCCATCCCCGAACTGGAACAAGTTCCTTTCGAGTTCGTATATAACCATACGATGGAGTATCCAATAAACTGTGGATCTTCGTAGTGATACGGAGTGTCCTGGAGAAATACAAAGGTGATTTAGGATTGGCGAAGAATTACTTGGTTTGGTCGTGAATATCAGTCGCATTTTACTTTGCCCTCTTACTAATCCCTTGCTTTGTCTTAATCTTAATACCTTCTGCACACCGTTTAGGCTAATTGATTTTCTTCATTCCCTACCGGTCGGCACCAGCCTATGGTTTGGAAGAAGACTATCCAATTTGCGTAATAGGTGTACTATTCCTAAACCAAGGAGTACTCGCAACCTGAGAGAAGGTGAAAAGAAAAGACAACTGAATAGTCCTATCCATTTTCTCCAGAACCGAAAACCATCCTCGAATTCCTTCGAGTTCGTATATAACCATACGATGGTTTTGTCCAATGGAAGTGGACGTTCGTAGTAATACGGGGTGTCCTGGAGAAAAGAGTAAAAGTAGGAGTGGCAATGAGGTCTGCAACTCTGACAATCCAAAAACCAGTGTTAAGAAGGTTCGGTCAACTTGGTCTCTGAGTCGTAGTCTTAGGGTCGGGTCAAAGGTCGCTGCCAGAGAGAGAGAGAAAAGAAACACTCAGCGTGCACTCTATCCTAGATCAGAATGGTTGTCACTTTATCTAATCAGGAAACCTCCCACTGTACCTCAAATTCTCCTCCAAACCTGAAAGAAGAATTAGTCGGGGTCACCCGAGGAGTAAACCAACTCATCAGTGGGAATCGGGATCCAACTATCATTGCATGATAACGTGACGGAATCCGCTCACAGTGTCACACTCCAGAAGGTATGCGCATATCTGGCAAGTTTCAGTACTTTTGAAACTCCCGATGTGATTTTTACCTCATGCTCTTATGACCTTGACTTTGGCCAACATATCATAAGTCACATGTCAAGTTCAACCCGTCATTCTCCAGGTTAATTTGAATCCACCCGTACCTACCCTTGACTTTGGCCAAAATGGCAGTACGACTGTCCCAAACCAACGCATATATCTATGCTGCATATGAATTGTAAGTGCACGGCGGCGCCCCGGCCGTCAATCCGACGGCCAAATGCGGAAGCGGTGATAAACTTTAATTTTTGTAAACTAGCGAACCGGTACCACCGCGCACTAAACACCCGGATCGAACCATTAACTAGTCCTAGCAAACTACAAGATAGGGAAGAGAGATATACCGAGTGATCCGAGTCCTCCGGTCTTCTCGCCACTCCGATCTCCCGCGGATACTTCGTCCGTCACCTCCTCGTCGAAAAGGGCACCACATCGCCAAAATCTTTTACGGGCTCCCACCTCTTGACCGAGCCAACTCGGGCGCGAAGTTGGCTAGCCGACGCGTCCAAGGGATGCTGTAGAATAGTGTAGTAGCCATGTCTCTTTGGGGTTTATGAGGTTGCCATTTTTGGAGGAATTTATGCATAAGAATTTTCATGGATGCTTGATGGAAAAATAGAGCATCCAATGCAAAATGAGCTCGGCCAAAAAAATTTTGTGCTCTGTAAAAGACTTTGTAGCAAGTGGTGATATTTATGCTTAGGAAAAAGAAATCAATGCTCTGGAAAAAGCAATCTAGGGAAATTAATCCCTCAACTCACAAAATGTGGGGGCCACGAAATTTCCATGCAAATAAAACCACTCCCCACACACAGCAAGTGGCCGGCCTCAAATTCCAAGTGGGGAAAATGATATCTTTTTTCAAGCAAGAGGAGAAAGAGGAAATTAACAATATAGAAATGGTCACACCAAAATCTAATCAAATCCAATCTCATAAATGCAAAAGATTGATTCAAAGGGAATCTCATCATGAGAAATTTATCATAATGAATCCACAAATACAATAACCCCCCCCCCCCCACAATGTGTTATTTGCAAACTTGCAAATAACACCCTCCATCGGAAAAGTCCGGCCGGGAAAGAACAAAGGAAAACCGGCCGGAACGGAATGCAAACTGGCAACTCCAGAAAACTGGTCCCGTAATAAATTACAGGAAAACCCCGATACTGTGCATACACACCCGCATCTGTATTCCGTCCGGATACAAACGCAATGAGACAAAATCTACACTGTACTAAACTAGGATCCGGCTTAAACTAAAGCCGGCTAGTAATATTCGTCCGATCCTGATCCGTGCAATACCGCACGTATCTGATCGGACCCTGCCATATCTCCATACGGCCTCTACAGCTTTTCATCCGAAAGCTTGAGTAACTGTAAGTGTGGTGGACTCTAAAGACTCGTCAATACTATGGCTGTGGATTTAACCACTAGCACGTCAGAGGTATAAGCCAATACGTGACGGGCCACCAGCTATTGACCAAAAGGGACGTCGATGAGCGAACTCATCCTGACACCCTACTGAGCCTGTCAGTAACAATATTCGTACAGTCCGGTCCGTTCGTCTATGTACATCGCATGTCGGGCCTAGGGGGTTGTAAAAGTCAGACCCCCAAAAGCGGTACAAGTCGTGTCGGAGTGTAGCCCAGAACACCCTGAGATACTACTGGAATACCTACCAGTAAATCTCCTGTCTTGGCCAAGGACTTCGTGTAATGGCTCTCCTAGACACAGCGCGACCTCACCCCCAATACCGGGAGAGACGAACCCCTGAAGATCCGCTCACTGCCTCCATGTGGCTCGGGACTGTACCCAACTAAAACCTGTTTGCACGACTCCTTTGAGCCGTGGTAGGGTAGTAATCAAAGCACAGTGGGAACTCACACGAGACAAATGACGATCTCAGGTCGATGAACTAACCTGTACACATGTCACCAGGGAACTGCTATCTGACCTCTGGTATAAGACCAACTAGCATGTTCCCAGCGAGTCCTGTCCGGTGTACTCATAACACAATGAGCACCTGTATACATCTTAGGTGAACCAACTGACACCAGTGGCTTGTGAGACCGGCCACCGCCCCTCGTCGGGGTCTCGACTGTATACACTAGTCTACTCTGGAGAATCGATGCTCTATCTCGAAACTCCCACGACTAGGGACCTTTTAAGGATGTGCTTATAGACTCCAGCTCTCACTTATATGATCGCCCTCATACTGCTGGCAGTCAAGCAAGAATCCTAGGGGCTCTATCAACGTGCAATAGCGACCTGTCAGGTCACCTAAAGCAGTACACGATGATAAAGGTAAACCAGATAGCATACTATCATCTTGAGTAAGACTGTCCTACCGGGATAGGTACCCCCTAAATCATTGCAATCACGTGCCTGTGATCCAATAATTGACTCTGAGGGCACTATCTCCAACAATCTCCCACTTGCACTCAAGGCTAATTATTGCGATGTCGCATACTCACAGCCCGTGTGATACCGAACACCCAACTCCTCTACTAGTCAGTCTCACAAAGCACGTTTGCGAAACTATTGCGTTCGAGGAATAGCCTCAGTGAGTGGATCCGCTTTGATGTTTTCTTTCTATGTCTCTCTATATCTCAAGCTCACGGAGAAAGCTATCTCCCGAAATGAGCAATACCTGTCTTAGAATGTCTGGATGTCTGATGGGACCTAGCTCATAAATGAACTCCAAATCCAAACTTCTCAGACTGTATCGTCAACTGAACTTAATCAGTATCCTGCGCCATGCCACCCTCAGTATTGCCTTGGACTACCTGTCCAAAATACTGCCCCTTGTCAGAAGGAAAACTATAACTCTGACAACCTCCTTGTCGTCCATGTCACCTTGGAAGCATGGAATGATAACTGTCTCCCAAATGAGGCTGTCGTTATCATATCCCTAGAACATCCACTTATGTTCTAAAACTGCTTCCGACTGTTTCTCCAGGATTGGATCAATGTCAACTTATTGCATCTAGTGCAAGAACAACATCTGGTGTGGTACATGACATCTCATGATTGACTCAATTGCCTAAGCAAGTGATCTGCCAATCATGCTCATCCCTCTCTACTTTAGTCTATAAGACACCTTTAGAGAGGGTGACTCCATCACCTGCAGGTACACTACCGTGCTAGGAGTCATCCATTCTAAATACTCTTAGAATGCTGTCAAAGTACCCTGATTGGGAAACCACCCAAATCTAGATCTAAAACCATAGATCTAGTAACCAGTATGTCTAATATAATGTCCAAGTCCCTTGTGGAGAAACCACTGTGTGACGACCAAAGTATAACCGATCGTAGTATAGGAGTTTCTTTTCCTACTCTGTGTATGTCATCCAAATACCAGGATATCACACCCTACTACCTTCTCAACAGATCCATCCCCTATTCTGATGAAGTCAAACCTATGACTGTCACATCAGAAATAGATGATCTATCTCTGCTACATCTGCTTTAGTCTATAAATAGACATAAGCCTGATGTCCACCAATGCTTCCGCTGCTCCCACTGACTACGACAACCCTCTGGCAGAGTCATATAGACGTGCACTTCTAAAGCTAGTTTAGAACGACGCTATACTCATCCTCCTGCCGGGTCTCGCAGCATGGAACAACAACAATGGCAAGTGTGGGTAAACAAGAACTTCCCTGTCACCGTCCTTGAGGCTACCGGAGTACCTCTCGGGTGCCTGAAGTTACCCACCTTATCTGCGGAGTGGCCAATGGAATGTCAAATCAGATTGAATCTTTAGGTTCCTTAACAAATCTTCAGTAATCGTTTGCGGTTCTGGAATCACTTCCAGTTCTACCATACTCCCACTACTGTTTTCTGAAAAATCTATTTTTATTAAAACTGTGGCGAGTCTAGAACAATATATCTATTGATCTGCCAGATGGTAGAAAGTCAACCCTCGTCATAGCCTGGGTCAACCCACAAACAGCCATTACAGAAACGTGCCTTGAGTTGTCCAGTGTCTGGTTTTAATCATAAGCCGGACAACTCCCCGTACCTTAATAACGTTAAGATATGAACTGTTCTACATCCAATATAGAACCAGAGGCACTGATTTAATTTAACCAGATTCAAATCATGCAGCTATCTGCAGTGCATGTCAACTAAATGGAAGGAGGCCGATCAGCGTTACCCAACTTAGGAATGCTTCCAATTATGAGTAACCTGAAAGAGAAGCAATTTCTCTTTATCATTACTATCGACTGAATACCATACACAAGTATCTACATCTTCGATCACTTTGAAGAATCCCGATACTTGCTACACCTGGTTCTCTACTGTATTCAAATACCTATAACTCCTCAAAACTTAGACCCCATGTTTCTACGAAACACATGTCTAAGAACTAGAGAAGTTAAAAGTAAACAGAATATAGTATGAGGACCAACCCCTTTGTCCTAATGGACACTGGACAACATACAATGCTCTGTATAAGTCCGCTGAGTCTAACAACTCTTTCACTGTGTGTCGTAGGTTGAAAACTGTACTTATGGTCAAGAAGAATTACACCGCTGTTTAATGCTCCTTACCTAAATATCCACTGATATAGGTAAATGTCATCGACATAATATCAAAAGGTATATCTCACTCTATGAAAATAGACGTACAGATATATCAATTTGAAATTGGTGCACAACAGCGGATATTCAAAACCAAATATTTGCCGACCGGCAAACAGCCCAGGCGATCTCCTCAAATATCACCGATTACAACGAATCTCGATATAATGAGGATGATCACCCAATTTCCAATAACTTACTCCCACTCATCATCTTTAAAATCATACAGATGTGAGAATCAACCTGGTAAATACATACCCTGGAGCAAGTGTCTAATCGGAAAATCAGTTTTCTTTTAACAGTACACAGTTGAACTGAAACATTGAAAAGTTTCGATGGGGGTATCCTGGTATTCCTAGTAATGCCTCTACCATTATCCAGATTCACAACTATAACCGTATAATTCTTTGCCACCTCTCCAAATCCCTTTATATGTCTTTAGTCATTACCTTCTGCACCCCCTTAGGCCAAATGGTTTTCTTCCTTCCCTACCGTTCGGCACCAGCCTATGGTTTGGAAGAAGACTATCCAATAAGCATAATGGGTGTACTGTCCTAATCCTAGGAGCACTCGCAATGCGAGAGAAGGTGAGGATAAAAGACAACCGAATAAACCTTATTCCTATTTCTCCTGGACCAGAATCCATCCCCGAACTGGAACAAGTTCCTTTCGAGTTTGTATATAACCATACGATGGAGTATCCAATAAACTGTGGATCTTCGTAGTGATACGGAGTGTCCTGGAGAAATACAAAGGTGATTTAGGATTGGCGAAGAAATACTTGGTTTGGTTGTGAATATTAGTCGCAATTTACTTTGCCCTCTTACTAATCCCTTGCTTTGTCTTAATCTTAATACCTTCTGCACACCGTTTAGGCTAATTAGTTTTCTTCATTCCCTACCGGTCGGCACCAGCCTAAGGTTTAGAAGAAGACTATCCAATTTGCGTAATAGGTGTACTATCTCCTAAACCAAGGAGTACTCACAACTTGAGAGAAGGTAAAAGGGAAAAGACAACTGAATAATCCTATCCGTTTTCTCCAGAACCGGAAACCATCCTCGAATTCCTTCGAGTTCGTATCTAACCATACGATGGTTTTGTCCAATGGAAGTGGACGTTCGTAGTAATACGGGGTGTCCTGGAGAAAAGGGTAAAAGTAGGAGAGGCAATGAAGTCTGCAACTCTGACAATCCAAAAGCCAGTGTCAAGAAGGTTCGGTCAACTTGGTCACTGAGTCATAGTCTTAGGGTCGGGTCAATGGTCGCTGCCAGAGAGAGAGAGAAAAGAAACACTCAGCGTGCACTCTAACCTAGATCAGAATGATTACCAATTTATCTAATCTGGAAACCTCCCACTGTACCTCAAATTCTCCTCCAAACCTGAAAGAAGAATTAGTCGGGGTCACCCGAGGAGTAAACCAACTCATCGGTGGGAATCGGGATCCAACTCTCATTGCATGATAACGTGACGGAATCCGCTCACGGTATCACACTCCAGAAGGTATGCGCATATCTGGCAATTTTCAGTTCTTTTGAAACTCCCGATGTGATTTTTACCCCATGCTCTTATGACCTTGGCGTGAGGTCAAAATATCATAAGTCACATGTCAAGTTCTACCCATCATTGTCCAGGTTAATTTGAACCCATCCGTACATATCCTTGACGTAGGCCAAAATAGTAGTACGACTGTCCCAAACCAACGCATCTATCTATGCAACAGATAAATACCCGGCAGCTACCAAACGCTATGCCTTGGCGTGAGGTCAAAATACATAGCTTGAATACTACCGAATATTTAACTGAAATGATGGAGGGCTACGAATGGTTTCTGGCGAAAACCTTTAACGTAATGAACTTGATATCGTTGAAGGAACGGATAGCTTTTTAGAAAATATAGTGACGAAAACCTTTACTAAAGAGGTCACTCCCGGTGAAGGGATCTCGGCTCTTTCCCCGTAGAATGGGGTGCAGGATATTCCAAATGAATACCACGATGCAAAGCAAAAGTAATCGGCTATAGTGAAGTTAATTCCCTGACGCAAACTTCTGTCCAAGGGGTCACTCCCGGTGAAGGGATCTCGGCCCTTGCCTCGTCGACTGAGGAGCAGGATATTCCAAAATGAATACCACGATGCAAAACAAAAGTGAACGTCGTTGCAATAACAGCTTTTTGAAAAGTGTTCCAACAACATCAGAATAGGTTTGTTTTAACTTGCATTGATCCGAATCAACGCAGTCCCATCAATTGATCACACCACAAAGAACGAAAATATACTGATGTACGTATATGCCATCCGCATTCGCCACTGGGTCCCGTCATTACCCGTTAGGTTAGCTAACTAACGACAGAGCGGGGACTGGACTAGCGCGGATGCAAAACATATACAACATCTACTAATATATATACCAATATATTATATTCGCTCAAGGCGTGATAAGAAATGCAACATCAAAGAAATGTACAGCATCACAGAACAATACAGATATCTGGGATCCCCGGGTTTCACAGAGCCACTACTGAAACCCGACGTTCCCCTGGTCGTGTGGATAGCCTGTGCAATGAAATCCTAGACCCCTACGGGCGCGGCAAGTTACCCGCCAAAACCTGAAGCGAGGCAGCCCCCTTCAGCTCCGTGAATGGACCACCCAGCACTTCACGGAATCCGGTAACTTGGGCACCCCTCCTGGGTCAACCTGTACCCCCTACGAGTGCGGCGAATAGCCCGCCAATCCTAGAGTGAAGCCCCCTCCGTCTCAATGCCATGAGATGCGGGCTTGTTGCCCTCTAGAACCCGGCTATCCGTGCACCCCTCCGCGGGGTAATCCTAGTACAGAAAGTAAAATATACATACAACGGGTACATCGACCGCAACCAGGTCGTGCCCCAAAAGAATAATACAAATAGGCAGTGACGGCGGTCCACATGTCGGACGCTCGCCCCGCAATATCAAATGTACATAATACAACAAAACTGTACTAGCATTGCATCCAGGCTATCCCCCACGACCGATCCGCAACATCACAGCAAAAACACAAAACATCAACGTGAAAGTCACGTTCGCAAATCCGTCTAACCGGGCTATAGCAGTTATACTGGATTCACCGATCAAGTGGCATTCACGGTCGCAGATATAATGTAAATACTGTGAAATAATGTGTTTAAAATATCCGATCGATCAAAAATTAACAAGTGGGCCCCCAAGCAATACTGTAGCACTCACAGAAATTCTGGGCCCAATTTTAATATTCCAAAACCCCTATTTTCAGCCCACAAGCCCACTGCAAAAAAATGATCACATGAACCCACACTCCTGCGGCGGAACCGCGGCCAAAAGGGGGTTATGGCCGCGGTTCCGCGGGCGTACGGGGGGATCGTGTTGTCGAATTTTTTCAGTGTTCTTAGAACTCCCTGCACATCATTCTGAGACAACCTGAAAAAATTTTGGACTTCAAAAAATTTCGACAGAAACTGATTGTGCTAGAAAACGCGGTTTCAGGATTTTGTTCGATCGGAAATGTAAAACACATTAAACCAAGCTAGACTATGTTAATGGCGAGGCTCTGATACCACTGTAAGTGCACGGCGGCGCCCCGGCCGTCAATCCGACGGCCAAATGCGGAAGCGGTGATAAACTTTAATTTTTGCAAACTAGCGAACCGGTACCACCGCGCACTAAACACCCGGATCGAACCATTAACTAGTCCTAGCAAACTACAAGATAGGGAAGAGAGATATACCGAGTGATCCGAGTCCTCCGGTCTTCTCGCCACTCCGATCTCCCGCGGATACTTCGTCCGTCACCTCCTCGTCGAAAAGGGCACCACATCGCCAAAATCTTTTACGGGCTCCCACCTCTTGACCGAGGCAACTCGGGCGCGAAGTTGGCTAGCCGACGCATCCAAGGGATGCTGTAGAATAGTGTAGTAGCCATGTCTCTTTGGGGTTTATGAGGTTGCCATTTTTGGAGGAATTTATGCATAAGAATTTTCATGGATGCTTGATGGAAAAATAGAGCATCCAATGCAAAATGAGCTCGGCCAAAAAAATTTTGTGCTCTGTAAAAGACTTTGTAGCAAGTGGTGATATTTAGGCTTAGGAAAAAGAAATCAATGCTCTGGAAAAAGCAATCTAGGGAAATTAATCCCTCAACTCACAAAATGTGGGGGCCACGAAATTTCCATGCAAATAAAACCACTCCCCACACACAGCAAGTGGCCGGCCTCAAATTCCAAGTGGGGAAAATGATATCTTTTTTCAAGCAAGAGGAGAAAGAGGAAATTAACAATATAGAAATGGTCACACCAAAATCTAATCAAATCAAATCTCATAAATGCAAAAGATTGATTCAAAGGGAATCTCATCATGAGAAATTTATCATAATGAATCTACAAATACAATAAACCCCCCCCCCCCCCCCACAATGTGTTATTTGCAAACTTGCAAATAACACCCTCCATCGGAAAAGTCCGGCCGGGAAAGAACAAAGGAAAACCGGCCGGAACGGAATGCAAACTGGCAACTCCAGAAAACTGGTCCCGTAATAAATTACAGGAAAACCCCGATACTGTGCATACACACCCGCATCTGTGTTCCGTCCGGATACAAATGCAATGAGACAAAATCTACACTGTACTAAACTAGGATCCGGCTTAAACTAAAGCCGGCTAGTAATATCCGTCTGATCCTGATCCGTGCAATACCGCACATATCTGATCGGACCCTGCCATATCTCCTTACGGCCTCTACAGCTTTTTGCCCGAAAGCTTGAGTAACTGTAAGTGTGGTGGACTCTAAAGACTCGTCAATACTATGGCTGTGGATTTAACCACTAGCACGTCAGAGGTATAAGCCAATACGTGACGGGCCACCAGCTATTGACCAAAAGGGACGTCGATGAGCGAACTCATCCTGACACCCTACTGAGCCTGTCAGTGACAATATCCGTACAGTCCGGTCCGTTCGTCTATGAGCATCGCATGTCGGGCCTAGGAGGTTGGTAAAAGTCAGACCCCCAAAAGCGGTACAAGTCGTGTCGGAGTGTAGCCCAGAACACCCTGAGATACTACTGGAATACCTACCAGTAAATCTCCTGCCTTGGCCAAGGACTTCGTGTAATGGCTCTCTTAGACACAGCGCGACCTCACCCCCAATACCGGGAGAGACGAACCCCTGAAGATCCGCTCACTGCCTCCATGTGGCTCGGGACTGTACCCAACTAAAACCTGTTTGCACGACTCCTTTGAGCCGTGGTAGGGTAGTAATCAAAGCACAGTGGGAACTCACACGAGACAAATGACGATCTCAGGTCGATGAACTAACCTGTAAACATGTCACCAGGGAACTGCTATCTGACCTATGGTATAAGACCAACTAGCATGTTCCCAGCGAGTCCTGTCCGGTGTACTCATAACACAATGAGCACCTGTATACATCTTAGGTGAACCAACTGACACCAGTGGCTTGTGAGACCGGCCACCGCCCCTCGTCGGGTCTCGACTGTATACACTAGTCTACTCTGGAGAATCGATGCCCTATCTCGAAACTCCCACGACTAGGGACCTTTTAAGGATGTGCTTATAGACTCCAGCTCTCACTTATATGATCGCCCTCATACTGCTGGCAGTCAAGCAAGAATCCTAGGGGCTCTATCAACGTGCAATAGCGACCTGTCAGGTCACCTAAAGCAGTACACGATGATAAAGGTAAACCAGATAGCATACTATCATCTTGAGTAAGACTGTCCTACCGGGATAGGTCCTCCCTAAATCATTGCAATCACGTGCCTGTGATCCAATAATTGACTCTGAGGGCACTATCTCCAACATGAATATCCCAATAGGCTACCAATCACTGTGCCTTGACTTTGGCCAACATACACAGCTTGAATACTATTGACTACCCATATGAAACGACGGAGGGCTACGAATGGTTTCTGGCGAAAACCTTTAACGTAATGAACTTGATATCGTTGAAGGAACGGATAGCTTTTTAGAAAATATAGTGACGAAAACCTTTACTAAAGAGGTCACTCCCGGTGAAGGGATCTCGGCTCTTTCCCCGTAGAATGGGGTGCAGGATATCCCAAATGAATACCACGATGCAAAGCAAAAGTAATCGGCTATAGTGAAGTTAATGCCCTGACGCAAACTTTTGTCCAAGGGGTCACTCCCGGTGAAGGGATCTCGGCCCTTGCCTCGTCGACTGAGGAGCAGGATATTCCAAATGAATACCACGATGCAAAACAAAAGTGAACGTCCTTGCAATAACAGCTTTTTGAAAAGTATTCCAACAACATCAGAATAGGTTTGTTTATCTTGCATTGATCCGAATCAACGCAGTCCCATCAATTGATCACACCACAAAGAACGAAAATATACTGACGTACGTATATGCCATCCGCATTCGCCACTGGGTCCCATCATCACCCGTTAGGTTAGCTAACTAACGGCAGAGCGGGGACTGGACTAGCGCGGATGAAAAACATATACAACATCTACTAATATATATACCAATATATTATATTTCGCTCAAGGCGTGATAAAATGCAACATCACAGAAATGTACAGCATCACAGAACAATACAGATATCTGGGATCCCTGGGTTTCACAGAGCCACTACTGAAACCCGACGTTCCCCTGGTCGTGTGGATAGCCTGTGCAATGAAATCCTAGACCCCTACGGGTGCGGCAAGTTACCCGCCAAAACCTGAAGCGAGGCAGCCCCCTTCAGCTCCGTGAATGGACCACCCAGCACTTCACGGAATCCGGTAACTTGGGCACCCCTCCTGGGTCAACCTGTACCCCCTACGAGTGCGGCGAATAGCCCGCCAATCCTAGAGTGAAGCCCTCTCCGTCTCAATGCCATGAGATGCAGGCTTGTTGCCCTCTAGAACCCGACTATCTGTTCACCCCTCCGCGGGGTAATCCTAGTACAGAAAGTAAAATATACATACAACAGGTACATCGACCGCAACCAGGTCGTTCCCCAAAAGAATAATACAAACAGGCAGTGACGGCAGTCCACATGTCGGACGCTCGCCCCGCAATATCAAATGTACATAATACAACAAAACTGTACTAGCATTGCATCCAGGCTATCCCTCACGACCGATCCGCAACTTCACAGCATAAACATAGAACATCAACGTGAAAGTCACGTTCGCAAATCCGTCTAACCGGGCTATAGCAGTTAGACTGGATTTACCGATCGAGTGACATTCACGGTCGCAGATATAATGTAAATACTGTGAAAAATGTGTTTAAAATATCCGATCGATCAAAAATTAACAAGTGGGCCCCAAAGCAATACTGTAGCACTCACAGAAAATCTGGGCCCAAATTTAATATTCCAAAACCCCCAAAATCAGCCCAGAAGCCCACTGGAAAAATATGATGCAGTGAGGACACCAATGTGCGGCGGAACCGCGGCCCAAGGGGGGGTTTGGCCGCGGTTCCGCGCTTCAATGGTTCCGCGCTTCAATGGTCGACTCAAATATGTTCAACCATCTCCAAATGAGAATGGTGGAGGAAGAAAATACATAAGCAAGAGGGAGGTGAGTGTAGGAAAAGAGAGAGGGTGACCATATCCAAACACCATCATAACAAACTCACATCAACTACAAATCACTTCTAATCAACAAAAAGCAAGTGATAATGATGGATAAGAATGGTATCAAAAGATGCTTTCATAATTAATACATTTGCAAGAAAATCCTCCACAATGTGTTATTTGCAAACTTGTAAATAACCCCCTCCATCGGAAAAGTCCGGCCGGGAGAAAACAAAGGAAAACCGGCCGGAACGGAATGCAAACTGGCAACTCCAGAAAACTGGTCCCGTAATAAATTACAGGAAAACCCCAATACTGTGCATACACACCCGCATCTGTATTCCGTCCGGATACAAATGCAATGAGACAAAACTACACTATCTAATACTACGATCCGGCTTAAGCCAAAGCCGGCTAGTAAAAACCGTCCGATCACGATCCGTGCAATACCGCACGTATCTGATCGAACCGTGCCATATCTCCATACGGCCTCTACAGCGTTTCGCCCGAAAGCTTGAGTAACTGAAAGTGTGGTGGACTCTAAAGACTCGTCAATACTATGGCTGTGGATTTAACCACTAGCACGTCAGAGGTATAAGCCAATACGTGACGGGCCACCAGCTATTGACCAAAAGGGACATCGATGAGCGAACTCATCCTGACACCCTACTGAGCCTGTCAGTGACAATATCCGTACAGTCCGGTCCGTTCGTCTATGAGCATCGCATGGCGGGCCTAGGGGGTTGGTAAAAGTCAGACCGCCAAAAGCGGTACAAGTCGTGTCGGAGTGTAGCCCAGAACACCCTGAGATACTACTGGAATACCTACCAGTAAATCTCCTGCCTTGGCCAAGGACTTTGTGTAATGGCTCTCCTAGACACAGCGCGACCTCACCCCCAATACCGGGAGAGACGAACCCCTGAAGATCCGCTCACTGCCTCCATATGGCTCGGGACTGTACCCAACTAAAACCTGTTTGCACGACTCCTTTGAGCCGTGGTAGGGTAGTAATCAAAGCACAGTGGGAACTCACACGAGACAAATGACGATCCTCAGGTCGATGAACTAACCTGTATACATGTCACCTGGGAACTGCTATCTGACGTCAGGTATAAGACCAACTAGCATGTTCCCGGCGAGTCCTGTCCGGTGTACTCATAACCCAATGAGCACCTGTATACATCTTAGGTGAACCAACTGACACCATTGGCTTGTGAGACCGGCCACCGCCCCTCGTCGGGGTCTCGAATGTATACACTAGTCTACTCTGGAGAATCGATACCCTGTCTCGAAACTCCCACGACTAGGGGCCATCTAAGGATGTGCTTATAGACTCCAGCTCTCACTTATATGATCGCCCTCATACTGCTGGCAGTCAACCAAGAATCCTAGGGGCTCTATCAACGTGCAATAGTGACCTGTCAGGTCACCTAAAGCAGTACACGATGATAAAGGTAAACCAGATAGCATACTATCATCTCGAGTAAGACTGTCCTACCGGGATAGGTCCTCCCTCAATCATTGCAATCACGTGCCTGTGATCCAATAATTGACTCTGAGGGCACTATCTCCAACAATCTCATCATAATCCTGGTAGTCAAGTACATATCCTAAGGGCTTTATCAACATGTAAGAGACAGACAGTATAAATACCAGTCTACATTTTAAGATAAAGGTAACCTAATAGCATACTATCATGTCGGGAAAGAAAGTCCTCTATATATATGTCCAAGCATCCACTATATCATCAATAATGGCCTTTAGGGCATACATATTCCTAACAATCTCCCACTTGCACTAAGGCCGGTTGTTGTAGTATCTCATACCCAACGTCCTAAAAGTCTCTCGAATAGCATCTGGGGGATAACCTCGGTGAGTGGATCCGCTGTGTTATCCTCTGTGTCAAATCTCTTGACCTCGATCTCCCGGAGATCAACTATTTCCCTAATCAGGTGATATTGTCTATGAATATGTCTAGATCACAGACGGGACCGGGGTTCCTAGGCCAAATCCACAGCTCCATTGTCATCACAATACACATGTATTGGATGCTCAATGGTAGGAACCAAGTTCATCCTATGAACTTATTCATCCAGACAAGCTCTTTGGCAGTATCGTTGGTAGCGATATAATTAGCCTCTATCAACGAGTCTGCTACGGTATATAACTTGGAACCCTTCCAACATACTGTCCCTCAATTGATGGTAAAGGCAGAACCCGAGACTGGCTTTCAGTCGTCCTTATCACTCTGGAAGCTCGAATCGGTAAAGGACTCCATCTGGAGTTCACCGTTACCATACACCAAGAAAATCTCTTTAGTCCTTCTCAAGAACTTAAGAATATTATTCACAGCTGTCCAGTGGTTTTCCCAAAGATCTTTTCGATACTTACTCACTACACCTAGTGAGTAAGCTACATCTGGTCTAGTACATAACATCGCATACATGATTGACCCTTCTGCCAAAGCATAGGGCATTTCTTGCATACCGCTCGGGTACATTGGAGTACCGCTCGGGTCAGTCCTCGTCTCAGACGAGTCAACTCTAATCTCGGCTCACACGGCTGCTCTCTGCGCCCTCGTAGTCTTCGGCGGCATAATGGCTAGAAATGAAAACAAGATTCGATAATAATACGGAAATCGAATCGCAAGAATGTACATAATCACGAAGGAATTTCAGCCAATAAGTCCTAAGGTCACTTAGGCGGAGTACCGCGTCGTGAGTATGCCGAGGAACATACACACGCTACGTCACTCTGCTTAAGCAACCTACTCTATCGTACCAAGGTCATCCTACACTCCGAATGGTAAAACCTACGCTCTGATACTAACTTTGTCACGATCCAAAATTCGGCTCGTGACCGGCACTTAACCACGTAACGTCTATAGGCGTGACGCGATTAAATAAGCCGAAACCCAGAAATCAAAACCATTAAAGGTAGAGAGTGAAGAAAACATTGGTTTAAAACATTTAGAAAACTTGAGTAAAAATCCTTAAAGTTTAAGTTATTTTCTTAAAAATTTGGCAGCACCTCCTTTGTAAAAACTAGCCCCGAAAACGGGTACAACACATGATATAAGTAAAACGACTGATAATAAGAATAAAGCATCCCCAATCGGGAGCAATCACGCCCAACGGCGGAAACAACCACCAAAAGAATAATATACGACGTCGTAGCGAAGAAATGAACAATAAGTGAAAAACAGCATAAACGATAAAACTGCATAAGTAAAGTCGTCTCACACGAGCTCGACATCTAGAGTACAAATAATATACAACACCGTCCTCACAACTGTTCTCTAAGTCAATACGTGATATCGTAGATGGAGAGTACTAGATACAATGAAAAGTAAACGGATAACTTGCAAAACCCATCAATAAGAAAAACGGCTCACACGCCAACTGTAGCGGTATCCGTTGCAAAAGATACAATGATGTAGCCCTGCCGCGACTACTCTGAGGGTCAACCTGCAAAACACTGTGGCACAACGGGGGTGAGTTGCCAACTCGTGAATAGTAATTAACATATAAAGGTAATCGCAACTATGCACGTACTGCGATACTCTAACATGCGAAATCTGATAACATCAATATGATAATATGGTTATGCAATAATCATGCGAGGTACTCTATCAGGTACAATAAATAAATGATGCAATGCATATCAATGAATGCTGAGCAAGGGATGAAATATCATCTACACGAATCATCATCGTGGAAAAACCCGGTGTCTACCAATTACACCCCAATTCCTAATAACTCAGGCGCCGTCACTCTAATCGGCCCTCATATCCTGTAAATCTCATGGAAAACATGAGTGCCCAACATCGGCACTCGAGAATATCATGAAATACTCGTGTCTAGCATCGACACGCAAATCCTCATATATCGGGCTCCGTCAGTCCGGATCGGCCCACGGGCTCCGTCTGCGGGATCGGCCCTCGGGCTCCGGCAGTACGGGTCGGCCCATATCCATCTCTCGACTCCGGTCGGTATCCTCCGGATAACCGCCAAGTCCAACCAATCACTAGTAGGTCGTTGTCCCTCTACCAGGCTCATCGCCATCCACACGAAATCTCTCTCTCGCCCCGGGGTACCATACCGGGTCCAACATGTACCCGCAAACGGATCATCTCCTCCTCGATTCGGGTTTCACATATCACACGTCTCAGAACTGAGAAAATTCATGGTGGACGCACTGAAATATCATATCAAGAGAAGCCGGGTTTTTCAAAATAGTGCATACTTTCTTAAAATAAAACCACGGTTCTCAAATCCAGAAATCACATGAATCCAAAATTTAATGCGTAAATCCATGCAATTTGTCGTATGCCACATAAAATCGTACTATGAGTAAAAAGGGAAAACCGCTCTTTTAAATGGATCCAGTTGAAAATATTTCATGCCGTCCCCAATTTTCCAAAATCAAAGTCAGCATCATCTATGTATGTGCAAGAGTATGTATGTAGGCAGGGATGCACAAAGATACATATACGCAAGTATGGATATGCAAGTATGTAGATACGCGATTATCTATGCACGCAAGAAAAAGAATAATGTCTAATCATCAATGATGAAATAATCTAAATGATGTATGGTCCATAACAATTCTATAGTGCGAGTGTCATGGCAATTACTAACGTTGTGTGTGTAGCATACAATTAGTGCTCATACAGCATGAACCATTAGTAACAGTGCGGTGCCTCATAACTACTATGTCCATATGCAACCAGAGAGGGGTATGCAACAATAGTACATATGCACAACCTATATGTATATATATATAAATTTAACATGCGGCTACAACATCCTATCAAGTCCTGACGCATAACGCCATACGGGCGATTTCCCCGTAGATGTCAAATCTACTCACCGGTGATCTCGAGCTAGGTATATCCGACCACCTGCTTCCCCTTATTCGCGGCGTCCGAAGTACCCGCCTGCGATCCTAGAATTTACACAAGGAACACACATAAGGCTAAAATCCTGCAAAAACACGATATCAAGACTACACGAAAAACTAGCGTCGCAAGCTTGTTGGAGATAGTGCCCTCAGAGTCAATTATTAGATCACAGGCATGTGATTGCAATGATTGAGGGAGGACCTATGCCGGTAGGACGGTCTTACTCAAGATGATAGTATGCTATCTGGTTTATCTTTATCATCGTGTACAGCTTTAGGTGACCTTAGAGGTCACTATTGCACGTTGATAGAGCCCTTAGGATTCTTGCTTGACGGCCAGCAGTATGATGGCAATCATATACGTGGGAGCTGGGGTCTATAAGCACATCCTTAAAAGGTCCCTAGTCGTGGGAGTTTTCGAGACAGGGCATCGATACTCCAGAGTAGACTAGTGTATACATTCGAGACCCCGACAAGGGGCGGTGGCCGGTGTCACAAACCATTGGTGTCAGTTGTTACACCCAAGATGTATACAGGTGCTCATTGGGTTATGAGTACACCGGACAGGACTCGCCGGGAACATGCTAGTTGGTCTTATACCTGACGTCAGATAGCAGTTCCCTGGTGACATGTATACAGGTTAGTTCATCGACCTGAGATCGTCATTTGTCTCGTGTGAGTTCCAACTGTACTTTGATTACTATCCTACCACGGCTCAAAGGAGTCGTGCAAACAGGTTTTAGTTGGGTACAGTCTCGAGCGACATGGAGGCAGTGAGCGGAACTGCAGGGTTCGTGATCAGTCGAAAATATTGCATCTTTAAACCGGCAATTTCCCTATTATTTGCACCCATCTAGAAGTGTTCGGCATTCATATAGCACATATTAGCAAATCAGTCGTAAAATATCAGATTGCATGTGTTAGACTTTAAAACCGGCACTATAAGGGAAATTGACTGCATTTCATAGCATGGCATCATTCCTATATATCGCAACTTGTGTTCGAAGTCTGTGCAGGAAATTACAGAAGATCGGTCAAATTTACAAACGAAGACAGTTAAAAAGACGCCAGCTCATGGATTTAGAATCTGGCAATGATCTAAGAAGCATTCAGAAATTTAACATATCAGAAAGTACCCTTTAAGACATCAGGAAGCAACACTGAAAAGATGAAGCCACAAGCCATCAACTTGGCCGCGGAACCGCGGCCGGAGCCACCTTGCGCCGCGGTTCCGCGGCGGCTTGTCCACGTCACCCCCTCTGCTTCAGCTCAGAACTCCTATGTCAGCTTCCACACTTCATCAAGACATGACATTCTCCAGATTACTCCAGAAGTTTCTGCCAGATCAGCAAGCCCTAGGGTTCCTAACTAAACACCCCTAGCTTCCTTAACAAGCTTCACTTAAACTCTATTAAGGACCTAGAACCTTCCCCCTAACCTCCTAGCTTAGGGTAGAAGCTAATCCCCTAACTAACTACTTCTAGAAGCCTCTTCCTCGAACTAACTTTTGGAGGGAAATTCAAAATTCAAATTCCTAGAGCTAGGGTTTGGAAAACCTATAAATAGACCCCTAGGTCACTTGTTCAAGGTTGTTCATTGTTAGCTAAACTCTAGTTGCTCTTTAGTTCCTCAATTCAATTGTTGTGGTTGTTCTTCATCTTCAACCCAACAACAACCACCTCAAACCCTAACCCTAATCCAATCCAAAATCAAGAAACCTCAAGATCCTTTGAGTGCAAGCCAAGCAAGTCTTCAAGATCCTTTTGTCATGACCCGAAAGAGCATGTGACTGGCCCTTGAACCATATGAAGTCTATAGGACCCCATCTGATCCAAGTAAGCCAAAAGCCCAGAAATCTAAAACCATTTAAAGAGTAAATAAGGAAAACTGGTTTTAAGAAGTAAAGAAATCACGTTTCAAAAATCAAGTTTTTAAATAACTAAGCCGAATATGCATTTTAAAAATGTGTAACCTTTCCTGAAAATTTCGGCAGAGTTTCCTTTGTAAAAACTGGCCCCAAACGGGGTACAACAAGAATAATATATATGAAATGATAAAGGCATCCCCAAGCGGGAGCTAGCTCTTCGTCAATCGACGGTCACAACCACGCAAGCAATAATAATATACAACGCCAAAGGGCGAGGATCAAAACCCAAAACGAAACTCAAAACAGCCAGAAAACCGTAATACTATAAGCGCGACTCTAAGGTCGAAATAATACAACACAGTTTTCTAAGTCTGAAACAATATACAAGTTTTGGTTGATGGAATGACTAGATACAATGAATAATACAGGAGCAATGGCGGTTCTGATACAAAAGAACCCACCTACCAAAGCAAGTCACCCATATGGAAGCAGTGTGCCAGAAATGCCGTCATGGAATCTGTAGGGCAAAAACCTGCAAGGACTGTGGCACAACGGGGGTGAGTTGCCAACTCGTGAATAGAAAAATATCTATAAGCAGAGATCGAATGCATGACCCATCCTAGGTCAATACGATCAGATAAAAATAAACCTCAATATGAATAAGTCTGAAACATGCTAAACTGGCAATGTAATCTCTATACATGAGTGTAGTGCCAAGTACTCGTGCCAGTGCCTCAGGTAATAGCATAACATAAATGTGAGGTACAATCAATGAAATCAATCTGCATATACGTGGATCCCGTCCACTCGTCACCCAATGACAATAACCATCATGCATGTAAATATCATCAGCATATGCATGGAAATATGAGGATATAAACCACCTGTGTCCCTCGCGACACGTCAAAATCATGGAACCGGAGTGCCCAGCATCGGCACTCGAAAACATCATGAAAACTGTGCCCAGCATCGGCACGTAAATCCTCATATATCGGGCTCCGTCAGTCCGGATCGGCCCACGGGCTCTTTCTGCGGTATCGGCCCTCGGCCCCGGCAGTACGCCCATATCCATCTATCGACTCTGGTCAGTATCCTCCGGATAACCGCCAGGTCCAACCAATCACCGGTAGGTACTCGCCACCTTGCCAGGCTCATCGTCTACTCCACGAAAAACATTTCTTGCCCCGGGGAACCATACCGGATCCACCATGTACCCGCAATCGGCCTCATCCGCCTCCTCGAATCGGGTTTCACATGTCGCTCTCAGCACCGAGAAAACACATGGTGGACGCACTGAAATATCATATCAAGGGTAACCGGTTTTTAAAACAGTTACATATTCCCTTTTTAAACACCCACGGTTCCCAAAAACCAGAAATATCATGGAATCAACATATCTCAATGCGTATAATCAGCAAGCATGAAGTGTGTGACATGTAAAAGAAATGTAAGCACATCAGTCTGTCATGCAAGAATCATATCCTGAATGCAACAGTACTACAGTGTAGTGACATGGCAATTATCGATGATGAAGTGTGTGAGCCGGCAACAGTGTACGTGGAACATACGCATCATCGATAATGGTGCTGGTGTCCTAGCAGCATAACTGAAATATATCAACAATACAAGCGATGCAATGCAAATAGCATGAATATGCGGAATCGAATAATCAACACAACAGTAGAGAACCTGCCTTAATAGATATATCATGCAACCTTGCCTTTTGAAATAAGACGAATCAGGGCTTTTGGTAAAATAAAGGCTACGGTGTTTTAAGGAAAGATGTGTTAGTGTTTATGCCCTAGAAGGACATTACTGTATCATATTAGTTTGTATATTACTTAATGGAAGCTTGGGATATTCACATGTGTATAACAGTCTTGCTAAACATGGTAGTATGCTACTTGGTTTTTCTATCTTAATATGTGAGTATACGTATTGATAGAGCTCTTAGGATCTTGCTTGACTACCAACGTTGTGATGGCAGTCACACTAGTGGGGGTTGGGTAGTCCACAAGCACATCCTTATTCAGGTCCCTAATCATAGGATTATTGAGACAGGGCATCGATACTCCGGAGTAGACTAGTGTGTACGCTTCTCATCCCAGTTGTGGAGATGGTCTGTCCCACAGCCGTCAGTACGTCGTACTGGAGATAGTATGCAGGTGCTCGTTAGGTTACGGGTACACCGGACAGGACTCACAGGGAACTGTTGGTTGGTTTTATACCAGTCGTCAGTGAACAGTTCCCAGGTGACATGAGTACAGCATAGTCTGCAGACTTGACACTGCTACTTCGCCTCGAGTGTGTCCCACTGTTCTTAGATTGCTACCCTACCACGGCTCAAAGGAGTCGTACAAACAGGTAGCAGTTGGGTGTAGTCCCGAGCACTTGGAGGCAGTGGCGGTTAGACAGGATTCGTCTCTCCCGGTATTGGGGGTTGATATCGCGCTGTGTCAGAGAGCCATTACGCAAAGTCCCTGGCCAGGGCAAGCGAGATTTGCTGGTAGGTTCCAGTAGTTTCTCAGGGTGTAATGGGCTTCGCTCTGACACGACTTATACCGCTATTAGGGGACTGACGCTTGCCGCCCCCTAGGCCCGATATGCGATAGTCTTAGACGAACGGACCGGACTGTATGGAGATTGTCACAGCAGGCTCAGTAGGAGTTCGGATGGGTTTCCTCATCGGCCTTCTTATCGACATCTACCTGGGGACCGTTACATACAGCTAGTGCCGCTTGCGGTCTGTGGTTAAACCCACTGCCAGCGTAGTAGTCGAGTCTCTAGAGTCCCACACAGAGAGTTTCCCTACTTCAGGCGAAACGATATAGAGGTCGTATGGTTTTACGACAAGGGTTCGGACGCATACGTGTGTTTACGCACGTACGACTTTCGGACAGTTTTTACTAGTCGGTTTTGGTTTAAGCCAGTTACTAGTATCCGGTTATTGGATTTATACAGTCTAAAGTTTTTCCGTGTTTTCACGGATAGGAAGGGCGTTCTCGTAATTGCGCGAGAAGCTTCTAGAAGATGGTGACTAAGGAGGTTAAGGTGGCATATACATTGAATGAGATTAGTGAGTCATATGAGTGATTCATCCATGTCATTAATGCTTAATGACTCATGGTAATGAATCACCATTAGATATTTATGAAGCATGATTATTCATCATTTGATTTTCTTTTCTTGATAAATCTTAATGCTTCATATATATTATGATAACTCATTTTCTCATATCAAGAATAATTTCTCACCTTCTCTCTCCTCAAGCTCTCTCTCTTCAAACCCTAATCCTCCCCTCTCATGTGTTGAGTACAAGGATTAGTTAGACTACTTAATCCATAACCTCACTCTATATCATCTAGGTACTTTGATTAGCACTTAAAGAAACCTAGTTGCCTCAAGTTTAGAGGCAAAGCTTGGAGTAAAGCTCTCGTGGTGGATCGTCCACTACTTGGAGAAGGTCGAGGAGGAGGTGGAGTTCGTAAAGATGAAGGACACGGTTCTACAGGTATAATCACTTCACATAGTAGTTTAGAACTCCTATGTTTGTTGTTAGTTATCGTTTAGCTTCGATTCATGCGGTTAGTCGATGTTTATGCAAAGAACAAGATCGTTTTTCATATTTCCGCCTCCCCGCTAGTAGTGGGGTGTTGTACATCGACTTACAGTGGTATCAGAGCCTCGCTAAACAATAATTAACTCATTAGCAAAGTCGTAAGTATGTCGAACGCAAAAAGGAACCGGAAAGATCACCGTTTTACACAGTTTCTGTCGAAATTTAAACAGGCCCTAAAAATTTTTCAGGGACCTGCAGAATAACAAGCAGGAAATTATAGGGGTACTCAAGAAATTTGGTCGCGTAACTCGGCTAACTTGCCGCGGAACCGCGGCGGATCCATGCGATCCGCCGCGGATCCGCGGCCGAGTTAGGGCCGAGTCGGCCCAAATTTCTTCAGTGACTTTCTGGTGTTAACAGTGATCTTTCTGGATGTTTAGTTTTCTGCTCAAGTCTCAGGTGCACAGAGAAGTATTGGAGTAGAATCTATAGTGTTTTGCACGATCGAAATTTTGCGATGTTTGCTAATTTGATTATATCTGTGTTTGTATAATGTGTTCGTAAACCTCCCCTAACTGCTAGTATGTCGGTTGGCAGGGGGTTGCATATTTCTGTAATGGATTTTATCTGTTTGTGTATATGAACTGTGTTGGACTGTTGTGATGTATAGCCGGGGTTATGTGATGGGTTATTATTTAATTCATTTGATGTAAATGTAATTTGTTGTAATATTATTTTGCGGGGCACATCCAGGTTGCGGTTGTAGCCACCGTTGTATTATTTCATTTTACTGTTTTTGCTCCTAGGACAGACCCAAGGTGGGGTGCACAAACTGCCGGGTGGGTAGTTTGCCGTACCCGTTGGGGTCTTGGGTGGGGTAATGACTATTCATCACAACTGTGTAATCCGTCTTTTGTTGCAGGCTCAAAACAAACACGGATTGCTTGCAAATCCAATAAAGTTCATCTGAGATCTGGAATGCCTATTATTGCGTCTGACGAATGTACAATATCTATATATGATAGCTATTTAGACGTCACTTATGTTTTACACCCGTGCTAGCCCAGCCCCCGCTCTGTCGTTAGTTAAGTAACCTAACGGGTGATGACGGGACCCCGTGGCGAATGCGGATGGCATAAGAGGACGTTGTATTTTCGTTGTTTTCTACAATGATAGGTTAAATGATGGGACGCATTATTTATAATGCAAAGAAAATAAACCAAAAGTTAAATCGTTGGAACAATTTAAAAGAAACCACTCGGTTATTTTAAAAGAGCAGAATTTTTAATTGCGGAGCTTTAACCACTCCTTTTAAAAAGCTATCAGGTTCCTTCGATTATATCAAGTTCACTACGTTCACGGTTTTGCCAAAACCAGTCGTAGCCCTCCGTAATTTCTTATGGATGGTCAGTAGTATTCAAGCTATGCTTGTTGGCTTTCGTCAAGGATAGTGATTGGTAGCTGCTGGGGTATTCATTTGTTGCATAGATAGATGAGTTGGTTTGGGACAGTCGTATAACCTTGTTGGCTTTCGTCAAGGGTATATACGGGTGGGTTCAAATTAACAAGATAATGATGGGCAGAACTTGACATGTGTTTTATGATTTGTTGGCTTTCGTCAAGGTCATAAGAACATGGGGCAAAAATATATATCGGGAATTTCTAAAGAAACTGAAATTTGCAAAGAGATGCATACCATTTGGAGTTTGATGAATGTTGGTAGGATTCCTTCAACATTATCATACGATGATATTTGGATCCCGATCCTACTGTGAGTATATGCTACTTATCAGGAGATTCGTCACTTAACGATCAATGCTATAAACCAAGTAGGTGTCAAGAAAGGTGTCAGCGGGGTTACGCCCCCAGAGAAAAGAGGTTCTTTAATTAAGGAACTTCGCGAAAGCGTTGGAAAACCTCCCTCGAAGTATCGACACTAGCCTGGCTGAACGGTTAAGCAAGAATTGTACAGTGAGAATAGTCCTGGCTAATTCTTCTTTTATAGTTTGAGGAAGGATTCGAGAAACAGTGGGAGCCATCCAGTTTAGATAAATTAAAAACCAATCTAAACTTGCAAGAGCATCATGCTAAAGTGTTTTCTTCTCTCTCTCTCATTGCAGCGACCTTGTGACCATGACTAGGTTACATCTAGATAACAAGTTGACTGAATCTAACTTATATGACTGGCAAAGATCTGTCCAGATGACCATTACCTATGACAAGCTGGACCACCCTATTACTACTCAAGATCCCACCGTCCCAGGTCCAGTTTCCACCGTCGCGGATATGGATATCCGTCAGACAAAGGAAAATGTTAAAGCGAAAGCCAAGTGCCTCGTGTTGGCTTCAGTTGATGGTATAAACCAGAAGCAGCACGAGAAGATGGACTCTGTCTCCATCTTTCTCCATAACAAAGATTTATATGGAGAGCAATCTCATATCGCAAGATATGAGGCCTCAAACGAATTAATTCAAGCGAGGTCGGCTGACGGGTCATCTGTAAAGGACGACGTCCTTACAATGACTAGCTATATTGATGAGCTCAAGAACCTGGAGACCACGTTGGGAAACAGGTCATATGCTGACTTATTTCCACAGTCCCTACCTTCTACTTATACCCTGAAAGAAACCAGGGAGACACAAGCTCTGCTTAATGGGGGACCTTCTTCTTTTACATCCAGGGCGAAAGCAAAAGATGAAAAGAAGAAGACCTCTACAAAGCCGATATACGGTGTCAGCAAAGTAGGAGGAAAGGGAAGAGAAAAAGTTTCGGGACTTGGTATAGGTAAGGAGGGATATTCCTGTTGTTATGGGAATGGACATTGGCAGAAGGATTGCAGGGCTTTGGAAGCCAGTAGCCAGGATACGAAGCATGTTGTGGCTTCAGCCTCAAGTGTGTTTGTAATTGAGAACTGTTTGTTAATTAACTCTACTTCCTGGATACTAGATACCGGAGCAGGATCTCATATCTGTAATTCGTTACATGCTTTGAGAAACCGTAAAGTTATAAGGATAGGTGATTTGTCTCTCAGAGTTGTAAACGGAATGAGCGTGGACGCTGAATCCGTGGGAGAATATCGCCTGGGTTTGACAAGTGGGTAGATATTGATTCTACGTAACTGTCTGTATGTACCTAGTTTGACTTGTAATATCATATCAGTGTCCTTACTTTCAAGAGAGGGATATGACTTTACATTCGTAAGCGATGTAGTTCACATCCACCTAAATCAAGTTCTGATTGGGTCCGGTACATTAGATGACGGTATATACGTATTGAATCAAGCTCAGGTTTTCAATGTCCAGAACACACTTAAAAGAAAGTCTCCAGAAATGAATCAGGCTTTCTTATGGCATTGTAGACTAGGTCACATCAATGAAACACGATTAACGAAGTTACATAGAGAAGGATATTTGAATCCGTTCGAATATCAATCTTATGCCACTTGTGAATCTTGTCTCATGGGAAAGATGACAAAGACTCCGTTTACTGGACACGGAGTAAGAGCGAGCGAGCTCTTAGGACTCGTACACAGTGACGTGTGGGTCCGATGTCTACACATGCGCGAGGTGGTTATTCCTACTTCATTACTTTTACGGATGATTTCTCTAGGTATGGACATGTCTTCTTGATGAAGCATAAATCCGAGGCCTTTGAGAAATTCCAAGAATACAAGAATGAAGTGGAAAACCAAACAGGCAAAAGTATTAAGACACTGAGATCTGATCAAGGTGGTGAATACTTAAGTGCCGAGTTCCTGGGTTACTTAAAAGAGAAAGGAATTCTCTCTCAGCTTACTCCTCCATACACACCACAACACAACGGTGTATCGGAAAGGAGGAATCGAACCCTATTGGATATGGTTCGTTCCATGATGAGTAAGGCTGAGTTACCGCGATCATTCTGGGGTTATGCGCTAGAATCAGCGGCATATCTTTTGAACAAGGTTCCAACCAAAACTATGCCTACCACGCCATATCAGATGTGGAGTGGGAAGAAACCCTATCTTCAGTACCTGAAGACATGGGGATGTCCAGCTTTTGTAAAAAAGCAGCATCCGGACAAGCTCGAGGCACGCTCAGTAGAGTGTAAGTTTGTGGGATATCCAAAGAACTCCATGGGATATTGCTTCTACTGCGCAGAGGAACAAAAGGTTTTTGTTTCTCGTCATGCCCGCTTCTTAGAAAATGAATTTTTAGAAAATCAGAAGGGTGGGAGCGCAGTAGAACTGGAAGAAATTCCAGAACCACAAGCTGTTACTAAAAGTTTGGTGGAACAAGAAGTTTCAGAAGAAAGGGACATACCAGTGCCTATCCGCAGAAGTAGTAGGCAGTCTCATCCGCCCGAGAGATACTACGGTTTTCTCATAGACGGGGATAGAGAAGACTGTGTCATTGATAATGACGACCCTACTAGCTTCCAGCAAGCCATTCAGAGCGGCGACTCGGTAAAATGGCCGGATGCGATGCGGACCGAAATGGAGTCCATGTACACTAACAAAGTATGGACTTTGGACACTGCTCCAGATGGGGTGAAACCCGTAGGATGCATGTGGATCTTCAGAAAGAAGATTGGTGTAGATGGACGGGTTGAAACCTATAAGGCTAGACTTGTTGCAAAGGGTTTCCGTCAAAGACCTGGTTTGGACTATGACGAAACCTTTTCTCCAGTGGCTATGCTGAAATCCATTCGGGTCCTTCTTGCTATTGCTGCCTTCCATGATTATGAGATCTGGCAGATGGACGTAAAGACGGCCTTTCTAAATGGAAATTTAGAAGAGAGCGTCTATATGGATCAGCCAGAGGGATTCATTCAGAGTGGGAGCAGCGGTAAATTATGCAAGCTGCTTAAGTCCATTTATGGACTAAAGCAGGCATCGCGGAGTTGGAACATCTGTTTTGATGATACTGTCAAAGAATTCGACTTTATCAAAAATCCAGATGAACCATGCATATACAGTAAGATTGTAGGGAGAGTTGTTATTGTTAGTGTATATGCCCTAGAGGCCATTACTGTATCATACTAGTATGTATATTACCTAATGGAAGCTTGGGATATTCACCTTGTATATACAATCTTGCTCAAAATAGTAGTATGCTACTTGGTTTATTTCTACTTCTATGTGTACATGCGTTTATTTTTGTATATCGCCTGAACACATTAGTGGAGCCCTTAGGATCTTTGCTTGATTACCAGTGATGTGATGGCCGTCACACTAGTGGGGCTGGGTAATCCATAAGCACATCCTTATGCAGGTCCCTGGTCGCAGGACTATCGAGACAGGGCATCAATACTCCGGAGTAGACCAGCGCATGCGCTTCTCATCCCAGTGTGGGAGACGGTCTGTCCCACAGCCGTCAGTACGTCGTACTTGAGATAGTATGCGGGTGCCCGTTAGGTTACGGGTACACTGGACAGGACTCGTCGGGAACTGACTAGTTGGTATTATACCTATCGTCAGTTATCAGTTCCCAGGTGACATGAGTACAGCTTAGTCCATTGACTTGACCCTGTCACTTCGCCTCGGGTGTGTTCCCACTGTACTTTGATCACTACCCTACCACGGCTCAAAGGAGTCGTGCAAACAGGTGGTGGTTGGGTGCAGTCCCGAAGCACTTGGAGGCAGTGACGGTTAGACAGGATTCGTCTCTCCCGGTATTGGGGGTTGACATCGCGCTGTGTCTAGAAGAGCCATTACACGAGTAGTCCCTGGCCAGGGCAAACGAGATATACTGGTAGGTTTCCAGTGTTATCTCAGGGTGTTTTGGGCTTCGCTCCGGCACGACTTGTACCGCTATTGGGGGACTGACGTTTACCGCCCCTAGGCCCGCCATGCGATGTATCAGACGAACAGACCGGACTGTACGGAGAATGTCACACTCAGGCTCAGTAGGAGTTCAGATGGGTTTCGCCTCGTCGGTCTTCTTGTCAGCATTACCTGGGGACCGTTACGCACATCTAGTGCCGCTTACGGTCTGTGGTTAAACCCACTGCCAGCGTAGTGTCGAGTCTTTAGAGTCCCACACAGAAAGCTTTTCGCCTTTAGGCAAAAGAGTAGAGGTCGCATGGTATTGCGACAGGTCGCATGGTTTTGCGACAGGGTTCGGTCACATCCGTGCACTTGTGCACGTACAGTGTCCGGACAGTTTACACTAGCGGGCTTTGGTTTAAGCCAGATCCTAGTGTACCTTATGGGATTGGATTTATCCAGTTTGCATTCGTGTTCCTCGGAACGCAGATGCGGGTGTGTATGCACAGTTGACAGGGAGGCACAGACAGCGGATTCTCATTAGGGTTGTTGACAGTTGACCGTTGACTTTTGACTTTTTGCTCAACCCTAATGAGAATATGATATGTGATTAACTATTATATTAATTAAGTGTTATGGTGACATGGTTGTTGACTTTTGTTGACTTTGTTGACTTGTTGACTTTTGTTGACTTGTTGACTTTGTTGACCGGTTGACTAGGCTTGATTAGTTGACCATCATGATAACCATAACCATCATTTCATGGCAAAGACTTTTTCTTGCTTGCTCATTTAGGTAAAATGAGTAGATGATATGATATGGTTATGGTTGCTTAAACCACACACATAAGACTTTTTTGATATGATGAGTTATGATTACTTTGGATTATGAGAGGGTGAGAGACAAAAGAGAGCCTCATTCTTTCTTGCTCATTCTCTCTCTTGTTCTTGAGCTCTCCACTTTGCTCTCACTCTCATCCTCTTGCTCCCTCTCTTGACTCTATGGTTCATATCTCTCATGTGTTGAGAATCAAGAACCATAGATAAAATCCCATTCTAAATCTTCTCTACTCATTCTAGTTCATTAGGTTTGGTAAACCAAGTGAACTAGTTTCTTCAAAGAACGAAGAAGGAGCTAAATGTTGGAGCTTTCAAGTGGATCTATCTTCGGCGTACGGAGACGACGAGAAGGAGCCATCGGACCACCACCGGAGCTTGAAGACGAAGGAGTTCAAGACAAGCTAGGTATAACCATCTTCATCCGAGTAGCTAACTCTCTTTAGCTAGTTTGCTAGTTTTAGTTTAGGAAAAGATCCCGACTTTGTTTAGTCCATGTTGCCCCTTGCGCTAAAAATTTGATTTTTATACCGTTTCCGCCTCCCCGTAAGAACCGGGGGTCGCAACGTGGACTTACAGTGGTATCAGAGCCTAACTAAACTTAAACTAGCTTGGTAGTGAAGTGTAACGAAGTTCGGAACCGGAAAAATCTAAAAACCAAACTCTTTCAAAATCCTAGTTTCTGTTAATTTTTTTTCTGGTCGAAACAAGATTTGTTATACACCTAAATTCGGCTCAGGGTTTTGTGTGAACACCCAAGAAAAACGATCCCCTAATTCGTTCAAACCGCCGCGGATCCGCGGCCTCACCTATTCATTGAGCCGCGGAACCGCCGCCGTTTAGAGTCTTCTGGTGATCGTCTTTCGTGCAGTGTGTCTCTGTATTGGTTTTGGGATTTTTAAAATATGTTATATGTACCCAGATTCTCCAGAACAGAAATTTACTTTTGGGGTCCTATAATTTCGTATTTTTTCCGAACTTCACTACATTTTGACTATGATGGTTATATCTGTGATGTTTGGATGTATTGAACGTCGGCTAATCGCTATAAGTCGATTAGTCGGGGTTATACATGATCTGTGTTTGATATTGGAATGTGTATATAAATATGTTGGATTGTCGCGGGTGAATAGCCGGGGTGGATGTGAGATGAGCTTTTGTTTTTCTTTCATTCATTGTAAATGTAAATTGATGTAATAATATTATTTGTATGGCCGCACAACCGGGTCGGGGTTGTAACCGTCATTATATAATTTCTTTTTACTGTTTTTGCTCCTAGGATAGACCTATGGAGGGGGTGCACAAACTACCGGGTATGCCGAAGTGTCGAGTGGCCTACTCATGGAGATGAGGGAGGTTGCTACGCTTCGGGTACTTGGCGGGTAGTTTGCCGCACCCGTAGGGGTCTTGGGTGGGGTATTGGCTATTCACCGCGACCGTGTAATCTGTTTTTGTTACAGGCTCGTACAAATTACAGATTCCTAGTATATCCAATGTATTTATCTGTGATCTGAAATGTTTATCATTGCAGTATATCTATATATGATATTATTTAGGCGTTGCTTATGTTTTACAGATGCGCTAGCCCAGCCCCTGCTCTGTCGTTAGTTAAGTAACCTAACGGGTAATGACGGGGCCCAGTGGCGAATGCGAATGGCATAAGCGTACGTCATATTTTGGTTGTTTTCTGCAATGGTAGTATTAAATGATGGGACGCATTAAAAGAACTAATGCAAGAATATCACGCATTAAAAGAACTAATGCAAGATAATAAACCAAGTTAAAGTCGTTGGAACACTTTCGAAAAACCACTCGGTTCTTTTCAAAACAAACTTTTAAAATACGGAGTTTGAGCCACTACATTTAAAAGCTATCTCGTTCCATCGACTAAATCAAGTTCAATATGTTCACGGTTTTGCCAAAACCATCCGTAGCCCTCCATCATTTCAGTTAAATATTCGGTAGTATTCAAGATATGTATTTTGACCTCACGCCAAGGCATAGTGATTGGTAGCTGCCGGATATTTATCTGTTGCATAGATAGAATGCGTTGGTTTGAGACAGTCGTACTGCCATTTTGGCCTACGTCAAGGGTATGTACGGGTGGATTAAAATTAACCTGGATAATGATGGGACGAACTTGACATGTGACTTATGACATTTTGACCTCACGCCAAGGTCATAAGAGCATGGGGCAAAAATCCACATCGGGAGTTTCATAAGTACTGAAACTTGCTAGATTTGCATACCATTTGGAGTGTGATGATTCTGGTAGGATTCCTTCAGTTTCGTCACGCGATGATATTTGGATCCCGATCCTACTGTGAGTATATGCTACTCCTCGGGAAATTTCTCGCTAAACGATCAATGCTATAAACCTAGTAGGTGCCTAGAAAGGTGTTAGCGGGGCTACGCCCCCAGGGAAAAGAGGTTCTCTAATTAAGGAACTTCGCGAAAGCGTTGGAAAACCTCCCTCGAAGTACCGACACCAGCCTGGCCGAACGGTTAAGCAAGTATTGTACGATGGGATTGATCCTGACTAATTCTTCCTTTATGGTTTGAGGAGGGATTCGAGAAACAGTGGGAGCCATCCTGTTTAGACAAACTAAAAACCACTCTAAACTTGCAAGAGCATCATGCTGAGTGTTTTCCTCTTCTCTCCAAATTGCAGCGACCAATCAACATGACTGGACTTAAGTTACTCCTAGATAAAAACAAACTGACAGGGCCAAACTACAAAGATTGGCTCAGGAATGTCAAGATAGCAATCACTTATGACAAGCTGGGGTATCTTCTTACCACCAAAGCTCCCCCTGTCCCTGGTCCAACTTCCAGCGTCGCGGATAAGGAAATCCGCAAGACTTGGGAGATTGATAGCGCGAAGGCCAAGTGCCTCCTGCTTGCCTCGATGGACAACGAACATCAGAGGAGGCATGAGAATATGGACATGGAATCCATATTGCTCCATACAAAAGAACTGTATGGAGAGCAATCTCGTATCGCAAGATACGAAGCGTCGAAAAAGTTATTTTCAACAAGAATGGCCGTCGGATCATCAGTAGCCGAGCACGTGCTAAAGATGATCGGCTACATTGAGGAGCTCGCTGACCTAGGGATCACATTGGAGAGTGAGCTATATACGGATATAGTTCTCCAGTCCCTTCCTTCCACTTACGCCCAGTTTATACTGAACTTCAACCTACAAGAAAAAGAGGTTGAACTTTCAGAGCTCCTCAACATGCTGAGGAGCGCAGAGGGCACCCTACAGAAAGGTAGAGATACATCCACTTTGTTTGTAGGAGGATCATCTTCTTCTAGGTCCAAGGCGAAAGCCAAGGGAAAGAAGAAGAAGGCCCCCGCCAAACCAAGGGGCGGTGTAAGTAAAGTGGATACGAAGGGAAAAGGTAAAGCAACAAAGATAGCGGGGAAGCTTGTGGATAAGGAAGAATGCTTCTATTGTCATAAGAAAGGACACTGGAAGAATGATTGCAGGGCTTGGAAGGCCAGAACACAGGAATTGAAGCAGGTTGCAGCTTCAGCTTCAGGTGTGTATGTTATTGAAAACTGTCTTTCAATAAACTCTACTTCCTGGGTATTGGATACCGGATCAGGATCTCATATCTGTAATTCTTTGCAGGCGTTGAGAAACCGTAGGGTTTTGAAGGCAGGTGACATGACCCTCAGAGTTGCGAACGGAGCTAGCATGGATGCTAAAGCCGTGGGGGACTATCACCTGGGAATGTCAGATGGACATGTTTTGGTTTTGCGTAATTGCTTTTTTGTACCCAACGCAACTTGTAATATCATTTCTGTATCTTTAGTTTCTAAAGAAGGTTATGAATTTGCGTTTGTAAGTAATGTTGTAAACATTCACCTTAATCAAGTTTTGATTGGGTCAGGTACTTTGAGTAATGGTATATACGTGTTAAACCAACCACAGATTTTTAATGTCCAGAATACACACAAAAGAAAGTCTCCAGAAATAAATCAGACTTTCTTGTGGCATTGTAGACTGGGTCACATCAATGAGAGAAGATTGACTAAGTTACATACAGAAGGGTATTTGAATGCGTTCGAATATCAGTCGTATGCCACTTGTCGATCCTGTCTCAAAGGAAAGATGACAAAGACTCCGTTTACTGGACATGGAGTAAGAGCGAGCGAGCTCTTGGGACTCGTACACAGTGACGTGTGCGGTCCAATGTCTACACATGCCCGAAGCGGACATTCTTACTTCATTACTTTTACGGATGACTTCTCAAGGTACGGTTATGTCTTCTTAATGAAACATAAGTCTGAAGCCTTTGGAAAATTCCAGGAGTATAAGAATGAAGTAGAGAAACAGACCGGCAAAAGTATTAAGATTCTAAGATCGGATCGAGGTGGAGAATACTTAAGTGCCGAGTTCCTGGACTATTTAAAAGAGAACGGAATTCTCTCTCAGCTTACTCCTCCTTACACCCCGCAACATAACGGTGTATCGGAGAGACGGAACCGCACCCTATTGGATATGGTGCGGTCCATGATGGGTAACGCTGAGTTACCGCGATCATTCTGGGGGTATGCGCTAGAATCAGCTGCGTACCTTTTGAACCGAGTTCCGACTAAGACTGTGCCTTCCACACCATATGAAATGTGGAGTGGGAAGAAACCCTATCTTCAATATCTGAAGATCTGGGGATGTCCGACTTTTGTCAAAAAGCAGCATGCGGACAAGCTCGAGGCACGTTCAGTACTGTGCAAGTTTGTGGGATACCCAAAGAACACCAGGGGGTATCTTTTCTACTACGCAGAGGAACAAAAAGTCCTTGTTTCTCGTAATGCCCACTTTCTAGAACACCAGTTCTTGGAAAAGGAAATTAGTGGGAGCGCAGTAGAATTGGAAGAAATTCCAGAACCACAGACTATTACTGAAAGGTTAGTGGAACCAGAGGGTTCAACAGAACAGGACATTCCTACGCCGCTCCGCAGGAGTAGTAGGCAGTCTCATCCGCTCGAGAGATACTGCGGTTTTCTCATAGACGGGGATAGAGAGGATTGCATCATAGATTATGATGAGCCTACTAGCTTCCAGCAGGCCGTTCAGAGCGTTGACTCAGTGAAATGGCTGGATGCAATGCGGACCGAAATGGAGTCCATGTACACCAACAAGGTATGGACGTTGGACATTGCTCCAGACGGGGTAAAACCCGTAGGATGCAAGTGGATCTTCAAAAGGAAGATTGGTGTAGATGGACAGGTTGAGACCTATAAAGCTAGGCTGGTAGCAAAGGGTTTTCGTCAAAGACCTGGCTTGGACTATGACGAAACCTTCTCTCCAGTAGCCATGCTGAAATCCATTCGGATCCTTCTTGCCATTGCTGCCTTCCACGATTATGAGATTTGGCAAATGGACGTAAAGACAGCTTTTCTAAATGGAAATTTAGAGGAGTGTGTCTATATGGACCAGCCAGAGGGTTTCATTCAGAGTGGGAGCAGCGGAAAGGTGTGCAAGTTGCTCAAGTCCATCTATGGACTAAAGCAGGCATCGCGGAGTTGGAACATCTGCTTTGATGAGACGGTCAAAGAATTTGGCTTTATCAAAAATCCAGATGAACCATGCATCTATAGTAGATTTGTAGCGAGAACTGTAGTATTCCTCGTTTTATACGTGGATGACATTCTCTTAATAGGTAATGACATTCCTATGCTACAATCTGTCAAGGGGTTCTTGTCACACAGGTTCTCCATGAAAGACCTGGGTGATGCCTCATACATTCTGGGTATCCGGATCTACCGTGACAGATCCAAGAGGATATTAGGACTTTCACAGTCCAGGTACATCGACACCATACTGAAGAGATTCAGTATGGAAGATTCCAAGCGCGGTAACCTACCGGCTTGTCACGGGATCACCCTCTCTAAAGAGATGTCTCCCAAGACTGATTTGGAGAGGGATCGCCACGCTTCTGCGGTAGGCTCTATAATGTATGCGATGTTGTGTACCAGACCGGATGTAGCTTATGCACTGAGTGTGGTAAGCCGGTATCAGTCTAACCCTGGGGAGAAACACTGGATAGCGGTAAAGAACATTCTCAAGTACCTGAGAAGGACTAAGGAGATGTTCTTGGTGTATGGCGGAAAAGACCTCCAGATCGAGGCCTTTGCTGACTCCAGCTTCCAGAGTGACAAGGATGATTCCAAGTCCATGTCGGGTTTTGTCTTCACCCTCAATGGAGGGGCGGTGTGTTGGAAGAGCTCCAAACAGGAAACCGTTGCAGACTCGACGATGGAAGCGGAATACATCGCTGCATCTGATGCCGCAAAAGAAGCTGTCTGGATGAGGAAGTTCTTGAAAGAACTTCAGGTGGTTCCGTCCATTGTTGATCCAATACCTCTGTATTGCGACAACAACGGGGCTATAGCTTTAGCGAAGGAACCCAGGTCCCATCAGAGATCCAGGCACATCTTGAGGCGGTATCACCTGATCAGGGAGATCGTGGATCGCCAGGAGATCGAGGTTCGGAGAGTCGCTTCAGAAGACAACACTGCAGATCCATTCACCAAGGCCTTGCCCCAGACTCAGTTCGAGCGGCTGATCGAGATGATAGGTCTTCGATACGCCAGTACATGGCCTTAGTGCAAGTGGGAGATTGTTAGTGTATATGCCCTAGAGGCCATTACTGTATCATACTAGTATGTATATTACCTAATGGAAGCTTGGGATATTCACCTTGTATATACAATCTTGCTCAAAATAGTAGTATGCTACTTGGTTTATTTCTACTTCTATGTGTACATGCGTTTATTTTTGTATATCGCCTGAACACATTAGTAGAGCCCTTAGGATCTTTGCTTGATTACCAGCGATGTGATGGCCGTCACACTAGTGGGGCTGGGTAATCCATAAGCACATCCTTATGCAGGTCCCTGGTCGCAGGACTATCGAGACAGGGTATCGATACTCCGGAGTAGACCAGCGCATGCGCTTCTCATCCCAGTGTGGGAGACGGTCTGTCCCACAGCCGTCAGTACGTCGTACTTGAGATAGTATGCGGGTGCCCGTTAGGTTACGGGTACACTGGACAGGACTCGTCGGGAACTGACTAGTTGGTATTATACCTATCGTCAGTTATCAGTTCCCAGGTGACATGAGTACAGCTTAGTCCGCTGACTTGACACTGTCACTTCGCCTCGGGTGTGTTCCCACTGTACTTTGATCACTACCCTACCACGGCTCAAAGGAGTCGTGCAAACAGGTGGTGGTTGGGTGCAGTCCCGAAGCACTTGGAGGCAGTGACGGTTAGACAGGATTCGTCTCTCCCGGTATTGGGGGTTGACATCGCGCTGTGTCTAGGAGAGCCATTACATGAGTAGTCCCTGGCCAGGGCAAACGAGATATACTGGTAGGTTTCCAGTGTTATCTCAGGGTGTTTTGGGCTTCGCTCCGGCACGACTTGTACCGCTATTGGGGGACTGACGTTTACCGCCCCTAGGCCCGCCATGCGATGTATCAGACGAACAGACCGGACTGTACGGAGAATGTCACACTCAGGCTCAGTAGGAGTTCAGATGGGTTTCGCCTCGTCGGTCTTCTTGTCGGCATTACCTGGGGACCGTTACGCACAGCTAGTGCCGCTTGCGGTCTGTGGTTAAACCCACTGCCAGCGTAGTGTCGAGTCTTTAGAGTCCCACACAGAAAGCTTTTCGCCTTTAGGCAAAAGAGTAGAGGTCACATGGTATTGCGACAGGTCGCATGGTTTTGCGACAGGGTTCGGTCACATCCGTGCACTTGTGCACGTACAGTGTCCGGACAGTTTACACTAGCGGGCTTTGGTTTAAGCCAGATCCTAGTGTACCTTATGGGATTGGATTTATCCAGTTTGCATTCGTGTTCCTCGGAACGCAGATGCGGGTGTGTATGCACAGTTGACAGGGAGGCACAGACAGCGGATTCTCATTAGGGTTGTTGACAGTTGACCGTTGACTTTTGACTTTTTGCTCAACCCTAATGAGAATATGATATGTGATTAACTATTATATTAATTAAGTATTATGGTGACATGGTTGTTGACTTTTGTTGACTTTGTTGACTTGTTGACTTTTGTTGACTTGTTGACTTTGTTGACCGGTTGACTAGGCTTGACTAGTGGACCATCATGATAACCATAACCATCATTTCATGGCAAAGACTTTTTCTTGCTTGCTCATTTAGGTAAAATGAGTAGATGATATGATATGGTTATGGTTGCTTAAACCACACACATAAGACTTTTTTGATATGATGAGTTATGATTACTTTGGATTATGAGAGGGTGAGAGACAAAAGAGAGCCTCATTCTTTCTTGCTCATTCTCTCTCTTGTTCTTGAGCTCTCCACTTTGCTCTCACTCTCATCCTCTTGCTCCCTCTCTTGACTCTATGGTTCATATCTCTCATGTGTTGAGAATCAAGAACCATAGATAAAATCCCATTCTAAATCTTCTCTACTCATTCTAGTTCACTAGGTTTGGCAAACCAAGTGAACTAGTTTCTTCAAAGAACGAAGAAGGAGCTAAAGGTTGGAGCTTTCAAGTGGATCTATCTTCGGCGTACGGAGACGACGAGAAGGAGCCATCGGACCACCACCGGAGCTTGAAGACGAAGGAGTTCAAGACAAGCTAGGTATAACCATCTTCATCCGAGTAGCTAACTCTCTTTATCTAGTTTGCTAGTTTTAGTTTAGGAAAAGATCCCGACTTTGTTTAGTCCATGTTGCCCCTTGCGCTAAAAATTTGATTTTTATACCGTTTCCGCCTCCCCGTAAGAACCGGGGGTCGCAACGTGGACTTACAGTTATATTTCTCGTCTTGTACGTGGATGACATTCTCCTAATAGGAAATGATATTCCTATGCTACAATCAGTCAAAAGATTCTTGTCACAGAAATTCTCCATGAAGGACCTGGGTGATGCCACCTACATTCTGGGGATCCAGATCTATCGTGATAGATCAAAGAGGATATTGGGACTTTCACAGTCCAGGTACATAGACACCATATTGAAAAGATTCGGTATGGAAGATTCAAAGCGCGGTAACCTACCGGCTTGTCACGGAATCACCCTCTCCAAAGAGATGTCTCCCAAGACTGATTTGGAAAGGGAACGCATGTCGATTATACCCTACGCTTCTGCGGTAGGCTCTATAATGTATGCGATGTTATGTACCAGACCAGATGTAGCATACGCATTGAACGTTGTAATCCGGTATCAGGCAAACCCAGGGGAGAATCACTGGATAGCAGTAAAGAACATTCTCAAGTACCTAAGAAGGACTAAGGAGATGTTCTTGGTTTACGGCGGAAAGGACCTCAAGATGGAGGCCTATGCTGATTCCGGCTTCCAGAGTGACAAGGATGACTCCAAGTCCATGTCGGGTTATGTCTTTACCCTCAATGGAGGGGCGGTCTGTTGGAAGAGTTCCAAGCAGGACACCGTTGCTGACTCAACGATGGAAGCGGAGTACATAGCTGCTTGCGATGCCGCAAAAGAAGCTGTCTGGATGAAGAAGTTCCTCACAGAACTTCAGGTGGTTCCTACCAGTGTTGGTCCAATACCTCTGTATTGTGACAACAACGGCGCTATAGCTTTAGCGAAGGAACCCAGGTCCCATCAGAAGTCCAGACACATCTTAAGGCGGTATCACCTGATCAGGGAGATCGTAAATCGCCGGGAGATCGAGGTAAAGAGAGTAAATACAGAGGATAACATTGCTGATCCATTCACTAAGGCCCTACCTCAGATTCAGTTCGAGAGGCTACTCGAGATCATCGGTCTTCGATACGCCAATACATGGCCCTAGTGCAAGTGGGAGATTGTTAGTGTTTATGCCCTAGAAGGCCATTACTGTATCATACTAGTTTGTATATTACTTAATGGAAACTTGGGATATTCACATGTGTATAACAGTCTTGCTAAACATGGTAGTATGCTACTTGGTTTTTCTATCTTAATATGTGAGTATACGTATTGATAGAGCTCTTAGGATCTTGCTTGACTACCAGCGTTGTGATGGCAGTCACACTAGTGGGGGCTGGGTAGTCTACAAGCACATCCTTATTCAGGTCCCTAGTCGTAGGATTATCGAGACAGGGCATCGATACTCCGGAGTAGACTAGTGTGTACGCTTCTCATCCCAGTTGGGGAGATGGTCTGTCCCACAGCCGTCAGTACGTCGTACTGGAGATAGTATGCGGGTGCTCGTTAGGTTACGGCTACACCGGACAGGACTCACAGGGAACTGTTGGTTGGTTTTATACCAGTCGTCAGTGAACAGTTCCCAGGTGACATGAGTACAGCATAGTCCGCAGACTTGACACTGCTACTTCGCCTCGAGTGTGTCCCACTGTTCTTAGATTGCTACCCTACCACGGCTCAAAGGAGTCGTACAAATAGGTAGCAGTTGGGTGCAGTCCCGAGCACTTGGAGGCAGTGGCGGTTAGACAGGATTTGTCTCTCCCGGTATTGGGGGTTGATATCGCGCTGTATCAGAGAGCCATTACGCAAAGTCCCTGGCCAGGGCAAGCAAGATTTGCTGGTAGGTTCCAGTAGTTTCTCAGGGTGTAATGGGCTTCGCTCCGACACGACTTATACCGCTATTAGGGGACTGACGCTTGCCGCCCCCTAGGCCCGATATGCGATAGTCTTAGACGAACGGACCGGGCTGTATGGAGATTGTCACAGCAGGCTCAGTAGGAGTTCGGATGGGTTTCCTCATCGGCCTTCTTATCGACATCTACCTGGGGACCGTTACGTACAGCTAGTGCCGCTTGCGGTCTGTGGTTAAACCCACTGCCAGCGTAGTAGTCGAGTCTCTAGAGTCCCACACAGAGAGTTTCCCTACTTCAGGCGAAACGATATAGAGGTCGTATGGTTTTACGACAAGGGTTCGGACGCATACGTGTGTTTACGCACGTACGACTTTCGGACAGTTTTTACTAGTCGGCTTTGGTTTAAGCCAGTTACTAGTATCCGGTTATTGGATTTATACAGTCTAAAGTTTTTCCGTGTTTTCACGGATAGGAAGGGCGTTCTCGTAATTGCGCGAGAAGCTTCTAGAAGATGGTGACTAAGGAGGTTAAGGTGGCATATACATTGAATGAGATTAGTGAGTCATATGAGTGATTCATCCATGTCATTAATGCATCATAAATGCTTAATGACTCATGGTAATGAATCACCATTAGATATTTATGAAGCATGATTATTCATCATTTGATTTTCTTTTCTTGATAAATCTTAATGCTTCATATATATTATGATAACTCATTTTCTCATATCAAGAATAATTTCTCACCTTCTCTCTCCTCAAGCTCTCTCTCTTCAAACCCTAATCCTCCCCTCTCATGTGTTGAGTACAAGGATTAGTTAGACTACTTAATCCATAACCCTCACTCTATATCATCTAGGTACTTTGATTAGCACTTAAAGAAACCTAGTTGCCTCAAGTTTAGAGGCAAAGCTTGGAGTAAAGCTCTCGTGGTGGATCGTCTACTACTTGGAGAAGGTCGAGGAGGAGGTGGAGTTCGTAAAGACGAAGGACACGGTTCTACAAGTATAATCACTTCATATAGTAGTTTAGAACTCCTATGTTTGTTGTTAGTTATCGTTTAGCTTCGATTCATGCGGTTAGTCGATGTTTATGCAAAGAACAAGATCGTTTTTCATATTTCCGCCTCCCCGCTAGTAGTGGGGTGTTGTACATCGACTTACAAGATGCGTCTTTTGAAAATATCCGTATAAACCCTTTTGCCTATCTTTAAAATATCCCCGATTCGTTAGTTTTGAAATAGGTATGACTCGGGTCTAGCCTAACGCCTACTATGCGAACTACGAACCCAACAAACAAGTCAATCGAGAGGGGTATGGAAACCACCTAAATCTGAGTCGATATCACACTATCTCATCACATGACAGGTATCACTACCATCATATCACATCTCCAATACGAACTCTGTCGTGTCGCCAAATCTCACGACCTCAATCGAATCTCATCGACTCATCTCAATCCCACGTATCATCCTCAAATCTCGTATATGAACACATAGTCCCATACCCATGTGTAGATATACACACCATCATATGCGCACAGATATATGAAAGAATGTATGTAAGTATGTGTGTATGTGTGAGTGCACCCACTACTCTAGGGTTTCGCACTACTAAACCAATACATCCTTATTATCAATAATCCATTATTACCATCAATAATCATAAACAACACATAATAAATATATGTGTGTATACGTATTCGTATACATCACCACGGACTGCGGGGGTGCTATACGCCATCCACCCGACTTCTCCCCGTAGATATAATCTACTCACCTTGCTTCTCATGTGTCGGTGCCGATGTCGCCATCTTCATCTTCTTTGCCTCAACATCACGTAGGGTACCTACAAGTATATCACAACGCTAAAGCACATGAAAATCACATCGGAAACCAAAATAGCACACGCTACTCGCATAGGTAAAAACCTATCGACTCGCATGTAAACACGATCAATATCCACTTGTCGTTGGCGTCCAAATGCCACCCGACAGGAATGAATCACCAAATACCAAAATCCATGCTAAAACAAGTCGTATATCATACGCCAACTCAAGCAAATCAACCCAGATTTTCCCCTAACTGGAATCAGTCAAAACTAGACATACCCAGGGTCAAGACTACAGGAAATAGGGCCATGCACAAAAATCGAGGGAATTCCCTCCTGCTCTGGCCGCAAATTGCGGCCAGAAGGGATAAATTGGCGGCCAAGGGAATGAGTTGGGGGCTAGGGTTTGGTGTGGTGGTTCTATGGTGCCTGCACATCTCACTGTCAACTCAGTTTTATTTTTGGGGTCTCGGGGTGATAGCAGATTCCACAAAACACTTCCAGATTTACAGTTTTTCTCCGACATCGATTCCGTAATTCCGTATTCTGGTTTCAAGTTCAGGTTTGGGTTCAAATTAGCATCACACAAGGGGTTCTAAGGTCACAACAAGCCTCAATTCCACTTTGATTTCAGGTCTAACCCTAAACCCTAACTTGAATTCTTCAAAGTCCACAAAACGACACAATATCGATATGAAACTAGAATTGACGCACAAGGAAATTGAAATACTACTTGAGGGTGCAGAAATTACCTCCTTTGGCAACTCAAGAAAATTCTTGAGTTGCTCAAAGTCCTTCAAATCCAATCTTGCTGGGTTCAATGTGTAGCTAGTGAGCTTGGGAGTAAGTTTTGTGAAGTGGGAATGGGGTTTTGGGTTGGATTTCATGGTGGATCTAAGATTTCATGAAGAGGGAGAGAGAGGGAGAGAGAGAGCAGCAGCTCAAATGGGAGAGGGGAGAGAAAATGAGAAGGGAAATAATGGGGGGGGGCATGGGTCAAAAGAGGTTTGACTTAGACATTCTCTCTCATCATCATACTACTTTTTTCCTTTTCTTTTCTTTTCCTTCTCACTCCAATAGTGAACTCAAAAGAACAACCATGGCAATAGAAATGTAACATAAGTGTAACAAGTGTGGAAAATGATATGTGCACATTTTTGCACAAAAATGCTAAAAATCCAATTAACGATTTTTAATCGCGATTAACACTAACTTAGCATATAACTAGTCTTAAAACATTAAAATGGCATAATTCCATAAAATACCCTATTTTAGAATTTTCCATAGTTTTTCCCCATTTATTTGTATTTAATTATACCAGAATATTAAAATATTCATTAAAATAATATTAAATTATAAAATTTCCCAAAAATCATATTTTATTATTTTGAAAACGTTACACCTTTAGAAGTGGAACCGGACTTCAACAGAGCACGAGATCCAACCGATCCAAGACTCAAGGAGCCGAGCGATGCTAGATTCGACGAGCGAAGTTCCATCCTCTTGTAATTCTTGAGAATTGTAACTACTTGTTGATGTAATAAAGGTGAAGATTCTTTAAACTTGCTTATTTTCAATTCGAGCATTATGCTTAAATTTCAATTCTTGAATATATTCTTTGTGATGATGCTTGAATAAAACTCCGCTCGTGGAGGAATCGAAACGACTGTAAAATGATGATGTTGATAAATCTTTAAACGATTTCTTAAGTCTTAAAACAATTGTAAATTCTTGAAAATCGATTGATCAATGATCTAGATCGATGCGAATGCGTTCTTGATTCCTTTCGCACGATCTAGAGATCAACAATTGATCATTCGACTTTCAAGAAGCTATCTAGTGAATGTGATTCATCGAAAGGACAAAGGATAGGATGAGGAACCCTAATTCTTCGCAAGATCCTTGATCCTCGATGAATTCTACATCGATTTTGTAAGTCGATGTAGTACACCCCAGTACTTATGGGGAGGCAGAATTTTCAAAAACAATCAAGTTTAAACAACGAACATCGACTAACCGCTTGAATCGAAGCTAAACTATAAATAACCGTATTCAAATGAGTTTCTTTTCACAAGTGATTAGGGATTATACCTAATGAAACCGGTCCTTCTTCTTTACGTCCTCCTTTGTTCTCCTCGACCTTCTCTAGGTAGTAGACGATCCACCCGAGAGCGAAACTCCAAGCTAAACCTCTAACTTGAGGTAACTAATCAACTTTGATTGCTAATCAAAGATGAGAGGATGATATAGAGTGAAGGTTATGGATTGTTTAGTCTAACTAATCCTTTGATCTCAACACATGAGGATTAAGGATTAGGGTTTGAAGATGAGAGCTTGAGGAGAGAGAATGTGTGATAAGATAATGAGAGAAGAGAGAGAGTGTATCATAATATTATGAAGCATTCTTATTTTAGAATAATCAATAAAGGAAATGAATAAGCATGCTTCATAAAATATCTTGTGATGATTCATAAGCATGAGTCATTAAGCAATAAATGTGCATTAATGAAGTGAATGAATCACCACCATGACTCACTCTCTTATCCAAAAGAAACCTCCTTAGTCACATCTTCTAGAAGCTTCTCGAGTAATTACGAGAACGCCCCTCCGATCCTTAAAAATACGGAAAAACTTTAGACTGTATAAATCCAATAACCGGATACCAGTAACTGGCTTAAACCAAAGCCGACTGGTAAAAACTGTCCGAAAGTCGTACGCGCGTAAACGCACGTATGCGTCCGAACCCTTTGTCGCAAAACCATGCAACCTCTATATCGTTTCGCCTGGAGTAGGAAACTCTCTGTGTGGGACTCTAGAGACTCGACTACTACGCTGGCAGTGGGTTTAACCACAGACCGCAAGCGGCACTAGCTGTACGTAACGGTCCCCAGGTAGTTGTCGATAAGAAGGCCGATGAGAAAACCCATCCGAACTCCTACTGAGTCTGATGTGACAATCTCCATACAGTCCGGTCCGTTCGTCCAAGACTATCGCATATCGGGCCTAGGGGGGCGGCAAGCGTCAGTCCCCTAATAGCGGTATAAGTCGTGTCGGAGTAAAGCCCATTACACCCTGAGAAACTGCTGGAACCTACCAGCAAATCTCGCTTGCCCTGGCCAGGGACTTTGCGTAATGGCTCTCTGACACAGCACGATATCTACTCCCAATACCGGGAGGGACGAATCCTGTCTAACCGCCACTGCCTCCAAGTGCTCGGGACTGCACCCAACTGCTACCTGTTTGCACGACTCCATAGAGCCGTGGTAGGGTAGCAATCTAAGAACAGTGGGACACACTCGAGGCGAAGTAGCAGTGTCAAGTCTGCGGACTACGCTGTACTCATGTCACCTGGGAACTGTTTACTGACGACTGGTATCAAACCAACCAACAGTTCCCTGTGAGTCCTGTCCGGTGTACCCGTAACCTAACGAGCACCTGTATACTATCTCCAGTACCACGTACTGACGGCTGTGGGACAGACCATCTCCCCAACTGGGATGAGAAGCGTACACACCAGTCTACTCCGGAGTATCGATGCTCTGTCTCGATAATCCAACGACCAGGGACCTGAATAAGGATGTGCTTGTAGACTACCCAGCCCCACTAGTGTGACTGCCATCACAACGCTGGTAGACAAGCAAGATCCTAAGAGCTCTATCAATACGTATACTCACATATTAAGATAGAAAAACCAAGTAGCATACTACCATGTTTAGCAAGACTGTTATATACATGTGAATATCCCAAGCTTCCATTAAGTAATATACAAGCTAGTATGATACAGTAATGGCCTTCTAGGGCATAAACACTAACAATCTCCCACTTGCACTAGGGCCATGTACTGGCATATCGTAGACCAATGATCTCGAGTAGCCTCTCGAACTGAATCTGAGGAAGGGCCTTCGTGAATGGATCAGCAATGTTCTCTTCTGAAGCAACTCTCCGAACCTCGATCTCCTGACGATCAATGATCTCCCTGATCAGGTGATACCGCCTCAAGATGTGTCTGGACTTCTGATGGGACCTTGGTTCCTTCGCTAAAGCTATAGCTCCGTTGTTGTCGCAATACAGAGGTATTGGATCAACTATGGTAGGAACCACCTGAAGTTCTGTTAGGAACTTCTTCATCCAGACTGCTTCTTTTGCGGTATCGTAAGCAGCTATATACTCCGCTTCCATCGTCGAGTCAGCAACGGTGTCCTGCTTGGAGCTCTTCCAGCACACCGCCCCTCCATTGAGGGTAAAGACATAACCCGACATGGACTTGGAATCGTCCTTATCACTCTGGAAGCCGGAATCAGCAAAGGCCTCCAACCTGAGGTCTTTTCCGCCGTAAACCAAGAACATCTCCTTAGTCCTCCTCAGGTACTTGAGAATGTTCTTTACTGCTATCCAGTGTTTCTCCCCTGGGTCTGACTGATACCGGCTTACCACGCTCAGTGCGTAAGCTACATCTGGTCTGGTACACAACATCGCATACATTATAGAGCCTACCGCAGAAGCGTAGGGTATAATAGACATGCGTTCCCTTTCCAAATCAGTCTTGGGAGACATCTCTTTGGAGAGGGTGATTCCGTGACAAGCCGGTAGATTACCGCGCTTAGAATCTTCCATACTGAATCTTTTCAGTACAGTGTCGATATACCTGGACTGCGAAAGTCCCAACATCCTCTTGGATCTATCACGATAGATCCGGATCCCCAGAATGTAAGAGGCATCACCCAGGTCTTTCATGGAGAACCTGTGTGACAAGAATCCTTTGACAGATTGTAGCATAGGAATGTCATTTCCTATCAATAGAATGTCATCCACGTACAAGACGAGGAATACGACACTTCTGGCCACAACTTTACTATATATGCACGGTTCATCTGGATTTTTGATAAAGTCATATTCTTTGACTGTCTCATCAAAACAGATGTTCCAACTCCGCGATGCCTGCTTTAGTCCATAAATAGACCTAAGCAGCTTGCACACTTTCCCGCTGCTCCCACTCTGATTGAAACCCTCTGGCTGATCCATATAGACGCTCTCTTCTAAATTTCCATTTAGAAAAGCCGTCTTTACGTCCATCTGCCAGATTTCATAATCATGGAAGGCAGCAATAGCAAGAAGGACCCGAATGGATTTGAGCATAGCCACTGGAGAAAAGGTTTCGTCATAGTCCAAACCAGGTCTTTGACGAAAACCCTTTGCAACAAGTCTAGCCTTATAGGTTTCCACCTGTCCATCTACACCAATCTTTTTCTTGAAGATCCATTTGCATCCTATGGGTTTTACCCCATCTGGAGCAAAGTCCAAAGTCCATACTTTGTTGGTGTACATGGACTCCATTTCGGTCCGCATTGCATCTAGCCATCGTACCGAGTCGCCGCTCTGGATGGCCTGCTGGAAGTCAGTAGGTTCATCATCATCTATGATGCAATCCTCTCTATCCCCGTCTATGAGAAAACCGTAGTATCTCTCAGGCGGACGAGACGGCCTACTACTCCTGCGGAGGGGTGCGGGAATGTTCTGTTCTTCTTGAACCTCTGGTTCTACCAAACTTTCAGTAGCAGTTTGTGGTTCTGGAATTTCTTCCAGTTCTATTTCGCTCCCACTTGATTCCTTTTCTAAAAACTGATGTTCTAGAAAATGGGCATTACGAGAAACAAATACCTTCTGTTCCTCTGCGTAATAGAATAGATATCCCCTGGAGTGCTTTGGATATCCCACAAACAAACACTTTACTGATCGTGCCTCGAGCTTGTCCACATGCTGCTTTTTAACAAAAGCTGGACATCCCCTAATCTTTATATACTGTAGATGGGGTTTCTTCCCACTCCACATCTGATATGGAGTGGTAGGCACAGTCTTGGTAGGTACCATGTTCAAAAGATATGCCGCTGATTCTAGCGCATGTCCCCAGAAAGATCGCGGTAACTCAGCATTACTCATCATGGATCGTACCATATCCAATAGGGTTCGATTCCGTCTCTCCGATACACCGTTGTGCTGTGGAGTGTATGGAGGAGTAAGCTGAGAGAGAATTCCTTTCTCTTTTAGGTAACCTAGGAACTCGGCACTCAAGTATTCACCACCTCGATCAGATCTTAGTGTCTTAATACTTTTGCCGGTTTGGTTTTCTACTTCATTCTTATACTCCTGGAATTTCTCAAAAGCCTCGGATTTATGTTTCATCAGATAAATGAATCCGTATCTTGAGTAATCATCCGTGAAAGTAATGAAATAGGAAAAACCACCTCTCGCATGTGTAGACATTGGACCGCATACATCACTGTGTATGAGTCCTAAGAGCTCGCTCGCTCTTACTCCTTGTCCAGTGAATGGAGTCTTTGTCATCTTTCCTTTGAGACAAGATTGACAAGTGTCATAAGTTTGATATTCGAACGTGTCCAAATATCCTTCTCTATGCAACTTAGTCAACCTTCTCTCATTGATGTGACCCAGTCTACAATGCCATAAGAAAGCTTTATTTAAATCTGGAGACTTTCTTTTTAGTGTGTTCTGGACATTGAAAATTTGGAGTTGGTTTAACACATATATGCCGTTATTTAGAGTACCGGACCCAATCAAACCATGATTAAGGTGGATGTTGACAACATCTCTTACAAACGTGAAATCATAACCTTTATTTGATAACAAGGAAATTGATATGATATTACACGTTAAGCTGGGTACAAAATAACAGTTATGTAAAACCAAAATGTGTCCACTTGTCAATCCTAGGTGATAATCCCCGACGGACGCAGCTCCCACGCTAGCTCCGTTAGCAACCCTGAGGATCATATCACCTTCCTTCAGCACTCTACGGTTTCTCAGTGTCTGCAATGAATTGCAAATATGAGATCCTGATCCGGTATCTAATACCCAGGAAGTAGAGTTGATCGACAGACAATTCTCAATTACAAACACACCCGAAGTCGAAGCCACAGCTTGCTTCGGTTCCTGGTTCTTGGCGTTCCACGCCTTGCAATCCTTCTTCCAGTGCCCTTTCCTGTGACAATGGAAGCACTCATCCAGGCCAACTACCGGTGCTGTAAACTTTTTCTTTCCCTTCTTTCCCACCTTACTAACACCTCCTCTAGGTCTGGGTGCGGCCTTCTTCTTCCTTCCTTTGGCCCTAGCCTTGGACCCGGAAGAAGATGAACCGCCAACAAACATAGCGGGTGTTTCCCTTGCCTTCTGCAAGGTGCCCTCTGCACTCCTTAACATGTTCAGGAGTTCCGCAAGTTCAACTTCTTTTCCTTGAAGATTGAAGTTGAGGATAAACTGGGCGTAGGTGGGAGGAAGGGACTGGAGAACAAGGTCTGTATAGAGCTCATTATCCAAAGTCGTCCCAAGGTCCACGAGCTCTTCAATATAGCCGATCATCTGTAGGACATGTTCACCTACTGATGACCCGACAGCCAACCTCGCTCGAAACAGTTTCTTAGAGGTCTCGTATCTTGCTATACGAGATTGCTCTCCATAAAGTTCCTTTGTATGGAGAAATATGCCATCTAGGGACATATCCTCGTGCCTCCTCTGATGTTCATTGTTCATCGAGGCAAGCACGATGCACTTGGCTCTCGCGCAATCTAAATCCCAGGTTTTGCGGATTTCCTTATCCGCATTGCTGGATTTGGGACCAAGGACAGCAGGTGCTGTAGCGGTGAGGACGTACCCCAGTTTGTCATAGGTCAAAGCCATCTTGACATTCCGCAGCCAATCTTTATAGTTTGGCCCCGTCAGTATATTTTTCTCTAAAAGTAACTTAAGTCCAGTCATTTTCAGGGTCGCTGCAATTAGGAGAGAGAGAAGAAAACTCTTTAGCATGATGCTCTTGCAAGTTTAGAGTGGTTTTTAGTTTATCTAAACTGGATGGCTCCCACTGTTTCTCGAATCCTTCCTCAAACCATAAAAGAAGAATTAGCCAAGACTATTCTCACCGTACAATACTTGCTTAACCGTTCAGCCAGGCCGGTGTCGATACTTCGAGGGAGGTTTTCCAACGCTTTCGCGAAGTTCCTTAATTAAATAACCTCTTTTCTCTGGGGGCGTAACCCCTCTGACACTTTTCTGGACACCTACTAGGTTTATAGCATTGATCGTTAAGCGACGAATATCCTGATAAGTAGCATATACTCACAGTAGGATCGGGATCCAAATATCATCGTATGATAATGTTGAAGGAATCCTACCAACATTCATCAAACTCCAAATGGTATGCATCTCTTTGCAAATTTCAGTTTCTTTAGAAATTCCCGATATTAGTTTTTGCCCCATGCTCTTATGACCTTGGCGTTAGGTCAAAATGTCATAAGTCACATGTCAAGTTCTACCCATCATTATCTTGTCAATTCGAACCCATCCGTATATATCCTTGACGTTCGGCCAAAATGATAATACGACTGTCCCAAACTAACTCATCTATCTATGCAACAAATGAATATCCAGCAGCTACCAAACACTATGCCTTGGCGTTAGGTCAAAATACATAGCTTGAATACTACTGAATACCCAGATGAAATGACGGAGGGCTACGAATGGTTTTGGCGAAACCGTGAACGTAGTGAACTTGATATAACCGAAGGAACCTGATAGCTTTTAAAAGGAGTGGTTAAGACTCCGCATTTAAAAATATCTGTTTTAAAAATAACCGAGTGGTTTCTTTTAAATTGTTCCAACGATTTAAACTTTGGTTTGTTTTACTTTGCATTATAGATAATGCGTCCCATCATTAACCTATCATTGCAGAAAACAACGAAAATATAACGTCCTCTTATGCCATCCGCATTCGCCACGGGGTCCCGTCATCACCCGTTAGGTTACTTAACTAACGACAGAGCGGGGGCTGGGCTAGCGCGGGTGTAAAACATAAGTGGCGTCTAAATAGCTATAATAAATATAGATATTTTACATTCGTCTGACGCAATGATATTCATTCCAGAACACAGATAAACAATATTGGATTTGCAAGCAATCTGTATTTCTTTTGAGCCTGCAAGAAAAGACAGATTACACAGTTGTGATGAATAGCCGTTACCCCACCCTCGACCCCTACGGGTACGGCAAACTACCCACCCGGCAGTCTGTGTACCCCACCTTGGGTCAGTCCTAGGAGTAAAAACAATAAAATGAAATAATACAACGGTGGCTACGACCGCAACCTGGAAGTGCCCCGCAAAAATAATATTACAACAAATTACATTTACAACAAATGAATTATTCAATAACCCATTGCTAACCCCGGCTATACACCACAACAGTCCAATACAGTTTATATGCACAAACAGATATAACCATTTCAGAAATATGCAACCCCCTGCCAACCGACATACTAGCAGTTGGGGAAGGTTTACGAACACATTAAACAATCACAGATATAATCCAATACGCAAATACTGTACAATTCGATCGAATAAACAACATCAATATTGCTCCAAAATCTGCTCTGTTAAACAGTAACCTGAGCAATAATTAAATATTCCAGAAAACACTAAATATCACAGGGGACCCACAGAAAAAATTTGGGATCATGACTCGGCAACTCGGCGGCGGAACCGCGGCGGATCGGTGGGATCCGCCGCGCTTCCGCGGCGCTTTAGCCGAGTCATGGGCTCAATTTTCTTGGGTGTTCTCCTGGACCCATGTCAAGCTTTCTGAACATCCCTGAAAAATTTTAGGACATCATTTTGGATTCGACAGAAACTGATTTTTATTAGGGTTTTCCGGCTTCGTTTTTCCGTTCGAAATTCGTACAAATTTGCGATTAAGTTATTTAGTGTTTAGCGAGGCTCTGATACCACTGTAAGTCGATGTAGTACACCCCAGTACTTATGGGGAGGCAGAATTTTCAAAAACAATCAAGTTTAAACAACGAACATCGACTAACCGCTTGAATCGAAGCTAAACTATAAATAACCGTATTCAAATGAGTTTCTTTTCACAAGTGATTAGGGATTATACCTAATGAAACCGGTCCTTCTTCTTTACGTCCTCCTTTGTTCTCCTCGACCTTCTCTAGGTAGTAGACGATCCACCCGAGAGCGAAACTCCAAGCTAAACCTCTAACTTGAGGTAACTAATCAACTTTGATTGCTAATCAAAGATGAGAGGATGATATAGAGTGAAGGTTATGGATTGTTTAGTCTAACTAATCCTTTGATCTCAACACATGAGGATTAAGGATTAGGGTTTGAAGATGAGAGCTTGAGGAGAGAGAATGTGTGATAAGATAATGAGAGAAGAGAGAGAGTGTATCATAATATTATGAAGCATTCTTATTTTAGAATAATCAATAAAGGAAATGAATAAGCATGCTTCATAAAATATCTTGTGATGATTCATAAGCATGAGTCATTAAGCAATAAATGTGCATTAATGAAGTGAATGAATCACCACCATGACTCACTCTCTTATCCAAAAGAAACCTCCTTAGTCACATCTTCTAGAAGCTTCTCGAGTAATTACGAGAACGCCCCTCCGATCCGTAAAAATACGGAAAAACTTTAGACTGTATAAATCCAATAACCGGATACCAGTAACTGGCTTAAACCAAAGCCGACTGGTAAAAACTGTCCGAAAGTCGTACGCGCGTAAACGCACGTATGCGTCCGAACCCTTTGTCGCAAAACCATGCAACCTCTATATCGTTTCGCCTGGAGTAGGAAACTCTCTGTGTGGGACTCTAGAGACTCGACTACTACGCTGGCAGTGGGTTTAACCACAGACCGCAAGCGGCACTAGCTGTACGTAACGGTCCCCAGGTAGTTGTCGATAAGAAGGCCGATGAGAAAACCCATCCGAACTCCTACTGAGTCTGATGTGACAATCTCCATACAGTCCGGTCCGTTCGTCCAAGACTATCGCATATCGGGCCTAGGGGGGCGGCAAGCGTCAGTCCCCTAATAGCGGTATAAGTCGTGTCGGAGTAAAGCCCATTACACCCTGAGAAACTGCTGGAACCTACCAGCAAATCTCGCTTGCCCTGGCCAGGGACTTTGCGTAATGGCTCTCTGACACAGCACGATATCTACTCCCAATACCGGGAGGGACGAATCCTGTCTAACCGCCACTGCCTCCAAGTGCTCGGGACTGCACCCAACTGCTACCTGTTTGCACGACTCCATAGAGCCGTAGTAGGGTAGCAATCTAAGAACAGTGGGACACACTCGAGGCGAAGTAGCAGTGTCAAGTCTGCGGACTACGCTGTACTCATGTCACCTGGGAACTGTTTACTGACGACTGGTATCAAACCAACCAACAGTTCCCTGTGAGTCCTGTCCGGTGTACCCGTAACCTAACGAGCACCTGTATACTATCTCCAGTACCACGTACTGACGGCTGTGGGACAGACCATCTCCCCAACTGGGATGAGAAGCGTACACACCAGTCTACTCCGGAGTATCGATGCTCTGTCTCGATAATCCAACGACCAGGGACCTGAATAAGGATGTGCTTGTAGACTACCCAGCCCCACTAGTGTGACTGCCATCACAACGCTGGTAGACAAGCAAGATCCTAAGAGCTCTATCAATACGTATACTCACATATTAAGATAGAAAAACCAAGTAGCATACTACCATGTTTAGCAAGACTGTTATATACATGTGAATATCCCAAGCTTCCATTAAGTAATATACAAGCTAGTATGATACAGTAATGGCCTTCTAGGGCATAAACACTAACAGATTTTGCATCAATTTGTTAATAGATAAGAAATCGTAATCTTGAATCTTCTTCACATTTACAACCGAATCGATTCCTACGAGCTTTACTTCAAATCTTGAAACCTAAATTGATTGGAATTCCATCGATACTTGATTCTTGATGTTTATCATTTTCTTGATTCTTGATTAGAATAGTGATACTTGAAACTCATCGATAAAAATCTTGAATCATGTTTTCTTTTCCTTTCTATTAAATTTTCGATTCAAACAAAACAAAATACGAACGAATCGCGCAATCCCTGTGGACGATCCGCACTTACTAACACGCTACATCCGACACCGTTATTGATTGCGGTCAAATATTTTTGGTTGTGATTCTATTCATTTTCTAAACCGACAACGGAAAATAAAGATCAATCAAATGGCGCCGTTGCCGGGGATCGCGCGATAATTCGTTCTATATTGAAATTTGAATTGAAAGATTTATTCCATTACAATTTTGTAATCAAAATTCGCGCAAAACACTAAACGATTTGTTGTGGTTTATTGCAAGGAGATCTGGAAGCTGTGGAGCAATTGAATAATTTTTCAGAATATACCAGAGAGCTGAGGGAGTATACAGAGCCACTCTGGAAAATTTTTGAGCACTGAACAGTACCTACGACCGCGGTTGCGCGGCATTAACCACCTCCTGCGGCGGTTCCGCGGCTTGGTGAAGCCCCCTCTATACAAATTTTTCACAGTGAGCTCTATCTTTCTTATCTCCTTCTCAAGTCTGCTCCAAATAACATTTTGTGCAGGCTTCTTTGCAAAAATCGCAGCGCCGCACAAAAAGAAAAATTAAATTGTACTTGTTTTGATTTTTGTGGTTGTTTGCATAACTAATACGGACATTAAGGGGCAAAGACCAAATCCAGATTAGGTGGGGAGTTCATTACCCTTCCTAAGCCTCGAAAATCGCAAAATTTGCATCCGCATTTGCCCTCATTAACTAAAAGAAATCTAGAGATGACTCTAAGGACCGTCGTGCTCACTTAGGACAGAAGAAGGCCGTGGATAATTCATTGCTTATCCGCGTTTCTCTTGTGGTGTCTAAGGAAAGTGTGTCGAAGGCTAGTGGTTACTTAATTAGGCCCACTACTTACGTAGTGGAGAACCTCCCACTTACCTGGCACTTACCTGGCCACAGGAGAGACAAAGAGGCAGTGGAGGATTTATCCTGCGTCTTGTCTTTTGGAAGTTAGGAGCGGTCTAGAGATTTGACCTAGGCGACCCCTAGAATTAAGGTTTTGTGTGTTGCATTTGTTGTGTTGCATCATTTTTTCAAAAATCCGTCCACTTTTCAAAAAAAACACCGCATTCATTCATTCATTACCCCTAATTATAATTCACGCTGCCACTTGTACTAACCCTTTTTAGTGCAAGATAGGCTGGACAGGGGATTCTAGTGCCCGTTTAGTCCGCGTACCCTTTATCGACTCCGAAGTCGGTATTTCTCCATTTACTTCTTCTTTACCCACCACCACACCCACATCGATGGATCCGCCTCCATCGAATTTATTTCACACTAATCTGCCGCCGTCCGTTGGTGCGCAGAATCCACCCCGCATCTCTCTTCAAGAGAGGTGCTATCCACTGCGAGGTCCTCTTTCGACCTGCTTATCCATTCCACCAGCCAACGGGGATAATTTTGAAATTAAACCCCAATACATCAATCTTTTACCCAAATTCCACGGACTCGAGACTGAAGACGCTTACGTTTTTATCACAAAATTTGAAAACGTATGCGCAATGATGGGTACGTCACAACTTTCAGTGGATGCTATGCGTCTACGACTTCTTCCATTTACTTTGTGCGATATAGCCGAGAAGTGGCTATATAACACTACCGCACACTCCATTATGAATTGGGAAGAATTCGTCGCGGCATTCCTTAAGAAATTTTACCCTATGCAAAAGACAGCTCGAATCCGTAGCGAACTTAATCAATTTACCCTGCTCCCTACTGAACCATTCTCTAAATGCTTTGAACGTTTCAAGGATCTATTGGTTCAATGTCCTCATCACGGCATCCCGAGATGGGATCTTTTCCGAATCATATATGAGGGCATTAACCCAAACACTAAACAGAACCTTGAAAACATGTGTCAAGGCACTTTTATGACCAAGGATGATGGGGAAGCGTGGAAATTTTTAGAAGAGTTCGCTGAAAAATCACTACAGTGGGAGAGTGGAACCCAACCATTGAATAGGGGTGGCGTACACCAAATTGATGTGTCCATAGGTGTTCGAGCCGAGATGGCAGCAATGCAAAAGAAGCTCGACGCTATGGAACATAAATTTTCAGCAGCCTCCCTAAACCCAATGTCGCTCCCCAAAACTGTATGTGGCTGATGTTCTGATTCGTCTCACTTAACGGAAAAATGCCCATTAAACTCTGCGTTTCAAGGTCATGTCCATACAAATGCCGCATTTCAAAGACCTAGAAACGATCCATATTCTTCCACGTGCAATCAGGGTTGGAGGAATCACCCGAATTTTGCTTGGAACCAACAACAATCTCAAAACACGGTTCCAAGCCAAAATAATTTCCAAAGGGCTCTTCCACCACAACAGCAACCACTTCAACTCACTCAACACCCCTACCAGTCACAAAATTTCCAAAACCAGGTCAACACTCCTGCACATTCTAATCCTATGCAGTTGTCATGTTCTGATGAATTCTCTCAATTCACTCAAACCATGAAATCACTCTTGTCAAATTTCATAGAGGTATCGGCTGAGGTTAGGTCTTCCGTCGGTGAGATAAAGAAAAACTCAGCGTCCCAAGCTGAGAGTATCAGATCGATGGAAGCTGAAATCGCACGACTTAAAGCCGAAATGAGTGCGAGAGAAAAAGGGAAACTTCCTTCTCAACCCCTACCGAATCCTGGGCATTACAATGTAAATGCCGTCACAACGTTGAGATCAGGAAGAGTGTTGAACAACCATGTTGGGGAAGGAATTGATGATATTAAAAATCCTATCATTAACATCCTGGCTGAGACCTTTCCTCACACACACACTTCTACTTCTAATCCTTGTTCTTCTACCCCACCGCCTTCTCGCGGCCTATTCTCCATTTCCCACTAGGCTCGACACCTCAGTATAGCCCTTCTAGTTCTCCACAGACGATCCCCACTCCTCTTTTGGGATCACGTCTACCCCCTCTTCCTTCTCCTATGATGGACCCAGCGCTTATTGCGAAATCTCCTTACCCGAATCGGTTAAGGGGTAACAAAACGAGTCCACTATGGAGAAAATTATGGAAATGTTCAAACAGATTAACATCAACATCCCTCTCCTAGATGCGATTCAACAAGTCCCCGCTTATGCGAAAATTCTTAAGGATTTGTGCACTAGGAAGAGGAAGACTCAAGTGCCGAAGAAGGTCTTCATGTCTAATAATATTAGCACTGCTTTTATCCCCCAGCTACCAAAGAAACGAAAGGACACAGGATGTCCTACGATATCGATTTCTATTGGGGGTAAAAACATAAATCGTGCTCTTTTAGACCTTGGCGCAAGTGTTAACCTACTTCCATATTCTGTATATGAGCAACTAGGGATTGGAGAGTTGAAACCTGCTCACTGCACTCTCCAAATGGCAGACCGTTCAATCACCAAACCAAGGGGTGAACTAGAGGATGTGTTGATAAAGGTCGGGGAATTTGTATTCCCTGTTGACTTCATTGTACTTGATACACAACCTGTAGCGAACCCCCGGGGCCAAATTCCAGTGATTCCGGATCGTCCTTTCCTTGCCACTTCCAACGCTGTTATAAACTGTAGAAATGGTTCAATGAACTTATCATTTGGAAATATGACCATTGAACTAAACATCTACAAAGTTGGAAGTCAGCCATCAGAACCCTCTGCTCATATTCTCGATGTGTGCTCTGTCCATGAGATCGCTCCCGATAGTTGCGGAGATGAGGAACTTTACTTTACAAATCTCGACGACATTACCACATCTCTGTTTGATCTTACACATGATCTTAGTGAGGACACTTTTCCTACACTTGAGTCCGACACTCCTGACTTTTCTCCACCTGAGTCTGTATCTTTCACAGGCTCTGAGCTTCTTTGTAATTCAAAAAATCACTCAATGATCCCACCTTCTATCATTTCTCCGCTCGAATTAGATCTCAAAATTTTACCTTCTCATCTTAAATATGCTTATTTAGGTGAGAATGAGTCTTTACCGGTTATCATATCCGCTTCTCTAGTATCAGAGCAAGAGAATGCACTTTTATCGGTATTGAGATCTAATAGAGAGGCGTTTGGTTGGACTATGGCGGACATCAAAGGGATTAGTCCCTTGATAGTAGAACATCATATACATGTGATGGATGATGCCAGACCAACCCGAGAACCACAGAGACGGTTGAATCCCGTCATGAAGGAAGCGGTGATGAAAGAGATCGTCAAATGCCTAGATAATGGTATTATATATCCAATCTCCGATAGCCAATGGGTGAGTCCTATACATGTCGTCCCTAAGAAATCCGGCATCACTGTTATTACCAATGAGGCAAATGAGTTGATTCAGATACGTGCCCAAACTGGGTGGCGTGTTTGTATTGATTATAGAAAACTCAATGCTGCCACGAGGAAAGATCACTTTCCTCTACCATTCATTGATCAAATGCTGGAACGCTTAGCTGGACGAGAGTATTATTGCTTTATGAACGGATACTCAGGCTATAATCAGGTCCCCATCGCCAAAAAGGATCAAGATAAAACCACTTTTACTTGTCCTTTTGGTACCTTTGCTTACAGTCGCATGCCTTTTAGGTTATGCAATGCTCCCGCTGCCTTTCAGCGGTGTATGATAGGGATATTCTCTGACATGGTAGAGAATTTTCTGGAGATCTTTATGGACGATTTCTCGATTTTTGGAGACTCTTTTTCTGATTGCCTATCGAATCTTGACGCAGTTCTTACTCGTTGCAAAGAGAAGAACTTAACTTTGAACTGGGAAAAATGCCATTTCATGGTCCAAGAAGGAATTGTACTTGGACATGTTATTTCACAGAAAGGCATTGAGGTTGACAGAGCTAAGATAGATGTCATTCAAAACCTCCCTCATCCCAAAAGCGTCAAAGATATTCGATCATTCCTTGGCCATGCGGGCTTTTATAGGAGATTCATTAAGGACTTTAGCAAAATTGCTAGACCTTTAACTCTTCTCCTGGCCAAGGATACGACCTTCCATTTTGACTCGGACTGTGAGGCAGCTTTCGACTCACTTAAACACTCCCTCACTTCACCCCCCCATTCTATCGTCTCCAAATTGGGACTACCCCTTTGAGCTGATGTGTGATGCATCTGACTTTGCAGTTGGTGCAGTCTTAGGACAGCACATTGAAAAGATGCCACACGTGATATACTATGCGAGTAAGACCCTGAATGATGCACAAATCAACTATATAACCACCGAGAAAGAACTTTTAGCGGTTGTATTTGCATTAGAAAAATTCAGGCCTTACTTAATTGGCTCTCCTATAGTTGTGTACACTGACCATTCCGCCTTAAAACATCTTCTGGCGAAGAAGGATGCAAAAGGTCGACTAATACGTTGGATCCTTCTATTACAAGAATTTGATCTTGTTATCAAAGATAAGAAAGGATGTGAAAACGTAGTAGCCGACCATCTTTCACGCATCTCTTCTTCCCCTGTGACCCTGCCGATCAATGATTCGTTTCCTGACGAACAACTCTTGAACGTATCCAATGAATCATGGTTCAGGGATATTATGAACTATCTTGTCACGGGACTTATACCCAGCGATTGGTCAAAACAGGACAAATACCGTTTTCTATCCTAAGTAAAACACTTTTACTGGGATGATCCATATTTGTTTAAATATTGTCCTGATCAGATCATTCGCCGGTGTGTCCCGAAAGAAGAGTTCAAGAGTGTTCTTTCTTTTTGTCATGATCAGGCCTGCGGGGGTCACTTCGGTCCTAAAAAGACGGCGGAAAAGGTCTTGCAATGTGGATTTTATTGGCCGACCTTATTCAAGGACGCATTTGAGCATTGCAAAACCTGTACACAATGTCAGTACACGGGTAGAATCTCCCGGAGAAATGAAATGCCTCAGCAACCCATCTTGGTTGTTGAAATTTTCGATGTTTGGGACATTGATTTTATGGGTCCCTTTCCCAACTCCTTTGGCAATCTGTACATACTGCTGGCTGTTGATTATGTCTCAAAGTGGGTTGAAGCCATTCCATGTCGCACTAATGACAGGAAAGTTGTCATTATGTTCTTAAAAGAGAATATCTTTTCGCTATTTGGACACCCACGCGCTATTATTAGCGATAATGGGACACATTTCTGCAACAGGTCTTTTGAGACTCTGATGCGAAAATACGCAATCAACCACCGACTTTCTACACCCTATCTTCCCCAAACGAGCGGGCAGGCTGAGATCTCAAACAGACAGATCAAACTAATCCTAGAGAAGACTGTTGCTAAGAATAGAAAAGACTGGTCGACCAAACTGACGGATGCCCTTTGGGCATTCCGAACTGCATTTAAAACCGACCTAGGGATGTCTCCATATAGGATAGTGTTTGGGAAAGCATGTCACTTACCCGTCGAGATTGAGCATAAAGCATTGTGGGCTATTAAGGAAATTAACTTTGACCTAAACCAAGCCTGCAACTTTCGGAAGCTGCAATTAAATGAGCTAAGCGAACTCCGCGATGAAGCTTATGATAACGCTGTAATCGTAAAGAATAGGACTAAGGTTTTTCACGATAAAAACATTTTGAGGAAAACATTTTCACAAGGTCAACAAGTCCTTCTTTATGATTCACGATTACACCTTCACGCGGGTAAGCTTCGATCTCGGTGGAAGGGACCTTTTGTTGTGCGGTCTGTATACCCGCACGGGGCAGTAGAAGTAGAAAATGTTAAAAACGGCACCTTTTTCAAAGTGAATGGTCATAGACTAAAGCCGTATTTTTCCACTGACCCCACGGAGGAGCTCCTGTTCTTACAGGAGCCATTTTATTTGGATTAAAATTCCTCTGTCTCACCTTCATATCCTGCATATCACTGCATCATCTTTTTGATTGGAGGTGAGTGAAAAGAGTAAGTTTGGGGGAGGATCTTCGCTTATATATTTTGCCCCCACTAATAAATTCCTCCAAGGCTTACAGGTTTTGTAGATATAACGGTTGGCAACAGTGAGGACACTGTTGAAAACAAGTTTGTGGGAGATTTGTGCTTATTTTTGCATCATTTGCATATCATTTGCATAAGCACAAACATTTTTTTAAAAAAAGCCTATAAAAATTGAAAAAAATTCAAAACCTATAAAAATTTAAAAATTTTCAAATATAAAAATATTTTAATATTTAAACATTTTTTGTACATAAATAAGATAATGAAAGATTAGGTAGTGAAAAATTACATCCATGAGATTTAAAAAATTTAAGAAAACCAAGAAAATTAGAAGTTTTCTTATACGAACTAGTAATAAGTAGTTATGAGCCGTTGTCCCAAGGGTTAGTAAGATGAAAGACGTCACTAATCTGAGGATAAAAATAAGTCTGAAAAATATTTTCTATTCTGGAAGCCAAACATTTTGAACTTTGATACCCTGCTATTCGCACTTACACACGTCTTAAAGCCTGGGATAGTAGAGGATACCTTGAAATGCTCTTGTCTTAAAGCCAAAAGTATGAAGGAAATAAAAAAATGAAGAAAATATAAAGTGGTGAGAAAAATGAACACTGGTTTTGTTATCGCCAAGGCAGCAATAAAAAAAATATAGCGAGGGTGCCTCTTCACCTAGTGCCCTAAGGCCAACTGGTCTGGGAGTCACTGCTAAGCCTTAGGTGGTGCAAGACTAGGAAAATACACCAAATAAGCAAGCACAGGAGTAATCGGTTGGTTAGTACCTCAAGAAGTATTAACGGTCGCATGAAAGTGTGTGAGCAATCTCATCTAAATATTCATTAATTAAAAAGTACTGAGGCTGATGGGAAAGAGTATGATAGCTTGAATTGAATTCTCCGGGTGTAGGGATGTCTTTACACACACGCAGGGTTATATAATCGGTGTTTGGAAGAAAGATAGGAATGAAGAATAAGACGATGTTTTATTGAGGGAGGACGTGATTTCTGACATCTTTTCATGACTATTAAGATAGGGCTCATGACAACCGAAAAGCTAGCTTAGTTGGAAACCCTAATTTTCAAAGTCTTTCTTTTACAAGTCTTTTCTTTAAATGTAAATTTAATGATCTTCCTTTTATTATTGGATTTTGTGGGTGCAATCCGCTGAAAACCCTCAGGAGACAACACTCCTCCTACTAGGGACACCTAGAGGTTTAAAGGCTTGTTGCACGTGCTCAGTGCAATCGTGTTGCCTACGAAAGTGTGCTAGTTAGTTTTTCTTTTTCTTTATTTTCTCCTTTTCTTTTTAATAAATAGTTCGCTCGAGACGATCGAAAATAAATTTGGGGGAATTTGATCAGTCGAAAATATTGCATCTTTAAACCGGCAATTTCCCTATTATTTGCACCCATCTAGAAGTGTTCGGCATTCATATAGCACATATTAGCAAATCAGTCGTAAAATATCATATTGCATGTGTTAGACTTTAAAACCGGCACTATAAGGGAAATTGACTGCATTTCATAGCATGGCATCATTCCTATATATCGCAACTTGTGTTCGAAGTCTGTGCAGGAAATTACAGAAGATCGGTCAAATTTACAAACGAAGACGGCTAAAAAGACGCCAGCTCATAGATTTAGAATCTGGCAATGATCTACGAAGCATTCAGAGATTTAACATATCAGAAAGTACCCTTTAAGACATCAGGAAGCAACACTGAAAAGATGAAGCCACAAGCCATCAACTTGGCCGCGGAACCACGGCCGGAGCCGCCTTGCGCTGCCGTTCCGCGGCGGCTTGTCCACGTCACCCCCTCTGCTTCAGCTCAGAACTCCTATGTCAGCTTCCACTCTTCATCAAGACATGACATTCTCCAGATTACTCCAGAAGTTTCTGCCAGATCAGCAAGCCCTAGGGTTCCTAACTAAACACCCCTAGCTTCCTTAACAAGCTTCACTTAAACTCTATTAAGGACCTAGAACTTTCCCCCTAACCTCCTAGCTTAGGGTAGAAGTTAATCCCCTAACTAACTACTTCTAGAAGCCTCTTCCTCTAACTAACTTTTGGAGGGAAATTCAAAATTCAAATTCCTAGAGCTAGGGTTTGGAAAACCTATAAATAGACCCCTAGGTCACTTGTTCAAGGTTGTTCATTGTTAGCTAAACTCTAGTTGCTCTTTAGTTCCTCAATTCAATTGTTGTGTTTGTTCTTCATCTTCAACCCAACAACAACCACCCCAAACCCTAACCCAAATACAATCCAAAATCAAGAAACCTCAAGATCCTTTGAGTGCAAGCCAATCAAGTCTTCAAGATCCTTTAGAAGCGGAACCGGACTTCAACAAAGCACGAGATCCAAGCGATCCAAGACTCAAGGAGCCGAGCGATGCTAGATTCGACGAGCGAAGTTCCATCCTCTTGTAATTCTTGAGAATTGTAACTACTTGTTGATGTAATAAAGGTGAAGATTCTTTAAACTTGCTTATTTTCAATTCGAGCATTATGCTTAAATTTCAATTCTTGAATATATTCTTTGTGATGATGCTTGAATAAAACTCCGCCCGTGGAGGAATCGAAACGACTGTAAAATGATGATGTTGATAAATCTTTAAACGATTTCTTAAGTCTTAAAACAATTGTAAATTCTTGAAAATCGATTGATCAATGATCTAGATCGATGCGAATGCGTTCTTGATTCCTTTCGCACGATCTAGAGATCAACAATTGATCATTCGACTTTCAAGAAGCTATCTAGTGAATGTGATTCATCGAAAGGACAAAGGATAGGATGAGAAACCCTAATTCTTCGCAAGATCCTTGATCCTCGATGAATTCTACATCGATTCAGCATCAATTTGTTAATAGATAAGAAATCGTACTCTTGAATCTTCTTCACATTTACAACCGAATCGATTCCTACGAGCTTTACTTCAAATCTTGAAACCTAAATTGATTGGAATTCTATCGATACTTGATTCTTGATGTTTATCGTTTTCTTGATTCTTGATTAGAATAGTGATACTTGAAACTCATCGATAAAAATCTTGAATCATGTTTTCTTTTCCTTTCTATTAAATTTTCAATTCAAACAAAACAAAATACGAACGAATCGCGCAATCCCTGTGGACGATCCGCACTTACTAACACGCTACATCCGACACCGTTATTGATTGCGGTCAAATATTTTTGGTTGTGATTCTATTCATTTTCTAAACCGACAACGGAAAATAAAGATCAATCAGTTCGTCTCTCCCGGTATTGGGGGTGAGGTCGCGCTGTGTCTAGGAGAGCCATTACACGAAGTCCTTGGCCAAGGCAGGAGATTTACTGGTAGGTATTCCAGTAGTATCTCAGGGTGTTCTGGGCTACACTCCGACACGACTTGTACCACTTTTGGGGGTCTGACTTTTACCAACCCCCTAGGCCCGCCATGCGATGCTAATAGACGAACAGATCGGACTGTACGAATATTGTCACTGACAGGATCAGTAGGGTGTCAGGATGAGTTCGCTCATCGACGTCCCTTTTGGTCAATACTTGGCAGCCCGTCACGTATGGCTAATACCTCTGACGTGCTAGTGGTTAAATCCACAGCCAAAGTATTGACGAGTCTTTAGAGTCCCCCACAGGCAGTTTCTCAAGTTTCGGGCGAAACGCTGTAGAGGCCGTATGGAGATATGGCCGGGTTCGATCATATACGTGCGGTATTGCACGGATCATGATCGGACAGATAATACTAGCGGGCTTTGGTTTAAGCCGGATCCTAGTATTGTACAGTGTAGATTTTGTCTCATTGCAATTCGGTCGGAATACAAATGCGGGTATGTATATACAGTCGCGGGGTTTTCCTGTAATTTATTACAGGATCAGTTTTTTGAAGTTGCCAGTTTGCATTCCGTTTCGGCCATTTTCCTTTGTTTCTTTCTTTGGCTGAAAATTGGTGTGGAGGGGATTATTTGCAATTGTGCATATTATTATGGAGAAGACTTTTTGTTATGATAGCTTCATAATGGTTCAACCATCATTTGACTTCTTGGTTCATGATTGTTCATCATCACTTGACTTTTGTGATGAGATGGTTGATGAGGAGTGGACTTTGTTGTGATGATGATTCCTAATCATCACCTTTTCTCTCTCTTGCATTATTTTTGGCTCACTCCCTCCTCTCATTCCTTTATGCTTGGACCGGCCACTTCTTGAGGAAGGGCTGTCCATTTTTTTGGTGTGGGAAAATACTCTCATTTGCTTGCATAAAATCCTTTGGTTCATCTCCAAAGTATATCTCCTTCACCACTTCCAAATGGAAACTTCTTACAACCCCATGAGACAAAACCATTCTACACTTAGCCTACAACATTCTTGGACACGTCGGCTCACCAACTTTGTGCCCGAGTTGCCTCTGTCCAGAGGTGGGAGCCCGTAAAAGAACCCGGCGATGTGGTACCCTTTCCGACGAGGAGATGAAGACCGGAGATTCCGCGAGGAGATTGGGACGGAAGCCGAAGACCGAAGGACACGGATCGCTCGGTATAGCTTTCTACCTATTCTCTAGTTTGCTAGCATTAGGTTAATGGCCCGATCCGGGTTTTTAGTACGCGGTAGCGCCATTTTTAAAAGTTAAAGAAAAGTATTTTTTCCGCATTTTGGCCTCGGGATGACGGCCGGGGCGCTGCCGTGCACTTACACTGGTATCAGAGCCACGCCATTAACCTAGTCTAGTTTGCTCTAACGTGTTTACAAGTTCGATCAAACGGATATTCCAAAAACCCCATTTTCAAGTCCAGGTTTCTGTCGAATTTTTGCTGTGCTCAAAAAAATTATTTGGTACATTGCAAAAATACGTGCAGGGTTTTATAAGAATTCTGTGAAAATTTGGTCGGCTGAAATTACTGTAGCGCGGCGGATCTGCGGCCAAAACCACGTTTTGGCAGCGGATCCGCCGCCTTACTGTGGCCAAACTGCACCAAATTTCTACAGTGGGTTTCTGACATGGAAATAGGGTTTCTGGTATATTCTTTTTGGGCCCAGATTTATTTTGAGTGCTACAGTAGTGCTTGGGGCCCACTTCGGGAAATTTAGTCGATCGAAAATTTTTAACATGTTAGTTCACAGTATTTACATTATATCTGCGACCGTGAATGTCATTTGATCGGTAAATCCTGTCTAACTGCTATAGCCCTTTTAGACGGATTTACGAACGTGACATTCACGTTGATGTTCTGTGTTGAGCTGTGATGTTGCGGATTTGTCGTGATGGATAGCCTGGATGCAATGTTAGTACAGATTGGTTGTATATGTACATTTGATATTGCGGGGCAAGCATCAGACATGTGGACTGCCATCACTGCCTGTTTGTATATTATTCTTTTGGGGCACGACCGGGCTGAGGTCGATGTGTTAGTTATATGTATGCCCTAGAGGCCATTACTGTACATACGATGTATATTTTAATGGATGCTTGGACATATATAGGGAGGACTTTCTTGCTCGACATGATAGTATGCTATCTGGTTGTACTTTATCTTAACATGTACTCTGATTGTCTCTATATTACATGTTGATAAAGCCCTTAGGATATGTACTCGACTACTGGGACTATGATGAGATCATACTAGTGGGGCCACGATAGTCGACGAGTACATCCTATAACTGTTCCTAGTCGAGGGTCTATCGAGACAGGGCATCGATGCACCAGAGTAGACTAGCGTATACGCATCTTGACCCATATGATGGGCGATGGATGATCCCATATCCATCAGTGTTTGACATCAAGGATGGTGTACGGGTGCTCAGTGGAGACTGGGTACACTGGACGGACTCGCTGAGAACTCCCAGATGGTATTATACCTCACGTCAGATGGCAGTTCTCCGGTGACACTGGTACAGAGTTGTCTGTTGACCCGAGATCGTCATAGAGTCTTGTGTGATTCCCACTGTGCTTTGATTTCCATCATACCACGTCCAAGAGGGAGTGCAAAAAGGTGGCTTTTGGGTACAGTCCCGAATCACATGGAGGCAATGAGCGATAGGAGGGGATTCATCTCTCCCGGTATAGGGAGTTGATGTTGTGCTGTGTTCGATTGGCTATAACCGGAAATCCCTGGCCAGGGTTGCTGAGAATTACTGGTAAGTATTGTCAGTAGTTTCTCGAACTGTTATAGACCTCAAATCGACACGACTTATCAAGCTACTGGGGTCTGACGTTTACCACCCCTAGGCGAGATATGCAACATATCAGATGACGAGACCGGACTGTACGGGAGTGTTACTGTTTGGTTTCACAGGAGAATGTACAGGCTTGCTTGTTGATCTTCTGAGCGCTCAATACCTGGGTGGCTGTTACGTTTAGCTGACCGCTTGCAGCTTGTGGGTGTTTGATATGATCATCACCTACTGCCGGCGTATTGACGATTCTTTAGAGTCCTACACAGAGGTTTCTTGGCTCAGGCAAAACGGAGTAGGAGCACATATGTGATATGTTCGGGACCGAGGATAATGCGGTATGTGATACCGTATTGGATTCTCGCGATATGAGATATCGGCCGGGTATATATGATATAGCCGGGTCATCGTATTAGTCGGTTATATGCGATATAACCGGATTGTCGGATCAAGTGTTGATTCGATAATTTAATGTATAATAATATATATGATATATTAAATTACATTAACTAATATTAGCTCACTAAAAGATTCTTTTTCTCGCTCGGGTAATACATTGATATATATGCGATATATGTTAATTGTATTATTTTATTTTGTTACAATAAATATTATATATGTGATATATAATATTGTAACATGATATGGTTATTAATGCAACATGATTAGTGGAGATTAGACATGGTTAGGGTTTGATTAGGGTTAAGCTCTTCTAGAAGTTTCTAGAAGGTTATGTTTTGTTTTGTGTAAGATATTTTGTGAAGATATTTGCTTAACCAAACCCAAACCCTTGACCATGGTTGTTTCTCTTCAAGGGTTAAGGATTCATTCTTAACTATGGTTGCATTTCTAACCTCACATATGAGTTATTCATTATTCATCACAAAAGGATTCCATCTTCTTCTTCCTTCTCTTTTCATGGAAAAGCTTTCTTGATTTGATTTTGTGATGATAAATGAGTGAGAAAAAGAAAATAAAAGAGTGCAAAAATCCTACTTCATATTCCTTATCTATCCTTGCCATTTAGATGAGGGTGTTCACTTCATATTATGAGTGTTAGCTTGTGTTAACGAAACATCAAGGTAGATCATCTTTGTATCAAAGATCGGAAGCAAGACTGCATCTTTCTCTTCGTGGAACCTCTCGAGAGTCCGGGACACGATGACCGTAGCGAAGGGACTTCAACACGGAGCTTTAGAAGTGAAGGACCGGATCTACAAAGGTTGTAATCCCTCTCACTTAGTGTTAAACTTTTTAACATACTTGTTTTCGCCTAAACTCTAGTTTAAAGTTCCGGCTTCGGGTTGTTCGGCACGGCTAATTTTTAAATCGGGCATGGTTGATGCCTCGTAGAACCTTGTGAGCGTGCCCAGCAACCCTACAGTGGTATCAGAGCCAAGCTAGAGCATTAGGCGATGTGTTTACGAAGTTAAAACCCCGATCGAACCCGGAAACGCAAAACTAAACTCCTCTCTGTACATTTTTTAAATCTAGGATTTTTCTGAATTAAAAATGCTTAAAAATATAAGCAGGAAATTATAAGGACACCTGTGCAAAACGACAACGTTTGGCTCCCAAAGCGCCGTGGAACCGCGGCACGAGCATGGCTCGTGCGGCGGTTCCGCGGCCATAAGGTGACGTCATCGTTTTCTTTTTGCACAGTAATGATCCTATTTAATTTCCTGATATTTCTGGGTATTTTTTTCTGACTCAAGTGTTCAGTATTTTGGGGTTTATTTTGTATTTGTTGATTCAATCGGAATATTTAATTTCGTTGTGTTTTCCGGATAATTTTAGAAACTGTTAAAAAGTTCGAACGGATATCAATAACTCACTTTTTCCCCGGTCGGAAAATTTTTCAAAAGTTGGATTTTTTCTCGAGTTTAAGAACGTTCTAAGTCGTGCAAGTAACGCGGTGGACCCTCTAGAAGAATACAAACCTTAACTCGATTATGTGACCGTCTTGAAATGCCTCTGAACCTTAGGGTTGGGGCAGTACGGCGTTCCACATGTGAGGCGTTGGCTTGACCCTTCTACGGCTGGACCATCGGTACTGTGGCATGTGATGGATGTTTTTAAACTGATTTCAAGTGTTGAGATATATTGGGGAAAACTTGGGTGTTTGATTATTCGATCGGAATGTTTAACACTGTCTATTTATCTGGAATGTGATACAATATTTGGAATCCACAGGTAGTTATGAGATAACTAATTTGAATGTTATAAACATAGCAGTTTAGTCTCAGATGATCGGTTGCCACAGAATTTTGATGTGATCAAAAGTCCGCCGCAATCACGTAGCGTACGCGGATACTCGCCGGGTAAACTTAATAGACAACGACACCCCATAGCCCCGACCAAGTGACTGTATGAGAACCCCGTCGCCAAAAGCATCCGTTCGGGTGCTCGCGGCAGCGGTGTTCCGCCTTAGTGCACTTCGTCGACGGCATCCGAGGGTGCGGCCGTCTACAAAAGTTTGCGACGAGCATTTGATCAGGATATCGGGAATCTTGTTGAATTGCCCGACTTGATATTGAAAAGAGTTTTCGATAATGTGACTAAAATGCAGGGTTTATAATTGTTAGGCATGCGATGTCTAAGGAATTCATTTGGTTAGGCATGCGATGTCTAAGGAGGTTACGGATTCCAACTGTTGTAGTTTTACACTTTCTTTTCTATGACCGTAAGCGTAGTATGTGGTGTATCGCCGGCTTCGTTGCTATACATCAACAACAATCGGGATACGCATACTTGCTTACGTTGATGATATGAGATATTATGTGTTGCTGTGATATGTTATATTGGATCGTCGCGTTTTGAATAGCCGGGGGTTTTATGTGAGATGAAAGTTTTTCTTTTTCATTCATGTAAAATTCATTTGTATGTAATATTCTTTTATTGGGGCACTTCCGGGTTGAGGATGATGTCACCGTTGTATATTATTTACTTTTCCGCATTAGGTAGACCCAAGGCGGGGAGCACAAGTAACCGGGTTCTAGGGTCCAGTAGGAGACCATCTCGAGGAGTCGAGACCGGGTCTCCTAACCCTAGAATTGGCATTGTTGCTTGCCGCTCTCGTAGGGATCTAGGGATGTGGGTTTGGCCATTCATCGCGATGGTGGAATCCGTGTTTTATACAGGCTCGTATTGAAAACACGGACATCCTAGTGTATCCAATATTTCATATATGTTCTTCTGCTGCAATGTTCTGTGATGAGATCATATTACTGCCTGAGACGAATGTTTATATTATATATATATAAGATATATGTTATATTGCAGATTTCGTTTCAATTGTGATGCTTGCGAAGCATAATAAAATGGGACTTCATTAATGAGATTAATGAAATAAAAGAAACCTAAAGATGTTGTAGAAACTTGTTTAAAAACTGGTAGCTCTAGTTCTTGCTTTGCATAGCGGTGTTCCTTGTAGAACATCCAACACCTTATTCGATAAGGAAAGAGCCGAGATCCCTTCACCGGGAGTGACCTCTTTAGTGAAACTAGCAGATGCTACAAACTCGGTTTGTCTTTTGACTGCTTCTATAGTTCTTGTTTTGCATAGTGATATTTGTGAAATATCCTGCACCTTATTCGATGAGGAAAGGGCCAACGATCCCTTCACCGGGAGTGACCCCTTTAGCAAAACTAGAAAAGCCTCAAAAACACTCCATTTAAAATCACTCGATTCTACAACGATATCAAGTTCATTACGCAATAGGTTTTCTTAAAAACTTGTCGTAACCCTCTGTCATTTTAGGAAGTAGAGTACTTAGTATTCGTGCTGTGTTTGTTGACCATAGTTAAGGCACAGTGTACGGTAGCTAAGTGATGTCTTCCTATATAGCATATGATACGATTAGTTAGGACAATCATATGACTTTGTTGACCTTAGTTAATGGTCATGTGGGTGGGTCTAATTAATCAAGAAATGACGGGTAGAACTTGACTAGTGCTTATGATTTGTTGACCATAGTTAAGGTCATAAGTCACTAGGGGTAAAATATTATTGGGAATTTCAAGTGTTGAAATTTGCAATGAGATTGCATACCTTCTATGAGATAGTTGGATCCCGATACCCGCTGCGAGTAAGAGTTGCTCCTGGGAGAGTTTTACACATTACAATTAGCCGATCAAGTAGGTGTCTAAAAAGGTGTTAACGGGGTTACGCCTCTGGGAAAACGAGGTTTACTTTAATTAGGTCCGTGCGAAAACACGGGGCACCTCCCTCAAAGTACCGACACTGGCCTGGCTGAAAGATTGGCGAACTTGTAGCGTGTAATTAATCCCGGCTAGTCTTTCCTTTTAGGGTTTGAAGGAAGATTTGATTAAAACAGTGGGAGACATCCTGATTAGATATATTAGATAACCAATCTAATCTTGCAAGAGCATACGCTGAGTATTTTCTTCTCTCTCTCTCCAGGTAGCGACCATATCACGCCTTAATCAAGATAATAAAACGGATGTATTGACTGAACCCGCTTGTTATACTGAGCCGGGGAACATTGGTCCCGCTCCAACTTATAATTGTTATAAGACAGAGCAGGAAATTAGGGAATACCAGATTTCCCGTGCCGCCCAAACGAAGAAAGTGCATGTTGATGCATCTTCTTTGGGTGTGTTCATTACAGAGAACTGTTTCTCAGTATCCTTTACGTCCTGGGTATGAGATACCGGATCAGAATCCCGCATATGTAATCTGTTACATGGGCTACAGAAAGGTAGAGAACTGAGAACGGGTGATAAGTTTGATGAGATAGAAACGGTGCAAGTGTTGCAACCAAGTCTGTTGGTCACTATATCACCCTGTATTACCAGAATACATTGATTCTGAACGAATGTTATTAGATGCCGAACCTGATGTACAACATCATATCAGTCTCTTTATTAGTAAAGAAAAGATATAATTTTGTATTGTTGGATAATGTTTTGAACATTTCCTATATCAAGAGTTGATCGGTTCAGGTACGTTATCTAAAAGCATAGACGTTCTAAATCAAACTACAGTTCTTAATATACGGAACACACACAAGAGGAAGAGTTCGGAAATGAACGAATCCTTCTTGAGGCATTGTAGACTAGGTCATATCAATGCGACCCGACTAGCTGAGGTTACATTTAGATGCATATTTAAATCTGTTTGAATTTACATCTTGTGAAACTTGCCGGTCATGTCACAGAAATAAGATGACCACAGCTCCGTTTATTGGAAACAGAGAAAGAGTTAGTGAACTCTTGGGATTGATACATGCTGATGTATGAAGGTCCCCTGTCTACACATGCCAAGACCGGTTCTTTGTACTTCATTACATTCTCTGATGATCTCTCAAGATTCAGACATATGTTCCTGTTGAAACACAAGTCCGAACCTTTTGAGATATTCACAGAATGTAAGTTAGAGGTAGAGAACCAAAATGCGGGTATAAGTATTATGTCTTTTGATGAGATCAAGGAGGAGAATACTTGAGCACGGAATTCCTGGACTATTCTAAAGGAGAATGAGATTCTCTCTCGGCATTACTCCTCCGTATACACCACAGCACATCGGTGTATCGGGGCAGAGCAATAGCACCCTATGTGATATGGTGTGATCTATGATGAGTACTACTGAGTTTCCTATTTCCTTTTGGGTGTTATGCGCTTGAGAAGCTGCATACCTATTGAATAGGGTTCAAATCAAATCAGTTGCCTACCGCTTCATATGTGATATGTAAAGGGAAGAGCCCATATCTTAAGCATGTTAAGATTTGGGGTTGTCCGGCCTATGTCTAAAAGCAAAATCCGGACAAGCTCGAGGCAAGGTTAGCTCTGTAAAACTGGAAGAAGTTCCAGCTATACAAACTACAGCGGATGATTTGGTAGAACCAAAGGATTCAATAGTTTCCAACGAACCTCAGCCTCTCCGCCGATCTAGTAAGGTTCCTCACCCACCTGAGAGATACTTCGATTTCTCTATGACAGTGGGAGCGAGGATTGCATCATGAGATGATGACCCAACTAAGTTTCGAGCTGGCCATCAGGAGTGGGACTCTATAAGAATGGCTGGATGCTTAGTGATCTGAGATGGAATCCTTATACACCAACAAAGTATGGACTTTGGTTGCTTTATCTAAAGGGTTAAATCCCCATCAGGAGCAAGTATATCTTGAGAAGATTACTTGGTGTACATGGAAAAGTTGAGACTTTCAAAGCTATGCTTAAGTCCATCCAGATCCTACTTGCCACGGCTACATACCATGACTACGATATCTGGCGGTTGGGTGTCATGACTGCTTTTCTAAAATGATGTTTTAGAAAAGAGCGTCTACAAGTACACAGCCAGAGGGCTTCGTAGACAGTGGGAGCAGCGGAAACGTGTGCAAGATGTTTTATGTGATAAAACAGGCATCACGGAGTTGGAACGTCTGTTTTGATGTGGTAGTCAAAGAGTTTGACTTCATCAAAATGGTAGATGAACCTTGTATATACAAAAAGGTAGTAGGGAGTATGGTGGTGATCCTCGTAGAGTACGTGGATGACATACTCTTGATAGGGAAGGAGTTTCCTATGCTACGCTCGGTCAATCTCCGCTTATCACAAAGATTCTCCATATATGATCAAAGTGATACCTCCTAAATCCTGGGTTTTGGATCTATGAGATAGATCTAATTGGATATTAGGATTGTTGGAGATAGTGCCCTCATAGTCAATTATTGGATCGCAGGTACGTGATTGCAATGATTGCGGAGGACCTATACCGGTATGACAGTCTTACTCGAGATGATAGTATGCTATCTGGTTTGCCTTTATCAGTCGTGTACATGTTCAGGTGACTGATTGCATGTTACACTTTGATAGAGCCCTTAGGATCTTGCTTTACTACCAACAGTATGATGGCGATCATATACGTGAGAGTTGGGTAGTTTATATGTATATCCTTAATTGTGGTCCCTAGTCGTGGGAGTTTCGAGACAGGGCATCGATACTCAGGAGTAGACTAGTGTGTACAGTCGAGACCCCGACGAGGGGCGGTGGCCGGTCTCACAAGCCACTGGTGTCAGTTGGATCACCTAAGATGTATACAGGTGCTCATTGGGTTATGAGTACACCGGACAGGACTCGCCGGGAATCTGCTAGTTAGTATTATATCTACCGTCAGATAGCAGTTCCCTGGTGACATGTGTACAGGTTAGTTCATCGACCTGAGGTCGTCATTTGTCTCGTGTGAGTTCCCACTGTGCTTTGATTTCTACCCTACCACGGCTCAAAGGAGTCGTGCAAACAGGTAGTTTTTGGGTACAGTCCCGAGCCACATGGAGGCACGTGAGCGGATCGGCAGGGGATTCGTCTCTCCCGGTATTGGGGGTGAGGTCGTGCTGTGTCTAGGAGAGCCATTACACAAAGTCCATGGCCATGGCAGGAGATTTACTGGTAGGTACTCCAGTAGTATCTCAGGGTGTTATTGGGCTATACTCCGACACGACTTATACTGCTATTGGGGGTCTGACGTTGCTAGCCCCCTAGGCAGATATGCGATACTCATTGACGAACGGACCGGACTGTATATACATTGTCACTGTTAGGCTCAGTAGGGTTTCTGGATGAGTTCGCTCATCGGCCTCCCTTGAGTTTGCTCATCAGCTTCCCTTGAGGTCAGTCCATGCGCAGCCGTTACGCATTGCTAGTGCCGCTGACGGTTTGTGGTTAAACCCACTGCCATGGTGCTGACGAGTCATTAGAGTCCCCCACAGACAGTTTCCCAAGTTCGGGCGAAACGTTGTAGAGGCCGTATGGTTTTATGGCAGGGTTCGGAAAATGCACGTGCGTTTACGCACGTGTTATTTTTCGGGCAGATAATACTGGTCGGCTTTGGTTTAAGCCGGATCCGAGTATTATATTGAGTAGGTATAATATCTTTGTCTCAGTTGCATTTGTATTCGGTCGTAATACAAATGCAGGTATATTTATACAGTTTCGGGGTTATCCTGAAAGTCGTTTCAGGATTACTTTTGGAAGTTGCCAGTTTCCAGTTTTCTATCAGCCGTCTTTTAACATTTGGTTAAAGGCGGATTTATCTTTTCTTGGATGAGAGTGAGTCGTGCTTCTAGAAGGTTCTAGAATTTGTGACAAGGCTAAGTGACTCATGCTTTGGTTTCATTACATTCTTGTTTTGGTTAAGATCTTTATGTTGATATTTTCATGTGTTCATATTATGATAAGGATGGTGGTTTATGGTCACCTCCTTATCTCCTCCTACACTCACCCTCCTCCTTCATATATGAATGAAAGGCCTCCTCTCTCATTCACTCTCTCACTTGAGGTTTCATTTGCTAGAAAAGATTATGATAGGCTTTATCGGTGTATGGAATTTCACAGTCCATTTCATTCCATCACCCGATTCCCTCGGCAACTTCATTAACCGATCGTCCACGGACTTGGACGAAGTGAGACAAAGTCATCTACTCATTCTCTACATCATTCTTGGTCGTCTCTTTTGGCAAACTTGACGATCGAGTTGCCTCAAGTCTGAGGCGGGAGCCCGTTTAAAGAACCGATCATGTGGTGCCACCTCGACGAGGATATCGGAGATCGACGAGATCGGAGCAGCCGCAACGGAGCGTGGGATGATGGTAGAAAAACGAAGGACTCGGATCGTTCGGTACAATCTTTCTACACTCTTTACAGTTTGTTAGTTTAGCAATAATGGCAGATCCGGGTTAAAGTATACGATAGCGCCAGTTTAACAGTTTTTGTTCCGCAACTGGCGTCTGTAGACTGCCGGGGTGCTAGCGTAGACTTACAGTGGTATCAGAGACTCACCATTTTGCTATACTAACTTGTGCTAACGCGTTTAAAACATCGATCCGACCGGAAATCGAAAATTGCAAAAATCATAATTTTTAAGCCCGACAGTTTCTGTTGAGTTTAAATGGTCTCAAAAATTAATTCTGTATGTCTTAAAAATCTGTGCAGGCTTTTCTAAGAACCACGACGAAATTTGGTCTCGTGATTCCTCCAAGTTGCCGCGGAAACGCGGCCAAACCCATGGTTTGGCCGCGCATCCGCGGCCACTTGGGGAGTTCATGATCCCAAATTTGGACAGTGGGTTCTCTGATGGAAATTGGGATTTTTGGTATATATCTTTTTGGCCCAGGTTTTGTTACTGTTCACCAGTAAGCAGTGGGGCCCACTTTTTGATATTTTGTCTTTGGTCGATCGAAATTTAAACACGTTAGTTTACAGTGCTTACATTATATCTCCGACCGGGAATGTCATTTGATCGGTAAACCGCGTTTAATTGCTATAGTTCTTTTAGACGGGTTTGCGAACGTGACATTCGCGTTGATGTTCTGTGTTGTGCTGTGATGTTGCGGATTTGTCGTGGTGGATAGCAGTGTGCAATGATAGTACAGTTTGTGTTTATTTGTACATTTGATATTGCGGGGCGAGCATCCAACTTGTGGACAGCTGTCACTGCCTGTTGTATAATATTCTTTTGGGGCACGACCAGGTTGCGGTCGATGTACCTATTGTACTATTTTTTATTACTGTACTAGGTTTTGCCCCGCGACGGAGTGCACGGATAGCCGGGTTCGGGAGGGCAACGGGTCCGCATCTCATGGCTTTGAGAGGCAGAGGGGTCCCACTCTAGAATTGGCAGACTATTCGCCGCACTCGTAGGGGGTACAGGTTGACCCAAGGAGGGGTGCCCAAGATTACCGGATTCCGTGGAGTGCTGGGTGGTCCATTCACTATGCTGTAGGGGGCTGCCTCGCTTCAGGTTTTGGCGGGTAACTTGCCGCGCCCGTAGGGGTCTAGGTTTCATTGCACAGGCTATCCACACGACAGGGGAACGTCGGGTTTCAGCAGCGGCTCTGTGAAACCCGGGGATCCCAGATTATCTGTATTGTTCTGTGATGCTTATTACTTTTCTGTAATGTTGCATACTATCACGCCTGGAGCGATTATTGTATATTGGTTTATATACTATTAGATGTTGTATATGTTTTACACCCGCGCTAGTCCAGCCCCCGCTCTGTCGTTAGTTAAGTAACCTAACGAGTGATGACGGGACCCAGTGACGAATGCGGATGGCATATACGTACATTTTATTTTCATTCTTTTCTGGTGTGATAATTGATGGGAATGCGTTGATTCTGATCAACGCAAAGTAAAAACAAACCTGTATACAGTTGTTGGAACAATTTAAAAAGGTGTTGTTACAAAGACGTTTCCTTTTGTTATGCATAGCGGTATTCAGTGGAATATCCTGCACCTCATTCGACGGGGCAAGGGCCGATATCCCTTCACCGGGACTGACCCCTTGGACAGAAGTTTGCGTCAGAGTAATAACTTTACTATAGTCGATTACAAGTTGCTTTGCATAGCGGTATTCAGTGGAATATCCTGCACCTCATTCCACGAGGAAAGAGCCGAGATCCCTTTACCGGGAGTGACCTCTTTAGCAAAAGGTTTTCGCCACTATATTTTAAAAAGCTATCAGGTTCCTTCAGCGATATCAAGTTCACTACGCTAAAGGTTTTTCGCCAAAAACCAGTCGTAGCCCTCCGTCACTTCTTTTGGGTATTTAGTAGTATTCAAGCTATGCATTTTAGCCAAAGTTAAGGCATAGTGTTTGGTAGCTGCTGGGTATTCAATTGTTGCATAGATAGATGAGTTAGTTTGGGACAGTCGTTCTGCCGATTGGCCAAAGTCAGGGGCATGTGCGGGTGGGTTCAAATTGACAAGATAGTGACGGGTAGAACTTGGCATGCGACTTATGACACTTTGACCAAAGCCAAGGTTATAAGAGCATGGGGCAAAAATCATATCGGGAGTTTCTAAAGAAACTGAAACTTGCCAAGTATGCGCATACCTTCTGGAGTATGAGTAACGTGGATGCATTCCATCACGTTATCATGCGATGAGAGTTGGATCCCGATTCCCACTGATGAGTTGGTTTACTCTTCGGGTGATCCCGATTGATTCTTCTTTAGGTTTGGAGGAGAATTTGACAGGACAGTAGGAGGTTTCCGGATTAGATAATTTGTTGACCATTCTGATCTAGGTTAGAGTGCACGCAGAGTGTTTCTTTTCTCTCTCTCTCTTTGGCAGCGACCTTTGACCGACCCTAGACTATGACTCAGTGACCAGGTTGACCGAACCTTCTTAAAATACTGGCTTTTGGATTGTCTGAGTTGCATAAGTCATTGCCACTCCTTCTTTTACCCTTTGCATTTCTCAGAACACCCGTATTACTACGGATATCCACTTCAATTGGATAGATCCATCGTATGGTTATATACGAACTCGAAGGGACTTCTTCGGGGATGGATCCAGGTTCAGGAGAAATAGAATTGGTTTATTCAGTTGTCTTTTATTATCACCTTCTCTCAGGTTGCGAGAGCTCCTTGGTTTAGGAGAGTACACCTATTACGCTTATTGGATAGTCTTATTCCAAACCATAGGCTGGTGCCGAAAGGTAGGGAATGAAGAAAACCAATTAGCCTAAGTAGGGTGTGCAGAAGGTAATATGTAAAGACAAAATAAAGGGATTAGAAAGAGGGCAAAGTAAATTGCGACTGATAACATTCACGACCAAAACCGCGTACTTCATCGCCGCTCCTATTTCACCTTTAAAAAGATTAAGGTATTATTCAGTTGTCTTTTATCGTCACCTTCTCTCGAGATGCGAGTACTCCTTGGTTTAGGAGGGTACACCTATTATGCTTACTGGATAGTCTTCTTCCAAACCATAGGCTGGTGCCGAACGGTAGGGAAGGAAGAAAACCATTTAGCCTAACGATGGTGTACAGAAGGTGACGACTAAAGACAAATAAAGGGATTTGGAGAGATGGCAAAGAGATATACGGTTGAAGTCATGAATTGGATTATGGAAGAGGCATTGCTTTGAATACCAGGATACCCCTACGAAACATTTTCATGTTTCAGTGCATTGTTAAAGAAAAATTGTTTTCCCGATTAGACACTTACTCCAAGGGTATGTATTTACCAGGTTTCATTCTCATATCTGTATGGTTTTACAGATGATGATTGGGAGTAAGATATTGGGAATTAGGTGATCATCCTCATTATATCGGAATTCGTTGTAATTGGTGATATTTGAGGAAATCGCCAGGGTACAGTTTTCCACCTACAACGCACAGGTTTTGAGTTGTTTAACTCAGCGGACTTATACAGAGTATTGTATGTTGTCCAGTGTCCATCAGGACAAAGGGGTAGGTCCTCGTACTATGTTCTGTTTACTTATAACTTCTCTAGTATTTAGACGAGTGTTTCGTAGAAATACAAGGTCTAAGTTTTGAGAAGTTGTGGGTATAAGAATAAAGTAGAGAACCAGGTATCACAAGTATCGGGATTCTTCAAAGAGATCGAAGATGTAGATTCTTGTGATTGGTATTCAGATGATAGTGATGGTTTTGAGAAACGTGTTTCTCTTTCAGGTTACTCATAATTGGATGGATTCCTAAGTTGAGTAATGCTGATTAGCCTCTTTCCATTAAGTTGATATGCACTGGAGACAGCTGCATGATTGAATATGGTTCCAATTAAACAAGTGCCAAAGTTTCTATATTGGATATAGAATGGATCGTACCTTAAAAGAAGTTAAGGTATGGGGAGTTGTCCAGCTTATGATTAAAACCAGACACTGGATAACTCAGGGCACGTTTCTGTAATGGCAGTTTGTGGGTTGACCCTGGCTATGATGAGGGTTGATATTCTACCATTTGGAAGATCAATAGTGATATTGTTCTTGACTCGCCACAGTTTTAGTAAAAATGGATCTTTTTCAGAAAACAGTAGTGGGAGTATGGTAGAACTGGAAGTGATTCCAGAACCGCGAACGATTACGAAAAATTTAATAGGACCTATACATTCAATCAGGTTTGACATTCCAATTACCACTCCGCAGGTATGGTAGGTAACCTCAGACGCCCGAGAGGTACTTCGGTAGCCTCAGAGACGGTGACAGGGAGGTTCTTATCTACCAAGACTTGACACTACTGTTGTTCCAGGATATGAGACCCGGTAGGAGGGTTGTCGTAGTCAGTGGGAGCAGCGGAAGCATAGTGGGCAAGATGCTTATATCTATTTATAGACTTGAGCAGTTTTAGCGGAGATAGATCATCTAATTTTGATATGGCAGTCATGGGTTTGACTTCAATCAGAATAAGGGATGGATTAGTTAAGAAGGTAGTAGGGTGTGATGTCATGGTATCTGGATGACATACACAGAGTAGGAAGTAAAATTCCTATACTACGATCGGTTGTACTGTGGTCGTCACACAGTTGTTTCTCCAGACAGGATATGGATATAATATTTGACATTTTGGTTTCTAGATCTATGGTTTTAGATCTGGATTTGGGTAGTTTCCCAATGTGGGTACTTTGACAGATATTCTAATGGTTTTTGGAATAGTTGACTCCTAGCATGATGGTGTACCTGCAGGTGATGGAGTCACCCTCTCTAAAGGTGTCTTACAGACTAAAGGGGAGAGGGATGTGCATGATTGGCAGATCACTTGCTTAGGCAATTGAGTCAATCATGAAATGTCAAGTACCACACCAGATGTTGTTTTTGCACTAGATGCAATAAGTTTGTATTAATCCAATCCTGGAGAAACATAAGGAAGCAGTTTTAGAACATAAGTACATGTTCTACGGATTTGATGACGGCAGCCTCCTTCGGGAGACGATTATCATTCCAGGCTTCAAAGGTGACGTGGATGACAGAGTGACTGTCAGAGTTTTAGTTTTTCCCTCTGATGAAGAGGGACAGTATTATGGACAGGTGGTCCAAGAGGATACTGTGGGAAGCAAGGTGCCCGATACTGATTAGGTTCAGTGATCGATTCAGTCTAAGAAGTTTGGATATGGAGTTCATTTATGAACTAAGGTCCCATCAGATATCCAGACATATTCTAAGACAGGTATTACTCAATTCGGGAGATGGTTTTCTCCGCGAACTTGAGATTAAGAGAGATATAGAAAGATACTTCTTGGCGGATCCACTCACTGAGGCTATTTCTCGAACACAATAGTTTTACAAACGGGCTTTGTGAAACTGATTAGTAGAGGAGTTGGATGTTCGGTTTCACACGGGCTGTGAGTAGTCGACATCGCAATATTAGCCTTGAGTGCAAGTGGGAGATTGTTGGAGATAGTGCCCTCATAGTCAATTATTGGATCGCAGGTACGTGATTGCAATGATTGCGGAGGACCTATACCGGTATGACAGTCTTACTCGAGATGATAGTATGCTATCTGGTTTGCCTTTATCAGTCGTGTACATGTTCAGGTGACTGATTGCATGTTACACTTTGATAGAGCCCTTAGGATCTTGCTTTACTACCAACAGTATGATGGCGATCATATACGTGAGAGTTGGGTAGTTTATATGCATATCCTTAATTGTGGTCCCTAGTCGTGGGAGTTTCGAGACAGGGCATCGATACTCAGGAGTAGACTAGTGTGTACAGTCGAGACCCCGACGAGGGGCGGTGGCCGGTCTCACAAGCCACTGGTGTCAGTTGGATCACCTAAGATGTATACAGGTGCTCATTGGGTTATGAGTATACCGGACAGGACTCGCCGGGAATCTGCTAGTTAGTATTATATCTACCGTCAGATAGCAGTTCCCTGGTGACATGTGTACAGGTTAGTTCATCGACCTGAGGTCGTCATTTGTCTCGTGTGAGTTCCCACTGTGCTTTGATTTCTACCCTACCACGGCTCAAAGGAGTCGTGCAAACAGGTAGTTTTTGGGTGCAGTCCCGAGCCACATGGAGGCACGTGAGCGGATCGGCAGGGGATTCGTCTCTCCCGGTATCGGGGGCGAGGTCGTGCTGTGTCTAGGAGAGCCATTACACAAAGTCCATGGCCATGGCAGGAGATTTACTGGTAGGTACTCCAGTAGTATCTCAGGGTGTTATTGGGCTATACTCCGACACGACTTATACTGCTATTGGGGGTCTGACGTTGCTAGCCCCCTAGGCAGATATGCGATACTCATTGACGAACGGACCGGACTGTATATACATTGTCACTGTTAGGCTCAGTAGGGTTTCTGGATGAGTTCGCTCATCGGCCTCCCTTGAGTTTGCTCATCAGCTTCCCTTGAGGTCAGTCCATGGGCAGCCGTTACGCATTGCTAGTGCCGCTGACGGTTTGTGGTTAAACCCACTGCCATGGTGCTGACGAGTCATTAGAGTCCCCCACAGACAGTTTCCCAAGTTCGGGCGAAACGTTGTAGAGGCCGTATGGTTTTATGGCAGGGTTCGGAAAATGCACGTGCGTTTACGCACGTATTATTTTTCGGGCAGATAATACTGGTCGGCTTTGGTTTAAGCCGGATCCGAGTATTATATTGAGTAGGTATAATATCTTTGTCTCAGTTGCATTTGTATTCGGTCGTAATACAAATGCGGGTATATTTATACAGTTTCGGGGTTATCCTGAAAGTCGTTTCAGGATCACTTTTGGAAGTTGCCAGTTTCCAGTTTTCTATCAGCCGTCTTTTAACATTTGGTTAAAGGCGGATTTATCTTTTCTTGGATGAGAGTGAGTCGTGGTTCTAGAAGGTTCTAGAATTTATGACAAGGCTAAGTGACTCATGCTTTGGTTTCATTACATTCTTGTTTTGGTTAAGATCTTTATGTTGATATTTTCATGTGTTCATATTATGATAAGGATGGTGGTTTATGGTCACCTCCTTATCTCCTCCTACACTCACCCTCCTCCTTCATATATGAATGAAAGGCCTCCTCTCTCATTCACTCTCTCACTTGAGTTTTCATTTGCTAGAAAAGATTATGATAGGTTTTATCGGTGTATGGAATTTCACAGTCCATTTCATTCCATCACCCGATTCCCTCGGCAACTTCATTAACCGATCATCCACGGACTTGGACGAAGTGAGACAAAGTCATCTACTCATTCTCTACATCATTCTTGGTCGTCTCTTTTGGCAAACTTGACGATCGAGTTGCCTCAAGTCTGAGGCGGGAGCCCGTTTAAAGAACCGATCATGTGGTGCCACCTCGACGAGGATATCGGAGATCGACGAGATCGGAGCAGCCGCAACGGAGCGTGGGATGATGGTTGAAGAACGAAGGACTCGGATCGTTCGGTACAATCTTTCTACACTCTTTACAGTTTGTTAGTTTAGCAATAATGGCAGATCCGGGTTAAAGTATACGATAGCGCCAGTTTAACAGTTTTTGTTCCGCAACTGGCGTCTGTAGACTGCCGGGGCGCTAGCGTAGACTTACAAGGATACTCACTAGTTGTAGTGAGATGGTATCAATCGATCTTGGGGAGAATCACTGGAAAGGTTCCAGGGTGATAAGAACGACTGAATGTCAGTCGCACACTTGTCTATACCCTCAGTGGAGGGACGGTATGTTGGAAGAGTTCAAAGCTAAATACCGTGACATACTAGACGATTAAAGGCAAGATACATCGTTACCAAGGAAGCTACCAAAGAGGCAGTCTGGATATATATCAGTTCATGAGATGAACTTCGTTCTTACCATTGTGTGACAATGGAGTTGTGGATTTAGCCAAGGAACTACCGTCCCATCAGAAATCCAGATATAATTCTTAGGAAGTATCACCTGATCATGGAGATGGTTGATCTCCAGGGAGATCGAGGTTTGGAGAGTAGACACAGAGGACAACAGCGCGGATCCACTCACAAAGACCTTTTTTCCAATAGAGCGCGGATCCACTCACAAAGGCCTTTTTCCCAATAGCACGGATCCACTCACAAAAGCCTTTTATGGGATGGTTGAGTATGAGATACTTCAACCGCAGCTAATTGTTGGGTATGTGATACCACAACAGATGACCCTAGTGTAAGTGGGAGATTGTTAGTTATATGTATGCCCTAGAGGCCATTACTGTACATACGATGTATATTTTAATGGATGCTTGGACATATATAGGGAGGACTTTCTTGCTCGACATGATAGTATGCTATCTAATTGTACTTTATCTTAACATGTACTCTGATTGTCTCTATCTTACATGTTGATAAAGCCCTTAGGATATGTACTCGACTACTGGGACTATGATGAGATCATACTAGTGGGGCCACGGTAGTCGACGAGTACATCTTATAACTGTTCCTAGTCGAGGGTGTATCGAGACAGGGCATCGATGCACTAGAGTAGACTAGCGTATACGCGTCTTGACCCATATGATGGGCGATCGATGATCCCATATCCATCGGTGTTTGACATCAAGGATGGTGTACGGGTGCTCAGTGGAGACTGGGTACACTGGACGGACTCGCCGAGAACTCCCAGATGGTATTATACCTCACGTCAGATGGCAGTTCTCCGGTGACACTGGTACAGAGTAGTTTGTTGACCCGAGATCGTCATAGAGTCTTGTGTGATTCCCACTGTGCTTTGATTTCCATCATACCACGCCCAAGAGGGCGTGAAAAAAGGTGGCTTTTGGGTACAGTCCCGAATCACATGGAGGCAATGAGCGATAGGAGGGGATTCGTCTCTCCCGGTATAGGGAGTTGATGTTGTGCTGTGTTCGATTGTCTATAACCGGAAATCCCTGGCCAGGGCTGCTGAGATTTACTGGTAAGTGTTGTCAGTAGTTTCTCGAACTGTTATTGACCTCAAATCGACACAACTTATCAAGCTACTGGGGTCTGACGTTTACCACCCCTAGGCGAGATATGCAACATATCAGACGACGAGACCGGACTGTACGGGAGTGTTACTGTTTGGATTCACAGGAGAATGTACAGGCTTTCTTGTTGATCTTCTGAGCGCTCAATACCTGGGTGGCTGTTACGTTTAGCTGACCGCTTGCAGCTTGTGGGTGTTTGATATGATCATCACCTACTGCCGGCGTATTGACGATTCTTTAGAGTCCTACACAGAGGTTTCTTGGCTCAGGCAAAATGGAGTAGGAGCACATATGTGATATGTGCGGGACCGAGGATAATGCGGTATGTGATACCGTATTGGATTCTAGCGATATGAGTTATCGGCCGGGTATATATGATATAGCCGGGTCATCGTATTAGTCGGTTATATGCGATATAGCCGGATTGTCGGATCAAGTGTTGATTCGATAATTTAATGTATAATAATATATATGATATATTAAATTACATTAACTAATATTAGCTCACTAAAAGATTCTTTTTCTCGCTCGGGTAATACATTGATATATATGCGATATATGTTAATTGTATTATTTTATTTTGTTACAATAAATATTATATATGTGATATATAATATTGTAACATGATATGGTTATTAATGTAACATGATTAGTGGAGATTAGACATGGTTAGGGTTTGATTAGGGTTTAGCTCTTCTAGAAGTTTCTAGAAGGTTATGTTTTGTTTTGTGTAAGATATTTTGTGAAGATATTTGCTTAACCAAACCCAAACCCTTGACCATGGTTGTTTCTCTACAAGGGTTAAGGATTCATTCTTAACCATGGTTGCATTTCTAACCGCACATATGAGTTATTCATTATTCATCACAAAAGGATTCCATCTTCTTCTTCCTTCTCTTTTCATGGAAAAGCTTTCTTGATTTGATTTTGTGATGATAATTGAGTGAGAAAAAGAAAATAAAAGAGTGCAAAAATCCTACTTCATTATCCTCATCTATCCTTGCCATTTAGATGAGGGTGTTCACTTCATATTATGAGTGTTAGCTTGTGTTAACGAAACTTCAAGGTAGATCATCTTCGTATCGAAGATCGGAAGCAAGACTGCATCTTTCTCTTCGTGGAACCTCTCGAGAGTCCGGGACACGATGATCGCAGTGAAGGGACTTCAACACGGAGCTTTAGAAGTGAAGGACCGGATCTACAAAGGTTGTAATCCCTCTCACTTAGTGTTAAACTGTTTAACATACTTGTTTTCGCCTAAACTCTAGTTTAAAAATCCGTCTTCGGGTTGTTCGGCACGGCTAATTTTTAAATCGGGCATGGTTGATGCCTCGTAGAACCTTGTGCGCGTGCCCAGCAACCCTACATGATGTACCCGTTGTATATATTTTATTTTCTGTACTAAGATTACCCCGCGGTGGGGTGCATGGATAGCCGGGTTCTAGAGGGCAATGGGCCCACATCTCTTGGCTTTGAGACGGAGAGGGCTTCACTCTAGAATTGGCGGGCTATTCGCCGCACTCGTAGGGGGTACAGGTTGACCCAAGGAGGGGTGCTCAAGTTACCGGATTCCGTGAAGTGTTGGGTGGTCCATTCACGTTGTTGAAGGGGGTTGCCTCGCTTCAGGTTTTGGCGGGTAACTTGCCGTGCCCGTAGGGGTCTAGGATTTCATTGCATAGGCTATCCACATGACCAGGGGAACGTCGGGTTTCAGTAACAGCTCTATGAAACCCGAGATCCCAGATATCTGTATTGTTCTGTGATGCTTATTACATTTCTGTGATGTTGCATTTTATCATGCCTTGAGAGAATATTATATATTGATATATATACTAGTATATGTTGTATATGTTTTGCATCCGCGCAAGTCCATTCCCCGCTCTGTCGTTAGTTAAGTAACCTAACGGGTGATGACGGGACCCAGTGGCGAATGCGGATGGCATATACGTACATCGTATTTTCGCTCTTTATTGGTGTGATCAATTGATGGGACTGCGTTGATTCGGATCAATGCAAGCTAAACAAACCTATTCTGATGTTGTTGGAACAATTTTCAAAAAAGCTGTTATTGCAAGGACGTTCTCTTTTGTTTTGCACAGTAGTATTCGGTTATGAATATCCAGCACCTCAGTCGACGAGGCAAGGGCTGAGATCCCTTCACCGGGAGTGACCCCTTGGACAGAAGTTTGCGTCAGGGTAATAACTTCACTATAACCGATTTCTTTCTCTTTGCATCGTGGTATTCAGTTGGAATATCCTGCACCTCATTCTACGGGGAAAGAGCCGAGATCCCTTCACCGGGAGTGAACTCTTTAGCAAAGGTTTTCGTCACTATATTTTTATAAAAAGCTATCCGGTTCCTTCAACGATATCAAGTTCATTACGTTACAGGTTTTTCGCCAAAAACCATTCGTAGCCCTCCGTTATTTCAGAAAGGTAGCACTTAGTATTCATGCTATGTATGTTGGCCTTCTTCAAGGCATAGTGTATGGTGGCTATTTGTTACTTTTCTGCAGCATAGATAGATGCGTTGGTTTGGGACAGTCGTACTACTATTTTAGCCTTCGTCAAGGGTATGTACGGGTGGGTTCAAATTAACCTGGATAATAACGGGTAGAACTTGATATGTGACTTATGATATGTTGGCCTTCGTCAAGGTCATAAGAGCATGGGGTAAAAATCACATCGGGAGTTTCTAAAGAAACTGAAACTTGCCAGATATGCACATACCTTCTGGAGTGTGATAACGTGAGCGGATTCCGTCACGTTATCATGCGATGATAGTTGGATCCCGATTCCCACTGATGAGTTGGTTTACTCCTCGGGTGATCCCGACTAATTCTTCTTTCAGGTTTGGAGGAGAATTTGAATTTGACGTTACAGTGGGAGGTTTCTTGATTGGATAAAGTGATAACCATTCTGATCTAGGTTAGAGTGCACGCTGAGTGTTTCTTTTCTCTCTCTCTCTGGCAGCGACCATGGCCCGACCCTTGACTATGACTCAGTGACCAAGTTGACCGAACCTTCTTAAACACTGGCTTTTGGATTGTCAGAGTTGCATACCTCATTGCCACTCCTACTTTTACCCTTTTCTCCAGGACACCCCGTATTACTACGAACGTCCACTTCCATTGGATAAAACCATCGTATGGTTATATACGAACTCGAAGGAACTTGTTCCATATTCGAGGATGGTTTCTGGTTCTGGAGAAAACGAATAGGACTATTCAGTTGTCTTTTCCTTTTACCTTCTCTCAGGTTGCGAGTGCTCCTTGGATTAGGACAGTACACCTATTACACTTATTGGATAGTCTTCTTCCAAACCATAGGTAGGTGCCGAATGGTAGGGAATGAAGAAAACCAATTAGCCTAACGAAGGTGTACAGAAGGTATTAAGTAAAGAGATATAAAGGGATTAGTAAGAGGGCAAAGTAAACTGCGACTGCTATACATGACCAAACCAAGTATTTCTTCGCCAAGCCTATATCACCTTTGTATTTCTCCAGAACACTCCGTATCACTACGAAGATCCACAGTTATTTGGATACTCCATCATATGGTTATATACGAACTCGAAAGGAACTTGTTCCAGTTCGGGGATGGATTCTGGTTCAGGAGAAATAGGAATAAGGTTTATTCAGTTGTATTTTATCTTTACCTTCTCTCGGGTTGTGAGTGCTCCTAAGATTAGGACAGTACACCCATTATGCTTATTAGATAGTCTTCTTACAAACCATAGGCTGGTGCCGAACGACAGGGAAGGAAGAAAACCATTTAGCCTAAAGGGGTGTACAGAAGGTAATGACTAAAAACATATAAAGGGATTTGGAGAGATGGCAAAGAAATATACGGTTATAGTCATGAATCTGGATAATGGAAGAGGCATTACTACGAATACCCGGATACCCCTACGAAGCATTTCAATGTTTCAGTTTCACTGTGTACTGTTAATAGAAAACTGATTTCCCAATTAGACCTTGCTCCAGGGTATGTATTTACCAGGTATGATTCTCACATCTGTATGGTTTTACAGATGATGAGTAGGAGTAAGTTATTGGGAATTAGGTGATCATCCTCATTATATCGGAATTCGTTGTAATTGGTGATATTTGAGGAAATCGCCTGGGCTGTTTGCCGGACGGCAAATATTTGGTTTTGAATATCCGTTGCTATGCACCAATTTCAAATTGATATATCTGTACGTCTATTTTTATAGAGTGAGATATAACTTTTTGAAATTATGTCCATGACATTTACCTATATCAGTGGATGGTTAGGTAAGGAGCATTAAACGGCGATGTAATTCTTCTTAACCATAAGTACAGTTTTCAACCTACGACACACAGGGATTGAGTTATTGGACTTAAGGGTCTTATACAGAGTATTGTATGTTGTCCAGTGTCCATCAGGACAGAGGGGTTGGTACTCGTACTATATTCTATTTACTTGTGACTTCTCTAGTTCTTAGACATGTGTTTCGTAGAAACACAAGGTCCAAGTTTTGAGAAGTTATAGGTATATGAATAAAGTAGAGAACCAGGTGTTGCAAGTATCAGGATTCTTCAAGGTGATCGAAGATGTAGATACTTGTGTATGGTATTCAGTTGATAGTAATGGTTTTGAGAAACTTGTTTCTCTTTCAGGTTACTCATATCTGGATGCATTCCTAAGTTGAGTAACGCTGATAGGCCTCCTTCCATTTAGTTGACATGCACTGGAGACAGTTGCATGATTTGAATCTGGTTCCAATTAAATTAGTGCCTCTGTTTCTATATTGGATATAGAACAGTTCATATCTTAACGATGTTAAGGTACGGGGAGTTGTCCGGTTTATGCTTAAAACCAAACTCTGGATAACTCAAGGCACGTTTCTGTAATGGCTGTTTGTGGATTGACCCAGGCTATGACGAAGGTTGACTTTCTACCATCTGGAAGATCAATAGTGATATTGTTCTAGACTCACCACAGTTTTAAGTAAAATGGATTTTTTTTCAGAAAACAGAAGTGGGAGTATGGTAGAACTGGAAGTGATTCCAGAACCGCAAACGATTACTGAAAATTTGATAAGAACCTAAAGATTCAATTTGGTTTGACATTCCATTGGCCACTCCGCAGATATGGTGGGTAACCTCAGGCACCCGAGAGGTACTCCGGTAGCCTCAAGGACGGCGACATGGAGGTTCTTGTTTACCTCGACTTGACACTACTGTTGTTCCAGACTATGAGACCCGGCGGGAAGATGAATATAGCGTCGTTCTGAACTGGCTTTAGAAATGCACGTGTATATGATTCTGCCAGAGGGTTGTCGTAGTCAGTGGGAGCAGCGGAAGCATTGGTGGACAAGTGGCTTATGTCTATTTATAGACTAAAGCAGATATAGCGGAGATAGATCATCTATTTCTGATGTGACAGTCATAAGTTTGACTTCATCAGAATAGGGGATAGATCTGTTAAGAAGGTAGTAGGGTGTGATGTCCTGGTATTTGGATGACATACACAGAGTAGGAAGTGATATTCCTATACTACGATCGGTTATACTTTGGTTGTCACACAGTGGTTTCTCCATATAAGATATGGATATTATATCAAACATTCTGGTTACTAGATCTATGGTTTTAGATGTAGATTTGGGTAGTATCCCAATCTGGGTATTTAGACAGCATTCTAAAGGTATTTTAGAATGGACGACTCCTGGCACGGTAGTGTACCTGCAGGTGATGGAGTCACCCTCTCTGAAGGTGTCTTACAGACTAAAGGGGAGAGGGATGTACATGATTGGCAGATCACTTGCTTAGGCAATTGAGTCAATCATGAGATGTCAAGTACCACACCAGATATTGTTTTTGTACTAGATGCAATATGTTGATATTAATCCAGTCCTGGAGAAAAGATCGGAAGCAGTTTTAGAACATAAGTGAATGTTCCAGGGATATGATAACGACAGCCCCATTCGGGAGACAGTTATCATTCCAGGCTTCCAAGGTGACCTGGATGACAGAGTGACTATCAGAGTTATAGTTTTCCCTCTGACGAGGGGCAGTGTTTTGGACAGGTGATCCAAGCGGACACTGTGGGAGGCATTACAAAGGATACTGATTAAGTTTAGTTGACGATACAGTCTAAGAAGTTTGGATTTGGAGTTCATTTATGAACTAGGTCCCATCAGATATCCAGACATATTCTAAGACAAGTATTGCTCATTTGGGGAGATGGTTTTCTCCGCGAACTTGAGATTAAGAGAGACATAGAAAGAAACATCAGAGCGGATCCACTCACTGAGGTTATTCCTCGAACGCATTAGTTTCGCAGACGGGTTTTGTGAGACTGATTAATAGAGGAGTTGGGTGTTCGGTATCACACGGGCTGTGAGTATACGACATCGCAAAAATTAGCCTTGAGTGCAAGAGGGAGATTGTTGGAGATAGTGTCCTCAGAGTCAATTATTGCATCACAGGCATGTGATTGCAATGATTGAGGGAGGACCTATGCCGGTAGGACAGTCTTACTCAAGATGATAGTATGCTATCTGGTTTATCTTTATCATCGTGTACAGCTTTAGGTGATCTTAGAGGTCACTATTGCACTTTGATAGAGCCCTTAGGATTCTTGCTTGACGGCCAGCAGTATGATGGCGATCATATATGTGGGAGCTGGGGTCTATAAGCACATCCTTAAAAGGTCCCTAGTCGTGGGAGTTTTCGAGACAGGGCATCGATACTCCAGAGTAGACTAGTGTATACATTCGAGACCCCGACGAGGGGCGGTGGCCGGTATCACAAGCCATTGGTGTCAGTTGTTACACCTAAGATGTATACAGGTGCTCATTGGGTTATGAGTACACCGGACAGGACTCGCCGGGAACATGCTAGTCGGTCTTATTGTAGGGTTCTTAGGCACACTCAAAAGGTTCCACAAGGCATCAACCATGCCAAACAAAAATTTTACGGTGCCGAGAAACCCTAATATAGATCGTTAACTAGAAGGATCGGCGAAAAGCAAGCAAGCAAACGACTTTGCTACTAAGTGAAAGGGATTACAACCTTTGTAGATCCGGTCCACCACTTCTTTAGCTCCGTGTTGACGTCCCTCCGCTGCGATCATCGGATCCTAGACTCTTGCGATGGTTTCGTCGGAGAAATGATCGGGCTAGGTCATTGACTTCGAGGCCGAAGATGATCTACGTCGGGGAGACTCAAACTCAAGCTATTCCTTCACTCGGTCGAAAACTTTGTGAAGAGAACGCCCTATACTACATGGCAAGTGGTAGAGGATGAAGAAATAGGAAGTGCGTTCACTTTAGAATTGGATTTCTCACTCTTTTTCTCATGATGCCATTGGAGCTAGCAAGCTTTTTCAAGCTTGATGAAGATCAAGAAAAAGAAGAGAATCATATCCAAATGAAAATTTATCCAAATGAATAATGGCACCATGGTTGAGTTAAGCCCTCTTGCTTAACTCATGTAGAGATTTAACCAAACCATTATGTTAAAGGTTAGGTTAAAGAATATCAAAAGAAATGACAAAAGTGTGGACTTTGTCAAAACTTCTCCAAGCTTCTTCAAGCTTGATAACTTTGACTAAGTTAATCCCTTTTGTTAAATCTTAAGATGAAACAATGACCCTAATCTTTACCCTAATCTTGGTATGAATCTCATACACACATCTTGTATGTATCATCAAACATGATACAAACATATGTACACAAATATATATCATATATACACTTATGCACAAACAAGTGAGAAAATTAATCTTAAGTAAACCAATACTAGCTAATGTAAAGTAATATATCAAATATATAATTATATATTAAATCATTAAATCAACACTTGATTTAACGATCCGGTCATATCTCATATAACCGACTAACATCATGTGTATCAATGTATCGAATCAACACTTGATTCGGTAACCCGGCTATATCGCATATAACCGATCAATGTCACAAATCGCGAGAATAGAATACAGTATCACAAACTGGTATTATTCTCGGTCCCGCACATATCTCATATGCGCTCCTATTTCGTTTCGCTTGAGCCAGGAAACCCCCTGTGTAGGACTCTAAAGACTCGTCAATACGCCGGCAGCAGGTGATGATCATATCAAACACCCACAAGCCGCAAGCGGTCTGCTAAACGTAACGGCCACCCGGGTATTGAGCGATCAGAAGATCAACGAGCAAGCCCGCTCACACTCCAGAGAATCCAACGGGTAACACTACCGTACAGTCCGGTCTGTCGCATATCTCGTCTAGGGGAGGTAAACGTCAGACCCCAATAACTCGATAAGTCGTGTCGATATGAGGCTCATAACGGGTCGAGAATCTACAGGTAACACTTACCAGTAAATCCCTAAAGCAGCCTTGGTCAAGGACTTCCTGTTATAGCCAATCGAGCACTGCACAACATCAACTCCCTATACCGGGAGAGACGAAACCCCTCCTATCGCTCATTGCCTCCATGTGACTCGGGACTGTACCTAAAAACCACCTTTTTGCATGCCCTCTTGGACGTGGTATGATGGAAATCAAAGCACAGTGGGAATCACACAAGACTCTATGACGATCTCGGGTTTACAGACTAACCTGTACCAGTGTCACCAGAGAACTGCCATCTGACGTAAGGTATAATACCATCTAGGAGTTCTCGGCGAGTCTGTCCAGTGTACACATTCTCTACTGAGCACCCGTATATCATCTCCGATGTCAAACACCAATGGATATGGGATCATCCATCGCCTATCTGTATGGGTCGAGAAGGTATATGCTAGTCTACTCTGGTATATCGATACCCCGTCTCGATACACCCACGACTAGAGACTTTGAAGGATGTACTTATGGACTACCATGTCCCCACTAGTATGATCCGCATCATAATCCAGGTAGTCAAGTACACATCCTAAGGGCTTTACCAATATGTAACAGAGAGACAATCAGTGTACACGTTAAGGTAAAGAGTAACCAGATAGCATACTATCATATCGAGCAAGAAAGTCATCCCTATATATGTCCAATCATCCAGTACAATATACATCCTATGTATAGTAATGGCCTCTAGGGCATACATATAACTAACAATCTCCCACTTGCACTAGGGCCATCTGATAGCTGTGGTTGTAGTATCTCATACTCAACCATCCCATAAAAGTCTCTCTCTGGGAAAAGGCCTTTCGTGAGTGGATCCGCCGTGTTGTCCTCTGAGTCTCCTCTCCTAACCTCGATCCCCTGGAGATCAACCATCTCCACGATCAGGTGATACTGCCTAAGAATATGTCTGGATCGCTGATGGGATGGGCGTTCCTTGGCATAAGACACAACTCCATTGTCACACAATGGGAGGAACGAAGTTCATCTCATGAACTAATATACACCCAGACTTCCTCTTTGGTAGCATCTTTGGTAGCGATGTATCCAGGCTTTATTATCTAGTATGCCACGGTATCTAGCTTGGAACTCTTCCAACATACCGTCCCTTTACTGAGGGTAAAGACAATGCCTGCGACTGACATTCAGTCGTCCTTATCACCCTAGAACCTTTCCAGTGATTCTCCCCAGGATCGATTGATACCAGCTCACTACAACTAGTGAGTATCCTAACATCCAATTAGATCTATCTCATAGATCCAAAACCCAGGATTTAGTAGGTATCATTTTGATCCTATATGGAGAATCCTTGTGATAAGCGGAGATTGACCGAGCGTAGCATAGGAAACTTCTTCCCTATCAAGAGTATGTCATCCACGTACTCTACGAGGATCACCACCATACTCCCTACTACCTTTTTGTATATACATGGTTCATCTTCCATTTTGATGATGTCAAACTCTTTGACTAACTCATCAAAACAGATGTTCCAACTCCGCTATGCCTGCTTTATCACATAAAACATCTTGCATACGTTACCGCTGCTCCCACTATCTACGAAGCCCTCTGACTGTGTACTTATAGACTCTTTCTTCCAAATCATCATTTAGAAAAACAGTCAAGACACCCAACCGCTAGATATCGTAGTCATGGTATGTAGCCGTAGCAAGTAGAATCTGGATGGACTTAAGCATAGCTACTTAGAAAAGGTTTCATTATAATCCATACCTGGTCAATGATGCGAACCTTTAACAAGTCTAGCTTTGAAAGTCTCAACTTTTCCATGTAAACCAAGTAATCTTCTCAAGATATACTTGCTCCTGATGGGGATTTAACCCTTCAGATAAAGCAACCAAAGTCCATACTTTGTTGGTGTATAAGGATTCCATCTCTGATCGATAAGCATCCAGCCATTCTTACAAAGTCCTATTCCTGATGGTCAGCCCGAAACTAGTTGTGTCATCATTTCATGATGCAATCCTCGCTCCCACTGTCATAGAGAAACCGAAGTATCTCTCAGGTGGGTGAGGAACCCTACTAGATCGGCGGAGAGGCTGAGGTTCATTGGTTTCTATTGAATCCTTTGGTTCTACCAAATCAGCAGCTGCAGTTTGTATAGCTGGAACTGTTTCCAGTTCTACCTCATTACCAATAATTTCTTCACAAGAAATTCCCTTTCACAAAGGTGGCATGCTGAGAAACAAAACATTTTTGTTCCTCGGTTAGGTAGAAGATATTCCCTTGCGAATGCTTGGGATATCCAACAGACTTGAACAAATCTGACTTTGCCTCGAGCTTGTCCGGATTTTTCTTTTAGACATAGGCCGGACAACCCCAAATCTTAACTAACTTAAGATATGGGCTCTTCCCTTTCCATATCATATATGAAGTGGTAGGCAACTGATTTGATCGGAACCCTATTCAATAGGTATGCAACTTCATAAGTGCATAACTCCCTATATAGGAAATAGGAAACTCAGTAGTACTCATCATAGAGCACACCATATCACATAGGGTGTTATTGCTCCGCCCCGATATACCATCGTGCTATGGTGTATGCGGAGGAGTAATGCTGAGAGAGAATCTCATTCTCCTTTAGAATAGTCCAGAAATTCCTTGCTCAAGTATTCTCCTCCTTGATCACATCAAAGGACATAATACTTTTACCTGTATTTTGGTTCTCTACTTCTATTTTATATTCTATGAATATCTCAAAAGGTTCGGACTTGTGTTTCAACAGGAACATATGTCTGAATCTTGAGAGATCATCAGAGAATGTAATGAAGTACAAAGAACCGGTCTTGGCATGTATAGACAGGGGACCTTCATACATCAACATGTATTAACCCAAGAGTTCACTAACTCTTTCTCTGTTTCCAATAAACAGAGCTATGGTCATCTTATCTCTGTGACATGACTGGCAAGTTTCATAAGATGTAAATTCAAACTGATTTAAATATGCATCTAAATGTAACTTCAGCCAGTCGGGTCGCATTGATATGACCTAGTCTATAATGCCTCAAGAAGGATTTGTTCATTTCTGAACTCTTCCTCTTGTGTGTGATCTTTATACTAAGAACTGTAATTTGATTTAGAACATCAATGCTTTTAGATAACGTGCCTGAACCGATCAACTCTTGATATAGGAAATGTACAAAACATTATCCAACAATACAAAATTATATCCTTCTTTATCTAAATAAAGAGACTGATATGATTTTGTATATCAGGTTCGGTATCTAATAACATTTGTTCAGAATCAATGTATTCTGGTAATACAGGGTGACAGTGACCAACAGACTTGGCTGCAACACTTTCCCCGTTTTCTGCCTTATGAAACTTATCACTCGTTCTCAGTTCTCTATCTTTCTGTAGCCCATGTAACAAATTACAAATGCGGGATCCTGATCTGGTATCAAATACCCAGGACGTAAAGGACATTTGAGAAACAGTTCTCTATAACGAACACACCCGAAGATGATGCATCGGTATGCACTTTCTTCGTTTGTGCGGCACGGGAAATCTGGTATTCCCCAATTTCCTGCTCTGTCTTATAACAATTATAAGTTGGAGCGGGACCAACGTTCCCCAGCACTGTATAACAAGCGGGTTCGGTCAAAATATCCGTTTTATTATCTTGATTAAGGCGTGACATGGTCGCTACCTGGAGAGAGAGAGAAGAAAACACTCTGCGTGCGCTCTTGCAAGATCAGATTGGTTATTATTTTATCTAATCAGGATGGCTCCCACTGTTTTTATCAAATCTTCCTTCAAACCCTAAAAGGAAAGACTAGCCAGGATTAATTACACGCTACAAGTTTGCCAATCTTTTAGCCAGGCCAGTGTCGGTACTTTGAGGGAGGTCCCCCGTGCTTTCGCACGAACCTAATTAATGTAAACCTCGTTTTCCCAGAGGCGTAACCCCGTTGACACCTTTCTAGACACCTACTTGATCGGCTAATTGTAATGTGTAAAACTCTCCCAGGAGTAACAATTACTCGCAGTGGGTATCGGGATCCAACTATCGCATAGAAGGTATGCAATCTCATTGCAAATTTCAACACTTGAAATTCCCGATAATATTTTGCCCCTAGCAGCTATATGACCTTAACATAGTCAACAAATCATAAGTGCTAGTCAAGTTCAACCCGTCATTTCCCGATTAAATTAAACCCACCCGCACGACCCTTAACATAGTCAACAAAGTCGCACGACTACCCTAATCCAATCGCATCATATGCTTATACAGATAAGCACTAATTAGCTACCGCACACTACGCCTTAACATAGTCAACAAACGTAGCACGAATACTAACTAGTACTTATCTGAAATGACGGAGGGCTACGACAGGTTTTTCTGAAAACCTATTGCGTAATGTACTTGATATCGTTGTAGAATCAAATGATTTTAAATGGAGTGTTTTTTAGGCTTTTCTAGTTTTGCTAAAGGGGTCACTCCCGGTGAAGGGATCGTCGGCCCTTTCCTCGTCGAATAAGGTGCAGGATATATCATATACATCGCTGTGCAAAGCAAAAACTAGAGAAGCAATCAAAAGACAAACCGAGGGTTGTATCATCTGCCAGTTATTGCTAAAGGAGTCACTCCCGGTGAAGGGATCTCGGTCCTTTCCTTATCGAATAAGGTGCAGGATGTTCTACAAGGAACACCGCGATGCAAAGCAAGAACTGTAGCTACCTGTTTTTGAAAATTCGATTCCACAACATCTTTAGGTTTCTTTTTGTTTCATTAATCATATTAATGAAGTCACATCATTTAAATCACCTAAACAACACAGATAAATACGACGTACACTTATGCCATCCGCATTCGCCTCGATGTCCCCTCGTGCACCGTTAGGTTAGGTAACTAACGGCAGAGCGGGGCAGGGCTAGCGCGGGTGGAAAACATAAGTAACATCTATATAATATATCATATATACTATATACAGTATTTATCACAGAACATCAAATGATCACATCACAGATATCGCAGCAGAAGAATCATATGAAATGTTGGATATACTAGGACGTCCGTGTTTTCAATACGAGCCAGTATAAAACATGGATTCCACGGTCGCGATGAATAGCCAAACCCACACCCCTAGACCCCTACGAGAGCGGCAAGCAACCCTACCAATTCTAGAGTTAGGAGACCCGGACTCGACTCCTCGAGTTGGTCTCCCACTGGACTCCAGAACCCGGTTACTTGTGCCCTCCTCCTTGGGTCTATCCTAGTGCGGAAAAGTAAATAATATACAATGGGTGACATCTTCCGCTACCTGGAAGTTCCCCAATAAAAGAATATTACATACAATTAATTTTACATGAATGAAAATGAAAAACTCTCATCTCACATAAAACCCCCGGCTATTCAAAACGCGACGATCCAATATAACATATCCAGCAACACATAACATCACATATCATCAACGTAAGTAAATGTGCGCATCCCGATTGTCGTTGACATATAGCAACGAAACCGGCGATATCACATATTACACTTACGGTCGCAGAAAAGAAAGTGTAAAACTACAACAGTTGGAATCCGCAACCCCTTTAGACATCACATGCCTAACTAAATGAATTCCTTAGACATTGCATGCCTAAAAATTATAAACCCCGCATTTTAGTCTCATTATCGAAAACACTTTTCAATATTTAGTCGGGCAATTCAACAAGATTCCCGATAAACTGATCGAATGCTCGTCGCAAACTTGAGTAGGCAGCCGCACCCCCGATGCCGTCGACGAAGTGCACCAAGGCGGAACACCGCTACCGCGAGCACCCGAACGGATACTTTCGGAGACGGGGTCTCCTACAGTCACTTGGTCGGGGCTATGGGACATGGCTGTCTATTAAGTTTTCCCGGCGAGTATCCGCGTACGCTACGTGATTGCGACGGACTTTTGATCGCATCAAAATTCCGTGGCAACCGATCAAGTGAGACTAAAGTGCTATTTTTATAACATTCATTTTAGTTATCTCATAACTACTTGTGAATTCCAATTATTGTATCACATTCCAGATAAATAAAAAATGTTAAACTTTCCGATCGAACAATCAAACACCCAAGTTTTCCCGAAATAGCTCAACTCTTGAAATAAGTTCAAAAACATCCATTTCATGCCACAGTACCAACGGTCGAGCCGTAGAAGGGTCAAGCCAACGCCTCACATGTGGCACGCCGTACTGCCCCAAACCCGAAAGTTCAAAGGGCAGTTCAAGACGGTCACATAATCGAGTTAAAGTTTGTTGTCTTCTAGAGGGTCCATCGAGTTACTTGCACTACTTAGAACGTCTTTAAACTACGGAAAGATCCAACACTTGGAAATTTCCCGATAGGAAAAAAAGTGGGTATTTATATCCGGTCGAACTTTTTAACATATTCAAAAAATATCCGGAAAAACACATAGACAAGGCTAAACAATCCGATCGAATCATCGATTCCCAAAACAACCCAGAAAACTCAACTGTTGAGTAAAAATTAAAATATACCAGAAAATACAGCACTAAAATATAGGAATTACTGTGCAAATTTTATTGGAAGAACCGACCGTACGGCCGCGGAACCGCCGCATAAGGCAGGCTCCTGCCGCGGTTCCGCGGCGGTTTAATCGAGTTAGGTTCTCGTTTTGCACAGTTATTCTTAGAAAAGCCTGCTGATTTTTCTGCATATTTTTATTTTGGAAAAATGTACAGTTTTAAAAAATGTACAGAGAAGGGGTCGGATTAGGGTTTTGTGTTTCGATCGGACTTTTAACATCGTCTACACTTCGCCTAAAGCTCTAGCTAGGCTCTGATACCATTGTAGGGTTCCTAGGCACACTCAAGAGGTTCCACAAGGCATCAACCATGCCAAACAAAAATTTTCCGGTGCCGAGAAACCCTAATATAGATCGATAACTAGAAGGATAGGCGAAAAGCAAGCAAGCAAACGACTTTGCTACTAAGTGAAAGGGATTACAACCTTTGTAGATCCGGTCCGCCACTTCTTTAGCTCCGTGTTGACGTCCCTCCGCAGCGATCATCGGATCCTGGACTCTTGCGATGGTTTCATCGGAGAAATGATCGGGCTAGGTCATTGACTTCGAGGCCGAAGATGATCTACGTCGAGGAGACTCAAACTCAAGCTATTCCTTCACTCGGTCGAAAAATTTGTGAAGAGAACACCCTATACTACATGGCAAGTGGTAGAGGATGAAGAAATAGGAAGTGGGTTCACTTTAGAATTGGATTTCTCACTCTTTTTCACATGATGCCATTGGAGCTAGCAAGCTTTTTCAAGCTTGATGAAGATCAAGAAGAAGAAGAGAATCATATCCAAATGAAAACTTATCCAAATGAATAATGGCACCATGGTTGAGTTAAGCCCTCATGCTTAACTTATGTAGAGATTTAACCAAACCATTAGGTTAAAGGTTAGGTTAAAGAATATCAAAAGAAATGACAAAAGAGTGGACTTTGTCAAAGCTTCTCCAAGCTTCTTCAAGCTTGATAACTTTGACTAAATTAATCCCTTTTATTAAATCTTAAGATGAAACAATGACCCTAATCTTTACCCTAATCTTGGTATGAATCTCATACACACATCTTGTATGTATCATCAAACATGATACAGACATATGTACACAAATATATATCATATATACACTTATGCACAAACAAGTGAGAAAATCAATCTTAAGTGAACCAATACTAGTTATTGTAAAGTAATATACCAAATATATAATTATACATTAAATCATTAAATCAACACTTGATTTAACGATCCGGTCATATCTTATATAACCGACTAATATCATGTGTATCAATGTATCGAATCAACACTTGATTCGGTAACCCGGCTATATCGCATATAACCGATCAATGTCCCAAATCGCGAGAATAGAATACAGTATCACATACTGGTATTATTCTCGGTCCCGCACATATCTCATATGCGCTCCTATTTCGTTTCGCTTGAGCCAGGAAACCCCTGTGTAGGACTCTAAAGACTCGTCAATACGTCGGCAGCAGGTGATGATCATATCAAACACCCACAAGCCGCAAGCGGTCTGCTAAACGTAACGGCCACCCGGGTATTGAGCGATCAGAAGATCAACGAGCAAGCCCGCTCACACTCCAGTGAATCCAACGAGTAATACTACCGTACAGTCCGGTCTGTTCGTCTGATATGTCGCATATCTCGTCCAGGGGTGGTAAACGTCAGACCCCAATAACTCGATAAGTCGTGTCAATATGAGGTTCATAACGGGTCGAGAAACTACTGGTAACACTTACCAGTAAATCGCTAAAGCAGCCTTGGCCAAGGACTTCCTGTTATAGCCAATCGAGCGCTGCGCAACATCAACTCCCTATACTGGGAGAGACGAAACCCCTCCTATCGCTCATTGCCTCCATGTGACTCGGGACTGTACCCAAAAACCACCTTTTTGCACGCCCTCTTGGACGTGGTATGATGGAAATCAAAGCACAGTGGGAATCACACAAGACTCTATGACGATCTCGGGTTTACAGACTAACCTGTACCAGTGTCACCAGAGAACTGCCATCTGACGTAAGGTATAATACCATCTGGGAGTTCTCGGCGAGTCCGTCCAGTGTACCCAGTCTCCACTGAGCACCCGTATATCATCTCCGATGTCAAACACCAATGGATATGGGATTATCCATCGCCCATCTGTATGGGTCGAGTAGGTATACGCTAGTCTACTCTGGTATATCGATGCCTCGTCTCGATACACCCACGACTAGGGACTTTGAAGGATGTACTTATGGACTACCATGTGCCCACTAGTATGATCCGCATCATAGTCCAGGTAGTCAAGTACACATCCTGAGGGCTTTACCAATATATAACAGAGAGACAATCAGTGTACACGTTAAGGTAAAGAGTAACCAGATAGCATACTATCATATCGAGCAAGAAAGTCATCCCTATATATGTCCAAGCATCCACTACAATATACATCCTATGTATAGTAATGGCCTCTAGGGCATACATATAACTAACACCTATACCTGACGTCAGATAGCAGTTCCCTGGTGACATGTGTACAGGTTAGTTCATCGACCTGAGATCGTCATTTGTCTCGTGTGAGTTCCAACTGTACTTTGATTACTACCCTACCACGGCTCAAAGGAGTCGTGCAAACAGGTTTTAGTTAGGTACAGTCCCGAGCCACATGGAGGCAGTGAGCGGATCTGCAGGGGTTCGTCTCTCCCGGCATTGGGGGTGAGGTCGCGCTGTGTCTAGGAGAGCCATTACACGAAGTCCTTGGCCAAGGCAGGAGATTTACTGGTAGGTATTCCAGTAGTATCTCAGGGTGTTCTGGGCTACACTCCGACACGACTTGTACCGCTTTTAGGGGTCTGAGTTTTACCAACCCCTAGGCCCGCCATGCGATGCTCATAGACGAACGGACCGGACTGTACGGATATTGTCACTGACAGGCTCAGTAGGGTGTCAGGATGAGTTCGCTCATCGATGTCCCTTTTGGTCAATACTTGGCAGCCCATCACGTATGGCTAATACCTCTGACGTGCTAGTGGTTAAATCCACAGCCAAGGTATTGACGAGTCTTTGGAGTCCCCCACAGACAGTTTCTCAAGTTTCGGGCGAAACGCTGTAGAGGTCGTATGGAGATATGGCAGGGTTCAATCATATACGTGCGGTATTGCACGGATCATGATCGGACGGATCATACTAGCGGGCTTTGGTTTAAGCCGGATCCTAGTATTGTACAGTGTAGATTTTATCTCATTGCATTTGTATTCGGTCGGAATACAAATGCGGGTATGTATATACAGTCGCGGGGTTTTCCTGTAATTTATTAGGGGATCGGTTTTTTGAAGTTGCCAGTTTGCATTCCGTTTCGGCCATTTTCCTTTGTTTCTTTCTTTGGATGAAAATTGGTGTGGAGGGGGTTATTTGCAATTGTGCATTTTATTATGGAGAAGACTTTTTGTGATGATAGCTTCATGATGGTTCAACCATCATTTGACTTCTTGGTTCATGATTGTTCATCATCACTTGACTTTTGTGATGAGATGGTTGATGAGGAGTGGACTTTGTTGTGATGATGATTCCTAATCATCACCCTTTCTCTCTCTTGCATTATTTTTGGCTCACTCCCTCCTCTCATTCCTTTATGCTTGGGCCTGCCACTTCTTGTGGAAGGGCTGTCCATTTTTTTGTGTGGGAAAATACTCTCATTTGCTTGCATAAAATCCCCTTGGTTCATCTCCAAAGTATATCTCCTTCACCACTTCCAAATGGCAACTTCTTACCCATGAGACAAAACCATTCTACACTTAGCCAACAGCATTCTTGGACACGTCGGCTCGCCAACTTCGTGCCCGAGTTGCCTCGGTCCAGAGGTTGGAGCCTGTAAAAGAACCCGGCGATGTGGTGTCCTTTCCGACGAGCAGATGAAGACCGGAGATTCCGCGAGGAGATCGGGACGGAGGCCGAAGACCGAAGGACACGGATCGCTCGGTATAACTTTCTACCCATTTTCTAGTTTGCTAGCATTAGCTTAATGGCCCAATCCGGGTTTTTAGTACGCGGTAGCGCCGTTTTGAAAAGTTAAAGAAAAGTATCGTTTCCGCATTTTGGCATCGGGATGACGGCCGGGGCGCTGCCGTGCACTTACAAAGCTAACGCGTGTGCAAATCTGACACCAAAACGTGTGCGCAAGCGCCTGGAACCACCCTGACACGCCGCGATACACAGAAACCACCAGACCCAAACTCAAAACGTGTGTGTCGCGCAAGTCTAAAGTGTTGAAAACAAGGTATTTGATCCCAGATTTTGACTCGGGTTGAATTAGGAAAAGTTGCATATACCAAACACCTTTGATATGTAGCAGACTCCCCTAGCCCAAACCCCGACAGCCAACTCACTGCTCTGGCCGCAATTTGCGGCTTGATCTATTTAATTTGCGGCCAGGTAGGGGAAGTGGGGTCTCGTACTGTATGTGTGTCCCTAGCTCAGTAACTGAGTCCCAGTATTTGCAACTTTTGCCTGAAGCACTCGCTTCAAAAGAAGATCACAAAACTACCTAAAATCTTAACTAAAACGTTTAATTAACACTAAATTAAAACAATATGATATTTTAGTGTAAACTGAAACAAAGAATTGGTTTAGACAGCACAAATAACACTAAATTAAGTTAATCAAGCCCTAAAAACCCTAACTTACCCTAATCTTCACTTAAACCATAAGATTAGCACTAAAACTCACAAAAACACTACTTTAAGCTAATTAAACTACAAGTTTAGCAATAAAGTGATTAAGGTGGGCTTAATACCTCAAGTTGGTCTTAGGGGGTCTAAACTTGCTGGCCTTGCCTCGAATAGCAAAGAATTGCCATCAAAACCAACAAAAGAGGGGTTTTGCAAGGGTTTAATGAAGAAAAGATGAATTTTTGTGTAGGGATTTGTGCTTGGATGCAAGAAGAAGAAGAAGAATATGATGAATGTGCTGCTGCTGTGTGTGTGTGCAGGAGAGAGGGAAAAGAGAGAGAGAGAATGTGCAAAGTCAAAACTCCCCCCATGCCCATTAAATGCACCATGCCTCATTTCTTTTCTTTTCTCATTTTTCATTAAAGCTTTATTTTGTTTTGGGTTTTATTTAAAAGGAATGAAATGAAAATTTTGAAATGGTAGACATGTTAAAACTTGGCCTAAGGTGAAATTTTGCATGCTACACTAATTTTTCTTAGGAAAAAATAATTAAGAAAATTTTCTAATTAAGTGAACACTAAACTAATTAATAATTAATAAAACACATTTATATATAAGATCGCATGATTTCACAATTAAAGTTTGATTTATTCTAGTTTATGTGGAAGTTAAATAAATTATGAGATTTTATGAAAAACACGCATTAACGCTAATTAACACGAACTTAATCTAAACGAATTTCAAAATGTTACAATCTTCCCCCTTAAAGAAATTCGGTCCCCGAATTTAAAAATCTAGCTGCGCGTACCTTCAAAGAGATGGGGATATTTCTTCCTCATATCGTCCTCGGTCTCCCTGGTGACCTCCTCGCTGCTCGGGCCACGCCAAACGACCTTGACGGACGGTATAACCTTCGATCTCAATTTCTTCACCTGCCGATCCAGGATGACCACCGGCTGCTCTGTAAAAGAAAGATCGCGCTCCGACTGGATCGTCGGGTGCTGAATCGCATGCGAAGGATCATGTAGATACTTGCGGAGCATCGAAACGTGGAATACAGTGTGTGTAGGGTTCCTAGGCACGCTAATGAGGTCTCATAAGGCATCAACCATGCCAATTTCAAATTTTACGGGTGCCGAGAAACCCTAATACGGACCGTTAACTAGATTTTTAGGCGAAACAAGCAACTAGTTAACAACTTAACTAAAAGAACGGAAATACAACCTTTGTAGATCCGGTCCTCCATCTCCATAGCTCCGCAATGAAGTCTCCTCGCTGTCCAAATCCAATCCCGGGCTCTAGCGTCGGCTTCATCGGAGAAATGGGCGGGCTAGGTCATCGACAACGATGCTGAAGATGATCTACGTCGAGACATCACAAGATCAAGCTCCCACTTCACCAAGTCATGAAACTTGTGAAGAAAACACGCTATACTACTTGGCAAGAGGTAGAGGATGAAGAAATAGGAAGTGGGTTCACTTTACAATTGGATTTCTCACTTTATTTATCAAATCACCATTGATGGTGCAAGCTTTTCTTCTTTGTAAAGATGAAGAAGAAGAAGAAAGAATATGATAAAGTTATTTTGAATAATTAAAAAGAATTGATTCTTATCATATTCTAACCTTAGTTAAGTGTAGAGAAGAGACCATGGTTAGTTATGATGGTTAGGGTTAAGCAAGAGACAAGAATGGTGGACTAGGTCAAAGTTTCATGAAGCTTCAACTAAACTAGAAATAAAGCCACCATTCTTTTCTTATCATTTCCAAAATGAATAAACAAATAAATAAATGAATAAGAAAAACCCTAATCATCAACTTAACTATGGTTTAATTCTTTACACTTAACCAAATAAACATGTATCATCAAACATGATACAATCAAGTGCACAAAAGTATATCACATATACAACTTGCACAAATCAAGTGAGAAAATCCATTTAAAGTGAACCAATACTAGTTAATGCAAAGTAATATATCAAATATATAATTATGCATTAAATCATTAAATCAACACTTGATTTAACGATCCGGTCATATCGCATACAACCGACTAATATCCAATGTATCGGCTTATCGAATCAATCCTTGATTCGATAACTAGGTTATATCGCATACAACCAATCGATACATTCATCGCGAGAATGAAATACGGTATCACATACACGCATTATTCTCGGTCCCGCACATATCTCATATGCGCTCCTATTTCGTTTCGCTTGAGCCAGGAAACCTCTGTGTAGGACTCTAAAGACTCGTCAATACGCCGGTAGCAGATGATGATCATATCAAGCACCCACAAGCCGCAAGCGGTCTGCTAAACGTAACGGCCACCCGGGTATTGAGCGATCAGAAGATCGACGAGCAAGCCCGCTCACACTCCTATGAATCCAACCAGTAACACTTACCATACAGTCCGGTCTCGTCGTCTGATATGTCGCATATCTCGCCTAGGGGTGGTAAACGTCAGACCCCAATAGCTCGATAAGTCATGTCGATATGAGGTCTATAACAGTTCGAGAAACTACTGATAACACTTACCAGCAGCAACCCTGGCCAGGGATTTCCGGTTATAGCCAATCGTACACAGCGCAACATCAACTCCCTATACCGGGAGAGACGAATGCCCTCCTATCGCTCATTGCCTCCATGTGATTCGGGACTGTACCCAAAAGCCACCATTTTTCACGCCCTCTTGGACGTGGTAAGGTGGAAATCAAAGCACAGTGGGAACCACACAAGACTCTATGACGATCTCGGGTCAACAGACTACTCTGTACCAGTGTCACCGGAGAACTGCCATCTGACGTAAGGTATAATACCATATAGGAGTTCTCGGCGAGTCCGTCCAGTATACCCAGTCTCCACTGAGCACCCGTATATCATCTCTGATGTCAAACACCAATGGATATGGGATCATCCATCGCCCATCTGTATAGGTCGAGAAGGTATACGCTAGTCTACTCTGGTATATCGATGCCCCGTCTCGATACACCCACGACTAGGGACCTTGAAGGATGTACTTATGGACTACCATGTCCCCACTAGTATGATCCGCATCATAGTCCAGGTAGTCAAGTACACATCCTAAGGGCTTTACCAACATGTAACAGAGAGACAATCAGTATACACGTTAAGGTAAAGAGTAACCAGATAGTATACTATCATGTCGAGCAAGAAAGTCCTCCCTATATATGTCCAAGCATCCACTACAATATACATCCTATGTACAGTAATGGCCTCTAGGGCATACATATAACTAACAATCTCCCACTTGCACTAGGGCCATCTGTAGCAGTGGTTGAAGTATCACATACTCAACCATCCCATAAAAGTCTCTCTCTGGGAATAGGCCTTTGTGAGTGGATCCGCCGTGTTATCCTCTGAGTCTGCTCTCCTAACCTCGATCACCCTGGAGATCAACTATCTCCATGATCAGGTGATACTGCCTCAGAATACGTCTGGGTCACTGATGGGACCGGGGTTCCTGCCATAAGCCATAACTCCATTGTCATACAATGGGAGGAACCAAGTTCATCTCATGAACCTATATACACCCAAACTGCCTCTTTGGTAGCATCTTAAGTAGCGATGTATCTAGCCTTTATCGTCTAGTATGCCACGGTATTTAGCTTGGAACTCTTCCAACATACCGTCCCTTTACTGAAGGTAAAGACAATGCATGTGACTGACTTTCAGTCATCTTTATCACCCTGGAACCCTTCCAGTGATTCTCCCCAGGACCAATTGATACCATCTCACTACAACTAGTGAGATTCCTAACATCCAATTAGATCTATCTCATAGATCCAAAATCCAGGATTTAGTAGGTATCATTTTGATCCTATATGGAGAATCCTTGTGATAAGCGGAGATTGACCGAGCGTAGCATAGGAAACTCCTTTCTTATCAAGAGTATGTCATCCACGTACTCTACGAGGATCACTACCATACTCCCTACTACCTTTTTGTATATACAAGGTTCATCTACCATTTTGATGATGTCAAACTGTTTGACTAATTCATCAAAACAGATGTTCCAACTCCGAGATGCCTGCTTCATCTTGTAAAGCAACTTGAACACGTTTCTGCTGCTCCCACTATTTACGAAGCCCTCTGGCTGTGTACTTATAGACGTTCTCTTCTAAAACATCATTTAGAAAAGCAGTCATGACACCCAACCGCCAGATATCGTAGTTATGGTATGTAGCCGTGGCAAGTAGGATCTGGATGGACTTAAGCGTAGCTACTTAGAAAAGGTTTCATTATAATCCTTACCTGGTCAATGATGCAAACCTTTAACAAGTCTAGCTTTGAAAGTCTTAACTTTTTCATGTACACCAAGTAATCTTCTTAAGATATACTTGTTGGAGATAGTGCCCTCATAGTCAATTATTGGATCGCAGGTACGTGATTGCAATGATTGCGGAGGACCTATCCCGGTAGCACAGTCTTACTCGAGATGATAGTATGCTATCTGGTTTGCCTTTATCAGTCGTGTACATGTTCAGGTGACTGATTGCATGTTACACTTTGATAGAGCCCTTAGGATCTTGCTTTACTACCAACAGTATGATGGCGATCATATACGTGAGAGTTGGGTAGTTTATATGCATATCCTTAATTATAGTCCCTAGTCGTGGGAGTTTCGAGACAGGGCATCGATACTCCGGAGTAGACTAGTGTATACAGTCGAGACCCCGACGAGGGGCGGTGGCCGGTCTCACAAGCCACTGGTGTCAGTTGGATCAGCTAAGATGTATACAGGTGCTCATTGGGTTATGAGTACACCGGACAGGACTCGCCGGGAATCTGCTAGTTAGTATTATATCTACCGTCAGATAGCAGTTCCCTGGTGACATGTGTACAGGTTAGTTCATCGACCTGAGGTCGTCATTTGTCTCGTGTGAGTTCCCACTGTGCTTTGATTTCTACCCTACCACGGCTCAAAGGAGTCGTGCAAACAGGTAGCTTTTGGGTACAGTCCCGAGCCATATGGAGGCACGTGAGCGGATCGGCAGGGGATTCGTCTCTCCCGGTATTGGGGGCGAGGTCGTGCTGTGTCTAGGAGAGCCATTACACAAAGTCCATGGCCATGGCAGGAGATTTACTGGTAGGTACTCCAGTAGTATCTCAGGGTGTTATTGGGCTTCACTCCGACACGACTTATACTGCTATTGGGGGTCTGACGTTACTAGCCCCCTAGGCAGATATGCGATACTCATTGACGAACGGACCGGACTGTATATACATTGTCACTGTTAGGCTCAGTAGGGTTTTCCGGATGAGTGCGCTCATCGGCATCCCTTGAGGTCAGTCCGTGGGCAGCCGTTACGCATTGCTAGTACCGCTGACGGTTTGTGGTTAAACCCACTGCCAGGGTACTGACGAGTCATTAGAGTCCCCCACAGACAGTTTACCAAGTTCGGGCGAAACGTTGTAGAGGCCGTATGGTTTTATGGCAGGGTTCGGAAAATGCACGTGCGTTTACGCACGTGTTATTTTTCGGGCTGATAATACTGGTCGGCTTTGATTTAAGCCGGATCCGAGTATTATATTGAGTAGGTATAATATCTTTGTCTTAGTTGCATTTGTATTCGGTCGTAATACAAATGCGGGTATATTTATACAGTTTCGGGGTTATCCTGAAAGTCGTTTCAGGATCACTTTTGGAAGTTGCCAGTTTCCAGTTTTCTATCAGCCGTCTTTTAACATTCGGTTAAAGACGGATTTATCTTTTCTTGGGATGAGTGTGGAAGCTTCTAGAAGGTTCTAGAAGAGGTGACTAGGATTAATTAGTGTTGAGTTTTCATTGGTTACATTTAATGGTTCATTAATGCATGATGACTAGGTTTGTGAATCATGCATTATCATTAAAGCTTTTTGTTTACTTAAGGATATTTTCTTCTTGATCTTTTGAAGTGAGAAGCTTTCTTAAGGTCACCACTTGCTCCTACACTCACCCTCCTCCTTCATATATGAATGGATGGCCTCCTCTCTCATTCACTCTCTCACTTGATGTTTCATTTTGATTAGAAAAGATTATGATAGTATTCGGGGTGTATGGAATTTTACAGTTCATTTCATTCCATCACCCGATTTCCACGGCAACTTCATTAACCGATCGTCCACGGATTTGGATGAAGTGAGACAAAGTCATCTACTCATTCTCTACATCATTCTTGGTCGTCTCTTTTAGCAAACTTGACGATCGAGTTGCCTCGAGTCAGAGGCGGGAGCCCGTTTAAAGAACCGATCATGTGGTGCCATCTCGACGAGGAGATCGGAGATCGACGAGATCGGAGCAGCCGCAACGGAGCGTGGGATGATGGTTGAAGAACGAAGGACTCGGATCGTTCGGTATAACTTTCCTACACTCTTTACAGTTTGTTAGTTTAGCAATAATGGCAGATCCGGGTTAAAGTATACGATAGCGCCAGTTTAAAAGTTTTGTTCCGCATTTTGGCGTCTGTAGACTGCCGGGGCGCTAGCGTAGACTTACAGTGGTATAAGAGCCTAACCATTTTGCTATACTAACTTGTGCTAACGCGTTCAAAACATCGATCGAACCGAAAATCAAAAACGACAAAATCCTTGCTTGACAGTTTCTGTTGATTTTAAATGGTCTCAAAATTTATTTCTGGAAGTCTTAAAAATCTGTGCAGGCGTTTTTAAGAGCCACGACAAAATTTGGGGTCGTAACTCCTCCAAGCTGCCGCGGAAGGGCGGCCAAACCCATGATTTGGCCGCGCTTCCGCGGCCATGTGGGGAGCACGTGCTCCCAAATTTGGTCAGTGGGTTCTGTGTTGGATTTTGGGGTTTTTAGTAAATATCGTTTTGGCCCAGGTTTTGTTACTGTTCACCAGTAAGCTATGGGGCCCACTTTTTGATATTTGGTCTTTGGTCGATCGAAATTTAAACGCGTTAGTTTACAGTGCTTACATTATATCTCCGACCGGGAATGTCATTTGATCGGTAAACCGCGTCTGATTGCTATAGTTCTTTTAGACGGGTTTGCGAACGTGACATTCGCGTTGATGTTCTGTGTTGTGCTGTGATGTTGCGGATTTGTCGTGGTGGATAGCAGTGTGCAATGGTAGTACAGTTTAAGTTTATTTGTACATTTGATATTGCGGGGCGAGCGTCCAACTTGTGGACAGCCGTCACTGCCTGTTGTATAATATTCTTTTGGGGCACGACCAGGTTGCGGTCGATGTACCTATTGTACTATTTTTCATTACTGTACTAGGTTCTGCCCCGCGACGGAGTGCACGGATAGCCGGGTTCGGGAGGGCAACGGGTCCGCATCTCATGGCTTTGAGAGGCAGAGGGGTCCCACTCTAGAATTGGCAGACTATTCGCCGCACTCGTAGGGGGTACAGGTTGACCCAAGGAGGGGTGCCCAAGATTACCGGATTCTGTGAAGTGCCGGGTTTTCCATTCACTATACTGTGGGGACTACCTCGCTTCAGGTTTTGGCGGGTAACTTGCCGCACCCGTAGGGGTCTAGGTTTCATTGCACAGGCTATCCACACGACAGGGGAACGTCGAGTTTCAGCAGCGGCTCTGTGAAACTCGGGGATCCCAGATATCTGTATTGTTCTGTGATGCTTATTACTTTTCTGTAATGTTGCATACTATCACGCCTGGAGCGATTATTGTATATTGGTTTATATACTATTAGATGTTGTATATGTTTTACACCCGCGCTAGTCCAGCCCCCGCTCTGTCGTTAGTTAAGTAACCTAACGGGTAATGACGGGACCCAGTGACGAATGCGGATGGCATATACGTACATTTTATTTTCGTTCTTTTCTGGTGTGATCGTTTGATGGGACTGCGTTGATTCTGATCAACGCAAAGTAAAAACAAACCTGTATACAGTTGTTGGAACAAATTTAAAAAGTGTTATTGCAAAGACGTTTTCTTTTGTTATGCATAGCGGTATTCAGTGGAATATCCTGCACCTCATTCGACGGGGCAAGGGCCGATATCCCTTCACCGGGACTGACCCCTTGGGCAGAAGTTTGCGTCAGCGTAATAACTTCACTATAGTCGATTACAAGTTGCTTTGCATAGCGGTATTCAGTGGAATATCCTGCAACTCATTCCACGAGGAAAGAGCCGAGATCCCTTTACCGGGAGTGAGCTCTTTAGCAAAAGGTTTTCGCCACTATATTTTAAAAAGCTATCAGGTTCCTTCAGCGATATCAAGTTCACTACGCTAAAGGTTTTTCGCCAAAAACCAGCCGTAGCCCTCCGTCATTTCATATGGATGGTCAGTAGTATTCAAGCTATGTTGGTCTAGCCCTTAGCTAGGACATAGTGATTGGTAGCTGCTGGGGTGTTCACATGTTGCATAGATAGATGAGTTGGTTTGGGACAGTCGTACAGCCTTGTTGGCCCTTAGTCAAGGGCGAGTACGGGTGGGTTCAAATTAACAAGATAATGATGGGAAGAACTTGACATGTGACTTATGGTGGGCTGGCCCTTAGTCACGATCATAAGAGCATGGGGCAAAAACTTTATCGGGAGTTTCTAAAGAAACTGAAACTTGCCATGTATGCGCATACCTTCTGGAGTATGAGTAACGTGGATGCATTCCATCACGTTATCATGCGATGAGAGTTGGATCCCGATTCCCACTGATGAGTTGGTTTACTCTTCGGGTGATCCCGATTGATTCTTCTTTAGGTTTGGAGGAGAATTTGATAGGACAGTGGGAGGTTTCCGGATTAGATAAAGTGATGACCATTCTGATCTAGGTTAGAGTGCACGCAGAGTGTTTCTTTTCTCTCTCTCTCTTTGGCAGCGACCTTTGACCGACCCTAGACTATGACTCAGTGACCAGGTTGACCGAACCTTCTTAAAATACTGGCTTTTGGATTGTCTGAGTTGCATAAGTCATTGCCACTCCTTCTTCTACCCTTTGAATTTCTCAGAACACCCGTATTATTACAGATATCCACTTCCATTGGATAGATCCATCGTATGGTTATATACGAACTCGAAGGGACTTCTTCGAGAATGGATCCAGGTTCAGGAGAAATAGAATTAGTTTATTCAGTTGTCTTTTATTATCACCTTCTCTCAGGTTGCGAGAGCTCCTTGGTTTAGGAGAGTACACCTATTACGCTTATTGGATAGTCTTATTCCAAACCATAGGCTGGTGCCGAAAGGTAGGGAATGAAGAAAACCGATTAGCCTAAGTAGGGTGTGCAGAAGGTAATATGTAAAGACAAAATAAAGGGATTAGAAAGAGGGCAAAGTAAATTGCAACTGATATCATTCACGACCAAAACCGCGTACTTCATCGCCGCTCCTATTTCACCTTTAAAAAGAATAAGGTATTATTCAGTTGTCTTTTATCGTCACCTTCTCTCGAGATGCGAGTACTCCTTGGTTTAGGAGGGTACATCTATTATGCTTACTGGATAGTCTTCTTCCAAACCATAGGCTGGTGCCGAACGGTAGGGAAGGAAGAAAACCATTTAGCCTAACGATGGTGTACAGAAGGTAACGACTAAAGACAAATAAAGGGATTTGGAGAGATGGCAATAAAATATACGGTTGAAGTCATGAATTGGATTATGGAAGAGGCATTGCTATGAATACCAGGATACCCCTACGAAACATTTTCATGTTTCAGTGCATTGTTAAAAGAAAAACTGTTTTCCCGATTAGACACTTACTCCAAGGGTATGTATTTACCAGGTTTCATTCTCATATCTGTATGGTTTTACAGATGATGAGTGGGAGTAAGATATTGGGAATTAGGTGATCATCCTCATTATATCGGAATTCGTTGTAATTGGTGATAGTTGAGGAAATCGCCAGGGTACAGTTTTACACCGACAACGCACAAGTTATGAGTTGTTCAACTCAGCGGACTTATACAGAGTATTGTATGTTGTCCAGTGTCCATCAGGACAAAGGGGTAGGTCCTCATACTATGTTCTGTTTACTTATAACTTCTCTAGTATTTAGACAAGTGTTTCGTAGAAATACAAGGTCTAAGTTTTGAGAAGTTGTGGGTATAAGAATAAAGTAGAGAACCAGGTATCACAAGTATCGGGATTCTTCAAAGAGATCGAAGATGTAGATTCTTGGGATTGGTATTCAGATGATAGTGATGGTTTTGAGAAACGTGTTTCTCTTTCAGGTTACTCATAATTGGATGGATTCCTAAGTTGAGTAATGCTGATTAGCCTCTTTCCATTAAGTTGATATGCACTGGAGACAGCTGCATGATTTGAATATGGTTCCAATTAAATTAGTGCCAAAGTTTCTATATTGGATATAGAATAGTTCGTACCTTCAAAGAAATTAAGGTACGGGGAGCTGTCCAGCTTATGCTCAAAACCAGACTCTGGATAACTCAGGGCACGTTTCTGTAATGGCTGTTTGTGGGTTGACCCTGGCTATGACGAGGGTTGATATTCTACCATTTGGAAGATCAATAGTGATATTGTTCTTGACTCGCCACAGTTTTAGTAAAATGGATCTTTTTCAGAAAACAGTAGTGGGAGTATGGTAGAACTGGAAGTTATTCCAAAACCGCGAACGATTACGGAAAATTTAATAGGACCTATATATTCAATCAGGTTTGACATTCCAATAGCCACTCCGCAGGTATGGTAGGTAACCTCAGACACCCGAGAGGTACTTCGGTAGGCTCAAGGACGGTGACAGGGAGGTTCTTATCTACCAAGACTTGACACTACTGTTGTTCCAGGATATGAGACCCGGTAGGAGGGTTGTCATAGTCAGTGGGAGCAGCGGAAGCATAGTGGGCAAGATGCTTTTATCTATTTATAGACTTGAGTAGATATAGCGGAGATAGATCATCTAATTTTGATGTGACAGTCATGGGTTTGACTTCAATCAGAATAGGGGATGGATCAGTTAAGAAGGTAGTAGGGTGTGATGTCATGGTATCTGGATGACATACACAGAGTAGGAAGTAAAATTCCTATACTACGATCGGTTGTACTGTGGTCGTCACACAGTTGTTTCTCCAGACAGGATATGGATATAATATTTGACATTCTGGTTTCTAGATCTATGGTTTTAGATCTGGATTTGGGTAGTTTCCCAATGTAGGTACTTTGACAGATATTCTAATGGTTTTTAGAATAGTTGACTCCTAGCATGGTGGTGTACCTGCAGGTGATGGAGTCACCCTCTCTAAAGGTGTCGTACAGACTAAAGGGGAGAGGGATGTGCATGATTGGCAGATCACTTGCTTAGGCAATTGAGTCAATCATGAGATGTCAAGTACCACACCAAATGTTGGTTTTGCACTAGATGCAATAAGTTTGTATTAATCCAATCCTGGAGAAACATAAGGAAGCAGTTTTAGAACATAAGTGCATGTTCTACGGATTTGATGACGACAGCCTCCTTCGGGAGACGGTTATCATTCCAGGCTTCAAAGGTGATATGGTTGACAGAGTGATTGTCAGAGTTATAGTTTTTCCCTCTGACGAAGAGGGACAGTATTATGGACAGGTGGTCCAAGAGGATACTGTGGGTGGCATGGTGCCGGATACTGATTAGGTTCAGTTATCCATACAGTCTAAGAAGTTTGGATATGGAGTTCATTTATGAACTAAAGTCCCATCAGATATCCAGACATATTCTAAGACAGGTACTACTCAATTCGGGAGATGGCTTTCTCCGCGAACTTGAGATTTAGAGAGATATTGAAAGATACTTCTAGGCGGATCCACTCACCGAGGCTATTTCTCGAACACAATAGTTTTACAAACGGGCTTTGTGAAACTGATTAATAGAGGAGTTGGATGTTCGTTTTCACACGGGCTGTGAGTAGTCGACATCGCAATATTAGCCTTGAGTGCAAGTGGGAGATTGTTGGAGATAGTGCCCTCATAGTCAATTATTGGATCGCAGGTACGTGATTGCAATGATTGCGGAGGACCTATCCCGGTAGCACAGTCTTACTCGAGATGATAGTATGCTATCTGGTTTGCCTTTATCAGTCGTGTACATGTTCAGGTGACTGATTGCATGTTACACTTTGATAGAGCCCTTAGGATCTTGCTTTACTACCAACAGTATGATGGCGATCATATACGTGAGAGTTGGGTAGTTTATATGCATATCCTTAATTATAGTCCCTAGTCGTGGGAGTTTCGAGACAGGGCATCGATACTCCGGAGTAGACTAGTGTATACAGTCGAGACCCCGACGAGGGGCGGTGGCCAGTCTCACAAGCCACTGGTGTCAGTTGGATCACCTAAGATGTATACAGGTGCTCATTGGGTTATGAGTACACCGGACAGGACTCGCCGGGAATCTGCTAGTTAGTATTATATCTACCGTCAGATAGCAGTTCCCTGGTGACATGTGTACAGGTTAGTTCATCGACCTGAGGTCGTCATTTGTCTCGTGTGAGTTCCCACTGTGCTTTGATTTCTACCCTACCACGGCTCAAAGGAGTCGTGCAAACAGGTAGCTTTTGGGTACAGTCCCGAGCCATATGGAGGCACGTGAGCGGATCGGCAGGGGATTCGTCTCTCCCGGTATTGGGGGCGAGGTCATGCTGTGTCTAGGAGAGCCATTACACAAAGTCCATGGCCATGGCAGGAGATTTACTGGTAGGTACTCCAGTAGTATCTCAGGGTGTTATTGGGCTTCACTCCGACACGACTTATACTGCTATTGGGGGTCTGACGTTACTAGCCCCTAGGCAGATATGCGATACTCATTGACGAACGGACTGGACTGTATATACATTATCACTGTTAGGCTCAGTAGGGTTTTCCGGATGAGTGCGCTCATCGGCATCCTTTGAGGTCAGTCCGTGGGCAGCCGTTACGCATTGCTAGTGCTGCTGACGGTTTGTGGTTAAACCCACTGCCAGGGTACTGACGAGTCATTAGAGTCCCCCACAGACAGTTTCCCAAGTTCGGGCGAAACGTTGTAGAGGCCGTATGGTTTTATGGCAGGATTCGGAAAATGCACGTGCGTTTACGCACGTGTTATTTTCGGGCTGATAATACTGGTCGGCTTTGGTTTAAGCCGGATCCGAGTATTATATTGAGTAGGTATAATATCTTTGTCTTAGTTGCATTTGTATTCGGTCGTAATACAAATGCGGGTATATTTATACAGTTTCGGGGTTATCCTGAAAGTCGTTTCAGGATCACTTTTGGAAGTTGCCAGTTTCCAGTTTTCTATCAGCCGTCTTTTAACATTCGGTTAAAGACGGATTTATCTTTTCTTGGGATGAGTGTGGAAGCTTCTAGAAGGTTCTAGAAGAGGTGACTAGGATTAATTAGTGTTGAGTTTTCATTGGTTACATTTAATGGTTCATTAATGCATGATGACTAGGTTTGTGAATCATGCATTATCATTAAAGCTTTTTGTTTACTTAAGGATATTTTCTTCTTGATCTTTTGAAGTGAGAAGCTTTCTTAAGGTCACCACTTGCTCCTACACTCACCCTCCTCCTTCATATATGAATGGATGGCCTCCTCTCTCATTCACTCTCTCACTTGATGTTTCATTTTGATTAGAAAAGATTATGATAGTATTCGGGGTGTATGGAATTTTACAGTTCATTTCATTCCATCACCCGATTTCCACGGCAACTTCATTAACCGATCGTCCACGGATTTGGACGAAGTGAGACAAAGTCATCTACTCATTCTCTACATCATTCTTGGTCGTCTCTTTTAGCAAACTTGACGATCGAGTTGCCTCGAGTCAGAGGCGGGAGCCCGTTTAAAGAACCGATCATGTGGTGCCATCTCGACGAGGAGATCGGAGATCGACGAGATCGGAGCAGCCGCAACGGAGCGTGGGATGATGGTTGAAGAACGAAGGACTCGGATCGTTCGGTATAACTTTCCTACACTCTTTACAGTTTGTTAGTTTAGCAATAATGGCAGATCCGGATTAAAGTATACGATAGCGCCAGTTTAAAAGTTTTGTTCCGCATTTTGGCGTCTGTAGACTGCCGGGGCGCTAGCGTAGACTTACAATACTTGCTCCTGATGGGGATTTAACCCTTCAGATATAGCAACTAAAGTCCATACTTTGTTGGTGTATAAGGATTCCATCTCAGATCACTAAGCATCCAGCCATTCTTACAGAGTCCCACTCTTGATGGCCAGCTCGAAACTAGTTGGGTCATCATCTCATGATGCAATTCTCGCTCCCACTGTCATCGAGAAACCGAAGCAACTCTCAGGTGGGTAAGGAACCCTACTAGATCAGCGGAGAGGCTGAGGTTCGTTGGTTACTATTGAATCCTTTGGTTCTATCAAATCATCAGCTGCAGTTTGTATAGCTAGAACATTTCCAGTTCTACATAACAGACTTTGCCTCGAGCTTGTCCGGATTTTGCTTTTAGACATAGGCCGGACAACCCCAAATCTTAACTAACTTAAGATATGGGCTCTTCCCTTTCCATATCACATATGAAGTGGTAGGCAACTGATTTGATTTGAACCCTATTCGATAGGTATGCAACTTCCCAAGTGCATAACTCCCTAAAGGAAATAGGTAACTCAGCAGTACTCTTCATAGAGCACACCATATCAAATAGGGTGTATCTGCTCCGCTCCGATACATCGACGTGCTGTGGTGTATACGGAGGAGTAATTCTGAGAGAGAATCTCATTCTCCTTTAGAATAGTCCAGGATTTCTGTGCTCAAGTATTCTCCTCTTCGATAACATCAAAGGACATAATACTTATACCCGTATTTTGGTTCTCTACTTCTAAATCATATTCTGTGAATATCTCAAAAGGTTCGGACTTGTGTTTCAACAGGAACATATGTCTGAATCTCGAGAGATTATCAGAGAATGTAATGATGTACAAAGAACCAGTCCTGGCATGTGTAGACAGGGGACCTTACATACATCAACATGTATCAATCCCAAGAGTTCACTAACTCTTTCTCTGTTTCCATTAAACAGAGCTATGGTCATCTTATCTTTGTGACATGACTGGCAAGTTTTCACAAGATGTAAATTCAAACTAATTTAAATATGCATCTAAATGCAACATCAGCCAGTCGGGTCGCATTGATATGACCATGTCTACAGTACCACAAGAAGGAATCGTTCATTTCTGAACTCTTCCTCTTGTGTGTGTTCTGTATACTACGAACTGTAGTTTGATTTAGAACATCAATGCTTTTAGATAACGTGCCTGAACCGATCAACTTTTGATATAGGAAATGTTCAAAACATTATCCAACAATACAAAATTTTATCATTTCTTTACTAATAAAGAGACTGATATGATTTTGTATATCAGGTTCGGTATCTAATAACATTCGTTCAGAATCAATGTATTTGCAATACAGGGTGACAGTGACCAACAGACTTGGCTGCAACACTTGCCCCGTTTTCTGTCTCATGAAACTTATCACCCGTTCTCGGTTCTCTACCTATCTGTAGCCCTATGTAACAGATTACATATCTGGGATCCTGATCCGGTATCATATACCCAGGACGTAAAGGACATTGAGAAACAGTTCTGTATAATGAACACACCCGAAGATGATGCATCAGCATGCACTCTCTTCGTTTTGGCGGCACGGAAAATCTGGTATTCCCTAATTTCCTGCTCTGTCTTATAACAATTATAAGTTGGAGCGGGACCAACGTTCCCCAGCTCAGTATAACAAGCGGGTTCGGTCAATTTTCCGTTTTATTATCTTGATTAAGGCGTGATTTGGTCGCTACCTGGAGAGAGAGAGAAGAAAACACTCAGCGTGCGCTCTTGCAAGAATAGATTGGTTATTATTTTATCTAATCAGGATGGCTCCCACTGTTTTTATCAAATCTTCCTTCAAACCCTAAAAGGAAAGACTAGCCGGGATTAATTACACGCTACAAGTTCACCAATCTTTCAGCCAGGCCAGTGTCGGTACTTTGAGGGAGGTCCCCCGTGCTTTCGCACGAACCTAATTACAGTAAACCTCGTTTTCCCAGAGGCGTAACCCCGTTGACACCTTTCTAGACACCTACTTGATCGGCTAATTGTAATGTGTAAAACTCTCCCAGGAGTAACTCTTACTCGCAGTGGGTATCGGGATCCAACTATCTCATAGAAGGTATGCAATCTCATTGCAAATTTCAACACTTGAAATTCCCGATAATATTTTGTCCCGAACGATCTATGACCTTGACAAGGTCAACAAACCATAGACCGCAAGTCAAGTTCAACCCGTCATTTCTTGATTGAATCAAACCCACCCGCACGACCCTTGACAAGGTCAACAAGGCCGCACGACTACCCTAACCCAATCTGCATCATATGCATAAGCAGATAAATACTGGTTAGCTACCGCACACTGCGCCTTGACAAGGTCAACAAATGCAGCACGAATACTAAGCAGGACTTATCTGAAATGACGGAGGGCTACGATAGGTTTTTCTGAAAACCTATTGCGTAATGAACTTGATATCGTTGTAGGATCGAACGAATTTTGAAATGGAGTGTTTTTTAGGCTTTTTTAGTTTTGCTAAAGGAGTCACTCCCGGTGAAGGGATCATCGGTCCTTTCCTCGTCGAATGAGGTGCGGGATATATCATATATATCACTGTGCAAAGCAAAAACTCTTAAAAGCAATCAAAAGACAAACCGAGTGTGTAGCATCTGCCAGTTATTGCTAAAGGAGTCACTCCCGGTGAAGGGATCTCGGTCCTTTCCTTATCGAATAAGGTGCGGGATATATCATATACATCACTGTGCAAAGCAAGAATTGTAGCTACTTGTTTTATTTTGAAATTCGATTCTACAACATCTTAGGTTTCTTTTCTTTCATTAATCACATTAATGAAGTCCCATCATTTAAATTACCTAAACATCACAGATAAATACGACGTACACTTATGCCATCCGCATTCGCCTCGATGTCCCCTCGTGCACCGTTAGGTTAGGTAACTAACGGCAGAGCAGGGCAGGGCTAGCGCGGGTGTAAAACATAAGTAATATCTATATAATATATCATATATACTATATACAGTATCTATCACAGAACATCACATGATCACATCATAGATATCGCAGCAGAAGAATCATATGAAATATTGGATATACTAGGACGTCCGTGTTTTTAATACGAGCCAGTATAAAACACGGATTCCACGGTCGCGATGAATAGCCAAACCCACACCCCTAGACCCCTACGAGAGCGGCAAGCAACCCTACCAATTCTAGAGTTAGGAGACCCGGACTCGACTCCTCGAGATGGTCTCCCACTGGACCCTAGAAAACGGTTACTTGTGCCCTCCTCCTTGGGTCTATCCTAGTGCGGAAAAGTAAATAATATACATCAACGGTGACAACTTCCGCAACCTGGAAGTGCCCCAATAAAAGAATATTACATACAAGTTTTTTTACATGAATGAAAATGAAAAACACTCATCTCACATAAAAACCCCCGGCATTCAAACACGTCGATCCAATATAACATATCCAGTAACACATAACATCACATGTCATCAACGTAAGTAAATATGCGCATCCCAATTGTCGTTGACATATAGCAACGAAACCGGCGATATCACATATTACACTTACGGTCACAGAAAAGAAAGTGTAAAACTACAACAGTTGGAATCCGCAACCTCTTTAGACATCGCATGCCTAATCAAATGAATTACTTAGACATCGCATGCCTAACAATTATAAACCCCGCATTTTAGTCTCTTTATCGAAAACACTTTTCAATATCAAGTCGGGAAATTCAACAAGATTCCCGACATTTTGATCGAATGCTCGTCGCAAACTTCAGTAGACGGCCGCACCCCTGATACCGTCGACAAAGTGCACCAAGGCGGAACACCGCTGCCGCGAGCACCCGAACGGATGCTTTCGGCGACGGGGTTCTCCTACAGTCACTTGGTCGGGGCTATGGAGTGAGGCTGTCTATTAAGTTTATCCGGCGAGTATCCGCGTACGCTACGTGATTGCGACGGACTTTTGATCAAGTGAGACTAAACTGCTAGATTTATAACATTCATTCAGTTATCTCATAACTATTTGTGAATTCCAATTATTGTATCCCATTCCAGATAAATAGAAAATGTTAAATTTTCCGATCGAACATTCAAACACCCAAGTTTTCCCGTAACAGATCAACACATGAAATAAGTCTAAAAACATTCTGTTCATGCCTCAGTACCAACGGTCCAGCCGTAGAAGGGTCAAGCCAACGCCTCACATGTGGCACGCCGTACTGCCCCAAACCCTAAGGTTCAAAGGGTAGTTCAAGACGGTCACATAATCGAGTTAAGGTTTGTTGTCTTCTAGAGGGTCCATTGCGTTACTTGCACTACTTAGAACGTTGTTAAACCACGGAAAGATCCAACACTTGGAAATTTCCCGGCAGGGGAAAAAGTGGGTATTTATGTCCGGCCGAACTTTTTAACATATTCTAAAAATACCCGGAAAAACACACATAGACAAAATTAGACAATCCGATCGAAACAATGAGTCCCTTATACAACCCAGAAAATTCAACTCTTGAATAAATATTAAAAATTCCCAGAAACACCAACAATAAAATACAAGAATTACTGTGCAGAAAAAAGTGTCTGAAGAGACCAACTTGCCGTGGAACCGCCGCATTAGGCATGCATATGCCGCGGTTCCGCCGCACTATTATCGATTCAGAGGTCCCGTTTTATACAGTAATTCTTAGAATATTCTACTGAGTTTTCTGCATATTTTTAATTCTCAAAAAACCACGATTTTCAAAAAAGTACAGAGAGCATTTTTGGGTTTGGGTTTTGGTTCGATCGGACTTCTAATTCCGTCTACGCATCGCCTAAGGCTCTAGCTAGGCTCTGATACCACTGTAGGGTTCCTAGGCACGCTAATGAGGTCTCACAAGGTATCAACCATGCCAATTTCAAATTTTACGGGTGCCGAGAAACCCTAATACAGATCGTTAACTAGATTTTTAGGCGAAATAAGCAACTAGTTAACAACTTAACTAAAAGAACGGAAATACAACCTTTGTAGATCCGGTCCTCCATCTCCATAGCTCCGCAATGAAGTCTCCTCGCTGTCCAAATCCAATCCCGGGCTCTAGCGTCGGCTTCATCGGAGAAATGGGCGGGCTAGGTCATCGACAACGATGCCGAAGATGATCTACGTCGAGGCATCACAAGATCAAGCTCCCACTTCACCAAGTCATGAAACTTGTGAAGAAAACACCCTATACTACTTGGCAAGAGGTAGAGGATGAAGAAATAGGAAGTGGGTTCACTTTACAATTGGATTTCTCACTTTATTTATCAAATCACCATTGATGGTGCAAGCTTTTCTTCTTTGTAAAGATGAAGAAGAAGAAGAAAGAATATGATAAAGTTATTTTGAATAATTAAAAAGAATTGATTCTTATCATATTCTAACCTTAGTTAAGTGTAGAGAAGAGACCATGGTTAGTTATGATGGTTAGGGTTACGCAAGAGACAAGAATGGTGGACTAGGTCAAAGTTTCATGAAGCTTCAACTAAACTATAAATAAAGCCACCATTCTTTTCTTATCATTTCCAAAATGAATAAACAAATAAATAAATGAATAAGCAAAACCCTAATCATCAACTTAACCATGGTTTAATTCTTTACACTTAACCAAATAAACATGTATCATCAAACATGATACAATCAAGTGCACAAAAGTATATCACATATACAACTTGCACAAATCAAGTGAGAAAATCCATTTAAAGTGAACCAATACTAGTTAATGCAAAGTAATATATCAAATATATAATTATGCATTAAATCATTAAATCAACACTTGATTTAACGATCCGGTCATATCGCATACAACCGACTAATATCCAATGTATCGGTTTATCGAATCAATCCTTGATTCGATAACTAGGTTATATCGCATACAACCAATCGATACATTCATCGCGAGAATGAAATACGGTATCACATACACGCATTATTCTCGGTCCCGCACATATCTCATATGCGCTCCTATTTCGTTTCGCTTGAGCCAGGAAACCTCTGTGTAGGACTCTAAAGACTCGTCAATACGCCGGTAGCAGATGATGATCATATCAAGCACCCACAAGCCGCAAGCGGTCTGCTAAACGTAACGGCCACCCGGGTATTGAGCGATCAGAAGATCGACGAGCAAGCCCGCTCACACTCCTGTGAATCCATCCAGTAACACTTACCGTACAGTCCGGTCTCGTCGTCTGATATGTCGCATATCTCGCCTAGGGGTGGTAAACGTCAGACCCCAATAGCTTGATAAGTCGTGTCGATATGAGGTCTATAACAGTTCGAGAAACTACTGATAACACTTACCAGTAAATCTCAGCAACCCTGGCCAGGGATTTCCGGTTATAGCCAATCGTACACAGCGCAACATCAACTCCCTATACCGGGAGAGACGAATCCCCTCCTATCGCTCATTGCCTCCATATGATTCGGGACTGTACCCAAAAGCCACCGTTTTGCACGCCCTCTTGGACGTGGTAAGGTGGAAATCAAAGCACAGTGGGAACCACACAAGACTCTATGACGATCTCGGGTCAACAAACTACTCTGTACCAGTGTCACCGGAGAACTGCCATCTGACGTAAGGTATAATACCATCTGGGAGTTCTCGGCGAGTCCGTCCAGTGTACCCAGTCTCCACTGAGCACCCGTATATCATCTCTGATGTCAAACACCAATGGATATGGGATCATCCATCGCCCATCTGTATGGGTCGAGAAGGTATACGCTAGTCTATTCTGGTATATCGATGCCCCGTCTCGATACACCCACGACTAGGGACCTTGAAGGATGTACTTATGGACTACCATGTCCCCACTAGTATGATCCGCATCATAGTCCAGGTAGTCAAGTACACATCCTAAGGGCTTTACCAACATGTAACAGAGAGACAATCAGTATACACGTTAAGGTAAAGAGTAACCAGATAGCATACTATCATGTCGAGCAAGAAAGTCCTCCCTATATATGTCCAAGCATCCACTACAATATACATCCTATGTACAGTAATGGCCTCTAGGGCATACATATAACTAACAGTGTGAACGTCTGGAAAACTGGGCGGAAGAGCTAACCGATACGCAACTGCACCAACACGCTCGAGGATCTCGAAGGGGCCCACATATCTGTGACTAAGCTTCCCCTTCTTCCCAAATCTCATCACGCCTTTCATTGGGGAGACCCTCAAGAAAACATGGTCGCCAACAGAAAACTCAAGTCTGCACCGACGACGGTCCGCATAAAATCTCTGCCTGCTATGGGCTGCTCTCATCCTGCCGCGAATCAACTGGATCTTCTTGGTCGTCTCGTCAACAATCTGCGGCCCCAAAATACTGCTCTCGCTGAGCTCTATCCAACAGATGGTTGATCTGCATCTCCTCCCATATAGAGCCTTGAATGGTGCTATCTGAATGGTCTCCTGCAAGCTGTTGTTGTAGGAGAACTCTACTAAGGGAAAATGGTGATCCTGTTCACATCATAATATTGCTATTCATACGCCCCTCTTTCGTGCATTTTATAAGTAAACAGATGCTTTTGACGATCGTTTGTTGCATGTTGCAGGATACAGGTTTCTGGAGCAAATACAGTGAGAAAGACACAAAACAATGGAAAAAGGGACTTTTGACCAACAATTAGACGGATCTCAGTCAAGCCCAGTTCATTTAGGTGCAAGACAAAGCAAGTCAAGGTGAAACGGTTAAAAGACCAATACAAATCTTCACTGAAAATCTGGAGTAGACTCAGAAGCCCAACAGAGGAAAGAAATAGAAAAAGACAAAGCCCAAGATGCCAAGAAACTAACCCCAAAGAATGAAAGCCCAAGTCAACAGTTTGGCCGCGGATCCGCGGCCAAACCCATGCTGGCGCCGCGGATCCGCGGCCATGTGGTGCCCGTGTCGGTGGAATTTTTCTGGTTGTTGTGTCGGTGCAGATGTTAGGATTTTTAGGGGGTGAATCAGTAAATTCATGTCTACGAGAGTCTGTAACCCTAGTTTCACTAGTTACTTATAAATTGTAATCTAGATCTGTAAAAATGCTATGCCTCTTTATAATCAATAAAAGTGAGATTTGTTGAAGAATTCAGAGCATCATCTTTTCTTGTAAGTCTTTAGTTTTATTTAATTCTTGCCTTAGTATAATCTTTTACTTGCCCTAGTTATTTAATTTTTGCTCTAGTGTAATCCTCCTTAATCTGCACCAAGTAGTTAACCTTTAAAACATAAACATAAAAATGTCTCTTTGCAACAATTCCCTAATGAGCGAGTAAAATCCTCGCTCATTAGGGTTAGGAATAAGGGAGTAAGTGAGAGATGGATGTCTCTTACCTCCTTCAATGCCAACTTATTTTTAAAACGAAATCTTCATGCATTCATATACGATCCGCCCCCTACGGCACCCTTCCTACAAGGTAACGGTGAACCTTAGTATAAAAGGCCGGACTTATATGACATCCATGAAGATCACATCAATTAATAGGAAAGGACGGACAAGGATCTAGAGGAAGAAACTTTGTTTCTTCCCGATCATCCTAATCCCCTTTGCTAATAATTATTGTGATATTTCTAAAAAGCTTAAATCATGGCATTGAAAGAGGTGAAAACATAGATCTCAACACCCCTACCTTCGACCTAACCCTAACGAGTCCTTTCTTATCACATAACTTCGTCTTTAAATCAATCGATAAAAACCAAACAACGATTTGAATCAACTCGTTATAACACAAAATCAGAAACTAACACATCCCTGCGGATCGACCTGTACTCACCGGCTAGCTGCGAAGCGACGCCGTTTCTGATTACGGTAAACTACAAATTTTTGGATTAATCAAATGGCGCCGTTGCCGGGGATGGCGTAATTTTCTCTTTTTGTATGATTTCGGGTTGATATAAAATTTGAAAATTATAAAAATCTGAAAATACAAAATACAAAAAAAATATTCTTTTCATCATTTTTATCTGTTTGAAGGGTTTCTCGTTTGAATCTTGTAGGAACGACAAGAACTTTCAGATCTGGAATTTTACAGAGAGCAAAACAAAAATTGGTACATAAAAACAGAGAGGAACTGAAGGTAAAGAACCACAGAATTTTTTCCAGAGGCCGATCTCTCCACTGAGCCGCTCTTCCGCCGCATAAGGGGGCCTCCAGCCGCGGAACTGCGCTCCTAGTGACACGTCAGCACCTGAAGTTTTTTTGGTTTGTTCTCTCTCTCTTCCCTCTGAAACCTCCATATCTCCACTGTGAAAATTCTCTGCAGGTTTCTTTGCGTAAAGAGTCTTTCTCCCCCTTCTAAATAACAGATTTCTGCAGGTTTCTTTGCGCTGCGCTAAAATTGATTGCAAGTGATTTTATTTGTTTTGCATATTTTAATCGGACTTAAGGGGCTATTTGACCAAACTTAGATTGGGTGGGGATTTCATCACCCTTCCCAGGACCCCAGAAAACACCTAAAGCATCTTGCATTGACCACTTTTAATTAAAAAAGATTAGACTCAGACCTAAGGACAGCGAGCTCAATAGGAAAAGGACTAGGGTAGGCATCGGCCGTTTATCCTAACCGACATTGCGGTGTCTAGGCTAGTGGTTATTAATTAGGCCCACTGTAGTGGTGGTTCCTTCCCACTTACCTGGCCGTATTTGTCCGTGAAGAGGCGGTTTGAGGTCTATTTCTAGCCCTAGTTAGGAGCTGTCTAGTAGACCTAGGCGACCCTAGATCTAGGCCTGATTGTGCATGTGTGGTTGATACAGTTGTGTCACGAGTCCGTTTTCAAAAACCTCTTTGCAAAACTCACACACAAATAAAAGAAAATATAAAAAAAAAAAACAAATAAAAACTTTTCAAAACTTGCAACTTGTCGCAAAAAAGAAAACCTGAAAAATTCACCACACCACTTTCCTTCACTAACGTTATCTTACCCCCACATTCTGTTTTTCTTTTTTTCTGACTGCACTATCCCTTTTAGTGTATGCCACTTTGGACTAGGGATACAGACGCCCGATTAGTCCGCGTTTCGTTGGTACCGACCAACGAACCCTTCGACACCGAAGTCGAAAATCCGTCCACTTTCTTACCCTCACCTTCAATTTCTTTCACCGAAGGTATGTCGGGATTTAACCCCAACAATACCTTACCGACGGGAAGGATTCCACCTCCACCAGGTGCGAATAACCCGAACCAGCCGCCTGTTGAAGCGCCCGCACGAGTTGCGCTCCAGGACCTCTTCTACCCCATCCGCACTTCTTTACCCACTTGTCTTTCACCCCCACCGGCAAATGGGGACAATTTTGAGATTAAACCACATTTCATCAATATGCTGCCGAAATTTCACGGTTTGGAAACTGAAGACGCTTATATCTTTATTAATAAATTCCAAAATGTGTGCGCTATGATGAAAACGACCCAATTGAGTGATGACGCTATAAGGCTAAGGGTCATTCCTTTCACCTTATGTGACCTAGCCGAGAAGTGGCTATATAGCACCGCATCACATTCCATAAGAAATTGGGATGAGTTTGTGAAGGCTTTTCTGAAAAAGTTCTATCTTCACCATAAAACTGCCAGAATTCGAAATGAAATAATTCAATTCTCACAACTTCCTTCCGAACCATTCTGGAAGTGCTTTGAGAGATTCAAGGACCTATTAGTTCAATGCCCTCACCATGGGATAGAAAGTTGGCAACTTTGCCAAACATTATATGAGGGATTGAACTCGGCAACGAAGCAGTTGCTAGAAACCATCTGTCAAGGTCATTTTCTCTCTAAGTCTAATGATGAGGCGTGGCAGTTTCTCGAGGATCTTAGTGAGCAGACAATACAGTGGGAGAGTACAAAGACCACTTCAGCTTCTAGTGGTCAATCTAGGGCAGGCATACATCAAATAGAGATGTCGATTGCTATGAAGGCCGAGATGACCGCTCTTACGAAAAAGCTAGAAGCGATCGAGACCAAAATCTCGTCGTCTTCTCCTGCCCCTGCTATGCCCCCACGTACTGTCTGTGCTTGTTGTGCGGATCCATCGCACCTGACTGAAGAGTGTCCTTATAATGCATCTACACAAGGACAGGATCAAGTCAATGCTGCATTCCAGCAACGACAAAGGAACGATCCGTATTCTTCGACGTATAATCCAGGGTGGAGGAGTCACCCAAACTTCGCTTGGAACCAAAATCAACAATTCCAAGGAAATAATAATAATTTTCAAAGACCTCCTCCACCACAACAACAACAAGCACCCTCGCAAACTCAATATCAACCGCAACAATTTCAACAACAACCTTACCCTAATCAGGTGAACAATTTTGTGCCGAACAATGCTTACCAGCCAAACAATTATGTTCAACCTAATAATGATAAGGTTAGCTCGCTCGAGAGAAGTCTAGATGCATTCCTTAAGCAATCTACACAGTCTACAGCAAGACTCGAGACTTCTATTCAATCTTTAGTGCAAAATAGTGCCTCCCACGATCAGAGTATCAAATCTATTGAGGCACAAATTGCACAACTTAATGCAGCTTTGAGCGAACGCGAAAAAGGAAAACTTCCGTCTCAACCGTTGCCCAACCCCGGTCACGCACATGCTGCCCACAATCAGCAAAATCATAATGTAAATGCAGTGACCACGTTGAGATCGGGAAAAGTGTTGCGAAACAATGTGGGCATTAACAATGACACCCCTGCCGGTGGGTCTTCTTCATCTTCTTCACCATCTTCTTCTTCTTTAGAGCCTATTCTCCACCCTTCACATGGCTCTACCTCTTCTAACGGACCTAATTCTCACGACATGAACACATCTATACGAGGTACCGTTCCAACTCGACAATCTGATCCACAAAAATTGGACTCAACCACCTTTCAAAATGTTCCTTTTCCTAATCGGTTGAGATCCAATAAACCAACTCCTCAAATGGAAAAGATTGTCGAGTTGTTCAAACAGGTTAGCATAAACATCCCTCTTTTGGATGCAGTTCAGCAAGTTCCTTCATATGCCAAAATTTTAAAGGACTTGTGCACCAAAAAGAGGAAGTCGCAAGTGCCAAAGAAAGTTTTTGTGGCTAGTGCTATTAGTGATGCTCTTGTAAATTCCCTTCCCCCAAAACAAAAGGACCCCGGGTGTCCTACCATTTCGATAACAATTGGGGACAAGAATATCAATAGAGCACTATTAGATCTTGGCGCGAGCGTCAATTTGCTACCTTATTCTGTGTACGAGCAATTGGGCGTTGGAGAGCTTAAGCCCACTCATTGTACTCTCCAAATATACGACCGGTCAATAACCCATCCTAGGGGAGAGCTGGAGGATGTGTTAATAAGAGTAGGGGATTTCATTTTCCCCGTTGACTTTATAGTGATGGATACACAACCTGTTGCAAACCCCCGGAACCAAATTCCGGTAATTCTAGGTCGACCATTTTTGGCTACTTCCAACGCAGTGATCAATTGTCGTAACGGTTCAATGAACCTATCTTTCGGCAATATGACAATTGAGCTCAATATTTTCAAGTTAGGAAGTCAGCCTGTTGAGCCCAATGCTAGCGTACTTGACGTTTGCTCGATCAATGAGATCGCGGAGGAGGACTGTGAGTTCGAGAATTTTTTATTCGACCACAGCAATGTTAACGCCACTAGTGCGTTCCTCCTAGAATCCAACTCAGCTTTCGCGGCGGATAACGATTTTGAATGTTTTACATTCGTCGACGACTTCGAAGACTCATCACCTGATTTGGAGTCTTTTGCTTTTGCGGATGAGTTAGTAGAACCATCCGACACTATTGCGTACACTCAGTTCGAACCTTTGATGGAATCATTCGAGTTTGAAACAACTACCCCATTGTTACCATCTATTGTTTCACCCCTTAAACTCGAATTAAAGCTTTTGCCGACACACCTAAAATATGCATATCTAGGTGATAATGAGACCTTACCTGTCATTATATCAGCCTCTCTAGCTATTGAGCAAGAGAAGGCACTCTTGATGGTCTTACTTAATAATCGGCAAGCTTTCGGCTGGTCTATGGCGGACATTAAGGGGATTAGTCCCCTCATAGTCGAACATCATATACACTTAATGGATGATGCCAAGCCAGCACGAGATCCACAAAGGCGCCTCAACCCCATCATGAAAGAGGCGGTTAAGAAGGAAATTGTCAAATGTCTGGATAGCGGTATCATTTACCCTATCTCGGATAGCCAATGGGTTAGCCCAATCCACGTCGTGCCCAAGAAATCGGGCATTACGGTCATTACAAACGAGGCAAATGAGTTGATTCCCACTCGCACCCAAACTGGGTGGCGAGTCTGCATAGACTATAGGAAACTCAATGCCGCAACAAGGAAAGACCACTTTCCTTTACCCTTCATTGACCAAATGCTCGAGCGATTGGCAGGGCACGAGTTCTATTGTTTTCTTGATGGCTATTCCGGTTACAATCAAGTCCCCATCGCTAAAGAGGACCAAGACAAGACAACATTCACTTGTCCCTTTGGCACTTTTGCTTATCGTTGTTGGAGATAGTGCCCTCATAGTCAATTATTGGATCGCAGGTACGTGATTGCAATGATTGCGAAGGACCTATCCCGGTAGGACAGTCTTACTCGAGATGATAGTATGCTATCTGGTTTGCCTTTATCAGTCGTGTTCATGTTCAGGTGACTGATTGCATGTTACACTTTGATAGAGCCCTTAGGATCTTGCTTTACTACCAACAGTATGATGGCGATCATATACGTGAGAGTTGGGTAGTTTATATGCATATCCTTAATTGTGGTCCCTAGTCGTGGGAGTTTCGAGACAGGGCATCGATACTCCGGAGTAGACTAGTGTGTACAGTCGAGACCCCGACGAGGGGCGGTGGCCGGTCTCACAAGCCACTGGTGTCAGTTGGATCACCTAAGATGTATACAGGTGCTCATTAGGTTATAAGTACACCGGACAGGACTCGCCGGGAATCTGCTAGTTAGTACTTTACCTATCGTCAGATAGCAGTTCCCTGGTGACATGTGTACAGGTTAGTTCATCGACCTGAGGTCGTCATTTGTCTCTTATGAGTTCCCACTGTGCTTTGATTTCTACCCTACCACGGCTCAAAGGAGTCGTGCAAACAGGTAGCTTTTGGGTACAGTCCCGAGCCATATGGAGGCACGTGAGCGGATCGGCAGGGGATTCGTCTCTCCCGGTATTGGGGGCGAGATCGTGCTGTGTCTAGGAGAGCCATTACGCAAAGCCCTCGGCCGAGGCAGGAGATTTACTGGTAGGTATTCCAGTAGTATCTCAGGGCGTTCTGGGCTACACTCCGACACGACTTATACTGCTAATGGGGGTCTGACGTTACTAGCCCCCTAGGCGGATATGCGATACTCATTGACGAACGGACCGGACTGTATATACATTGTCACTGTTAGGCTCAGTAGGGTTTTCGGAGGAGTTCGCTCATCGGTCTCCCTTGAGTTCGCTCCTCGGCCACCCTTGAGGTCAGTCCATGGGCAGCCGTTACGCATAGCTAGTGCCGCTGACGGTTTGTGGTTAAACCCACTGCCAGGGTGCTGACGAGTCATTAGAGTCCCCCACAGACAGTTTCCCAAGTTCGGGCGAAACGTTGTAGAGGCCGTATGGTTTTATGGCAGGGTTCGGAAAATGCACGTGCGTTTACGCACGTGTCGATTTTCGGACAGATGATACTGGTCGGCTTTGGTTTAAGCCGGATCCGAGTATTATAATGAGTAGGTATAATATCTTTGTCTCAGTTGCATTTGTATTCGGTCGTAATACAAATGCGGGTATATTTATACAGTTTCGGGGTTGTCCTGAAATTCGTTTCAGGATCACTTTTGGAAGTTGCCAGTTTCCAGTTTTCTATCAGCCGTCTTTTAACATTCTGTTAAAGACGGATTTATCTTTTCTTCAGATGGAGTGAGTCATCATTCTAGAAGCTTCTAGAAGTGATGAAGTGGCTTCATGACTCATTAGGCATTAATGGTGTCATTATTGTTTTTGATGACTAGCCTAATGACTCATGCTTTGTTATTAGTGGTTTTGTTTTCCTTAGGATATTTGTTATGATAATATCTTTTGCTTGTGGTCACCCCCCTCTCCTACGGTCACCCCCCTCTTCCTATATGAGGCCGGCCCCCTCTCTCTCCTCATACACACACTCTCACTTGATGTTTCATTTCGGTTAGAAAAGATTATGATAGCATTCGGGGTGTATGGAATTTTACAGTTCATTTCATTCCATCACCCGATTTCCACGGCAACTTCATTAACCGATCGTCCACGGATTTGGACGAAGTGAGACAAAGTCATCTACTCATTCTCTACATCATTCTTGGTCGTCTCTTTTAGCAAACTTGACGATCGAGTTGCCTCGAGTCAGAGGCGGGAGCCCGTTTAAAGAACCGATCATGTGGTGCCACCTCGACGAGGAGATCGGCGATCGACGAGATCGGAGCAGCCGCAACGGAGCGTGGGATGATGGTTGAAGAACGAAGGACTCGGATCGTTCGGTATAACCATTCTACACTCTTTACAGTTTGTTAGTTTAGCAATAATGGCAGATCCGGGTTAAAGTATACGATAGCGCCAAGTTAAAAGTTTTTGTTCCGCATTTGGCGTCTGTAGACTGCCGGGGCGCTACCGTAGACTTACAGTGGTATCAGAGCCTCACCATTTTGCTATACTAACTTGTGCTAACGCGTTTAAAACATCGATCCGACCGGAAATCGAAAACTACAAAATCCTATGCCGACAGTTTCTGTTGATTTTGAACAGTGTCAAAATTGATTTCTGGATGTCTTAAAAATCCGAGTAGGTAATTTTAAGACCCACGACAAAATTTGGACTCGTGACTCCTCCAAGTTGCCGCGGAAGCGCGGCCAAACCCATGGTTTGGCCGCCCTTCCGCGGCCATGTGAGGAGCACGTGCTCCCAATTTTTGCCAGTGGGTTCTAATTGGGATTTTGGGGTTTTTGATATATTTATTTTTGGCCCAGGTTTTGTTACTGTTCACCAGTAAGCTGTGGGGCCCACTTTTTAATATTTCGTGTTTGGTCGATCGAAATTTAAACACGTTAGTTTACAGTGCTTACATTATATCTCCGACCGGGAATGTCATTTGATCGGTAAACCGCGTTTAACTGCTATAGTTCTTTTAGACGGGTTTGCGAACGTGACATTCACGTTGATGTTCTGTGTTGTGCTGTATTGTTGCGGATTTGTCGTGGTGGATAGCAGTGTGCGATGGTAGTACAGTTTGAGTTTATTTGTACATTTGATATTGCGGGGCGAGCGTCCAACTTGTGGACAGCCGTCGCTGCCTGTTGTATAATATTCTTTTGGGGCACGACCAGGATGCGGTCGATGTACCTATTGTACTATTTTTCATTACTGTACTAGGTTTTGCCCCGAGACGGAGTGCACGGATAGCCGGGTTCTGGGGGGCAACGGGTCCGCAGCTCATGGCTTTGAGAGGCAGAGGGGTCCCACTTCAGAATTGGCAGACTATTCGCCGCACTCGTAGGGGGTACAGGTTGACCCAAGGAGGGATGCTCAAATTACCGGACTCCGTGAAGTGCCGGGTGTTCCATTTACTATGCCTCGGGGACTACCTCGCTTCAGGTTTTGGCGGGTAACTTGCCGCACCCGTAGGGGTCTAGGTTTCATTGCACAGGCTATCCACACGACAGGGGAACGTCGGGTTTCAGCAACGGCTCTGTGAAACTCGGGGATCCCAGATATCTGTATTGTTCTGTGATGCTTATTACTTTTCTGTAATGTTGCATATTATCACGCCTGGAGCGATTATGTATATTGGTTTATATACTATTAGATGTTGTATATGTTTTACACCCGCGCTAGTCCAGTCCCCGCTCTGTCGTTAGTTAAGTAACCTAACGGGTGATGACGGGACCCAGTGACGAATGCGGATGGCATATACGTACATTTTATTTTCGTTCTTTTCTGGTGTGATTGATTGATGGGACTGCGTTGATTCTGATCAATGCAAAGTTAAACAAACCGGTATACAGTTGTTGGAACAATTTAAAAAGTGTTTTTACAAAGACGTTTCCTTTTGTTATGCATAGCGGTATTCAGTGGAATATCCTGCACCTCATTCGACGGGGCAAGGGCTGATATCCCTTCACCGGGACTGACCCCTTGGGCAGAAGTTTGCGTCAGGGTAATAACTTTACTATAGTCGATTACATGTTGCTTTGCATAGCGGTATTCAGTGGAATATCCTGCACCTCATTCCACGAGGAAAGAGCCGAGATCCCTTTACCGGGAGTGACCTCTTTAGCAAAAGGTTTTCGCCACTATATTTTAAAAAAAGCTATCAGGTTCCTTCAGCGATATCAAGTTCACTACGTTAAAGGTTTTTCGCCAAAAACCAGCCGTAGCCCTCCGTCACTTCTTTTGGGTATTCAGTAGTATTCAAGCTATGCATTTTAGCCAAAGTTAAGGCATAGTGTTTGGTAGCTGCTGGGTATTCAATTGTTGCATAGATAGATGAGTTAGTTTGGGACAGTCGTTCTGCCGATTGGCCAAAGTCAGGGGCATGTGCGGGTGGGTTCAAATTGACAAGATAGTGATGGGTAGAACTTGGCATGTGACTTATGACATTTTGACCAAAGCCAAGGTTATAAGAGCATGGGGCAAAAACTATATCAGGAGTTTCTAAAGAAACTGAAACTTGCCGAGTATGCGCATACCTTCTGGAGTATGAGTAACGTGGATGCATTCCATCACGTTATCATGCGATGAGAGTTGGATCCTGATTCCCACTGATGAGTTGGTTTACTCTTCGGGTTATCCCGATTGATTCTTCTTTAGGTTTGGAGGAGAATTTGACAGGACAGTGGGAGGTTTCCGGATTAGATAAAATGATGACCATTCTGATCTAGGTTAGAGTGCACGCAGAGTGTTTCTTTTCTCTCTCTCTCTTTGGCAGCAACCTTTGACCGACCCTAGACTATGACTCAGTGACCAGGTTGACCGAACCTTCTTAAAATACTGGCTTATGGATTGTCTGAGTTGCATAAGTCATTGCCACTCCTTCTTTTGCCCTTTGAATTTCTCAGAACACCCGTATTACTACGGATATCCACTTCCATTGGATAGAGCCATCGTATGGTTATATACGAACTCGAAGGGACTTCTTCGAGGATGGATCAAGGTTCAGGAGAAATAGAATTGGTTTATTCAGTTGTCTTTTATTATCACCTTCTCTCAGGTTGCGAGAGCTCCTTGGTTTAGGAGAGTACACCTATTACGCCTATTGGATAGTCTTATTCCAAACCATAGGCTGGTGCCGAAAGGTAGGGAATGAAGAAAACCAATTAGCCTAAGTAGGGTGTGCAGAAGGTAATATGTAAAGACAAAATAAAGGGATTAGAAAGAGAGCAAAGTAAATTGCGACTAATATCATTCACGACCAAAACCGCGTACTTCATCGCCGCTCCTATTTCACCTTTAAGAAGAATAAGGTATTATTCAGTTGTCTTTTATCGTCACCTTTTCTCAGTTGCGAATACTCCTTGGTTTAGGAGGGTACACCTATTATGCTTACCGGATAGTCTTCTTCCAAACCATAGGCTGGTGCCGAACGGTAGGGAAGGAAGAAAACCAGTTAGCCTAACGATGGTGTACAGAAGGTAACGACTAAAGACAAATAAAGGGATTTGGAGAGATGGCAATAAAATATACGGTTGAAGTCATGAATTGGATTATGGAAGAGGCATTGCTATGAATACCAGGATACCCCTACGAAACATTTTCATGTTTCAGTGCATTGTTAAAGAAAAACTGTTTTCCCGATTAGACACTTACTCCAAGGGTATGTATTTACCAGGTTTCATTCTCATATCTGTATGGTTTTACAGATGATGAGTGGGAGTAAGATATTGGGAATTAGGTGATCATCCTCATTATATCGGAATTCGTTGCAATTGGTGATATTTGAGGAAATCGCCAGGGTACAGTTTTCTACCTACGACGCACAGGTTTTGAGTTGTTTAACTCAGCGGACTTATACAGAGTATTGTATGTTGTCCAAGTGTCCATCAGGACAGAGGGGTAGGTCCTCGTACTATGTTCTGTTTACTTATAACTTCTCTAGTATTTAGACAAGTGTTTCGTAGAAATACAAGGTCTAAGTTTTGAGAAGTTATGGGTATAAGAATAAAGTAGAGAACCAGGTATCACAAGTATCGGGATTCTTCAAAGAGATCGAAGATGTAGATTCTTGTGAATGGTATTCAGATTATAGTGATGGTTTTGAGAAACGTATTTCTCTTACAGGTTACTCATAATTGGATGGATTCCTAAGTTGAGTAATGCTGATTAGCCTCTTTCCATTAAGTTGATATGCACTGGAGACAGATGCATGGATTTGAATATGGTTCCAAATTAAATTAGTGCCAAAGTTTCTGTATTGGATATAGAATAGTTCGTACCTTAAAAGAAATTAAGGTACGGGGAGTTGCCCAGCTTATGATTAAAACCAGACACTGGATAACTCAGGGCACGTTTCTGTAATGGCTGTTTGTGGGTTGACCCTGGCTATGACGAGGGTTGATATTCTACCATTTAGAAGATCAATAGTGATATTGTTCTTGACTCGCCACAGTTTTAGTAAAAATGGATCTTTTTCAGAAAACAGTAGTGGGAGTATGGTAGAACTGGAAGTGATTCCAGAACCGCGAACGATTACGGAAAAATTTAATAGGACCTATACATTCAATCAGATTTGACATTCCAATAGCCACTCCGTAGGTATGGTAGGTAACCTCAGACACCCGAGAGGTACTTCGGTAGCCTCAAGGACGGTGACAGGGAGGTTCTTATCTACCCAGACTTAACACTACTGTTGTTCCAGGATATGAGACCCGGTAGGAGGGTTGTCGTAGTCAGTGGGAGCAACGGAAGCATGGTGGGCAAGTAGCTTATGTCTATTTATAGACTTGAGCAGTTATAGCGGAGATAGATCATCTAATTTTGATGTGACAGTCATGGGTTTGACTTCAATCAGAATAGGGGATGGATCAGTTAAGAAGGTAGTAGGGTGTGATGTCATGGTATCTGGATGACTTACACAGAGTAGGAAGTAAAATTCCTATACTACGATCGGTTGTACTGTGGTCGTCACACAGTTGTTTCTCCAGACAGGATATGGATATAATATTTGACATTCTGGTTTCTAGATCTATGGTTTTAGATCTGGATTTGGGTAGTTTCCCAATGTGGGTACTTTGACAGATATTCTAATGGTTTTTAGAATAGTTGACTCCTAGCATGGTAGTGTACCTGCAGGTGATGGAGTCACCCTCTCTAAAGGTGTCGTATAGACTAAAGAGGAGAGGGATGTGCATGATTGGCAGATCACTTGCTTAGGCAATTGAGTCAATCATGAGATGTCAAGTACCACACCAAATGTTGGTTTTGCACTAGATGCAATAAGTTTGTATTAATCCAATCCTGGAGAAACATAAGGAAGCAGTTTTAGAACATTGGTACATGTTCTGCGGATTTGATAACGGCAGCCTCTTTCGGGAGACGGTTATCATTCCAGGCTTCAAAGGTGACATGGATGACAGAGTGTTTGTCAGAGTTTTAGTTTTCCCTCTGACGAGGGACAGTATTGTGGACAGGTGGTCCAATGGGATACTGTGGGAAGCAAGGTGCCCGATACTGATTAGGTTCAGTGATCGATTCAGTCTAAGAAGTTTGGATATGGAGTTCATTTATGAACTAAGGTCCCATCAGATATCCAGACATGTTCTAAGACAGGTACTACTCAATTCGGGAGATGGCTTTCTCCGCGAACTTGAGATTAAGAGAGATACAGAAAGAAACTTCTAGGCGGATCCACTCACCGAGGCTATTTCTCGAACACAATAGTTTTACAAACGGGCCTTGTGAAACTGATTAGTAGAGGAGTTGGATGTTCGGTTTCACACGGGCTGTGAGTAGTCGACATCGCAATATTAGCCTTGAGTGCAAGTGGGAGATTGTTGGAGATAGTGCCCTCATAGTCAATTATTGGATCGCAGGTACGTGATTGCAATGATTGCGAAGGACCTATCCCGGTAGGACAGTCTTACTCGAGATGATAGTATGCTATCTGGTTTGCCTTTATCAGTCGTGTTCATGTTCAGGTGACTGATTGCATGTTACACTTTGATAGAGCCCTTAGGATCTTGCTTTACTACCAACAGTATGATGGCGATCATATACGTGAGAGTTGGGTAGTTTATATGCATATCCTTAATTGTGGTCCCTAGTCGTGGGAGTTTCGAGACAGGGCATCGATACTCCGGAGTAGACTAGTGTGTACAGTCGAGACCCCGACGAGGGGCGGTGGCCGGTCTCACAAGCCACTGGTGTCAGTTGGATCACCTAAGATGTATACAGGTGCTCATTAGGTTATGAGTACACCGGACAGGACTCGCCGGGAATCTGCTAGTTAGTACTTTACCTATCGTCAGATAGCAGTTCCCTGGTGACATGTGTACAGGTTAGTTCATCGACCTGAGGTCGTCATTTGTCTCGTATGAGTTCCCACTGTGCTTTGATTTCTACCCTACCACGGCTCAAAGGAGTCGTGCAAACAGGTAGCTTTTGGGTACAGTCCCGAGCCATATGGAGGCACGTGAGCGGATCGGCAGGGGATTCGTCTCTCCCGGTATTGGGGGCGAGATCGTGCTGTGTCTAGGAGAGCCATTACGCAAAGCCCTCGGCCGAGGCAGGAGATTTACTGGTAGGTATTCCAGTAGTATCTCAGGGCGTTCTGGGCTACACTCCGACACGACTTATACTGCTAATGGGGGTCTGACGTTACTAGCCCCCTAGGCGGATATGCGATACTCATTGACGAACGGACCGGACTGTATATACATTGTCACTGTTAGGCTCAGTAGGGTTTTCGGAGGAGTTCGCTCATCGGTCTCCCTTGAGTTCGCTCCTCGGCCACCCTTGAGGTCAGTCCATGGGCAGCCGTTATGCATAGCTAGTGCCGCTGACGGTTTGTGGTTAAACCCACTGCCAGGGTGCTGACGAGTCATTAGAGTCCCCCACAGACAGTTTCCCAAGTTCGGGCGAAACGTTGTAGAGGCCGTATAGTTTTATGGCAGGGTTCGGAAAATGCACGTGCGTTTACGCACGTGTCGATTTTCGGACAGATGATACTGGTCGGCTTTGGTTTAAGCCGGATCCGAGTATTATAATGAGTAGGTATAATATCTTTGTCTCAGTTGCATTTGTATTCGGTCGTAATACAAATGCGGGTATATTTATACAGTTTCGGGGTTGTCCTGAAATTCGTTTCAGGATCACTTTTGGAAGTTGCCAGTTTCCAGTTTTCTATCAGCCGTCTTTTAACATTCTGTTAAAGACGGATTTATCTTTTCTTCAGATGGAGTGAGTCATCATTCTAGAAGCTTCTAGAAGTGATGAAGTGGCTTCATGACTCATTAGGCATTAATGGTGTCATTATTGTTTTTGATGACTAGCCTAATGACTCATGCTTTGTTATTAGTGGTTTTGTTTTCCTTAGGATATTTGTTATGATAATATCTTTTGCTTGTGGTCACCCCCCTCTCCTACGGTCACCCCCCTCTTCCTATATGAGGCCGGCCCCCTCTCTCTCCTCATACACACACTCTCACTTGATGTTTCATTTCGGTTAGAAAAGATTATGATAGCATTCGGGGTGTATGGAATTTTACAGTTCATTTCATTCCATCACCCGATTTCCACGGCAACTTCATTAACCGATCGTCCACGGATTTGGACGAAGTGAGACAAAGTCATCTACTCATTCTCTACATCATTCTTGGTCGTCTCTTTTAGCAAACTTGACGATCGAGTTGCCTCGAGTCAGAGGCGGGAGCCCGTTTAAAGAACCGATCATGTGGTGCCACCTCGACGAGGAGATCGGCGATCGACGAGATCGGAGCAGCCGCAACGGAGCGTGGGATGATGGTTGAAGAACGAAGGACTCGGATCGTTCGGTATAACCATTCTACACTCTTTACAGTTTGTTAGTTTAGCAATAATGGCAGATCCGGGTTAAAGTATACGATAGCGCCAAGTTAAAAGTTTTTGTTCCGCATTTGGCGTCTGTAGACTGCCGGGGCGCTACCGTAGACTTACAATCGTCGCATGCCCTTTGGGTTATGCAACGCACCCGCGACATTTCAGCGGTGTATGATGGGGATCTTTTCAGACATGGTTGAAAAGTTCTTGGAGATTTTTATGGACGATTTCTCCATCTTTGGTGACTCCTTCGACGAGTGTTTACGCCATCTTGACGCTGTTCTTACCCGCTGCAGGGATAAGAACCTAACATTAAATTGGGAGAAGTGCCATTTCATGGTGCAAGAGGGCATTGTTCTAGGACATGTCATTTCGCAAAATGGCATCGAGGTAGACAGGGCTAAAATCGAAGTGATTTCTAACCTACCTCCCCCAAAATGCGTCAAAGATATCAGAGCCTTCCTTGGCCACGCCGGTTTTTACAGACGGTTTATCAAGGACTTCAGCAAGATTGCTAGACCCTTGACTCTCTTACTGGCCAAGGACACGACCTTCGCTTTTGACTCCACATGCACTGAAGCATTCGAGTCTTTAAAAAATTCACTCATCACTGCGCCCATCCTTTCATCTCCCGACTGGACGCACCCTTTTGAAATCATGTGCGACGCATCAGACTTTGCTATTGGTGCTGTTCTTGGACAGCACATTAATAAGATGCCGCACGTGATTTATTATGCCAGCCGAACACTAAATGAGGCCCAACTTAATTACACAACAACAGAGAAAGAATTTTTAGCTGTTGTGTTCGCACTCGAAAAATTTCGGCCTTATTTAATCGGCTCTCCAGTCGTTGTTTATACTGATCATTCGGCTCTTCGCCACCTTTTTACGAAGAAGGATGCTAAGTCAAGGCTAATACGTTGGATCCTTTTATTGCAAGAATTTGATCTTGTCATTAAGGACAAAAAGGGATGTGAAAACGTAGTAGCTGATCACCTATCACGACTTCCTTCTTCGCCCACGCTCGATCTTCCTATCACTGACGTTTTTCCCGACGAGCAACTCTTGACCGTTTCTTGCGAACCGTGGTTCGCCGATATTGTAAACTATTTAGTCACCGGCCTGATTCCTAATGATTGGTCGAAACAGGATAAGCTTCGATTTTTGTCCCAAGTAAAGCATTTTTACTGGGATGAACCCTATCTTTTTAAATACTGTTCCGACCAAATCATTCGTCGGTGTGTACCCGAGAGTGAGGTCAAGAGCGTGCTGTCTTTCTCCCACGATCAAGCATGTGGCGGGCACTTTGGCCCAAAGAAGACAGCCGAAAAAGTTTTGCAGTGTGGTTTCTATTGGCCACGACTCTTCAAGGATGCATTTGAATACTGCAAAACTTGCTCCCGGTGCCAACATTTGGGCCGGATTTCGCGGAGAAACGAAATGCCACTCCAACCCATTTTGGTAGTGGACATTTTTGATGTTTGGGGTATAGATTTCATGGGACCATTTCCTAACTCTTTTGGAAATGTGTATATTCTGTTGGCGGTTGACTACGTTTCTAAGTGGGTCGAGGCTGTGCCCAGCCGAACGAACGATAATAAAGTTGTCGTTCGATTCCTTAAAGAACACATATTTTCTCGATTTGGGCACCCTCGGGCAATTATAAGTGATAATGGTTCTCATTTCTGCAATAGGACTTTCGAGTCCTTAATGCGTAAATACTCTATCACCCACAAATTATCAACGCCATATCGCCCCCAAACATGTGGGCAAGCCGAAGTTTCAAATCGGCAAATAAAGCAAATTTTGGAGAAAACGGTTTCTAAAAACCGTAAGGATTGGTCGCTTAAATTGATAGATGCACTATGGGCTTTCCGTACTGCATATAAGACCGATCTGGGTATGTCTCCATACCGGCTTGTGTACGGGAAGGCTTGCCACCTCCCAGTGGAGATCGAGCACAAAGCTTTCTGGGCTATAAAAGAGCTAAATTTGTCTTTAGGAGATGCGGGCAGCAACAGAAAGTTGCAATTGAATGAGTTGGAGGAGCTAAGGGATGAGGCATATGACAATGCCATAACTGCTAAAAACCGAGCCAAGGTGTTCCACGATAAACACCTTTTACGAAAAACTTTTGAACCTAGTCAACAGGTTCTACTTTATGACACTCGGTTACATTTTCATCCTGGTAAGCTCAGGTCCAAATGGAGAGGACCTTTTGTAGTCCGTACCGTTTATCCGCACGGTGCGGTTGATCTTGAGAATCCAGAAGACGGTACTTTATTCAAAGTAAATGGACATCGTTTGAAACCGTTCTTCTCAGCGGACCCTTCGGAGGAGCTCCTGTTCTTGCAGGAGCCGATTTACACCGATTGATTTTCCTCCACCTTCACCCTCGAATTCCCTTTTTTCCAAAACTTTATTTCAAATAAGTTTGGGGGTGTGTATACTATGTAAATATAATAATAAGCAGGAACTCGCCGATATTATCAAACCACTTGGTGCAGCATGACAGTGAGGACACTGTCCATTATAAGTTTGGGGGTATGTTCGGTAAGTTTTCCTTTTGCATTCATATGTATATTTCTGCATTGCATCTCTATATAAAAATCATAAAAATTTGAAAAATTTGAAAAATAAAAAAATTAGAAAACAGAAAATCCCATAAAAATTGAAAAATTTCAAAAATTATAAAAAAAAATTAATGTATTCAATTCTGGTTAATTGACTTGAGTTTGATAAAAAGGTTAACTGGCTAGGAACAACTAGATCTTAGACTTAGTAAATTAAAAACCCTAAAAATAACCTTCCTTAAAGTTTAACGGTAGAAAGTATATGTCTTTGTAGGTTATCTAGAAATAGGCAAATTTTGGGTTCAGTTCTTGGGCTAAGTCGAAACGAAGGAAAAGTATTAAAACTTTTATTAGAGTATAAGTTTGAAAAATAGTTCCTAGCTTAAGTCTAGATTCTGAAAACATGTACCCTACAAAATGCACAAACACGCACCTTGAAACTTGGATTAGTAGAAGAGACCTTGTAATACTCTTGTCTAAAGTCCTTAGCACAATGAAAAAGAAAAAAAAAGGGTGGATATAGAAAAATGGACACTGGTTTTTGTGATTACTTAAGGCTGTAAAAATAGAAAAATATTTAGCGAGGGTGCTTCATCACCTAGTGCCTTAGACCAACTGGTTTGGGAGCCACTGCTAAAAGCCTTGGGTGTTGCAAAACTAGGAAGTACGCTTTAAAACGCTAACGCATCTTGTAATCGGTTGTTGGTACCTCAAGAAGTATTAACAGTCGCATGAAGGATGTGAAAGCGAAGTCTCACAAGTGCTTTGGACAATGGACGGGAGTACGATTGCTTGATTTGAATTTCCAAGTGTAGGGGTGATACTTACACACACGTAGGGATATGTGATTGGAGTTTAGATAAGAGAAAGGAATGAAGAATAGAACTTGTGTCTTTAATAGAGCTGATAGAAATTCCTAAGTGGAGATGGAACTCTAGAAGGAAAACTTAAGAAATGCCGAAAGCTAGGTAATTCTACAGGATATATGTAATCTTAAGTTAAATAATGAGAAAGTGTGAAGAATACGGGTGGATAATTTGCGAGTTAAAAAGATAATAGAATTCCTTGTTAGAAAACCTAATTGGAGAACAAAAGTCAATGGGCCGAGTTGATAGGATTTTGTGGGTGTAATCCGCTGAAAACCCTCAGGAGACAACACTCCTCCTACTAGGGACACCTAGAGGTTTAACGGCTTGTTGCACGAGCTCAGTGCAATCGCGTTTCCCTGCGAAAGTGCGGCTAGGTTAGATTTTTATCAGAATAAAATAATAAGTTTGCTCGAGGACGAGCAAAAGGTAAGTTTGGGGGTATTTGTTCACATCATAATATTGCTATTCATACGCCCCACTTTCGTGCATTTTATAAGTAAACAGATGCTTTTGACGATCGTTTGTTGCATGTTGCAGGATACAGGTTTCTGGAGCAAATACAGTGAGAAAGACACAAAACAATGGAAAAAGGGACTTTTGACCAACAATTAGACGGATCTCAGTCAAGCCTAGTTCATTTAGGTGCAAGACAAAGCAAGTCAAGGTGAAACGGTTAAAAGACCAATACAAATCTTCACTGAAAATCTGGAGTAGACTCAGAAGCCCAACAGAGGAAAGAAATAGAAAAAGACAAAGCCCAAGATGTCAAGAAACTAACCCCAAAGAATGAAAGCCCAAGTCAACAGTTTGGCCGCGGATCCGCGGCCAAACCCATGCTGGCGCCGCGGATCCGCGGCCATGTGGTGCCCGTGTCGGTGGAATTTTTCTGGTTGTTGTGTCGGTGCAGATGTTAGGATTTTTAGGGGGTGAATCAGTAAATTCATGTCTACGAGAGTCTGTAACCCTAGCTTCACTAGTTACTTATAAATTGTAATCTAGATCTGTAAAAATGCTATGCCTCTTTATAATCAATAAAAGTGAGATTTGTTGAAGAATTCAGAGCATCATCTTTTCTTGTAAGTCTTTAGTTTTATTTAATTCTTGCCTTAGTATAATCTTTTACTTGCCCTAGTTATTTAATTTTTGCTCTAGTGTAATCCTCCTTAATCTGCACCAAGTAGTTAACCTTTAAAACATAAACATAAAAATGTCTCTTTGCAACAATTCCCTAATGAGCGAGTAAAATCCTCGCTCGTTAGGGTTAGGAACAAGGGAGTAAGTGAGAGATGGATGTCTCTCACCTCCTTCAATGCCAACTTATTTTTAAAACGAAATCTTCATGCATTCATATACGATCCGCCCCCTACGGCACCCTACCTACAAGGTAACGGTGAACCTTAGTATAAAAGGCCGGACTTATATGACATCCATGAAGATCACATCAATTAATAGGAAAGGACGGACAAGGATCTAGAGGAAGAAACTTTGTTTCTTCCCGATCATCCTAATCCCCTTTGCTAATAATTGTTGTGATATTTCTAAAAAGCTTAAATCATGGCATTGAAAGAGGTGAAAACATAGATCTCAACACCCCTACCTTCGACCTAACCCTAACGAGTCCTTTCTTATCACATAACTTCGTCTTTAAATCAATCGATAAAAACCAAACAACGATTTGAATCAACTCGTTATAACACAAAATCAGAAACTAACACATCCCTGCGGATCGACCCGTACTCACCGGCTAGCTGTGAAGCGACGCCGTTTCTGATTACGGTAAACTACAAATTTTTGGATTAATCAGATCCCAGCTACCTCCGAAATCCAAAACGCACGCTCGGAGCATGTCCTCGAGAGTCTGAATAGTCCGCTCTGACTGGCCCTCGGTCTGCGGATGAAAAGCTGTTCTGAAACTCAAGCGGGTGCCCAAAGCCTCCTGAAGCCTCTGCCATAGTCGGCTGGTAAACTGGGTGCCTCGGTCGGACACAATACACATCGGGACACCATGCAACCATACGATCTCGTCGATGTAAATATGAGCATACTGAGTAAATCTGAAATTGGTCTTCACTAGCTGGAAGTGAGCCGGTTTCGTCAATCGATCCACGATCACCCAAATGGAGTCATACCCTCGACTGGTCCTGGGTAGACCCACGATGAAGTCCATAAAAATCTGCTCCCATTTCCACTCCGGAATGGGCAAAGGCTGCAACTCTCCCACTGGCCTCTGGTGCTCGGCCTTGACTTGCTGACAAGTCAGGCATCTCGACACGAAGTCTGTAACGTCCCTCTTCATCCAGTCCCACCAGTAAGCATCTCTCATATCATGGTACATCTTGGTAGAACCCAGATGAACACTGTACACTGATCTATGTGCCTCCTCAAGAATCTCACGCCTCAGTCCCTCAACACCTGGTACGCAGAGTCTAGTCCCAAATCGTAGTATCCCCTGATCATCGATCACGAACTCGGAAAATCTTCCCTGTCCAATCTGTGCCATGATCTCTGAACAACGATCATCACTGTACTGTGTGTCATGTATATGGTCAAGCAACAGTGGACGTGCACGAACATGCGCAAGCTGTCCCCCGATCGGAGTGAACTCGAACTGCACTCGTCTGTCGCATAGAATTTGCCAATCTGCCGACGACTGCCTCTGCACTGCGCTCAAACAAGATAGACTACCTCCGGGCCTCCGGCTCAAAGTATCCGCCACTATATTCGCCTTGCCCAGATGATAAAGGATCTCGCAATCGTAGTCCTTCACTAGCTCCATCCAACGGCGCTGTCTCAGGTTCAGGTCTCGCTGCTGAAATATATACTTCAAGCTCTTGTAGTCCGTGAATATCTGGCATGCCTCGCCGTACAGGTAATGTCTCCAGATCTTAAGTGCAAAGACCACTGCAGCCATCTCTAAATCGTGAGTGGGGTAGTTCTGTTCGTGTTTCTTCAGCTGCCGAGAAGCATAAGCGATAACCCTGTCGTGCTGCATCAATACACAGCCTAGCCCCACTCGAGAAGCGTCACAAAAAACCACAAATCTGCCCGATCCCGAAGGCAATGATAACACCGGCGCCGTAGTCAAACGGGTCTGCAACTGCTGAAAGCTATGCTCGCACGCCTCCGTCCAACTAAAAGGAACTCCCTTCTAGGTCAACCCGGTCAACAGTGCAGCAATACGGGAGAAGTCCTGAACGAATCATCGGCAGTAGCCGGCCAGTCCTAGAAAGCTGTGGATCTCCATAACTGATGCTGGTCTGGGCCAATGGTGAACGGCCTCGATCTTCTTCGGGTCCACACATATGCCATCTCTCGTCACCACGTGACTCAAGAAGTCTACACTGTCGAGCCAGAATGCGCACTTGGAGAATTTAGCGAACAACTGATGCTCCCTCAAGGTCTGCAACATAATACGCAAGTGCTGCTCGTGCTCCTCTCGGCTCCGGGAGTACACCAAAATGTCTTCAATAAACACGATGATGAAAAGATCAAGATACAACCTGAAAATGTGGTTCATCAAGTCCATAAATGCAGCTGGGGCATTGGTGAGTCCGAACGACATCACCAATAACTCATAGTTCCCGTAACGTGTGCGAAAACCCATCCTCGGAATATCCTCCTGCCGAACCCGCAACTGATGGTAGCCTGATCGCAAGTCGATCCACGAATAGAATCCCGCACCCTGAAACTGGTCGAACAAATCATCGATACGTGGTAAGGGATATATGTTCTGTACGGTAACCCTGTTCAGCTGGCGGTAGTCAATACACAAGCGCAAACTGCCATCCTTCTTCTTGACGAACAGGACTGGAGCACCCTAAGGAGACACACTAGGTCGAATAAGCCCTTTATCCAGCAAATCTTGCAACTGACCTTTCAACTCTCTAAGCTCAGCCGGGGCCATCCGATAAGGCAGTATGTAAATAGGCCCCGTGCCGGGAATCAATTCAATGCAGAAAACAATATCACGCTCAGGCGGTAGCCCAGGTAGCTCGTCAGGGAAAACGTCAGGGAATTCACTAACAATCGGGACCTGGTCCAAAGGAACCTCTGCAGCTCTAGTATCGCAAACATAGGTTAGAAATCCTTGACATCCCTTCCTCAAAAGCTGTCCAGCGTGAAGAGACGAAATCAAATTGTGAGGGGTGGCACCACGGTCCCCTGCACAACAAAAACTGACTCACCGAGAAAACAAAACTTAACTGTCTTCTCACGGCAGTCCACAGACGCATAGCACGTGGCTAACCAGTCCATGCCCAGGAGAACGTCGAAGTCCAACATCTCAAGAAGGATCAAGTCAACGGACAACTCTCTCTCTCACCTATACGGACAGCACATGACCGGAACATGTGTCTAGCAACAAACGACTCGCCCACAGGAGTGGTCACAACAAGCGGCTGATCAAGCAAACAAGACTCTTTGCCCAAACTCGGCACGGTGTGTGTGGAAACGTACGAGTGCGTAGACCCCGGATCGAACAACAAGTGTGCGTCAAAAGAACATACTGAAAGAGTACCTGAGTCCACTGCATTGGATGCCTGCGCATCCTGATGTGTCAAAGAGAATACCCGTGCATGTCCTCTACCTGCGACTGGCGGTCCCCTACCGGCAACTGGTTGTCCTCTGCCGGAAACTGGCTGTCCTCTGCCTCGGCCACCTTGTCCTCCCTGGACAAACCCTCCGTGACCATGACCTCCCTGTGCATAAGTCTGACGCGGAGCAATAGCAGGTGCAATAGGCAACACCTTTTGAGGTTGAGAAGGTGGTAAAGTGACATGCGGTACTGCTGTCTGGCCCTCACGCGGCTCCGGACAATCTCGAACCTGATGATAAGTGCTCTCGCACCGGAAACATCTAGATGGTGACTGTCGGCCCTGTGGATGGTGTTGTATAACCAACCACGTCTCAAACCTCTGTCATCATCACGGCCTGGAGGGGGTCTGCCGCGGCGCCTACCCATCTGCCTCTGGGAAGACATATCTGTGCGAACTCTCTTCGGTCCCGGAACTACCGAAGTCTCGGCAAGACGCTCCTCGACTAGTAGGGCTGCATCCACTGCTGCTGCATAGGTATCGCAATGTTGTGCTGATGGCGAGAAACAACGGGGTAAGCAAGCCTCGAACAAACCTCTTGATTCACATCTCCTCGGTAGCGACCAAATATGGGGCATACGTAGATAGCTCAGTAAACTGTATGTCGTACTCTGCCACCATCATCTCTGGAGTCTGTCGTAGAGACTCGAAACTGTGCGCTCGAGCATCCCGAACACTCTGTGGAAGAAAGCGGGCAAGAAACACTGTCACAAACTCAGCCCAGGTCATGAGAGGAAGACCTGCGGCTCTGCCCTTCTCAAGAGACTCGCACCACTTTTGTGCAAGACCTTCCAGACGAAAGCTCGCGAACTCCACCCATATCGCGTCTGAGCACCTAAGTGAACGACATATCCGGGCCATCCTATCAATAAATGACTGCGGGTCCTCGGCTGCATCGATGCATGTGAAGACAGGAGGCTTCAGCCTCATAAACTCTGATACCGATAATGCGATCACCTCTGTAGCTGCAGCTGCAACTGCCTGAACTATAGGTACCATCATGGTCCCCGTAGCAGGTGGGACAACCTCCTGTCTCTGCGCTCGAATGGCCTCAACTAACGACCCCATCATCTGGCGCATCTCCTGCATACCGACCCTTAGCATAGCAATATGGTCTGTCGATGGGGGATCAGTCTGCTCCGGTACAACTGGCGTACCGCTCGGGTCAGTCCTCGTCTCAGACGAGTCAACTCTAATCTCGGCTCTCGCGGCCGCTCTCTGCGCCCTCGTAGTCTTCGGCGGCATAATGGCTGGAAATGAAAACAAGATTCGATAAGAATACGGAAATCGAATCGCAAGAATGTACATAATCACGAAGGAATTTCAGCCAATAAGTCCTAAGGTCACATAGGCGGAGTACAGCGTCGTGAGTATGCCGCGGAACATACACACGCTACGTCACTCTGCTTAAGCTGCCTACTCCATCATACCAAGGTCATCCTACACTCCGAAAGGTAAACCCTACGCTCTGAAACCAACTTTGTCAAGACCCAAAATTCGGCCCGTGACCGGCACTTAACCACGTAACGTCTACAGGCGTGACACGATCAAATAAGCCGAAACCCAGAAATCAAAACCATTAAAGGTAGCGAGTGAAGAAAACATTGGTTTAAAACATTTAGTAAACTTGAGTAAAAATCCTTAAAGTTTAGGTTTTTTTCTTAAAAATTTTGGCCGCACCTCCTTTGTAAAAACTAGCCCTGAAAACGGGTACAACACATGATATAAGTAAAACGACTGATAATAAGAATAAAGAATCCACAATCAGGAGCAATCACACCCAACGGCGGAAACAACCACCACAAGAATAATATACGACGCCGTAGCGAAGAAATGACCAATAAGTGAAAAACAGCATAAACGATAAAACTGCATAGGTAAAGTCGGCTCACACGAGCTCGACATTCAGAGTACAAATAATATACAACATCGTCCTCACAACTGGTCTCTAAGTCAATACATGATATGGTAGATGGAGAGTACTAGATACAATAAAGTGTACAATGAAAAGTAAACGGATAACCGCAAAACCCACCAATAAGCAAAACGGCTCACACGCCAACTGTAGCGGTATCCGTAGCAAAAGATACAATGATGTAGCCCTGCCGCGACTACTCTGAGGGTCGACCTGCAAAACACTGTAGCACAACAGGGGTGAGTTGCCAACTCATGAATAGTAATTAACATATAAAGGTAATCGTAAGTATGCACGTACTGCGATACTCTAACATGTGAAATCTGATAACATCAATATGATAATATGGTTATACAATAATCATGCGAGGTACTCTATCAGGTACAATAAATACATGATGCAGTGCATATCAATGAATGCTGAGCAAGGGATGAAATATCATCTACACGAATCATCATCGTGGAAAAACCCGGTGTCTACCAATTACACCCCAAATTCCAATAACTCAGGCGTCATCACTCTAATCGGCCCTCATATCCTGTAAATCTCATGGAAAACATGAGTGCCCAATATCGGCACTCGAGAATATCATGAAATACTTGTGTCTATCATCGACACGCAAATCGTTATATATCGGGCTCCGTCGGTCCGGATCGGCCCACGGGCTCCATTTGCGGGATCGGCCCTCGGGCCCGGCAGTACGGGTCGGCCCATATCCATCTCTCGACTCTGGTCGGTATCCTACGGATAACCGCCAGGTCCAACCAATCACCGGTAGGTCGTAGTCCCTCTGCCAGGCTCATCGTCATCCATACGAAATCTCTCTCTCGCCCCGGGGTACCATACCGGGTCCACCATGTACCCGCAAACGGATCATCCTCCTCCTCGAATCGGGTTTCACATGTCACACGTCTCAGAACCGAGAAAACGCTTGGCGGACGCACTGAAATATCATATCAAGAGAAGCCGGATTTTTCAAAACAGTACATACTTTCTTAAATTAAAACCACGGTTCTCAAATCCAGAAATCACATGAATACAAAACTCAATGCGTAAATCCATGCAATGTGTCGTATGCCGCATAAAATCGTACTATGAGTAAAAAGGGAAAACCGCTCTTTTAAATGGATCCAATTGAAAATATTTCATGCGGTCCCCAATTTTCCAAAATCAAAGTCAGCATCATCTATGTATGTCCAAGAGTATGTATGTAGGCAGTGATGCACAAAGATATATATACGCAAATATGGATATGCAAGTATGTAGATACATGATTATGTATGCACGCAAGAAACAAAATCATATCTAATCATCAATGATGAAATAATCTAAATGATGTATGGTCCATAGCAATTCTATAGTGCGTGTGTCCTGGCAATTTACTAACAGTGTGTGTGTAGCATACAATTAGTGCTTATGCAGCACGAACGGTTAGTAACAGTGCGGTACCTCATAACTACTATGTCCATATGCAACCAGAGAGGGGTATGCAACAATAGTACATATGCACAACCTATATGTATATATATATAAATTTATCATGCGACTACAACATCCTATCAAGCCCTGACGCATTACGCCATACGGGCGATTTCCCCGTAGAAGTTAAATCTACTCACCGGTGATCTCGAGCTAGGTATATCCAACCACCTGCTTCACCTTCTTCACGGCGTCCAAAGTCCCTGCCTGGGATCCTAGAATTTACACAAGGCAACACACATAAGACTAAAATCCTGCAAAAACACGATATCAAGACTATACGAAAAACTAGCGTCGCAAGCTAACGCATGTTCAAATCTGACACCAAAACGTGTGTGCAAGCGCCTGGAACCACCCTGACACGCTGCGATACACAGAAACCACCAGACCCAAACTCAAAACATGCATGTCGCGCAAGTCTAAAGTGTTGAAAACAAGGTATTTGAACCCAGATTTTGACTCGGGTTGAATTAGGAAAAGTTGCATATACCAAACACCTTAGATATGTAGCAAACTCCCCTAACCCAAACCCCGACACCCAACTCACTCCTCTGGCCGCAATTTGCGGCCAGGTAGGGGAAGTGGGGTATCGTGCTGTGTGTGTGTGTCCCTAGCTCAGTAACTGAGTCCCAGCATCTGCAACTTTTGCCTGAAGCACTCGCTTCAAAAGTAGATCACAAAACTACCTAAAATCTTAACTAAAACGTTTAATTAACATTAAATTAAAACAATATGGTATTTTAGTGTAAACTGAAACAAAGAATTGGCTTAGACAACACAAATAACACTAAATTAAGTTAATCAAAACCTAAAAACCCTAACTTACCATAATCTTCACTTAAACTACAAGATTAGCACTAAAACTCACAAAAACACTACTTTAAGCTAATTAAACTACAAGTTTAGCAATAAAGTGATTAAGGTGAGCTTAATACCTCAAGTTGGTCTTAGGGGGTCTAAACTTGTTGGTCTTGCCTCCAATAGCAAAGACTTGCCATCAAAACCAACAAAAGAGGGGTTTTGCAAGGGTTTAATGAAGAAAAGATGAATTTTTGTGTAGGGATTTGTGCTTGGATGCAAGAAGAAGATGAATGTGCTGCTGCTGCTGCTGTGTGTGTGTGCAGGAAAGAGGGAAGAGAGAGAGAGAGAATGTGCAAAGTCAAAACTCTTCCCCCCCCCCACGCCCATTAAATGCACCATGCCTCATTTCTTTTGTTTTCTCATTTTTCATTAAAGCTTTATTTTGTTTTGGGTTTTATTTAAAAGGAATGAAATGAAAATTTTGAAATGGTAGACATGTTAAAACCTGGCCTAAGGTGAAATTTTGCATGCTACACTAATTTTGCTTAGGAAAAAATAATTAAGAAAATTTTCTAATTAAGTGAACACTAAACTAATTAATAATTAATAAAACACATTTATATATAAGATCACATGATTTCACAATTAAATTTTGATTTATTCTAGTTTATGTGGAAGTTAAATAAATTATGAGATTTTATGAAAAACACGCATTAACGCTAATTAACACGAACTTAATCTAAACGAATTTCAAAGTGTTACAGTCCAGTGGTTTTCCCAAAGATATTTTCGACACTTACTCACTACACCTAGTGAGTAAGCTACATCTGGTCTGGTACATAACATCGCATACATGATTAACCCTTCTGCCATAGCATAGGGCATTTCTTGCATGCGAGCCTCTCCAAATCAGTCTCGAGAGACATCTCTTTGGAGAGAGTGATTCCTGAACAAGCGGGTACATTACCACGCTTAGAGTCATCCATACTAAACCGCTTTAGCATGGTGTCTATGTACCTGGATTGGGACAATCCCAAATCCATTTTGATCTATATCCCCAGGATGTATGAGGCATCAGTTAGATCTTTCATGGAGAACCTTTGTGATAAGAGGAGCTTGACCGAGTGTAGCATATGAACATCGTTTTCTATTAAGAGTATATCATCCGCGTACAATACGAGGAAGACAACCATACTCTCTACATCCTTCTTATATATATATGGTCCATCTACCTTTTTGATGAAGTCAAACTCTTTGACAGCTTTATCAAAAAAGATGTTCCATCTCCACGATGCCTGCTTTAACCCGTAGATGGATTTAAGCATTTTGCACATGCTTCCGCTGCTCCTACTGTCTACGAAGCCCTCTGGCAGTTTCATGTACGCTCTCTTCTAAATCACCATTTAGAAAAGAAGTTTTGACGTGCAATCTGCCAGATATCGTACTCATGGCATGCAGCAATGGCAAGTAGGATCCTGATGGACTTAAGCTTAGCGACAAGTCTAGCTTTGAAAGTCTCAACTTTTCCATCTACACCAAATTATCTTTCTCAAAGATCCTCTTGCTCCCGATGTGATTTACCCTTTCAGGAGCAACATGCAAAGTCAACACTTTGCTGGTGTACACGGATTCCATCTCAGATTGCATAGCATCCGGCCATTTCACATAGTCTCCACTTGTGATGGCCTGCTCGAAACTAGTTGGGTCATCATCTACATAATGCAATCCTCGCTCCCACCATCTACGAGAAAAGTGTAGTATCTTTCAGATGGATGAGGAACCTAACTAGATCTGCGGAGTGGCTGCGGTTCGTCGAGGACTATTGAATCCTCCGGTTCTAACAAATCGTCAGTTATAGTTTGTGTTTGCTAGAACTACTTCCAGTTCTATCTCATCGCCACTAATTTCTTCCACAAGAAATTCCTTTTCTAAAAAAGTGGCATGTCGAGAAACAAAACATCTTTTGTTCCTCGGTGTGGTAGAAGATATACTCTCGCGAATGTTTGGGATATCCTACAAACTTGCACAGAACTGACCTTGCCTCAAGCTTGTCCGGATTATGCTTTTCAACATTGGCTGGACAACCCCATATCGTAACTCGTTTAAGAGATGGTCTCTTCCCATTCCATATCTCATATGGAGTGGTAGGCAACAGATTTGGTCGGAACACTATTCAATAGGTATGCATCTTTTAAGGTGCATGTCTCCAAAAGGAAATAGGTAACTTAGTAGTACTCATCATAGAGCGCACCATATCTCATAGGGTACGATTCCTCCACCCTGATATACCGTTGTGCTGTGGTGTATACAGAGGAGTAACCTGAGAGAGAATCTCATTCTCTTTTGAATAGCTTCGGAATTCCGTGCTCAAGTATTCAACTCCCCGATCATATCGAAGCATTTGAATACCTTTACCCATCTGGTTCTCATCTTCGTAATTATCTTCCTTGAAATTCTCAAAAGATTTTGGGTTCCAACAAGAACACATGTCTGTATCTTGAGAGAAGATTGGTGAATGTAATAAAGTACACGGAACCATCCCTGGCATATGTAGACATCGGACCGCATACATCACTATGTATCTGTCCAAGAGTTAACTAACACTTTCTCCGTTTCCAGTAAACGGAGATTGGTCACCTTGGTCTTTGAGACATGATTGGAAAATTTCATAAAATGTAAATTCGAACGGATTCAAATATGCATCATTATGGAACTTTAGCCAGTCTTGTTTCATCGATATGACCCAGTCTACAATGCCACAAGAGTACTTCGTTCATTTCTGAACTGTTCCTCTTATGTGTGCTCTGTACGTTTAGAACTGTAGTTTGATTTAGAACGTGTACACTGTTATACAACATACCTTACCCAATCAACACTTGATTTAGGAAAATATTTGCAATTTTTTGGTACGAAATAACGGTCGCTCAGAATCATTGTATTACCAGTTAGTAACACTAGGTGATATTTGCCAATTGCTTTGGCTGCAACATTTGCACCATCTCTACTACTAGAGACATATCACCTTTCTCAGTTCTCCACCTTTCTCTAGCCCTTGTAACAGATTACATGTGTGGGATCCTGATCCGGTATCGAATACCCAGGACGTAGAGGTAACTGAGAAACAGTTCTTTGTTACGAACACACCCGAAGACTACATCAACATGCTTATACTTCGTTTGGGTGGCTGGGAATCTGGATATTCTCCTATTCCTTGCTCGGATTTATGACAGTCATAAGATAGAGCGGAACCTAGCCAGTATAATAAGTAGGTTTGGTCAATACAACCATATTATTATCTTGATTAAGGAATTTCATTGGTCGCTACCAGGAGAGAGAGAAGGATAATTACTTTGCGTGCGCTCTTTGCAAGATTAGATTGGTTATTTTATCTAATCAAGATGGCTCCTACTGTTTTTATCAAATCTTCCTTCATACCCGAAAAGGTAAGATCAGCCGGGATTAATTACACCCTACAGGTTCGCCAATCGTTCGGCCAGGCAGGTATCGGTACTCCGAGGGAGGTTCCCTGTGCTTTCGCACGGACCTAATTAAAATAAACCTCGTTTCCGTATAGGCATAACCCCGTTGACACCTTTCTAGATACCTACTGGATTAGCTAATTGTAAAGTGTAAAACTCTCCCAGGAGTAACTCTTACTATCAGTGGGTATCGGGATCCAACTATCATATAGAAGGTATGCAATCTCATTGCAAATTTCAACACTTGAAATTCCTGATAATGGTTTTTACCCCTAGCTTCCTATGACCTTGACGAAGGCCAACAAACCATAGGCCGCTAGTCAAGTTTAATGCGTTCATTTCTTGATTGAATTAAACCCACCCGCACGACCCTTGACGAAGGCCAAAAAGTCGCACGACTGGCCTAATCCAATCACATCACATGCTAGCAGATAAGCATTAATCAGCTACCGCACACTACGCCTTGACGAAGGCCAACAAACGTAGCACGAATACTAAAATAGTACTTATCTGAAATGACGGAGGGCTACAAAGGTTTTTAAGAAAACCATGAGCATAATGAACTTGATATTGTTGTAGAATCTAATGATTTTGAAAAAGAAGTGTTTTTGAGGTTTTTGCCTATTTCGCTAAAGAGGTCACTCCCGGTGAAGTGATCTCGGCTCTTTCCCCATCGAATGAGGTGCAGGATATTCAGGAATACCACTATGCAAAGCAAGAACTGGAGAAACAATCAAGAACAAAACCGAGTGAGTTACATCATTTGCTAGTTTCGCTAAAGTGGTCACTCCCGGTGAAGCGATCTCGGCTCTTTCCTCATCGAATGAGGTGTTGGATATTCATCAAGGAATACCACTATGCAAAGAAAAAACTAGAGCTACCCTTTTTGAAAATTTGATTCTACAGTATCTTTTGGTTTATTTCTTTTCATTAATCTCATTAATGAAGTCCCGTCATTTAATGTTTCCTAAACATTACAGAAAAATGAAACGAAAATAGAACGTACCTTTATGCCATCCGCATTCGCCACGGGGCCCCGTCATACACCGTTAGGTTACTTAACTACCGGCAGAGCGGGGGATGGTCTAGAGCGGGTGCAAAACATAAGCATAGTTTATTATATATCATATATATAATAGTACATAGTCTCAGACAGTTATATGATCAACATCACAGAATCAAGTAGCAGAAGCAACATATGAAATATTGGATATACTAAGATTTCTGTGTTTTAAATTTAGCCAGTAATGTAAAACACGGATTCCACGGTCATGAAGAATAGCCAGACCCACATACCTAGACCCCTACGAGAGCGGCAAGTAACACTACCAATTCTAGAGTTAGGAGACCCGGTCTCAACTCCTCGAGATGGTCTCCCACTGTACTATAGAACCCGGTTACTTGTGCTCCTAACCTTGGGTCTATCCTAATGCGGAAAAGTAAATAATATACAACAGTGGTGGCATCAGCCTCAACCCGGATGTGCCCCAATAAAAGAATATTACATACAGATTTTACATGAATGAAAATAAAAACTCACATCTCATATAAAACCCCCGGCTATTCAATCACGGCGATCCAATAAATCATATCAGCGACATATAATATCACATATCATCAACGTAAGTAAATACGCGTATCCCAAATTCCGTTGACATATAGCAACGAGATTTGGGATACCCTGCGTATTACACTTACGGTCGCAGAAAAGAAATGTAAAATTGCAATAATTAGAATCCTCATATCCTTAGACATCATAAACCCGGAATATCTCATATTCCGAATTTCATGCCTAAACTATAAACCTTGCATTTTAGTCTCATATTAAAACTATTTTCAATATTTTAGTCGGGTAATTCAATAAGATTCCCGACTACCCGATCGAATACGCGTCGGAAACTATATTAGATGGCCGCACCCCCGATGCCGTCGACCAAGTGCACTTAGGCGGAACACCGTGGCCGCGAGCACCCGAGTGGGTGCTATTGGCAACGGGGTTCTCCTACAGTCACTTGGTTGGGGAAATGGGGCGAAGCTATCTAGTAAAGTTATTCGGCGAGTATTCGCATACGATAAGCGGTTGCGACGGAGTTTCGATCCGAATCAAAACTTCGTGGCAATCGATCTACCAAGACTAAAACGCTAGATTTATAAGAATTAACTAGTTTTCACAAAACAAATTAAATGTAGATCCTCACTACTGCATCCATATCAAACTAAAACCCAAAACGATGCAACAATTACGATTACGAAACACTCCGTATTTGTCCCTTACCAAATTTGCATCTCATGAAATTTTGGACTAATCTAACAATACCTGAAACCCCAAAATCAAGTAATTGGAACACCAAAAAAATTTCGAGGCCAGAAAAGTGAAGAAAACCGGCCACACCTGTTTTTTATGCGTTTTCGCCGGGTCAAAAGTGGTGTTTTAGCCTCAAATTTCTCCAGTGTTCAAGTTTCATCATATACAACATTCTGAAGTTGTTTAAAAAAATTTTACAGATCATTTTAAAATCGACAGAAAATGTGATCTTGGGTTTCGGTGTTTCGGAGTTTTCCGGTTTCATGATTCTAATTACATCGTTTAATCTTCTAGCTTAGGCTCTGATACCATGAATGTCTACCCTAGCACCAGCAAGGGGTCCAAGTGACATCAAGCATGCCAAATTCAAATTTTTATGGTGCTAAGCTAGACTAAACAAGATCTTTAGCTAGGTGATTAGGGTTATGGTTTGATATCTACCAAAACTATAGTAGTGAAAGATAGCTATACCCTCGTAGTTCGAGTCCTTCACTTCACATGCTCTGTTTAGTAGGCCCGCGACTCCACTAGGCTCCACTTAAGGATTTGGACAAGCTTCCTCCGATGACCTTCGTGCCGAAGATGATCCACGCGAAGTCCCTCCAACTCAAGCTACCTCTACACTAAACTCTTTAGCGTAGTAAAAACGTTACACTCGATCGCTAGTCAAGTGTAGGATGGTGAAGTAGGGGATGTTAAAGCTCACAAGTTTGTGTTCAAGCTTCATGGTTCACATCACATGTGAGGGTTGAAGCTTGAACCATGACATTGAGTAAGAAGAAGAAGCTAGAGAGCAACCATGGGAGCAACTAAAAAAAATATGGCTAAGTATTGAATGAGAAAGTAAGAATGCATGGAAACTCATGACCCCCACTCATTCAAGCATGGAATTTTGCAATATAAAATTGCAACCATGCTTGAATAGTGAGTCAAGATGAATAAAAAAATATAAAGCCCATGCTTGCAACCATGCTCCCATTTTCCACCTCATTTCTATTTTTCTCAAAAATAGAAATCATGCCATGCTACATATATATATATATATATTAATACATATAAGAAAATATTTAGTGAGCTAATGATATTAGTTAAGATATAATTATATCAAATATAATATATATCATATTATTAAATCAACACTTAATTTAATAATCCGGCTATATCACATATGACCGACTAATATCATTTATCTGAATATCACATTATTAAATCAACACTTGATTCGACACTCTGGTTATATCACATATAACCGAACCGATAACAGATAACTGCCAGATTACAATACGGTATCACATACACGTATTTAATCATGCCCACACACATATCACATATGTGTCCTACTTCGTTTCGCTTGAACCAGGGACCTTCTGTGTGGGGCTCTAAAGACTCGTCAATACGCCAGCAGCAGGTGATGATCATATCAGTCACCTACAAGCCGTCAGCGGTACTTGCTGGACGTAACGGCTACCCGGGTATGGAACGATATGAAGATCAACAAGCAAGCTTGTCCATAGTCTCCATGAAGCCTATCAGTAACACTACCGTACAGTCCGGTCTCTTCGTCTGATATGTCGCATATCATGTCTAGGGGTGGTAAACATCAGACCCCGGTAACGTGATAAGTCTTGCCGATGTCTGGCCTATAACGGATCGAGAAACTACTGATAACTCTTATCAGTAAATCTCAGTAGCAGCCCTGGCCAGGGACTTCTAGTTATAGCCAATCGAGCATAGCGCAACATCAACCCCCAATACCGGGAGAGACGAAACCCCTCCTATCGCTCATTGCCTCCATGTGACTCGGAACTATACCCAAAATCTACCTGTTTGCACAACTTTTCTTGAGCGTGGTGGGGAGGAAATCAAAGCACAGTGGGAGCCACACAAGACTCTATGACGATCTCGGGTCTACAGACTAACCTGTACCAGTGTCACCAGTGGACTACTATCTGACGATATGTATATACTACCACATAGGAGTCCTCGGCGAGTCATGTTCGGTGTACCCATTCTCCAATGAGCACTTGTGTACAATCTTTGATGCCACACACCAATGGTTGTAGGATCAACCATCACCCTCTAAGGGACAAGAAATGTACACACTAGACTACTCTGGAATATCGATGCCCTAGTTTCGATATTCCCTCGACTAGGAACTGATTAAAGGATGTACTTTTGGACCACCCTGGCCCCACTAGTATGATCTCATCATAATCCTTGTAGTCATGTACATATCCTAAGGGATTTATCAACATGTATGAGACAGGCAGTATAAATACCAGTCTACATGTTAAGATAAAGGTAACCTGATAGCATACTATCATGTCGAGCAAGAAAGTCCTCTATATATATGTCCAAACATCCACTATATCATCAATAATGTCCTCTAGAGCTTACATATTCCTAACACCTTGTATATATAAGAAGGCTGTAGAGAGTAAGGTTGTCTTCCTCGTATTGTATGTGGATGACATACTTTTGATAGGAAACGATGTTCCTATGCTACACTCGGTCAAGCTCTTCTTATCATATAAGTTATCCATGAAGTATCTTGGTGATGTCTCCTACATTCTGAGGATTAAGATCTATAGAGATAGATCTAAAGGGATATTGGGATTTTCCCAATCCAGGTACATTGACACCATACTAAAGAGGTTTAGTATAGAAGATTCCAAGCATTGAAATTTATCCACGATCTCAGGAATCACTCTCTCCAAAGAGATATCTCCAAAGACTGATTTAGAGAGGGCTCGCATGCAAGGGATACCCTATGCTTCGGCAGTCTGGTCAATCATGTATGCGATGTTATTTACCAGACCGGATGTAGCTTACTCACTAGGTGTAGTGAGTAGGTATCAATCAGATTCTGGGGAGAAACACTGGACAGCTGTGAAGAACATTCTTAAGTACTTGAGAAGGACTAAAAAAATGTTCTTTGTGTATGGTAACGGTGAACTCCAGGTGGAGTCCTTTACCGATTCGAGCTTCCAGAGTGATAAGGACGACAGTAAGTCGGTCTCAGGTTTTGTCTTTACCCTCAATTGAGGGGCGGTATGTTGGAAGAGTTCCAAGCAAGATACCGAAGCAGACTCGACGATGGAGGCTAAATACATCGCTGCCAAAGAGGCTGCCTGGATGAAGAAGTTCAAAGCTGAACTTGGTGTGGTTCCATCCATTGAGTATCCAATACCTGTGTATTGTGATAACAATGGAGCTGTGGCTTTAGCCAAGGAACCCCGGTCCCATCAGCGATCCAGACATATTCTTAGGCGGTATCACCTGATCAGGGAGATAGTAGATCGTCGGGTTTGAGAGACTTTTTGGGATGTTGGGTATGAGATACTACAACACATGGCCTCAGTCAAGTGGGAGAATGTTAGTGATATGTATGCCCTAGAGGCTATTATTGTATGATATAGTGGATGGTTGGACATATATATGGAGGACTTTCTTGCTCGACATGATATATGGTTGCCTTTATCTTAACATGTTCACTGGTGTTATTATACCGTCTCTCATATACATGTTGATAAAGCCCTTAAGATGTTGGCTTGACTACCAGGACTATGATGCGGATCATACTTCTAGGACCTGGGTAGTCCATAAGCACATCCTTCAATTGTTCCTAGTCGAGGGAATATCGAGACAGGGCATCGATATTCCAGAGTAGACTAGAGTGTACGTTTCTTGACTCTGTATAGGGCGATGTTTGATCCCATATCCATTGGTGTTTGACATTAAAGATAGTACACATGTGCTCATTAGAGAATGGGTACACCGAACAGGACTCGTCGAGGACTCCTAGTTGGTACTATACCTATCGTCAGATAGTAGTTCTCTGGTGACACTGGTACAAGTTAGTATGTAGACCCGAGATAATCATAGAGTCTTGTGTGGCTCCCACAGTGCTTTGATTACCTCCCTACCACGGCTCAAAGGAGTCGTGCAAACAGGTGGATTTTGGATACAGTCCCGAGTCACATAGAGGCAATGAGCGATAGGAGGGGTTTCGTCTCTCCCGGTATTAGGAGATGATGTTGTGCTATGCTTGATTGGCTATAACTGGAAGTCCCTGGCCAGGGCTGCCGATGAGATTTACTGGTAAGAGTTACCAGTAGTTTCTCGAACCGTTATGAGCCATACATCGGCATGACTTATCAAGTTACTGGGGTCTAACGTTACCACCCCTAGACTCAATATGCGACATATCAGACGAAGAGACTGGACTGTACGGTAAGTTTTACTTATAGGCTTCATAGGAGTTTGGACAAGCTTGCTTGTTGATCTTCTAATCGTTCAATACCTGGGTAGCCGTTACGTCCAGCTAGTACCGCTGACAGCTTGTAGATGACTGATTTGATCATCACCTACTGCTGACGTATTGACGAGTCTTTAGAGTCCCATACAGAAGTTTCCTGGTTCAAGCGAAACGAAGTAGGGCACATATATTGATATGTGCAGGGGGCCTGATTAGATACGTATAAGTGATACCGTATTCTGATCTGGAAGTTATTTGGTATCGATTAGGTTATATGTGATATAACCGGATTATCGAATCAAGTGTTGATTTGATAATGCGATATACAGATAACTGATATTAGTCGGTTATATGTGATATAACCGGATTATTAAATCAATTGTTGATTTAATAATTTGATATAATTATATATTAACTAATATTATTAACTCGCTAATTATTTTCTTCATAATATATATATATATATATATATATATATATATATATATATTTATATATATTATATGAAGCAAGGCATGGATTTTCTGTTTTTAGAAAATAGAAAATGAGGTGTAAAATGAGAGATATTTTAGGCATGGGTTGAAGGCATGGCACATATTATAGTTTATTACTTTGACTTCACTATTGAAGCATGGTGCATATTTTCTTTATGAAAATATTCATGCTTCAATGAGAGATATAATGGTGAGCCATTCTTCATTTTATGCTTGATGCCTTAGCCATTTTTCTTGAGCTCTTGCTCTCTAGCATTCTCCTTTTTCTTCACCTCTTGCTTCAAGCTCTAGCAATCACATGTGTTGTGGACCATAGAGCTTGAAACCCTAGTGAGCAAAACAAAACCCCTACTTCACCACTCTACACTTGATTAGCAATCAAGTGTAGTGTGTTTCCATCACTAAAAAGTTCATTGAAGAGGTAGCTTGGATTGGCGGACTTCGGGTGGATCATCTTCGGCACGAAGGTCATCGGAGGAAGTTCTTTCAACCTTCAAGTGGAGCCTAGTAGAGTTGCGTGGACTACAACCCGGAGCATTTGAAGAGATGGACTTGGTTTACGAAGGTTGTATACTCCTTCCCTTCTTATAGTTTTTGTGATATCATGTTTAATACCCTAATATTCTAGTTATATCTTGGTAAGTGTTCATTAGCACCTCTAAAATTTGAAAATTGCATGTGTGATGCCCGTTTTAATCCTACCATGGTGCTAGTAAACACTTTCACCTTCTGTACACCACACTTAGGCTAATTGGTTTTCTACCTTCCCTACCTTTTGTTAGTGTATATGCCCTAGAGGCCATTACTGTATCATACTAGTTTGTATATTACTTAATGGAAGCTTGGGATATTCACCTTGTATATACAATCTTGCTCAAAATAGTAGTATGCTACTTGGTTTGTCTCTACTTCAATGTGTACATTAGTGGAGCCCTTAGGATCTTTGCTTGATTACCAGCGATGTGATGACAGTCAAACTAGTGGGGCTGGGTAATCTATAAGCACATCCTTATGCAGGTCCCTAGTCGCAGGACTATCGAGACAGGGCATCGATACTCCGGAGTAGACTAGCGCATGCGCTTCTCATCCCAGTGTGGGAGACGGTCTGTCCCACAGCCGCCAGTACGTCGTACTTGAGATAGTATGCGGGTGCTCGTTAGGTTACGGGTACACTGGACAGGACTCGTCGGGAACTGACTAGTTGGTATTATGCCTATCGTCAGTTATCAGTTCCCAGGTGACATGAGTACAGCTTAGTCCGCTGACTTGACACTGTCACTTCGCCTCGAGTATGTTCCCACTGCACTTTGATTACTACCCTACCACGGCTCAAAGGAGTCGTGCAAACAGGTAGTAGTTGGGTGCAGTCCCGAGGCACTTGGAGGCAGTGATGGTTAGACAGGATTCGTCTCTCCCGGTATTGGGGCTTGACATCGCGCTGTGTCTAGGAGAGCTATTATACGAGTAGTCCCTGGCCAGGGAAAACGAGATATACTGGTAGGCTTCCAGTGTTATCTCAGGGTGTTTTGGGCTTCACTCCGACACGACTTGTACCGCTATTGGGGGACTGACGTTTACCGCCCCCTAGGCCCGCCATGCGATGTATCAGACGAACAGACCGGACTGTACGGAGAATGTCACATTCAGGCTCAGTAGGAGTTCAGATGGGTTTCACCTCGTTAGTCTTCTTGTCGGCATCTACCTGGGGACCGTTACGCACAGCTAGTGCCGCTTGCGGTCTGTGGTTAAACCCACTGCCAGCGTAGTGTCGAGTCTTTAGAGTCCCACACAGAAAGCTATTCGCCTTTAGGCAAAAGAGTAGAGGTCGCATGATTTTGCGACAGGTCGCATGGTTTTGCGACAGGGTTCGGTCACATCCGTGCACTTGTGCACGTACAGTGTCCGGACAGTTTACACTAGCGGGCTTTGGTTTAAGCCAGATCCTAGTGTACCTTTTGGGATTGGATTTATCCAGTTTGTATTCGTGTTCCTCGGAACGCGGATGCGGGTGTGTATGCACAGTTGACGGAGAGACGGAAGCGGAGGATTCTCATTAGGGTTGTTGACCATTGAAAGTTGACTATTGGCTTTTTGCTCAACCCTAATGAGAATATGATATGTGATTAACAATTATATTAATTAAGTATTATGGTGACATGATTGTTGAGGGATTGACTTTGTTGACTTGTTGACTTTTGTTGACTTGTTGACTTTTGTTGACCGGTTGACTAGGCTTGACTAGTTGACCATCATGATAACTATAGCTATCATTTCATGGCAAAGACTTTTGCTTGCTTGCTCTTTTGTGCAAAATGAGTGCATGAAATGATATGGCTATGGTTGCTTAAACCATCACATAATACTTGATTGATATGATGTGTTATGATTGTTTTGGATTATGAGAGCCAAATGAGAAAAGTCTTCTCTCATTCTTTCATGCTCATTCTCTCTCTTGTTCTTGAGCTCTCATCTCCTCCTCTTGCTCTCCCTCTCTTGACTCTATGGTTCACTTGTCTCATGAGTTGAGAACCAAGAACCATAGATAAAATCCCATACAAACTCTTCTATACTCACTCTAGTTCACAAGGTTTAGCAAACCGAGTGAACTAGTTTCTTCAAAGATCGAAGAAGGAGCCATAGGTTGAAGCTTTCAGGTGGATCTATCTTCGGCGCAAGGAGACGACGGGGAGAAGCCGATTCGGACGACCATCGAAGCTTGAAGACGAAGGAGTTCGAGAAAAAGAAAGGTATAACCCCCTAACCGAGTAGTTAGCAACTCGTAGTTAGGTTGTTAGTTAGATGTTTAACAAAGATCCGGGTTTTAAGTCCATGTTACCACCTCTAAGAAAATCGTTTTTTATCAAATTCCGCATGCCCGAAAGTACCGGGAGAGGTAGCATGGACTTACAGTGGTATCAGAGCCTAGTTAAACTCTATCTAACATGTTAGCAAAGTAGCTAGAAGATCGATCAAAGAAAAGTCACGAAACGAACCCGAGATTTTCATGTTTCTTCTGATTTTTATTCTGTTCAAAAATTGATAAATTTTATCTTAAAAATCGGCTCAGGCTTTTGTGTGAACACCCACCAAATTTGGTCCAACGATCGAGTCAAAGCGCCGCGGTTCCGCAGCCGAGTTGACTCGGCCGAGGTCCAAGTTTGGTGCAGTGTTTTCCTGGGGTTGTTTTGGGATTTTTGGAATATGTATTTTCATCCCAGATTTTCCAGAACGAAATTTTTTTTTTTGGGTCCTAAAAATCCGTATTTTTGATCGAACTTCTAAAAGACTTTAGCTGACGGGTTTTTCTGTAATGTGATATTTGTATTGAACGTCTGCTAATCGCTATATGTCGATTAGTGGGGGTTATACAAATCTGTGATCTGTAATGTTGCTGGAATGTGTATATGAATATGTTGGATTGTCGTGGGTGAATAGCCGGGGGTTGTGAGACGAGAGTTTTCTTTTCTTTCAATTCATGTAAATTTGTAAATTGATGTAATAATTATTTGTATGGCCGCACAACCGGGTTGGGGTTGTAGCCGTCATTGTATAATTTCTTTTTACTGTTTTTGCTCCTAGGATAGACCCATGGAGGGGGTGCACAAACTACCGGGTATGCCGAAGTGCCGAGTGGCCTACTCACGGAATTGAGGGAGGTTGCTTCGCTTCGGGTACTTGGCGGGTAGTTTGCCGCACCCGTAGGGGTCTTGGGTGGGGTATTGGCTATTCACCGCGACCGTGTAATCTGCTTTTCGTTACAGGCTCGTACGAATTGCGGATTCCTAGTATATCCAATGTGTTCATCTGTGATCTGAAATGGCTATCATTGCAATATATCTATATATGATATTATTTAGGCGTTGCTTATGTTTTACAGCCGTGCTAGCCCAGCCCCCGCTCTATCGTTAGTTAAGTAACCTAACGGGTAATGACGGGGCCCCGTGGCGAATGCGAATGGCATAAGCGTACGTCATATTTTGGTTGTTTTCTGCAATGGTAGGATTAATTGATGGGACGCATTAAAAGAACTAATGCAAGAATATCACGCATTAAAAGAACTAATGCAAGAAAATAAACCAAGTAAAAGTCGTTGGAACACTTTTGAAAAACCACTCGTTTCTTTTCAAAACTAACTTTTAAATGCGGAGCTTGAGCCACTCCTTTTAAAAGCTATTTCGTTCCTTCGATTATATCAAGTTCACTACGTTCAAGGTTTCGCCAAAACCATTCGTAGCCCTCCGTCGTTTCGTATGAATATTCAATAGTATTCAAGCTATGTTTGTTGACCTTCGTCAAGGCATAGTGATTGGTAGCTGTTGGGTGTTCATATGTAGCATAGATAGATGCGTTGGTTTGGGACAGTCGTATTACCTTGTTGACCTTCGTCAAGGGTATATACGGGTGGGTTCAAATTAACCTGGATAATGACGGGTAGAACTTGACATGTGACTTATGATTTGTTGACCTTCGTCAAGGTCATAAGAGCATGGGGCAAAAATCCACATCGGGAGTTTCAAAAGAACTGAAACTTGCTAGCACTGCATACCATTTGGAGTGTGATGATTCTGGTAGGATTCCTTCAGTTTTGTCACGCAATGATATTTGGATCCCGATCCTACTGTGAGTATATGCTACTCCTCGGGAAATTTCTCACTTAACGATCAATGCTATAAACCAAGTAGGTGTCTAGAAAGGTGTTAGCGGGGCTACGCCCCCAGGGAAAAGAGGTTCTTAAATTAAGGAACTTCGCGAAAGCGTTGGAAAACCTCCCTCGAAGTACCGACACCAGCCTGGCTGAACGGTTAAGCAAGAATTGTACGGTGAGATTGATCCTGACTAATTCTTCCTTTTTGGTTTGAGGAGGGATTCGAGAGACAGTGGGAGCCATCCTGTTTAGACAAATTAAAAACCAATCTAAACTTGTAAGAGCATCATGCTGAGTGTATTCTTCTCTCTCTCTTAATTGCAGTGACCCTGTGACTACACCTAGGTTACATCTAGATAAAAAGATGACTGAACCTGACTGTTTTGACTGGCAAAGGTCTGTTCAGATGTCCATTGCCCATGACAAGCTGGGACACCTCTTAACTAATCAAATCCCTGCCGTCTCAGGTCCAGTTTCCCCCGTCACGGATGTTCACATCCGCAGGACATCGGAAAAGGATTGTGCGAAAGCCAAGTGCATCGTGTTAGCCTCAGTTGATGGTGCAAACCAGAGGCAGCACGAGAAGATGGACTCAGTTTCTATCTTCCTCCATAACAAAGTTTTATATGGAGAGCAATCTCGTATCGCAAGATTTAAGACCTCGAACGAATTGCTTCAAGCGAGGTTGGCTGTCGGGTCATCTGTAGGGGGCAACGTCCTTACAGAGACCAGCTATTTTGAGCTCACGGACCTGGAGACCACGTTCGAGAATGGGTCAAGTACTGACCTAATTCTACAGTCCCTGCCCTCTGCTTATACCCTGAAGGAAACCAGGGAAGAAGAAGGAAAAGGAAGGGCAAAAGTTTCGGGACTGGATATGATTAAAGAGGGATGTTCCTATTGTAACAGGAATGAACATTGGCAGAAGGATTGCAGGGCTTGCAAAGCCAGTAGCCAGAATTCGAAGCATGTTGTGGCTTCGGATTCGAGTGTGTTTGTGATTGAGAACTGTATGTCAGTTAACCCTACTTCCTGGGTATTGGATACCGGATCAGGATCTCATATCTGTAATTCGTTACAGGCTCTGAGAAACCGTAGGGTTATCAGGAAAGGTGATATGACTCTCAGGGTTGCTAACGGAATGAGCATGGATGCTGAATCCGTAGGGGAATATCATCTTGGACTGACAACTGGGCAGATATTGATTTTGCGTAACTGTTTGTATATACCAGATGCGACTTATAATATCATATCTGTATCCTTACTTTCTAAGGAAGGATATGAATTTACTTTTGTAAGCGATGTAGTACACATCCACCTAAATCAAGTTCTGATTGGGTCAGGTACATTACAGAACGGAATATACGTGTTAAATCAAGCTCAGATTTTCAGTGTCCAGAACACACTTAAAAGAAAGTCTCAGGAAACAAATCAGGCTTTCTTATGGCATTGTAGACTGGGTCACATTAATGAGACACGATTAACTAAGTTACATAAAGAAGGGTACTTGAATCCGTTCGAGTATCAGTCTTATGCCACTTGTGAATCTTGTCTCATGGGAAAGATGACAAAGACTCCGTTCACTGGACGCGGAGAAAGATCGAGCAAGCTCTTGGAACTCATACACAGTGATGTGTGTGGTCCAATGTCTACACATGCGCGAAGTGGTTATTCATACTTCATTACTTTCACAGATAATTTCTCTAGGTATGGACATGTCTTCTTAATGAAGCACAAATCCGAGGCCTTTGGGAAATTTCAAGAATACAAGAATGAAGTTGAAAAACAAACCGGCAAAAGTATCAAGATTCTAAGATCAGATCGAGGTGGAGAATACTTGAGTGCCGAGTTTCTGGGCTACTTAAAAGAGAATGGAATTCTCTCTCAACTTACTCCTCCATACACACCACAACACAACGGTGTATCGGAAAGGCGGAATCGGACCCTATTGGATATGGTTCGTTCCATGATGAGTAAGGCTGAGTTACCGCGATCTTTCTGGGGTTATGCACTAGAAGCAGCTGCATATCTCTTGAACAAGGCTCCAACCAAGACTGTGCCTACCACCCCATATCAGATGTGGAGTGGGAAGAAACCCTGTCTTAAGTATCTTAAGGTATGGGGATGTCCAGCTTTTGTAAAAAAGCAGCATGCGGACAAGCTCGAGGCACGCTCAGTATTGTGTAAGTTTGTGGGATACCCAAAGAACTCCAGAGGGTATCTTTTCTATTCCGCAGAAGAACAAAAAGTTTTTGTTTCTCCGCACGCCCACTTCTTGGAAACTGAATTTTTGGAAAATCAGATAAGTGGGGGCGCAATAGAACTGGAAGAAATTCCAGAACCACAAGCTGTTACTGAAAGCTTGGATGAACCAGACGTTTCAGGAGAACCGGACATTCCTACGCCGCTCCGCAGAAGTAGTAGGCAGTCTCATCCGCCCGAGAGATACTTCGGTTTTCTCATAGACGGGGATAGAGAGGATTGCACAGTCAATTATGATGAGCCTACTAGCTTCCAGCAAGCCATTCAGAGCGGTGACTCGGTAAAATGGCTAGATGCAATGCGGACCGAGATGGAGTCCATGTACACCAACAAAGTTTGGACTTTGGACTTTGCTCCAGAAGGGGTAAAACCCGTAGGCTGCAAATGGATCTTCAGAAAGAAGATTGGTGTAGATGGGCAGGTTGAAACCTATAAAGCTAGGCTCGTTGCAAAGGGTTTTCGTCAAAGACCTGGTTTGGACTATGACGAGACCTTTTCTCCGGTAGCCATGCTTAAATCCATTCGGATCCTTCTTGCCATTGCTGCCTTCCACGATTATGAGATCTGGCAGATGGACGTAAAGACGGCTTTCCTAAATGGAAATTTGGAAGAGTGCGTCTATATGGATCAGCCAGAGAGATTCATTCAGAGTGGGAGCAGCGGTAAAGTGTGCAAGTTGCTCAAGTCCATCTATGGACTTAAGCAGGCATCGCGGAGTTGGAACATCTGCTTTGATGATACTGTCAAAGAATTCGACTTTGTCAAAAACCCAGATGAACCATGCATTTACAGTAAGATTGTAGGGAGAAATGTGGTATTCCTCGTCTTGTACGTCGATGACATTCTCCTAATAGGAAATGATATTCCTATGCTACAGTCAGTTAAAGGATTCTTGTCGCAGAGGTTCTCCATGAAGGACCTGGGCGATGCCAACTACATTCTGGGGATCCAGATCTATCGTGATAGATCTAAGAGGATGCTGGGACTTTCACAGTCAAGGTACATCGACACCATACTGAAACGATTCAGTATGGAAGATTCCAAGCGCGGTAATCTACCGGCTTGTCACGGAATCACCCTCTCCAAAGAGATGTCTCCCAAGACTGATTTGGAAAGGGCTCGCATGTCATCAATACCCTACGCATCTGCGGTAGGCTCTATTATGTATGTGATGTTGTGTACCAGACCAGATGTAGCATACGCATTGAGCGTTGTAAGCCGGTATCAGTCGAACCCAGGGGAGAAACACCGGATAGCAGTAAAGAACATTCTCAAGTACCTGAAAAGGACTAAGGAGATGTTCTTGGTGTATGGCGGAAAAGACCTCCAGATTGAGGCCTTTGCCGACTCCAGCTTCCAGAGTGACAAGGATGACTCCAAGTCCATGTCGGGTTATGTCTTTACCCTCAATGGAGGGGCGGTTTGCTGGAAGAGTTCCAAGCAGGAAACCGTTGCTGACTCTGTTGGAGATAGTGCCCTCAGATTCAATTATTCGATCACAGGCACGTGATTGCAATGATTGATGGAGGATCTATCCCGGTAGGACAGTCTTACTCGAGATGATAGTATGCTATCTGGTTTACCTTTATCATCGTGTACTGTTTTAGGTGACCGGACAAGTTGCTAGTACACGTTGATAGAGCCCCTAGGATTCTTGCTTGACCACCAGCAGTATGAGGGCGATCATATAAGTGGGAGCTGGGGTCTATAAGCATATCCTTAAATGGTCCCTAGTCGTGTGAGTTTCGAGACAGGGCATCGATACTCCAGAGTAGACTAGTGTATACAGTCGAGACCCCGACGAGGGGCGGTGGCCGGTCTCACAAGCCACTGGTGACAGTTGGATCACCTAAGATGTATACAGGTGCTCATTGGGTTATGAGTACACCGGACAGGACTCGCCGGGAACATGCTAGTTGGTCATATACCAGACGTCAGATGGCAGTTCCCTGGTGACATGTGTGCAGGTTAGTTCATCAACCTGGGGATCGTCATTTGTCTCGTGTGAGTTCCCACTGTACTTTGATTACTACCCTACCACGGCTCAAAGGAGTCGTGCAAACAGGTTTTAGTTGGGTACAGTCCCGAGCCACATGGAGGCAGTGAGCGTATCTTCAGGGGTTCGTCTCTCCCGGTATTAGGGGTGAGGTCGCGCTGTGTCTAGGAGAGCCATTACACGAAGTCCTTGGCCAAGGCAGGAGATTTACTGGTAGGTATTCCAGTAGTATCTCAGGGTGTTCTGGGCTACACTCCGACACGACTTGTACCGCTTTTGGGGGTCTGACTTTTACCAACCCCCTAGGCCCGCCATGCGATACTCATAGACGAACGGACCGGACTGTACGGATATTGTCACTGACAGGCTCAGTAGGGTTGTCAGGCTGAGTTCGCTCACAGACGTCTCTTTTAGTCAATACCTGTTAGCCCGTTACGTATTGGCTTATACCTCTGACGTGCTAGTGGTTAAATCCACAACCAAGGTGTTGACGAGTCTTTAGAGTCCCCCACATTCTGTTACTCAGCTTTCGGGCGAAAGGTTGTAGAGGCCGTATGGAGATATGGCAAGGTCCGATCAGATACGTGCGGTATTGCACGGATCAGGATCGGACAGTTTGTACTATAGGCCGTATGGGTATATGGCAGGGTTCGATCAGATACGTGCGGTATTGCACGGATCAGGATCGAACAGATATTACTAGCCGGTTTTGGTATAAGCCGGATTCTAGTATAGTACAGTGGAGATTTTGTCTCATTGCATTTGTATTTCGGTCGGAATACAAATGCGGGTGTGTATGCACAGTATCGGGGTTTTCCTGTAATTTATTACGGGACCAGTTTTTTGGAGTTGCCAGTTTGCTTTCCGTTTCGGCCATTTTCATTTGTATCGTTCAATGGCCGAAGATTGGTGGAGGAGGGCTTATTTGCATTGTTGCAAATAAATGTTTGTGGAGGGGGTCTTTGCATATTGTTTTATCATGACATCTTTTCATTGACCTGTTGGAGATAGTGCCCTCATAGTCAATTATTGGATCGCAGGTACGTGATTGCAATGATTGCGGAGGACCTATCCCGGTAGCACAGTCTTACTCGAGATGATAGTATGCTATCTGGTTTGCCTTTATCAGTCGTGTACATGTTCAGGTGACTGATTGCATGTTACACTTTGATAGAGCCCTAAGGATCTTGCTTTACTACCAACAGTATGATGGCGATCATATACGTGAGAGTTGGGTAGTTTATATGCATATCCTTAATTGTGGTCCCTAGTCGTGGGAGTTTCGAGACAGGGCATCGATACTCTGGAGTAGACTAGTGTGTACAGTCGAGACCCCGACGAGGGGCGGTGGCCGGTCTCACAAGCCACTGGTGTCAGTTGGATCACCTAAGATGTATACAGGTGCTCATTGGGTTATGAGTACACCGGACAGGACTCGCTGGGAATCTGCTAGTTAGTATTATATCTACCGTCAGATAGCAGTTCCCTGGTGACATGTGTACAGGTTAGTTCATCGACCTGAGGTCGTCATTTGTCTCGTGTGAGTTCCCACTGTGCTTTGATTTCTACCCTACCACGGCTCAAATGAGTCGTGCAAACAGGTAGCTTTTGGGTACAGTCCCGAGCCATATGGAGGCACGTGAGCGGATCGGCAGGGGATTCGTCTCTCCCGGTATTGGGGGCGAAGTCGTGCTGTGTCTAGGAGAGCCATTACACAAATCCATGGCCATGGTAGGAGATTTACTGGTAGGTACTCCAGTAGTATCTCAGGGTGTATTTGGGCTTCACTCCGACATGACTTATACTGCTATTGGGGGTCTGACGTTGCTAGCCCCCTAGGCAGATATGCGATACTCATTGACGAACGGACCGGACTGTATATACATTGTCACTGTTAGGCTCAGTAGGGTTTTCGGAGGAGTTCGCTCATCGGTCTCCCTTGAGTTCGCTCCTCGGCCACCCTTGAGGTCAGTCCATGGGCAGCCGTTACGCATAGCTAGTGCCGTTGACGGTTTGTGGTTAAACCCACTGCCAGGGTGCTGACGAGTCATTAGAGTCCCCCACAGACAGTTTCCCAAGTTCGGGCGAAACGTTGTAGAGGCCGTATGGTTTTATGGCAGGGTTCGGAAAATGCACGTGCGTTTATGCACGTGTCACTTTTCGGACAGATGATACTGGTCGGCTTTGGTTTAAGCCGGATCCGAGTATTATATTGAGTAGGTATAATATCTTTGTCTCAGTTGCATTTGTATTCGGTCGTAATACAAATGCGGGTATATTTATACAGTTTCGGGGTTATCCTGAAAGTCGTTTCAGGATCACTTTTGGAAGTTGCCAGTTTCCAGTTTTCTATCAGCCGTCTTTTAACATTCTGTTAAAAATGGATTTATCTTTTCTTCAGATATGATGAGTCAGTGTTCTAGAAGATTCTAGATGAGGTGACTAGGCTAATTGGTGTTGTGTTCTAATTGGATGCATTTATTGTAATGGTGACTAGGTTTAATAGTCATCATTTATGCATTATTGTGTTTAATGACTCATGCTTTGTTATTAAAGCTTCTTGGATTGCTTAAGATATTTTAGAGTGAGAAGCTTTCTCTTATTGTCACCACTTGCTCCTACGGTCACCTCCCTCCTTCATATAAAATGGCCGGCCTTCTCTCTCCTCCTCACTTCACTTGTTGATTTCATTTTAGAGAGAAAAAGATTATGATAGGTTTTATCGGTGTATGGAATTTCACAGTCCATTTTCATTCCATCACCCGATTCCCTCGGCAACTTCATTAACCGATCGTCCACGGATTTGGACGAAGTGAGACAAAGTCATCTACTCATTCTCTACATCAATCTTGGTCGTCTCTTTTGGCAAACTTGACGATCGAGTTGCCTCGAGTCAGAGGCGGGAGCCCGTTTAAAGAACCGATCATATGGTGCCACCTCGACGAGGAGATCGGAGATCGACGAGATTGGAGCAGCCGCAACGGAGCGTGGGATGATGGTTGAAGAACGAAGGACTCGGATCGTTCGGTATAACATTCCTACACTCTTTACAGTTTGTTAGTTTAGCAATAATGGCAGATCCGGGTGAAAGTATACGATAGCGCCAAGTTTAAAAGTTTTTGTTCCGCATTTGGCGTCTGTAGACTGCCGGGGCGCTAGCGTAGACTTACATGACCTTGACTTCTTGAATTCTTCTTGTCATGATGGCATGACTTTTGGCTCATCATGGTTGTTGATGATGAGGTTGGTGGTAGGTGGTGGAGTATGGGTTTTGTTTTGGTATCATTGCTTTTCATGATAACCATTCCTCTCTCTCTCTCTTGCATTATATGAGAATGGCTACCATTTTTGATACACTCTCTCCACTCTCTCATTTTCTCTTCACCACCATTTCCATGGCCGGCCACTAGTGGGAGGGGGCTGTCCAAAATTCTTGGGGTGGGATTTTTGTCATTCTAGCTTTGTAAAATCCCACATGTTTCATCTCCACAAGCTCATATCATTTCCTCCACCAAAAGGCAATTCCTACAACCCCAAAATGAGACTAGTACACTACATTCTACAGCACATCTTGGGCACATCGACTAGCCAGCTTCGTGCCCGAGTTGCCTCGGCATTGAGGTGGGAGCCCGTAAAAGAAGTAGGCGATGTGGTGCACTTCCGGCGACGAGGAGGAGACGGGACATTCCGCATGAGATTGGGACGACGACGAGAAGACCGGAGGACTCGGATCTGTCGGTATATCGCTCTTCCCTTTCTTGTAGATAGCTAGGACTAGTTAGTGGTTCGATCCGGGTATTAGTGCGCGGCGGTTTGCCAGTTCAAGTAAAATTAAAGTTTATCACCGCTTCCGCATTTGGCCGTAGGATTGACGGCCGGGGCGCCGCCGTGCACTTACAGTGGTATCAGAGCCTCGCCATTAACTTAGTCTAGCTTTGTTATATGTGTTTGCATTTTCGATCGAGCAAAAATTCCAAAATCAGCATTTTCAATAGCATCAGTTTTCTGTTGAAATTTTTTGGTGTCGAAAATTTTTTCAGGTTACAGAAAAGTGATCTACTAGAAGATATAAGAATTCTGCAGAAATACGATAAAGTGAATCGTCCATAAGAGCGCGGAACCGCGGCCAAAACCCCCATTGGGCCGCGGTTCCGCCGCACTACAGTGAGATTGATTTATCATGTTTCTGCAGTATCTTTTTGGGCTGAAAATAGGGGTTTTTGAATAATAACATGGGGCCCAGAATTTCTTGATCTGCTACAGTAATGCTTGGGAGCCCACTTGTTTAAATTTGATCGATCGGATATTTTAAACACATTATTTCACAGTATTTACATTATATCTGTGACCGTGAATGTCACTTGATCGGTAAATCCGGTCTAACTGCTATAGCCCGGTTAGACGGATTTGCGAACGTGACTTTCACGTTGATGTTCTGTTTTTGCTGTGATGTTGCGGATCGGTCGTGGGGGATAGCCTGGTTGCAATGCTAGTACAGTTGTGGTTGTATTATGTACATTTGATATTGCGGGGCGAGCGTCCGACATGTGGACTGCCGTCACTGCCTGATTGTATTATTATTTTGGGGCACGACCTGGTTGCGGTCGATGTACCCGTTGTATGTATATTTTACTTTCTGTACTAGGATTGCCCCGCGGAGGGGTGCACGGATAGCCGGGTTCTAGAGGGCAACAAGCCCGCATCTCATGGCATTGAGACGGAGGGGGCTTTACTCTAGGATTGGCGGGCTATTCGCCGCACTCGTAGGGGGTACAGGTTGACCCAGGAGGGGTGCCCAAGTTACCGGATTCCGTGAAGTGCTGGGTGGTCCATTCACGGTGCTGAAGGGGGCTGCCTCGCTTCAGGTTTTGGCGGGTAACTTGCCGCACCCGTAGGGGTCTAGGATTTCATTGCACAGGCTATCCACACGACCAGGGGAACGTCGGGTTTCAGTAGTGGCTCTGTGAAACCCGGGGATCCCAGATATCTGTATTGTTTCTGTGATGCTGTTCATTCTCTGTGATGTTGCATTTTATCACGCCTTGAGCGAATATAATATATTGGTATATATATTAGTAGATGTTGTATATGTTTTGCATCCGCGCTAGTCCAGTCCCCGCTCTGTCGTTAGTTAGCTAACCTAACGGGTAATGACGGGACCCAGTGGCGAATGCGGATGGCATATACGTACATCAGTATATTTTCGTTCTTTTTTGTGTGATCAATTGATGGGACTGCATTGATTCGGATCAATGCAAGTTAAAACAAACCTAATCTGATGTTGTTGGAACACTTTTCAAAAAGCTGTTATTGCAAGGACGTTCACTTTTGTTTTGCATCGTGGTATTCAGTTGGAATATCCTGCTCCTCGGTCGACGAGGCAAGGGCCGAGATCCCTTCACCGGGAGTGACCCCTTGGACAAAGAGTTTGCGTCAGGGCATTAACTTCACTATAGCCGATTACTTTTGCTTTGCACCGTGGTATTCAGTTGGAATATCCTGCACCCCATTCTACGGGGAAAGAGCCGAGATCCCTTCACCGGGAGTGACCTCTTTAGCAACGGTTTTCGTCACTATATTTTTAAAAGCTATCCGTTCCTTCGACGATATCAAGTTCATTACGTTAAAGGTTTTCGCCAGAAACCATTCGTAGCCCTCCATCATTTCAGTTAAATATTCGGTAGTATTCAAGCTATGTATTTTGACCTCACGCCAAGGCATAGTGTTTGGTAGCTGTCGGGTATTTATCTGTTGCATAGATAGATGCGTTGGTTTGGGACAGTCGTACTACTATTTTGGCCTACGTCAAAGGTATGTACGGGTGGGTTCAAATTAACCTGGATAATGATGGGCAGAACTTGACATGTGACTTATGATATTTTGACCTCACGCCAAGGTCATAAGAGCATGGGGCAGAAAACACATCGGGAGTTTCAAAAGAACTGAAACTTGCCAGATATGCGCATACCTTCTGGAGTGTGATGACGTGAGCGGATTCCGTCACGTTATCATGCGATGAGAGTTGGATCCCGATTCCCACTGATGAGTTGGTTTACTCCTCGGGTGACCCCGACTAATTCTTCTTTCAGGTTTGGAGGAGAATTTGAGGTACAGTGGGAGGTTTCCAGATAAGATAAATTGGTAACCATTCTGATCTAGGTTAGAGTGCACGCTGAGTGTTTCTTTTCTCTCTCTCTTTGGCAGCGACCATTGACCCGACCCTAAGACTATGACTCAGTGACCAAGTTGACCGAACCTTCTTAAACACTAGCTTTTGGATTGTCAGAGTTGCGAACCTCATTGCCACTCCTTCTTTTACCCTTTTCTCCAGGACACCCCGTATTACTACGAACGTCCACTTCCATTGGACAAAACCATCGTATGGTTAGATACGAACTCGAAAGAATTTATTCGAGGATGGTTTCAGGTTCTGGAGGAAACGGATAGGACTATTCAGTTGTCTTTTCCTTTTACCTTCTCTCAAGTTGTGAGTACTCCTTGGTTTAGGAGATAGTACACCTATTACGCAAATTGGATAGTCTTCTTCCAAACCTTAGGCTGGTGCCGAACGGTAGGGAATGAAGAAAACCAATTAGCATAACGATGGTGTGCAGAAGGTATTAGGGTAAGACAAAGCAAGGGATTAGTAAGAGGGCAAAGTAAATTGCAACAGATATTCACGACCAAACCAGGTATTTCTTCGCCAATCCTAAAATCACCTTTGTATTTCTCCAGGACACTCCGTATCACTACGAAGATCCACAGTTTATTGGATACTCCATCCTATGGTTATATACGAACTCGAAAGGAACTTGTTCCAGTTCGGGGATGGATTCTGGTTCAGGAGAAATAGGAATAAGGTTTATTCGGTTGTCCTTTATCCTCACCTTCTCTCGCATTGCGAGTGCTCCTAGGATTAGGACAGTACACCCATTATGCTTATTGGATAGTCTTCTTCCAAACCATAGGCTGGTGCCGAACGGTAGGGAAGGAAGAAAACCATTTGGCCTAAAGGGGTGTGCAGAAGGTAAAGACTAAAGACATATGAAGGGATTTGGAGAGGTGGCAAAGAACTATACGGTTACAGTCGTGAATCTGGAAGAGGCATTACTAGGAATACCGGAATACCCCATCGAAACATTTCAATGTTTCAATTTCACTGTGTACTGTTAATGGAAAACTGATTTCCCGATTAGACACTTGCTCCAGGGTATGTATTTACCAGGTATGATTCTCGCATCTGTATGGTTTTACAGATGATGAGTGGGAGTAAGTTATTGGGAATTAAGTGATCATCCTCATTATATCGGGATTCGTTGTAATCGGTGATATTTGAGGAAGTCGCCTGGGTAGTTTGCCGGTCGGCAAATATTTGGTTTTGAATATCCGCTGTTATGCACCAATTTCAAATTGATATATCTGTACGTCTATTTTCATAGAGTGAGATATACCTTTCTGAAATTATGTCTATGACATTTACCTATATCAGTGGATGGTTAGGTAAGGATCATTAAGCAGCGGTGTAATTCTTCTTAACCATAAGTACAGTTTTCAACCTACGACACACAGTGAATGAGTTATCAGACTCAAGGGACTTATACAGAGTATTGTATGTTGTCTAGGGTCCATCAGGACAGAGGGGTTGGTCCTCGTACTATATTCGGTTTACTTATGACTTCTCTAGTTTTTAGACAGGTGTTTCGCGGAAACACAGGGTCTGAATTTTGAGAAGTTATAGGTATTTGAATAGAGTAGAGAACCAGGTGTAGCAAGTATCGGGATTCTTCAAAGCAATCGAATATGTGGACACTTGTGCATGGTATTCAGTTGATAGTAATGACAAGAGATCTTGCTTCTCTTTCAGGTTACTCATAATTGGAAATGCTCCTAAGTTGTGTAACGCTGATCAGCCTCCTTCCATTTAGCTGACATGCACTAGATATAGCTGCATGATTTGAATCTGGTTCAATTAAATCAGTGCCTCTGGTCCTATATGGGATATAGAACAGTTCGTATCTTAACGATGTTAAGGTACGGGGAGTTGTCCGGTTTATGATTAAAACCAGACACTGGACAACTCAAGGCACGTTTCTGTAATGGCTGTTTGTGGGTTGACCCAGGCTATGACAAGGGTTGACTTTCTACCATCTGGATGAACAATAGCGATATTGTTCTAGACTCGCCACAGTTTTATTTTAAAAAATGTACTTTTTCAGAAAAACAGCAGTGGGAGTATGGTAGAACTGGAAGTGATTCCAGAACCACAAACGATTACTGAAGATTTGATAAGGAACCTAAAGATTCAATCTGGATTGACATTCCATTGGCCACTCCGCAGATAAGGTGGGTAACTTCAGGCACCCGAGAGGTACTACGGTAGCCTCAAGGACGGTGACAGGGAAGTTCTTGTTTACCCACAATTACCATTGCTGTTGTTCCAGGCTGCGAGACCCGGCGGGAGGATGAGTATAGCGTCGTTCTGAACTCGTTTTAGAAGTGTACGTCTATATGACTCTGCCAGAGGGTTGTCGTAGTCAGTGGGAGCAGCGGAAGCATTGGTGGACAGATAGCTTATGTCTATTTATAGACTAAAGCAGATGTAGCGGAGATAGATCATCTATTTCTGACGTGACAGTCATGGGTTTGACTTCATCAGAATAAGGGATGGATCTGTTGAGAAGGTAGTAGGGTGTGATATCCTGGTATTTGGATGACATACACAGAGTAGGAAAAGAAACTCCTATACTACAATCGGTTATACTTTGGTCGTCACACAGTGGTTTCTCCACACAGGACTTGGATATTATATCAGACATACTGGTTACTAGATCTATGGTTTTAGATCTAGATTTGGGTGGTTTCCCAATCAGGGTACTTTGACAGCATTCTAAGAGTATTTAGAATGGACGACTCCATGCACGGTAGTGTACCTGCAGAAGATGGAGTCACCTTCTCCAAAGGTGTCTTACAGACTGAAGGGGAGAGGGACGTGTATGATTGGCAGATCACTTGCTCAGGCAATTGAGTCAATCATGAGATGTCAAGTACCACACCAGATGTTGTTCTTGCACTAGATGCAATAAGTTGACATTTAATCCAACCCTGGAGAAACAGTCGGAAGCAGTTTTAGAACATAAGTGGATGTTCTAGGGATATGATAACGACAGCCCCATTCGGGAGACAGTTATAATTCCAGGCTTCCAAGGTGACCTGGACGACAAGGAGGTTGTCAGAGTTATAGTTTTCCCTCCGATGAGGGGCAGTATTTTGGACAGGTGGTCCAAGGCAATACTGAGGGTGGCATGGCGCAGGATACTGATTAAGTTCAGTTGACGATACAGTCTAAGAAGTTTGGGTTTGGAGTTCATTTATGAGCTATGTCCCATCAGACATCCAGACACATTCTAAGACAGGTATTGCTCATTTCGGGAGATGGGTTTCTCCGCGAACTTGAGATATAGAGAGACATAGAAAGTGTTAGTTATGTATATGCCCTAGAGGCCATTGTTGTACATATGATGTATATTATAATGGATGCTTGGTTATATATAGAGATGACTTTCTTGCTCGTCATGATAGTATGCTATTTGGTTTCACTTTATCTTAACATGTTGACTTGTATTGGTTTACTGTTTTACTCTCACATGTTGATAAAGCCTTTAGGACTTGTACTCGACTACTGGGACTATGATGAGATCATACTAGTGGGGCCGCGGTAGTCGATGAGTACATCCTATAACTGTTCCTAGTCGAGAGTATATCGAGACAGGGCATCGATACACCAAAGTAGACTAGCGTATACGCATCTTGACCCATATGATGGGCGATGGATGATCCCATATCCATCGGTATTAGACATCAGAGATGGTGTACGGGTGCTCAGTAGAGACTGGGTACACTGGACGGACTCGCCGAGAACTCCCAGATGGTGATATACCACACGTCAGATGGCAGTTCTCCGGTGACACAGGTACAGGGTAGTCTGAAGACCCGAGATCGTCATAGAGTCTTGTGTGATTCCCACTGTGCTTTGATTTCCACCTTACCACGTCCAAGAGGGCGTGCAAAACGGTGGCTTTTGGGTACAGTCCCGAATCACATGGAGGCAATGAGCGATAGGAAGGGATTCGTCTCTTCCGGTATAGGGAGTTGATGTTGTGCTGTGTTCGATTGGCTATAACTGGAAGTCCCTGGCCAGGGCTGATATAGAGATTTACTGGTAAGTGTTACTAGTAGTTTCTCGACCCGTTATGAGCCACACATCGACACGACTTATCGGTTACTGGGGTCTGACGTATACCACCCCTAGACTTGATATGCGACATATCAGACGAACAGACCGGACTGTACGGGAGTGTTACTGATCGGATTCACAGGAGAACGCACAGGCTAGCTTGTTGATCTTCTGATCGCTCAATACCTGGGTGGCTGTTACGTTTAGCTGACCGCTTGCAGCTTGTGGGTGTTTGATATGATCATCACCTGCTACCAGCGTATTGACGATTCTTTAGAGTCCTACACAGAGGTTTCTTGGCTCAGGCGAAACAGAGTAGTGGCACATATGTGATATGCGCAGGAGCGAGAATAATGCAATATGGGATACCGTATTAGATTCTCGCGATATTTAGATATGAACCGGGTCATCGGATCAAGTGTTGATTCGATGAATCGGTACATGATATATTAGTCGGTAATATTCGATATAGCCGGATCATCGATTCAAGTGTTGATTCGATGATTTAATGTATAATAATATATATGATATATTATTACATTATCTAATATTGGCTTGCTTTAATATTTCATTTTCTCACGGGATGATACATTGATATATATGCGATATATGTTAATTGTATTATTTTCTTTTGTTGCAAATATATAATATATATGTGATATATATTATTGTGACATGATATGATTAATTGTTAAACATGTTTAAGGATGATTAATTGAGGTTAGGGTTTGATTAGGGTTAGTTGCTTCAAGTTGCTTCTAGAAGCATTTTCTTTTGTCATTGTGAAGATATTTATGGATGACACATTTATTAACCAAACCAAACCCTAACTATAGTTTATTCTCTACTCATTTTTATCCAATCATCCTTGACCATGGTTAAAAGATCAATCATATGTTTTATTTCTATTCATCACAAAAGATAATGGATTATCATTATTCTTTTTCCATTATCATCTTCTTCTTCCCTCTTGAAAGAAGAAGCTCTCTTGAAAATTCTTATGTGATGAAAGATTATGAGAAAATGATATAAAAAGAAAGCTAAATCACTACTCTCTCATCCTCATCTCATCTAGCCCTTGAGATTAGTGTGTTCTCTTCTTTAAGAGTGAGAAAGCTTGAGTCGAAGCAATCTCGAGGTAGATCATCGGAGATTTGGAATACGACGAGCTAGAATGGATCGTTCGAGTCGTGGAGCCTCTCATGAGTTCGGGAGATCGTGGATCGCGGCAAAGGGACTTCTACTCGGAGCTTGTGAAGTGAAGGAGCGGACTACAAAGGTTGTAATCCCTCACACTTAGATAAAAGTTATCTTATTGCATGTTAAACCCTAATAATCTAGCAAAGATCCCGGCTTTGGGTTGTTCGGCACGTATAAAATTTAATCCGGGCATGTTTGATGCCTTACGAACCTTCACAAGAGTGCCTAGGAACCCTACAGTGGTATCAGAGCCTAGCTAGAGCATTAGGCGATGTGTTTACGAAGTTAAAACTCCGATCGAACGCGAAACGACGAAAAAAACCCCTTCTCTGGAAATTTTTTAAAATTTAGGATTTTTCTGAATTAAAAATATGTAAAAAAATCAGCAGGCAATTATAAGAATTACCATAAAATCCGAGCCTCTAATTCCACTAAACAGCGGCGGAAGCGCGGCACAAGCATGTCTTGAGCGGCGCTTCCGCGGCGGAACAGTAAGATCAGGACACGTGGCTTCATGGTAATTCCCGTAGGTACTTGTTGACCATTCTGGATATTTTTATTCTGTTCCAGGTGTTTAAAATTCTGGGGTTTGTTTTGTAATAGTAGACTCGATCGGAATATTTAAGTTCGTATTTCTTTCCGGATATTTAGAAATTGTTAAACTAGTTGAACGGATATCATTAACCGACTTTTTCCCGGCACGACAAACTTTCAAGCGTTGAATTTTTATTGGGTTTAAATCTTTCGGAAAATTGTACAAGTTAAGCGGTGGACCCTCTAGAAGACAACAAACCTTAACTCGATTATATGACCGTCTTGAACTGCCTTTTGAACCTTCGGGTTTGGGGCAGTACGGCGTGCCACATGTGAGGCATTGGCTTGACCCTTCTACGGCTGGATCACCGGTACTGTGACATATTCTGGGATTATTTGAACTCCGCTCAAGAGTTGAGCACTTTGGGAAATTTTGGGTGTTTGATTATCTGTTCGGAAAGTTTAATACTGTATATTTATCTGGAATGTGATACAATATGTGGAATTTATAGAGTTAGGCATGAAATGCGGTGTATGTGATATTTCGGATTTATGATGTCTAAAGTGATTGTGGATTCCAAATATTGTAGTTTTACACTTTCTTTTCTGTGACCGTAAGCGTAGTATGTGGTGTATCGCCGGCTTCGTTGCTATACATCAACGACAATCGGGATACACATACTTGCTTACGTTGATGATATGAGATATTATGTGTTGCTGTGATATGTTATATTGGATCGTCGCGATCAGAATAGCCGGGGTTTTATGTGAGATGAGGGTTCTTATTTTCATTCATGTAAAATTCATTTGTAATGTAATATTCTTTTATTTGGGGCACTTCCAGGATGCGGTTGCTGTCACCAGTGTATATTATTTACTTTTCCGCATTAGGTAGACCCAAGGAGGGGAGCACAAGTAACCGGGTTCTAGGGTCCAGTGGGAGGCCATCTCGAGGAGTCGAGACCGGGTCTCCTAACCCTAGAATTGGCAGTGTTACTTGCCGCTCTCGTAGGGGTCTTGGGATGTGGGTTTGGCTATTCGTCGCGACCGTGGAATCCGTGTTTTATACAGGCTCGTATTAAAAACACGGACGTCCTAGTATATCCAATATTTCATATATGTTCTTCTGCTGCAATGTTCTGTGATGAGATCATATTACTGCCTGAGACGAATGCTTATACTATATATATATGCTGATATATAAATATTACTGCTTTCGTTTCTTCTGTGATGCTTAGGAAGCATAAGCTGATGGGATTTTTATTAATGAGATTAATAAAAGAAAAGAAACCTAAAGATGTTGTAGAATCAAAAACTTTATAAAAAGGGTAGCTACAGTTTTGCTTTGCACAGTGATATATACGATATATCCTGCACCTTATTCGATGAGGAAAGGACCGAGATCCCTTCACCGGGAGTGACTCCTTTAGCAAAACTAGCAGATGCTACAAAATGCGGTTTGTCTTTTGATTGCTTTTAGTGTTTTGCTTTGCACAGCGGTATATATGATATATCCTGCACCTTATTCGATGAGGAAAGGGCCGACGATCCCTTCACCGGGAGTGACCCCGTTAGCGAAACTAAGAAAAGCCTCAAAACACTCCTTTTCAAAATTACTCGATTCTACGACGATATCAAGTTCATTACGCTCAGGGTTTTCAGAAAAACCTGCGTAGCCCTCCGTCATTTCAGATAGATATTATTTAGTATTCGTGCTATGTTTGTTGACTTAGTCAAGGCGTAGTGTACGGTAGCTAAGTAGTACTTATCTGCTAAAACATGAGATGTGATTGGATTAGGGTATTCGCACGGCCTTGTTGACTCAGTCAAGGGTCGTACGGGTGGGTTTAATTCAATCAAGAAATGTACGGGTTGAACTTGACTTGCGATTTATGGTTTGTTGACTTAGTCAAGGTCATAGATCGCTAGGGGCAAAGCATTATCGGGAATTTCAAGTGTTGAAATTTGCAATGAGATTGCATACCTCCTATGAGATAGTTGGATCCCGATACCCACTGCGAGTAAGAGTTACTCCTGGGAGAGTTTTACACAGGACAATTAGTCATTCAAGTAGGTGTCTAGAAAAGTGTTAACGAGGTTACGCCTCTGGGAAAACGAGGTTTACTTTAATTAGGTCCGTGCGAAAGCATGGGGAACCTCCCTCAAAGTACCGACACTGATCTGGCTGAAAGATTGACGAAGTTGTAGGGTGTAATTAATCCCGGCTAATCTTACCTTTTAGGGTTTTAAGGTAGATTTGATAAAAACAGTGGGAGACATCCTGATTAGATAAGATAATAACCAATCTAATCTTGCAAGAGCATACGCTAAAGTGTTTTCTTCTCTCTCTCTCCAGGTAGCGACCATTTCAGGCCATAATCAAGATAATAATATGGATGTATTGACTGAACCTGATTATTGTACTGAGCAAGGGAACGTCAGACCCGTTCTTTCTTATAAGAGTTATAAGACTGAACAGGAACAGGAGAATATCTGGATTCTCACGCCGCCCAAAAGAACATGCATGTTGATGCATCTTCTTCAGGTGTGTTTGTTATTGAGAACTGTTTCTCAGTTCACCCTACGTCCTGGGTATTAGATACCGGATCAGGATCCCACATATGTAAACAGTTACATGGGCTACGTAAAAGTAGAGAACTGGGAAAAGGTGATCATTCCGTTCAAGTAGGGAACGGTGCAAGTATTGTAGCCAAAGCAGTTGGCGAATATCACCTTGTATTACCAAGTCGTAATACACTGATTCTAAATGAGTGCTATTATATACCGAACATGATGTGCAACATTATATCAGTTTCTTTATTGAGTAAAGAGGGATATAATTTTGTAGTACAGGATAATGTTATGAACATATTCCTAGATCAAAAGTTGATTGCATCAGGCTCGTTACATAATGGCATATTCATTCTAAATCAGAATACAGTCCTAAATATACAAAACACACACAAGAGGAAAAGTTCAGAAGTGAACGAATCCTACTTGTAGCATTGTAGACTTGGTCATATCAATGCGACACGACTGGCTAAGTTACATAGAGATGGTTATTTGAATTCGTTCGAATTATCATCTTATGATACTTGCCATTCATGTCTCAAAGGAAAAATGACCAAAGCTCCGTTTAGTGGACACGGAGAAAGAGTTACCGAACTCTTAGGACTGGTACATAGTGATGTATGCGGTCCCATGTCTACGCATGCCAGGAACGGTTCTTCCTACTTCATTACATTCACTGACGATCTCTCAAGATTCGGATATGTGTTCCTGATGAAACACAAGTCTGAAGCTTTTGAGAAATTCAGAGAATATAAACACGAAGTAGAGAACCAAACGGGCAAAAGTATTAAGATTCTTCGATCTGATCGAGGAGGTGAATACTTAAGCGGTGAGTTTTTAGATTATTTAAAAGAGAATGGGATTCTCTCTCAGCTTACTCCTCCTTATACACCACAGCACAACGGTGTATCGGAACGAAGGAATCGGACCCTATTAGATATGGTGCGATCTATGATGAGCGATGCTGAGTTACCTATTTCCTTCTGGGGATATGCGCTTGAGACAGCCATATACATATTGAATCTAGTTCCATCTAAATCTGTACCTACCACACCATATGAGATATGGAGTGGGAAGAGACCATATTTTAAACGAGTTAAGATATGGGGTTGTCCAGCCTATGTCAAAAGACAAAATCCAGACAAACTCGAGGCACGATCAGTCCTTTGCAAATTTGTGGGATATCCAAAGAATTCTCAAGGATATTTTTTCTACCATGCTGAGGAACAAAAAGTATTTGTTGCTCAACATGCCACCTTTTTGGAAAGGGAATTTCTTGCAAAAGAAATTAGTGGCAAAGAGGTAGAGCTGGAAGAGGTTCCAGATACACAAATTACAACTGATGATTTAGTAGAACCAGAGGATTCAGTAGTACCCGACGAACCCCAGCCTCTCCGCAGATCTAGTAGGGTTTCTCGTCCACCTGAGAGATACTACGGTTTTCTCATTGATGGTGGAAGCGAGGATTGCATCATGGATGATGATGAACCAACTAGTTTCGAGCAGGCCATCACGAGTGGTGACTCTGTGAAATGGCTGGATGCAATGCGATCTGAGATGGAATCCATGTACACCAATAAAGTATGGATTTTAGAAAATGCTCCTGAGGGGGTAAAACCCATTGGGAGCAAGTGGATTTTTAAAAAGAAATTTGGTGTAGATGGAAAAGTTGAGACTTTCAAAGCTAGACTTGTAGCAAAAGGATTTCGTCAACGACCAGGTGTGGATTATGACGAAACCTTTTCTCCAGTGACTATGCTTAAGTCCATCCGGATCTTACTTGCCATTGCTGCATACCATGACTACGAAATCTGGCAAATGGATGTTAAGACCGCCTTTCTAAACGGTGATTTAGAAGAGTGCGTGTACATGACTCAGCCAGAGGGCTTCGTAGATAGTGGGAGCAGCGGAAAGGTGTGCAAGCTGCTTAAATCCATTTATGGGTTAAAGCAAGCATCGCGGAGTTGGAACATCTGTTTTGATGTTGTAGTCAAAGAGTTTGACTTCATCAAAAATATAGATGAACCTTGTATCTATAAGAAGGTAGCAGAGGGTAAGGTAGTCTTCCTCGTATTGTACGTGGATGACATACTCTTGATAGGAAATGATATTCCTATGCTGCAATCAGTCAAGCTCTTCTTATCACAGAGATTCTCAATGAAAGATCTAGGTGATGCCTCCTGCATATTGGGAATCATGATCTATAGAGATAGATCTAAAAGGATACTGGGATTGTCCCAATCCAGGTACATTGACACCATACTAAAGAGGTTTAGTATGGAAGAATCCAAGCGTGGGAACCAACCCACGATCTCTGGACTCACTCTCTCCAAAGAGATGTCTCCCAAGACTGATTTGGAGAGAGCTCGCATGCAAGGGATACCCTATGCTTCGGCAGTAGGCTCTATCATGTATGCGATGCTATGTACCAGACCCGATGTAGCATACTCACTAAGTGTAGTGAGTCGGTATCAAGCAGATCCTGGAGAGAGTCATTGGACAGCAGTGAAGAACATTCTCAAGTACTTACGAAGGACTAAGGAGATGTTCTTGGTGTATGGTAACGGAGAACTCCAGGTGGAGTCCTTTACCGATTCCAGCTTCCAAAGTGATAAGGACGACTCTAAGTCGCATTCGGGTTTTGTCTTTACCCTAAATGGAGGGGCGGTATGTTGGAAGAGTTCCAAACAGGATACCGTTGCGGACTCAACGATGGAGGCTGAATACATCGCTGCCAACGATGCTGCCAAAGAGGCTGTCTGGATCAAGAAGTTCATTAGTGAACTTGGTGTGGTTCCATCCATTGAGCATCCAATACCTCTGTATTGCGATAACAATGGAGCTGTGGCGTTAGCCAAGGAACCCAGGTCCCATCAGAAGTCCAAACATATTCTGAGGCGGTATCACCTGATCAGGGAGATAGTTGATCGCCGGGAGATCGAGGTCAGGAGAGTAGATACGAAGGACAACACTGCGGATCCATTCACGAAGGCTATTCCCCAGATACAGTTTGAGAGATTATTCGGGATGCTAGGTATGAGATACTACAGCAGCTGGCCTTAGTGCAAGTGGGAGATTGTTAGTTATGTATATGCCCTAGAGGCCATTGTTGTACATATGATGTATATTATAATGGATGCTTGGTTATATAAAGAGATGACTTTCTTGCTCGTCATGATAGTATGCTATTTGGTTTCACTTTATCTTAACATGTTGACTTGTATTGGTTTACTGTTTTACTCTCACATGTTGATAAAGCCCTTAGGACTTGTACTTGACTACTGGGACTATGATGAGATCATACTAGTGGGGCCGCGGTAGTCGATGAGTACATCCTATAACTGTTCCTAGTCGAGAGTATATCGAGACAGGGCATCGATACACCAGAGTAGACTAGCGTATACGCATCTTGACCCATATGATGGGCGATGGATGATCCCATATCCATCGGTGTTAGACATCAGAGATGGTGTACGGGTGCTCAGTAGAGACTGGGTACACTGGACGGACTCGCCGAGAACTCCCAGATGGTGATATACCACACGTCAGATGGCAGTTCTCCGGTGACACAGGTACAGGGTAGTCTGAAGACCCGAGATCGTCATAGAGTCATGTGTGATTCCCACTGTGCTTTGATTTCCACCTTACCATGTCCAAGAGGGCGTGCAAAACGGTGGCTTTTGGGTACAGTCCCGAATCACATGGAGGCAATGAGCGATAGGAGGGGATTCGTCTCTCCCGGTATAGGGAGTTGATGTTGTGCTGTGTTCGATTGGCTATAACTGGAAGTCCCTGGCCAGGGCTGATATAGAGATTTACTGGTAAGTGTTACTAGTAGTTTCTCGACCCGTTATCAGCCACACATCGACACGACTTATCGGTTACTGGGGTCTGACGTATACCATCCCTAGACTTGATATGCGACATATCAGATGAACAGACCGGACTGTACGGGAGTGTTACTGATCGGATTCACAGGAGAACGCACAGGCTAGCTTGTTGATCTTCTGATCGCTCAATACCTGGGTGGCTGTTACGTTTAGCTGACCGCTTGCAGCTTGTGGGTGTTTGATATGATCATCACCTGCTACCGGCGTATTGACGATTCTTTAGAGTCCTACACAGAGGTTTCTTGGCTCAGGCGAAACAGAGTAGTGGCACATATGTGATATGTGCAGGAGTGAGAATAATGCGATATGGGATACCGTATTAGATTCTCGCGATATTTAGATATGAACCGGGTCATCGGATCAAGTGTTGATTCGATGAATCAGTACATGATATATTAGTCGGTAATATTCGATATAGCCGGATCATCGATTCAAGTGTTGATTCGATGATTTAATGTATAATAATATATATGATATATTATTACATTATCTAATATTGGCTTGCTTTAATATTTCATTTTCTCACGGGATGATACATTGATATATATGCGATATATGTTAATTGTATTATTTTCTTTTGTTGCAAATATATAATATATATGTGATATATATTATTGTGACATGATATGATTAATTGTTAAACATGTTTAAGGATGATTAATTGAGGTTAGGGTTTGATTAGGGTTAGTTGCTTCAAGTTGCTTCTAGAAGCATTTTCTTTTGTCATTGTGAAGATATTTATGGATGACACATTTATTAACCAAACCAAACCCTAACTATAGTTTATTCTCTACTCATTTTTATCCAATCATCCTTGACCATGGTTAAAAGATCAATCATATGTTTTATTTCTATTCATCACAAAAGAAAATGGATTATCATTATTCTTTTTCCATTATCATCTTCTTCTTCTCTCTTGAAAGAAGAAACTCTCTTGAAAATTCTTATGTGATGAAAGATTATGAGAAAATGATATAAAAAGAAAGCTAAATCACTACTCTCTCATCCTCATCTCATCTAGCCCTTGAGATTAGTGTGTTCTCTTCTTTAAGAGTGAGAAAGCTTGAGTCGAAGCAACCTAGAGGTAGATCATCGGAGATTTGGAATACGACGAGCTAGAATGGATCGTTCGAGTCGTGGAGCCTCTCATGAGTCCGGGAGATCGTGGATCGCGGGAAAGAGACTTCTACTCGGAGCTTGTGAAGTGAAGGAGCGGACTACAAAGGTTGTAATCCCTCACACTTAGATAAAAGTTATCTTATTGCATGTTAAACCCTAATAATCTAGCAAAGATCCCGGCTTTGGGTTGTTCGGCACGTCTAAAATTTAATCCGGGCATGTTTGATGCCTTACGAACCTTCACAAGAGTGCCTAGGAACCCTACAGAAAGAGACATCAAGGCGGATCCACTCACCAAGGCTATTCCTCGAACGCAATAGTTTCGCAAGCGAGCATTGTGAGACTGACTAGTAGAGGAGTTGGGTGTTCGGTATCACACGTGCTGTGAGTATGCGACATCGCAATAATTAGCCTTGAGTGCAAGTGGGAGATTGTTGGAGATAGTGCCCTCAGATTCAATTATTCGATCACAGGCACGTGATTGCAATGATTGATGGAGGACCTATCCCGGTAGGACAGTCTTACTCGAGATGATAGTATGCTATCTGGTTTACCTTTATCATCGTGTACTGTTTTAGGTGACCTGACAAGTTGCTATTACACATTGATAGAGCCCCTAGGATTCTTGCTTGACCACCAGCAGTATGAGGGCGATCATATAAGTGGGAGCTGGGGTCTATAAGCATATCATTAAATGGTCCCTAGTCGTGTGAGTTTCGAGACAGGGCATCGATACTCCAGAGTAGACTAGTGTATACAGTCGAGACCCCGACGAGGGGCGGTGGCCGGTCTCACAAGCCACTGGTGTCAGTTGGATCACCTAAGATGTATACAGGTGCTCATTGGGTTATGAGTACACCGGACAGGACTCGCCGGGAACATGCTAGTTGGTCATATACCAGACGTCAGATGGCAGTTCCCTGGTGACATGTGTGCAGGTTAGTTCATCGACCTGGGGATCGTCATTTGTCTCGTGTGAGTTCCCACTGTACTTTGATTACTACCCTACCACGGCTCAAAGGAGTCGTGCAAACAGGTTTTAGTTGGGTACCGTCCCGAGCCACATGGAGGCAGTGAGCGTATCTTCAGGGGTTCGTCTCTCCCGGTATTGGGGGTGAGGTCGCGCTGTGTCTAGGAGAGCCATTACACGAAGTCCTTGGCCAAGGCAGGAGATTTACTGGTAGGTATTCCAGTAGTATCTCAGGGTGTTCTGGGCTACACTCCGACACGACTTGTACCGCTTTTGGGGGTCTGACTTTTACCAACCCCCTAGGCCCGCCATGCGATACTCATAGACAAACGGACCGGACTGTACGGATATTGTCACTGACAGGCTCAGTAGGGTTGTCAGGCTGAGTTCGCTCACAGACGTCCCTTTTAGTCAATACCTGGTAGCCCGTTACGTATTGGCTTATACCTCTGACGTGCTAGTGGTTAAATCCACAACCAAGGTGTTGACGAGTCTTTAGAGTCCCCCACATTCTGTTACTCAGCTTTCGGGCGAAAGGTTGTAGAGGCCGTATGGAGATATGGCAAGGTCCGATCAGATACGTGCGGTATTGCACGGATCAGGATCGGACAGTTTGTACTATAGGCCGTATGGGTATATGGCAGGGTTCGATCAGATACGTGCGGTATTGCACGGATCAGGATCGAACAGATATTACTAGCCGGTTTTGGTATAAGCCGGATTCTAGTATAGTACAGTGGAGATTTTGTCTCATTGCATTTGTATTTCGGTCGGAATACAAATGCGGGTGTGTATGCACAGTATCGGGGTTTTCCTGTAATTTATTACGGGACCAGTTTTTTGGAGTTGCCAGTTTGCTTTCCGTTTCGGCCATTTTCATTTATATCGTTTAATGGCCGAAGATTGGTGGAGGAGGGCTTATTTGCATTGTTGCAAATAAATGTTTGTGGAGGGGGTCTTTGCATATTGTTTTATCATGACATCTTTTCATTGACCTTGACTTCTTGAATTCTTCTTGTCATGATGGCATGACTTTTGGCTCATCATGGTTGTTGATGATGAGGTTGGTGGTAGGTGGTGGAGTATGGGTTTTGTTTTGGTATCATTGCTTTTCATGATAACCATTCCTCTCTCTCTCTTGCATTATATGAGAATGGCTACCATTTTTGATACACTCTCTCATTTTCTCTTCACCACCATTTCCATGGCTGGCCACTAGTGGGAGGGGGCTGTCCAAAATTCTTGGGGTGGGATTTTTGTCATTCTAGCTTTGTAAAATCCCACATGCTTCATCTCCACAAGCTCATATCATTTCCTCCACCAAATGGCAATTCCTACAACCCCAAAATGAGACTAGTACACTACATTCTACAGCACATCTTGGGCACGTCGACTAGCCAGCTTCGTGCCCGAGTTGCCTCGGCATTGAGGTGGGAGCCCGTAAAAGAAGTAGGCGATGTGGTGCACTTCCGGCGACGAGGAGGAGACGGGACATTCCGCATGAGATTGGGACGACGACAAGAAGACCGGAGGACTCGGATCTGTCGGTATATCTCTCTTCCCTTTCTTGTAGATAGCTAGGACTAGTTAGTGGTTCGATCCGGGTATTAGTGCGCGGCGGTTTGCCAGTTCAAGTAAAATTAAAGTTTATCACCGCTTCCGCATTTGGCCGTAGGATTGACGGCCGAGGCGCCGCCGTGCACTTACAGACTCAACCATGGAAGCGGAGTACATAGCTGCTTGCGATGCCGCAAAGGAAGCTGTCTGGATGAAGAAGTTCCTCACGGAACTTCAGGTGGTTCCTACCAGTGTTGATCCAATACCGCTGTATTGTAACAACAACGGCGCTATAGCTTTAGCGAAGGAACCCAGGTCCCATCAGAAGTCCAGGCACATTTTGAGGCGGTTCCACCAGATCAGGGAGATCATTGATCGCCGGGAGATCGAGGTAAAGAGAGTAAATTCAGAAGATAACACTGCAGATCCACTCACGAAGGCCCTACCCCAGACTCAGTTCGAGCGGCTGATCGAGATGATAGGTCTTCGATACGCCAGTACATGGTCGTAGTGCAAGTGGGAGATTGTTAGTGTATATGCCCTAGAGGCCATTACTGTATCATACTAGTTTGTATATTACTTAATGGAAGCTTGGGATATTCACCTTGTATATACAATCTTGCTCAAAATAGTAGTATGCTACTTGGTTTGTCTCTACTTCAATGTGTACATTAGTGGAGCCCTTAGGATCTTTGCTTGATTACCAGCGATGTGATGGCAGTCACACTAGTGGGGCTGGGTAATCTATAAGCACATCCTTATGCAGGTCCCTAGTCGCAGGACTATTAAGACAGGGCATCGATACTCCGGAGTAGACTAGCGCATGCGCTTCTCATCCCAGTATGGGAGACGGTCTGTCCTACAGCCGCCAGTACGTCGTACTTGAAATAGTATGCGGGTGCTCGTTAGGTTACGGGTACACTGGACAGGACTCGTCGGGAACTGACTAGTTGGTATTATGCCTATCCTCAGTTATCAGTTCCCAGGTGACATGAGTACAGCTTAGTCCGCTGACTTGACACTGTCACTTCGCCTCGAGTGTGTTCCCACTGCACTTTGATTACTACCCTACCACGGCTCAAAGGAGTCATGCAAATAGGTAGTAGTTGGGTGCAGTCCCGAGGCACTTGGAGGCAGTGACGGTTAGACAGGATTCGTCTCTCCCGGTATTGGGGGTTGATATCGCGCTGTGTCTAGGAGAGCCATTACACGAGTAGTCCCTGGCCAGGGAAAACGAGATATACTGGTAGGCTTCCAGTGTTATCTCAGGGTGTTTTGGGCTTCACTCCGACACGACTTGTACCGCTATTGGGGGACTGACGTTTACCGCCCCCTAGGCCCGCCATGCGATGTATCAGACGAATAGACCGGACTGTACGGAGAATGTCACATTCAGGCTCAGTAGGAGTTCAGATGGGTTTCACCTCGTCAGTCTTCTTGTCGGCATCTACCTGGGGACCGTTACGCACAGCTAGTGCCGCTTGCGGTCTGTGGTTAAACCCACTGCCAGCGTAGTGTCGAGTCTTTAGAGTCCCACACAGAAAGCTATTCGCCTTTAGGCAAAAGAGTAGAGGTCGCATGGTTTTGCGACAGGTCGCATGGTTTTGCGACAGGGTTCGGTCACATCCGTGCTCTTGTGCACATACAGTGTCCGGACAGTTTACACTAGCGGGCTTTGGTTTAAGCCAGATCCTAGTGTACCTTTTGGGATTGGATTTATCCAGTTTGTATTCGTGTTCCTCGGAACGCGGATGTGGGTGTGTATGCACAGTTGACGGAGAGACAGAGGCGGAGGATTCTCATTAGGGTTGTTGACCGTTGACAGTTGACTGTTGACTTTTTGCTCAACCCTAATGAGAATATGATATGTGATTAACAATTATATTAATTAAGTATTATTGTGACATGGTTGTTGAGGGATTGACTTTGTTGACTTGTTGACTTTTGTTGACTTGTTGACTTTTGTTGACCGGTTGACTAGGCTTGACTAGTTGACCATCATGATAACTATAGCTATCATTTCATGGCAAAGACTTTTGCTTGCTTGCTCTTTTGTGCAAAATGAGTGCATGAAATGATATGGCTATGGTTGCTTAAACCATCACATAATACTTGATTGATATGATGTGTTATGATTGTTTTGGATTATGAGAGCCAAATGAGAAAAGTCTTCTCTCATTCTTTCATGCTCATTCTCTCTCTTGTTCTTGAGCTCTCATCTCCTCCTCTTGCTCTCCCTCTCTTGACTCTATGGTTCACTTGTCTCATGAGTTGAGAACCAAGAACCATAGATAAAATCCCATACAAACTCTTCTCTACTCACTCTAGTTCACAAGGTTTAGCAAACCGAGTGAACTAGTTTCTTCAAAGATCGAAGAAGGAGCCAAAGGTTGAAGCTTTCAGGTGGATCTATCTTCGGCGCAAGGAGACGACGGGGAGAAGCCGATTCGGACGACCATCGAAGCTTGAAGACGAAGGAGTTCGAGAAAAAGAAAGGTATAACCCCCTAACCGAGTAGTTAGCAACTCGTAGTTAGGTTGTTAGTTAGATGTTTAACAAAGATCCGGGTTTTAAGTCCATGTTACCACCTCTAAGAAAATCGTTTTTTATCAAATTCCGCATGCCCGAAAGTACCGGGAGAGGGTGTATGGACTTACACCTTTCAGCACCTGCCCAAGGTTTGGAAGAAGACTATCCAATAAGAGTAATAAGTGTACTATCCTAATATTAGGAGCTCTAACCTGAGAGATGGTAAAGAGAAAAGACAACTGAATAATCCTATTCAATTTCTCCAAAAACCGGAATCCATCCTCGAACTGAAATATGTTTCTTCAAGTTTGTATGTAACTATACGATGGAATATCCAAGCAATATGGATCTTCGTAGTGATACAGAGTGTTCTGGGGAAATGCAAAGGGAAGTAGGGGTGGCAGGGATATATGTGACTTTGTCGTGAATCATGACAATCCAAAAACAAAGTGTGTAAGATGGTTTGGTTAAGTTGGTTCATGAGTTTTAGTTTAAGGTCAGGTCATGGTCGCTGCCAAAGAGAGAGAAAGAAAATACTGAGCGTACACTCTACCTAGATTAGATTGGTTAATCACTTTATCTAATCAGAATGTCTCCTACTGTTTCCTCGAATTCTCCTTCAAACCCTAAAAGGAGAATTAGTCGGGATCATCTGAAAATCACCCGAGGAGTAACACCAACTCATCAGTGGGAATTAGGATCCAACTATCATCGCGTGATAACCTGACGTAAGCCAATCAAGTCACCACTGTTGGATATAGTGCTCTCAGAGTCAATTATTGGATCACAGGCACGTGATTGCAATGATTAAGGGAGGACCTATGCCGGTAGGACAGTCTTACTCAAGATGATAGTATGCTATCTGGTTTATCTTTATCATCGTGTACTGCTTTAGGTGACCTTACAGGTCGCTATTACACATTGATAGAGCCCATAGGATTCTTGCTTGACGGCCAGCAGTATGATGGCGATCATATACGTGGGAGCTGGAGTCTATAAGCACATCCTTAAAGTGTTCCCTAGTCGTAGGAGTTTTCGAGACAGGGCATCGATACTCCAGAGTAGACTAGTGTATACAGTCGAGACCCCGACGAGGGGCGGTGGCCAGTCTCACAAGCCACTGGTTTCAGTTGGTTCACCTGAGATGTATACAGGTGCTCATTGGGTTATGAGTACACTGGACAGGACTCGCCGGGAACATGCTAGTTGGTATTATACCAGACGTCAGATAGCAGTTCCCTGGTGACATGTGTACAGGTTAGTTCATCGACCTGAGATCGTCATTTGTCTCGTGTGGGTTCCCACTGTACTTTGATTACTACCCTACCACGGCTCAAAGGAGTCGTGCAAATAAGTTTTAGTTGGGTACAGTCCCGAGCCATATGGAGGCAGAGAGCGGATCGACAGGGGTTTCGTCTCTCCCGGTATTGGAGGTGAGATCGCGCTGTGTCTAGGAGAGCCATTACACAAAGCCCTCGGCCGAGGAAGGAGATATACTGGTAGGTATTCCAGTAGTATCTCAGGGTGTTCTGGGCTACACTCCGACACGACTTGTACCGCTTTTGGGGGTCTGACTTTTACCAACCCCCTAGGCCCGCCATGCGATGCTCATAGGCGAACGGACCGGACTATACGGATATTGTCACTGACAGGCTCAGTAGGGTGTCAGGATGAGTTCGCTCATCGACCTCCCTTTTGGTCAATACCTGGTAGCTCGTTACGTACGGCTAATACCTCTGACGTGCTACTGGTTAAATCCACAGCCAAAGTATTGACGAGTCTTTATAGTCCCCCACAGACAGTTTCTCAAGTTTCGGGAGAAACGCTGTAGAGGCCGTATGGATTTATGGCAGGGTTCGAACGTACATATGCACGTGTCATGGTTCGGACGGATAATACTAGCGGGCTTTGGTTTAAGCCGGATCCTAGTATTGTACAATGTAGATTTTGTCTCATTGCATTTGTATTCGGTCGGAATATAGATGCGGGTATATACAGTCGCGGGGTTATCCAGTAATTTGTTACCGGATCGCTTTTTGATGTTCCCAGTTTGCATTCCGTTTCGGCCATTTTTCCTTTGTTCCTTCTTGGCTGAAAATTTAAGGGAGGGGCTTATTTGTAAAAGTGGCTTTGACATAATGGAGGGTGGCTTTTTGTGGCACATGGTTGCTTCATGTTGGTTCTGTTGGAGATAGTGCCCTCAGAGTCAATTATTGGATCACAGGCACGTGACAGTCTTACTCAAGATGATAGTATGCTATCTGGTTTTTCTTTATCATCGTGTACTGTTTTAGGTGACCTTATAGGTCTCTATTACACGTTGATAGAGCCCCTAGGATTCTTTCTTGATTGCCAGCAGTATGAGGGCGATCATATACGAGGGAGCTGGGGTCTATAAGCACATCCTTAAAAGGTCCCTCGTCGTGGGAGTTTCGAGACAGGGCATCAATACTCCAGAGTAGACTAGTGTATACAGTCGAGACCCCGACGAGGGGCGGTGGCCGGTCACACAAGCCACTGGTGTCAGTTGGTTCACCTAAGATGTATACAGGTGCTCATTGGGTTATGAGTACACCGGACAGGACTCGCCGGGAACCTGCTAGTTCGTCTTATACCTGACGTCAGATAGCAGTTCCCTGGTGACATGTGTACAGGTTAGTTCATCGTCCTGAGATCGTCATTTGTCTCGTGTGAGTTCCCACTGTACTTTGATTACTACCCTACCATGCTCAAAGGAGTTATGCAAACAGATTTTAGTTGGGTACAGTCCCGAGCCACTTGGAGGCAGTGAGCGGATCTGCAGGGGTTCGTCTCTCCCTGTATTGGGGGTGACGTCGCGCTGTGTCTAGGAGAGCCATTACACGAAGTCCTTAGCCAAGGCAGGAAATTTACTGGTAGGTATTCCAGTAGTATCTCAGGGTGTTCTGGGCTATACTCCGACATGACTTGTACCGCTTTTGGGGGTCTGACTTTTACCAACCCCCTAGGCCCGCCATGCGATGCTCATAGACGAACGGACCGGACTGTACGGATATTGTCACTGACAGGCTCAGTAGAGTGTCAGGATGAGTTCGCTCATCGACGTCCCTTTTGGTTAATACCTGGTAGCCCGTCACGTATGGCTAATACCTCTGACATGCTAGTGGTTAAATCCACAGCCAAAGTATTGACGAGTCTTTAGAGTCCCCCACAGACCGTTTTCTCAAGTTTCGGGCGAAACACTATAGAGGCCATATGGAGATATGGCAGGGTTCGATCTTATACGTGCGGTATTGCACGGATCATGATCGGACGGATAATACTAGCGGGCTTTGGTTTAAGCCGGATCCTAGTATTGTGCAGTGTAAATTTTGTCTCATTGCATTTATATTCGGTTGGAATACAAATGCGGGTATGTATATACAGTCGCGAGGTTTTTCTTGTAATTTATTACGGGAACAGTTTTTTGAAGTTGCCAGTTTGCATTCCGTTTCAACCAGTTTTCCTTCCTTCCTTTCGTTGGCTGATATTTGATGGGAGGGGCTTATTTGCAAATGTGCAAATTAGCATTGTGGAGGGGGTTATTTGTATATGTGGCTTCATGATGGTTCTTTGCATCAAAAGATTCTTTTTGCATCACTTCCTTTGCATTAAATGTGATGGAATATGAAGGGATTGATTTGGTAAATGGTGTGACCATTTTCTTCTCATTATCATACATTTTCTTCTCTTGCATAATTGATCCTTTTTTTCCCTCCACCATTTGAGAGAGGCCGGCCACTTCTAGGGAGAGGGAGAGGTGAATTCATTTTGGTGATGAGGGAAATTTCTTGTTCTCATTTTTTGCTTGCACCAAAAATCCTAAGCTCATTTCCATTGTTCTTTCCTCCACACTATCATGGCAACTTCAATCACCCCATTGAGACAAAGTGATTCTACACTAGCTTACAGTATTCTTGGGCACGTCGGTTCGCCAACTTCGTGCCCGAGTTGCCTCGTTCCAGAGGTGGGAGCCCGTAAAAGAACCCGGCGATGTGGTGCCCGTTCCGACGAGGAGCTGAAGACCGGAGATTCCGCGAGGAGATTGGAGTGGAGGCCGAAGACTGAAGGACACAGATCGCTCGGTATAGCTTCCTACCCATTCTCTAGTTTGCTAGCATTAGGTCAATGGCCCGATCCGGGTTTTATAGTTTGCGGTAGTGCCGGTTTACAAGTTTCGTAAAAGTTTCGTTTCCGCATTCCGGCATCGGATTGACGGCCGGGGCGCTGCCGTGCACTTACATTGGTATCAGAGCCACGCCATTAACCTAGTCTAGCTTGCTCTAACGTGTTTACAAGTTCGATCGAACGGATTTTCAAAAAACCGCGTTTCCATGTCAAGTTTCTGTCGAATTTTTCCAGTGCTTTAAAAATTATTTGGTACATTGTAAAAATACGAGCAGGGTTTTTTATGCATTCTGTGAAAATTTGGTAGGCTGAAGTTACTGTAGCGCTGCGGATCAGCGGCTAAAACCACGTTTTGGCCGCTGATCCGCCGCCAAAATTTGGCTTCACTGCATCAAATTTTTACAGTGCCTCTCTGACATGGAAATAGGGTTTCTGGTATATTCTTTTTGGGCCCAGATGTTTTTGAGTGCTACAATTGTGCTTGGGGCCCACTTTGGTAAATTTGGTTGATCGAAAATTTTAAACATGTTAGTTCACAGTATTTACATTATATCTGCGACCGTGAATGTTATTTGATCGGTAAATCCTATCTAACTGCTATAGCCCTTTTAGACGGATTTGCGAACGTGACATTCACGTTGATGTTTAGTGTTGTGCTGTGATGTTGCGGATTTGTCGTGGGGATAGCCTGGTTGCAATGTTAGTAAAGTTTGGTTTATTATGTACATTTGATATTGCGGGGCGAGCGTCCGACATGTGGACTGCCGTCACTGCCTGTTTGTATATTATTCTTTTGGGGCACGACCGGGCTGAGGTCGATGTACCCGTTGTATATTTTACTTTCTGTACTAGGATTACCCCGTGGAGGGGTGAACGGGTAGCCGGGTTCTAGAGGGCAACGGGCCCGCATCTCATGGCGTTGAGACAGAGGGGGCTTCACTCTAGAATTGGCGGGCTATTCCCCGCACTCGTAGGGGGTACAGGTTGACCAAAGGAGGGGTGCCCAAGTTACTGGATTCCGTGAAGTGCTGGGTGGTCCATTCACGTTGCTGAAGGGGCTGCCTCGCTTCAGGTTTTGGCGGGTAACTTGCCGCGCCCCTAGGGGTCTAGGATTTCATTGCACAGGCTATCCACACGACCAGGGGAACGTCGGGTTTCAGTAGCGGCTCTATGAAACCCGAGGATCCCAGATATTTGTATTGTTCTGTGATGCTGGTTACATTTCTGTGATGTTGCATTTTATCATGCCTTGAGCGAATATTATATATTGATATATATACTAGTAGATGTTGTATATGTTTTGCATCCGCGCTAGTCCAGTCCCCGCTCTGTCGTTAGATAAGTAACCTAACGGGTGATGACGGGACCCAGTGGCGAATGCGGATGGCATATACGTACGTCATTATTTTCGTTCTTTATTGGTGTGATCAATTGATGGGACTGCGTTGATTCGGATCAATGCAAGCTAAACAAACCTATTTGATGTTGTTGGAACATTTTTCAAAAAGCTTTTACTGCAAGGGCGTTGTCTTTTTTTTTGCACAGTGGTATTCGGTTATGAATATCCAGCACCTCAGTCGACGAGGCAAGGGCCGAGATCCCTTCACCGGGAGTGACCCCTTGGACAGAAGTTTGCGTCAGGGCAATAACTTCACTATAGTCGTTTACTTTTGCTTTGGATCATGGTATTCAGTTGGAATATCCTGCACCTCATTCCACGGGGAAAGAGCCGAGATCCCTTCATCGGGAGTGACCTCTTTAGCAAAGGTTTTCGTCACTATATTTTTAAAAAGCTTCCGGTTCCTTCAACGATATCAAGTTCATTACGTTAAAGGTTTTTCACCAGAAACCATTCGTAGCCCTCCGTCATTTCAGACGGGTAGCACGTAGTATTCATGCTATGTTTGTTGACCTTCGTCAAGGCATAGTGTATGGTAGCTGCTTGTTACCTTTATGTTGCATAGATAGATGCGTTGGTTTGGGACAGTCGTATAGCCTTGTTGACCTTCGTCAAAGGCTTGTACGGGTGGGTTCAAATTAACCTGGACAATGACGGGTAGAACTTGACATGTGACTTATGATTTGTTGACCTTCATCAAGGTCATAAGAGCATGGGGCAAAAATCACATCGGGAGTTTCTAAAGAAACTGAAACTTGCCAGATATGCGCATTCCTTCTGGAGTGTGATAACGTGAGCGGATTCCGTCACATTATCATGCGATGATAGTTGGATCCCGATTCCCACTGATGAGTTGGTTTACTCCTCGGGTGATCCCGACTAATTCTTCTTTCAAGTTTAGGGAAGAATTTGACGTTACAGTGGGAGGTTTCCTGATTAGATAAAGTGATATCCATCTGATCTAGGTTAGAGTGCACGCTGAGTGTTTCTTTTCTCTCTCTCTTTGGCAGCGACCATGACCCGACCCTAGACTTTGACTCAGTGACCAAAATTAACCGAACCTTCTTAAAACACTGGCTTTTGGATTGTCAGAGTTGCAAACCTCATTGCCACTCCTACTTTTACCCTTTTCTCCAGGACACCCCGTATTACTACGAACGTCCACTTCCACTGGATAAAACCATCCTATGGTTATATACGAACTCGAAGGAATTTATACGAGGATGGTTTCCGGTTCTGGAGAAAACGAATAGGACTATTCAGTTGTCTTTTTCTTTTACCTTCTCTCAGGTTGCGAGTACTTCTTGGTTTAGAAGATAGTACACCTATTACGCAAATTCGATAGTCTTCTTCCAAACCATAGGCAGGTGCCGACCGGTAGGGAATGAAGAAAACCATTTAGCCTAAAAGGTGTACAGAAGGTATTAAGTAAAGAAAAATAAAGGGATTAGTAAGAGGGCAATGTAAACTGCGACTGCTATTCATGACCAAACCAAATATTTCATTACCACTCCCAATTCACCATTGTATTTCTCCAGGACACTCCATCTCACTACGAAGATCCACAGTTATTTGGATACTCCATCGTATGGTTATATACGAACTCGAAAGGAACTTGTTCGAGTTCGGGGATGGATTCAGGTTCAGGAGAAATAGGAATTAGGTTTATTCGGTTGTCTTTTATCTTCACCTTCTCTCGCAGTGCGAGTGCTCCTAGGATTAGGACAGTACACCCATTATGCTTATTGGATAGTCTTCTTCCAAACCATAGGCTGGTGCCGAACGGTAGGGAAGGAAGAAAACCATTTGTCCTCAAGGGGTGTACAGAAGATAATGATTAAAGACATATAAAGGGATTTGGAGAGATGGCAAAGAGATATACGGTTACAGTTGTGAATCTGGATAATGGAAGAGGCATTACTAGGAATACCCGGATACCCCATCGAAACATTTCAATGTTTCAATTTCACTGTGTACTGTTAAAAGAAAACTGATTTCCCAATTAGACACTTGCTCCAGGGTATGTATTTACCAGGTATGATTCTCACATCTGTATGGTTTTACAGATGATGAGTAGGAGTAAGTTATTGGGAATTAGGTGATTGTCCTCATTATATCGGAATTCGTTGTAATTGGTGATATTTGAGGAAGTCGCCTGGGCTGTTTACCGGATGACAAATATTTGGTTTTGAATATCCGTTGTTATGCACCAATTTCAAATTGATATATCTGTACGTCTATTTTTATAGAGTGAGATATACCGTTTTGAGATTATGTCCATGACATTTACCTATATCAGTGGATGGTTAGGTAAGGAGCATTAAAGAGCGGTGTAATTCTTCTTAACCATAAGTACAGTTTTCAACCTACGACACACAGGGAATGAGTTATTAGACTCAGGGGACTTATACAGAGTATTGTATATTGTCCAGTGGCCATCAGGACAGAGGGGTTGGTACTCGCATTATATTATGTTTACTTATGACTTCTCTAGTTCTTAGACAAGTGTTTCGTAGAAACACAAGGTCCAAGTTTTGAGAAGTTATAGGTATATGAATAAAGTAGAGAACCAGGTGTTGCAAGTATCGGGATTCTTCAAGGTGATCGAAGATGTAGATACTTGTGTGTGGTATTCATTTAATAGTAATGATTAAGAAAACTTGCTTCTCTTTCAGGTTACTCATAATTGGAAGCGTTCCTAAGTTGAGTAACGCTGATCGGTCTCCTTCCATTTAGTTGACATGCACTGGAGACAGCTGCATGATTTGAATCTGGTTCAATTAAATCAGTGCCTCTGTTTCTGTATTGGATATAGAACAGTTCATATCTTGACATTGTTAAGGTACGGGTAGTTGTCCAGCTTATGCTTAAAACCAGACTCTGGATAACTCAAGGCACGTTTTTGTAATGGCTGTTTGTGGGTTGACCCAGGCTATGACGAGGGTTGACTTTCTACCATCTGGAAGATCAATAGTGATATTGTTCTTGACTCGCTACAGTTTTAATAAAAATGGATTTTTTGCAGAAAAACAGTAGTGGGAGTATGGTAGAGCTGGAAGTGATTCCAGAACCGCAAACGATTACTGAAGATTTGATAAGAACCTAAAGATTCAATCTGGTTTGACATTCCATTGGCCACTCCGCAGATATGGTGTGTAACCTCAGGCACTCGAGAGGTACTTCGGTATGCTCAAAAACGGTGACAGGGAGGTTCTTGTTTACCCATACTTGACACTACTGTTTTTCCAGACTATGAGACCCGGCAGGAGGATGAGTATAGCATCGTTCTGAACTGGCTTCAGAAGTGTACGTGTATATGACTCTGCCAGAGGGTTGTCGTAGTCAGTGGGAGCAGCGGAAGCATGGTGGACAAGTGGCTTATATCTATTTATAGACTAAAGCAGATATAGCGGAGATAGATCATCTATTTCTGATGTGACAGTCATAGGTTTGACTTCATCAGAATAGGGGATGGATCTGTTAAGAAGGTAGTAAGGTGTGATGTCCTGGTATTTGGATGACATACACAGAGTAGGAAGTGATATTCCTATACTACAATCGGTTATACTTTGGTTTTCACACAGTGGTTTCTCCACATGGGACTTGGATATAATATCAAGACATTCTGGTTACTAGATCTATAGATCTAGATTTGGGTGGTTTACCAATCAGGGTACTTAGACAGCATTCTAAGAGTTTTTAGAATGGACGACTCCTGACACGGTAGTATACCTGCAGGTGATGGAGTCACCCTCTCTAAAGGAGTCTTACAGACTAAAGGGGAGAGGGATGTGCATGATTGGCAGATCACTTGCTTAGACAATTGAGTCAATCTTGAGATATCAAGTACCACACCAGATGTTGTTTTTGCAGTAGGTGCAATAAGTTGATATTGATCCAATCCTGGAGAAACATTCGGAAGAAGTTTTAGAACATAAGTGAATGTTCTAGGGATATGATAACGGCAGCCTCCTATAGGAGACGGTTATCATTCTAGGCTTCCAAGGTGACATGGATGACAAAGTGGTTGTCAGAGTTATAGTTTTCCCTCTGACGAGGGGCAGTAGTTTGGACAGGTGGTCCAGGCGGATACTGAGGGAGGCATGGCGCAGGACACTGATTAAGTTCAGTCGACGATACAGTCTAAAAAGTTTGGATTTGGAGTTCATTTATGAGCTAGGTCCCATCAGATATCCAGACATATTCTAAGACAGGTATTGCTCATTTCCGGAGATGGCTTTCTCCGCGAACTTGAGATATAGAGAGACATAGAAAGAAACATCAAAGCGGATCCACTCACTGAGGCTATTCCTCGAACGCAATAGTTTTGCAAATGAGCTTTATGAGACTAACTAGTAGAGGAGTTGGGTGTTCGGTATCACACGGGCTGTGAGTATGCGACATTGGAATAATTAGCCTTGAGTGCAAATGGGAGATTGTTGGAGATAGTGCCCTCAGAGTCAATTATTGGATCACAGGCACGTGATTGCAATGATTGAAAGGGGACCTATACCGGTAGGACAGTCTTACTCAAGATGATAGTATGCTATCTGGTTTATCTTAATCATCGTGTACTGTTTTAGGTGACCTTACAGGTCGCTATTACACGTTGATAGAGACCCTAGGATTCTTGCTTGACTACCAGCAGTATGATGGCGATCATATACGTGGGAGCAGGGGTCTATAAGCACATCCTTAAACGGTCCCTAGTCGTGGGAGTTTCGAGACAGGGCATGAATACTCTAGAGTAGACTAGTGTATACAGTCGAGACCCCAACGAGGGGCGGTGGACGGTCTCACAAGCCACTGGTGTCAGTTGGTTCACCTATGATGTATACAGGTGCTCATTGGGTTATGAGTACACCGGACAGGACTCGCCGGGAACCTGCTAGTTCATCTTATACCTGACGTCAGATAGCAGTTCCCAGGTGACATGTGTACATGTTAGTTCATCGACCTGAGATCGTCATTTGTCTCGTGTGAGTTCACACTGTACTTTGATTACTACCCTACCACGCTCAAAGGAGTTGTGCAAACAGGTTTTAGTTGGGTACAGTCCCGAGCCACATGGAGGCAGTGAGCGGATCTGCAGGGGTTCGTCTCTCCCGGTATTGGGGGTGAGGTCGCGCTGTGTCTAGGAGAGCCTTTACACGAAGTCCTTGGCCAAGGCAAGAGATTTACTGGTAGGTATTCCAGTAATATCTCAGGGTGTTCTGGGCTACACTCCGACACGACTTGTACCGCTTTTGGGGCTCTGACTTTTACCAACCCCCTAGGCCCGCCATGCGATGCTCATAGACGAACGGACCGGACTGTACGGATATTTTCACTGACAGGCTCAGTAGGGTGTCAGGATGAGTTCGCTCATCGATGTCCCTTTGGTCAATACCTGGTAGCCCGTCACGTATGGCTAATACCTCTTGTTAGTGTTTATGCCCTAGAAGGCCATTACTGTATCATACTAGTTTGTATATTACTTAATGGAAGCTTGGGATATTCACATGTATATAACAGTCTTGCTAAACATGGTAGTATGCTACTTGGTTTTTCTATCTTAATATGTGAGTGTAAGTATTGATAGAGCTCTTAGGATCTTTCTTGTCTACCAGCGTTGTGATGGCAGTCACACTAGTAGGGGCTGGGTAGTCTACAAGCACATCCTTATTCTGGTCCCTGGTCGTGGATTATCGAGACAGAGCATCGATACTCCGGAGTAGACTAGTGTGTACGCTTCTCATCCCAGTTGGGGAGATGGTCTGTCCCACAGCCGTCAGTACGTCGTACTGGAGATAGTATACAGGTGCTCGTTAGGATACGGGTACACCGGACAGGACTCACAGGGAACTGTTGGTTGGTTTGATACCAGTCGTCAGTGAACAGTTCCCAGGTGACATGAGTACAGCGTAGTCCGCAGACTTGACACTGCTACTTCGCCTCGAGTGTGTCCCACTGTTCATAGATTGCTACCCTACCACGGCTCAAAGGAGTCGTGCAAACAGGTAGCAGTTGGGTGCAGTCCCGAGCACTTGGAGGCAGTGGCGGTTAGACAGGATTCGTCCCTCCCGGTATTGGGAGTAGATATCGTGCTGTGTCAGAAAGCCATTACGCAAAGTCCCTGGCCAGGGCAAGCGAGATTTGCTGGTAGGTTCCAGTAGTTTCTCAGGGTGTAATGGGCTTCCCTCCGACACGACTTATACCGCTATTAGGGGACTGACGCTTGCCGCCCCCCTAGGCCCGATATGCGATAGTCTTGGACGAACGGACCGGACTGTATGGAGATTGTCACATCAGACTCAGTAGGAGTTCGGATGGGTTTTCTCATCGGCCTTCTTATCGACAACTACCTGGGGACCGTTACGTACAGCTAGTGCCGCTTGCGGTCTGTGGTTAAACCCACTGCCAGCATAGTAGTCGAGTCTCTAGAGTCCCACACAGAGAGTTTCCTACTCCAGGCGAAACGATATAGAGGTTGCATGGTTTTGCGACAAAGGGTTCGGACGCATACGTGCGTTTACGCGCGTACGACTTTCGAACAGTTTTTACCAGTCGGCTTTGGTTTAAGCCAGTTACTGGTATCCGGTTATTGGATTTATACAGTCTAAAGTTTTTCCGTATTTTTACGGATCGGAGGGGCGTTCTCGTAATTACTCGAGAAGCTTCTAGAAGATGGTGACTAAGGAGGGTTATGTGTCATATTCATTAAATGAGTTATATGAGTCATGGTGGTGATTCATTCATTTCATTAATACACATTTATTGCTTAATGACTCATGCTAATGAATCACCACTAGATATTTTATGAAGCATGATTATTCATCACTCATTATTCTTTTCTTCTTATTAGAAAATGCTTCATATATGATATGATACTCATAACTTATTTATCATAATATTATTCACATTCTCTCTCCTCAAGCTCTCTCTCTTCAAAAGACTAATCCTCACCCTCATGTGTTGAGATCTAGGATTAGTTAGACTAATCAATCCATAACCATCACTCTATTTCATCTATCTTCTTTGATTAGCAATCCAAGAAGGTTAGTTGCCTCAAGTTTAGAGGTTTAGCTTGGTGTTTTGCTCTCGGGTGGATCGTCTACTACCTAGAGAAGGTCGAGGAGAACAAAGGAGGACACAAAGACGAAGGACCGGTTTCATTAGGTATAATCCATAAACACAATTGATAAGAAACTCTTTGTGTACGGTTATTTATAGTTTAGCTTCGATTCAAGCGGTTAGTCGATGTTCGTTCTTTAAACATGATCGATTTTGAAAATTCCGCCTCCCCACAAGTACTGGGGTGTACTACATCGACTTACAGTGGTATCAGAGCCTCGCTAAACAATAAATAACTTGATTGCAAATTTGTACGAATTTCGAACGGAAAATCGAAGCCGGAAAACCCTAAAATATTTCAGTTTCTGTCGAGTTTAAAATGATGTCCTAAAATTGTTCAGGGTTGCTCAGAAAGCTAGAAAAGAGTCCAGGAGAACACCCATGAAATTCGAGCCCATGACTCGGCTAAAGCGCCGCGGAAGGGCGGCGGATCCCACCGATCCACCGCGGTTCCGCGGCCGAGTTGCCGAGTCATGGACTCATCTTTCATGTGTGGGTCCTCTCTAGTATTTGGGGTTTTCTGGAATATTTTAATTTTGCTCAGGTTTCCAGTTAACAGAGCAGATTTTGGAGCAATATTAAAGATGTTTAATCGATCGAAATTGTACAGTATTTGCATATTGGATTATATCTGTGATTGTTTAATGTGTTCATAAACCTCCCCTAACTGCTAGTATGTCGGTTGGCAGGGGGTTGCACATTTCTGAAATGGTTATATCTGTTTGTGCATATAAACTGTATTGGACTGTTGTGGTGTTTAGCCGGGGTTTAGCAATGGGTTATTGTTTAATTCATTTGTTGTAAATGTAATTTGTTGTAATATTATTTTGCGGGGCACATCCAGGTTGCGGTTGTAGCCACCGTTGTATTATTTCATTTTACTGTTTTTGCTCCTAGGACTGACCCAAGGTGGGGTACACAAACTGCCGGGTGGGTAGTTTTCCGTACCCGTAGGGGTCGAGGGTGGGGTAACGGCTATTCATCACAACTGTGTAATCTGTCTTTTCTTGCAGGCTCAAAAGAAATACAGATTGCTTGCAAATCCAATATTGTTTATCTGTGTTCTGGAATGAATATCATTGCGTCAGAAGAATGTAAAATATCTATATATATGATAGCTATTTAGACGTCACTTATGTTTTACACCCGCGCTAGCCCAGCCCCCGCTCTGTCGTTAGTTAAGTAACCTAACGGGTGATGACGGGACCCCGTGGCGAATGCGGATGGCATAAGAGGACGTTGTATTTTCGTTGTTTTCTGCAATGATAGGTTAATGATGGGACGTATTATCTATAATGCAAAGAAAATAAACCAAGTTTAAATCGTTGGAACAATTTAAAAGAAACCACTCGGTTATTTTTGAAACATATATTTTTAAATGCGGAGATTTAACCACTCCTTTTAAAAGCTATCAGGTTCCTTCGGTTATATCAAGTTCACTACGTTCACGGTTTCGCCAAAACCAGTCGTAGCCCTCCGTCATTTCTTATGAATGGTCAGTAGTATTCAAGCTATGTTTGTTTGGCCCTTAGTCAAGACATAGTGATTGGTAGCTGCTGGGGTATTCATTTGTTGCATAGATAGATGAGTTGGTTTGGGACAGTCGTATTACTTTGTTTGGCCCTTAGTCAAGAGTATACGGATGGGTTCAAATCAACAGGATAATGATGGGCAGAACTTGACATGTGACTTATGATTTGTTGGCCCTTAGTCAAGATCATAAGAGCATGGGGCAAAAATCCATATCGGGAATTTCTAAAGAAACTGAAATTTGCAAAGAGATGCATACCATTTGGAGTTTGATGAATGTTGGTAGGATTCCTTCAACATTATCATACGATGATATTTGGATCCCGATCCTACTGTGAGTATATGCTACTTATCAGGATATTCGTCACTTAACGATCAATGCTATAAACCTAGTAGGTGTCCAGAAAAGTGTCAGCGGGGTTACGCCCCCAGAGAAAAGAGGTTATTTAATTAAGGAACTTCGCGAAAGCGTTGGAAAACCTCCCTCGAAGTATCGACACCGGCCTGGCTGAACGGTTAAGCAAGTATTGTACGGTGAGAATAGTCTTGACTAATTCTTCTTTTATGGTTTGAGGAAGGATTCGAGAAACAGTGGGAGCCATCCAGTTTAGATAAACTAAAAACCACTCTAAACTTGCAAGAGCATCATGCTAAAGAGTTTTCTTCTCTCTCTCCTAATTGCAGCGACCCTGAAAATGACTGGACTTAAGTTACTTTTAGAGAAAAATATACTAACGGGGCCAAACTATAAAGATTGGCTGCGGAATATCAAAATGGCTTTGACCTATGACAAACTGGGGTACGTCCTCACCGCTACGGCAACTGCTGTCCCTGGTCCCAAATCCAGTAATGCGGATAAGGAAATCCGCAAAACCTGGGATTTAGATTGCGCGAGAGCCAAGTGCATCGTGCTTGCCTCGTATGAACAATGAACATCAGAGGAGGCACGAGGATATGTCCCTAGATGGCATATTTCTCCATACAAAGGAACTTTATGGAGAGCAATCTCGTATAGCAAGATACGAGACCTCTAAGAACTTGTTTTCGAGCGAGATTGGCTGTCGGGTCACGGTAGGCGAACATGTCCCTAAAGATGATCGGCTATATAGAAGAGCTCGCAGACCTTGGGACGACTTTGGATAATGAGCTCTATACAGACCTTATTCTCCAGTCCCTTCCTCCCACCTACGCCCAGTTTATCCTCAACTTCAATCTTCAAGGAAAAGAAGTTGAACTTGCGGAACTCCTGAACATGTTAAGGAGTGCAGAGGGCACCTTGCAGAAGGCAAGGGAAACACCCGCTATGTTTGTTGGCGGTACATCTTCTTCCGGGTCCAAGGCTAGGGCCAAAGGAAGGAAGAAGAAGGCCGCACCCAGACCTAGAGGAGGTGTTAGTAAGGTGGGAGGGAAGGAAAGAAAAAGAAAGCAGTACCGATAGTTGGTCAGGATGAGTGCTTCCATTGTCACAGGAAAGGGCACTGGAAGAAGGATTGCAAGGCGTGGAACGCCAAGAACCAGGAACCGAAGCAAGCTGTGGCTTCGACTTCAGGTGTGTTTGTAATTGAGAATTGTCTGTCGATCAACTCTACTTCCTGGGTATTGGATACCGGATCAGGATCTCATATTTGCAATTCATTGCAGGCACTGAGAAACCGTAGAGTGCTGAAGGAAGGTGATATGACCCTAAAGGTTGCTAACGGAGCTAGCGTGGGAGCTGCGTCCGTCGGGGACTATCACCTAGGATTGACGAGTGGACACATTTTGGTTTTACATAACTGTTATTTTGTACCAAGCTTAACGTGTAATATCATATCAGTTTCCTTGTTATCAAATAAAGGTTATGATTTCACGTTTGTAAGAGATGTTGTCAACATCCACCTTAATCATGGTTTGATTGGGTCCGGTACTCTAAATAACGGCATATATGTTTTAAACCAACTCCAAATTTTCAATGTCCAGAACACACTAAAAAGAAAGTCTCCAGATTTAAATAAAGCTTTCTTATGGCATTGTAGACTGGGTCACATCAATGAGAGAAGGTTGACTAAGTTGCATAGAGAAGGATATTTGGACACGTTCGAATATCAAACTTATGACACTTGTCAATCTTGTCTCAAAGGAAAGATGACAAAGACTCCATTCACTGGACAAGGAGTAAGAGCGAGCGAGCTCTTAGGACTCATACACAGCGATGTATGTGGTCCAATGTCTACACATGCGAGAGGTGGTTATTCCTACTTCATTACTTTTACAGATGATTTCTCTAGGTATGGATATGTTTTCTTAATGAAGCATAAATCAGAGGCCTTTGAGAAATTCCTGGAATACAGAGTGAAGCGGAAAACCAAACAGGCAAAAGTATTAAGACACTGAGATCTGATCGAGGTGGAGAATACTTAAGTGCCGAGTTCCTAGGTTACCTAAAAGAGAAAGGAATTCTCTCTCAGCTTACTCCTCCATACACTCCACAGCACAACGGTGTATCGGAGAGACGGAATCGAACCCTATTAGATATGGTACGATCCATGATGAGTAATGCTGAGTTACCGCGATCTTTCTGGGGTTATGCGCTAGAATCAGCGGCATATCTTTTGAACCAGGTTCCAACCAAGACTGTGCCTACCACACCATATCAGATGTGGAGTGGGAAGAAACCCTGTCTAAAACATTTTAGGACATGGGGGTGTCCAGCTTTTGTAAAAAAGCAGCATCTGGACAAGCTCGAGGCACGTTCAGTACAGTGTAAGCTTGTGGGATATCCAAAGAACTCCAAGGGATATTATTTCTATTACGCAGAGGAACAAAAGGTTTTTGTTTCTCGTCATGCCCACTTCTTAGAAACTGAATTTTTAGAAAATCAGAAGAGTGGGAGCGAAATAGAACTGGAAGAAATTCCAGAACCACAAGCTGCTGCTGAAAGTTTGGTAGAACCAGAGGTTCAAGAAGAACAGAACATTCCCGCACCCCTCCGCAGGAGTAGTAGGCCGTCTCATCCGCCTGAGAGATACTACGGTTTTCTCATAGACGGGGATAGAGAGGATTGCATCATAGAAGATGATGAACCTACTGACTTCCAGCAGGCCATCCAGAGCGGCGACTCGGTACGATGGCTAGATGCAATGCGGACCGAAATGGAGTCCATGTACACCAACAAAGTATGGACTTTGGACTTTGCTCCAGATGGGGTAAAACCCATAGGATGCAAATGGATCTTCAAGAAAAAGATTGGTGTAGATGGACAGGTGGAAACCTATAAGGCTAGACTTGTTGCAAAGGGTTTTCGTCAAAGACCTGGTTTGGACTATGACGAAACTTTTTCTCCAGTGGCTATGCTCAAATCCATTCGGGTCCTTCTTGCTATTGCTGCCTTCCATGATTATGAAATCTGGCAGATGGACGTAAAGACGGCTTCTCTGAATGGAAATTTAGAAGAGAGCATCTATATGGATCAGCCAGAGGGTTTCAATCAGAGTGGGAGCAGCGGGAAAGTATGCAAGCTGCTTAAGTCTATTTATGGACTAAAGCAGGCATCGCGGAGTTGGAACATCTATTTTGATGAGACAGTCAAAGAATATGACTTTATCAAATATCCAGATGAGCCGTGCATATATAGTAAAGTTGTAGCCAGAAGTGTCGTATTCCTCGTATTGTACGTGGATGACATTCTATTGATAGGAAATGACATTCCTATGCTACAATCTGTCAAAGGATTCTTGTCACACAGGTTCTCCATGAAAGACCTGGGTGATGCCTCTTACATTCTGGGGATCCGGATCTATCGTGATAGATCCAAGAGGATGTTGGGACTTTCGCAGTCCAGGTATATCGACACTGTACTGAAAAGATTCAGTATGGAAGATTCTAAGCGCGGTAATCTACCGGCTTGTCACGGAATCACCCTCTCTAAAGAGATGTCTCCCAAGACTGATTTGGAAAGGGAACGCATGTCTATTATACCCTACGCTTCTGCGGTAGGCTCTATAATGTATGCGATGTTGTGTACCAGACCAGATGTAGCTTACGCACTAAGCGTGGTAAGCCGGTATCAGTCAGACCCAGGGGAGAAACACTGGATAGCAGTTAAGAACATTCTCAAGTACCTGAGGAGGACTAAGGAGATGTTCTTGGTTTACGGCGGAAAAGACCTCAGGTTGGAGGCCTTTGCTGATTCCGGCTTCCAGAGTGATAAGGACGATTCCAAGTCCATGTCGGGTTATGTCTTTACCCTCAATGGAGGGGCGGTGTGCTGGAAGAGCTCCAAGCAGGACACTGTTGCTGACTCGACGATGGAAGCGGAGTATATAGCTGCTTGCGACGCCGCAAAAGAAGCAGTCTGGATGAAGAAGTTCCTAACAGAACTTCAGGTTGTTCCTACCATAGTTGATCCAATACCTCTGTATTGCGACAACAACGGAGCTATAGCTTTAGCAAAGGAACCAAGGTCCCATCAGAAGTCCAGACACATCTTGAGGCGGTATCACCTGATCAGGGAGATCATTGATCGTCAGGAGATCAAGGTTCGGAGAGTTGCTTCTGAAGAGAACATTGCTGATCCATTCACGAAGGCCCTTCCTCAGATTCAGTTCGAGAGGCTGCTCGAGATCATTGGTCTACGATATGCCAGTACATGGCCCTAGTGCAAGTGGGAGATTGTTAGTGTTTATGCCCTAGAAGGCCATTACTGTATCATACTAGTTTGTATATTACTTAATGGAAGCTTGGGATATTCACATGTATATAACAGTCTTGCTAAACATGGTAGTATGCTACTTGGTTTTTCTATCTTAATATGTGAGTGTACATATTGATAGAGCTCTTAGGATCTTGCTTGTCTACCAGCGTTGTGATGGCAGTCACACTAGTGGGGGCTGGGTAGTCTACAAGCACATCCTTATTCAGGTCCCTGGTCGTGGATTATCGAGACAGAGCATCGATACTCCGGAGTAGACTAGTGTGTACGCTTCTCATCCCAGTTGGGGAGATGGTCTGTCCCACAGCCGTCAGTACGTCGTACTGGAGATAGTATACAGGTGCTCGTTAGGATACGGGTACACCGGACAGGACTCACAGGGAACTGTTGGTTGGTTTGATACCAATCGTCAGTGAACAGTTCCCAGGTGACATGAGTACAGCGTAGTCCGCAGACTTGACACTGCTACTTCGCCTCGAGTGTGTCCCACTGTTCTTAGATTGCTACCCTACCACGGCTCAAAGGAGTCGTGCAAACAGGTAGCAGTTGGGTGCAGTCCCGAGCACTTGGAGGCAGTGGCGGTTAGATAGGATTCGTCCCTCCCGGTATTGGGAGTAGATATCGTGCTGTGTCAGAGAGCCATTACGCAAAGTCCCTGGCCAGGGCAAGCGAGATTTGCTGGTAGGTTCCAGTAGTTTCTCAGGGTGTAATGGGCTTCCCTCCGACACGACTTATACCGCTATTAGGGGACTGACGCTTGCCGCCCCCTAGGCCCGATATGCGATAGTCTTGGACGAACGGACCGGACTGTATGGAGATTGTCACATCAGACTCAGTAGGAGTTCGGATGGGTTTTCTCATCGGCCTTCTTATCGACAACTACCTGGGGACCGTTACGTACAGCTAGTGCCGCTTGCGGTCTGTGGTTAAACCCACTACCAGCGTAGTAGTCGAGTCTCTAGAGTCCCACACAGAGAGTTTCCTACTCCAGGCGAAACGATATAGAGGTTGCATGGTTTTGCGACAAAGGGTTCGGACGCATACGTGCGTTTACGCGCGTACGACTTTCGAACAGTTTTTACCAGTCGGCTTTGGTTTAAGCCAGTTACTGGTATCCGGTTATTGGATTTATACAGTCTAAAGTTTTTCCGTATTTTTACGGATCGGAGGGGCGTTCTCGTAATTACTCGAGAAGCTTCTAGAAGATGGTGACTAAGGAGGGTTATGTGTCATATTCATTAAATGAGTTATATGAGTCATGGTGGTGATTCATTCATTTCATTAATACACATTTATTGCTTAATGACTCATGCTAATGAATCACCACTAGATATTTTATGAAGCATGATTATTCATCACTCATTATTCTTTTCTTCTTATTAGAAAATGCTTCATATATGATATGATACTCATAACTTATTTATCATAATATTATTCATATTCTCTCTCCTCAAGCTCTCTCTCTTCAAAAGACTAATCCTCACCCTCATGTGTTGAGATCTAGGATTAGTTAGACTAATCAATCCATAACCATCACTCTATTTCATCTATCTTCTTTGATTAGCAATCCAAGAAGGTTAGTTGCCTCAAGTTTAGAGGTTTAGCTTGGTGTTTTGCTCTCGGGTGGATCGTCTACTACCTAGAGAAGGTCGAGGAGAACAAAGGAGGACACAAAGACGAAGGACCGGTTTCATTAGGTAAATCCCTAAACACAATTGATAAGAAACTCTTTGTGTACGGTTATTTATAGTTTAGCTTCGATTCAAGCGGTTAGTCGATGTTCGTTCTTTAAACATGATCGATTTTGAAAATTCCGCCTCCCCACAAGTACTGGGGTGTACTACATCGACTTACACCTCTGACGTGCTAGTGGTTAAATCCACAGCCAAAGTATTGACGAGTCTTTAGAGTCCCCCACAGACCGTTTTCTCAAGTTTCGGGCGAAACACTGTAGAGGCCGTATGGAGATATGGCAGGGTTCGATCTTATACGTGCGGTATTGCACGGATCATGATCGGACGGATAATACTAGCGGGTTTTGGTTTAAGCCGGATCCTAGTATTGTGCAGTGTAGATTTTGTCTCATTGCATTTGTAATCGGTTGGAATACAAATGAGGGTATGTATATGCAGTCGCGGGGTTTTCCTGTAATTTATTACGGGAACAGTTTTTTGAAGTTGCCAGTTTGCATTCCGTTTCAGCCAGTTTTCCTTCCTTTCGTTGGCTGATATTTGATGGCAGGGGCTTATTTGCAAATGTGCAAATTAGCATTGTGGAGGGGGTTATTTGTATATGTGGCTTCATGATGGTTCTTTGCATCAAAAGATTCTTTTTGCATCACTTCCTTTGCATTAAATGTGATGGAATATGAAGGGATTGATTTGGTAAATGGTGTGACCATTTTCTTCTCATTATCATACATTTTCTTCTCTTGCATAATTGATCCTTTTTTCCCTCCACCATTTGAGAGAGTCCGACCAATTCTAGGGAGAGGGAGAGGGGAATTCATTTTGGTGATGAGGGAAATTTCTTGTTCTCATTTTTTGCTTGCACCAAAAATCCTAAGCTCATTTCCATTGTTCTTTCCTCCGCACTATCATGGCAACTTCAATCACCCCATTGAGACAAAGTGATTCTACACTAGCCTACAGTATTCTTGGGCACGTCGGCTCGCCAACTTCGTGCCCGAGTTGCCTCGGTCCAGAGGTGGGAGCCCGTAAAAGAACCCGGCGATGTGGTGCCCGTTCCGACGAGGAGATGAATACCGGAGATTCCGCGAGGAGATCGGAGTGGAGGCTGAAGACCGAAGGACACGGATCGCTCGGTATAGCTTCCTACCCATTCTCTAGTTTGCTAGCATTAGGTCAATGGCCCGATCCGGGTTTTATTGTGCACGGTAGTACCGGTTTACAAGTTTCGTAAAAGTTTCGTTTCCGCATTCCGGCGTCGGATTGACGGCCGGGGCGCTGCCGTGCACTTACAGGTTCATCATTGTGTGCATTGATGAGATGGGTGTTTGATTGACTTTGTTGTGATCATTATTCCTCATGATCACCCACCATTTTCTTATGCTCACCCCATACCTTTTCTTGGGCTCACCCCCTTCATATTTCCTTTGCCAAATATGGCCGGCCAAATTATGAGAGGTGGGGTTGATTCATTTGGTGGTGGAAAAAATTTTGATCTCGTTTTTTTTGCTTGCAACAAAATTTCTTAGCCATCACAAAAGTTCATATCTTCTTCTCCTCACTACAAATGGCAGCTTCATTAACCCCTTGAGACAAAGAGTTCTACACTATTCTACAGCAATCTTGGACACGTCGGCTTGCCAACTTCGTGTCTGAGTTCCCTCGGTCCAGAGGTGGGAGCCCGTAAAAAGACTCGGTGATGCGGTGCCTTTCCGACGAGGAGATCGAGACCGGAGATGCCGCGAGGAGCTTGGGATGGTGGCCGAAGACCGAAGGACACGGATCGCTCGGTATAGCCTCTCTACCCTTTCTCTAGTTAGCTAGTAGTAGATTAATGGTCCGATCCGAATTTATAGTCCGCGGTAGCGCCGGTTTCTAGTTAAAGAAAAGTTTTTGTTTCCGCATTTTGGCCTCGGAAAAATGGCCGGGGCGCTACCGTGAACCTACAACCACACTCTAGAAGGTATGCGCATGCCTGGCAAGATTCCTTTATATTTGAAACTCCCGATATGGTTTTTACCCCTAGTACTCTAGTGACCTTGACGGAGTCAACAAATCAAAGAGTCCAAATCAAGTTCAACCCGTCATTATCTTGATTGCTTTAAACCCACCTGCACGAGCCCTTGACGGAGTCAACAAGGCCGCACGACTGTCCTAACTAATCACATCATATGCTACAAACAAACACCACTTAGCTACTGTACACTATGCCTTGACGGAGTCAACAAACGCATCACGAATACTATGCACTACTCGTAGGAAATGACGGATGGCTATGACTGGTTTTTGGCGAAAAACCGTTAACGTAATGAACTTGATATCGTTGAAGGAACCCGAGCAGTTTTGAAAAAGGAGTGGTTTAGGATCCGCATTTTTTAAATGAGTGGTTTTGTAGAAAACCAATGGATTTGAAGAAAATCGAGTAGTTTATAGTCACGTAAACTTTTGCCAAAGAGGTCGCTCCCTGTGAAGGGATCTAGGCTATTTCCTCGTCGAATGAGGTGCATGATATTCCTAACCGAATACCACGATGCAAAGTAAAAGAATCGACTATAGTGAAGTTATTACACTGATGCAAATTTTTGCTCAAGAGGTCACTCCCGATGAAGAGATCTAGGCTCTTGCCTCGTCGAATGAGGTGCTGGATATTCATAACCGAATACCGCCGTGCAAAGCAAAAAGAAACGCCTCTAATGTCAGTTTTCAAAAAATGGTTCGAACAACATCATATAGGTTTGTTTTCCTTGCATTAAATAGAATTAATGTAGTCCCATCAATTAATCATATCTTGTCAGAAAGAAACGAAAATAACCACGCACATAAATGCCATCCGCATTTGCCACAGGGTCTCGGGTCTTCGCCTTAAGGTTACTTAACTTACGGCAGGGTAGGGACAAGACTAGCGTGGGTGCAAAACATATATAGCGTCTACTGTATATATATAATATATATGAACATTCGTCTCACGCATGTTATCAAGTAACATCACAGCAGAATCACAGCGGAAGCAAAACCAATATTGAAATGCGGATAAACTAGGAAAAGTACATTTTAATGGAGCCAAATACGAAATGCAATTTTCCCGGTCGTGTGGATAGCCGTAGTATCAGACCATAGACCCATACGAGTGCGACAGTCCACCCGCCAATTCTAGAAGCGAGGCAGCCCCAATCAACAAAGTGAGTGGGCCACCCAACACTTCCAAAATCCGGTGATTTGGCCACCTCTCCGTGGGTCAATCCTATACCCCCTACGAGTGTGGAGAATAGCCCGCCAATTCTAAAGTAAAGCACCCCGGTCTCAACGCCATGAGATGGAGGCCGTTGCCCTTTAGAACCCGGCTACTCGAACACCACGCTGCGGGGTAATCCTAGTGCATGTAATGAAAAACAGAATATACAACGGTGACTAGGTCCGGAAACTGGACGTGCCCCAAAGAATAATACAAGCCGCGATGATGGCAGTCCACATGTCGGACGCTCGCTACGCAATATGAATATACATTACATCACAGAGAACTACATCTAATACTACGTACACCGGGCTATCCATCGTGACAAATCCAACATAACCATAATCACATAGCAACACATAACATCAACGTGAATCTCATGTTCGTAAACCCGTTTGATTGTGCATATAGCAACCAGTCGGATTATACCGCGCTATGATATTCACGGTTGCAGAAACAATTGCTCAGAAAAACAAAAATTTAAAATTTCGATCGATTAAAACATTCCACATTAGCCCCCAAAGTACAAACCAGTACACAAACAAATCTAGACCAAAACTAAATATCCCAAAAATCATATTTCCATGTATTAGAGCCCCAGAAAAAATTTGGGGCACTTTAGCCAAAATTGGGTTTTGGTTTCTGTTCCGCAGTCAAGTTTTGGGTTTAGGTGCCCAAATAATTTTCCTAGCTCTAATTTTGCCTGCACATAATTTTAATGCACCCTAAAATTTTTTTGAACTTTGAAATTCGAACAGCAAGCAAGAAATATGGAAATGTGAATCGGAAAATTCCGTCGATCGAAACTCTAAATTAGTGCAAAAAAGTTTAGCTTTTAGCATGGTTCTGATACCACTGCTGGGAACTTAGGAATAATAGCAAACTAATTTTAGAAGATGGTAACATTGATTTCAAAATTTTCTAGTTTGCTAAAGTTCCAAAACCAAGAATCAAACTAAAGAGCTATGACTTGTATACAAAATCAAGTGAGCTAAACTAATCTACTATGTGTAGAATACTCACATCCTCAAGCTTTCTTCAAGTGCTCCAGATCGCGCTTGCAAGCCGGTCCTCCTTTGCCGAAGATGATCCACCTGAGGGAAATGATCCAAGCTCCAACTTCGCTTAGCGAAGCAACCAACGCTACAAGTTCGCTTTGAATGGAGAGTGGGGATGTATAAATTTTCCACTATTTTTTTTTCTCTCATTTCTTAAGCTCAAGTGAGCAACTAAAGAAGAAGGAGAAGGAGGTGATTAAACATAGGCATGAGCAACTCTAGAGAGAAAAATGAGAGAGTGAACCAAGAAAAAAATAGCATGTAGAAAGAATGGCTTATACATTTTACAACCATGGAAAAATCACAACATTTTTCAATTAAACAAATAAAGCCCATACCTCTCTACATACCTCCAACCATGCTCATGCCACCTCACCCTCTACCTCATTTGCAAATGATTTTCTTTAATGAGGTGTCCATTTTCTAGAAGATATTCCGTATAAATACGGAATACAACCCGGTATATGTATCGAAATACATATATTCGTATTTGTATAAAAATACGAATAGCCAAGAGAGAAAATGAATAGTGAACAATAATACTAGAATACATATATTAAAAAAATATATATATATTATTAAATCAAAACTTGATTTAATAATTCGGCTTAATCTTAAGCCGCTAGTATTATCAACCGTCCGATTAAAGTATGTGTAGCCTGTGCGCATATTTAATCGGACACATGTATGCAACAACATACGTAATCTATATCATATCGTCGGAACCATGAAAACCCTCTGTGTGGGACTCTATAGACTCGTCAATACGCTGGCAGTGGGTTTAACCACAAGCACGTTAGTGGCACTAGCTGTACGTAATGGCTACCCAGATAATGAGCTGCCACGACCCAATTTAGGAACACGACCGACACTTATATCACGCAACGTCTAGAGGCGTAACGTAATTCAAGCCGAAAAACCCAAAAATCTAAACCATAAAAAGATAGGATGGGAAAACATTTAAAACATTTGTTAAAACATTTAAATGTCTCAAAGTTATAAAATCTCAATTTAATTTATTTTCTTAAAAATTGCGGCAGCATCTCCTTTGTAAAAACTAGCCCCAAACGGGTACAAGCATAGAATAAATATAAAGCATCCCCAAACAGGAGCAACTCAAGCCAAAAGGCGGGACACAACCACAACAAGTATATACGACACCGTAGCGAAGAAATAAGCAAAAAAGAAGTGAAACCAACCTCACAGCATAAATAAAAGCCGTCTCACACGAGCTCGACACCCAGAGTCACAAATAATACAATATGGATCCTCACAATTCTCGTTTCTATATCAAATACATGAAAGTGGTGGATGAAAAGTACTAGATACAACAAGATATACAATGAGATCATACGGATACACGCAAAACCACCCACCTATCCAAAATCACGACCAACAGTAGCGATATCTGCAGAAGTAGATGCAATGAGAAGCCCTGCCGCGACTACACCGAGGGTCAAGCCTGCAAAACACTGTGGCACAACGGGGGTGAGTTGCCAACTCGTGAATAGAAAATAATATCATACAGATAATCGCAAGTATGCACGAACGCGATAGTCTGAAATATGTAATCTGATGGCATAAGTATAACAATACGGATATGCAATAAAATCATGATCAAGGTACACCACCAGGGTACAACAACTACAAGAAACAATGCATGTCAATAAATCCTGAGTATAGGATAACACAGAAAACCTCATGTACGAACCATCATCATGGAAAACCGGTGTCCATCAACGGCACCCTAAATCCCAATATCTCAGGCGCCGTCACTCTGATCGGCCCTCATATCTGTCACATCATGGAACCTGAGTGTCCAACATCGACACTCAAAACATCATGAAAACCCGTGTCCAGCATCGACACGTAAATAATCATATCTCAGGCGCCGCTTACTCAGATCGTCCCTCATATATATATCTCATCTCAGGCGTCACATACTCAGATTGGCCCTCATCAATCTCATATCATAACTCCAAAACGGTATCCTCCGGATATCCGTCGAGTTCTATACAATCACCGATAGGTAGTACTCCCTCTACCAGGCACATCGTCTACTGCACAACATACCTTTCTTGCCCCGGGGTACCATACCGGGTCCATCATGTACCCGCAGATGACTCATCTGGCTCCTCGAATCGGGTTATCACATAGCTCAGAACCGAGAAAACCCATAGTGGACTCCTCGAAATATCATATCAAGAGAAAACGCGTTTTTAAAAGCAACATATAGTTTCCTTTTGAAATATATTCGCGGTTCTCAAATCCAAAAATCGCATGAAATCGGTACATCAATGCATATATCCATGAAATACGATGTATGCAAACACGGAACAGTAATGTGAGTATATTAAGGGAAACCCGCTCTTTTAAATATATCAAGTTTTCAAAGGTATCTTGCGGTTTCCCAAATCCACGAAATCGAAATGCAACATCTTGTGAAAGTAACAGGTGACTATAGCGACATATGTATGTATGCATGTATGTATGATGCAATTCATATGCGCGTTGGAACGAGATTTAACATCTAACTATTAATGAAGAAAAAAAAGCAGTACATTAAGTTATCCATGGCAATTTTTAATTCACAAAAATCCAAATTTTCAGAAAATTTCCAGAGAGTGGTTTGAGTTAGGGTTTCGGGGTTCGTTCGGATTTCTAACGTCGTTTACACTTCGCATAAGGCTCTAGCTAGGTTCTGATACCACTGTAGGGTTCCTAGGCACACTAAGGAGGTTCTCACAAGGCATCAACCATGCCAAATTCAAAAAATTCCGGTGCCGAGAAACCATAATGCGATCGTTGACTAGAGATTAGGCGAAACATGCAACTAGTTAACAACTTAACTAAGAGTGAACGAAAATACAACCTTTGTAGATCCGGTCCTCCACCTCCATTGCTCCGTGATGATGTCCCCTCGCTGCGATCATCGGATCCCGGGCTCTAGCGTCGGCTTCATCGGAGAAATGGGCAGGCTAGGTCGTCGACTTCGATGCCGAAGATGATCTACGTCGAGGCAACTCAAGATCAAGCTCCAACTTCACCAAGTCATGAAACTTGTGAAGAAAACACCCTATACTACTTGGCAAGTGGTAGAGGATGAAGAAATAGGAAGTGGGTTCACTTTAGATTTCTCACTATTTTTCTCATTTCACCATTGAAGCTAGCAAGCTTCTTTCTTCTTGAAGAAGAAGAAGAAGAAGATGATAATATGATAAGAATTATTGGAAAATAGAAAATAAGTCATTCTTATCATATTAGCAACCATGGTTAAGTGTAGAGAATAAATTAAGGTTAGGTGAATGGTTAGGTTTAGCATGAAACAAAAATGGTAGACTTTTTCAAAGCTTCATGAAGCTTCAACTACAAAACAAAGAAAGCCACCATTTCTCTTTTTGCCAAAAATGAATGAAATAAATGAATAAATAAATAAAAACCCTAACCATTTACTTAACCAAGGTTTAAATCAAACATACACCCAAGTTTGCATGTATCATCAAACATGATACAAACAAGTGCACAAAAACTATATCATATATACAATGTGCACATCAAGTGAGAAAATCCATCTTAAGTGAACAAATACTAGTTAATGTAAAGTAATATATCAAATATATAATTATACATTAAATCATTAAATCAACACTTGATTTAACGATCCGGTCATATCGCATATAACCGACTAATATCAATAGTAACAACTTATCGAATCAACACTTGATCCGATAACCCGGCTATATCGCATATAACCGATCACTGTCACAAATCGCGAGAATCTAATACAGTATCATATACTGGTATTATTCTCGGTCCCGCACATATCTCATATGCGCTCCTATTTCGTTTCGCTTGAGCCAGGAAAGCTCTGTGTAGGACTCTAAAGACTCGTCAATACGCCGGCAGCAGGTGATGATCATATCAAACACCTACAAGCTGCAAGCGGTCTGCTAAACGTAACGGCCACCCGGGTATTGAGCGATCAGAAGATCGACGAGAAAGCCCGCTCACACTCCTGTGAATCCAACCAGTAACACTTACCGTACAGTCCGGTCTCGTCGTCTGATATGTCGCATATCTTGCCTAGGGGTGTTAAACGTCAGACCCCAGTAGCTCGATAAGTCGTGTCGATATGAGGTCTATAACAGTTCGAGAAACTACTGGTAACACTTATCAGTAAATCTCAGCAACCCTGACCAGGGATTTCCGGTTATAGCCAATCGCACACAGTGCAACATCAACTCCCTATACTGGGAGAGACGAATCCCCTCCTATCGCTCATTGCCTCCAAGTGATTCGGGACTGTACCCAAAAGCCACCGTTTTGCACGCCCTCTTGGACGTGGTAAGGTGGAAATCAAAGCACAGTGGGAATCACACAAGACTCTATGACGATCTCGGGTCTACAGACTAACCTGTACCAGTGTCACCAGAGAACTGCCATCTAACGTGAGGTATAATACCATCTGGGAGTTCTCGGCGAGTCAGTCCAGTGTACCCAATCTCCACTGAGCACCCGTATATCATCTCTGATGTCAAACACCAATGGATATAGGATCATCCATCGCCCATCTGTATGGGTCGAGAAGTTATACGCTAGTCTACTCTGGTATATCGATGCCCCGTCTCGATACACCCACAACTAGGGACCTTGAAGGATGTACTTATGGACTACCATGTCCCCACTAGTATGATCCGCATCATAGTCCAGGTAGTCAAGTACACATCCTAAGGGCTTTACCAACATGTAACAGAGAGACAATCAGTATACACGTTAAGGTAAAGAGTAACCAGATAGCATACTATCATGTCGAGCAAGAAAGTCCTCCCTATATATGTCCAAGCATCCACTACAATATACATCCTATGTATAGTAATGGCCTCTAGGGTATACATATAACTAACAATCTCCCACTTGCACTAGGGCCATCAGGTAGCAGTAGTTGTAGTATCTCATACTCAACCATCCCATAAAAATCTCTCTCTGGGAAAAGGCCTTTGTGAGTGGATCCGCCGTGTTGTCCTCTGAGTCTACTCTCCTAACCTCGATCCCCTGGAGATCAACTATCTCCATGATCAGGTGATACTGCCTTAGAATATATCTGGATCACTGATGGGACAGACGTTCCTTGGCATAAGCCACATCTCTATTGTCACACAATGGGAGGAACAAAGTTCATCTCATGAACATATATAAAACCAGACTGCCTCTTTGGTAGCATCTTAAGTAGCGATGTATCCAACCTTTATCGTCTAGTATGCCACGGTATCTAGCTTGGAACTCTTCCAACATACCGTCCCTTTACTGAGGGTAAAGACAATGCCTGTGACTGACTTTTAGTCGTCCTTATCACCCTGGAACCCTTCCAGTGATTCTCCCCAGGACCAATTGATACTTTCTCACTGCAGCTAGTGACGATCCTAAGGTCCACTTAGATCTATCTTATAGATCCAAAATCCAGGATTCAGGAGGTATCTTTATTATGCTATATGGAGAATCCTTGTGATAAGCGGAGATTGATCGAGCGTAGCATAGGAAACTCCTTTCCTAACAAGAGTATGTCATCCACGTAATCTACGAGGATCACCTTCATACTCCCTACTACCCTTTTTGTATATACAAGGTTCATCTACCATTTTGATGATGTCAAACTCTTTGACTAACACATCAAAACAGACGTTCCAACTCCGCGATGCCTGCTTTATCACATAAAACATCTTGCATACGTTTCCGCTGCTCCCACTGTTTAAGAAGCCCTCTTGCTGTGTACTTATAGACGTTCTCTTCTAAAACATCATTTAGAAAAGCAGTTATGGCACTCAACCACCACCACCAGATATCGTAGTCATGGTATGTAGCCGTGGCAAGTAGGATCTGGATGGACTTAAGCATAGCCACCGAAAAAGGTTTCATCATAATCCATGCCTGGTCGATGACGAAATCCTTTAACAGGTCTAGATTTGAAAGTCTTAACTTTTCCAGCAACACCAAGTAATCTTCTCAAGATATACCTGCTCCTGATGGGGATTTAACCCTTCATATATAGCAACCAAAGTCCATACTTTGTTGGTGTATAAGGATTCCATCTCAGATCGATAAACATCCAGCCATTCTTACAGAGTCTCATTCCTGATGGCCAGCTCGAAACTAGTTGGGTCATCATCTCATGATGCAATCCTCGCTCCCACTGTCATAGAGAAACCGAAGTAACTCTCAGGTGGGTGAGGAACCCTACTAGATCGGCGGAGAGGCTGAGGTTCGTTGGTTACTATTGAATCTTTCGGTTCTACCAAATCATCAGCTGCAGTTTGTATAGCTGGAACATTTCCAGTTCTACATAACTGACCTTGCCTCGAGCTTGTCCGGATTTTGCTTTTAGACATAGGCCGGACAACCCTAAATCTTAACAAACTTAAGATATGGACTCTTCCATTTCCATATCTTATATGGAGTGGTAGGCACCGATTTGATTCGAACCCTATTCAATAGGTATGCAGCTTCTCAAGCGCATAACTCCCAAAAGGAAATAGGTAACTCAGTAGTACTCATCATAGAGCACACCTTATCATATAGGGTGTGATTGCTCCGCCCCGATACAACGTTGTGCTGTGGTGTATTCGGAGGAGTAATGCTGAGAGAGAATCTCATTCTCCTTTAGAATAGTCCAGGAATTCCATGCTCAAGTATTCTCCTCCTTGATCACATCAAAGGACATAATACTTATACCCGTTTTGGTTCTCTACTTCTAAATTATATTCTGTGAATATCTCAAAAGGTTCGGACTTATGTTTCAACAGGAACATATGTCTGAATCTAAAGAGATCATTAGAGAATGTAATGAAGTACAAAGAACCGGTCATGGCATGTGTAGACAGGGAACCTTACATACATCAACATGTATCATCCCAAGAGTTCATTAACTCTTTCTCTGTTTCCAGTAAACGGAGCTATGGTCATCTTATCCTTGTGACATGACTGGCAAGTTTCACAAGATGTAAATTCAAACTGATTTAAATATGCATCTATATGTAACTTCAGCTAGTCGGGTCGCATTGATATGACCTAGTCTACAATACCTCAAGAAGGATTCGTTCATTTCTGAACTCTTCCTCTTATGTGTGTTCTATATACTAAGAACTATAGTTTGATTTAGAACATCAATGCTTTTTGATAACGTGCCTGAACCGATCAACTTTTGATATAGGAAATGTTCAAAACATTATCCAACAATACAAAATTATATCCTTCTTTACTAATAAAGAGACTGATATGATTTTGTATATCAGGTTCGGTATCTAATAACAATCGTTCAGAATCAATGTATTGGTAATACAGGGTGACAGTGACCAACAGACTTGGCTGCAACACTTGCCCCGTTTTCTGCCTTATGAAACTTATCACCCGTTCTCAGTTCTCTACCTTTATGCAGCCCATATAATAGATTACATATGCGGGATCCTGATCCGGTATCTCATATCCAGGACGTAAAGAATACTGAGAAACAGTTCTGTATAATGAACACACCCGAAGATGATGCATCAGCATGCACTCTCTTTGTTAGGGCGGCATAGGAATTCTGGTAATCCCCAATTTCCTGCTCTGTCTTATAACAATTATAAGTCGGAGCGGGACCAACGTTCCCCAGCTCAGTATAACAAGCGGGTTCGGTCAATAATCCGTATTATTATCTTGATTAAGCCGTGATATGGTCGCTACCTGGAGAGAGAGAGAAGAAAACACTCTGCGTGCGCTCTTGCAAGATCAGATTGTGTTAGTGTATATGCCCTAGAGGCCATTACTGTATCATACTAGTTTGTATATTACTTGATGGAAGCTTGGGATATTCACAGTTGTATATACAATCTTGCTCGAAATGGTAGTATGCTACTTGGTTTGTCTCTGCTTTAATATGTGCATGTGTTTCTTTTAGCATATCGCTGATATACATATTAGTAGAGCCCTTAGGATCTTTGCTTGATTACCAGCGTTGTGATGACACTCACACTCGTGGGGGCTGGGTAATCCATAAGCACATCCTTATACAGGTCCCTAGTCATTGGACTATCGAGACAGGGCATCGATACTCCGGAGTAGACTAGCGTATGCGTTTCTCATCCCAGCGTGGGAGACGGTCTGTCCCACAGCCGTCAGTACGTCGTACTTGAGATAGTATGCGGGTGCTCGTTAGGTTACGAGTACACTGGACAGGACTCGTCGGGAACTGTTGGTTGGTATTATACCTATCGTCAGTTATCAGTTCCCAGGTGACATGAGTACAGCTTAGTCCGCTGACTTGACACTGTCACTTCGCCTCGAGTGTGTTCCCACTGCACTTTGATTACTACCCTACCACGGCTCAAAGGAGTCGTGCAAACAGGTAGTTTTTGGGTGCAGTCCCGAAGCACTTGGAGGCAGTGACGGTTAGACAGGATTCGTCTCTCCCGGTATTGGGGGTTGACATCGCGCTGTGTCCAGGAGAGCCATTACACAAGTAGTCCCTGGCCAGGGCAAGCGAGATATACTGGTAGGTTTCCAGTGTTACCTCAGGGTGTTCTTGGCTACACTCCGACACGACTTGTACCGCTATTAGGGGACTGACGTTCATCGCCCCTAGGCCCGCCATGCGATGTATCAGACGAACAGACCGGACTGTACGGAGACTGTCACATACAGGCTCAGTAGGAGTTCAGATGGGGTCACCTCGTCAGTCTTCTTATCGGCATCTATCTGGGGACCGTTACGTACAGCTAGTGCCGCTTGCGGTCTGTGGTTAAACCCACTGCCAGCATAGTGTCGTGTCTTTAGAGTCCAACACAGAGAGCTATTCGCCTTTAGGCAAAATGAGTAAAGGTCGCATGGTTTTGCGACAGGGTTCGTTCACATCCGCGCACTTATGCACGTTTGCTGTCCGGACAGCTTATACTAGCGGGCTTTGGTTTAAGCCAGATCCTAGTATATGATTTGGGATTGGTTTTATCTCTTTGTATTCGTGTTCCTCGGATCACGAATGCGGGTGCGTATGCACAGTTGATTGAGTCAGAGGAAGAGGACCTTGATTAGGGTTAATGACCATTGTCATTTTATTAACCCTAATGTTTATGTGTGTATTATGATTAATTGATATTAGCTATATATAATTGTGCATGGTTAGGATTGTTGACATTTTGACCATACTTGACTTGTTGACCTTAGTTGACATGTTGACCATCATCATTCCATATAAAAGATGCTCTTTGATCCTTGCAATTTTCATTTAATGTGAAATGATAATGGTCAAGTCTTGATTAACCATGACAATTATCTAGCTAATTATCTATTTTTTATAATTCACACATATATGTGAGAATGGCTTATTATTCTCTTATTCTATCATATACTTTCTCTCTCTTGCTCTTCCTCTTCCTCAAGCTCTCCCCTCTCATGTGTTGAGAAACACTTGAGCTTGAGAAAAACCATTCCATAGTAATCTCTACTCTCATCTAGGGTTCTAGGATTAGCACTTCTAGCACCCTAGTTACTTCTAGCTTGAAGTTGAAGCCAAAGGTTGAGGCTCTCGGGTGGATCCTTCTTCGACGTGAGAAGACGACAAAGGTGATCCCTTTCTACTACTCCAAGGAGCAAGGAGAGAAGGACATAAAGCCCTAGGTATAACCATTCTTCCTTGTAGCTAATTTCTAGTTAGTTTTAGCTAGTTTTTGTTTAGCAAAGATCCTCCTTAGTCTAGTCCATGTTTCCTAGCATGATAAAAATCCGATTTTTATTCTGTTTTCCGCCTCCCCGCAAGCACCGGGTTGGGCAACGTGGACTTACAGTGGTATCAGAGCCTAACTAAACATAAACTAGCTAGGTAGTAAAGTGTATGGAAGTTCAATCGGAAAAAATCACAAAACTAAAAACACAAAACCCTAACTTTCTGTTGAATTTTTTTCTGTTCAAAATAAAATAAATCTTACGTCAAAAATCATCTCAGGGTTTTGTGAAGAAAGCCACCAAAAACGATCCAGTGAATCGCTCAAAGCGCGGCGGTTCCAAGGCAAAAGCATGCCTATTACCGCGGAACCGCGGCCGTTTTGACTCGGTTCTGGGTCGAGTTTGGTGCAGTGTTCTTCTGGCTTGGTTTTGGGATTTTTAAGATGGTTTATTTGTGCCCAGGTTTTCCAGAAAAGAAATTTGTTTTTGGGGGCCTATAAATCCGTATTTTTGATCGAACTTCACTACACTTTGACTAATGGGTTATATCTGTGATGTTTATATGTATTGAACGTCTGCTAATCGCTATAAGTCGATTAGTGGGGGTTATACATATCTGTGATCTGTGTTTGATGATGGTATGTGTATATGAATGTGTTGGATTGTCGCGGGTGAATAGCCGGGGTGGATGTGAGATGAGTGTTTCTTTTTCTTTCATTCATTGTAATTTGTAAAGTGATGTATTATTATTTGTTTGGCCGCACAACCGGGTCGGGGTTGTAGCCGTCATTGTATAATTCTTTTTACTGTTTTTGCTCCTAGGATAGACCCATGGAGGGGGTGCACAAACTACCGGGTATCTCGAAGTGCCGAGTGGCCTACTCACGGTGTTGAGGGAGGTTGCTTTGCTTCGGGTACTTGGCGGGTAGTTTGCCGCACCCGTAGGGGTCTTGGGTGGGGGTATTGGCTATTCACCGCGACCGTGTAATCCGCTTTTCGTTGCAGGCTCGAACGGATTGCGGATTCCTAGTATATCCAATGTATTCATCTGTGATCTGTAATGTCTATCATTGCTATATATTTATATATGATAACTATTTAGGCGTTGCTTATGTTTTACAGCCGCGCTAGCCCAGCCCCCGCTCTGTCGTTAGTTAAGTAACCTAACGGGTGATGACGGGGCCCCGTGGCGAATACGAATGGCATAAGCGTACGTCATATTTTGGTTGTTTTCTGCAATGGTAGGATTAAATGATGGGACGCATTAAAAGAACTAATGCAAGAAAATAAACCAAGTAAAAGTCGATTGGAACACTTTGAAAACCACTCGGTTCTTTTCAAAACTAAACTTTTAAACGCGGAGCTTGAACCACTCCTTTTAAAAGCTATCTCGTTCCATCGATTATATCAAGTTCACTACGTTCACGGTTTCGCCAAAACCATTCGTAGCCCTCCGTCATTCCACATGAATGGTAAAAAAGTATTCAAGCTATGTATTTTGGCCAAAGTCAAGGCATAGTGATTGGTAGCTATTGGGTATTCATGTGCAGCATAGATAGATGCGTTGGTTTGGGACAGTCGTGCTGCCATTTTGGCCAAAGTCAAGGGTAGGTACGGGTGGGTCCAAATTAATGAGGAGAATGACGGGTAGAACTTGACATGTGACTTATGATATTTTGGCCAAAGTCAAGGTCATAAGAGCATGGGGTAAAAATCCACATCGGGAGTTTCATAAGCACTGAAACTTGCTAGCACTGCATACCATTTGGAGTGTGATAATTGTGGTAGGATTCCTTCGGTTTTATCACGCGATGATATTTGGATCCCGATCCTACTGTGAGTATATGCTACTCCTCGGGAAAACTCTCACTTAACGATCAATGCTATAAACCTAGTAGGTGTCTAGAAAGGTGTTAGCGGGGCTACGCCCACAGGGAAAAGAGGTTACTTAATTAAGGAACTTCGCGAAAGCATTGGAAAACCTCCCTCGAAGTACCGACACTGGCCTGGCTGAACGGTTAAGCAAGTATTGTACGGTGAGATTGATCCCGACTAATTCTTTCTTTACGGTTTGAGAAGGGATTCGAGAGACAGTGGGAGCCATCCAGTTTAGACAAACTAAAAACCACTCTAAACTTGCAAGAGCATCATGCTAAAGTGTTTCTTTTCTCTCTCCTAATTGCAGCGACCATTCAACATGACCGGACTTAAGTTATTACTAGATAAAAACATACTGACAGGGCTAAACTACAAAGATTGGCTCAGGAATGTCAAGATGGCAATCACTTACGACAAGTTGGGGTATGTCCTTACCACCAAAGCTCCCCCTGTCCCAGGTCCCACCTCTAGCGTCGCGGATAAAGAAATCCGTAAGACATGGGAGATCGATTGCGTGAAGGCCAAATGCCTCGTGCTTGCCTCGATGGACAACGGACATCAGAGGAGGCATGAGAATATGGACCTGGAGTCCATATTTCTCCATACAAAAGAACTGTATGGAGAGCAGTCTCGTATCGCAAGATACGAAGTGTCGAAGAAGCTATTTTCGGGAAGATTGGCCGTCGAATCATCGGTAGCGGAACACGTGCTTAAGATGATTGGATACATAGAGGAGCTCGCGGACCTTGGGACCACGTTGGAGAATGAACTCTACACAGATTTGATTCTCCAGTCCCTTCCTTCCACTTACGCCTAGTTTATCATAAACTTCAACATGCAAGGAAAAGAGGTTGAACTTTCCGAACTTCTGAACATGTTGAGGAGTGCTGAGGGCACCCTACAGAAGAGTAGGGAGACATCCACTTTGTTTGTAGGAGGATCTTCCTCTTCTAGATCCAGGGCGAAAGCCAAGGGTAAGAAGAAGAAAGCCCCTGCCAAACCAAGAGGCGGTGTCAGTAAAGTAGATACGAAGGGAAAAGGAAAGGCAACAAAGGTAGCGGGAAAGCTGGTGGGGAAGGAAGAATGCTTCTACTGTCACAAAAGTGGTCACTGGAAACGGGATTGCAAGGCTTTGAAGGCCAGAACCCAGGATTTGAAGCGAGTTGCGGCTTCAGCTTCAGGTGTGTATGTTATTGAAAACTGTCTATCAATAACTCTACTTCCTGGGTATTGGATTCCGGATCAGGATCTCATATCTGTAATTCTTTGCAGGCGTTGAGAAAGCGTAGAGTTTTGAAGGCAGGTGACATGACCCTCAGAGTTGCAAACGGTGCTAGCATGGATGCTGAGGCCGTGGGGGACTATCACCTGGGATTGTCGGATGGACACTTTTTGGTTTTGCGTAGTTGTTATTATGTACCAAATGCAACCTGTAATATCATTTCTGTATCTTTATTATCTAAAGAAGGTTATGAATTTGCATTTGTAAGTAATGTAGTGAACATTCACCTTAATCAAGTTTTGATTGGGTCAGGTACATTAAACAACGGTATATACGTTTTAAACCAAGCACAGATTTTCAATGTCCAGAATACACACAAAAGAAAGTCTCCAGAAATCAATAAAACTTTCTTATGGAATTGTAGACTGGGTCACATCAATGAGAGAAGGTTGACTAAGTTACATGCAGAAGGATATTTGGATCCGTTCGAATATCAATCGTATGCAACTTGTCAATCCTGTCTCGAAGGAAAGATGACAAAGACTCCGTTCACTGGACACGGAGTAAGAGCGAGCGAGCTCTTGGGACTCGTACACAGCGACGTGTGCGGTCCAATGTCTATACATGCACGAAGCGGTTATTCTTACTTCATTACTTTACGGATGACTTTTCAAGGTACGGTTATGTCTTCTTAATGAAACATAAATCCGAGGCTTTTGAAAAATTCCAGGAATATAAGAATGAAGTAGAAAACAAACAGGCAAAAGTATCAAGGCACTGAGATCTGATCGAGGTAGTGAATACTTGAGTGCCGAGTTCCTGGGTTACTTAAAAGAGAATGGAATTCTCTCTCAGCTTACTCCTCCATACACTCCGCAACATAACGGTGTATCGGAGAGACGGAACCGAACCCTATTGGATATGGTACGGTCCATGATGAGTAACGCTGAGTTGCCGCGATCGTTCTGGGGATATGCGCTAGAATCAGCTGCATACCTTTTGAACCGAGTTCCAACTAAGACTGTGCTTACTACACCATATTAGATGTGGTGTGGGAAGAGACCCTATCTTAATCACATTAAGACATGGGGATGTCCAGCTTTTGTAAAAAAAGCAGCATGCGGACAAGCTCGAGGCACGCTCAGTATAGTGCAAGTTTGTGGGATATCCAAAGAACTCCAAGGGATATTTCTTCTATTGCGAAGAGGAACAAAAGGTTATTATTTCTCACCATGCCCACTTTCTAGAACACCAGTTCATAGAAAAAGAAATAAGTGGGAGCGCAATAGAACTGGAAGAAATTCCAGAACCACGAGCTATTACTGAAAGCTTAGTAGAACCAGAAGGTTCGAAAGATCAGGACATTCCCACGCCACTCCGCAGGAGTAGTAGGCAGTCTCATCCGCCCGAGAGAAACTACGGTTTTCTCATAGACGGGGATAGAGAGGATTGCATCATAGATTGTGATGAGCCTACTAGCTTCCAGCAAGCCATTCAGAGCGTCGACTCGGTAAAATGGCTGGATGCAATGCGGACCGAAATGGAGTCCATGTCCACCAACAAAGTATGGACGTTGGACATTGCTCCGGATAGGGTAAAACCCGTAGGATGCAAGTGGATCTTCAAAAGGAAGATTGGTGTAGATGGACAGGTTGAGACCTATAAAGCTAGACTGGTTGCAAAGGGTTTTCGTCAGCGACCTGGTTTGGACTATGACGAAACCTTTTCTCCTGTAGCTATGCTGAAATCCATTCGGATCCTTCTTGCCATTGCTGCCTTCCACGATTATGAGATTTGGCAGATGGACGTAAAGACCGCTTTTCTAAATGGACATTTAGAGGAGTGTGTCTATATGGACCAGCCAGAGGGTTTCATTCAGAGTGGGAGCAGCGGAAAGGTGTGCAAGTTGCTTAAGTCCATTTATGGACTAAAGCAGGCATCGCAGAGTTGGAACATCTGTTTTGATGAGACGGTCAAGGAATTTGGCTTTATCAAAAATCCAGATGAACCATGCATCTATTGTAGATTTGTAGCGAGAACTGTAGTATTCCTCGTTTTATACGTGGATGACATTCTCTTAATAGGAAATGATATTCCTATGCTACAATCTGTCAAGGGGTTCTTGTCACACAGGTTCTCCATGAAAGACCTGGGTGATGCCTCATACATTCTGGGTATCCGGATCTACCGTGACAGATCCAAGAGGATATTAGGACTTTCACAGTCCAGGTACATCGACACCATACTGAAGAGATTCAGTATGGAAGATTCCAAGCGCGGTAATCTACCTGCTTGTCACGGGATCACCCTCTCCAAAGAGATGTCTCCCAAGACTGATTTGGAGAGGGATTGCATGTCTGTTATACCCTACGCTTCTGCGGTAGGCTCTATAATGTATGCGATGTTGTGTACCAGACCGGATGTAGCTTATGCACTGAGTGTGGTAAGCCGGTATCAGTCTAACCCTGGGGAGAAACACTGGATAGCGGTAAAGAACATTCTCAAGTACCTGAGAAGGACTAAGGAGATGTTCTTGGTGTATGGCGGAAAAGACCTCCAGATTAAGGCCTTTGCTGACTCCAGCTTCAGAGTGACAAGGATGATTCCAAGTCCATGTCGGGTTTTGTCTTTTCCCTCAATAGAGGGGCGGTATGATGGAAGAGCTCCAAACAGGAAACCGTTGCTGACTCGACTATGGAAGCGGAATACATCGCTGCATCTGATGCCGTAAAAGAAGCTGTCTGGATGAGGAAGTTCTTGAAAGAACTTCAGGTGGTTCCGTCCATTGTTGACCCAATACCTCTGTATTGCGAAAACAACAGGGCTATAGCTTTAGCGAAGGAACCCAGGTCCCATCAGAAATCCAGACACATCTTGAGGCGGTATCACCTGATCAGGGAGATCGTGGATCGCCAGGAGATCGAGGTTCGGAGGGTTGCTTCAGAAGATAACACTGCAGATCCATTCACCAAGTCCTTGCCCCAGACTCAGTTCGAGCGGCTGATCGAGATGATAGGTCTTCGATACGCCAGTACATGGCCTTAGTGCAAGTGGGAGATTGTTAGTGTATATGCCCTAGAGACCAATACTGTATCATACTAGTTTGTATATTACTTGATGGAAGCTTGGGATATTCACAGTTGTATATACAATCTTGCTCGAAATGGTAGTATGCTACTTGGTTTGTCTCTGCTTTAGTATATGCATGTGTTTCTTTTAGCATATCGCTGATATACATATTAGTAAAGCCCTTAGGATCTTTGCTTGATTACCAGCGTTGTGATGGCGCTCACACTCGTGGGGGCTGGGTAATCCATAAGCACATCCTTATACAGGTCCCTAGTCGTTGGACTATCGAGACAGGGCATCGATACTCCGGAGTAGACTAGCGTATGCTCTTCTCATCCCAGCGTGGGAGACGGTCTGTCCCACAGCCGTCAGTACGTCGTACTTGAGATAGTATGCGGGTGCTCGTTAGGTTACGAGTAAACTGGACAAGACTCGTCGGGAACTGTTGGTTGGTATTATACCTATCGTCGGTTATCAGTTCCCAGGTGACATGAGTACAGCTTAGTCCGCTGACTTGACACTGTCACTTCGCCTCGAGTGTGTTCCCACTGCACTTTGATTACTACCCTACCACGGCTCAAAGGAGTCGTGCAAACAGGTAGTTTTTGGGTACAGTCCCGAAGCACTTGGAGGTAGTGACGGTTAGATAGGATTCGTCTCTCCCGGTATTGGGGGTTAACATCGCGCTGTGTCCAGGAGAGCCATTACACAAGTAGTCCCTGGCCAGGGCAAGCGAGATATACTGGTAGGTTTCCAGTGTTATCTAAGGGTGTTCTGGGCTACACTCCGACACGACTTGTACCGCTATTAGGGGACTGACGTTCACCGCCCCCTAGGCCCGCCATGCGATGTATCAGACGAACAGACCGGACTGTACGGAGACTGTCACATACATGCTCAGTAGGAGTTCAGATGGGGTCACCTCGTCAGTCTTCTTATCGGCATCTACCTGGGGACCGTTACGTACAGCTAGTGCCGCTTGCGGTCTGTGGTTAAACCCACTGCCAGCATAGTGTCGAGTCTTTAGAGTCCCACACAGAGAGCTATTCGCCTTTAGGCAAAATGAGTAGAGGTCGCATGGTTTTGCGACAGGGTTCGTTCACATCCGCGCACTTGTGCAGGTTTGCTGTCCGGACAGCTTATACTAGCGGGCTTTGGTTTAAGCCAGATCCTAGTATATGATTTAGGATTGGTTTTATCTCTTTGTATTCGTGTTTCTCGGATCACGAATGCGGGTGCGTATGCACAGTTGATTGAGTCAGAGGAAGAGGACCTTGATTAGGGTTAATGACCATTGTTATTTTATTAACCCTAATGTTTATGTGCGTATTATGATTAATTGATATTAGTTATATATAATTGTGCATGGTTAGGATTGTTGACATTTTGACCATACTTGACTTGTTGACCTTAGTTGACATGTTGACCATCATCATTCCATATAAAAGATGCTCTTTGATCCTTGCAATTTTCATTTAATGTGAAATGATAATGGTCAAGTCTTGATTAACCATGACAATTATCTAGCTAATTATCTATTTTTTATAATTCACACATATATGTGAGAATGGCTTATTATTCTCTTATTCTATCATATACTTTCTCTCTCTTGCTCTTCCTCTTCCTCAAGCTCTCCCCTCTCATGTGTTGAGAAACACTTGAGCTTGAGAAAAACCATTCCATAGTAATCTCTACTCTCATCTAGGGTTCTAGGATTAGCACTTCTAGCACCCTAGTTACTTCTAGCTTGAAGTTGAAGCCAAAGGTTGAGGCTCTCGGGTGGATCCTTCTTCGACGTGAGAAGACGACAAAGGTGATCCCTTTCTACTACTCCAAGGAGCAAGGAGAGAAGGACATAAAGCCCTAGGTATAACCATTCTTCCTTGTAGCTAATTTCTAGTTAGTTTTAGCTAGTTTTTGTTTAGCAAAGATCCTCCTTAGTCTAGTCCATGTTGCCTAGCATGATAAAAATCCGATTTTTATTCCGTTTTCCGCCTCCCCGCAAGCACCGGGGTGGGCAACGTGGACTTACAGATTGGTTATTATTTTATCTAATCAGGATGGCTCCCACTGTTTTTTATCAAATCTTCCTTCAAACCCTAAAAGGAAAGACTAGCCGGGATTATTTACACGCTACAAGTTCGCCAATCTTTCAGCCAGGCCAGTGTCGGTACTTTGAGGGAGGTCCACCGTGCTTTCGCACGAACCTAATTAATGTAAACCCCGTTTTCCCAGAGGCGTAACCCCGTTGACACCTTTCTAAACACCTACTTGATCGGCTAATTGTAATGTGTAAAACTCTCCCAGGAGTAACTCTTACTCGCAGCGGGTATCGGGATCCAACTATCTCATAGAAGGTATGCAATCTCATTGCAAATTTCAACACTTGAAATTCCCGATAATTTTGCCCCTAGCAGCTATATGACCTTAACATAGTCAACAAATCATAAGTGCTAGTCAAGTTCAACCCGTCATTTCCCGATTGAATTAAACCCACCCGCACGACCCTTAATATAGTCAACAAAGTCGCATGACTACCCTAATCCAATCGCATCATATGCTTATACAGATAAGTACTAATCAGCTACCGCACACTACGCCTTAACATAGTCAACAAACGTAGCACGAATACTAACTAGTACTTATCTGAAATGACGGAGGGCTACGACAGGTTTTTCTGAAAACCTATTGCGTAATGAACTTGATATCGTTGTAGGATCGAATGAATTTTGAAATGGAGTGTTTTTTAGGCTTTTCTAGTTTTGCTAAAGAAGTCACTCCCGGTGAAGGGATCGTCGGTCCTTTCCTCGTCGAATGAGGTGCGGGATATATCATATATATCACTGTGCAAAGAAGAAACTATAGAAGCAATCAAAAGACAAACCGAGAGTTGTAGCATCTGCCAGTTATTGCTAAAGGAGTCACTCCCGGTGAAGGGATCTCGGTCCTTTCCTTATCGAATAAGGTGTAGGATGTTCTACAAGGAACACCGCGATGCAAAGCAAGAACTGTACCTACCTGGTTTTGTAAATTCGATTCCACAACATCTTAGGTTTATTTTCTTTCATTAATCACATTAATGAAGTCCCATCAATTAAGTTACCTAAACATCACAGATAAATACGACGTACACTTATGCCATCCGCATTCGCCTCGATGTCCACTCGTGCACCGTTAGGTTAGGTAACTAACGACAGAGCGGGGCAGGGCTAGCTCGAGTGCAAAACATAAGTAACATCTATATAATATATCATATATACTATATACAGTATCCATCACAGCATATCAAATGATCACATCACAGATAACGCAGCAGAAGAATCATATGAAATATTTGATATACTAGGACGTCTGTGTTTTCAATACGAGCCAGTATAAAACACGGATTCCACGGTCGTGATGAATAGCCAATCCCACACCCCTAGACCCCTACGAGAGCGGAAGCAACCCTACCAATTCTAGGGTTAGGAGACCCGGACTCGACTCCTCGAGATGGCCTCCCTCTGGACCGTAGAACCCGGTTACTTGTGCTCCCTTCCTTGGGTCTATCCTAGTGCGGAAAAGTAAATAATATACATCAACGGTGACAACTTCCGCAACCTGGAAGTGCCCCAATAAAAGAATATTACATACAAGTTTTTACATGAATGAAAATAAAAAAACACTCATCTCACATAAAAACCCCCCGGCTATTCAAACACGACGATCCAATATAACATATCCAGCAACACATAACATCACATGTCATCAACGTAAGTAAACATGCGTATCCTAATTGTCGTTGACATATAGCAACGAAACCGGCGATATCATATATTACACTTACGGTCGCAGAAAAGAAAGTGTAAAACTACAACAGTTGGAATCCGCAACTTCCATAGACATCGCATGCCTAATCAAATGAATTACTTAGACATCGCATGCCTAACAATTATAAACCCCGCATTTCAGTCTCAAAATCGAAAACACTTTTCAATATTAAGTCGGGCAATTCAACAAGATTCCCGGTGTCCTGATCGAATGCTCGTCGCAAACTTTAGTAGGCGGCCGCACCCTCGATGCCGTCGACGAAGTGCACCAAGGCGGAACACCGCTGCCGCGAGCACCCGAACGGATGCTTTCGGCGACGGGGTTCTCCTACAGTCACTTGGTCGGGGATATGGGGCGTGGCTATCTATTAAGTTTTACCGGCGAGTATCCGCGTACGCTACGTGATTGCTACGGACTTTTGATCACATCAAAATTCCGTGGCAACCGATCAAGTGAGACTAAAGTGCTATGTTTATAACATTCATATCAGTTATCTCATAACTACTTGTGGATTCCAAGTATTGTATCCTATTCCAGATAAATAGAAAATGTTAAACTTTCCGATCGAACATTCAAACACCCAAGTTTTCCCGAAACAGCTCAACACATGAAATAAGTTTAAAAGCCGGGTTTGGGGCAGTACGGCGTGCCACATGTGTGGCGTTGGCTTGACCCTTCTACGGCTGGACCGTTGGTACTGAGGCATGAAGTTCAAGGTTCAAAGGGCAGTTCAAGACGGTCACATAATCGAGTTAAGGTTTGTTGTCTTCTAGAGGGTCCATCGCGTTACTTGCACTACTTAGAATGTCTTTAAACCATGGAAAAATCCAACACTTGGAAATTTCCCGGCAGGGGAAAAAGTGGGTATTTATATCCGGTCGAACTTTTCAACATATTCAAAAATTATCCGGAAAACATATAGACAAAATTAGACAATCCGATCGAATAATCGAATCCCCAAAACAACCCCAGAAAACTCAACAGTGGAGTATGTTTTAAAAATTCCCAGAAGACACAGCACTACCAGAAAAGAATTACTGTGCAAACCACGTGGCCTAACTCACCAATATGGCCGCGGAAACGCCACTAAAGCCAGGGTGGGGCCGCGGTTCCGCGGCGCTTTTGTCGAGTTAGAGTCACGTGCTTCACAGTAACTCCTACAATTCCCTGCTGAATTTTTGGCAATTTTTAATTCACAAAAATCCAAATTTTCAGAAAATTTCCAGAGAGTGGTTTGAGTTAGGGTTTCGGGGTTCGTTCGGATTTCTAACGTCATCTACACTTCGCCTAAGGCTCTAGCTAGGCTCTGATACCACTGTAGGGTTCCTAGGCACACTAAGGAGGTTCTCACAAGGCATCAACCATACTAAATTCAAAAAATGCCGGTGCCGAGAAACCCTAATGCGATCGTTGACTAGAGATTAGGCGAAACATGCAACTAGTTAACAACTTAACTAAGAGTCCTTTGTATATCCGGTCCTCCACCTCCATTGCTCCATGATGATGTCCCCTCGCTGCGATCATTGGATCCCGGGCTATAGCGTCGGCTTCATCGGAGAAATAGGCGGGCTAGGTCGTCGACTTCGATGCCGAAGAGGATCTACGTCGAGGCAACTCAAGATCAAGCTCCAACTTCACCAAGTCATGAAACTTGTGAAGAAAACACCCTATACTACTTGGCAAGTTGTAGAGGATGAAGAAATAGGAAGTGGGTTCACTTTAGAATTGGATTTCTCACTTTTTTTCTCATTTCACCATTGAAGCTAGCAAGCTTCTTTCTTCTTGAAGAAGAAGAAGAAGAAGATGATGATAATATGATAAGAATTATTGGAAAATAGAAAATAAGTCATTCTTATCATATTAGCAACCATGATTAAGTGTAGAGAATAAACTAAGGTTAGGTGAATGGTTAGGTTTAGCATGAAACAAAAATGGTAGACTTTTTCAAAGCTTCATGAAGCTTCAACTACAAAACAAAGCAAGCCACCATTTCTCTTTTTTCCAAAAATGAATAAATAAATAAAAACCCTAACCATTTATTTAATCAAGGTTTAAATCAAACATACACTCAAGTTTGCATGTATCATCAAACATGATACAAACAAGTGCACAAAAACTATATCATATATACAATGTGCACATCAAGTGAGAAAATCCATCTTAAGTGAACAAATACTAGTTAATGTAAAGTAATATATCAAATATATAATTATACATTAAATCATTAAATCAACACTTGATTTAACGATCCGGTCATATCGCATATAACCGACTAATATCAATAGTAACAACTTATCGAATCAACACTTGATCCGATAACCCGGCTATATCGCATATAACCGATCACTGTCACAAATCGCGAGAATCTAATACAGTATCACATACTGGTATTATTCTCGGTCCCGCACATATCTCATATGCGCTCCTATTTCGTTTCGCTTGACCCAGAAAACCTCTGTGTAGGACTCTAAAGACTCGTCAATACGCCGGCAGCAGGTGATGATCATATCAAACACCCACAAGCCGCAAGCGGTCTGCTAAACGTAACGGCCATCCGGGTATTGAGCGATCAGAAGATCGACGAGCAAGCCCGCTCACACTCCTGTGAATCCAACCAGTAACACTTACCGTACAGTCCAGTCTTGTCGTCTGATATGTCGCATATCTTGCCTAGGGGTGGTAAACGTGAGACCCCAGTAGCTCGATAAATCATGTCGATATGAGGTCTATAACAGTTCGAGAAACTACTGGTAACACTTACCAGTAAATCTCAGCAACCCTGGCCAGGGATTTCCGGTTATAGCCAATCGCACACAGTGCAACATCAACTCCCTATACCGGGAGAGACGAATCCCCTCCTATCGCTCATTGCCTCCATGTGATTCGGGACTGTACCCAAAAGCCACCGTTTTGCACGCCCTCTTAGACGTGGTAAGGTGGAAATCAAAGCACAGTGGGAATCACACAAGACTCTATGACGATCTCGGGTCTACAGACTAACCTGTACCAGTGTCACCAGAGAACTGCCATCTGACGTGAGGTATAATACCATCTGGGAGTTCTCGGTGAGTCCGTCCAGTGTACCCAGTCTCCATTGAGCACCCGTATATCATCTCTGATGTCAAACACCAATGGATATGGGATCATCCATCGCCCATCTGTAAGGGTCGAGAAGGTATACGCTAGTCTACTCTGGTATATCGATGCCCCGTCTCGATACACCCACGACTAGGGACCTTGAAGGATGTACTTATGGACTACCATCTCCCCACTAGTATGATCCACATCATAGTCCAGGTAGTCAAGTACACATCCTAAGGGCTTTACCAACATGTAACAGAGAGATAATCAGTATACACGTTAAGGTAAAGAGTAACCAGATAGCATACTATCATGTCGAGCAAGAAAGTCCTTCCTATATATGTCCAAGCATCCACTACAATATACATCCTATGTATAGCAATGGCCTCTAGGGCATACATATAACTAACATTCACATAGCGGCTAAATTCGAACAGTGACAACCTAGACCAATCCTACGGCTACCAAACGTATGAAACACTTAAACGAATATCGGATAAATCTGTATCGCACGTAGCTGAAACGCTTGAATTCTAGCTAAACGGTCCCAGATTTTTCTACACAAAGAATTTGCGAAAGTTGCAAGTTCCACGAGCCTAAAAATAACCCAGAGACCCCATGAAAAAGACACAAAACCCCAGTCCCTAATCTGGCCGCAAATTGCAGCCAGAAGCAATACATTTGCGGCCAAAACTTGAGGCGGTGGTCTCAGGTTTTCAGGGTAGCTTCTAGGTCTCCAAACTAGGTCTATGTGATGGCAACTTCTCAAACAAAAACCTGGTTTGATAGAAGATTCAACCGAGACTCAAACTTAACCAAAATACGATATTTGCACAAAAACTATAACTTTAGTGTTTAAAACTGAAACTAATAAATATACAAACTTCCATAGAGCCTAATAAAAGTTTAAAGATCACTACATCACGAAAACTTGGGAAAAACCCTAGCTTTCCAAGCTCCAAGTCATCATAATAGGATTTAACATGAGATATGAAGGGTTTAGTGAGGTTTGATCAAGGTTTAGGCTTAGGATTTGTGATGAAAATATATCAAGCAAAGAACTTAGTGAAGAATTGTGAAGGAGGAGAAGAACAAGAGAGTTGAGAGTGTGGGGTGAGAATGAGAGAGTGAGAGGTGAAGAATGAGAGTAGAAGTGTTAGGAATGAGAGTGTATGAGTGTGAGGTGAGTGTATGGCTTACACTCACTCTTTCTCTCTCTCTCATCATTAAGTGGAAGCCATGCCCCCAAAATCTCCTCAATAATTCAACCTTCTCTTCTCTTCTCTTCCAAAACAATAAAAACCCTTTTTCATTAAAACTAAAATAGATATAATTGTTTAAATGTAACATGACATGTTAAAAACGAATGGTTAAGTTTGCCATGGCTAGTAAAGCATGGTTAACACCTCCTTTATCCTAATTCAACATGCACATGTGTATGCAAGTGTAAAAATAATTAAATAAAATATGTTTAAAAAAATTATTGGTTAAATTTCATTAAAACCCCGCTTTAGCGCTTAATTAATACTAACCGCATTCTAAAGTGTTACAACCTTCCCCCTTAAAGAAATTCGGTCCCCGAATTTAAAAATCTTACTATGCGTACCTTCGAAGAGATGAGGGAATTTCTTCCGCATCTCGCTCTCGGCTTCCCATGTGACCTCTTCACTGTTCGGGCCACGCCAAATAACTTTTACTGATGGCATGACCATTGACCGATGTTTCTTCACCTGCCGATCCAATATAACTAACGGCTGCTCGCTGAACGAAAGATCGCGCTCCAGCTGGATAGTCTGGTGCTGAATCCTGTGAGAAGGGTCATGAAGGTACTTGCAAAGTATCGATACATGAAATACGGGGTTAACATCCGGAAAACTGGGCGGAAGTGCCAAAAGATAGGCAGCGGTACCAACTCGCTCAAGGATCTCAAAAGGACCCACAAATCTGGGACTAAGCTTCCCCTTCTTGCAAAATCTCATCATACCCTTCATCGGAGAAATCCATAGGAATACATGATCACCCACTATGAACTCAAGTCTGTGATGATGATGGTCGGTATAAGACTTCTGCCTGCACTGGGCTGCTCTCATCTTGTCCTGAATCAACTGGATCTTTTCCGTAGTCTCCTGGACTAACTATGGTCCCAAAATCCTGATCTCGCTGAGTTCGGTCCAACAGACTGGCGATCGACACTTCCTCCTATACAAAGCCTCAAAAGGTGTCATCTGAATCGTCTCCTGATAACTGTTATTGTAGGAGAACTCTATCAACGGCAAGTGATGATCCCAGCTGCCACCAAAATCGAGCACGCACACACGAAGCATATCCTCAAGAGTCTGTATTGTCCGCTATGACTGACCATCGGTCTGCTGATGGAAAGCGGTGCTAAAACTCAACCGGGTACCCAAAGCTTCCTGAAGTTTCTGCCAAAGACGGCTGGTAAACTGGGTTCCCCTGTCGGATACGATGCATGTAGGAACGCCGTGCAAACGTACAATCTCATCAATGTACAACTGATCATACTGAGCATATCTGAAAGTGGTCTTCACTGGAAGGAAGTGAGTCGCCTTCATCAACCGGTCAACAATCACCCAAATGGAATCATACCCTCGACTGGACCTGGGTAGACCCACAACGAAATACATAGAGATCTGCTCCCATTTCCACTCAAGAACGGGTAAAGGCTGAACACTCCTGCTGGTCTCTGATGCTCAGCCTTGACTTGCTGACAAGTTAGACACCTCGAAACGAAGTCCGAAACATCCCTCTTCATCCCTTCCCACCGGTAGACATATCTCAAGTCACGATACATCTTGGTGGAACCTGGATGAACATTATAAGCTGACTGATGTGCCTGCTCTAGGTTCTCGCGCCTCGGCACCTCAGTATCTGGTACATATAAACGAGTCCCAAAATGTAGCACGCCCTGGTCATCTATCACAAACTCCTAATCTCTACCCTGCCGAACAAGCTCAAAAATCTCAAACAAACGGGCATCATCGGGATGCGCCTCATGGATACGATCAAGTAGAAGTGGATGGGCGCGGACATGAGCAAGCTGTCCTACAGTGGAAATGAACTCGAACTGCACTCTACTGTCGCACAAGATCTGCCAATCTGCAGAAGACTGTCTCTGAACTGGGCTCAACTGGGACAAGCTACCTCCGGGCCTACGACTCAAAGCATAAGATACAACATTCGCCTTGCCCGGGTGATAAAGGATCTCACAATCATAATCCTTCATAAGTTCCATCCAACGGTGCTGTCTCAAATTCAGATCCCACTGCTGGAAGATGTACTTCAAGCTCATGTGGTCCGTGAAGATCTGACATAACTCTCCGTACAAGTAGTGTCTCCAAATCTTAAGCACAAAGACCACTGCGGCCATCTCAAGATCATGAGAGGGATAGTTCTGCTCGTGCTTCTTCAACCTCCGAGAAGCATAAACGATAACTCTATCATGCTGCATCAATACACAACCGAGCCCCACTCGAAAAGCATCACAGTAAACGACATAGCCGCCTGATCCAGAAGGCAAAGATAGAACTGGTGCAGTCGTCAACCGAGTCTTCAACTGCTGAAAACACTGCTCTCATGCCGCAGTCCAAAGAAAATGAACCCCCTTCCGGGTCAGTCCAGTCAGCGGTGCAGCGATACTCGAGAAATCCTGCACAAAACGGCGGTAGTAACCGGCTAAGCCCAAAAAGCTGCAGACCTCTGTCACTGATACGGGTCTGGGCCAAAGCTGTACGACCTCGATCTTCTTCGGGTCCACATGAATACCGTCTCCCGTAACCACATGACCCAAGAAGTCAACACTATCAATCCAGAATGCGCACTTCGAGAATTTAACAGACGGTGCTCTTTCAATGTCTACAAAGCAACCCTCAAGTGCTGCTCATGCTCCTTTCGACTTCTGGAATAGACCAGAATGTCATCAATAAACACAATAATGAACTGGTCGAGGAACGGCCTGAAAATCCGGTTCATCAAATCCATGAACGCTGCTGGGGCATTGGTGAGTCCGAACGACATCACCAAGAACTTATAATGCTCGTAGCGCGTACGAAAAGCAGTCTTCGAAATGTCATCATTCTGAACCCGCAACTGATGATAACCCGACCTTAAATCAGTCTTGGAAAAATGCCCCGCACTCTGGAGCTGATCAAACAAATCATCAATGCGAGATAATGGATACCTATTCCGCACCGTAACGCGGTTCAATTGATGATAATCAACGCACAACCTCAAACTGTCGTCCTTCTTGACGAACAGAACAGGAGCTCCCCAAGGCGAAACACTCGGACAGACAAATCCTCTATCAAGCAACTCTTGTAACTGATCCTTAAGCTCTTTAAGCTCCGCCAGGGCCATCCGATAAGGCGGTATAGAAATAGGCCCCGTGCCGGGAATCAAATCAATGCAAAACTCGATATAGCGCTCTGGAGGCAATCCAGGTAACTCATCGGAAAATACATCAGGAAACTCTCTCACAATAGGAACCTGGTCAAACGAATCTACCGTGGCTCCAGTATCACGAATAAAGGCTAAGAATCCCCAACATCCACACCTCAAGAGCCGACTAGCACAAAGGGCAGAAATCAAACTGTGAGGGGCGGCACTATGCCCCCCCAGCACAACAAGAACTAACTCGCCTAGAAAACACAACCAGACTGCCTTCTCACGGCAGTCCATAGACGCATAGCAAGTAGCTAACCAGTCCATGCCAAGGAGTGTTAGTTATATGTATGCCCTAGAGGCCATTACTGTACATGTGATGTATATTGAAGTGGTTGCTTGGACATATATAGAGAGGACTTTTTTGCTCGACATGATAGTATGCTATCTGGTTGCACTTTATCTTAACATCTACACTTATTGTCTCTCTATTACATGTTGATAAAGCTCTTAGGATGAGTACTTGACTACCAGGATTATGATGCGGATCATACTAGTGGGGCAGAGGTAGTCGGTAAGTGCATCTTTCAATTGTTCCTAGTCGTGGGTGTATCGAGACAATGCATCGATACTCCAGAGTAGACTAGCGTATACGCTTCTCGACCCATGTGATGGGCGATGGATGATCCCATATCCATTGGTGTTTGACATCTGAGATGGTATACGGTTCCTCAGTAGAGACTGGGTACACTGAACGGACTCGTCGAGAACTCCTAGATGGTATTATCCCTATCGTCATATAGCAGTTCTCTGGTGACACTGGTACAGGTTAGTCTGTCGACCCGAGATCGTCATAGAGTCTTGTGTGATTCCCACAGTGCTTTGATTTCCACCTTACCACGTTCATGAGATCATGCAAAATGGTGGTTTTTGGGTACAGTCCCGAGTCACAAGGAGGCAATGAACGATAGAGGGGATTTGTCTCTCCCGGTATTAGGGGTTGATGTTGCGCTATGCTTGATTGGCCATAACAAGAAATCCCTGGCCAAGGCTGCTAAGATTTACTGGTAAGTGTTATCAGTAGTTTCTCGAACCGTTATGGACCTTGCATTGGCATGACTTATCAGGCTATTGGGGTCTGATGTTATACCACCCCCAGGTTGTGATATGCGGCATATCTGACGAAGAGACTGGACTATACGGTAATGTTACTGATTGGATTCGCAGGAGTATGAGAAGGCTTGCTTGTTGATCTTCTGATCGCTCAATACCCGGGTGGCCGTTACGTTTAGCAGACCGCTTGCGGCTTGTGGGTGTTTTATATGATCATCACCTACTGCCGGCGTATTGACGAGTCTTTAGAGTCCTACACAGAGGTTTCCTGGTTCATGCGAAACGAAGTAGGAGCACATATGTGATATGTGCGGGACCGAGATTAATGCACGTATGTGATACCGCATTCTATTCTTGTGATATGTGATATCGGTCGGTCATATGAGATATAGCCTGGTTATCGGATCAAGTGTTGATTCTATAAGTTGATTCATATGATATTAGTCAGTTGTATGTGATATAGCCGGATTATTAAATCAAGTGTTGATTTGATAATTTAATGTATAATTATATATTTGATATATTAACTTACATCAACTAATATTTTCTCAATAAGTATTCTTTTTCTCACTTATGTGCATATAGTATATATGTGATATATATTAATGTATATTTTATTTATGTCATGCTTGATGCCACATGCTTCATGGGTGTATGAGACTTACACCATACTTGATATAATGTAGGGTTTATATTTATCTAAGTAATTCGAAAATGGATGAATATTTTGTCATGGCTACAAGCTTGTAAAAGCTTATGGAACAATTGACCAAGTCTACTCATTTTGTTTCACTTGTAGATATTTATTAACCTAACCATTATACTCACCCATGGTTGATTCTCTAAATGAGTTAATGTATGACACTAACTCACCCATGGTTGTCATTCTCACCTCATGAGTTTTGATTCTCTTCTCTCTTCATCTTCTTCTTCCTCAAGAAAAATGCTTTCTAGGGTTTGGAGAAATGAAGAAATATTGTGAGAAAAATAAATCAAAAGTGAGCCCATTTCCTACTTCATCATCCTCTACTATATTAGCCATTTAGTTTATGGTGTTTTCTTCGCTAATCTACAATTAGTGAAGTGGTAGCATGAGCTTGAGTCTCCTCGACGTAGATCATCTTTGGCCTCGAAGACTACGAGCAAGCTTGTTCATTTCTTCATGTGAACCCTTAATAGAGTTCGAGTGTTTACTACTTGGAGCGAATGGACTACTACATGGAGCTTTAGAAGTGAAGGACCGGTCTACAAAGGTTGTATTCCTCATTCACTTAGATGTAAAGTTGTTTGCATTGCTAGTTCGTCTAAATCTCTAGTTAGGATTCTAGGGTTAGGTTTCTTTAGTACGGCAAAAATTTGAAAACGGCATGGACGATGCCTCCCGAAACCTTGCTGCCACGCTACGTAACCCTACAGTGGTATCAGAGCCAGGCTAGAGAATTAGACGATGTTTGTTAGATTACGAAATCGAAACTACTCCGAAACATAAAACAACAAAATCCAGTTTCTGTCGAATTTTAAATGGCCTATAAAAAAAATTAGCAACTGCCGAATCTTGTATGTGATATAACATGAACACTATGAAAATTTGAAGCAATTTGGCCGGTTTTTGGCCGGCCACATCACTAAAAAATCCGAGCAGGCCGGCCCAGTTTAGGAATTCTGGCTTCAAATTTTTTCAGTGTTCCAGGCTCTGGGTTTTAGTGTTTCAGGTGTTGCTAGTTTTTGCTAATGTGATGTTAACTTTCTGCAAAGGAAATTCGGAGTGTTTCGTAATCGTAATTCTAACATCTATTCGGGTTATTTAGACGACGTTAAAAAGTTCGAACGGATATCAATAACTCATTTTTCCCTCGGTGGAAATTTTCCAAGAGTTGGATTTTTTCCAAGTTTAAAATCTTCAGAAAATCATGCAAGCGATTCTGTGGACCCTCTAGAAGAACGATACCCAAACTCGACTTTTTGGATCGCGGAACCGCGGTCATTCCCTAGGGTTTGCGGCAGTTCCGTGGCGACATGAGTGAGGCATGGGTCGGCCCTTCTACGAATGGTTCATAGGTGTTGTGGCATATTCTGGGTATTTTTTAAACTCCGCTCAAGTGTTGAGCTCTTTGGGAAATTTTGGGTGTTTGTTTATTCGATTGAAAAGTTTAACATCGTCTAGCTATCTATGATTGTGATACAATATTTGGAATCAAAATAATTAGTTATGAGATAACTAGTTTGAATTTTATAAATCTAGAAGTTTAGTCTCATTTGATCGGTTGCCACAGAATTTTGATATGGATCAAAAGTCCGTCGCAATTACGTAGTGTAAGCGGATACTCGCCGGGTAACCTTACTAGATAGCCACGCCCTATAGCCCCGACCAAGTGACTGTAGGAGAAACCCATTGCCAAAAGCATCCGTTCGGGTGCTCACGGCCACGGTGTTCCGCCTTAGTGCACTTCGTCGACGGCATCGGGGGTGCGGCCGTCTACTAAAGTTTCCGACGATCATTCGATCAGGTTATCGGGAATCTTGTTGAATTACCCGACTGTTTATTGGAAAGTGTTTTCAATATCGAGACTAAAATGCGGGGTTTATAATTGTTAGGCATGAAATCCAAAGTATGTGATACATTGAGTTTATGATATCTAAGGTGGTTGTGGATTCCAATTGTTGTAGTTTTTCACTTTCTTTTCTGCGACCGTAAGTGTAATATCTGGTGTATCGCTGGTTTCATTGCTATATTTCAACGACAATTGGGATACGCATATTTACTTACGTTAATGACATATGATGTTATGTGTTGCTGTGATATGTTATATTGGATCGTCGTGTTTTGAATAGCCGGGTTTTTTTTATGTGAGAAGAGAGTTTTTCATTTTCATTCATGTAAAAGCTTGTATGTAATATTCTTTTAATAGGGCACTTCCAGGTTGAGGATGATGTCACCATTGATGTATATTATTTACTTTTCCGCATTAGGATATGTAAGTGCACGGCGGCGCCCCGGCCGTCGATCCGACGGCCAAACGCGGAAACGGTGATAAACTTTAAAATTTGCGGACTTAGCAAACCGGCACCACCGCGCACTAAACATCCGGATCGTAACCATTAACAAGTCTAAGCTACTAACTAGAAAGGGAAGAGATGTACCGACTGATCCGAGTCCTTCGGTCTTCATCTCCACTCCGATCTCCTCGCGGGATCTCCGGTCGTCTCCTCCTCGTCGGAAAGGGCACCACGAAGCCGGGTACTTTTACGGGCTCCCACCTCAATACCGAGGCAACTCGGGCGCGAAGCTGGCGAATCAACTCGTCCAAGATTTGCTGTAGGAATATAGTGTAAAGTGTATGTCTCACTTTGGGGTTGGTTGCCATAGATGGAGGAATGGTGTATAGAAAATTGGTGCTTTCAATTTTCTAGCAATGGAATGAGATGAAGAATGATATACACAAAATGAATCACTCTCATTTTTCTTCCTCTCAAAGATGAAGCTCTCATTTTCTTCTCTTTTTTTTTTCTTCTCTCTTTTCTTTTTCAACCATGATAATAATCTCTCTCATTTAGAAATGGTGGAGGATAGATTATGAAGCATGAAGGTAGGTGAGTGTAGTAAAAGGAGGAGGGTGACCACATCCAAACATAATTATCACAAAACTCAAATCAAACCTCACTTCATATCAAATCTAATCTAATCACATAAATGCATGAAAAGCAAAGATGCTTATCATGTCACACCTTATGCAATAAAAACCCCCACCATGTGTTATTTGCAAACTTGCAAATAACACCCTCCATCGGAAAAGTCCGGCCGGGAAAGAACAAAGGAAAACCGGCCGGAACGGAAAGCAAACTGGCAACTCCAGAAAACTGGTCCCGTAATAAATTACAGGAAAACCCCGATACTGTGCATACACACCCGCATCTGTATTCCGTCCGGATACAAATGCAAAGAGACAAAATCTACACTGTACTATACTAGGATCGGCTTAAACCAAAGCCAGCTAGTAAAATCCGTTCGATCCTGATCCGTGCAATACCGCACGTATCTGATCGAACCGTGCCATATAACCATACGGCCACTAGTACAAACTGTCCGATCGTGATCCGTGCAATACCGCACGTATCTGATCGGACCCTGCCATATCTCCATACGGCCTCTACAGCGTTTCGCCCGAAAGCTTGAGTAACTGAAAGTGTGGTGGACTCTAAAGACTCGTCAATACTATGGCTGTGGATTTAACCACTAGCACGTCAGAGGTATAAGCCAATACGTGACGGGCCACCAGCTATTGACCAAAAGGGACGTCGATGAGGAAGCTCACCCCGACACCCAACTGAGCCTGTCATTGACAATATCCGTGCAGTCCGGTCCGTTCGTCTATGAGCATCGCATGGCGGGCCTAGGGGGTTGGTAAAAGTCAGACCCCCAAAAGCGGTACAAGTCGTGTCGGAGTGTAGCCCAGAACACCCTGAGATACTACTGGAATACCTACCAGTAAATCTCCTGCCTTGGCCAAGGTCTTTGTGTAATGGCTCTCCTAGACACAGCGCGACCTCACCCCCAATACCGGGAGAGACGAACCCCCGAAGATCCGCTCACTGCCTCCATGTGGCTCGGGACTGTACCCAACTAAAACCTGTTTGCACGACTCCTTTGAGCCGTGGTAGGGTAGTAATCAAAGCACAGTGGGAACTCACACGAGACAAATGACGATCCCCAGGTCGATGAACTAACCTGTACACATGTCACCTGGGAACTGCTATCTGACGTCAGGTATAAGACCAACTAGCATGTTCCCGGCGAGTCCTGTCCGGTGTACTCATAACCCAATGAGCACCTGTATACATCTTAGGTGAACCAACTGACACCAATGGCTTGTGAGACCGGCCACCGCCCCTCGTCGGGGTCTCGACTGTATACACTAGTCTACTCTGGAGTATCGATGCCCTGTCTCGAAACTCCTACGACTAGGGACCTTTTAAGGATGTGCTTATAGACTACCAGCTCCCACGTATATGATCGCCCTTATACTGCCGGTAGTCAAGCAAGAATCCTAGGGGCTCTATCAACGTGCAATAGTGATCTGTCATGTCACCTAAAGCAGTACACGATGATAAAGGTAAACCAGATAGCATACTATCATCTCGAGTAAGACTGTCCTACCGGGATAGGTCCTCCCTCAATCATTGCAATCACGTGCCTGTGATCCAATAATTGACTCTGAGGGCACTATCTCCAACAATCTCCCACTTGCACTCAAGGCTAATTATTGCGATGTCGCATACTCACAGCCCGTGTGATACCGAACACCCAACTCCTCTACTAGTCAGTCTCACAAATCCCGTTTGTGAAACTATTGCGGTCGAGGAATAGCCTCAGTGAGTGGATCCGCCTAGAAGTTTCTTTCTATGTCTCTCTATATCTCAAGTTCGCGGAGAAAGCCATCTCCCGAAATGAGCAATACCTGCCTTAGAATGTCTGGATGTCTGATGGGACGAAGCTCATAAATGAACTCCAAATCCAAACTTCTTAGACTGTATCTTCAACTGAACTTAATCAGTATCCTGCGCCATGCCACCCTCAGTATTGCCTTGGATCACCTGTCCAAAATACTGCCCCTCGTCAGAAGGAAAACTATAACTCTGACAACCTCCTTGTCGTCCAGGTCACCTTGGAAGCCTGGAATGATAACTGTTTCCCGAATGGGGCCTTCGTTATCATATCCCTAGAACAGCCACTTATGTTCTAAAACTGCCTCCGACTGTTTCTCCAGGATTGGATCAATATTAACTTATTGCATGTAGTGCAAGAACAACATCTGGTGTGGTACTTGACATCTCATGATTGACTCAATAGCCTAAGCAAATGATCTGCCAATCATGAATATCCCTCTCCCCTTTAGTCTGTAAGACACCTTTAGAGAGGGTGACTCCATTACCTGCAGGTACACCACCATGCCAGGAGTCGTCCATTCTAAATACTCATAGAATGCTGTCAAGGTACCCAGATTAGGAAACCACCCAAATCTAGATCTAAAACCATAGATCTAGTAACCAGAATGTCTGATATATATCCAAGTCCTGTGTGGAGAAACCACTGTGTGACGACCAAAGTCTAACCGATCGTAGTATAGGAATATCACTTCCTACTACCTTCTCAACAGATCCATCCCCTATTCTGATGACGTCAAACCTATGACTGTCACATCAGAAATAGATGATCTATCTCCGCTATATCTGCTTTAGTCTATAAATAGACATAAGCCTGATGTCCACCAATGCTTCCGCTGCTCCCACTGACTACGACAACCCTCTGGTAGAGTCATATAGACGTGCACTTCCAAAGCAAGTTTAGAACGACGCTATACTCATCCTCCTGCCGGGTCTCGCAGCCTGGAACAACAACAATGGCAAGTGTGGGTAAACAAGAACTTCCCTGTCACCGTCCTTGAGGCTACCGGAGTACCTCTCGGGTGCCTGAAGTTACCCACCTTATCTGCGGAGTGGCCAATGGAGTGTCAAATCAGATTGAATCTTTAGGTTCCTTATCAAATCTTCAGTAATCGTTTGCGGTTCTGGAATCACTTCCAGTTCTACCATACTCCCACTGCTGTTTTTGAAAAAATCCATTTTTAATAAAACTGTGGCGAGTCTTGAACAATATTTCTATTGATCTCCCAGATGGTAGAAAGTCAACCCTCGTCATAGCCTGGGTCAACCCACAAACAGCCATTACAGAAATGTGCCTATGAGTTATCCAGAGTCTGGTTTTAAGCATAAACCGGACAACTCCACGTACCTTAACAATGTTAAGATATGAACTGTACTATATCCAATATAGAACCAGAGGCACTGATTTAATTGAACCAGATTCAAATCATGCAGCTATCTCCAGTGCATGTCAACTAAATGGAGAGAGGCCGATCAGCGTTACTCAACTTAGGAATACTTCCAATTTTGAGTAACCCGAAAAAGAAGCAAGTTCTCTTAATCATTACTATCAGCTGAATACCATACACAAGTATCTACATCTTCGATCACTTTGAAGAATCCCGATACTTGCAACACCTGGTCCTCTACTTTATTCTTATACCTATAACTTCTCAAAACTTCGACCCTGTGTTTGTACGAAACACCTGTCTAAGAACTAGAGAAGTCATAAGTAAGCAGAATACAGTACGAGGACCAACCCCTCTGTCCTGATGGACCCTGGACAACATACAATACTCTGTATAAGTCCCTTGAGTCAAACAACTCTTTCACTGTGTGTCGTAGGTTGAAAACTGTACTTATGGTTAAGAAGAATTACACCGCTGTTTAATGCTCCTTACCTAACCATCCACTGATATAGGTAAATGTCATCGACATAATATCAAAAGGTATATCTCACTCTATAAAAATAGACGTACAGATATTTCATTTTGAAATTGGTGCATAACCGCGGATATTCAAAACCAAATAATTGCCGACTGGCAAACAACCCAGGTGGCATCCTCAAATATCACCAATTACAACGAATCCCGATATAATGAGGATGATCACATAATTCCCAATAACTTACTCCCACTCATCATCTGTAAAACCATACAGATGTGAGAATCAAACCTGGTAAATACATACCCTGGAGCAAGTGTCTAATCAGGAAATCAGTTTTCTTTTAGCAGTACACAGTGAAACTGAAACATTGAAATGTTTCGGTGGGGTATCCCGGTATTCTTAGTAATGCCTCTACCATTATCCAGATTCACAACTATAACCGTATAATTCTTTGCCACCTCTCCAAATCCCTTTTTATGTCTTTAGTCATTACCTTCTGTACACCCCTTTAAGCCAAATGGTTTTCTTTTTCCCCTACCGTTCGGCACCAGCCTATGGTTTGGAAGAAGACTATCCAAAAAGCATAAAGGGTGTACTGTCCTAATCCTAGGAGCACTCGCAACGCGAGAGAAGGTGAAGATAAAAGACACCTGAATGTACTTTATTCCTATTTCTCCTGAACCAGGATCCATCCCCGAACTGGAACAAGTTCCTTTCGAGTTCGTATATAACCATACGATGGATTATCCAATAAAATGGGATCTTCGTAGTGATACGGAGTGTCCTGGAGAAATACAAAGGTGATTTAGGATTGGCGAAGAAATACTTGGTTTGGTCGTGAATAGCAGTCACAATTTACTTTGCCCTCTTACTAATCCCTTTCTTTGTCTGAACTTAATACCTTCTGTACACCATTTAGGCTAACTGGTTTTCTTCATTCCCTACCGGTCGGCACCAGCCTATGGTTTGGAAGAAGACTATCCAATTTGCGTAATAGGTGTACTACTCCTAAACCAAGGAGTACTCGCAGCTTGAGAGAAGGTGAAAAGAAAAAACAACTGAATAATCCTATCCGTTTTCTCCAGAACCGGAAACCATCCTCGAATAAATCCCTTCGAGTTCGTATCTAACCATACGATGGTTTTGTCCAATGGAAGTGGACGTTCGTAGTAAAACGGGGTGTCCTGGAGAAAAGGGTAAAAGCAGGAGTGGCAATGAGGTTTGCAACTCTGACAATCCAAAAGCCGGTGTTAAGAAGGTTCGGTCAACTTGGTCACTGAGTCAAAATCTTAGGGTCGGGTCAATGGTCGCTGCCAAAGAGAGAGAGAAAAGAAACACTCAGCGTGCACTCTAACCTAGATCAGAATGGTTACCAATTTATCTAATCTGGAATCCTCCCACTGTACCTCAAATTCTCCTCCAAACCTGAAAGAAGAATTAGTCGGGGTCACCCGAGGAGTATACTAACTCATCAGTGGGAATCGGGATCCAACTCTCATCGCATGACAACGTGACGGAATCCGCTCACGGTATCACACTCCAGAAGGTATGCGCATATCTGGCAAGTTTCAGTACTTTTGAAACTCCCGATGTGATTTCTGCCCCATGCTCTTATGACCTTGACTTTGGCCAACATATCATAAGTCACATGTCAAGTTCTACCCGTCATTCTCCAGGTTAATTTGAATCCACCCGTACATACCCTTGACTTTGGCCAACATGGCAGTACGACTGTTCCAAACCAACGCATCTATCTATGCTGCATATGAATACCCCAATAGCTACCAATCACTGTGCCTTGACTTTGGCCAACATACACAGCTTGAATACTATTGACTACCCATATGAAACGACGGAGGGCTACGAATGGTTTCTGGCGAAAACCTTTAACGTAAAGAACTTGATATCGTCGAAGGAACGGATAGCTTTTAAAAATATAGTGACGAAAACCGTTGCTAAAGAGGTCACTCCCGGTGAAGGGATCTCGGCTCTTTCCCCGTAGAATGGGGTGCAGGATATTCCAAATGAATACCGCGATGCAAAGCAAAAGTAATCGGCTATAGTGAAGTTAATGCCCCGACGCAAACTTTTGTCCAAGGGGTCACTCCCGGTGAAGGGATCTCGGCCCTTGCCTCGTCGACTGAGGAGCAGGATATTCCAACTGAATACCACGATGCAAAACAAAAGTGAACGTCCTTGCAATAACAGCTTTTTGAAAAGTGTTCCAACAACATCAGATTAGGTTTGTTTTTAAACTTGCATTGATCCGAATCAATGCAGTCCCATCAATTGATCACACCAAAAAGAACGAAAATATACTGACGTACGTATATGCCATCCGCATTCGCCACTGGGTCCCGTCATCACCCGTTAGGTTAGCTTACTAACGGCAGAGCGGGGACTGGACTAGCGCGGGTGAAAAACATATACAACATCTACTAATATATATATCAATATATTATATTTCGCTCAAGGCGTGAAAAGAAATGCAACATCACAGAAATGTACAGCATTACAGAACAATACAGATATCTGGGATCCCCGGGTTTCACAGAGCCACTACTGAAACCCGACGTTCCCCTGGTCGTGTGGATAGCCTGTGCAATGAAATCCTAGACCCCTACGGGCGCGGCAAGTCACCCGCCAAAACCTGAAGCGAGGCAGCCCCCTTCAGCTCCGTGAATGGACCACCCAGCACTTCACGGAATCCGGCAACTTGGGCACCCCTCCTGGGTCAACCTGTACCCCCTACGAGTGCGGCGAATAGCCCGCCAATCCCAGAGTGATGCCCCCTCCGTCTCAATGCCATGAGATGCGGGCTTGTTGCCCTCTAGAACCCGACCATCCGTGCACCCCACCGCGGGGTAATCCTAGTACAGAAAGTAAAATATACATACACCGGGTACATCGACCGCAACCAGGTCGTGCCCCAAAAGAATAATACAAACAGGCAGTGACGGCAGTCCACATGTCGGACGCTCGCCCCGCAATATCAAATGTACATAATACCACCACAACTGTACTAGCATTGCAACCAGGCTATCCCCCACGACCGATCCGCAACATCACAGCATAAACATAGAACATCAACGTGAAAGTCACGTTCGCAAATCCGTCTAACCGGGCTATAGCAGTTAGACCGGATTTACCGATCGAGTGACATTCACGGTCGCAGATATAATGTAAATACTGTGAAAAATGTGTTTAAAATATCCGATCGATCAAAAATTAACAAGTGGGCCTCCAAACAAAACTGTAGCACTCACAGAAATCCTGGGCCCAATGTTAATATTCCAAAACCCATAATTTAAGCCCAGAAGGCCTCTGAAAAAATTTGGTGAAGTGATGTGAATAGTGCGCGGCGGAAGGGCCGCGGGAATGGGGTTTTCGCGGCGCTTCCGCGCTCCCACTGTGGAGTTACTTCGTCAAATTTTTACAGAACTCTTAGATTTTCCAGTACATCAATATTTTACAACCTGAAAAAATTTTCGAGACCAAAAATTTTCAACAGAAACTGATTCGAACTAAAATGCAGTTTTGGAACATTCGATCGATCGAAACAGAAAAACACATTACACCAAGCTAGACTATGTTAATGGCGAGGCTCTGATACCACTGTAAGTGCACGGCGGCGCCCCGGCCGTCGATCCGACGGCCAAACGCGGAAACGGTGATAAACTTTAAAATTTGCGGACTTAGCAAACCGGCACCACCGCGCACTAAACATCCGGATCGTAACCATTAACAAGTCTAAGCTACTACCTAGAAAGGGAAGAGATGTACCGACTGATCCGAGTCCTCCGGTCTTCATCTCCACTCCGATCTCCTCGCGGGATCTCCGGTCGTCTCCTCCTCGTCGGAAAGGGCACCACGAAGCCGGGTACTTTTACGGGCTCCCACCTCAATACCGAGGCAACTCGGGCGCGAAGCTGGCGAATCGACGCGTCCAAGATTTGCTGTAGGAATATAGTGTAAAGTGTATGTCTCACTTTGGGGTTGGTTGCCATAGATGGAGGAATGGTGTATAGAAAATTGGTGCTTTCAATTTTCTAGCAATGGAATGAGATGAAGAATGATATACACAAAATGAATCACTCTCATTTTTCTTCCTCTCAAAGATGAAGCTCTCATTTTCTTCTCTTTTTTTTTTCTTCTCTCTTTTCTTTTTCAACCATGATAATAATCTCTCTCATTTAGAAATGGTGGAGGATAGATTATGAAGCATGAAGGGAGGTGAGTGTAGTAAAAGGAGGAGGGTGACCACATCCAAACATAATTATCACAAAACTCAAATCAAACCTCACTTCATATCAAATCTAATCTAATCACATAAATGCATGAAAAGCAAAGATGCTTATCATGTCACACCTTATGCAATAAAACCCCCCACCATGTGTTATTTGCAAACTTGCAAATAACACCCTCCATCGGAAAAGTCCGGCCGGGAAAGAACAAAGGAAAACCGACCGGAACGGAAAGCAAACTGGCAACTCCAGAAAACTGGTCCCGTAATAAATTACAGGAAAACCCCGATACTGTGCATACACACCCGCATCTGTATTCCGTCCGGATACAAATGCAAAGAGACAAAATCTACACTGTACTATACTAGGATCGGCTTAAACCAAAGCCGGCTAGTAAAATCCGTTCGATCCTGATCCGTGCAATACCGCACGTATCTGATCGAACCGTGCCATATAACCATACGGTCACTAGTACAAACTGTCCGATCGTGATCCGTGCAATACCGCACGTATCTGATCGGACCCTGCCATATCTCCATACGGCCTCTACAGCGTTTCGCCCGAAAGCTTGAGTAACTGAAAGTGTGGTGGACTCTAAAGACTCGTCAATACTATGGCTGTGGATTTAACCACTAGCACGTCAGAGGTATAAGCCAATACGTGACGGGCCACCAGCTATTGACCAAAAGGGACGTCGATGAGGAAGCTCACCCCGACACCCAACTGAGCCTGTCATTGACAATATCCGTGCAGTCCGGTCCGTTCGTCTATGAGCATCGCATGGCGGGCCTAGGGGGTTGGTAAAAGTCAGACCCCCAAAAGCGGTACAAGTCGTGTCGGAGTGTAGCCCAGAACACCCTGAGATACTACTGGAATACCTACCAGTAAATCTCCTGCCTTGGCCAAGGTCTTTGTGTAATGGCTCTCCTAGACACAGCGCGACCTCACCCCCAATACCGGGAGAGACGAACCCCCGAAGATCCGCTCACTGCCTCCATGTGGCTCGGGACTGTACCCAACTAAAACCTGTTTGCACGACTCCTTTGAGCCGTGGTAGGGTAGTAATCAAAGCACAGTGGGAACTCACACGAGACAAATGACGATCCCCAGGTCGATGAACTAACCTGTACACATGTCACCTGGGAACTGCTATCTGACGTCAGGTATAAGACCAACTAGCATGTTCCCGGCGAGTCCTGTCCGGTGTACTCATAACCCAATGAGCACCTGTATACATCTTAGGTGAACCAACTGACACCAATGGCTTGTGAGACCGGCCACCGCCCCTTGTCGGGGTCTCGACTGTATACACTAGTCTACTCTGGAGTATCGATGCCCTGTCTCGAAACTCCTACGACTAGGGACCTTTTAAGGATGTGCTTATAGACTACCAGCTCCCACGTATATGATCGCCCTCATACTGCCGGTAGTCAAGCAAGAATCCTAGGGGCTCTATCAACGTGCAATAGTGATCTGTCATGTCACCTAAAGCAGTACACGATGATAAAGGTAAACCAGATAGCATACTATCATCTCGAGTAAGACTGTCCTACCGGGATAGGTCCTCCCTCAATCATTGCAATCACGTGCCTGTGATCCAATAATTGACTCTGAGGGCACTATCTCCAACAGGATAGACCCAAAGAGGAGAGCACAAGTAACCGGGTTCTAGGGTCCAGTGGGAGACCATCTCGAGGAGTCGAGACCGGGTCTCCTAACTCTAGAATTGGTAGGGTTGCTTGCCGCTCTAGTAGGGGTCTAGGGATGTGTGTTTGGCTATTCATCGCGACCGTGGAATCCGTGTTTTATACTGGCTTAATTTAAAACACGGAATTCCTAGTATATCCAATATTTCATATATGTTCTTCTGCTGCTCATATTCTGTAATGTGATCACTAAATATTCTGAGACGAATGCTTATATTATATATATGATGATATATAGTAAATATTGATGCATTCTTTTTTCTGTGATGCTTAGGAAGCATAATTGATGGGAATTCATTAATGAGATTAATGAAATAAAAGAAACCCAAAGATGTTGCGGAATCTTGTTTTAAAAACTGGTATCTCTAGTTCTTGCTTTGCATAGCGGTATTTCTTGTAGAATATTCAGCACCTTATTCGATAAGGAAATAGCCGAGATCCCTTCACCGGGAGTGACCTCTTTAGCGAAACTAGCAGATGCTACAACCCACTAGGTTTGTCTTTTGATTTCTTTTTTAGTTCATGCTTTGCACAGTGGTATTTGTGAAATATCTTGCACCTCATTCGATGAGGAAAGAGCCAAGACCCCTTCACCGGGAGTGACCTCTTTAGCTAAACTAGTATAAGCCTCAAAAACACTTCTTTTAAAATTCACTCGATTCTACAACGAGATCAAGTTTATTACGCAAAAGGTTTTCTTAAAAACCTGTTGTAGCCCTTCGTCATTTCAGATAAGTTATATTTTAGTATTCATGCTACGGTAGTTTGGCATGCGTCAAGGCGTAGTGTACGGTAGCTGATTAGTACTTATTTGCAGCATGAGATGCGATTGGATTAGGGTATTCGTACGGCGTTGTTTGGCCTGCATCAAGGGTCGTGCGGGGGGGGGGGGGGTAATTCACTCAGGAAATGTATGGGTTGAACTTGACTAGCGGACTATGGGTTGTTTAGCCTGCGTCAAGGTCATAGCACGCTAGGGGCAAAAATATTATCGGGAATTTCAAGTGTTGAAATTTGTAATGAGATTGCATACCTTCTATGAGATAGTTGGATCCCGATACCTACTGCGAGTAAGAGTTACTCCTGGGAGAGTTTTACACATTACAATTAGCCGATCAAGTAGGTCTCTAGAAAGGTGTTAACGGGGTTAGGCCCCTGGGAAAATGAGGTTTATTTTAATTAGGTCCGTGCGAAAGCACAGGGAACCTCCCTCAAAGTACCGACACTGGCCTGGCCGAAAGATTAGCGAACTTGTAGGGTGTAATTAATCCCGGCTAGTCTTACCTTTTAGGGTTTGAAGGAAGATTTGATAAAAACAGTGGGAGCCATCCTGATTAGATAAAATAATAACCAATCTAATCTTGCAAGAGCGCACGCAGAGTGTTTTCTTCTCTCTCTCTCCAGGTAGCGACCATGTCACGCCTTAATCAAGATAATAATATGGATGTATTGACCGAACCTACTTATTATACTGAGCTAGGGAACGTTGGTTCTGCTCTATCTTATAACTGTTATAAGTCCAAGTAGGAAATAAGGGAATATCCAGATTTCCACGCGACCCAATCGAGGAATGAGCATGACGATGCATATTCTTCGGGTGTATTCATTACCAAGAACTGTTTCTCAGTATCCTCTACGTCCTAGGTATGAGATACCGGATTAGGATCCCACATATGTAATATGTTACATGGGCTACAGAAAGGTAGAGAACGGGGAATGGGTGATGTCTCTAAGTGTAGAGAGTGATGCAAGTGTTGCAGCCAAATCAGTTGGCAGATATCACCTTGTATTAATACATTGATTCTGAACGAATTCTATTACCTACCGAACCTGATATACAACATTACATCAGATTCTTTATTAAGTTAAAGAAGAATATAATTCTGTATTGGAGGATTATGTTGTGAACATTTTCCTAAATCAAGAGTTGATTGGATCGGGCACGTTATGAAATGGCATATACATTCTAAATCAAACCACAGTTCAAAGTATGTAGAACACACACAAGATGAATAGTTCAGAAATGAACGAATCCTTCTTGTGGCATTGTAGACTAGGTCATTTCAATGCGACACAACTAGCTAAGTTACATAAGGATGAATGTTTGAATCTGTTCGAATTTTCATCTTATGATACTTGCCAGTCTTATCTCAAAGGTAAAGTGACTAATACTCCGTTTACTGGAAACAGAGAAAGAGTTACTGAACTCTTAGGACGAATACATGATGATGTATACGGTCTTATGTCTACAAATGCCAGGGTTGGTTCTTTTTACTTCATTACATTCATAGACGTTCTCTCATGATTCGGACATGTGTTCCTATTGAAACACGAGTCTGAAACTTTTAAGAAATTCAAGGAATATAAGCTTGAAGTTGAGAACCAGACGGGTAGTAGTATTAAAGTCCTACGATGTGATCGAGGTGGTGAATACTTGCGCATGGAGTTTCTGGAGTTTCTAAAAGGAGAATGCGATTCTCTCTCAGCTTACTCATTCGTGTACACCACAGCACAACGGTGTATCGGGGCAGAGGTATCGCACCGTATGAGATATGGCGCACTCTATGATGAGTACTGCTGAGTTACCTATTTCCTTTTGGTGTTATGCACTTGAGAAGCTGCATACCTATTGTATGGGGTTGTCCGGCATATGTTGAAAAGAAAAATCCGGACAAGCTCGAGGCAAGGTCAGTTCTGTAAGTTTGTTGGATATCCCAAACATTTGCGAGGGTATATCTACTACCACTCTGAGGAGCAAAAAGTGTTTTGTTTCTCAGCATGCCGCCTTTTTAGAAAAGGAATTTCTTGTGAAGAAATTAGTGGTCATGAGGTAGAACTGGAAGTAGTTCCAGCTAGACAAACTAACAGCTGATGATTTGGTGAAACTAAAGGATTCAATAGTCTTCAACGAACCTCAGCCTCTCCGTGATTCTGGTAGGGTTCCTCATCCACTTGAGAGATAATACGGTCTTCTCGGTGACAGTGGGAGCGAGGATTGCATCATGGTAGATGATGGCCCAACTAGGTTCAAGCAGGCCATCACGAGTGAGGACTCTGTGAAATAGCTGGATGCTATGCGATCAAAGATGGAATCCATGTACACCAACAAAGTATGACTTTGGATGTTGCACCTGAAGAGGTAAAACCCATTGGGAGCAAATGAATCTTGAGAAGATTCTTGGTGTAGATGGAAAAGTTCAGAATTTCAAAGCTATGCTTAAGTCCATCAGGATCAATGCGCGCATCGTGGAGATGGAACATCTGTTTTTATGTAGCGGTCAAAGAGTTTGACTCCATGAAAAAGATAGATAAACCTTGTATATACAAGAAGTTTGTAGAGAGTAAGGTTGTCTTCCACGTATTGTACGTAGATAACACACTCTTGATAAGAAATGGTTTCCTATGCTACACTCAGTCAAGCTCCTCTTATCACGAGGGTTCTCCATGGAAGATGTAACATTTCAGAAAAATAAAATATTATTTTTGGGAATTTTTATAATTAAATAATAAAATATTGAATATTTTAATAAGACGGTATAATTAAATACCGATAAATGGGGAAAAATTTGACAAATTTTGGAAATTAATGAAATGGGGGTGCTTTATGTGATTCATGCAAATTATGAAAGTTTATGATTTATTTGACACTATTTTAGTGCTAATCGCGATTAAAAATCGCTAATCGGGCTTTAAGCGTGTTTTGTGCAAAACATGCACCATATCATTTTTACACTTGTGTTACATTTTCCTACATGGCTTTCTCTTCATTTTTCATTCTTGGTTTTGGGTTTTAAGTGAGAAGAGAAAATAAAGGGAAATGAAAAGAAAAGAAAAGAAATTGGATTAAAGAATAGAATAGTGAGAGGTATGGGCATGAGAGAGAGGGTGAGGGGTCTTTGTTGACTTGGGTCACTCTCTTCACTTCATTATCCTCTTCATCTTTCTTCCCACTTCAGCCCATGGCAGCACCTCTCCTCCCTCCTCTTCAAAACCCCACTTCATCACTAAAAATCCATCAAAAGTCCATTCCCACTTCACAAAAATTGTGCACAAGCTCACAAGGTACACTTTGGACCAAGAGCATTTTGGTGCTCTAAGGGATTCAAGGGTGTTAAATGAGGTAATCCCTACACCATTTGTGTAGTTTTTCATTCACTTTTGTATTCATATGTGTTTAGTTGTGATTAAGTGGTGTTTGGGTGAACTTTGAAAATTCTAGTTAGGGTTTAGGGTGTGATTTGAATAGAGATAATGTAATTGAACCTTATTGGTGACCTTAGACCCCCCCCCCCTCCCATGATGTTAGAAACACAGATCATGCATGAACTAAAACCTGAAACCCAAATTTAAAACTTTTCATATCGGTTTTGTGAATATATAGTGGGTGCCGGGAAATCTGGAGTGACCTGGAGCATTTTTAAGAAAAGTAAACAATACCATTGACCTAGATGGACCCCCAGGAGGCCACCATACCAATACGAACACATTGTGAGCCTATAAAACTGAGGAGGCCGAATTTTTGGGGGTAGGGGCCGGACATATTGGTGAATTAGGTGTCCAGGTTGCTTCTGTAGGTCATTTACACCCTATACATCATCCCAGTACTGTTTGTGCACTTAGTTTTGACCTGAACTAAAATCTGGAGCATGTTTTCTTGGTTTCTGCCGTATGTTTCGTGGTGTTTATGAATTTAAGTTTTGATATCTTGTTTGATATCGATCACTTGGCGTTTGTACGTCTATATCGAGGGTTATTTGGTTGAATTGCGAGATGTAGACCATAGGTTTTGGCTTATGGGTGATTCGTGCGACATTTTGTTTTTCGTGCGTGATTTCGTTTACGATGCTATATATGATATGTAGGTACCCCATGTGGATTTCGAGACGACAAGCAAGCGCATGGCAACGTCGGCATCGGCAAACGAAGATAAGGTGAGTAGATATATATCTACGGGGGAAGTCGGGTGGATGGCGTATAGCACCCCCGCAGTTTCGTAGTGATGTATACGAATACGTATACATACATACATATATATATATATATATATATATATATACATGGTATATGATGTTAGATGATCTTTGTTTATCATGATAGGGTTATATGTTCATGGATTTGTTTAGTGTTAGTTGCGAAACCCTAGAGTAGTTGTTACACCTACACACGCGCACACACACATGCATTCATGTATTTATTTTACTTGTGCATATATGGGGATATGTATATATATATATATATATATATATATACACACGAGTATGGGACTATATATACATATATACGTATACATATACACGGATTATGAGGATAGTACTTGGGATTTGAGATGAGTCGATGAGATTGGGCTTGAGGCCGTGAGATCGGTGATGTGATTTGGTTCGTATTCGAGATACGACTTGATGTTTTAGCGAGTCCTTTCGACGTGGTGTTTTCATACACACGCATGCATATACATAGATGGTATCAGTGTTGTACTAGACGTAGATTAGTACCCCGGATCATGATATTTGATAAAGAGGATACCAGATGAATAATGTGATAGATGTGACATTTGTCCTATACCCAGATTTGGGAGGTCGTACGACGGATTTACCGTATGAGTTATATATTGATGATAGATCCGCACTTTTGACTTGAGGATGTCATATTATAGATATTGTATCGTATGGGATACTTTTGAGGTGGGATCACCGACTGTTATATTTATATATATATATATATATATATATATATATATATATATATATGTATGTATGTATCGACTCAGATGTTAGGCGGTTTCCTTACCTTTCGATCAGCCTGTTTAGCCTAGTCCGGTAGTTTACTTGTAAATGATAGATTAGACTCGAATCATACCTATTTCAAAACTAACGAATCGTGAGTATTTTAAAGACAGCCCAAGGGATTCTACGGATATTTCAAAGGACGAATCATTTCTTACAAAACACCGTAGCCCTTATTTTCAAACCACCACGATTCGTATTATTTCAAATGGAAAAACTGTACGACTCATAATTAGACATATGCAGATTCGTTATCATTGTATTTGATATTCAGCTCCCGCATATTATTGTTGTTCGCATCGCACACTTATATTGTGTTTTCATAAGCCATTATTGAGATCATGCTGTCAGGACACCAGCACCTTTACCGATGATGCGTATGTTCCACAAACACTCACTTGCCGGCTCACACACTTCATCATCGGTAATTGCCATGTCACGTACACTTTAGAGAATATTATCTCATTGACATCGCTTGTTAGCTAATAGTTTCGACATGGTATTAGCGTACTTGATTGTATATGCTAGTTTAGACATGCATTTATTACTTGCTATTTCATGCAATATTAAGGAGTTTTATACCGATATTCACTGTTTATTATTGTTGTTTCTTGGATTTTGGATTTTCATGAGATTTCCTGGATTTGGGAGAAAACCGCAAGAATATATAAAAATTTCTCTCTCATTACAAAGATCTTTTGTCATTACAAAAGATCTTTTGTCATGACACATTCTAAACCTAACCAAACCCTAACCCTAGTTGTTTCTCTACTCATTCTCATCCACTCATCCTTGACCATGGTTTACAATTCAATCATATATTCTTTCTATTCATCACAAAAGGTTTTTAATCTCATTATTGATTTTCCATTATCTTCTTCTTCTTCTTCTTGAAGAAGCTCTCTTGAAAATCCTTAAGTGAGGAAATAAAATGAGAAAATGATATTAAAAGAAAGCAAAATCACTACTCTCTCATCCTCATCTCATCTAGCCCATGTGATTAGGGTGTTCTTCTCTTTTGAGTGAGAAAGCTTGAGTCGAAGCAACTTCAAGGTAGATCATCGGAGATTTGGATTACGACAAGCTAGAATGGATCGTTCGAGTCGTGGAGCCTCTCATGAGTCCGGGAGATCGTGGATCGCGGCAAAGGGACTTCTACTCGGAGCTTGTGAAGTGAAGGAGCGGACTACAAAGGTTGTAATCCCTCACACTTAGATAAAAGTTATCTTATTGCATGTTAAACCCTAATAATCTAGCAAAGATCCCGGCTTTAGGTTGTTCGGCACGTCTAAAATTTAATCCGGGCATGTTTGATGCCTTACGAACCTTCACAAGAGTGCCTAGGAACCCTACATCAGTTGGTTCACCTAAGATAGTATACAGGTGATCATTGGGTTATGAGTACACCGGACGGACTCGCAGGGGCACTGCGGATTGGTACCATACCCATCATCAGGAGCAGTTCCCAGGTGACATGAGTACAGCTTAGTCCGTTGACTTGACACTGCTACTTTGCCTCAAATGTGTTCCCTACGGCTCAAAGGAGTCGTGCAGACAGGTAGTAGTTAGGTGCAGTCACGAAGCACTTGGAGGCAGTGGCGGTTAGACAGGATTCGTCTCTCCCGGTATTGGGGGTTGATATCGCGCTGTGTTTGGAGAGACATTACACAAAGTCCTTGGCCAAGGCAAGTAAGATTTACTGGTAGGTATTCCAGTAGTTTCTCAAGGTGTTCTGGGCTACACTCCGACAAGACTTATACCGCTATTGGGGGTATGACGTTTACCATCCCCTAGGCCCGATATGCGATACTCATAGACAAACAGACCGGACTGTACGGAGATTGTCACAGATAGGCTCAGTAGGGTTTCAGGATGAGTTCGCTCGTTAGCTTCCCTTTCGCTCAATACATGGGCAGCCGTTACGTACAGCTAGTGCCACTGACATGCTTGTGGTTAAACCCACTGTCAGCGTATTGACGAGTCTTTAGAGTCCCATACAGAAAGTTTCCCAAGTTCGGGCGAAACGTTGTAGAGGCCGTATGGTTTTATGGCAGGGTTCGATCATATACGTCACTCTGCTTATGCTACCTACTCCATCATACCAAGGGTCATCCTACACTCCGAAAGTTAAAACCTAGCGCTCTGATACCAACTTTGTCACGACCCAATTTAGGAACGCGATCGGCACTTATATCACGCAACGTCTAGAGGCGTAACGTAATCATGTAAGCCGAAAAACCCAGAAATATAAACCATAAAAAGATAGAATGGGAAACATTTAAAACATTTGTTAAAACATTGGTCAATAGCTGGTGGCCCGTCACGTATGGCTAATACCTCTGACGTGCTAGTGGTTAAATCCACAGCCATAGTATTGACGAGTCTTTAGAGTCCACCACACACAGTTACTCAGGTTTCGGGCGAAACGCTGTAGAGGCCATATGGAGATATGGCAGGGTTCGATCAGATACGTGCGGTATTGCACGAATCGTGATCGGACGGTTTTTACTAGCCATCTTTGGCTTAAGCCGGATCCTAGTATTAGATAGTGTAGATTTTGTCACTTTGCATTTGTTTTCAGTGGGAATACAAATGCGGGCATGTATATGCAGTCACGGGGTATTCCTGTAATTTATTACGGGATCAGTTTTCTGAAGTTGCCAGTTTGCATTCCATTCCGGCCGGTTTTTCCTTTGTTCCTTCACGGCCGGACTTTCGATGGAAGGGGTTATTTGCAAGTTTGCAAATAACTTTTTGTGGAGGGGGTAATTTGCAATTGTGCAAATTACTTTGTTTGGAGGGGGTTTCTTGCTTTTGTGACTATCATCATGAGATTCTTTATGGGTCATATTCTCTTGATTTGGATGGATAGGATTTGATTTTGGCTTGAGTGTGATTCTTTTATTCCCATTATCTTTTTCTTTTCTTCTCTTTGATAATTGATCTCATTCTCTCCACCATGTCTTTGATGAAGGGGCCGGCCACATCTAGGGAGAGGGAGAGGTTCATTTTGAGTGGTGGCAAAAATGTTCATCTCATTTTTCCATTCATCCTACAAAGAGATTTTCACTCCAAAGTTCTTTCTTTTCTCCATCTCCATCAAAGGCAACTTCACAAACCTAAAGAGACAAACTTTTCTACACTTTTCTACTTCAACCTTGGACGAGTCGGCTAGCCAACTTCGCGCCCGAGTTGCCTCGGTCTAGAGGTGGGAGCCCGTAAAAGTATTTGACTACGTGGTGCCCTTTCCGACGAGGGTGTGACGGACGGAGATTCCGCGGGAGATCGGAGTGGAGACGAAGACCGAAGGACACGGATCGCTTGGTATACTTCTCTACCCATCTTTTAGTTTGCTAGTAGCTAGGTTAATGGCCCGATCCAGGTTAAAAAGTGTGCGGTGGTGCCGGTTTGCAAGTTCGTAAAGTTTTTCGTTTCCGCGTTTCCGGCGTCGGATCGACGGCCGGGGCGCCGCCGCGGACTTACATTGGTATCAGAGCCACGCCATTAACATACCTAGCTTTCTCTAGTATGTTTAAAGACTCGATCGAACAAAATCCCAAAAACCGTATTTTTAGTGCATGTGTTCTCTGTCGAAATTTTTTCAGCTCCAAAAATTTTTCAGGTCATTGCAGAAAGACATGCAAGAAATTCTAAGAATTCTGGGAAAATACGATTCAATGATTCCTTACTGTGACCGCGGAAACGCGGCCAAACCCCTGGTTTGGCCGCGGTTCCGACGTTGGTAAGTGGAATTGTTGCACCATATTTTCACAGTAGGCTTTTGATTAGGAAATAGGGGTTTTGGGATATTCTGTTTGGGCCCAAATTTTCTGTAAGTGCTACAGTACTGCTTGGGGCCCACTTCGCTAAATTTGTTCGATCGAAAAGTTTAAACATGTTAGTTCACAGTATTACATTATATCTGCTACCGTGAATGTCACTCGATCGGTAAATCCAATATATCAGCTATAGCCCTTTTAGACGGATTTGCGAACGTGACATTCACGTTGATGTTCTGTGTTGTGCTGTGATGTTGCGGATTGGTCGTGGGGGATAGCCTGGTTGCAATATTAGTACAGTTTTGTTTTATATGTACATTTGATATTGAGGGGCGAGCGTCCGACATGTGGACTGCCGTCACTGCCTGTTTGTATTATTCTTTTGGGGGCACGACCAGGTCGAGGTCGATGTACCCGTTGTATGTATATTTTACTTTCTGTACTAGGATTACCCCACGGAGGGGTGCACGGATAGCCGGGTTCTAGAGGGCAACGAGCCCGCATCTCATGGCATTGAGATGGAGGGGGCTTTACTCTAGAATTGGCGGGCTATTCGCCGCACTCGTAGGGGGTACAGGTTGACCCAGGAGGGGTGCCCAAGTTACCGGATTCCATGAAGTGCTGGGTGGTCCATTCACTTTGCTGAAGGGGGCTGCCTCGCTTCAGGTTTTGGCGGGTAACTAGCCGCGCCCGTAGGGGTCTAGGTTTTCATTGCACAGGCTATCCACACGACCAGGGGAACGTCGGGTTTCAGTAGCGGCTCTATGAAACCCGGGGATCCCAAATATCTGTATTGTTCTGTGATGCTGTACATTTCTATGTTGTTGCATTTTATCACGCCTTGAGCGAAATATTATATTATGAGATATATACTAGTAGATGTTGTATATGTTTTGCATCCGCACTAGTCCAGTCCCCGCTCTGTCGTTAGTTAAGTAACCTAACGGGTGATGACGGGACCTAGTGGCGAATGCGGATGGCATATACGTACATCATTATTTTTGTTCTTTTGTGGTGTGATCAATTGATGGGACTGCGTTGATTCGGATCAATGCAAGCTAAACAAACCTATTCTGATGTTGTTGGAACACTTTTCAAAAAGCTGTTATTGCAAGGTCATTCTCTTTTGTTTTGCACAGTGGTATTCGGTTATGAATATCCTGCTCCTCAGTCGACGAGGCAAGGGCCGAGATCCCTTCACCGGGAGTGACCCCTTGGACAAAAGTTTGCGTCAGGGCAATAACTTCACTATAGCCGATTACTTTTGCTTTGCATCGTGATAATCAGTTGGAATATCCTGCACCTCATTCTACGGGGAAAGAGCCGAGATCCCTTCACCGGGAGTGACCTCTTTAGCAAAGGTTTTCGTCACTATATTTTTACAAAGCTATCCGGTTCCTTCAACGATATCAAGTTCATTACGTTAAAGGTTTTCGCCAGAAACCATTCGTAGCCCTCCGTCATTTCAGAACGGTAGCACTTAGTATTCATGCTATGTATGTTGGCCTTCGTCAAGGCATAGTGTATGGTAGCTATTTGTTACTTTTCTGCAGCATAGATAGATGCGTTGGTTTGGGACAGTCGTACTACTATTTTGGCCTTCGTCAAGGGTATGTACGGGTGGGTTCAAATTAACCTGGATAATGACGGGTAGAACTTGACATGTGACTTATGATATGTTGGCCTTCGTCAAGGTCATAAGAGCATGGGGCAAAAATCACATCGGGAGTTTCTAAAGAAACTGAAACTTGCCAGATATGCGCATACCTTCTGGAGTGTGATAACGTGAGCGGATTCCGTCATGTTATCATGCGATGATAGTTGGATCCCGATTCCCACTGATGAGTTGGTTTACTCCTCGGGTGATCCCGGCTAATTCTTCTTTCAGGTTTGGGGAAGAATTTGACGTTACAGTGGGAGGTTTCCAGATTAGATAAAGTGATAACCATTCTGATCTAGGCTAGTGTGCACGCCGAGTGTTTCTTTTCTCTCTCTCTTTGGCAGCGACCATTGACCCGACCCTAGACTATGACTCAGTGACCAAGTTGACCGAACCTTCTTAACACTGGCTTTTGGATTGTCAGAGTTGCAAACCTCATTGCCACTCCTACTTTTACCCTTTTCTCCAGGACACCCCGTATTACTACAAACGTCCACTTCCATTAGACAAAACCATCGTATGGTTATATACGAACTCGAAGGAATTCGAGGATGGTTTCCGGTTCTGGAGAAAACGAATAGGACTATTCAGTTGTCTTTTCCTTTTACCTTCTCTCAAGTTGCGAGTACTACTTGGTTTAGGAGATAGTACACCTATTACGCAAATTGGATAGTCTTCTTCCAAACCATAGGCAGGTGCCGACCGGTAGGGAATGAAGAAAACCAATTAGCCTAACGGTGGTGTACAGAAGGTATTATGTAAAGACAAAGAAAGGGATTAGTAAGAGGGCAAAGTAAATTGCGACTGCTATTCACGACCAGACCGAGTATTTCTTCGCCAATCCTAAATCACCTTTGTATTTCTCCAGGACACTCCGTATCACTACGAAGATCCCAAGTTTATTGGATAATCCATCATATGGTTATATACGAACTCGAAAGGAACTTGTTCCAGTTCGGGGATGGATCCTGGTTCAGGAGAAATAGAAATATGGTTCATTCGGTTGTCTTTTATCTTCACCTTCTCTCGCATTGCGAGTGCTCCTAGGATTAGGACAGTACACCCATTATGCTTATTGGATAGTCTTCTTCCAAACCATAGGCTGGTGCCGAACGGTAGGGAAGGAAGAAAACCATTTGGCCTAAAGGGGTGTACAGAAGGTAATGACTAAAGACATATAAAGGGATTTGGAGAGATGGCAAAGAATTATACGGTTATAGTTGTGAATCGGATAATGGAAGAGGCATTACTAGGAATACCCAGATACCCCATCGAAACATTTCAATGTTTCAGTATTACTGTGTACTGTTAAAAGAAAACCGATTTCCCAATTAGACACTTGCTCCAGGGTATGTATTTACCAGGTATGATTCTCACATCTGTATGGTTTTACAGATGATGAGTGGGAGTAAGTTATTGGGAATTGGGTGATTGTCCTCATTATATCGGGATTCGTTGTAATTGGTGATATTTGAGGAAGTCACCTGAGTTGTTTGACGGACGACAAATATTTGGTTTTGAATATCCGTTGTTATGCACCAATTTCAAATTGATATATCTGTACGTCTATTTTTATAGAGTGAGATATTTCTTTTTGAAATTATGTCTATGACATTTACCTATATCAGTGGATGGTTAGGTAAGGAGTATTGAACAGCGGTGTAATTCTTCTTAACCAAAAGTACAGTTTTCAACCTACGACACACAGTGAATGAGTCATTTGACTCAAGGGACTTATACAGAGTAATGTATGTTGTCCAGTGTCCATTAGAATAGAGGGGTAGGTACTCATACTATATTCTGTTTACTTATGACTTCTCTAGTTTTAGACAGGTGTTTCGTAGAAACACAGGGTCCAAGTTTTGAGAAGTTATAGGTATATGAATAAAGTAGAGAACCAGGTATTGCGAGTATCAGGATTCTTCAAGGTGATCGAAGATATAGATACTTGTATATGGTATTCAGTTGATAGTAATGGTTAAGAGAACTTGCTTCTCTTTCAGGTTACTCATAATTGAAAGCATTCCTAAGTTGAGTAACGCTGATCGGCCTCCTTCCATTTAGTAAACATGCACTGGTGACAGCTGCATGATTTGAATCTGGTTCAATTAAATCAGTGCCCCTGTTTCTATATTGCATATAGAACAGTTCATATCTTGACATTGTTAAGGTACGGGGAGTTATCCAGCTTATGCTTAAAACCAGACTCTGGATAACTCAAGGCACGTTTCTGTAATGGCTGTTTGTGGGTTGACCCGGGCTATGACGAGGGTTGACTTTCTACCATCTGGAAGATCAATAGTGATATTGTTCTTGACTCGCCACAATTTTAATAAAAAAATGGATTTTTTCAGAAAACAGTAGTGGGAGTATGGTAGAACTGGAAGTGATTCCAGAACCGCAAACGATTACTGAAGATTTGATAAGAACCTAAAGATTCAATCTGGTTTGACATTCCATTGGCCACTCCGCAGATAAAGTGGGTATCCTCAGGCGCTCGAGAGGTACTTCGTTATGCTCAAGGACGGTGGCAGGGAGGTTCTTGTTTACCCAGACTTGCCATTGCTGTTGTTCCAGACTGTGAGACCCGGCAGGAGGATGAGTATAGCATCGTTCTAAACTAGCTTTAGAAGTGCACGTGTATATGACTCTGCCAGAGGGTTGTCGTAGTCAGTGGGAGCAGCGGAAGCATTGGTGGACATCAGGCTTATGTCTATTTATAGACTAAAGCAGATATAGCGGAGATAGATCATCTATTTCTGATGTGACAGTCATAGGTTTGACTTCATCAGAATAGGGGATGGATCTGTTAAGAAGGTAATAGGGTGTGATGTCCTGGTATTTGATGACATACACAGAGTAGGAAGTGATATTCCTATACTACGATCGGTTATACTTTGGTCGTCACACAGTGGTTTCTCCACATAGGACTTGGATATTATATCAGACATTCTGGTTACTAGATCTATGGTTTTAGATCTAGATTTTGGTAGTTTCCCAATATGGGTACTTAGACAGCATTCTATGAGTATTTAGAATGGACGACTCCTGGCATGGTAGTATACCTGCAGGTGATGGAGTCACCCTCTCTAAAGGTGTCTTACAGAGTAAAGGGGAGAGGGATACGCATGATTGGCAGATCACTTGCTTAGGCAATTGAGTTGATCATGAGATGTCAAGTACCACACCAGATATTGTTTTTGCAGTAGATGCAATAAGTTGATATTGATCCAATCCTGGAGAAACAATCGGAAGCAGTCTTAGAACATAAGTTGATGTTCTAGGGATATGATAACGGCAGCCTCCTTTAGGAGACGGTTATCATTCCAGGCTTCCAAGGTGACCTAGATGACAGAGTGGCTGTCAGAGTTATAGTTTTCCCTCTAACGAGGGGCAGTATTTTGGACAGATGGTCCAGGTGGATACTGAGGGAAGGCATGGCGCAGGATACTGATTAAGTTCAGTTGACGATACAGTCTAAGAAGTTTGGATTTGGAGTTCACTTATGAGCTAGGTCCCATCAGATATCCAGACACATTCTAAGACAGGTATTGCTCATTTCGGGAGATGGCTTTCTCCACGAACTTGAGATAGAGAGAGACATAAAAAGAAACACCAGAGCGGATCAACTCACTGAGGCTATTCCTCGAACGCAATAGTTTCGCAAACGAGCTTTGTGAGACTGACTAGTAAAGGAGTTGGGTGTTCGGTATCACACGGGCTGTGAGTATGCGACATCACAATAATTAGCCTTGAGTGCAAGTGGGAGATTATTGGAGATAGTGCCCTCAGAGTCAATTATTGGATCACAGGCACATGATTGCAATGATTGAGGGAGGACCTATGCCGGTAGGACAGTCTTACTCGAGATGATAATATGCTATCTGGTTTATCTTTATCATCGTGTACTGCTTTAGGTGACCTTACGAGTCGCTATTACACGTTGATAGAGCCCCTAGGATTCTTGCTTAACTACCAGCAGTATGAGGGAGATCATATACGTGAGAGCTGGAGTCTATAAGCACATCCTTAAAAGGTCCCTAGTCGTGGGAGTTTCGAGACAGGGCATCGATACTCCAGAGTAGACTAGTGTATACAGTCGAAACCCCGATGAGGGGCGGTGGCCGGTCTCACAAGCCATTGGTGTCAGTTGGTTCACCTAAGATGTAAACAGGTGCTCATTGGGTTATGAGTACACCGGACAGGACTCTCCGGGAACCTGCTAGTTGGTATTATACCTGACGTCAGATAGCAGTTCCCTGGTGACATGTGTACAGGTTAGTTCATCGACCTGAGATCGTCATTTGTCTCGTGTGAGTTCCTACTGTGCTTTGATTACTACCCTACCACGCTCAAAGGAGATGTGCAAACAGGTTTTAGTTGGGTACAGTCCCGAGCCACATGGAGGCAGTGAGCGGATCTGCAGGGGTTCGTCTCTCCCGGTATTGGGGGTGAGGTCGCGCTGTATCTAGGAGAGCCAGAACATAAAAAGTCCTTGGCCAAGGCAGGAGATTTGCTGGTAGGTATTCCAGTAGTATCTCAGGGTGTTCTGGGCTACACTCCGACACGACTTGTACCGCTTTTGGGGGTCTGACTTTTACCAACCCCATAGGCCCGCCATGCGATGCTCATAGACGAACGGACCGGACTGTACGGATATTGTCACTGACAGGCTCAGTAGGGTGTCAGGATGAGTTCGCTCATCGACGTCCCTTTTGGTCAATAGCTAGTGGCCCATCACGTATGGCTAATACCTCTGACGTGCTAGTGGTTAAATCCACAGCCATAGTATTGACGAGTCTTTAGAGTCCACCACACACAGTTACTCAGGTTTCGGGCGAAACGCTGTAGAGGCCGTATGGAGATATGGCAGGGTTCGATCAGATACGTGCAGTATTGCACGAATCATGATCGGACGGTTTTTACTAGCCGGCTTTGGCTTAAGCCGGATCTTAGTATTAGATAGTGTAGATTTTGTCTCTTTGCATTTGTGTTCAGTGGGAATACAAATGCGGGCATGTATATGCAGTCACGGGGTATTCCTGTAATTTATTACGGGATCAGTTTTCTGAAGTTGCCAGTTTGCATTCCATTCCGGCCGGTTTTTCCTTTGTTCCTTCACGGCCGGACTTTCGATGGAGGGGGTTATTTGCAAGTTTGCAAATAACTTTTTGTGGAAGGGGTAATTTGCAATTGTGCAAATTACTTTTTATGGAGGGGGTTTCTTGCTTTTGTGACTATCATCATGAGATTCTTTATGGGTCATATTCTCTTGATTTGGATGGATGGGATTTGATTTTGGCCTGAGTGTGATTCTTTTATTCCCATTTTCTTTTATTCCCATTATCTTTTTCTTTTCTTCTCTTTGATAATTGATCTCATTCTCTCCACCATTTCTTTGATGAAGGGGCCGGCCACATCTAGGGAGAGGGAGAGGTTCATTTTGAGTGGTGGCAAAAATGTTCATCTCATTTTTCCATTCATCCTACAAAGAGATTTTCACTCCAAAGTTCTTTCTTTTCTCCTTCTCCATCAAAGGCAACTTCACAAACCCAAAGAGACAAACTTTTCTACACTTCTCTACTTCAACCTTGGACGCGTCGGCTAGCCAACTTCGCGCCCGAGTTGCCTCGGTCTAGAGGTGGGAGCCCGTAAAAGTATTTGGCTACGTGGTGCCCTTTCCGACGAGGAGGTGATGGACGGAGATTCCGCGGGAGATCGGAGTGGAGACGAAGACCGAAGGACACGGATCGGTTGGTATACTTCTCTACCCATCTTTTAGTTTGCTAGTAGCTAAGTTAATGGCCCGATCCGGGTTAAAAAGTGTGCGGTGGTGCCGGTTTGCAAGTTCGCAAAGTTTTTCGTTTCCGCGTTTCCGGCGTCGGATCGACGGCCGGGGCGCCGCCGTGCACTTACAGAGAGTACTAGATACAATAAGATATACAATGAGATCATACGGATACCCGCAAAACCACCCACTTATCCAAAATCACGACCAACAGTAGCAGTATCTGCAGAAGTAGATGCAATGAGAAGCCCTGCCGCGACTACACAGAGGGTCAAGCCTGCAAAACACTGTGGCACGACGGGGGTGAGTTGCCAACTCGTGAATAGTAAATATTAGCATACAGATAATCTCAAGTATGCACGAATGTGATAGTCTGAAATATGTAATCTGATGGCATAAGTATAACAGAACGGATATGTAGTAAAATCATGATCAAGGTACACCACCATGGTACAACAAATACATGAAACAATGCATGTCAATAAATCCTGATTATGGGATAACACATAAAACCTCATGTATGAACCATCATCATGGAAAACCAGTGTCCATCAACGACACCCTAAATCCTAATATCTCAGGTGCCGTCACTCTGATCGGCCCTCATATCCGTCACAACAAGGAGCCTGAGTGTCCAACATCGACACTCGAAACATCATGAAAACCTGTGTCAAGCGTCGACACGTAAATACTCATATCTCAGGCGCTGCATACTCAGATCGGCTCTCATATATATATATATATATATATATATATATATATATATATATATATATATATATATATATATATATATCATCTCAGACGCCGCATACTCAGATCGGCCCTTATCTATCTCATATCATAACTCCAAAATAGTATCCGCCGGATATCCGTCGAGTTCTATACAATCACTAATAGGTAGTACTCCTTCTTCCAGGCTCAACGTCTACTGCAAAACATACCTTTCTTGCCCGGGGATACCATACCGGTGTTAGTGTTATTTGACCTAGAGGCCATTATTGTATAGTACTAGTTTGTATATTACATTTTGGAAGCTTGGAATATATACATGGATTTATGACAGTCTTGCTCAATATGGTAGTATGCTACTTGGTTTGTATCTATCTTAATATGTGTATATGTTTCTTTTAACCTAACGCTAATACATATTGATAGAGCCCTTAAGATCTTTGCTTGACTACCAGCGTTGTGATGGCAGTCACACTAGTGGGGGCTGGGTAGTCTATATGCACATCCTTATACAGGTCAAGCGAGATTTACTGGTAGGTACTCCAGTAGTTTCTCAGGGTGTTTTGGGCTGCACTCAGACACGACTTATTGCGCTATTAGGGGTCTGACGTTTACCGCCCCTTAGGCCCGATATGCGATACTCTTAGACGAACAGACTGGACTGTACGGAGATTGCCACAGACAGGCTCAGTAGGAGTTCGGATGAGTTTGCTCGTCGGCCTTCTTATCGACATATACCTGGGTAGCCATTACGTACAGCTAGTACCGCTGACGTGCTTATGGTTAAACCCACTGCCAGCGTACTGTCGAGTCTTTAGAGTCCAACACAGAGGGTTTCCCTGCTTCGGGCGAAACGATGTAGAAGCCGTATGGTTTTACGACAGGGTTCAATCACATACGTGTACTTGTGTGCGTATAATGTTCGGGCGGACGATACTAGTTTTCTTTTGTTTAAGCCGGATCCTAGTATTAAATTGTTGGATTAGTTTCGTCTCATTGTATTCGTGTTTCTCGAAACACGGATACGGGTTTGTATATACGGATGAGAGGGGCATTCTTGTAATTACTCAACATTGTTTTTTATAAGGAGACACCTTATTAGGGTTTTGACCATTGACTTGATTAAAACAATTATGAGGTGGAAGAAATTATTTGTTATTTTTATAAATGATAATTGTGCCATGGCTACTTGGTTTGACTATTTGACTTAGATATTTTGTAAGATATTTTGTGGCACTAGATATTTTGGGTGAGATATTTTTCTTTCCATTCTTGTAGGCATATCAAGGGAGCCATCTCAATTATCATTATGAAAAACATTTTCTCTTTCCTCAAGCTCACTCTCTTTTTCATCCTCTCAACTCTTATTGTCTCATGTGTTGAGAATCCAAGAGTTAGTGAGACTTAGCTATCCAAAATCACTCTCTACTCACTCTAGGCTACTTATTTTAGCACACCAAGTGACCTAGTTACCTCATATTGGAGGTGAAAGCTCAAGGTTGGACCTCTCTGGTGGATCATCTTCGACTTCGAGAAGCCGACGAGGAGGCGTGATCCATTTTCACTCCAAGGAGCCCACGAAGAGGAAGAGGACAGCAAGAAGACAAGAAGGACACGATACTACGAGGTATAATATTCATCCGAGTAGTTAAACCTCAAGTAGTATGCTAGCTAGGGTTTATGTTCGATCCTTGGTTCTAGTCGGTGTTGCGAAGCCCGTAAAAATCATTTTTTGCCATTTCTGCCACCCTGCGAACACGTGGGGTGCGCGACATCAACTTACAGTGGTATCAGAGCCTCTCATAAACCTTAGATAGCTTGTAGCGACGCTAGAAATCCGCCATTTTTGTCGCGCAAAAACTGACGACAATAACAGTTTCCGAAACTGATGTTTTAAGTTGTTTGCACACCCCGCGGGCTCACGGTTTGAACCAAGAAGCCGCGGGGTGAAGCGTGCGCACCCCGGGGACACCCCGAGGGGGACTACAGGCTTGACCCACACCCCAAGACCACCACAAGGTGGCCTTGGGAGTGGGTGACCCGAGAGCACCCCAACTGGGTGCTCTCGGGTCTGCCTTCCCTTAGGGGCCACTTCGAGGTGGCCCTTGGGGGTAGGTACCCCCCCTCCGAGGCCCCCTATTTAATAGTTAATTTTTGGTTCTGCGCCTCCGCGAAGATTCGGGCGGGTTTCGAGTTCGTTTCAACTCCCGGATTGGCTTAAAACGATCGGTTTTGGAACATTAGTCCACTGGATTTTTCATGTTTTGGAAAAATTGGTTTAGTTTGCTAATTGCATGCGGAATTCTAATGTCGCGGTTACTTTACAAGTTTTGTTATGTGTATATGTGTTTGGAATCGGCGACTAATTGCTATACGTCGATTAGTCGGGGTTGCACATATCTGTGATGATGCTATGTGGGTTTGTGTATATGAACTTGTTGGATCGTCGTGGATGAATAGCCGGGGTGTGAGGTGAGTGTTTTATCTTTCATTCGATGTAAATTGTAAAGTGATGTAATATTATTTTGCGGGGCACATCCGGGTTGAGGTTGTAGCCACCGTTGTATTATTTCTTTTACTTTTTTCTGCTCCTAAGATAGACCCAAGGTAGGGTGCACAAACTACCGGGTTCTTAAAGTGCCGAGTGGCCTACTCAGTTTTTTGAGGGAGGTTGCTTCACTTCAGGAATTTGGCGGGTAGTTTGCCGCACCAGTAGGGGTCTAGGGTTGGGTTTGGCTATTCATCATGACAGTGAAATCCGTCTTTCGTTACAGGCTCAAACGAAACGAGGAATTCCTAGTATATCCAATATGTTCATCTGTAATTTGGAATGTCTATTATTGCATGAGACGAATGTATATATCTATATATGATATCTAGTAGGCGTTGCTTATGTTTTGCATCCGCGCTAGTCCATCCCCCGCTCTGTCGTTAGTTAAGTAACCTAACGGGTGATGACGGGGCCCCACGGTGAATGCGGATGGCATAAGCGTACGTTGTATTTTCGTTCTTTTTCTGCAATGGTAGGTTAAATTGATGGGACTGCATTAAATTAATACAAAGCAAACAAACCAAAGCTGAATCGTTGGAAAATTTTTAAAAACCACTCGGTTTTTTCAAAACAGCAAAACTTTTAAAATGCGGAGCTTAAACCACTCATTTAAAAATCTACCAAGTTCTTTCGATTATATCAAGTTCACTACGTTCACGATTTCGCCAAAGCTATTCGTAGCCTTCCGTCATTTCAGTTGGATATTCAGTAGTATTCAAGCTATGTATTTTGACCTTCGCCAAGGCATAGTGATTGGTAGCTACTGAATATTCATCTGTAGCATAGATAGATGCGTTGGTTTGGGACATTCGTACTTCTATTTTGGCCTTCGTCAAGGGTATGTACGGGTGGGTTCAAATTAACCTGGATAATGACGGGTAGAACTTGACATGTGACTTATGATATGTTGGCCTTCGTCAAGGTCATAGGAGCATGGGGCAAAAATCAACATCGTGAGTTTCTAAAGAAACTGAAACTTGCTAGTGTTGCATACTATTTGGAGTGATAATTTTGGTAGGATTCCTTCAACTTTATCACACGATGATATTTGGATCCCGATCCTACTGTGAGTATATGCTTCTCCTCGGGAGATTTTTTCACTTAACGATCAATGCTATAAACCAAGTAGGTGTCTAGAAAGGTGTTAGTGGGGCTACGCCTCGAGGGAATAGAGGTTATTTAATTAAGGAACTTAACGAAAGCGTCGTAAAACCTCCCTCGAATTACCGACACTGGCCTGGCTGAAAAGTTAAGCAAGAATTGTACGGTGAGATTAATCCTGACTAATTCTTCTTTAATGGTTTGAGAAAGGATTCGAGAAATAGTGGGAGCCATCCAGTTTAAATAAACTTAAAACCAATCTAAACTTGCAAGTGCATCATGCTAAAGTGTTTCTTCTCTCTCTCCTAATTGTAGCGACCAACATGACCGGACTTAAGTTACTATTAGATAAAAACATATTGACAGGGCCAAACTATAAAGATTGGCTCAGGAATGTCAAGATGGCAATCACATATGACAAATTGGGCTATGTTCTTACTACGAAAGCCCCCGCCATCCCAGGTCCAGATTCCAGCGTCGCGGATAAGGAAATCCGTAAGACCTGGGAAATTGACTACGCGAAAGCCAAGTGCCTCGTGCTGGTCGCTGTGGACAATGAACACCAGAGGCGGCACAAGAATATGGATCTTGAATCCATATTCCTCCATACCAAGGAATTATATGGAGAGCAATCTCGTATCGCAAGATATGAGACCTCGAAGAAGCTATTTCAGGCGAGGTTGGCTATCAAGTCATCTGTAGGGGAACACTTCCTTAAGATGATCAGATACATTGAGGAGCTCGCAGACTTAGGGACCACGTTACAGAACGAGCAGTATACCGACTTGATTCTTCAGTCCCTCCCTTCCACCGACGCCCAGTTTATCTAGAATTTTAATATTCAAGGTAAAGAAGTTGAACTTCCGGAACTCCTCAACATGTTGAGGAGTGCTGAGGGCACTCTGAAAAAATCCAGGGAAACACCCGCTCTGCTTGTTGGTGGAGCTTCCTCTTCTAGATTCAAGGCGAAAGCCAAGGGAAAGAAGAAGAAGGCCCACACCAAGCCGAAAGGCGGTGTTAGTAAGGTGGAAGCGAAGGGCAAAGCTAAAGTGGCGGGGCCGACAGTAGGGAAGGAAGAATGCTTCTACTGTCATAAGAAAGGCCATTGGAAAAAAAATTGCAGGGCTTGGAGAGCCAAGAACCAGGACCCGAAGCAAGTTGTGGCTTCGGCTTCAGGTGTGTTCGTAATTGAAAACTGTCTGTCAATCAACTCTACTTCCTGAGTATTGGATACCGGATCAGGATCTCATATCTGTAATTCTTTGCAGGCACTAAGAAGTCGTAGAGTTTTGAAGACCGGTGATATGACCCTCAGGGTTGCTAACGGAGCGAGCATTGATGCTGTGTCCGTAGGGGAATATCACTTAGGGTTGACAAGTGGACATATTTTGGTTTTGCGCAACTGTTTTTGTGTACCTAGTTTGACTTGTAATATCATTTATGTATCTTTGCTATCTAAAGAAGGTTATGATTTTACATTTGTAAGCGATGTCGTAAACATCCACCTTAATCATGGTCTGATTGGGTCAGGTACACTAAACAACAGTATATATGTATTAAACCAACTACAAGTTTTCAATGTCCAGAATACACATAAAAGAAAGACTCCAGAATTAAATCAAGCTTTCTTATGGCATTGACTGGGTCACATCAACGAAATAAGGTTGAACAAGTTACATAAAGAAGGGTATTTGGATCCGTTCGAATATCAATCTTATGCAACTTGCCAATCTTGTCTCAAAGGAAAGATGACAAAGACTCCGTTCACTGGACACAGAGTAAGAGCGAGCGAGCTCTTGGGACTCATACACAGCGACGTGTGTGGTCCAATGTCTACACATGCGAGAAGTGGTTATTCCTATTTCATTACTTTTACGGATGATTTCTCTAGGTATGGACATGTCTTCTTAATGAAACATAAATCCGAGGCCTTTGAGAAATTCCGAGAATATAAGAATGAAGTGGAAAAACAAACCGGCAAAAGTATCAAGACACTGAGATCTGATCGAGTTGGTGAATACTTGAGTGCCGAGTTCCTGGATTACCTAAAATAGAATGGAATTCTCTCTCAGCTTACTCCTACATACACACCACAACACAACGGTGTATCGAAGAGACGGAACCGAACTTTATTGGATATGGTACGTTCCATGATGAGTAACGCTGAGTTACCGCGATCATTCTGGGGCTATGCACTAGAATCAGCTGCATATCTTTTGAACAAGGTTCCTACTAAGACTGTGCCTACCACACCATATCAGATGTGGAGTGGGAAAAAACCCTATCTTCAGTATCTAAAGATATGGGGATGCCCAGTTTTTGTTAAAAAGCTGCATGCGGACAAACTCGAGGCACGCTCGGTACTGTGTAAGTTTGTGGGATACCCAAAGAACTCCAAGGGGGTATCTTTTCTATTACGCAGAGGAACAAAAGGTTTTGTTTCTCGTCATGCCCACTTTTTGGAATATCAATTTTTAGAAAAATAAACTCGTGGGAGCGCAATAGAACTGGAAGAAATTCCAGAACCACAAGCTATTACTGAAAGCTTGGTAGAACTAGAAGTTTCAAAAGAATAGGACATTCCCGCGCCACTCCGCAGGAGTACTAAGCTGTCTCATCCGCCCGAGAGATACTACGGTTTTCTCGTAGACAGGGATAGAGAGGATTGCATCATTGATAATGATGAGCCAACTAACTTCCAGCAAGCCATTAAGAGCACAGACTCAATAAAATGGCTGAATGCAATGCGGACCGAGATGGAGTCCATGTACACCAACAAAGTATGGACTTTGGACATTGCTCCAGAAGGGGTAAAACCCCTAGGCTGCAAATGGATCTTCAGAAAGAAGATTGGTGTAGATGGAAAGTTGAAACCTATAAGGCTAGACTTGTTGCAAAAGGATTTCATTAAAAAACCAGTGGCTATGCTCAAATCCATTCGGATCCTTCTTGCCATTGCTGCCTTCCATGATTATGAGATTTGGCGGATGGACGTAAAGACCGCTTTTATAAATGGAAATTTAGAAGAGTGCGTCTATAAGGACCAGCCAGAGGGTTTCATTCAGAGTGGGAGCAGTGGGAAAGTGTGCAAGTTGCTTAAACTACGCAACATCTACAGGCGTAACGCAATTTAAGTAAGCCGAAAACCCAGCAATCTAAACCATAAAAAGTAATAAGAATTAATAGAAGTTTTAAAACATTTGAAAATTTCAACCCAAATTCTTTAAAAGTCCAACTTTATTTTCTTTAAAATTTTGGCAGCACCTCCTTTGTAAAAACCAGCCCCAAAAATATGTACAACATAAATATAAGTAAAGCATCCCCAAACGGGAGCAAAAACACGCCCAAAGGCGGAAAACAACCACCACAACAGATATACGACGCCGTAGCGAAGAAATGAAAGACGATAGAAGTAAAACTGCATAAAAGACATCCAAGTCTCAAAATAACATACAATATCGTCCTCACATGAAGTCTCTAAGTCAACATGAAAGTAGTAGATGGAGAGTACCAGGATATAACGAATATACAATACAATACGAATAACCACAAAACCCACCTAAAGCAAAAACTGCACATTGTGAGTCGATGCGGTATCCGCAGCAAAAGATGATAAGATAGATGATAATAGCCTGCCTCGACTACTCTGGGAACAACCTGCAAAATAAACTGTGGCACAACGGGGGTAAGTTGCCAACTCGTGAATAGTAAATAACATATGCAGGTAATCGCAAGTATGCACATACAATGTGAATCTAACATATGCAATTAATAGCAATAAATGCTCATATGAATGCAATAGTCATGAAAGGTACACTAACAGGTACAACTAATACATGAAGTAATAATAATATGACAATCTGTATGCAACAATGCAACAAGATACTATATCGGTACTACTAATACATGAAGAAATGATATGAATAAAGGTATGTAAATGCAACAGTCATGGAAGGTACTCTAACAGGTACACTAATGCATGAAGCAGTGCATAAACAGTAAATGTAGAGTATGGAATGAAACATGTCATTTCCACGGAATCCTGACATCGTGGTGGGATCAAAATCCATCAAGACAATCCAAAGCCCAATTTCCTCAAATCAGCCCCCAAATTTGCTCTCATATCATATATAAGTCTCACAAATCCCGAATGTACAACATCAAGTAAATCTCATATATCCTGAATGTACAAAATCAAGTAAGTCTCATATATCCTTTATGTACAATATCAAGAAATCTCAAATGTCCTAAATCCAATATCAAGTGAATCTCTTATATCCGAGGTATATTTGCATGAATGAATATGATGATGTATATAAATTGATATGTATACATATATATTAGCGTCCCACTCCACTAATATATATATATATATATATATGCATATATAACAGCGTCCCACTCCACTGTTATATATACTTAGGAGTAAAATATCATGAAAACAATGTGTCAAGTATCGACACAGAAATGCTGATCTATCAGGTGTTGTCACCATGACTGGCACTCTGATAGGTACGTATCACACGCTATCCGAAAAGCCTGAGTGCCTAGATCTGACCCTCGTCTTTCCACGTATCCATACGTACATGACTCCCGTCGGTATCCCCATGATAACCGCCGAGTCATTGGTAATGTCACCGGATGGTATGGTTCCCCTGCCAGGCTCATGGGCATGTTACATCGACTCTTGGCCCGGGTACCTCCGGGCCCCACCATGTACCCTCATACGGCCCACGACTCCTCCTCGCATGGGGTATATATATCAGAACCGATAAATCTCATGGTGGATGGTGAAATATCATATCAAGGGAAACCGGGTTTTTCAAATAATTCATAATTTCATGAAACTACCACGGTCTCCAAATCCAGAAAACATCATGAAGAATCCATATCTCAATGCGAAAATCCATGAATAAAATATACGCAACATAAAACTGTAATGTAAGCATATAAAGGAAAAGCCGCTAATTAACTGCAACAAGTTAATATAATATATCATGCGGTTCCTAATTTCTCCAATTCCAAATAACATCAAGTAAATGTAAATATGTAGCTATAACCAGATATATGTGTAAACCTAAAGGTATAGCAAGATATAGGTAACTACCTATCAGTAATGATGTGATGTACCCTCCGGGTATAAGTGATGTATGGAAGTAAAGTATACAGGTATGCTATGAGTCACATGCATAAAGAAATATGAATCAATGTCACAATGTCCCTAACCAAACAATATTATATAGGTATGTGTGTTGTTCGTAACATGGCAATTATTGACGGTGTGTGTGGCATACAATCAGTGCTCGTGCAACATGAACCGTCAATAATATGTGCAGTGTCCTAAGGGTACTAGTCCAAGCACAACAAGTAACTAAGCAATAAGGTGTATGCGCAATTCTAAATATGAAATAGAATATGCGACAAGTCAAGTCATTTCTAGCCCAGACGCATAACGCCATGCGGGCGATTCCCCTGTAGATGTTAAATCTACTCACCAACGCTCCTGGCTAAGTAAAGCCTACCGCTCGCTTTCCCCTGTTTGCAGCGCCCGAAGTCCCCGCCTGCGATCCTGAACACATATAACAATAAAGCAAGCGTATATAAGCAATCGACCAAAAATACGTATAACTATGTTTGACCGACGCACCAACTCCAAACATACTCTCAAGTGTTCGTATTGTGTCTAACGCGCGTAGCGACACTACGAAACCAACTCAAGATCAAAAGCTACACAAAGACACGAACGACATCAGCACGACCCTAGCTAGGAACACAAAGCGACACAACTACCAAGCCTAGACCCCAATCGTACCGATCGCGCATTCAAAACACAAAAATAAACGTGGAATCAATATAATTAACGTCGCAACGCCAAAAAAAACCCACGCCTAAAAGTTACCGAAATCTAGTAAGCAGCATATATCATTTTAGCACAAAACTACAAGTTTTATCAAAACTAGAATTTACAAACATCACTTATTAGCAAGATTAAACCATTTAAACCTTTACTAAAATATTAGATTTCACTAATTAGGATTAACAAAAGTTTAGTTTGTCAATTAGCTTAATTAGCCGATTAGGAAAATATCAATTAACAAATTAGCAACTTGATTAAGTTTTCATTTGTCTTAACTTATTAAGTAACAATTTCACTAATCAAAACCCTAATTGATTAACCAAAACCATTTGCTAGAAATTCTACATATGCAAATTAAAGCTTTATTTAAACATCTAATTAACTATATTAAGGTATTAAAACAAGAACTTAAGCTTAGAGTTAGGATTTATACCTCAAACTTGATTTCAAAAACTAGCAAAAATCTCCAAAATTAGCCTCCAAAATAATGTCTTGATTGAAGATCCAAGCATGTTTGAAGAAGAAGAATGATGGGTTTGATTTATATTTGATTTTGTATGAATTTATTTGGATTTTTCATGAATTTTGAAGCAAAATGAGAGGAAAATGGGAAAAAATTAAAAGAGGGCAGAAATGGGGAAGGGAGGCTCGGCCAAGAGGTGAAGGTTTTTTTTTTATGTAAAAAGAAGAAATATCTAGCAAAAAAACAACATTAAATGCTAATAAATGCATTTTGCCACCTTTTCTTTTCTTTTCTTTTCTTAAAAATTCATTTTAATCCACAAAATATCTAGATATTTAGGTGAGAAGGTTAAAAACATAATTTAGTGATTAAGTTAGCATAAAACCTCATTAGTAGTAATTAACCCACATAAAAATGTAATTACCACTAATAAAGTGCACAAATAAAGTGCACAAATAAAGCATTAAAATAATATTTTATTAGGGAAAAATTCTATGTGAACCAAAACTTCCCATTGACCCCCAAAGTTCGCGCACCATCTTTATTCTAGCTAAACTAGGTGCCGGCAAGTCTATATTGAAGTTTGATTACAATCGGGTTAAAACGGAAAATACCGACAATTTTGCCCTAAAACGGAAAAATTCGCAAAACGATTTTTAAAACGTTACAATCTTCCCCCCTTAAAGAAATTTGGTCCCCGAATTTAAAATTCTCACTAAACATACCTTCAAAGAGATGAGTACAAAACTCCCAAATCTTGCTAGCAGCCTCCCAAGTGATCACCTCCACCATACGGCTACGCCAAAGAACCCTCACAGATGGCAAGACCCTTGACCGAAGTTTCTCCACCTGTCGAGCCATTAACACACTTGGCTGCGGGTGAACGAAAAGATCGCGTCCTAATTAAATGGTCTGGTGCTGAATCATGTGAGAAAGGTCATGAAGGTATTTACAAAGTATCGACACAAGAAAAAAAATGGGGTGAATACTCAATAATCTGGGCGGAAGTACCAATTTATAGGCAACGGAACTAACTCTCTTGAGGATCTCAAAAGGACCTACAATTCTGGGATAAGCTTACCAAAACTCAACACGTCATTCATCGAAAAATCCTTAGGAATACATGATTTCCCACTGCGAACTCAAGTCTATGACCACTACGGTCAGCATAAGATTCTGTCTGCACTGGGCTACCTCATCCTGACCTGAACCACCTGGATCATCTCCGAAGTCTCTAGACTAGATGGGGTCCAAAAATCCTACTTACGCAGAGTCAGAAAAACAGACTGGAGTTCTACACCACCTAACAAACAAAACCAAAAGGTTGCCAATTGGAGTGTCTCCTGATAACAGCTATCGAAGAAGAACCCTAACTGTTGGATATATGTATGCCCTAGAGGCCATTCTGTGATAGTGGATGTATCTATACATGTATATATATATATTCAGTTTGCATTCTTGCTCGACATGATAGTATGCTATCTGGTTATTCTTTGTCTGACATGTTGATTTGATCATGCTTTTATTCATTCATACATGCTGATAAAGCCCTGAGGATATCGGCTTGACTACTCTGATTATGATGGAGATCATACTAGTGGGACATCTGTAGTCTATAAGCATATCCTGGAACGTCCCTAGTCGTAGGTATATCGAGACGGGGCATTGATATACCAGAGTAGACTAGCATATATGATACTAGACCCATACGATGGGCGATGAATGTTCCCACATTCATCGATGTTTGACATCAAGATCATATACGGGTGCTCAGTGGTGACTGGGTACACTGGACGGACTCACCGAGAACTCCTATATGGAATTATATCTATCGTCGGATAGCAGTTCTTAGGTGACACTGGTACAGGTTAGTCTGTAGACCCGAGATCGTCATGGAGTCTTGTGTGTTCTCCCACTGCACTTTGATTGCCACCCTACCACGGCTCTACTGAGTCGTGCAAACAGGTGGCCGTTGGGTACAGTCTCGAGACACACGAAGACGATGAGCGATAGGAGGGGTTTCGTCTCTCCCGGTATTGGGAGTTGATGCTGTGCAGTGCCCGACTGGCTATAACAGCAAGTCCCTGGCCAGGGCTGCTGAGATTTGCTGATAAGTGTTATCAGTAGTTTCTCGATCTGTTATAGACCATTCACCGACACGACTTATTGAGTTATTGGGGTCGACGTAACCATCCCTAGGCTCGATATGCAGCATATCTGACGAAGAGACCGGACTGTACGGTAGTGTTGCCGGATGGCTTGACGGGAGTTGTAGCAGGTTCGCTTGTTGTCTTCTGATCGCTCAATACCCGGGTGGCCGTTACGTTTATCTGACCGCTTGCGGCTTGAGGGTACTTGATATGATCATTACCCTCTGCCGGCGTATTGACGAGTCTTAGAGTCCCACAGAGGAGTTACCCAGTCCAGGCGAAACGTTGTGGTGCGCATATGCGATATGCGCATGCACCCGATTGAAATGTGCGTATATGATACCGAACATTAATCGGGTGAACTGCTTTTGGTGGGGTCATATGAGATATGACCGGATTGATAAATCAAGTGTTGATTTATCATTTAACCATTAGTTTTCTCACTTAAAACCTTTTCTTGGATGATGGATGTGTGCATGCATGTGTGCTTTTCTTTCTTTCTTTCATGCTAGTTTTATGCACATGAAGATGTGCATACATGCACACATACATACACTCATCCATCATGGTTGTTAGCATATGGAAATGGTCGCAATATAAGACTCACACCATGGATTATATTATGGATTATTGTTTAATTTTGGATTTAAAAGAAAATGAAAAAGGGAAGGATAATCATTCATGCTTCTACATTCTTCCTTTGACCTAACCATGCTCAACTACCACTAGCCTTGGTTATCCTTCTCTTTATCATTCCAAACTAAAGTTAAATAATGTCTCCATCACTTTAACCATGGTTCATTGCATGAAGGAATAAAATATATATGGATATATTTCTTTTTCTTCACTTGAGTTAATTTTTATCTCTTGTTAAAATTTCCACCATCTTCTTCCTCTAGCTCCTTTGCTCTCTTGATTTTCCTAGTGAGCAAATACCACTTAAAGATAGGTTTTTGAAGTGAGATTCCACACAACAACATCATTCTACTCAAGTCTAGCCGACTTGATTAGAGTGTTTCCTTTGGTTTTCCAAAGAAGCGAGCTTGGACGGAGTGCTCCGTGGTGGATCGTCGTGGACGCAAGGTGAAGGGATTGTTTAGCACCCTATGAAGTGTTTTGAAGCATCATATGTCCAAAAGTTATGATTTTTATTGTGCTAAACAAACACGCATATGGATCGATCCTAGAAAATTAGGTTTAGTAAACTTTAAGCTAACAAAAGTTAGGGTTTGAAGGCTACAACCTTTGTAGCTCCCGTTTTTGCTTCGCTCCTTAGGCTCTTTGGTGTTGAGTCGAGGTCCTCTTGAACTCCCCTTGTGTCCACGACGATCCACCGCGGAGATCTCCGTCCAAGCTCGCTACTTCGTCAAACCGAAGATAACACTCTAAACAAAACGTCTAAGCTTGTGTAGAATGTTGTTGTGGCTTTGGATCTCACTTCAAAAACCTTTCTTTGATTGTGTTTGACTCACTAGAAAAAACTAGAGAGGAGAAGATCAAGGAGGATGAAAATGGTGGCTATTTCTTTTCAAGAGGTAAAATGATAACCATAAGGTTAAGCTTGTGAAAGAAATAAATGTCACTATATATATTTATTCCTTCTTGACTCCAACCATGATTAAATGATAGATGATTAATTTAACTTGGGTTTAGAATGATAAAGGAAATGATAACCATGGTTTAGTGGTAGGTGAGCATGGTTAGGCTAGAAGAAGCATGTAGAAACTAGCATAATTATCCTTTCCTTTTCATTTTCTTTTTAAATCCATAATCAAATAATAATCCATTAAATAATCAATGGTGTGAGTCTTATATTGCCACCATTTCCATATATAATCAACCATGATGGTTTGATGTATGTATGTGTACATGTATGCACATCTACATGTGCATGAAACTAGAAAAGAAGAAAGAAACACATGCATGCATGCATACATCCATCAAACCCTAGAAAGGTTTTAACTGAGAAAACTAATGGTTAAATGATAAATCAACACTTGATTTATCAATCCGGTCATATCTCATATGACCCCACCAAAAGCAGTTCACCCGATCAATGTTCAGTATCATATACGCACATTTCAATCGGGTGCATGCGCATATCGCATATGCACACCGCAACGTTTCGCCTGGACTGGGTAACTCCTCTGTGGGACTCTAAGACTCGTCAATACGCCGGAAGAGGGTAATGATCATATCAAGTACCCTCAAGCCGCAAGCGGTCAGCTAAACGTAACGGCTACCCGGGTATTGAGCGATCAGAAGACAACAAGCAAACCTGCTACAACTCCCGTCGAGCCATCCGGCAACACTACCGTACAGTCCGGTCTCTTCGTCAGATATGCTGCATATTGAGAGCCTAGGGATGGTCACGTCGACCCCAATAACTCAATAAGTCGTGTCGGTGAATGGTCTATAACAGATCGAGAAACTACTGATAACACTTATCAACAAATCTCAGCAGCCCTGGCCAGGGACTTGCTGTTATAACCAGTCAAGCACAGCACAGCATCAACTCCCAATACCGGGAGAGACGAAACCCCTCCTATTGCTCATTGCCTTCGTGTGTCTCGGGACTGTACCCAACGGCCACCTGTTTGCACGACTCAGTAGAGCCGTGGTAGGGTGGCAATCAAAGTACAGTGGGAGAACATACAAGACTCCATGAAGATCTCGGGTCTACAGACTAACCTGTACCAGTGTCACCTGAGAACTGCTATCCGACGATAGATATAATTCCATATAGGAGTTCTCGGTGAGTCCGTCCAGTGTACCCAGTCAGCACTGAGCACCCGTATATGATCTTGATGTCAAACATCGATGAATGTGGGAACATCCATCGCCCATCACATGGGTCTAGTATCATATACGCTAGTCTACTCTGGTATATCGATGCCCCGTCTCGATACACCTCCGACTAGGGACATTTCAGGATATGCTTATAGACTACAAACGTCCCACTAGTATGATCTCTATCATAATCAGAGTAGTCAAGCAGATATCCTTGGGGCTTTATCAGCATGTACGAATGAATAAAAGCATGATCAAATCAACATGTCAGATAAAGAATAACCAGGTAGCATACTATCATGTCGAGCAAGAATGCAAACTGAATATATATATATACATGTATAGCTACATCCACTATCACATAATGGCCTCTAGGGCATACATATATCCAACAATCTCCCACTTGCACTAAGGCCAGTTATTGGCGTATCTCATACCCAACATCTCAAAAAGTCGCTCATGCTGCGGCTGAGGGAGGGCCTTGGTGAATGGATCCGCGGCGTTGTTCTTTGTGTCAACTCTCTTAATCTCGATCTCGCGGCGATCTACAATCTCCCGGATCAAATGAAAGCGCCTCAGGATGTGTCTGGACCGCTGATGGGATCTGGTCTCCTTGGCTAACGCCATAGCCCCATTATTATCATAATACAAGGGTATTGGATCAATTATGGTTGGAACTACTCCTAGCACCGCGACGAACTTCTTCATCCAGACGGCTTCCTTGGCGGCATCATTTGCAGCAATGTACTCAGCCTCCATCGTAGAGTCTGCAACGGTATCCTGTTTGGAACTCTTCCAACTTACCGCCCCTCCATTGAGGGTAAATACAAACCCTGAGATAGATTTGCTGTCATCCTTATCGCTCTGGAAGCTCGAATTGGTAAAGGCCTCCATTTGGAGATCCTTATTACCATACACCAAGAACAATTCTTTAGTCCTTCGTAAGTACTTAAGAATGTTCTTCACAGCTGTCCAGTGGTTCTCCCCTGGGTTGGATTGATACCTGCTTACAACACTAAGTGCATAAGCTACATCTGGGCGTGTACATAACATCGCATACATTATAGATCCTACTGCCGAAGCATAAGGTATAATGCTCATGCGAGCTCTCTCTTCATCGGTCTTTGGGCAAGAATCCTTGGAGAGAGTGACTCCATGGCAAGCGGGTAAGGCACCCCGCTTGGAGTCTTCCATACTAAACCTCTTTAGGATGGTGTTGATGTACCTGGTTTGGGACAATCCCAATAACTTTTTGGATCTATCCCTATAGATCCTTATACCCAGGATGTATGTGGCATCACCCAGGTCCTTCATGGAGAACCTTAGTGATAAGAATGATTTGACCGACTATAGCATAGGAATATCATTTCCTATCAGAAGAATGTCATCCACGTACAATACGAGGAATGTGACAGCTCTTCCTACAGCCTTCCTATAAACACAAGGTTCATCTGGATTTTTGATGAAATCAAACTCTTTGATAACATCATCGAAACAGATGTTCCAACTCCGAGATGCCTGCTTTAACCCATATATGGATTTAAGCAATCTACATGCTTTCTCGCTGCTCCCACTGTCAATGAAGCCCTCCGGCTGATCCATATAAACACATTCTTCTAAATCTCCATTTAGAAATGCTGTTTTAACGTCCATCTGCCAGATTTCATAGTCGTAGTGAGCAGCAATAGCAAGTAGGATCCGAATAGATTTAAGCATGGCTACGGGCGAAAAAGTTTCGTCATAGTCCAAACCTGGTCTTTGACGAAAACCTTTCGCCACAAGTCTTGCCTTATAGGTCTCTACCTGCCCATCCACACCAATCTTTCTTTTAAAGATCCATTTGCACCCTACAGGTTTTACCCCAGGGGGTACAACGTCCAAAGTCCATACTTTGTTGGTGTACATAGACTCCATTTCGGATCTCATGGCATCCAGCCACTTCACAGAGTCACCACTCGTGATAGCTTGCTGAAAACTGGTAGGATCATCATCTTCCATGATACAGTCTTCTCTGTCACCATCAATGAGGAAACCGTAGTACCTCTCCGGTGGGCGAGAAGTCCTACCAGACCTACGGAGTGGCCGAGGTTCTTCAGTTTCTGTTGCAACAGCCGGTTCAACCAAATCGTCATTTGTAGTTTGTGTCTCCAGAACTTCTTCCAGATCTACCACCTTGCCATCATCTTTATCTGTGAAAAACTCTTTTTCCAAGAATGTGGCATACTGAGAAACAAACACCTTTTGTTCCTCTTTGTGGTAGAACAGATATCCATAAGAATTCTTTGGATATCCCACAAAGTTACACATGACTGACCGTGTCTCGAGTTTGTCCGGATTCTGCATTTTAACATAGGCCGGGCAACCCAAAATCTTAATTCTTTTAAGAGATGGTCTCTTCCCATTCCATATCTCATATGGCGTGGTAGACACGGCTTTGGTTGGAACCCTGTTTAGCAGAAATGCTGCAGTCTCCAATGCATGTCCCCAAAACGAGACTGGTAACTCAGCGTCACTCATCATGGACCGGACCATATCTAATAGGGTCCTATTCCGTCGTTCTGACACACCGTTGTGCTGTGGTGTGTAAGGAGGAGTGAGTTGAGAGAGAATCCCATTCTCTTTTAGGAAGTTTGCAAATTCTGTACTGAGATACTCACCACCTCGATCTGATCGAAGCATCTTAATACTCAAGCCGGTTTGTTTTTCTACTTCTTGTTTATATTCAATGAATTTCTCGAAAGCTTCGGACTTGTTCTTTAATAAAAATACATGACCGAATCTTGAGAAATCGTCGGTGAATGTAATGAAGTATGAAAAACCGCCTCTTGCCTGTGTAGACATTGGCCCACATACATCACTATGTATGAGGCCCAGGAGCTGAGTAGCTCTTTCTCCGTGTCCGGTAAACGGAGTTTTGGTCATTTTACCCTTGATACAAGACTAGCAAGTCGCATAAGATTTATATTCAAAAGGATTTAAATATCCATCTTTGTGTAACTTGTTTAGTCTTGTTTCGTTAATATGACCAAGTCTACAGTGCCAAAGAAAAGCTTCATTTAATTCTGAAAGTTTTCTTTTATTAGTGTGTTGTATACTGAAAACTGTGTGTTGATTTAGGACATATATTCCGTTATTAAGTGTACCATACCCAACCAACATTTGATTCAGGTGAATGTTCATAACATTGTTTTGCAATACAAAATTATACCTTTCATTGTCCAACAAAGAAACGGATATTATATTACATAGCATATCAGGTACAAAATAACATGGATTCAAAATCAAAATACATCCAGATGGCAACCCCAAGTGATACTCTCCCACTGCGACTGTATGTACATTGGAACCATTTCCAACGCGGAGAGTATGGTCACCTGTCCTTAAAACCTTGCTATTTCTCAGCCCTACATGGAATTGCAAATGTGAGAACCTGAACCGGTATCCAATACCCAGGAAGCAGAGTTTATAGAAAAACAGTTTTCAGTCACAAACGCACCTGAAGCAGAAGCATCACCATGCTTCTTCTTGAGACTTAGGTACTCCGTGCAGTTGCGCTTCCAATGTCCTGTCTTGTGGCAATGAAAACACTCGCCTTTCCCTGGGTCTCCAGCCGTGGACTTTCCCTTTCCCTTCACCTTTTTGACTCCGCTCTTAGGATTAGTGGGTTTCTTCTTTTTCTTTCCCTTGGCCTTAGCTTTTGGGCGAGAAGAAGAAGACTGTCCAATGGTCATAACGGGAGTCTTTGCTGACTTCATAGTGCTCTCTGCACTCCTTAACATATTAAGGAGTTCAGGGAGTTCCTTCTCCATGCTATGCATGTTAAAGTTCACTATGAACTGAGCAAAGGTGGAGGGGAGGGACTGCAGAATAATATCTATATATTGCTCATTGTCCATTGTCCATCCAAGGTCCTCAAGCTCTTCTATAAGAGCTATCATCTTCAAAACATGGTCCGCTACTGGTGTGCCAGGGGCCATCCGCATGTGAAACAGTTTCCTTGATGCTTCGTATCGTAATACGCGGGACTGCTCCCCATACAACTCCTTTGTATGGAGTAATATCCCGTGAATGTCCATGTCCTCGTGCTGCTTTTGATGTGTGTTATCCATCGATGCAAGCGCGAGGAATTTTGCCGTGGCACAGTCAGCGTCCCGTGTCTTGCGGACTTCAATGTCCGCAACTGAGGATTTTGGGCCTGGGACGGGCGGGGCTGAAGCCGTGAGGACATATGATACTTTATCATATGTCAAGGCGATCTTCAGATTCCTTAGCCAGTCTTTATAGTTGGTCCCATTCAGTTTGTTCTTATCTAGTAGAAGCTTAAGTCCAGTCATTGGTATCTGCCATTAAGAGAGAGAAAAGAATACACTCAGCGAAAGCTCTTGCACAGATTAGATTGGTTTATTATCTTGTCTAATCGATGTTTCCCACTGCTTTTTATCAAGTTTTCTTTCAAACCTTAAAAAGAATAACTAGCCAGGATTAATTACAGTCTACAACTTCGCTAACCGTTCAGCCAGGCCAGTGTCGGTACTTTGAGGGAGGTTCCCCGTGCTTTCGCACGGACCTAATTAGAGTAAACCCCGTTTTCCCAGAGGCGGAGCCCCGTTAACACCTTTCTAGACACCTAATGAGTTAGCTAATTGCAAACTGTAAAACTCTCCTAGGAGCAACTATTGCCCACAGTGGGATCGGGATCCAACCATCACATGGAAGGTATGCAATCTCATTGCAAATTTCAACACTTGAAATTCCCGATGTAATTTTTACCCCTAGTACTTATGACCTTAACTATGGTCAAAAAATCATAAGTATCAGTCAAGTTCTACCCGTCATTTCTTGATCAATTAGACCCACCCATATGACCCTTAACTATGGTCAACAAAGTCGTATGAATGTCCTAATTAATCTGCATCATATGCATTGTAGGAAGACATCACTTAGCTACCGTACACTACGCCTTAACTAAAGTCAACAAACGTAGCACGAATACTAAGTACTCTACTTCCTAAAATGACGGAGGGTTGCGAATGATTTTTAAGAAAATCTTTAACGCTTTGAACTTGATATCGTTGTAGAATCAAACAGTTTTCAAAAGGAGTGGCTTAAGCTCCGCAGTTTTGAAATGTAGCTTTTTCACAAATAGCCGAGTAGTTTTTAAATCCGATTCTACAACATCTTTTAGGTTTATTTTCTTTACATTAATCACATTAATGTAATCCCATCATTTAAGTCCTTAAGCCAATCACAGAAAAGAAACGAAAATAACACGTACGCTTATGCCATCCGCATTCGCCGCAATGTTCCGTTATGCACCGTTAGGTTACTTAACTAACGGCATACCGGGACGGGACTAGCGCGGGTGTAAAACATAAGCAACGTCTACTATATATCATATATATAATAAGTCATTCGTCTCAGATTTCACAGAACACAGGCAGCAGAAATATAGATATAACGTGGGATATACTAGGACGTCCGTATTTAGTATTTAGCCAGAATAGAAAATATGGATTCCACAGTCGCGATGAGTAGCCAAGCCCACACCCTGGACCCCTACGAGAGCGACAAGTGACCCTACCAATCCTAGAGTTTAGGAGACCTGGTCTCGACTCCTCGAGATGGCCTCCCACTGAACCCCAGAACCCGGTCACCTGTGCTCCCCTCCTTGGGTCCATCCTAATGCGGAAAAGTAAATAATATACAACACTGGTGACACAACCGCAACCTAGAAGTGCCCCAAATAAAAGAATATTACATCAGAATTTACATGAATGAAAATATAAAACTCTCATCTCACAAAACCCCCCAGCTATTCGATCGCGACAATCCTACACATCATATCTCAGCAACACATAATATCACCAACGTAAGTAAGTATGCATACCCCAATTGTCGTTGATGTATAGCAACGAAACCGGCGATATCTAACATACTACACTTACGGTCACAGAAAAGAAAGTGTAAAACTACAATATTTGGAATCCAGATTCTCTTTAGACATCATAAATGCGAAATATCACATATTTCGTATTTCATGCCTACACTATATGAATTCCACATATTGTATCACATTCCAGACAAACAGACAGTATTAAAGTTTTCGAACGAACAATCAAGCACCCAAGATTCACTAAAGCTCAACACTTGAGCAGGGTTCAAAAAAATCTGCAGTGTGACACAGCAGCGGCGGTCCAGCCGTAGAAGGGTCAAGCCAACGCCTCACATGTGGCACGCCGTACTTCCCCAAACCCTAGGGTTCAAAGGGCAGTTCAAGACGGTCACATAATCGAGTTAAGGTTTGTTGTCTTCTAGAGGGACCACCGCAAAAAGACTTGCACGTATCTCCAAACTATTTAAACCCCGTGAATATTGAGTAAATGATATTCGTTCAAACACTTCAATACTTTCTAGTTTACTCGGAAAAGAAAGCGAAATGAAAATTCCGATCGAAACCACTAGGCCAAAAACATCTCCAGAATTTTTCAATAGCAGATTCAGATTAAACATATTCAGAATATAATATAGCAGGTAATGAAAAATACTGTGCAAAAAATTGTCAAAGAGCCCCTTGTATGGCCGCGGATGCGCGGCCTTAGCTTGCTTATGCCGCGCTTCCGCGGCCAAAGTTACTGTTCACGGCCACGAATTTTCCAGATTGTCTAATTTTTACCTGCTCTATTTTTTGAGAATTTTTAATTCTGGAAAAGGTCCGTTTTAAAAAAATTTCCAGAGAGCAATTTTAAAAGTCGTATTTTGTTTCGATCGGACTTTTTACTTCGCAAAAAGGTCGCCTAATGTTCTAGGTCGGCTCTGATACCAATGAAGGGATTGTTTAGCACCCTATGAAGTGTTTTGAAGCATCACATGTCCAAAAGTTATGATTTTTATTGTGCTAAACAAACACGCATATGGATCGATCCTAGAAAATTAGGTTTAGTAAACTTTAAGCTAACAAAAGTTAGGGTTTGAAGGCTACAACCTTTGTAGCTCCCGTTTTTGCTTCGCTCCTTAGGCTCTTTGGTGTTGAGTCGAGGTCCTCTTGAACTCCCCTTGTGTCCACGACGATCCACCGCGGAGATCTCCGTCCAAACTCGCTACTTCGTCAAACCGAAGATAACACTCTAAACAAAACGGCTAAGCTTGTGTAGAATGTTGTTGTGGCTTTGGATCTCACTTCAAAAACCTTTCTTTGATTGTGTTTGACTCACTAGAAAAAACTAGAGAGGAGAAGATCAAGGAGGATGAAAATGGTGGCTATTTCTTTTCAAGAGGTAAAATGATAACCATAAGGTTAAGCTTGTGAAAGAAATAAATATCACTATATATATTTATTCCTTCTTGACTCCAACCATGATTAAATGATAGATGATTAATTTAACTTGGGTTTAGAATGATAAAGGAAAGGATAACCATGGTTTAGTGGTAGGTGAGCATGGTTAGGTTAGAAGAAGCATGTAGAAACTAGCATAATTATCCTTTCCTTTTCATTTTCTTTTTAAATCCATAATCAAATAATAATCCATTAAATAATCAATGGTGTGAGTCTTATATTGCCACAATTTCCATATATAATCAACCATGATGGTTTGATGTATGTATGTGTACATGTATGCACATCTACATGTGCATGAAACTAGAAAAGAAGAAAGAAACACATGCATGCATGCATACATCCATCAAACCCTAGAAAGGTTTTAAGTGAGAAAACTAATGGTTAAATGATAAATCAACACTTGATTTATCAATCCGGTCATATCTCATATGACCCCACCAAAAGCAGTTCACCCGATCAATGTTCGGTATCATATACGCACATTTCAATCGGGTGCATGCGCATATCGCATATGCACACCACAACGTTTCGCCTGGACTGGGTAACTCCTCTGTGGGACTCTAAGACTCGTCAATACGCCGGCAGAGGGTAATGATCATATCAAGTACCCTCAAGCCGCAAGCGGTCAGCTAAATGTAACGGCCACCCGGGTATTGAGCGATCAGAAGACAACAAGCGAACCTGCTACAACTCCCGTCGAGCCATCCGGCAACACTACCGTACAGTCCGGTCTCTTCGTCAGATATGCTGCATATTGAGCCTAGGGATGGTCAAGTCGACCCCAATAACTCAATAAGTCGTGTCGGTGAATGGTCTATAACAGATCGAGAAACTACTGATAACACTTATCAGCAAATCTCAGCAGCCCTGGCCAGGGACTTGCTGTTATAACCAGTCGAGCACAGCACAGCATCAACTCCCAATACCGGGAGAGACGAAACCCCTCCTATCGCTCATTGCCTTCGTGTGTCTCGGGACTGTACCCAACGGCCACCTGTTTGCACGACTCAGTAGAGCCGTAGTAGGGTGGCAATCAAAGTACAGTGGGAGAACATACAAGACTCCATGACGATCTCGGGTCTACAGACTAACCTGTACCAGTGTCACCTGAGAACTGCTATCCGACGATAGATATAATTCCATATAGGAGTTCTCGGTGAGTCCGTCCAGTGTACCCAGTCAGCACTGAGCACCCGTATATGATCTTGATGTCAAACATCGATGAATGTGGGAACATCCATCGCCCATCACATGGGTCTAGTATCATATACGCTAGTCTACTCTGGTATATCGATGCCCCGTCTCGATACACCTCCGACTAGGGACATTTCAGGATATGCTTATAGACTACAAACGTCCCACTAGTATGATCTCTATCATAATCAGAGTAGTCAAGCAGATATCCTTGGGGCTTTATCAGCATGTATGAATGAATAAAAGCATGATCAAATCAACATGTCAGATAAAGAATAACCAGATAGCATACTATCATGTCGAGCAAGAATGCAAACTGAATATATATATATATACATGTATAGATACATCCACTATCACATAATGGCCTCTAGGGCATACATATATCCAACACAAGGGAACTTCGAGAGGACCTCGACTCAACACCCAAAGCACCAAGGAGTCTAGCAAAGGGGAGCTACAAAGGTTGTAGCCTTCAAACCCTAATCTTTACTAGCCTAAAGTTTCATAACCCTAATTTTCTAGGATCGATCCATATGCATGTTAGTTTAGCACCTTAAAAATTATAATTTTGGGTCATGTGATGCTTCAAAACTCTTCATAGGGTGCTATACTAACCTTTCATTGGTATCAGAGCCGACCTAGAACATTAGGCGACGTTTTTACGAAGTGAAAACCCCGATCGGACAAAAATACGATATTATGGGATGCTCTCTGGAAATTTTCTAAATTTTGACATTTTGCAGAATTAAAAATATGTAAAAAATAAAGCAGGGAAAAATAAGGATTACGGCAGAAAATTTATCCCATGAACAGTGTTTCTTGCCGCGGAAACGCGGCCTAAGCTTGATTAGGCCGCAGTTCCGCGGCCTTATAAATGAATTAGTGGATAATTTTTCTTCTGTAATTTTTGGTTCTGCATGTATAAATTTTTGGGTATTTTAAAACTGTATAAAGTTTTGAAAAATTCTGGAGATGTTTTTGGATTCGTCGATTCGATCGGGACTTTCATTTCGTAACTTTTCTGGGTAAATTAGAAAGTATTGAAGTGTTTGAACGAGTATCATTTACTCACTATTCACGGGGTTTAAATAGTTTGGAAATACGTGCAAGTCTTTTTGCGGTGGTCCCTCTAGAAGACAACAAACCTTAACTCGATTATGTGACCGTCTCGAACTGCCCTTTGAACCCTAGGGTTTGGGGCAGTACGGCATGCCACATGTGAGGCGTTGGCTTGACCCTTCTACGGCTGGACCGCCACTACTGTGTTACACTCCGGATCTTTTGAACCCTGCTCAAGTGTTGAGCTTTAGTGAATATTGGGTGCTTGATTGTTCGTTCGAAAACTTTAATACTGTCTGTTTGTCTGGAATGTGATACAATATGTGGAATTCATATGGTTTAGGCATGAAATACGAAATATGTGATATTTCGCATTTATGATGTCTAAAGAGAATCTGGATTCCAAATATTGTAGTTTTACACTTTCTTTTCTGTGACCGTAAGTGTAGTATGTTAGATATCGCCGGTTTCGTTGCTATACATCAACGACAATCGGGGTACGCATACTTACTTACGTTGATGATATGTGATATTATGTGTTGCTGAGATATGATGTGTAGGATTGTCGCGATCGAATAGCCGGGGGGTTTTTGTGAGATGAGAGTTTTATATTTTCATTCATGTAAATTCAAATATAATGTAATATTCTTTTATTTGGGGCACTTCCAGGTTGCGGTTGTGTCACCAGTGTTGTATATTATTTACTTTTCCGCATTAGGATGGACCCAAGGAGGGGAGCACAGGTGACCGGGTTCTGGGGTTCAGTGGGAGGCCATCTCGAGGAGTCGAGACCGGGTCTCCTAAACTCCAGGATTGGTAGGGTCACTTGCCGCTCTCGTAGGGGTCCAGGGTGTGGGCTTGGCTATTCATCGCGACTGTGGAATCCGTATTTTCTATTCTGGCTAAATACTAAATACGGACATCCTAGTATATCCCACGTTATATTTATATTTCTGCTGCCTGTGTTCTGTGATATCTGAGACGAATGACATATTATATATATGATATATAGTAGACATTGCTTATGTTTTACACCCGCGCTAGTCCCGTCCCGGTATGCCGTTAGTTAAGTAACCTAACGGTGCATAACGGAACATTGCGGCGAATGCGGATGGCATAAGCGTACGTGTTTTTTTCGTTTCTTTTCTGTGATTGGCTTAAGGACTTAAACGATGGGATTACATTAATGTGATTAATGTAAAGAAAATAAACCTAAAAGATGTTGTAGAATCGGATTTAAAAACTACTCGGCTATTTATGAAAAAGCTACATTTCAAAACTGCGGAGCTTAAGCCACTCCTTTTGAAAACTGTTTGATTCTACAACGATATCAAGTTCAAAGCGTTAAAGATTTTCTTAAAAATCATTCGCAACCCTCCGTCATTTTAGGAAGTAGAGTACTTAGTATTCGTGCTACGTTTGTTGACTTTAGTTAAGGCATAGTGTACGGTAGCTAAGTGATGTCTTCCTACAATGCATATGATGCAGATTAATTAGGACATTCATGCGACTTTGTTGACCATAGTTAAGGGTCATATGGGTGGGTCTAATTGATCAAGAAATGACGGGTAGAACTTGACTGATACTTATGATTTGTTGACCATAGTTAAGATCATAAGTACTAGGGGTAAAAATTACATCGGGAATTTCAAGTGTTGAAATTTGCAATGAGATTGCATACCTTCCATGTGATGGTTGGATCCCGATCCCACTGTGGGCAATAGTTGCTCCTAGGAGAGTTTTACAGTTTACAATTAGCTAACTCATTAGGTGTCTAGAAAGGTGTTAACGGGGCTCCGCCTCTGGGAAAACGAGGTTTACTCTAATTAGGTCCGTGCGAAAGCACGGGGAACCTCCCTCAAAGTACCGACACTGGCCTGGCTGAACGGTTAGCGAAGTTGTAGACTGTAATTAATCCTGGCTAGTTTTTCTTTTTAAGGTTTAAAAGAAAACTTAATAAAAAGCAGTGGGAAACATCGATTAGACAAGATAATAAACCAATCTAATCTGTGCAAGAGCTTTCGCTGAGTGTATTCTTTTCTCTCTCTCGTAATGGCAGATACCAATGACTGGACTTAAGCTTCTACTAGATAAGAACAAACTGAATGGGACCAACTATAAAGACTGGCTGAGGAATCTAAAGATCGCCTAGACTTATGATAAAGTATCATATGTCCTCACGGCTTCAGCCCCGTCCGTCCCAGGCCCAAAGTCCTCAGTTGCGGACATTGAAGTCCGCAAGACATGGGACGCTGACTGTGCCACGGCAAAATGCCTCGCGCTTGCATCGATGGACAATACACATCAAAAGCAGCACGAGGACATGGACATTCACGGGATATTGCTCCTTACAAAGGAGTTGTATGGGGAACAGTCCCGCGTATTACGATACGAAGCATCAAAGAAACTGTTTCAGATGCGGATGGCCCCTGGCACACCAGTAGCAGACCATGTTTTGAAGATGATAGATCTTATAGAAGAGCTTGAGGGCCTCGAATGGACAATGGACAATGAACAATATATAGATATTATTCTGCAGTCCCTCCCCTCCACCTTTGCTCAGTTCATAGTGAACTTTAACATGCATGGCATGGAGAAGGAACTCCCTGAACTCCTTAATATGTTAAGGAGTGCAGAGAGCACTATGAAGTCAGCAAAGACTCCCGTTATGACTATTGGACAGTCTTCTTCTTCTCGCCCGAAAGCTAAGACCAAGGGAAAGAAAAAGAAGAAACCCACTAATCCTAAGGGCGGAGTCAAAAAGGTGAAAGGAAAGGGAAAGTCCACAGCTGGAGACCCGGGGAAAGGCGAGTGTTTTCATTGCCACAAGACAGGACATTGGAAGCGCAACTGCACGGAGTACCTAAGTCTCAAGAAGAAGCATGGTGATGCTTCTGCTTCAGGTGCGTTTGTGACTGAAAACTGTTTTTCTATAAACTCTGCTTCCTGGGTATTGGATACCGGTTCAGGTTCTCACATTTGCAATTCTATGCAGGGGCTGAGAAATAGCAAGGTTTTGAGGACAGGTGACCACACTCTCCGCGTTGGAAATGGTTCCAATGTACATACAGTCGCAGTGGGAGAGTATCACTTGGGGTTGCCATCTGGATGTATTTTGATTTTGAATCCATGTTATTTTGTACCAAGTATGCTATGTAATATAATATCCGTTTCTTTGTTGGACAATGAAGGGTATAATTTTGCATTGCAAAACAATGTTATGAACATTCACCTGAATCAAATGTTGGTTGGGTATGGTACACTTAATAACGGAATATATGTCCTAAATCAACACACAGTTTTCAGTATACAACACACTAATAAAAGAAAACTTTCAGAATTAAATGAAGCTTTTCTTTGGCACTGTAGACTTGGTCATATTAACGAAACAAGACTAAACAAGTTACACAAAGATGGATATTTAAATTCTTTTGAATATAAATCTTATGCGACTTGCCAGTCTTGTATCAAGGGTAAAATGACCAAAACTCCGTTTACCGGACACGGAGAAAGAGCTACTCAGCTCCTGGGCCTCATACATAGTGATGTATGTGGGCCTATGTCTACACAGGCTAGAGGCGGTTTTTCATACTTCATTACATTCACTGACGATTTCTCAAGATTCGGTCATGTATTTTTATTAAAGCACAAGTCCGACGCTTTCGAGAAATTCATTGAATATAAACAAGAAGTAGAAAAACAAACCGGCTTGAGTATTAAGATGCTTCGATCAGATCGAGGTGGAGAGTATCTCAGTACAGAATTTGCAAACTTCCTAAAAGAGAATGGGATTCTCTCTCAGCTCACTCCTCCTTACACACCACAGCACAACGGTGTGTCAGAACGACGGAATAGGACCCTATTAGATATGGTCCGGTCCATGATGAGTGACGCTGAGTTACCAGTCTCGTTTTGGGGACATGCATTGGAGACTGCAGCGTTTCTGCTAAACAGGGTTCCAACCAAAGCCGTGTCTACCACGCCATATGAGATATGGAATGGGAAGAGACCATCTCTTAAAAGGATTAAGATTTGGGGTTGCCCGGCCTATGTTAAAAAGCAGAATCCGGACAAACTCGAGACACGGTCAGTCATGTGTAACTTTGTGGGATATCCAAAGAATTCTTATGGATATCTGTTCTACCACAAAGAGGAACAAAAGGTGTTTGTTTCTCAGTATGCCACATTCTTGGAAAAAGAGTTTTTCACAGATAAAGATGATGGCAAGGTAGTAGATCTGGAAGAAGTTCTGGAGACACAAACTACAAATGACGATTTGGTTGAACCGGCTGTTGCAACAGAAACTGAAGAACCTCGGCCACTCCATAGGTCTGGTAGGACTTCTCGCCCACCGGAGAGGTACTACGGTTTCCTCATTGATGGTGACAGAGAAGACTGTATCATGGAAGATGATGATCCTACCAGTTTTCAGCAAGCTATCACGAGTGGTGACTCTGTGAAGTGGCTGGATGCCATGAGATCCGAAATGGAGTCTATGTACACCAACAAAGTATGGACTTTGGACGTTGTACCCCCTGGGGTAAAACCTGTAGGGTGCAAATGGATCTTTAAAAGAAAGATTGGTGTGGATGGGCAGGTAGAGACCTATAAGGCAAGACTTGTGGCGAAAGGTTTTCGTCAAAGACCAGGTTTGGACTATGACGAAACTTTTTCGCCCGTAGCCATGCTTAAATCCATTCGGATCCTACTTGCTATTGCTGCTCACTACGACTATGAAATCTGGCAGATGGACGTTAAAACAGCATTTCTAAATGGAGATTTAGAAGAATGCGTTTATATGAATCAGCCAGAGGGCTTCATTGACAGTGGGAGCAGCGAGAAAGCATGTAGATTGCTTAAATCCATATATGGGTTAAAGCAGGCATCTCGGAGTTGGAACATCTGTTTCGATGATGTTATCAAAGAGTTTGATTTCATCAAAAATCCAGATGAACCTTGTGTTTATAGGAAGGCTGTAGGAAGAGCTGTCACATTCCTCGTATTGTACGTGGATGACATTCTTCTGATAGGAAATGATATTCCTATGCTACAGTCGGTCAAATCATTCTTATCACTGAGGTTCTCCATGAAGGACCTGGGTGATGCCACATACATCCTGGGCATAAGGATCTATAGGGATAGATCCAAAAAATTATTGGGATTGTCCCAAACCAGGTACATCAACACCATCCTAAAAAGGTTTAGTATGGAAGACTCTAAGCGGGGTGCCTTACCCGCTTGCCATGGAGTCACTCTCTCCAAGGATTCTTGTCCAAAGACCGATGAAGAGAGAGCTCGCATGAGCATTATACCTTATGCTTCGGCAGTAGGATCTATAATGTATGCGATGTTATGTACACGCTCAGATGTAGCTTATGCACTTAGTGTTGTAAGCAGGTATCAATCCAACCCAGGGGAGAACCACTGGACAGCCGTGAAGAACATTCTTAAGTACTTACGAAGGACTAAAGAATTGTTCTTGGTGTATGGTAATACAGACCTCCAAATGGAGGCCTTTACCGATTCGAGCTTCCAGAGCGATAAGGATGACAACAAATCTATCTCAGGGTTTGTATTTACCCTCAATGGAGGGGCGGTAAGTTGGAAGAGTTCCAAACAAGATACCGTTGCAGACTCTACGATGGAAGCTGAGTACATTGCTGCAAATGATGCCGCCAAGGAAGCCGTCTGGATGAAGAAGTTCGTCTCGGAGCTAGGAGTAGTTCCAACCATTATTGATCCAATACCATTGTATTGTGACAATAATGGGGCAATGGCGTTAGCCAAGGAGCCCAGATCCCATCAGCGGTCCAGACATATCCTGAGGCGCTTTCATTTGATCCGGGAGATTGTAGATCGCCGCGAGATCGAGATTAAGAGAGTTGACACAAAGAACAACGCCGCGGATCCACTCACCAAGGCCCTCCCTCAGCCACAGCATGAGCGACTTTTTGAGATGTTGGGTATGAGATACGCCAATAACTGGCCTTAGTGCAAGTGGGAGATTGTTGGATATATGTATGCCTTAGAGGCCATTATGTGATAGTGGATGTATCTATACATGTATATATATATTCAGTTTGCATTCTTGCTCGACATGATAGTATGCTATCTGGTTATTCTTTGTCTGACATGTTGATTTGATCATGCTTTTATTCATTCATACATGCTGATAAAGCCCTGAGGATATCGGCTTGACTACTCTGATTATGATGGAGATCATACTAGTGGGACATCTGTAGTCTATAAGCATATCCTGGAACGTCCCTAGTCGTAGGTATATCGAGACGGGGCATTGATATACCAGAGTAGACTAGCATATATGATACTAGACCCATACGATGGGCGATGAATGTTCCCACATTCATCGATGTTTGACATCAAGATCATATACGGGTGCTCAGTGGTGACTGGGTACACTGGACGGACTCACCGAGAACTCCTATATGGAATTATATCTATCGTCGGATAGCAGTTCTCAGGTGATACTGGTACAGGTTAGTCTGTAGACCCGAGATCGTCATGGAGTCTTGTGTGTTCTCCCACTGCACTTTGATTGCCACCCTACCACGGCTCTACTGAGTCGTGCAAACAGGTGGCCGTTGGGTACAGTCTCGAGACACACGAAGACGATGAGCGATAGGAGGGGTTTCGTCTCTCCCGGTATTGGGAGTTGATGCTGTGCAGTGCCCGACTGGCTATAACAGCAAGTCCCTGGCCAGGGCTGCTGAGATTTGCTGATAAGTGTTATCAGTAGTTTCTCGATCTGTTATAGACCATTCACCGACACGACTTATTGAGTTATTGGGGTCGACGTGACCATCCCTAAGCTCGATATGCAGCATATCTGACGAAGAGACCGGACTGTACGGTAGTGTTGCCGGATGGCTCGACGGGAGTTGTAGCAGGTTCGCTTGTTGTCTTCTGATCGCTCAATACCCGGGTGGCCGTTACGTTTAGCTGACCGCTTGCGGCTTGAGGGTACTTGATATGATCATTACCCTCTGCCGGCGTATTGACGAGTCTTAGAGTCCCACAGAGGAGTTACCCAGTCCAGGCAAAACGTTGTGGTGCGCATATGCGATATGCGCATGCACCCGATTGAAATGTGCGTATATGATACCGAACATTGATCCGGTGAACTGCTTTTGGTGGGGTCATATGAGATATGACCGGATTGATAAATCAAGTGTTGATTTATCATTTAACCATTAGTTTTCTCACTTAAAACCTTTTCTTGGATGATGGATGTGTGCATGCATGTGTGCTTTTCTTTCTTTCTTTCATGCTAGTTTTATGCACATGAAGATGTGCATACATGCACACATACATACACTCATCCATCATGGTTGTTAGCATATGGAAATGGTGGCAATATAAGACTCACACCATGGATTATATTATGGATTATTGTTTAATTTTGGATTTAAAAGAAAATGAAAAAGGGAAGGATAATCATTCATGCTTCTACATTCTTCCTTTGACCTAACCATGCTCAACTACCACTAACCTTGGTTATCCTTCTCTTTATCATTCCAAACTAAAGTTAAATAATGTCTCCATCACTTTAACCATGGTTCATTGCATGAAGGAATAAAATATATATGGATATATTTCTTTTTCTTCACTTGAGTTAATTTTTATCTCTTGTTAAAATTTCCACCATCTTCTTCCTCTAGCTCCTTTGCTCTCTTGATTTTCCTAGTGAGCAAATACCACTTTAAGATAGGTTTTTGAAGTGAGATTCCACACCACAACATCATTCTACTCAAGTCTAGCCAACTTGATTAGAGTGTTTCTTTTGGTTTTCCAAAGAAGTGAGCTTGGACGGAGTGCTCCGTGGTGGATCGTCGTGGACGCAAGGGAACTTCGAGAGGACCTCGACTCAACACCCAAAGCACCAAGGAGTCTAGCAAAGGGGAGCTACAAAGGTTGTAGCCTTCAAACCCTAATCTTTACTAGCCTAAAGTTTCATAACCCTAATTTTCTAGGATCGATCCATATGCATGTTAGTTTAGCACCTTAAAAATTATAACTTTGGGTCATGTGATGCTTCAAAACTCTTCATAGGGTGCTATACTAACCGACAACAATGGCAAGTGACGATCCCAACAGCCGACAACAATTAGTACGTACGCACAAGTATATCCTCCAGAGTCGGTATAGCCCGCTCTCACAAAACGATCATCCTGCGGATGGAAAAACGGAGCTAAAGCTCAACCAGTACCCAAGGCTTCCTGAAGCTCCTGCCCCCGACGACAAGCGAACAGGTGCCTCTATTGGATACAACACATGAAGGAACTCCGTGCAAACACACCAACTTAACAAATAACAGATAAGCAAACCAAGTAAAACCGGACAACAAACACCAAATCGAGTCACACCCCGACTAAACCTGGGTGGACCCCACAACAACATTCTTAGAGATCTGCTCCCATTCCCACTCCGGAAACGGTTAAAGGTCGCAACTCTCCAGCCGGTCTCAGATGCTCAACCTAAGCTCACAACAAGACAGACACCTTGAAACGAAATCAGAAACTTCACTCTTCATTCCTTCCCACCCGTAACTATCTCACAAGTCACGTCAATTATTGGTGGAACTTGAATGAACACCGAAAGTTGACTGATGTGCCTGCTCTAGGATTTCGCGTCTCTGCCCATCAGCAACAGGTACACAAACGCATCCCTAAACGTAGCACATCTTGGTCACAAATCAAGGACTCTGAATCTTTATCCAGCCGAGTATGCTCAGAATCTCTGACGAATGAGCATCGGCGGGCAGTGCCTCACGAAAGCGATTAAGGAAAAGTGGTCGGGCGCGGACATGAGCAAGCTGTCCCCTCAGTAGAGGTGAACTTAAGCTGTACTCAACGATCGCACAAGAACTATAAATCTGCAGAAGACTGTCTCAACAATCAACACCCGCTGCAGGAAGATGTACATTAAGCTCTGGTGGTCCGTGAAAATCTGACACGACTCTCCGAACAAGTAGTGTCTCCAAATCTCCAACGCACGACTACCATGGCCATCTCCAGATCATGAGTGGGATATCCTGCTCGTACTTCCTCCAACTGTCGGGAAGCAAAAGCGATAACTCTATAGTGCTACATCAGTACACAATCGAGCCCCACACACGAAACATCACAGTTACACAACAAAGTCGCCCGAACCAGAAAGCAAAGAAAGAACTGGTGCAGTTGTCAACCGAGCCTTCAACAGCCGAAAACTTCGCACACATGCCTCAGTCCAAAGAAAAAGGAACCTCCCTTCCGGTCAATCCAATCAACGGTGCAACGATACACAAACAATCCTGCACGAAACGACGGTAAAAACCTGCTAATCCCAAAAATCTGCGGACCTCCGTCCCGTACACAAGTCTGGGCCAAAGCTGTATGGCCTCGATCTTCCTCGGGACCATACGAAAACCGTCTCCCGTAACTACAAGACCTAGGAGTCAACACAATCAAGCCTGAAAGAACACTCTGAGAATTTAGCAGACCGCTGGGGCTCTCCCAATGTCTCCAAAACAAATCCTCAAGTGCTGCTCTTGTTCCCCACGACACATTGGAAAAGACCAGAATGTCATCAATGACACAACAATAACTGGTCGAGGAACGGCCTGAAGAAATCTGGTTCATCACATACACGAATGCTGCTAGGGCATTGGCGAGTCCAACGACACCACCAAAACACACAAAGCCCGTAGCGCGCACAAAAGCAGTCTTCGGAATGCCATCACTCCGAACCCGCAACAATGATGACCTGATCCCAAACAAACTTAGAAAAAGTCTCGCACTCTGGAGCTGATCGAAGAAATCGTCAATGCGGGGTAAAGGATACCTATCAGCACCGTAAGCCGGTTCAATTGACGATCCATCAATACACAACCTCAACTGCCGTCCTTCTCCTTGACGAACAGAAATAGGAGCTCCCCAATGCGAAACACTCAGACGCACATGCCCCCCAGCAAACAACTCTGCAGCTGATCCTTAAGCTCCCTAAGCTTCGCCGGCTCATCTGGAACAACTTCGGAAAACTCTCGCACGATAAGAATCCAGTCCAACAAACCCACGGTGGCTCCGGTATCACGAATGAACGTTAAGAATCCTCGACATCCTCTCCTCAAAAGCCGACTAGCGAAAAAGGTTGAATTCAAGCTGTGAGAGGCGGCACCACTGTCCCTCTACACAACAAGAACTGACTCGCCGGGAAAACACACCTGACGGTTTTCTCACGACAGTCCACAGACGACTAGCACCTAGCTAACCAGTCCGTGCCCAGGAGAACATCAAATCCAACATCTCTAGAAGGATCAAAATGACGGACGAATCTCTATCTCCTATACGATTGGCATACGACTGAAATACGTATTGCGCAACAAAAGAATCGCTGACAGAAATTAACACAACAACGGCTGATCTAGCAAACACGACTCTCATCCCAAGCTTCTGCTACTACCGCGACGGTCACGAAAACTGTCTCGACGACTACGCCTCTGTCTCTGAGCTGGTACACCGGTACGAGTCCTCCACTGTTCCGGAACTCCCAAAGTCTTTGGAAGGCGTGCTTCATCAACTAGGGTTGCATCCACTGGTGCTGTGTAGGTGACGGAATGCTGAGTGCTGATCGCAAGGAACAACTAGGTAACATGGGTGAAAACCTCCTGTCGCTGCGCTCGAATGGCCTCAACCAATGAACTCATCGTCTGGCGCATGTCCTACATCTCTGCCACAAGCCTAGCGATACTATCTGTCGAAGGCGGATCCGTCTTCTCCTGTGCAATGAGCGTGCCATCCTGGTCAATCCTCGTTATACCCGAGTCAATCCTGACCACGACCCTCGCTGCATCACTCTGAGTCCCCATAGTCATCGGCGGCAAAGGCTATAAATGGAAATAAGATTCGATATGAACACGGAAATCGAATCACAAAGATATGTATCATCAAGGAAGGAATTTCAAGCAATTAGTACTTAGGTCACTTTAGGTGGAGTACCGCATCGTGAGTATGCCGCGGATATACACACACTACGTTACTCTGCTTAAGCTACCTACTCCATCATACCAAGGTCATCCTACACTCCGAAAGGTAAAACCTAGCGCTCTGATACCAACTTTGTCACGACCCGAAATGGCACGTGATGGCCCTTAAACTACGCAACGTCTACAGGCGTAACGCAATTTAAGTAAGCCGAAAACCCAGCAATCTAAACCATCAAAAGTAGTAAGAATTAATAGAAGTTTTAAAACATTTGAAAATTTCAACCCAAATTCTTTAAAAGTCCAACTTTATTTCCTTTAAAATTTTGGCAGCACCTCCTTTGTAAAAACCAGCCCCAAAAATGGGTACAACATAAATATAAGTAAAGCATCCCCAAACGGGAGCAAAAACACGCCCAAAGGCGGAAAACAACCACCACAACAGATATACGACGCCGTAGCGAAGAAATAAAAGACGATAGAAGTAAAACTGCATAAAAGACATCCAAGTCTCAAAATAACATACAATATCGTCCTCACATGAAGTCTCTAAGTCAACATGAAAGTAGTAGATGGAGAGTACAAGGATATAACGAATATACAATATAATACGAATAACCACAAAACCCACCTAAAGCAAAAACTCCACACTTTGAGTCGATGCGGTATCCGCGGCAAAAGATGATAAGATAGATGATAATAGCCTGCCTCGACTACTCCGGGAACAGCCTGCAAAACAAACCGTGGCACAACGGGGGTGAGTTGCCAACTCGTGAATAGTAAATAACATATGCAGGTAATCGCAAGTATGCACGTACAGCGCGAATCTAACATATGCAATTAATAGCAATAAATGCTCATATGAATGCAATAGTCATGAAAGGTATACTAATAGGTACAACAAATACATGAAATAATAATAATATGACAATCTGTATGCAACAATCATGTAAGGTAGTATATCGGTACTACTAATACATGAAGAAATGATATGAATAAAGGTATGTAAATGCAACAGTCATGGAAGGTACTCTAACAGGTACACTAATGCATGAAGCAGTGCATAAACAGTAAATGTAGAGTATGGAATGAAACATGTCATTTCCACGGAATCCTGACATCGTGATAGGATCAAAATCCATCAAGACAATCCAAAGCCCAATTTCCTCAAATCAGCCCCCAAATTGGCTCTCATATCATATATAAGTCTCACAAATCCCGAATGTACAAGATCAAGTAAATCTCATATATCCTGAATGTACAAAATCAAGTAAGTCTCATATATCCTTTATGTACAATATCAAGAAATCTCAAATGTCCTAAATCCAATATCAAGTGAATCTCTTATATCCTAGGTATATTTGCATGAATGAATATGATGATGTATATAAATTGATATGTATACATATATATTAGCGTCCCACTCCACTAATATATATATGTGCATATATAATAGCGTCCCACTCCACTGTTATATATACTTAGGAGTAAAATATCATAAAAACAATGTGTCAAGCATCGACACAGAAATGCTGATCTATCAGGTGTTGTCACCATGACTGGCACCCTGATAGGTACGTATCACACGCTATCCGAAAAGCCCGAGTGCCTAGCTCTGACCTTCGTATTTCCACGTATCCATACGTACATGACTCCCGTCGGTATCCCCATGATAACCGCCGAGTCATTGGTAATGTCACCGGATGGTATGGTTCCCCTGCCAAGCTCAAGGGCGTGTTACATTGACTCTTGCCCCGGGGTACCTCCGGGCCCCACCATGTACCCTCATACGGCTCACGACTCCTCCTCACATGGGGTATATATATCAGAACCGATAAATCTCATGGTGGATGCTGAAATATCATATCAAGGGAAACCGGATTTTTCAAATAATTCATAATTTCATGAAACTACCACGGTCCCCAAATCCAGAAAACATCATGAAGAATCCATATCTCAATGCGAAAATCCATGAATAAAATATACGCAACATAAAACTGTAATGTAAGCATATAAAGGAAAAGCCGCTAATTAACTGCAACAAGTTAATATAATATAACATGCGGTTCCTAATTTCTCCAATTCTAAATAACATCAAGTAAAGGTAAATATGTAGCTATAACCAGATATATGTGTAAACCTAAAGGTATAACAAGATATAGGTATCTACCTATCAGTAATGATGTGATGTACCCTCCGGGTATAAGTGAAGTACGCAAGTAAAGTATACAGGTATGCTATAAGTCGCATGCATAAAGAAATATGAATCAATGTCACAATGTCCCTAACCAAACAATATTATATAGGTATGTGTGTTGTGCGTAACATGGCAATTATTGACGGTGTATGTGGCATACAATCAGTGCTCGTGCAACATGAACCGTCAATAATATGTGCAGTGTCCGAAGGGTACTAGTCCAAGCACAACAAGTAACTAAGCAATAAGGTGTATGCGCAATTCTAAATATGAAATAGAATATGCGACAAGTCAAGTCATTTCTAGCCCAGACGCATAACGCCATGCGGGCGATTCCCCTGTAGATGTTAAATCTACTCACCAACGCTTCTGGCTGAGTAAAGCCTACTGCTCGCTTTCCCCTGTTCGCAGCGCCCGAAGTCCCCGCCTGCGATCCTGACATATAACTGTTGGAGATAGTGCCCTCATAGTCAATTATTGGATCGCAGGTACGTGATTGCAATGATTGCGGAGGACCTATCCCGGTAGGACAGTCTTACTCGAAATGATAGTATGCTATCTGGTTTGCCTTTATCAGTCGTGTACATGTTCAGGTGACTGATTGCATGTTACACTTTGATAGAGCCCTTAGGATCTTGTTTTACTACCAACAGTATGATGGCGATCATATACGTGAGAGTTGGGTAGTTTATATGCATATCCTTAATTGTGGTCCCTAGTCATGGGAGTTTCGAGACAGGGCATCGATACTCCAGAGTAGACTAGTGTGTACAGTCGAGACCCCGACGAGAGGCGGTGGCCGGTCTCACAAGCCACTGGTGTCAGTTGGATCACCTAAGATGTATACAGGTGCTCATTGGGTTATGAGTACACCGGACAGGACTCGCCGAGAATCTGCTAGTTAGTATTATATCTATCGTCAGATAGCAGTTCCCTGGTGACATGTGTACAGGTTAGTTCATCGACCTGAGGTCGTCATTTGTCTCGTGTGAGTTCCCACTGTGCTTTGATTTCTACCCTACCACGGCTCAAAGGAGTCGTGCAAACAGGTAGTTTTTGGGTACAGTCCCGAGCCATATGGAGGCACGTGAGCGAATCGGCAGGGGATTCGTCTCTCCCGGTATTGGGGGCGAGATCGTGCTGTGTCTAGGAGAGCCATTACACAAAGCCCACGGCCGTGGCAGGAGATTTACTGGTAGGTACTCCAGTAGTATCTCAGGGTGTAATTGGGCTTCACTCCGACACGACTTATACTGCTATTGGGGGTCTGACGTAGCTAGCCCCCTAGGCGGATATGCGATACTCATTGACGAACGGACCGGACTGTATATACATTGTCACTGTTAGGCTCAGTAGGGTTTTCCGGATGAGTGCGCTCATCGGCATCCCTTGAGGTCAGTCCATGGGCAGCCGTTACGCATTGCTAGTGCCGCTGACGGTTTGTGGTTAAACCCACTGCCAGGGTGCTGACGAGTCATTAGAGTCCCCCACAGACAGTTTCCCAAGTTCGGGCGAAACGTTGTAGAGGCCGTATGGTTTTATGGCAGGGTTCGGAAAATGCACGTGCGTTTACGCACGTGTCGATTTTCGGACAGATGATACTGGTCGGCTTTGGTTTAAGCCGGATCCGAGTATTATATTGAGTAGGTATAATATCTTTGTCTCAGTTGCATTTGTATTCGGTCGTAATACAAATGCGGGTATATTTATACAGTTTCGGGGTTATCCTGAAAGTCGTTTCAGGATCACTTTTGGAAGTTGCCAGTTTCCAGTTTTCTATCAGCCGTCTTTTAACATTCTGTTAAAGACGGATTTATCTTTTCTTCTGATATGAGTGAGTCATCATTCTAGAAGCTTCTAGAAGTGATGATGAGGCTAATTGGTGTTGTGTTCTAATTGGTTGCATTTATTATTTGATGAGGTGTTATTAGTGAGTCATTGTTTTCTTTAATGATTCTTGTTTTGGTTAAGATCTTTTGTGAGAAGCTTTTCTCTTATAGTCACCACCTTTGCTCCTACACTCACCCTCCTCATTCTATATATATGAAAAGCCTCCTCTCTCTCATTCACTCTCTCACTTGATTCATTTAGCAAAAGATTATGATAGATTTGGGGTGTATGGAATCCACAGCTCATTTCATTCCATCACCCAATTCCCTCGGCAACTTCATTAACCGATCGTCCACGGATTTGGACGAAGTGAGACAAAGTCATCTACTCATTCTCTACATCAATCTTTGTCGTCTCTTTTAGCAAACTTGACGATCGAGTTGCCTCGAGTCAGAGGCGGGAGCCCGTTTAAAGAACCGATCATGTGGTGCCACCTCGTCGAGGAGATCGGAGGTCGACGAGATCGGAGCAGCCGCAACGGAGCGTGGGATGATGGTTGAAGAACGAAGGACTCGGATCGTTCGGTATAACCATTCTACACTCTTTACAGTTTGTTAGTTTAGCAATAATGGCAGATCCGGGTTAAAGTATACGATAGCGCCAGTTTAAAAGTTTTTGTTCCGCATTTGGCGTCTGTAGACGGCCGGGGCGCTAGCGTAGACTTACAGTGGTATCAGAGCCTCACCATTTTGCTATGCTAACTTGTGCTAACGCGTTTAAAACTTCGATCGAACCGAAAAACAAAAATTGCAAAATTCCTACCTGACAGTTTCTGTTAATTTTAAACGGTCTCAAAATTTATTTCTGGATGTCTTAAAAATCTGTGCAGGGAATTCTAAGAGCCACGACAAAATTTGGGGTCGTAAATCCTCCAAGCTGCCGCGGAAGGGCGGCCAAACCCATGGTTTGGCCGCGCTTCCGCGGCCACGTGGGGAGCACGTGCTCCCAAATTTGGTCAGTGGGTTCTCTGTTGGGTTTTGTGATTTTTGGTATATATATTTTTGGCCCAGGTTTTGTTACTGTTCACCAGTAAGCAGTGGGGCCCACTTTTTGATATTTGGTCTTTGGTCGATCAAAATTTAAACACGTTAGTTTACAGTGCTTACATTATATCTCCGACCAGGAATGTCATTTGATCGGTAAACCGCGTTTAACTGCTATAGTTCTTTTAGACGGGTTTGCGAACGTGACATTCGCGTTGATGTTCTGTGTTGTGCTGTGATGTTGCGGATTTGTCGTGGTGGATAGCAGTGTGCAATGGTAGTACAGTTTGAGTTTATTTGTACATTTGATATTGCGGGGCGAGCGTCCAACTTGTGGACTGCCGTCACTACCTGTTGTATAATATTCTTTTGGGGCACGACCAGGTTGCGGTCAATGTACCTATTGTACTATTTTTCATTACTGTACTAGGTTTTGCCCCGCGACGGAGTGCACGGATAGCCGGGTTCTGGGGGCAACGGGTCCGCATCTCATGGCTTTGAGAGGCAGAGGGGTCCCACTCTAGAATTGGCAGACTATTCGCCGCACTCGTAGGGGGTACAGGTTGACCCAAGGAGGGGTGCCCAAGATTACCGGATTCCGTGAAGTGCCGGGTGTTCCATTCACTATGCTGTGGGGACTGCCTCGCTTCAGGTTTTGGCGGGTAACTTGCCGCACCCGTAGGGGTCTAGGTTTCATTGCACAGGCTATCCACACGACAGGGGAACGTCGGGTTTCAGCAGCGGCTCTGTGAAACTCGGGGATCCCAGATTATCTGTATTGTTCTGTGATGCTTATTACTTTTCTGTAATGTTGCATATTATCACGCCTGGAGCGATTATTGTATATTGGTTTATATACTATTAGATGTTGTATATGTTCTACACCCGCGCTAGTCCAGTCCCCGCTCTGTCGTTAGTTAAGTAACCTAACGGGTTATGACGGGACCCAGTGACGAATGCGGATGGCATATACGTACATTTTATTTTCGTTCTTTTCTGGTGTGATTAATTGATGGGACTGCGTTTATTCTGATCAATGCAAAGTAAAAACAAACCTGTATACAGTTGTTGGAACAATTTAAAAAGTGTTATTGCAAAGACGTTTTCTTTTGTTATGCATAGCGGTATTCAGTGGAATATCCAGCACCTCATTCGACGAGGCAAGGGCCGATATCCCTTCACCGGGACCGACCCTTTGGACAGAAGTTTGTGTCAGAGTAATAACTTCACTGTAGTCGATTACATGTTGCTTTGCATAGCGGTATTCAGTGGAATATCCTGCACCTCATTCCACGAGGAAAGAGCCGAGATCCCTTTACCGGGAGTGACCTCTTTAGCAAAAGGTTTTCGCCACTATATTTTAGAAAGCTATCAGGTTCCTTCAGCGATATCAAGTTCACTACGCTAAAGGTTTTTCGCCAAAAACCAGTCGTAGCCCTCCGTCACTTCTTTTGGGTATTCAGTAGTATTCAAGCTACGCATTTTGACCAACGCCAAGGCATAGTGTTTGGTAGCTGCTGGATATTCAATTGTTGCATAGATAGATGAGTTAGTTTGGGAAAGTCGTTCTGCCATTTTGGCCAACGTCAAGGGCATGTGCGGGTGGGTTCAAATTGGCAAGATAGTGACGGGTAGAACTTGGCATGTGACTTATGACATTTTGACCAACGCCAAGGTTATAAGAGCATGGGGCAAAAACAATATCAGGAGTTTCTAAAGAAACTGAAACTTGCCGAGTATGCGCATACCTTCTGGAGTATGAGTAACGTGGATGCATTCCATCACGTTATCATGCGATGAGAGTTGGATCCTGATTCCCACTGATGAGTTGGTTTACTCTTCGGGTGATCCCGATTGATTCTTCTTTAGGTTTGGAGGAGAATTTGACAGGACAGTGGGAGGTTTCCGGATTAGATAAAATGATGACCATTCTGATCTAGGTTAGAGTGCACGCAGAGTGTTTCTTTTCTCTCTCTCTCTTTGGCAGCGACCTTTGATCGACCTTAGACTATGACTCAGTGACCAGGTTGACCGAACCTTCTTAAAATACTGGCTTTTGGATTGTCTGAGTTGCATAAGTCATTGCCACTCCTTCTTTTACCCTTTGCATTTCTCAGAACACCCGTATTACTACGGATATCCACTTCCATTGGATAGATCCATCGTATGGTTATATAAGAACTCGAAGGGACTTCTTCGGGGATGGATCCAGGTTCAGGAGAAAAAGAATTGGTTTATTCAATTGTCTTTTATTATCACCTTCTCTCAGGTTGCGAGAGCTCCTTGGTTTAGGAGAGTATACCTATTACGCCTATTGGATAGTCTTATTCCAAACCATAGGCTGGTGCCGAAAGGTAGGGAATGAAGAAAACCAATTAGCCTAAGTAGGGTGTGCAGAAGGTAATATGTAAAGACAAAATAAAGGGATTAGAAAGAGGGCAAAGTAAATTGCGACTGATATCATTCACGACCAAAACCGCGTACTTCATCGCCGCTCCTATTTCACCTTTAAAAGAATAAGGTATTATTCAGTTGTCTTTTATCATCACCTTCTCTCAGTTGCGAGTACTCCTTGGTTTAGGAGGGTACACCTATTATGCTTACTGGATAGTCTTCTTCCAAACCATAGGCTGGTGCCGAACGGTAGGGAAGGAAGAAAACCAGTTAGCCTAACGATGGTGTACAGAAGGTAACGACTAAAGACAAATAAAGGGATTTGGAGAGATGGCAATAAAATATACGGTTGAAGTCATGAAATAGATTATGGAAGAGGCATTGCTATGAATACCAGGATACCCCTACGAAACATTTTCATGTTTCAGTGCATTGTTAAAGAAAAACTGTTTTCCCGATTACACACTTACTCCAAGGGTATGTATTTACCAGGTTTCATTCTCATATCTGTATGGTTTTACAGATGATGATTGGGAGTAAGATATTGGGAATTAGGTGATCATCCTCATTATATCGGAATTCGTTGTAATTGGTGATATTTGAGGAAATCGCCAGGGTACAGTTTTCAACCTACGACGCACAGGTTTTGAGTTGTTTAAACTCAGCGGACTTATACAGAGTATTGTATGTTGTCCAAGTATCCATCAGGACAAAGGGGTAGGTCCTCGTACTATGTTCTGTTTACTTATAATTTCTCTAATATTTAGACAAGTGTTTCGTAGAAATACAAGGTCTAAGTTTTGAGAAGTTGTGGGTATAAGAATAAAGTAGAGAACCAGGTGTCACAAGTATCGGGATTCTTCAAAGAGATCGAAGATGTAGATTCTTGTGATTGGTATTCAGATGATAGTGATGGTTTTGAGAAACGTGTTTCTTTTTCAGGTTACTCATAATTGGATGGATTCCTAAGTTGAGTAATGCTGATTAACCTCTTTCCATTAAGTTGATATGCACTGGAGACAGCTGCATGATTTGAATATGGTTCCAATTAAATAAGTGCCAAAGTTTCTGTATTGGATATAGAATGGATCGTACCTTAAAAGAAATTAAGGTATGGGGAGTTGTCCAGCTTATGCTTAAAACCAGACTCTGGATAACTCAGGGCACGTTTCTGTAATGGCTGTTTTGTGGGTTGACCCTGGCTATGACGAGGGTTGATATTCTACCATTTGGAAGATCAATAGTGATATTGTTCTTGACTCGCCACAGTTTTAGTAAAATGGATTTTTTTTTCAGAAAACAGTAGTGGGAGTATGGTAGAACTGGAAGTGATTCCAGAACCGCGAACGATTACGGAAAATTTAATAGGACCTATATATTCAATCAGGTTTGACATTCCAATAGCCACTCCGCAGATATGGTGGGTAACCTCAGACACCCGAGAGGTACTTCGGTAACCTCAAGGACGGTGACAGGGAGGTTCTTATCTACCAAGACTTGACACTACTGTTGTTCCAGGATATGAGACCCGGTAGGAGGGTTGTCGTAGTCAGTGGGAGCAGCGGAAGCATAGTGGGCAAGATGCTTATATCTATTTATAGACTTGAGCAGTTATAGCGGAGATAGATCATCTAATTTTGATGTGACAGTCATGGGTTTGACTTCAATCAGAATAGAGGATGGATCAGTTAAGAAGGTAGTAGGGTGTGATGTCATGGTATCTGGATGACATACACAGAATAGGAAGTAAAATTCCTATACTACGATCGGTTGTACTATGGTCGTCACATAGTTGTTTCTCCAGACAGGATATGGATATAATATTTGACATTCTGGTTTCTAGATCTATGGTTTTAGATCTGGATTTGGGTAGTTTCCCAATGTGGGTACTTTGACAGATATTCTAATGGTTTTTAGAATAGTTGACTCCTAGCATGGTAGTGTACCTGCAGGTAATGGAGTCACCCTCTCTAAAGGTGTCGTATAGACTAAACAGGAGAGGGGTGTGCATGATTGGCAGATCACTTGCTTAGGCAATTGAGTCAATCATGAGATGTCAAGTACCACACCAGATGTTGTTTTTGCACTAGATGCAATAAGTTTGTATTAATCCAATCCTGGAGAAACATAAGGAAGCAGTTTTAGAACATTAGTACATGTTCTATGGATTTGATAACGGCAGCCTCTTTCGGGAGACGGTTATCATTCCAGGCTTCAAAGGTGACATGGATGACAGAGTGATTGTCAGAGTTTTAGTTTTCCTTCTGACGAAGGACAGTATTATGGACAGGTGGTTCCAGAGGATACTGTGGGTGGCATGGTGCCGGATACTGATTAGGTTCAGTGATCCATACAGTCTAAGAAGTTTGGATATGGAGTTCATTTATGAACTAAGGTCCCATCAGATATCCAGACATATTCTAAGACAGGTACTACTCAATTCGGAAGATGGCTTTCTCTGCGAACTTGAGATTAAGAGAGATACAGAAAGAAACTTCTAGGCGGATCCACTCACCGAGGCTATTTCTCGAACACAATAGTTTTACAAACGGGCTTTGTGAAACTGATTAGTAGAGGAGTTGGATGTTCGGTTTCACACGGGCTGTGAGTAGTCGACATCGCAATATTAGCCTTGAGTGCAAGTGGGAGATTGTTGGAGATAGTGCCCTCATAGTCAATTATTGGATCGCAGGTACGTGATTGCAATGATTGCGGAGGACCTATCCCGGTAGGACAGTCTTACTCGAAATGATAGTATGCTATCTGGTTTGCCTTTATCAGTCGTGTACATGTTCAGGTGACTGATTGCATGTTACACTTTGATAAAGCCCTTAGGATCTTGCTTTACTACCAACAGTATAATGGCGATCATATACGTGAGAGTTGGGTAGTTTATATGCATATCCTTAATTGTGGTCCCTAGTCGTGGGAGTTTCGAGACAGGGCATCGATACTCCGGAGTAGACTAGTGTGTACAGTCGAGACCCCGACGAGGGGCGGTGGCCGGTCTCACAAGCCACTGGTGTCAGTTGGATCACCTAAGATGTATACAGGTGCTCATTGGGTTATGAGTACACCGGACAGGACTCGCCGGGAATCTGCTAGTTAGTATTATATCTATCGTCAGATAGCAGTTCCCTGGTGACATGTGTACAGGTTAGTTCATCGACCTGAGGTCGTCATTTGTCTCATGTGAGTTCCCACTGTGCTTTGATTTCTACCCTACCACGACTCAAAGGAGTCGTGCAAACAGGTAGTTTTTGGGTACAGTCCCGAGCCATATGGAGGCACGTGAGCGGATCGGCAGGGGATTCGTCTCTCCCGGTATTGGGGGCGAGATCGTGCTGTGTCTAGGAGAGCCATTACACAAAGCCCACGGCCGTGGCAGGAGATTTACTGGTAGGTACTCCAGTAGTATCTCAGGGTGTAATTGGGCTTCACTCCGACACGACTTATACTGCTATTGGGGGTCTGACGTAGCTAGCCCCCTAGGCGGATATGCGATACTCATTGACGAACGGACCGGACTGTATATACATTGTCACTGTTAGGCTCAGTAGGGTTTTCCGGATGAGTGCGCTCATCGGCATCCCTTGAGGTCAGTCCATGGGCAGCCGTTACGCATTGCTAGTGCTGCTGACGGTTTGTGGTTAAACCCACTGCCAGGGTGCTGACGAGTCATTAGAGTCCCCCACAGACAGTTTCCCAAGTTCGGGCGAAACGTTGTAGAGGCCGTATGGTTTTATGGCAGGGTTCGGAAAATGCACGTGCGTTTACGCACGTGTCGATTTTCGGACAGATGATACTGGTCGGCTTTGGTTTAAGCCGGATCCGAGTATTATATTGAGTAGGTATAATATCTTTGTCTCAGTTGCATTTGTATTCGGTCGTAATACAAATGCGGGTATATTTATACAGTTTCGGGGTTATCCTGAAAGTCGTTTCAGGATCACTTTTGGAAGTTGCCAGTTTCCAGTTTTCTATCAGCCGTCTTTTAACATTCTGTTAAAGACGGATTTATCTTTTCTTCTGATATGAGTGAGTCATCATTCTAGAAGCTTCTAGAAGTGATGATGAGGCTAATTGGTGTTGTGTTCTAATTGGTTGCATTTATTATTTGATGAGGTGTTATTAGTGAGTCATTGTTTTCTTTAATGATTCTTGTTTTGGTTAAGATCTTTTGTGAGAAGCTTTTCTCTTATAGTCACCACCTTTGCTCCTACACTCACCCTCCTCATTCTATATATATGAAAAGCCTCCTCTCTCTCTCATTCACTCTCTCACTTGATTCATTTAGCAAAAGATTATGATAGATTTGGGGTGTATGGAATCCACAGCTCATTTCATTCCATCACCCAATTCCCTCGGCAACTTCATTAACCGATCGTCCACGGATTTGGACGAAGTGAGACAAAGTCATCTACTCATTCTCTACATCAATCTTTGTCGTCTCTTTTAGCAAACTTGACGATCGAGTTGCCTCGAGTCAGAGGCGGGAGCCCGTTTAAAGAACCGATCATGTGGTGCCACCTCGACGAGGAGATCGGAGGTCGACGAGATCGGAGCAGCCGCAACGGAGCGTGGGATGATGGTTGAAGAACGAAGGACTCGGATCGTTCGGTATAACCATTCTACACTCTTTACAGTTTGTTAGTTTAGCAATAATGGCAGATCCGGGTTAAAGTATACGATAGCGCCAATTTAAAAGTTTTTGTTCCGCATTTGGCGTCTGTAGACGGCCGGGGCGCTAGCGTAGACTTACAATAACAATAAAGCAAGCGTATATAAGCAATCGACCAAAAATACGTACAACTATGTTTGACCGACGCACCAACTCCAAACATACTCTCAAGTGTTCGTATTGTGGCTAACGCGCGTAGCGACACTACGAAACCAACTCAAGAGCAAAAGCTACACAAAGACACGAACGACATCGGCACGACCCTAGCTAGGATTGCAAAGCGACACAACTACCAAGCCTAGACCCCGATCGTACCGATCGCGCATTCAAAACACAAAAATAAACGTGGAATCAATATAATTAACGTCGCAACGTCAAAAAAAACCCACGCCTAAAAGTTACCGAAATCTAGTAAGCAACATATATCATTTTAGCACAAAACTACAAGTTTTATCAAAACTAGCATTTACAAACATCACTAATTAGCAAGATTAAACCATTTAAACCTTTACTAAAATTTTAGATTTCACTAATTAGGATTAGCAAAAGTTTAGTTTGTTAATTAGCTTAATTAGCCGATTAGGAAAATATCAATTAACAAATTAGCAACTTGATTAAGTTTTCATTTGTCTTAACTTATTAATTAACCATTTCACTAATCAAAACCCTAATTAATTAACCAAAACCATTTGCTAGAAATTCTACATATGCAAATTAAAGCTTTATTTAAACATCTAATTAACTATAATATGGTATTAAAACAAGAACTTAAGCTTAGAGTTAGGATTTATACCTCAAACTTGATTTCAAAAACTAGCAAAAATCTCCAAAATTAGCATCCAAAATGATGTCTTGATTGAAGATCCAAGCATGTTTGAAGAAGAAGGATGATGGGTTTGATTTATATTTGATTTTGTATGAATTTATTTGGATTTTTCATGAATTTTGAAGCAAAATGAGAGGAAAATGGGAAAAAATTAAAAGAGGGAAGAAATGGGGAAGAGTGGCTCGGCCAGGAGGTGAAGGGGGGTGTTTTGTGTAAAAAGAAGAAATATCTAGCAAAAAAACAACATTAAATGCTAATAAATGCATTTTGCCACCTTTTCTTTTCTTTTCTTTTCTTAAAAATTCATTTAATCCACAAAATATCTAGATATTTAGGTGAGAAGGTTAAAAACATAATTTAGTGATTAACTTAGCATAAAACCACATTAGTAACATAATTTAGTGATTAACTTAGTATAAAACCACATTAGTAGTAATTAACCCACATAAAAATGTAATTACCACTAATAAAGTGCACAAATAAAGGATTAAAATAATATTTTATTAGGGAAAAATTCTATGTGAACCAAAACTTCCCATTGACCCCTAAAGTTCGCGCACTAGCTTTATTCTAGCTAAACTAGGTGCTGGAAAGTCTATATTGAAGTTTGATCACAATCTGGTTAAAACGGAAAATACTGACAATTTTGCCCTAAAACGGAAAAATTCGCAAAACAATTTCTAAAACGTTACACAAAGTCCCTGGCCAGGGCAAGCGAGATTTACTGGTAGGTGCTCCAGTAGTTTCTCAGAGTGTATTAGGCCGCACTCCGACATGACTTATTGCGCTATTAGGGGTCTGACGTTTACCGCACCTTAGGCTCGATATACGATATTCTTAGACGAACAGACCGGACTGTACGGAGATTGCCACAGACAGGCTCAGTAGGAGTTCGGATGATTTTGCTCGTCGGCCTTCTTATCGACAGATACCTTGGTAGCCGTTACGTGCAGCTAGTACCGCTGACGTGCTTGTGGTTAAACCCACTGCCAGCGTATTGTCGAGTCTTTAGAGTCCAACACAGAGGGTTTCCCTGCTTCGGGCGAAACGATGTAGAGGCCGTATGGTTTTACGACAGGGTTCAATCACATACGTGTACTTGTGTGCGTATAATGTTCGGACGGACGATACTAGTTTGCTTTTGTTTAAGCCGGATCCTAGTATTAGATTGTTGGATTAGTTTCGTCTTATTGTATTCGTGTTTCTCGAAATACGGATACGGGTTTGTATATACGGATGAGAGGGGCATTCTTGTAATTACTCAACATTGTTTTTTATAAGGAGACACCTCATTAGGGTTTTGACCATTGACTTGATTAAAACAATTATGAGGTGGAGGAAATTATTTGTTATTTTTATAAATGATAATTGTGCCATGGCTAGTTGGTTTGAATATTTGACTTAGATATTTTGTGAGATATTTTGTGGCACTAGATATTTTGGGTGAGATATTTTTCTTGCCATGCTTGTAGTCATATCAAGGGAGCCATCTCAATTATCATTATGAAAAACATTTTCTCTTTCCTCAAGCTCACTCTCTTCTTCTTCCTTTCAACTCTTATTGTCTCATGTGTTCAGAATCCAAGAGTTAGTGAGACTTAGCTACCCAAAATCACTCTCTACTCACTCTAGGCTACTTAGTTTAGCACAACAAGTGACCGAGTTACCTCATCTTGGAGGTGAAAGCTCAAGGTTGGAACTATCGGGTGGATCTTCTTCTACTTCGAGAAGCCGACGAGGAGGCGCGATCCATTTTCACTCCAAGGAGCTCACGATGAGGAAGAGGACAGAAAGAAGACAAGAAGGACACGATACTATAAGGTATAACATTCATCCGAGTAGTTAAACCTCAAGTAGTATGCTAGCTAGGGTTTATGTTCGATCCTTGGTTCTAGTCGGTGTTGCGAAGCCCGTAAAAATCATTTTTTGCCATTTCCGCCTCCGCGCGAACACATAGGGTGTGCGATATCGACTTACAACCGGGTCCACCATGTACGCGCAGACGGCTCATCCAGCTCCTTGAATCGGGTATCACATAGCTTAGAACCGAGAAAACCCATGGTGGACGCCTCGAAATATCATATCAAGAGAAACCGCGTTTTTAAAGCAACATATAGTTTCCTTTTGAAATATATTCGCGGTTCTCAAATCCAGAAATCGCATGAAATCGCTACATCAATGCATATATCCATGTAATACGATGTATGCAAACACGGAACAGTAATGTGAGTATATCAAGGGAAAACGGCTCTTTTAAAGATATCAAGTTTTCAAAGGTATCTTGCGGTTCCCCAAATCCATGAAATCGAAATGTAACATCTTGTGAAAGTAACAGGTGACTATAGCGACGTATGTATGTATGCATGTATGTATGATGCAATTCATATGCGCAATAGAACGAGATTTAACATCTAACTATTAATGATAAAGAAAGCAGTACAATAAGTTATCCATGGTAATTTCTATAGTGTGCGTGTCATGGAAATTACTAACGGTGTGTGTGTGGCATACAATTTGGTGCTCGTGCAACAAGAACCGTTAGTAATTATGATGTGTCCCATTAATACTATGTCCATATACAACAGGTAATGGGATGTGCAACAATTGTACTCATGCACAATTGATATACATATATACATATAAACAGTAATCACATCATCGAGTCTAACCCTCGACGCATAACTCTATACGGGCGATTCCCCCGTAGATATTAAATCTACTCACCGATGATCTCGAGCTAGGTGAATCCAACCACCTCCTTCCTTTTCCTAGTAGCGCCCGAAGTCCCCGCAATCGATCCTAATATCACACAAAACATCACGAGTGAAAATTAGCAAACTACGATAACACACGAAAACAACGGCAACAAACAAACCGACTCCCACAAGCTACCAAGTGTTCGCATAGCGGCTAAACGCGTGCAGCGACAACCTAGACCAATCCTACGGCTACCAAACATACGAAACACTTGAATGAATATCGGATAAATCCGTATCGCACGTAGCCGAAACGCTTGAATTCTAGCTAAACGGTCCCAGATTTTTCTACACAAAGAATTTGCGAAAGTTGCAAGTTCCACAAGCCTAAAAATAACCCCAGAGACCCTACGACAAAGACATAAAACCCCAATCCCTAGTCTGGCAGCAAATTGCGGCCAGAAGCAATATATTTGCAGCCAAAAGTTGAGGGGTGGTCTCAGGTTTTCAAGGTAGCTTCTAGGTCTCCAAACTAGGTATCTGTGATGGCAACTTCTCAAACAAAAACCTGGTTTGATAGCAGATTCAACCGAGACTCAAACTTAACCAAAATACGATATTTGCACAAAAACTATAACTTTAGTGTTTAAAATTGAAACTAATAAGAATACAAACTTCCATAGAGCCTAATATAGGTTTAAAGATCACTACATCACCAAAACATAGGAAAAACCCTAGCTTTCTAAGCTCCAAGTCATCACAATAGGTTTTAACATGAGTTATGAAGGGTTTAGTGAGGTTTGATCAAGGTTTATGCTTAGGATTTGTGATGAAAATATATCAACCAAAGAACTTTGTGAAGGAGGAGAATAACAACAGAGTTGAGAGTGTGAGGTGAGAATGAGAGAGTGAGAGGTGAAGAATGAGAGTAGAAGTGTTAGGAATGAGAATGTATGAGTGTGAGGTGAGTGTATGGCTTACACTCACTCTCTGTCTCTTTCTCATCATTAAGTGGCAGCCATGCCCCCAAAGTCTCCTCAATAATTCAACCATTCTCTTCTCTTCTCTTCCAAAACAATAAAAACTCTTTTTCCTTAAAACTAAAATAGATATAATTGTTTAAATGTGACATGACATGTTAAAAAGGAATGGTTAAGTGTGCCATGGCTAGTAAATCATGGTTAACACCTCCTTAACTCTAATTCAACATGCACATGTGTGTGCAAGTGTAAAAGTAATTAAATAAAATATTAATTAATTAAATAAAATATTTTTAAAATAATTATTGGTTAAATTTCATTAAAACCCCGCATTAGCGCTTAATTAACACTAACCGCGTTCTAAAGTGTTACATGAGCGAAAGGAAGGCCGATGAGCAAACTCATCCGTATCCCTACTGAGCCTGTCTGTGACAATCTCTGTATAGTCTGGTCTGTTCGTCTAAGAGTATCACATACCGGGTCTAGGGGGTGGATAAAGTCAGACCCCTAATAACGCGATATTTCATGTCGGTGTGAAGCCCATCACCCACTGAGAAACTACTGATCCAAATAAATAATTCTCGTCCACCTTGACCAAGGATTTCTGGTGATGGCCACCCGTGCACAGCGCGCCATCTACCCCCAATACCGAGAGAGACGAATCCCTGACGATCCGCTCACTGCCTCCATGTGGCTCAGGACTATACCAACTAAAACATGTTTGCACGACTCCTTTGAGCCTTGGTAGGGTAGTAATCAAAGCACAGTGGGAAGTCACACGAGACAAATGATGATCTCAGGTCGACAGACTAACCTGTACTCAAGTCACCTGTGAACTGCTATCTGACAATAGGTATATTACCATCTAGCATGTTCTCGGCGAGTCCGTCCAGTGTAACTCATAATCCAATGAGCACCTGTATACTATCTCAGGTGACAAATTGACACCAATGGCTTGTGAGACCGACCACTGCCCTTCGTCGGGGTTTCGAAAAGTATACACTAGTCTACTCCGGAGTATCGATAACCAGTCTCGATACTCCCTCGACTAGGGACATTTATGGGTGTGCTTATAGACCATCCATCTCCCACGTATATGATCGCCATCATAATGCTGGTAGTCAAACAAGAATCCTATGGGCTCTATCAACATGTAATAGTGATATGTAATACCACATAATACATGTACAAGATGTTTAAGACAAACCATATAGCATACTATCATTTCGAGTAAGATTGTTCTACTCATATAGGTCCACCCTCAATCATCATATTCGCTTACCTGCGATTGCAATAATTGCCTTGAGGGTACTATATCCAACAAATCGCCCCCTCTAAAAGAAGACTCTAGTACACCGCAACCTCCGTGGAGCATATACATATCGAAGAAGACGGAGAAGATGTTTAAACTGTTAGGCGGTGTCGCACACTCTACTGGGTTCGCAGAGAGGCGAAATTTTCAAAAAACAATTTTTAAGACGGCAACACTGACTAATCCTAAGATCTACCGTAAGCCCTAGATAACAAAACTTGAAAAGGTATTAATCTACTGTGAAAATGATTATACCTATATGAGCCAAGTCCTTCGGGTCATCTTTTCCTTTTCTTGAGCTCCTTGTCCATTAGGATCGAGTTTAGTCGTCGGCCTCCGCATGTCGAAGACGATCCACCCGAGAGTCTATAGTTCAAGCTTCAACCTCAAACTTGAGGTAACTAAAATACCTAGTTTTCTAATCTAGGTAACTTATAAGATGTAGATTAATTGGATTGGATTATTATCTCATAAACCCTAGGTTTCTCTACTCATGAGAGAGTTAGGGTTTGAGAAAGAGGAAGAGAGCAAAGGAGGAAAGAGAAAGCTAAGTGTAGAATGAAGCAACTTGTGAAGAATGGTTAAGTCTTTCAAAAATATCAAGCATATTATTTCTAATAGAAATAATGCAACCATACTTGAATAGTTAGAACAAATGAATAAATAAAATTATGTAGCCATGTTTCAACCATGCGTTAATACACCTCATCCCTCCAACTCATTATCTATTTAAATAAATAGATTTAAAACAAAATGAGGTGTTTTCTTCTAGAAACATTCTTGTGAAATTACTAGAATACCCCTACCGTATATACTTACCCGTATTCTTACTAAAAAATACGAATACCTTGAGATAAAATAATCCAATAGTATAATACTAGAATGCGGATTAATCCTAAGCCCGCTAGTATTATCCGTCCGAACAAAATCCGTATAACTAGTACACGTATATGATTGAAACCCTGCACGTAAAACCATACGGCCTCTACATCGTTTCACCTGAACCAAGGAAACCCTTTGTATGGGACTCTATAAATTCGACAGTACGCTGGCAGCGGGTTTAACTACAAGCACGTCAGCGACACTAGCTGTACGTAACGGCTACCCAAGTACCTGTCGAAAAGAAGGCCGACAAGAAAACTCATCTGAACTCCTGCTGAGCCTATCCGTAGCAATCTACATACAGTCTGGTATGTTCGTCTGAGAGTATCGCATGCCGGAAATAGAGGGTGGAAAATGTCAGATCCCTAATAACCAGACAAGTCGTGCTGATGTGGTTCAAGACCATCCGAGAATCTACTGATCTACCTATAAATAATTCTCAATCCACCCTGGCTAGGGACTTATGGTGTTGACCAACCGAACACAGCGTGACATCGACTCCCTATACCTTGAGAGCCGAATCCCCGACAATCGCTCACTGCCTCCATGTGGCTCAGGACCGTACCCAACTAAAATCTGTTTGCACGACATAGTGGAGCCATGGTAGGGTAGTAATCAAAGCATAAATGGAACTCACATAAGACAAATGATGACCTCAGGTCGACAGACTATCTGTACTCATGTTACTAGAGAACTGCTATCTGACGATTGGTATAATACCATCCAGCCAGTTCTCGGTGAGTGCATCCAGTGTACTCACCGCCAGTGAGTACCTGTATACGATCTTAGGTGCCAAAGAACAATGGCTACGGAATCAACCATCTCCCCTCGTTGGGGTCTCGAAACATATACACCAGTCTACTCAGGAGTATCGATGCCCAGTCTCGATACTCCCACGACTAGGGAAATTTAAGGATATGCTTATTGCCTACCCAGCTCCCATAAGAATGATTGCCATCATAACGCTGGTAGTCAAGCAATGATCTAATGGGCTTTATTAACATGTATTAACGATATATAATAACATGTAAAACATATGCACATGTTAAGATAAAGACAAACCAAATAGCATACTCTCATATCGAGCAAGATTGTCCATTACATACATATGTCCAAGCATCCACTTATATACATATACAATAATAGCCTCTAGGGCATACATATCCAACAATCTCCTACTTGCACTAAGGCCATATATTAGCGTACCGAGCACACAACGTCTGCACTAGGGCCCGTTGTTGGCGTATCACATGCCCAACATCTCAAATAGTCTCTCGAACTATGCTTGAGGGAGGGCCTTGGTGAATGGATCCACCGTGTTTTCTTCTGTGTCTACTTTCCGCACCTCGATCTCCCTGAGATCAATGATCTCCTTGATCAGGTGATACCACCTTAAGATGTTTCTGGATTTCTGATGGGACCGTGGTTCCTTTACTAAAGCCATAGCCCCATTGTTGTCGCAATACAAAGGTATTGGATCAACAATGGACGGAACCACCTCAAGTTCAATAATGAACTTCTTTATCCAGAAAGCTTCTTTTGCGGCATCGTTTGCAGCAATGTATTCTGCCTCCATCGTCGAGTCTGCGACAGTGTCCAGTTTGGAGCTCTTCCAATATGCTGCCCCTCCGTTGAGGGTAAACACAAAATCCGAGACAGACTTGCTGTCATCCTTATCACTCTGGAAGCTCGAGTCGGTAAAGGACTCCACCTAGAGGTCCCTATTACCGTACACCAAGAACAGTTCCTTAGTCCTTTTGAGGTACTTAAGAATGTTCTTCACTGATGTCCAGCGGTTCTCTCCTGGGTTCGACTGATACCGGCTCACCATGCTAAGCGTGTAAGCTACATCTGGTCTGGTACATAGCATCGCATACATTATAGATCCTACCACCGAAGCATAGGGTATAATGCTCATGTGAACCCTCTCCTCATCAGTCTTGGGAGACATCTCTTTGGAGAGGGTGATTCCGTGTAATGCAGGTATATTACCGCGCTTGGAGTCTTCCATACTAAATCTCTTTAGTATCGCCTCAATGTACCTTGGACTGTGAAAGTCCCAATAATCTCTTGGATCTATCTCTGAAGATCTTAATCTCCGGAATGTAGGAGGCATCACCAAGGTCTTTCATGGAGAACCTTTGTCACAAGAACAGCTTAACAAATTGTTTCATAGGAATGTCATTTTATATCAAGAGAATGTCGTCCACCTACAAGACTAGAAATACGACAGTTCGTCCTACAAGCTTCTTATATATACAAGGCTCATCCTCGTTTTTGATGAATTCAAATTCCTTGACTGTTTTAACAAAACAGATGTTCCAGCTCCGCGATGCCTGCTTTAATCCATAAATGGATTTAAGCAGCTTGCACACCTTCCCGCTACTCCCACTGTCTATGAATCCCTCTGGCTGATCCATATAAACTCACTCTTCTAAACTTCTATTTCGAAAAGCCGTTTTTATGTCCATCTGCGAGATTTCATAGTCATGGAAGGCAGCAATGGAAAATAGGATCCGAATGGATTTGGCATAGCCACTGGAGAAAAGGTTACGTCATAGTCCACACCTGGTCTTTGACGAAAACCTTTTGCAACAAGTCTAGCCTTATAGATTTCCACCTGTCCATCTACACCAGTCTTCTTTTTGAAGATCCATTTGATTCCAATGGGTTTTACACCTGCATAGCATCCAACCATTTATCAGTGTCCCTACTGGTAATGGCCTGCTTGAAACTAGTCGGATCATCTTCTTTAAGATGCAATCCTCTCGATCCCCATCTATGAGAAAACCGTAGTATCTCTCAGGAGGATGAGAAATCCTACTAGATCTACGGAGTGGCTGAGGTTCGTCGGGTACTACTGAATCTTGAGGTTCCACCAAATCCTCAGTTTTAGTTTGTGGTTCCGATATTTCAACCAGTTCTATCATGCTTCCACTTATTACTTTTGCAAGAAATTGCCATTCTAAAAAGGTGGTGCGATGAGCAACAAACACCTTTTGATCCTCGGTGTGGTAGAACCGATATCCTAGAGAATTTTTAGAATATCGCACAAACATGCACAAAACTGACTGTGCCTGAAGTTTGTCCGGATTTTGTACTTTTACATAGGCCAGACAACCCCATATCTTAATACATTCAAGGTATGGTCTTTTGCCACTCCATATTTCATATGGAGTCTTAGACACAGATTTGGATAAAACCTGATTCAATAGGTATGTTGTTTCTGAAGCGTATGTCCCCAGAATGAAAGAGGCAACTCAGCATTGCTCATCATGGAGCAAACCATATCCCATAGGGTACGATTCCTCTTCTCTGATACACCATTGTGCAGTGTGTATATGGAGGAGTAAGCTGAGAGAGAATTCCATTCTCATTTAAATTGTCAAGGAATTCCATGCATAAGTACTCCCCTCATCTATCAGATCAGAGGATCTTGATACTTTTGCTAGTCTGGTTTTCCACTTCGCTCTTATATTCCTTGAATTTCAAAAAAGATTCAGATTTGTGTTTTATGAGAAATACATATCTGAACCTAGAGAGATCATCAGTGAATGTAATGAAGTACGAGAACCTTCCCCTTGCATGTATAAACATAGGACCACATACATCACTGTGTTTGAGTCCCAAGAGCTCGTTGCTCTTTCTCCGTGTCCGGTGAATGAAGATTTGGTCATCTTCTGTCACGACCCGAAAAAGGCACGTGACCGGAATAAGAATTACGTGAAGTCTACAGGACCCCGCCGTAATTCAAGTAAGCTGAAGCCCAGAAATCTAAAACTCTTTGCGGAAAATAGTGAAGGTGCAGTTTTGAAACATCGGCATAAAGAATTTAAGCCTTCTTTTTAAGTATAAATAGCATTATATGAAAATGCAACAGTTTGCAATCTATCCTTGAAAACATTCTCGTCCTTGAATTTTGGGCAGCACCTCCCTTGTATTTTGATCCAAAACCACATACATGCAAAATATAGGCATCCCCAAGCGGGAGCTAGCTCTTCGCCAATTGGCGGAATCACAACCACGCAATAAGCATATATACGACGCCCTACGGTGAAGATCAAACACAAAAATAATAATAAGTAAAGCAAGACATCATCCAGCTCAAATAGCGAACACACACCCATCTCGCTCTAAGTCTCGCAAATATACAAGTCTGTGTCTAGGTCTACTAATATACAAAGTCCGATTTCTGATGGATGGAGCTTATCTAGATACAATGGAAATAATAGGTACAAGAGTGGTCACGATCCAAATGTGTATCCCACCTACCAAAACAAAACACCCTGAAGAAAGCTGTGTGCCAATGATACCGCTATAGATCCAAGCGATCGAACCTGTAAGAAAACTGTGGCACAACGGGAGTGAGTTGCCAACTCGTGAGTAGAAAATATCAGCAGGTAGAAATCGAATAGACAACGATTCCTAGGTCCTACTGTATCACGAAGGTAATACTATGTGTTATTTAGGGTGATCATGTATGCATATGTATAACCAATAGAGTCGTACCAATAACAACATGTAATGATAGTCATCTGAAATGTATATGCATGTATGCATGTGTATCAAGCAACGTGCGTCCATCAACGACACATCAACATCATGAAACCTGAGTGTCCAACATCGACACTCGAAACATCGTAAAACCTGTGTCCAGCGTCGACACGTAAATCATGTATGTGAATATCAACCAACGTGTGTCCATCAACGACACATCAATCATCATGAAACCTGAGTGTCCAACATCGACACTCGAAACATCATGAAACCCGTGTCGAGCATCGACACGTAAATCCTCATATCTTCGGCGCCGTATCATCGGATCAGCCCTCATATCAAGCTGATCTCATGACTTCGGTAGGTATTCTACGGATAACCGCCGAGCCCAAACTATCACCGGTAGGTAGTACATCCCCTGCCAGGCTCATCGTCTACTCCACAATCTTCTTGCCCCGGGATACCTTACCCGGTCCACCATGTACCTGCATACGGTTCCTCCTCATTCCTCGAATCGGGTATCACATAGTTCAGAACCGAGAAAACTCATGGTGGACACGAAATATCACATCACGATAAACCGCGTTTTTAAAATAATACATAATTTCCTTCAAAATACAACCGCGGTTCTCAAATTCAGAGATCTCATAAAAACAACATCTCAATGCATGTAACTATAAAGTATAGTATATGCAAACATAGAACAATACTTTAAGCATCTCAAGTATTATCATGTACGCATGTCATGAACAATGATTGTACTTTACAGTTAAGAGTAATACCATAATATAGTAGTTCTACTGTGTAAGTGGCATGGCAATTACCGATGATGAATGTGTGAGCCGGCGAATCTGTGTAAGTGTAACATGCGAATCATCGGTAATAGTGCATGTGTACTAGTAGACAAAGCCATATACAAGTAAGTGCTAGGAATATAGTACGTATGTCATAGGGAATAATACAGCATAACATGAACGGTAATAAGATATGTAACTGCCCCTGGATACATCAAATATAACCCATTATCCACTAAGATCCACTAAGGTGTTTAGAAGCAATGATTCTCCGAATCAATACAAATCCATAAGTCGGCGATCCAGCCTCATAATATCATATGCGATAAAATAATCGTACATCATTCTCGAGTCGAGAGTGCGGATCAATCATCCGGTATCATATCACGTACGGTATATTCCATCGTACGGTGCTATCAATCAGAATAAGGATCTATCGTCCTAATACATAACATCATCTCATACTCACACACAGACACACACACACACACACACATATATATCTTATGTCATATCTATATCAATCTCATAACATATCTTGGCATATGTATTTGTGTACTCATATCACCTCACATCCTCATATCAAGTATATCCGCTCATGTTATCTTATATCATCATATTCTCATAACAATATATCACCTCGTACTTGTCCTTTTTTCAATTATATATATATATATATATATATATTTAGCTTCACATCCTCATTTCATCATGTCATCTCATACTAAATCTTTTGATCATATCCATAAGTTCATAACATAGGTTTCTCCAAAATATATTTTATATATCGGTTTTCCATTACTATGATTGCGGGGGTGCTATACGCCATCCACCCGACTTCCCCCGTAGATATAGATCTACTCACCTGCAACATCCTTGCTTAGTCGAAGTCGATGAACTTCTTGATCTCCTTCGTCGTCTCGAAAGTCCACACGAAGGTACCTACAATCAACACACATCGTAATGATATTAAAACCAAATCCGAAAACCGATATAGCACACGAAGTGCTCATAGGTTAGAACCTATAGCCTACGCATGCAAGAACAACCAATCAACCCTCAGTGTTGACGTACGAACGCCCAACCACCAAGTCCAAAACCAAGTTTTCACGAATTGGACATTCAAAATCAACAACATGGGAAAACACTCCCAGATTCTACCCTAGGTCAAATAAGGAGATTCTGCATATAGGGTAGCTCTAAATATCATATAAGGGAACCACGGTCCAAAACCCAACCCCAAACTCCACAATGTGGCCGTAAATTGCAGCCAATACTATTAAATCTGTGGCCAGAAACAAAAGGTAGAGGCTCGGGTTTCTAAGGAAAACTCTTGGTAGCCTGCACACCTCTCTGTGATGGGAACTTATTTTATGGAGCCCTCGGATCATAGAAGATTCTACAGAGATAAAACAAATCACCAAAAACCGATATCGGAAAAATTCTAAGTTCGTGTATTGGGGTTCTAGTTTCAAGTTTAGCCAGAATATCATCACTAATGGCTTGTAGTCACTAACTAAACCTCAATTGCATCTTTACAACTCACATCACCCACTAAAATCATTCTAGAATTTTCCAAAGTCACTAAACTTGTTTAATCGAACTCTAAACTTAACTAGGAGATGAAGAAACTAAATAACAAGATGAATAGTGAAGGTTATACCACTTGGAGCAACTGAAGAAAGTTCTAAGATGGTGCAAGTTGCTCAAAATCCAAACTTGAGCTTTCTAGGGGGTGTAGGATGAGGTTGTGTATATTTTTTGTGAAGGTGGCATGAGGTTTTGAGGTGGTTTTGGAGTGGTTTCACGGTGGTAAAGGAAGTGGAGGATGAGGATGAAGTTGAGGAAGGAATGAAGGAAGAAATGAAATGAAGTGAAGAAGATGGGAGCCATGGTCAAGGACATCGCTCTCTCTCTCTTTCTCACTCTCACTCTCTCTCATGCCCAAGCTTCATGGCCATACCTCCTTGTCCCTTCTTTTCCTTTTCTTTTCTCATTTTCCCTCTCATTTAAAAACAAAGATAACAACCACAAAACAAATGAAACCATACATGTGTCAAATGAAATATGTCATGGTGCACTAGACATGGTTAATATACAAGTGGATTTGGCTTAAAGCATGATTAGTAGTGCACTAATCAAGTTTATTATAAACTTGCATATAAATAATTGCATAATTATTTATAAAATGTCCAAATCCAATAAATTCCTTTATAATTAATAATACATATTAATCTCAAATTATTTTCCAAATATTGTTATATAATTATACCATTTTACGAAAACCACAAATTCGTACTCGAATAATTTTCATGAAATTTATTATTTTATTATTTAAATTCCAAAAATATTATTTTATATTTCTAAAATGTTACAATCTCCCCCTTAAATAAATTCGATCCCCGAATTTAAATTTAAAGCCCCAAATACTAAAACATTTCGATAAACAGTTCAAATCAACGGGTCTCCAAAATCATGGAATACTCAAATATAACACAACGCATCGAGTGCGCATGAAAACGAGTGTGAAACTCAAAATCGAACTCCGTCAAGCGTCACGAAATAACTGGAGTTATAATGGAGATGTAAATCTCGAAATCCACTGCTGAAATCCAAGATAATATAGTCAAAATTATAATACGTATATAGGTAGCATCCTTGTAAAACCCTCTAAAAACCGAATAAAACACATGCACAATCATTTCCGAATCGCCGTGCGATGCGTAACTCACGGTAGAAGTGGCGGACGCTCATTTCTAAAATAGTAAATATACGTTAATATATGTTTTCCTCAAAATATACGTTCCGCCTTTTTGAAATATCCTAAAAGGTTTTCCTTCGTAAGGGTTCGTGTCACTATGGGCACGTAGGAAATAGCGAGACTATAGCTCTTTTTTTTAAAACCCCTTGGTAAACTTTTATGCATGCAAAAGTACTCAGATACTGTGCTCAGATCAGTCATGCTCGGCTACTATATAATATAGTACCTATCATGAAAATATGATGCTCATGAGTAAAATCAGCCTCAAAAGGCGTATCCAATATCACGTGCATCCGGTGCGCACGGAAATCCAAGTCAAATACAAGTTCCACGAATGTGCACAGAAGCAAAAACTAAGTGCAACGGGTGTGCACGAAAGAATTTGTCAAGTGCAACGGGTGTGCACGACAACAACATCAGGTGTATCTAGAGTGCACGAAAATCTCAACCAAGTACAACTAACATGCATGAATAAAATCTCGACCAAGTGCATCCGGTGTGCAGAAAATCACATCCCATGTGTCCAGTATGCGCGAAAATCTAAATCAAGTGCGTCAGGTCTGCACAAAAACATCCAGTGTAGTAAAGTGCACGATAACTGTTGGGTTTTCCTAGCGCACTAACCATCTATCGTGGACTTTTGCGGAACAAAAATTTTATGGTTCGAAAAACTGGCGCTAGAATAACCCGATCTAGAATCTACCATAAACCTAAACTAGCTAACAAGAAAGGAGCTAACTACTGTGATAGAAGTTTCTCACCAAAAGGTTCGTGTCCTTCGGTCTTCTATCCTCTTCGTTTGCTCCTAGTGATCTCCTTGATCGAGCTTGTTCGTCTTTGTTTGCTCCTTCGGTTCTCCTGGATCGAGCTTGATGGCCGGTCTTCCTCCGTCAAAGATGATCCACCCGAGGGATGTAGTCCATAGCTCTAGCTCTACACTAAGAGTCTAGTGGAGCAACTAGAGACTTTAGATTGGTAGTCTAAAGTGTCTAGGATGTAGTGTAAGGTTCTATGTGTGTATCTATCGTACATCCTCTCTTGATTCTCAACTCATGAGATTGTAGAGATGAGGTTGAAGATGAAGGTGGAGGAGATCAAGAATACAAGTGAGGAGAGTGAATCAAAATGGTGAGCATGGAAAAAAATGAATCAAGCATAAGAGAGAAAAACCCAACCTTGGTTTTGTAAAACAGTGTTTCCAATAAAAGAAATCCAACCATGCTTGAATAGTTTGCACAAATGAATTGAATATTCATTTGTCAATACTATAGAAGCATGGTTCTCACCATACTCCCCTCACCTTATTTATACCTCATTTTCCATTTAAAGATAAATGGATAAAACGAAAATGAGGTGTCCACCTTCTAGAATGTTTTCTGTATAAATACGGATTACACTCTACTGTATATACATACCTGTATTCGTATAAAAATACGAATACCTAAAGAGATAGAATAACACAAAGAACATAATACTAAAATATACATATCGAAATGCATATATGTAAATTATAAATCAATACCTGATTTAATAATCCGGCTCAATCCTGAGCCGGCTAGTATTATCAAATGTCCGATCGAAAGTCCGGGTACACAGTACAATCAATCGATCGGAACCCTGCACGTATCCAATACGGCTACTACATCATTTCGCCTGAACTAGGGAAACCCTCTGTGTAGGACTCTAAAGACTCGACAGTACGCCGGCAGTGAGTAACTGGATAAATCCATAACCACAAGCACGTCAGCGTTACTAGATGTACGTAACGGCTACCCGGGTACCTATCGAAAAGGAAGGCCGACGAACAAACTCTTCCGGATCCCTACTGAGCCTATTTGTGACAATCTTCGTACAGTCCGGTCTCTTTGTCCGAGAGTATCGCATACCGGGTCTAGGGTGCGGTAAACGTCTGACCCTAATAACCCGATATTTCGTGCTGATGTGGCTCAGGACCAATCCGGGAAACTACTGATCAACCTATCAGTAAATCCCAACTTCCTTAGCCAAGGTCTTATGGTGCTGGCCAATCGAACACAGTGCGATATCGACTCCCTATACCGGGAGAGACGAATCCCCAACAATCACTCACTTCCTCCATGTGGCTCGGGACTGTACCCAACCAAAACCTGTTTGCATGACTCAGTAGAGCTGTGGTTGGGTAGTGATCAAAGTACAGTAGGAACTCACACGAGACAAATGATGATCTCAGGTCTGAATACTAACCTGTACTGATGCCACCTGAGAACTGCTATCAGACGATTGGTATAGTACCATCTAGAAGTTCTCGACGAGTCCGTCCAGTGTACTCACCCCCAGTGAGCACCTATATATGATCTTAGGTGCGAAAGACCAATGGCTGCGGGACAACCATCGCCCCTCATTGGGGTCTAAAAATGTATATACTAGTCTACTCTGGAATATCGATGCCCAATCTCGATACTCCCACGACTAGGGACCTTTTAAGGATGTGCTTATTGACTACTCAGCTCCTACAAGTATGATCGCCATCACAATGCAGGTAGTCAAGCAATGATCCTACGGGCTTATCAACATGTATAAATGATACGTAATAACAAGTAAAACAAATGAACATGTTAAAATAAAGACAAACCAGATAGCATACTATCATATCGAGCAAGATTGTACTGTACATAGATATGTCCAAGCATCCACATGTATACATATACAATAATGGCCTCTAGGGCATACATATCCAACAATCTCCCACTTACACTTAGGCCATATATTGGCATACCGAGTACCCAACGTCTGCACTAGGTCCAGTTGTTGGCGTATCGCATTCCCAACATCTCAAATAGTCTCTCGAACTGTGCTTGAGGAAGGTTCTTGGTGAATGGATCCGCCGTGTTTTCTTTTGTGTCCACTCTCTGTACCTCGATCTTCCGGTGATCAACGATTTCCCTGATCAGGTGATACCGCCTCAAGTGCATCTGGATTTCTGATGGGACCGTGGTTCCTTTGCTAAAGCCATAGCTCCATTGTTGTCGCAATACAGAGGTATTGGGTTAACAATGTATGGAACCACCTGAAGTTCAGTAATGAACTTCTTAATCCAGATGGCTTCTTTTGCGGCATTGTTGGCAGCAATGTATTCAGCCTCCATCGTCGAGTCTATGACGGTGTCCTGTTTGGAGAACTTCCAACAGGCCGCCCCTCCGTTGAGGGTAAACACAAAACCCGAGACAGACTTGCTGTTATCCTTGTCACTCTAGAAGCTCGAGTCGGTAAAGGACTCCACCTGGAGGTCCCCATTACCGAATACCAGGAACAGTTCTTTAGTCCTTCTTAGGTACTTAAGAATGTTCTTCACTACAATCAGTGGTTCTCACCTTGGTTTGACTGATACCGGCTCACCACGCTAAGTGCGTAAGCTACTGTTGGGTTCCTTAGCACGACCATAAGGTTTCGGGAGGCATCGACCATGCCGTTTTCAAAAATTTGGCGCGCTAAAGAACCCTAACCTAGAATCTTAACTAGAGAACTAGGGTAAACAAGCATGTAAACAACTTTACATACAAAGTGAATAAGGAATACAACCTTTGTAGACCGATCCTTCACTTCAAAAGCTCCGTGTAGTAATCTCTTCACTCTAAGTAGTGATCTCCCGGACTCTAGTAAGGCTCCACATGGTGAAATGAACAAACTTGCTTGAAGTCTTCAAGGCCGAAGATGATCTACGTTGAGGAGACACTAACTCAAGCTACCTCTTCACTAATTAAGAATTAGTAAAGCAAACAACCTAAACTAAATGGCTAATCTGGTGAAGGTTGATAAAGTAGGAATTTTGCTCACTTTAGAAATATTTTTCTCACTAATTTTCTTCACTTCCTAAAAACCTAGAGAGCTCTTTGTCACGACCCGAAATAGCACGTGACTGGCACTTGAATCATATGAAGCCTATAGGACCCCATCTAATTCAAGTAAGCCAAAAACTCAGAAATCTAAAACCATTTTAAGGAGTAAATAAGGAAAACTAGTTTTTTTAAAGAGTAAGAAAACATGTTTAAAAACATTGTTTTTAAATAAGTAGCCGAATATGCATTTTTAAAATCCTCAATGTCTTTACTGAAATTTTCGGCAAAGTTTCCTTTGTAAATACTGGCCCCAAACGGGGTACAACAAGAATAATATATATGCAATGATAAAAGGCATCCCCAAGCGGGAGCTAGCTCTTCGTCCATTGACGGTCACAACCACGCAAACAATATAATATACAACGCCAAAGGGCGAGGATCAAAACTCAAAAAGAAACTCAAAACAGCATGAAAACCATAATACTACAACGCGTGACTCTAAGGTCGAAATAATACATAACTGGTTTTCTAAGTCTGAAACAATATACAAGTTTTGGTTGATGGAATTTCTAGATACAAAGAGTAATACATATACAATGGTGGTCCTGATGCAAAAGAACCCACCTACCAAAGCAAATCACCCGCAAGGGAGCAGTGTGCCAGAAATGCCGCCATGGAACCTGTACAGCAAAACCTGCAAGAAACTGTGGCACAACGGGGGTGAGTTGCCAACTCGTGAATAGAAAACATCACAGAGCAAAAATCGTATGTATGACATAATCCTAGGTCAATACGATCAGATATATATAAACCTCAAGTGAATAAGTCTGAAGCATGATAAGGTGGCAATGTAACATCTATACATGAGTGTAGTGCCAAGTGCTCGTGCCAGTGCCTCAGGTAATAACATATCATAAATATGAGGTATAATCAATGTCGACTATATCATGAATTCTATGAAAAAGTGGATATCATCCAACTATATAATCAATGTCATCAATGTCAATATACATATGTGGAAATCTCCCACGTGTCACCCAATGACAATAAACATCATGCATGTAAATATCATAAAGCATATGCATGGGAATATGAGGATATAAATCAACATGTGTCGCTCGCGACATATCAAATCATGGAACCTGAGTGTCAAGCATTGACACTCGAAAACATCATGAAACCTGTGCCTATCATCGGCACGTAAATCCTCATATATCGGGCTCCGTCAGTCCGGGTCGGCCCATATCATCTCTCAACTCCGGCCGGTATCCTCCGGATATCCGCCGAGCTCAAATACAATCACCGGTAGGTAGTACTCCCTCTGCCAGGCTCACCGTCTGTATACACAGCATCCCTTTCTTGCCCCGGGGTACCATACCGAGCCCACCATGTACCCGCAATCGGCTTCACCGCCTCCTCGAATCGGGTTTCACATGTCGCTCTCAGCACCGAGAAAACACGTGGTGGACGCACTGAAATATCAAATCAAGGGTAACCGGGCTTTTAAAGCAATCACATACTCTCTTTTGAAATATCCACGGTTCCCAAATCCAGAAATATCATGGAAACAACATATCTCAATGCGTATAATCAAAAGCATGCTGTATGCGACATGTAAAAGAAATGTAAGCATATCAGTATATCATGCAATATGGAATAGTAATATGCACATATTGAGTGAAAACCGCTCTTTTAAAATGAATCAGTTTTAAAGAGTATCTTGCGGTTCCCAAATCTCTAATCAAGCCAGAATCATCTATGTATGTAAATATGGGTGTACAATGAGTATGTACACAAATATGCCATGTAAGGGATTATATCCTGAATGCAACTGTACTACAGTGTATTGACATGGAAATTATCGATGATGAAGTGTGTGAGCCGGCAAGCAGGTGTACGTGGAACATATGCATCATTGATAATGGTGCTGGTGTCCTAAAAGCATGAGTTTAATATAACAATAACCATTTGCACATGCAATGCGATGCAAACAGTAAGTATATGCAGCAAATGAATAATAAACACAACTGTGTAGAAGCTACATCAATGCAATCATATTGTTTTGCCATTTGAAAGAAGACGAATCGGGGTTTTTAGGAAATAAGGGCTACGGTGTTTTTTAAGAAAAGATGTGTCTTTTGAAGATATCCGTAGAATCCCTTGCCTGTCTTTAAAATACTCACGATTTCGTTAGTTTTTGAAATAGGTATGACATCAACCTAGCCTAACATCTACTAGCAAAACTACAGCTTTAACTAACAAATCAATCAGGAGGGGTATGGAAACCACCTAAATCAGAGTCGATATAAATATGAATATAAATATAATAGTCGGTGATGCCGCCTCAATAGTATTGCGTACGATACAGTATATCATATGACATCCTCGAGTCATGAGTGCGGATCTATCATCAATATATAGCTCGTACGTAAATCCGTCGTACGGCATCCCAAATCCGGGTACGGGTCAATATCATAGTCATCTCGTCAATTATCTGGTATCCTTATCATCATCTCTCATGATCTGGGGTACTGATCTAAGTCTAGTACAAATCGATACCGTCTAGCTAAATATGAATGCGTGTGTGAAACACACGTCCAAAGGCCCGCTAAAATCACATGTCGTATCCCAAATACGAATCACATCATATCACCGATCTCATGGCACCATGCCCAATATCATCGACTCATCTCCAAATATCATCCACTATCCTTATCATGTAGGTATATGTGTAGCAATAAGCATGTGTGTGCGTGTGAGTGTAAACCTATTCTAAGGTTCGCAACTAGGAACTATACAAGTTTAATTATATGCCCTAATCTAACCATAATACATCTAATCATACCCTGAATAACCATTTCACACATAAGCTATCATATATATATAGTATATGTAGTATACTAGACATCGAACTGCGGGGGTGCTATACGCCATCCACCCGACTTCCCCCGTAGATATAATCTACTCACCTTGTATCCTGCGTGTCAGTGTCGATGTTGCCACCATCATCTTCATCGCCTCGGATCACCGTGGGGGTACCTACATATCACACGTATCGCATCGCATTAAAACCAAATCAAAACCAAAACGACATACGAAAACCAACACGATACGCTTAAAAGCTTATAGGTTAGAACCTATAGACTACGCTTCAAAACCATCGAACAATCCTCGATATAGTCGTACAAACGCCAAGTAATCGAGGTAAAACGCGAATATACAAATCCAGAATTCAAAATACGAAAAACGAAACACGAATCCAAAACAGCATCTCAGGAAAAAGGTTCCAGATTTCACCCTAGGTCAAATTCGACAATTTTGCATATGCCAGGGGTCTAAATTACTGGAGATGGGGCTACAGAACAAAAACGAGGCAAATCCACCCTGGTCTGGCCGAAAATTGCGGCCAGAGGGATTAAATTTGCGGCCGTGTTAGGGAGTTAGGGGCTAGGGTTTTGGTGGTAGCTTCCTGGGTGCCTGCACATCTCACTGTCAGTGCAAAATAATTTTCAGAGTCTCGGGGTGATAGCAGATCTCATATAACCTTCACAGATTCCATAAATCTTCCGATATCGGAATCTAAATCCGTATTCCGGGTTTCAAGTCTCAGGTTTGGGTCTTAATTCAAGCACTACGGTGTTTGTGTAGCCTCTACTGAGCTAAATTTCACAACACAACTCTCAATTTCCCATAAACCCTAACTAGGTTTTCTTTAAGTCCACAACATCACACAATATTGGTTCTAATCTAGCATGGGGGTATAAGTAATGCAAAAACTAAGCTAATGGTCCAGAAAAATACCTCATTTGGCAACTCAAGAATTTTCTTGGGTTGCCCCTAGTGGCCAAAATCCTTGCTTTCTTGGTCCAATGTGTTTGTCTTGAGCTTGTGCATCATTTTTGTGAAATGAAGATAGGGTTTTGGAGTGTTTAATGAGGTGATTTGAGGAGGTGAAGAGGGGGAGAAGGAGCTAGGGCAGCAGCAGCAGCTGAAGAGGAAGAGGGAGAGAGGAAATGAGTTAAGAATGATGGAGGAATGGTTCAAACAAGTCAAAGGTAAACCCCCCCTTTTCTCTCTCTCACCCATACCTAATATTATATTCTTTTCCTTTTCTTTTCTTTTCTTTTCTTTTCTCTCATTCCCTTCTCACACCAATAGTAAACCCAAAACAACCATGGTAGAAAATGCACAAGTGTTAAAAAAAAAGATATAGTGCTTGTTTGCACAAAACCCGCTTAAAATCCGATTAGCGATTTTTAATCACGATTAACACTAAATTAGCATATAATTAATTATAAAAACTTAAAAATTGCATAATTCGCATAAAACAAGCTCTTTTTAGTAATTTCTATAATTTTCCAAATTTTTCCCAATTTTATCGGTATTTAATTATACCGAAATAATAAAATATTCATTAAAATAATATTAAATTATAAAAATCCCCAAAAATAATATTTTTTTTTTGAAATGTTACACTCTTGGAGATGAAGAAGAAGATGAAGTGGAGAATGTCATGAGTGAGAATAGCAACCATGGGTGAGATAATATTTCATACTAACTCTTGTAGAAACTTAACAATGGCTTAATGTAATGGTTGGGTTAATAAATATCTAATGTAAAACAAAACTAGTGGACTAAGTCAATGGTTCTACAAGCTTCCATTAAGCTCAAACCATGTGACTAATTTCCATCTAATTTTGTTTTACTTTAAATAAATAAACCCCACATTATTATAAGCATGGTGTTAGTCTCATACACCCATGTTGCATGTATCAACAAGCATGACACAATAATATATATCACATATATATTAAATGTGCACAAGTGAGAAAAGAAATTCTTAAGTGAGCTAATATTAGTTAATGTAAATTAATATATCAAATATATAATTATACATTAAATTATTAAATCAACACTTGATTTAATAATCCGGCTATATCACATATAACCGACTAATATCATATGTATCAACTTATCGAATCAACACTTGATTCGATAACCCGGCTATATCACATATAACCGACTGATATCACATATTGCGAAAATAGAATACGGTATCACATACACGTATTAATCTCGGTCCCGCACATATCACATATGTACTCCTACTTCATTTCGCCTGAGCCAGGAAACCTCTGTGTATGACTCTAAAGACTCGTAAATCGCCGGCAGTAGGTGATGATCATATCATTCACCCACAAGCCGTCAGCGGTACAAGCTGGACGTAACGGCTACCCGGGTATTGAGCGATCAGAAGATCAACAAGCAAGCTTGTCTAAACTCCCGCAAATCCTGTCAGTAACACTACCGTACAGTCCGGTCTCTTCGTCTGATATGTCGCATATCTAGCCTATGGGTGGTAAACGTCAGACCCTAGTAACTTAATAAGTCGTGCCGATGTGAATCTCATAACGGGTCGAGAAACTACTGATAACACTTACCAGTAAATCTCCAAATCAGCTTTGGCCAGGGACTTCCTGTTATAGGCAATCGAGCACAGCGAAACACCAACCCCGAATATCGGGAGAGACGAAACCCCTCCTATCGCTCATTGCCTCCATGTGACTCAGGATTGTACCAAAAAACCACCGTTTTGCACGTTCTCTTGAACGTGGTAAGGTGGAAATCAAAGCACAGTGGGAATCACACAAGACTCTTTGACGATCTCGGGTCTACAGACTAACCTGTACCAGTGTCACCAGAGAACTGCTATCTGACGATAGGTATAATACCATCTAGGAGTTCTCGACGAGTCTTATTCAGTGTACCCAGTCTTCACTGAGCACTCGTATACCATCTTTGATGTCAATCACCAATGGATGTGGGATCATCCATCGCCCATCATATGGGTCAAGAAGCCTATACGCTAGTCTACTCTGGAATATCGATGCCCCGTCTCGATACACCCTCGACTAGGAATAATTAAAGGATGATCTTATGGACTACCCTGGCCCTACTAGTATGATCTCCATCATAGTCCTGGTAGTCAAGTACACATCTTAAGGGCTTCATCAACATGTGAGAGCAAGACAGTATCACAATACAAGTCTACATGTTAAGACAAAGAGCAACCAGATAGTATACTATCATGTCGAGCAAGAAAATCCTCTCTACATATGTCCAAGCATCCACTATAATATACAATCATGTACAATAATGGCCATTAGGGCATACAGACAACTAACAATCTTCCACTTGCACTAAGGCCAGTTGTTGTAGTATCTCATACCCAATATCCCGAAGACTCTCTCAAATTGTATCTGGGGTATGGACTTCGTGAGTGGATCCGCCGTGTTATTCTTCGTGTCAACTCTCCTGACCTCGATCTCCCGGCGATCGACTATCTCCCGGATCATGTGATACTGCCTCAGAATATGCCTGGATCACTGATGGGACCTGGGTTCCTTGGCCAAATCCACTGCTCCATTGTTATCACAATACAAAGGTATTAGATGCTCGATGGACGGAACCACACCAATTTCGGTTATGAACTTCTTCATCCAGACAGCCTCTTTGGCAGCATCGTTAGCAGCGATGTATTCAGCCTCCATCGTCGAGTCTGCCACGGTTTATTGCTTGGATCTTTTCCAACAAACCGCCCCTCCATTGAGGGTGAAGACAAAACCCAAGACCGACTTAGAGTCATCCTTATCACTCTGGAAGCTCGAGTCGGTAAAGGACTCCACTTGGAGTTCACTGTTACCATACACCAAGAACATCTCTTTGGTCCTTCTCAACTACTTAAGAATATTCTTTACAGCTGTCCAGTGATTCTCTCCAGGATCTGATTGATACCTACTCACTACACCTAGTGAGTATGCTACATCGGTTCTGGTACATAACATCGCATACATGATAGATCCTACTACCGAAGCATAGGGTATCCCTTGCATGCGAGCTCTCTCCAAATCAGTCTTGGGAGACATCTCTTTGGAGAGAGTGATTCCTGAGATCGTGGATAAATTCCTACGCTTGGAATCCTCCATACTAAACCTCTTTAGTATGGTGTCTATGTACCTGGATTGGGACAATCCCAACATCCGTTTTGATCTATCTCTATAGATCTTAATCCCCAGGATGTAGGAGGCATCACCCAGATCCTTCATGGAGAATCTTTGTGATAAGAAGAGCTTGACCGAGTGCAGCATAGGAACATCATTTCCTATCAAGAGTATGCCATCCACGTACAATACGAGGAAGACGATCTTACTCTCTGCCACCTTCTTGTATATACAAGGTTCATCTACGTTTTTGACGAAGTCAAACTCTTTGACTACCACATCAAAACAGATGTTCCAACTCCGCGATGCCTGCTTCAACCCGCAGATTGATTTAAGCAGCTTGCACACCTTTCCGCTGCTCCCATTGTCCACGAAGACCTCTGGCTGAGTCATGTACACGCTCTTTTCTAAATCACCATTTAGAAAGGCGGTCTCCATCTGCCAGATTTCGTTGTCATGGTATGCAGCGATGGCAAGTAGGATCCGGATGGACTTAAGCATAACCACTAGAGAAAAGGTTTCATCATAATCCACACCTGATCGTTGACGAAAACCTTTTGCTACAAGTCTAGTTTGGAAAGTCTCAACTTTTCCATCTACACCAAGTTTCTTCTTAAAGATCCATTTGCTCCCAATGGGTTTTACCCCTTCGGGTGCAACATCCAAAGTCTATACTTTGTTGGTGTACATGGATTCCATCTCGGATCGCATTGCATCCAGCCATTGCACAGAGTCCCCACTCGTGATGGCCTGCTCGAAGCTAGTTGGGTCATCATCTTCCATGATGCAATCCTCGCTTCCACCATCAATGAGAAAACCGTAGTATCTCTCAGGTGGATGAGAAACCCTACTAGATCGGCGGAGAGGCTGAGGTTCGTCGGGGACTATTGAATCCTCCGGTTCTACCAAATCTTCTGTTGTAGTTTGTGTGGTTGGAACTTCTTCCAGCTCTACCTCTTCGCCACTAATTTCTTTTACAAGTAATTCCTTTTCTAAAAAGGTGGCATATTGAGAAACAAACATCTTTTGTTCCTCACCGTGGTAGAAGATATATCCATAGGAATCCTTTGGATATCCCACAAACTTACACAAAGCAGATCTTGCCTCGAGATTTTCCGGATATTGCTTTTTAACATAGGCCGGACAACCCCATATCTTAACTCGTTTATGAGATGGTCTCTTCCCATTCCATATCTCATACGGACTGGTAGGCACCGATTTGTTTGGAACTCTATTCAATAGGTATGCTGCTGTCTCAAGCACATAACCCCAAAAGGAAATATGTACCTCAACGGAGCTCATCATAGAGCGTACCATATCCAATAGGGTGTGATTCCTCCGCTCCGATACACCATTTTGCTGTGGTGTATACGGAGGAGTAAGCTGAGAGAGAATCCCATTCTCTTTTAGATAGTCATGGAATTCCGTGCTCAAGTATTCTCCCCCCCGGATCAGATCATAGGATTTTAATACTTTTACCCGTCTGATTCTCAACTTCATGCTTATATTCTTTGAATTTCTCAAAAGGTTCAGACTTGTATTTCAACAGGAACACATGACCGAATCTTGAGAGATCGTCAGTGAATGTAATGAAGTACGAGGAACCATTCTTGGCATGTGTAGACATGGGACCGCATACATCACTATGTATCAGTCCCAAGAGTTCCGTAGCTCTTTCTCCGTGTCTAGTAAAGGAGTTTTGGTCATTTTGCCTTTGAGACATGACTGGAAAGTTTCATAAGATGAAAATTCAAACGGATTCAAATATCCATCCTTATGTAACATAGCTAGTCGTGTCGCATTGATATGACCTAGTCTACAATGCCACAAGAAGGATTCGTTCATTTCTGAACTCTTCCTCTTGTGTGTGTTTTGTATGTTAAGAACCGTGGTTTGATTTAGAACGTATATGCCATTACTTAACGAGCCTGATCCAATCAACTTTTGATTCAGAAAAATATTCATAACATTATTCTGCGATACAAAATTATATCCTTCTTTACTTAACAAAGAAACTGATATAATATTGCATATCAGGTTCGGTATGTAATAGCATTCGTTCAGAATCAATGTATTACCATTTGGTAATACAAGGTGATATTCGCCAACTGCTTTGGCTGCAACATTTGCACCATTCCCTACTCTTACAGAATGATCACCTATTCCCAGTTCTCTACCTTTCCTTAGTCCATGCAACATATTACATATGTGGGATCCCGATCCGGTATCTAATACCGAGGACGTAGAGTGTACTGAGAAACAGTTCTCGGTAACTAACACACCCAAAGAAGTTGCATCAACATGCTCATTCTTCGTTTGGGTGGCGTGGGAATCCGGATATTCCCCTATTTCCTGCTCGAAACCAACGTTCCCCAGATCAGTATAACAAGCGGGATCGGTCAATACATCCATATTATTATCTTGATTAATGCCTGACATGGTCGCTACCTGGAGAGAGAGAGAAGAAAACACTTAGCGTTTGCTCTTGTAAGATTAGATTGGTTATTATTTTATCTAATCAGGATGGCTCCCACTGTTTTTATCAAATCTTCCTTCAAACCCTAAAAGGTAAGACTAGCCAGGATTAATTACACCTTACAAGTTCGCCAATCTTTCAGCCATGCCAGTGTCGGTACTTTGAGGGATGTTCCCCGTGCTTTCGCACGGACCTAATTAAAATAAACCTCGTTTTCCCAGGGGCGTAACCCCGTTAACACTTTTCTCGACACCTACTTGATCGGCTAATTGTGATATGTAAAACTCTCCCAGGAGTAACTCTTACTCGCAGTGGGTATCGGGATCCAACTATCTCATATAAGGTATGCAATCTCATTGCAAATTTCAAATCTTAAAATTCCCGATGTGGTTTTTACCCCTGGTGATTATGACCTTAACTATGGTCAACAAATCATAAGCACTAGTCAAGTTCTACCCGTCATTTCGTGATTAATTAGACCCACTTATATGACCCTTAACTATGGTCAACAAAGTCATACAAATGTCCTAATTAATCGCATCATATGCTGTGTAGGAAGACATCACTTAGCTACCTCACACTATGCCTTAAGTATGGTCAACAAACGTAGCACGAATACTAAGTACTCTACTTCCTAAAATGACGGAGGGTCTGTGGATGGTTTTATGAAAACCTTTAATGCTTTGAACTTGATCTCGTTGTAGAATCGAGTGATTTTGAAAAGGAGTGTTTTTTAGGCTTTTGCTAGTTTCGCTAAAGAGGTCACTCCCGGTGAAGGGATCTCGGCTCTTTCCTCATCGAATGAGATGCTGGATATTCATAAATACCACTATGCAAAGAAAGAACTAGAGAAGCAATCAAAAGACAAAACCGAGTGGGTTGTAGCATCTGCTAGCTTTTACTAAAGAGGTCACTCCTGGTGAAGGGATCTCGGCTCTTTCCTCATCGAATGAAGTGCTGAATATTCATCAATACCACTATGCAAAGCAAAAACTAGAGCTACCCTTTTTGAAAAATTGATTCTACAACATCTTTAGGTTTCTTTCTTTTTCATTAATTTCATTAATGAAGTCCCATCATTTATGCTTCCTAAGCATCACAGAAGAAACAAAAATACAACGTACGCTTATGCCATCCGCATTCGCCACAGTGTCCCGTTATGCACCGTTAGCTTACTTAACTAACGGTATAGCGGGGCGGGAGTAGCGCGGGTGCAAAACATAAGCAACGTTTATTATATATCATATATATAATAATAAAGTATTCGTCTCACGCATATAAAGTGATCACATTACATACTATCAGCAGCAGAAGTCCACATATGAAATATTGGATATACTAGGAATTCCGTGTTTTCTTTTAAGCCAGTAAAAAACATAGATTCCACGGTTGCGATGAATAGCCAAACCCACATCCCTAGACCCCTACGGGAGCGGCAAGCAACCCTACCAATTCTAGAGTTAGGTGACCCGGTCTCGACTCCTCGAGATGGTCTCCCACTGGACTCTAGAACCCGGTTACTTGTGCTCCCCATCTTGGGTCTATCTTAATACGGAAAAGTAAATAATATACATCAATGGTGACATCATCCTCAACCCGGAAGTTCCCCAATAAAAGAATATTACATACAAGTTTTTACATGAATGAAAATGAAAAACTCTCATCTCATACAAAAAAAACCTCGGCTATTCAAAACACGACGATCCAATATAACATATCCCAGCAGCACATAACATCACATATCATCAACATAATTAAATATGCGTATCCCAATTGTCGTTTACATATAGCAACGAAATCGGTGATACACCACATATTATACTTACGGTCGCAAAAAAGAAAATGTCAAACTAGAACATTTGGAATCGACATAGCTCTTAGACATCATAAACCCGGAATATCACATATTTCGGATTTCATGCCTAACATTGTAAATCTTACATTTGGATCTCACTCATGAAAACACATTTTCAAAAGAAATCGGGTAATTCAACAAGATTCTCGTTCCTTCCGAGACCGAAATGTTAAATTTACAAGCAACTAATCAATTTTCACAAAACTAATTAGTGTAGATTCCAAATATTGTATCACATCACAGATAACTAGACGATGTTAAACATTTCGATCGAATCAACAAACACCCAAAATTTCCCAGAGATCTCCACACTTGAGCACAGTTTAAAAATACTCAGAACATGCCACAGTACCCATGGACCAACCGTAGAAAGGCCGACCCATACCTCACTCATGGCACCGTGGAACTACCGCAAACCCTAGGGTTTGGCCGTGGTTCCGTGGTGAAAATGTCGAGTTTGGGTATCGTTCTTTTAGAGGGTCCATAGAATTACTTGCATGATTTTCTGAAGATTTCAAACATGGAAAAATCCAACTTTTGGAAAATTTCCAGCGAGGGGGAAAAATGGGTATTTGATATTCGTTCGAACTTTTTAACATCGTCAAGATTACCGGAAACACTGTTAAAATTACGACTATGAAACACTCCGAATTGCCTTTACAAAAATATAACATCAAATGCAATCTTAGTAAAAACAAACAACACTTGAAACACCAAACCCCTGAGACTGGAACATGAAACCAAAACGAAGCCAAACCAACATGCCTGAACCGGCCAGGCCGGTTTTTCCAAGCATTTCGCCGGGTCAAATCCGGCTAAATGGGTTCGTTTTGGTCTCGTGTTCATGTTACATCGTATGCAACATTCTGCACTTGCTTAAAAAAAATTTAGAGGCTTTGAAAAATTCGACAGAAACTAGGGTTATGTTTCGATTGTTTCGGAGTTGTTTCGGTTTCGTAATTCTACTAATATCGTCTAATTCTCTAGCTTGGCTCTGATACCACTGTTGGGTTCCCTAGCACGACCACAAGGTTTCGGGAGGCATCGACCATGCCGTTTTCAAAATTTTGGCGTTCTAAAGAACCCTAACCTAGAATCTTAACTAGAGAACTAGGGTAAACAAGCATGTAAACAACTTTACATATAAAGTGAACAAGGAATACAACCTTTATAGACCAGTCCTTCACTTCAAAAGCTCCGTGTAGTAGTCCCTTCGCTCCAAGTAGTGATCTCCCGGACTCTAGTAAAGCTCCACAAGGTGAAATGAACAAGCTTGCTTGAAGTCTTCGAGGCGGAAGATGATTGATTTATTCTAAAATGATAGTTTCCACTTCTTTGATTTTAAAGTAAAGATGTAGTAAAGAAGTGATGAAATGTTTTCGTAGTAATAACAGCAATCAATAATGGTGTCACATGTAGCGAGCGTTAGTGAGTACGGGTCGTCCACTGAGATGCGAGGAATTCGTAAATTCTTGCTTTAGTTGAGTCGAAAGAATTATTAAAGAAATTCAAGAAATAGTTCAAGATTGAGTTGAATTCATATTTTCAAGAAAATCAAGAAATCGTTTTCAAGATAAGAAATCAAGAAAATTGTCCAAGATCAAATGTAGTTATCAAGAAAATTGAAGAAAGCTTGTAGGATTCGAACGGAATTAGTAGCTAATGATGATTATTCAAGAGTATTCATCTTATCTATTGGTAGAATTACAACTAGATTGATGCTATTAATGAGAATTAGGGATCTTTCGAAGAAACTAAGGTTTCCCCTTCATTACCCCTTGTCTTTTCATTAAATGTCATTCATATCTAGCCTTTAACAAGAAAGATCATCAATCTAATCCCCAAATTGTGATGAAATTCTCAATAAATTGATCGACAATTAATGACAGCATTGGAAGTGGCTAAGAAGGGTCGACCGAGAATCACCGGAAATTGGTTCCGTGGGTTCGCTACCGGTTGTGTATCTAAAACAATAAAGTTCACAGGGAATATAAATTCCCCGGCTTTTATCAACACATCCTCAAGCTCACCCCTATGTTTGGTGATAGATCGATCTGCTATCTGGAGAGCGCAATGGGCAGGTTTCAACTCTCCAATACATAATTGCTCGTAGACAGAGTATGGAAGCAGGTTAACACTAGCGCCAAGGTCGAGTAGAGCATGGTTAATATTTTTACCCCCAATAGAAATAGAGAGTGTAGGACAGCGAGGGTCCTTACATTTCTTTGGTAACTGATGGGTAAAAGCTGTGCTAACATTACTCGTCATGAATACTTTTTTCGACACTTGAGTCTTCCTCTTCCTAGTGCACAAGTCCTTAAGAATTTTCGCATAAGCCGGAACTTGTTGGATAGCATCCAGGAGAGAGATATTTATGTTAACGTATTTAAACATTTCCATAATCTTCTCAATTTGTGGACTTGATTTGTTTCCCCTTAACCGATTTGGATAAGGAGTTTTAGCAATAAGAGCTGGGTCCAACATTGGAGAAGGTTGTATGGGTTGTGTGGGTAGAACAGATCCCAGAATTGGAGTGGGGATCGTCTTTGGTTGACTAGAAGGAGTGGGCTGAGGGTTCAAGCCTAGAGGAAAGTGGAGAATAGGCTCGGAAGTGTAGGGTTGCTAGGCACACGCACAATGGTCTACGAGGCATCAACCATACCCGATTTAAAATTTAGCCGTGCCGAACAACCCAAAGCCGGATCTTTAAACTAGAGTTTATGCGAAAACAAGTATGTTAAACAATTTAACACTAAGTGAGAAGGATTACAACCTTTGTAGATCCGGTCCTTCACTTCAATAGCTCCGTGTAGATGTCCCCTTCGCCGCGATTGTGAACTCCGGACTCTAGAGAAGCTCCACAAGAAGAACGAACGTGCTTACTTCGATGACTTCGAGGTCGAAGATGATCTACGTCGGGGAGACACTAACTCAAGCTATTCCTTCACTAGGTCATGAAATTTGTGAAGAGAACACACTCTACTACATGTCAAGTGGTAGAGGATGAAGAAGTAGGAGGTGGGCTCACTTTAGAATTGATTTTCTCACACTTTTTCTCATAGCACCATTAGAGCTTGAAAGCTTTATCAAGGAGCTTGATGAAGAAGAAGAAGAAAGAATAATATCATCATATGAATTTTTTTTCTCAATAATGTAACCATGGGTGAGTTAAGCTATCATGCTTAACTCATGTAGAGAATTAACCAAGGTATGAGGTTAAGGGTTGGGTTAACTAATATCCTAAGGAATGACAAAAGAGTTGACTTTGTCAATGTTTCTTCAAGCTTCATGAAGCTTGATAACTTTGACCAAAGTCTCATCTCTTTTGTTATTTGTTAGGAAATAAGTAAACCCTAATTTAACCTTGATTTGGTTTAAGTCTCATACACCCAACTTGTATGTATCATCAAGCATGATACAAACATGTACACTTGCATATATCACATATAAACAATGTGCACAATCTAGTGAGAAAATAAATCATAAGTGAGCTAATACTAGTTAATGTAATGTAATATATCAAATAAATAATTATACATTAAATTATTAAATCAACTCTTGATTTAATAACCCGGCTATAACCTACTAATATCATGTGTAACAACTTATCGAATCAACACTTGATCCGATAACCCGGCTATATCGCATACAACCGATCAATGTCACGAATCGCAAGAATAGAATACGGTATCTCATATCATATTAATCTCGGTCCCGCACATATCACATATTTGCTCCTACTCCATTTCGCTTGAGCCAGGAAACCCCTGTGTAGGACTCTAAAGACTCGTCAATACGCCGACAGCAGGTGATGATCATATCAAACACCCACAAGCCGCAAGCGGTCTGCTAAACGTAACGGCCACCCGGGTATTGAGCGATAAGAAGATCAACAAGCAAGCATGTACATTCTCCTGCGAATCCAATCAATAACACTCTCGTACAGTCCGGTCTCTTCGTCTGATATGTCGCATATCTCGCCAATGGGTGGCAAACGTCAGACCCCAGTAGCTCGATAAGTCGTGTCGATATGAGGTCTATAACAGTTCGAGAAACTACTGATAACACTTACCAGTAAATCTCAGCAACCCTGGCCAGGGATTTCCAGTTATAGCCAATCGAATACAGCGCAACATCAACTCCCTATACCGGGAGAGACGAAACCCCTCCTATCGCTCATTGCCTCCATGTGATTCGGGACTGTACCCAAAAGCCACTTTTTGCACGCCCTCTTGGACGTGGTATGATGGAAATCAAAGCACAGTGGGAATCACACAAGACTCCATGATGATCTCGGGTATACAGACTAACCTGTACCAGTGTCACCAGAGAACTGCCATCTGACGTAAGGTATAATACCATCTGGGAGTTCTCGGAGAGTCCGTTCAGTGTACCCAGTCTCCACTGAGCACCCGTACACCATCCTTGATGTCAAACACCGATGGATATGGGATCATCCATCGCCCATCATACGGGTCAAGATGCGTATACGCTAGTCTACTCTGGTGTATCGATGCCCTGTCTCGATACACCCTCGACTAGGAACTATTATAGGATGTACTCGTCGACTACCATGGACCCACTAGTATGATCTCATCATATTCTCAGTAGTCGAGTATATATCCTAAGGGCTTTATCAACATGTAACATAGAGACAATCAGAGTACATGTTAAGATAAAGTACAACCAGATAGCATACTATCATGTCGAGCAAGAAAGTCCTCCCTATATATATCCAAGCATCCATTACAATATATATCATATGTACAGTAATGGACTCTAGGGCATATATATAACTAACAATCTCCCACTTGCACTAGGGCCATCTGTTGTGGTATCGCATACCCAACAATTAGCTGCGGTTAAAGTATCTCATACTCAACCATCCCATAAAAGTCTCTACTGGAAAAAGGCCTTTGTGAGTGGATCCGCGTTGTTGTCCTCTATGTCTTCTCTCTTAACCTCGATCTTCCTGGAGATCAACCATCTCCATGATCAGGTGATACTTCCTAAGAATTATATCTGGATTTCTGATGGGACGGGGGTTCCTTGGCATAAGCCACAACTCCATTGTCACACAATGGTAGGAACGAAGTTCATCTCATGAACTTATATGTATCCAGACTGCCTCTTTGGTAGCATCTTTGGTAACGATGTATCTTGCCTTTAATCGTCTAGTATGTCACGGTATCTAACTTGGAACTCTTCCAACATACCGTCCCTCCACTGAGGGTAAAGACAATGGCTGCGACTGACATTCAGTCGTCCTTATCACCCTGGAACCTTTCCAGTGATTCTCCCCAGGATCGATTGATACCATCTCACTACAACTAGTGAGTATCCTAACATCCAATTAGATCTATCTCATAGATCCAAAACCCAGGATTTAAGAGGTATCACTTTGATACTATATGGAGAATCTTTATGATAAGAGGAGATTGACCGAGCGTAGCATAGGAAACTCCTTCCCTATCAAGAGTATGTCATCCACATACTCTACGAGGATCACCACCATACTCTCTACTACCTTTTTTTGTATATACAAGGTTCATCTACCATTTCGATGAAGTCAAACTCTTTGACTACCACATCAAAACAGATGTTCCAACTCCGCGATGCCTGCTTTATCACATAAAACATCTTGCACACGTTTCCGCTACTCTCACTGTCTACGAAGCCCTCTGGCTGTATACTTATAGATGCTCTCTTCTAAAACATCATTTAGAAAAGTAGTCATGACACCCAACCGCCAGATATCGTAGTTATGGTATGTAGTCGTGGCAAGTAGGATCTGGATGGACTTAAGCATAGCTTTGAAAGTCTCAACTTTTCCATGTACACCAAGTAATCTTCTCAAGATATACTTGCTCCTGATGGGGATTTAACCCTTCAGATAAAGCAACAAAAGTCCATACTTTGTTGGTGTATAAGGATTCTATCTCAGATCGCTAAGCATCCAGCCATTCTTACAGAGTCTCACTCCTGATGGCCAGCTCGAAACTAGTTGGGTCATCATTTCATGATGCAATCCTCGCTCCCACTATCATAGAGAAACCGAAGTATCTCTCAGGTGGATGAGGAACCCTGCTAAATCGGCGGAGAGGCTGAGGTTCGTTGGTTACTATTGAATCCTTTGGTTCTACCAAATCATCAGCTGCAGTTTGTATAGCTGGAACTCTTTCCAGTTCTACCTCATGACCATTAATTTCTTCACAAGAAATTCCCTTTCACAAAGGTGGCATGTTGAGAAACAAAACATTTTTGTTCCTCGGTTAGGTATAAGATATTCCCTTGCGTATGCTTGGGATATCCAACAAATTTCGACAGATCTGACTTTGCCTCGAGCTTGTCCGGATTTTGCTTTTTAAACATAGGCCGGACAACCCCAAATCTTAATAAACTTAAGATATGGGCTCTTCCCTTTCCATATCACATATGAAGCGGTATGCAACTGATTTGATTTGAACCCTATTCAATAGGTATGCAGCTTCTCAAGTGCATATCTCCCAAAAGGAAATAGGAAACTCAGTAGTACTCATCATAGAGCACACCATATCACATAGGGTGCTATTGCTCCGCCCCGATATACCATCGTGCTATGGTGTATACGGAGGAGTAATGCTGAGAGAGAATCTCATTCTCCTTTAGAATAGTCCAGGAATTCCGTGCTCAAGTATTCTCCTCCTTGATCTCATCAAAGGACATAATACTTAAACCCATTTTTGGTTCTCTACTTCTTACTTATATTCTGTGAATATCTCAAAAGGTTCGGACTTGTGTTTCAACAGGAACATATGTCCAAATCTTGAGAGATCATCAGAGAATGTAATGAAGTACAAAGAACTAGTCTTGGCATGTGTAGACAGGGGACCATCATACATCATCATGTATCAATCCCAACAGTTCACTAACTCTTTCTCTGTTTCGAATAAACAGAGCTATGGTCATCTTATCTTTATGACATGACCGACAAGTTTCACAAGATGTAAATTCAAACAAATTTAAATATGCATCTTAATGTAACTTCAGCCAGTCGGGTCGCTTTGATATGACCTAGTCTACAATGCCTCAAGAAGGATTTATTCATTTCTGAACTCTTCCTCTTGTGTGTGTTCTGTACGTTAAGAACTGTGGTTTGATTTAGAACGTATATGCTTTTAGATAACGTGCCTCAACCGATCAACTCTTGATATATGAAATGTTCAAAACATTATCCAACAATACAAAATTATATCCTTTCTTTACTAATAAAGAGATTGTTATGATGTTGTATATCAGGTTCGGTATCTAATAACATTCCTTCTGAATCAATGTATTCTGGTAATACTAGGTGATAGTGACCAACAGACTTGGTTGCAACACTTGCACCATTTCTATCTCATGAAACTTATCACCCGTTCTCAGTTCTCTACCTATCTGTAGCCCATGTAACAGATTACATATGCGGGATCCTGATCCGGTAACTCATACCCAGGACATAAAGGATACTGAAAAACAGTTCTATGTAATGAACACACCCGAAGATGATGCATCAGCATGCACTTTCTTCATTTGGGCGGCACGGGAAATCTGGTATTCCCCAATTTCCTGCTCTGTCTTATAACAATTAAAAGTTGGAGCGGGACCAACGTTCCCCAGCTCAGTATAACAAGCGGGTTTGGTCAATACATCCGTATTATTATCTTGATTAAGGCATGATATGGTCGCTACCTGGAGAGAGAGAGAAGAAAACACTCAGCGTATGCTCTTGCAAGATTAGATTGGTTATCTAATATATCTAATCAGGATGTCTCCCACTGTTTTAGTCAAATCTTCCATCAAACCATAAAAGGAAATACTAGCCGGGATTAATTACACGCTACAAGTTCGCCAATCTTTCAGCCAGGCCAGTGCCGGTAATTTGATGGAGGTCCCCCGTGCTTTCGCACGAACCTAATTAAAATAAACCTCGTTTTCCCAGGGGCGTAACCCCATTGACACCTTTCTAGACACCTACTTGATCGGCTAATTGTAATATGTAAAACTCTCCCAGGAGTAACTCTTACTCGCAGCGAGTATCGGGATCCAACTATCTCATAGAAGGTATGCAATCTCATTGCAAATTTCAACACTTGAAATTCCCGATAATTTTGAGCCTAGCAGATTATGACCTTGGCTAAGGTCAACAAATCATAAGTGCTAGCCAAGTTCAACCCGTCATTTCCCGATTGAATTAAACCCACCCGCACAACCCTTGGCTAAGGTCAACAAAGTCGCACGACTACCCTAACTCAATCGCATCATATGCTTATACAGATAAGCACTAATTAGCTACCGCACACTTGTAAGTGCACGGCGGCGCCCCGGCCGTCAATCCGACGGCCAAACGCGGAAACGGTGATAAACATTAAATTTTGCGGACTTAGCAAACCGGCACCACCGCGCACTAAACCCCGGATCGTGCCATTAAACTAATTCTAGCAAACAAGAGAAGGGTTAGAAATGTACCGACTGATCCGAGTCCTCCGGTCTTCATCTCCAATCCGATCTCCTCGCGGGATCTCCGTCCGTCTCCTCCTCGTCGGAAAGGGGCACCACGAAGCCGGGTACTTTTACGGGCTCCCACCTCAATACCGAGACAACTCGGGCATGAAGCCGGCAACTCGACATGCTCAAGATATGCTGTAGAATGTGTAGTGTAGAATCATAGTCTCACTTTTGGGGTATTGGTTGCCTTTTGAAGATGGAGGAATGAAGGTATGAAAAATGGTGCTTTCATTTTTCCTTGTATCAAAAATGAGATGAATGAAAGCTACTCTCTCAAAGATGAAGATGAAGCTCTCTCATTTTCTTCTCTTTTCTTCTTCTCTCTTTCTTTTCTCAACCATGAATAATACTCTCTCCTCAAGTGAGAATAAAAATGGTGGAGCAAAAACCATATGAAGCAAGAAGGGAGGTGAGTGTAGTAAAAGGAGGAGGGTGACCACATCCAAACATAATCATCACTAAATCAACATCAAACCTCACTTCATTTCTAATCTCATCAAATCACATAAATGCATGAAAAGCAAAGATGCTTATCATATCAAACCTTATGCAAATAAGTCCTCCACAAAGTGTTATTTGCAAAACTGCAAATAACCCCCTCCATCAGAAAAGTCCGGCCGGGAAAGAACAAAGAAAAACCGGCCGGAACGGAATGCAAACTGGCAACTCCAGAAAACTGGTCCCGTAATAAATTACAGGAAAACCCCGATACTGTGCATACACACCCGCATCTGTATTCCGTCCGGATACAAATGCAATGAGACAAAATCTATACTGTACTAAACTAGGACCGACTTAAACCAAAGCCGGCTAGTAATATCCGTCCGATCCTGATCCGTGCAATACCGCACGTATCTGATCGAACTCTGCCATATAACCATACGGCCACTAGTACAAACCGTCCGATCCTGATCCGTGCAATACCGCACGTATCTGATCGGACCCTGCCATATCTCCATACGGCCTCTACAGCGTTTCGCCCGAAAGCTTGAGTAACTGAAAGTGTGGTGGACTCTAAAGACTCGTCAATACTATGGCTGTGGATTTAACCACTAGCACGTCAGAGGTATAAGCCAATACGTGACGGGCCACCAGCTATTGACCAAAAGGGACGTCGATGAGGAAGCTCACCCCGACACCCAACTGAGCCTGTCAGTGACAATATCCGTACAGTCCGGTCCGTTCGTCTATGAGCATCGCATGTCGGGCCTAGGGGGTTGGTAAAAGTCAGACCCCCAAAAGCGGTACAAGTCGTGTCGGAGTGTAGCCCAGAACACCCTGAGATACTACTGGAGTACCTACCAGTAAATCTCCTGCCTTGGCCAAGGACTTCGTGTAATGGCTCTCCTAGACACAGCGCGACCTCACCCCCAATACCGGGAGAGACGAAACCCCCGAAGATCCGCTCACTGCCTCCATGTGGCTCGGGACTGTACCCAACTAAAACCTGTTTGCACGCCTCCTTTGAGCCGTGGTAGGGTAGTAATCAAAGCACAGTGGGAACTCACACGAGACAAATGACGATCCCCAGGTCGATGAACTAACCCGTACACATGTCACCTGGGAACTGCTATCTGACGTCAGGTATAAGACCAACTAGCATGTTCCCGGCGAGTCCTGTCCGGTGTACTCATAACCCAATGAGCACCTGTATACATCTTAGGTGAACCAACTGACACCAGTGGCTTGTGAGACCGGCCACCGCCCCTCGTCGGGGTCTCGACTGTATACACTAGTCTACTCTGGAGTATCGATGCCCTGTCTCGAAACTCCCATGACTAGGGACCTTTTAAGGATGTGCTTATAGACTACCAGCTCCCACGTATATGATCGCCCTCATACTGCCGGTAGTCAAGCAAGAATCCTAGGGGCTCTATCAACGTGCAATAGCGACCTGTCATGTCACCTAAAGCAGTACACGATGATAAAGGTAAACCAGATAGCGTACTATCATCTCGAGTAAGACTGTCATACCGGGATAGGTCCTCCCTCAATCATTGCAATCACGTGCCTGTGATCTAATAATTGACTCTGAGGGCACTATCTCCAACAACACTACGCCTTGGCTAAGGTCAACAAACGCAGCACGAATACTAAGATGTACTTATCTGAAATGACGGAGGGCTACGACAGGTTTTTAAGAAAACTATTTGCGTAATGAACTTGATATCGTTGTAGAATCGAGTGATTTTAAAAGGAGTGTTTTTGAGGCTTTTCTAGTTTTGCTAAAAAGGTCACTCCCGGTGAAGGGATCGTCGGCTCTTTCCTCATCGAATAAGGTGTAGGATATATCATATATACCACTATGCAAAGCAAAAAACTATCGAAGCAATCAAAAGACAAACCGAGTTTGTAGCATCTGCTAGTTTCACTAAAGAGGTCACTCCCGGTGAAGGGATCTCGGCTCTTTCCTTATCGAATAAGGTGCTGGGTGTTCTACAAGGAACACCGCTATGCAAAGCAAGAACTAGAGCTACCAGTTTTTAAACAAGTTTCTACAACATCTTAGGTTTCTTTTATTTCATTAATCTCATTAATGAAGTCCCATTTTAATTATGCTTCACAAGCATCAGATATGAAACGAAATCAACAATATATAATATATATATCTCATATATATAATATAAACATTCGTCTCAGGCAGTATTATGATCTCATCACAGAACATTGTAGTAGAAGAACATATATGAAGTATTGGATATACTAGGATATCCGTGTTTTTAATACGAGCCTGTATAAAACACGGATTCCACGGTCGCGATGAATAGCCAAACCCACATCCCTAGACCCATACGAGAGCGACAAGCAACACTGCCAATTCTAGGGTTGGAGACCCGGTCTCGACTCCTCGAGATGGTCTCCTACTAGACCCTAGAGCCCGGTTACTTGTGCTCCCCGCCTTGGGTCTACATAATGCGGAAAAGTAAATAATATACAATGGTGACATAATCCTCAGCTCGGAAGTGCCCCAATAAAAGAATATTACATACAAAAGAATTTTACATGAATGAAAAAGAAAAACTCTCATCTCACATAAAACCCCCGGCTATTCAAGACGCGACGATCCAATATAACATATCACAGCAACACATAATATCTCGTATCATCAACGTAAGCAAGTATGCGTATCCCGATTGTCGTTGATGTATAGCAACGAAGCCGGCGATACACCACATACTATGCTTACGGTCACAGAAAAGAAAGTGTAAAACTACAACAGTTGGAATCCGCAACCTCTTTAGACATCGCATGCCTAACCAAATGAATTCCTTAGACATCGCATGCCTAACAATTATAAACCCCGCATTTTAGTCTCATTATCGAAAACTCTTTTCAATATCAAGTCGGACAATTCAACAAGATTCCCGACATCTTGATCGAATGCTCGTCGCAAACTTTAGTAGACGGCCGCACCCTCGATGCCGTCGACGAAGTGCACTAAGGCGGAACACCGCAGCCGCGAGCACCCGAACGGATGCTTTTGGCGATGGGGTTCTCCTACAGTCACTTGGTCGGGGTTATGGGACGTGGCTGTCTATTAAGTTTACCCGGCGAGTATCCGCGTACGCTACGTGATTGCGACGGACTTTTGATCACATCAAAATTCCGAGGCAACCGATCATCTGAGACTGAACTGCTATATTTATAACATTCAAATTAGTTATCTCATAACTACTTGTGGATTCCAAATATTGTATCACATTCCAGAAAAATAGACAATGTTAAACTTTCTGATCGAATAATCAAACATCCAAGTTTTTCCCAAATAGTTCTCAACACTTGAAATTAGTTTAAAAAACATCCATCACATGCCACAGTACCAATGGTCCAGCCGTAGAAGGGTCAAGCCAACGCCTCACATGTGGCACGCCGTACTGCCACAAACCCTAAGGTTTAGAGACAGTTCAAGACGGTCACATAATCGAGTTAAGGTTTGTTGTCTTCTAGAGGGTCCACCGCATTACTTGCACGACTTAGAACGTTCCTAAACTACGGAAAAATCCAACGCTTGGAAATTTTCCGGCAGGGGAAAAAGTGAGTTATTGATATCCGGTCGAACTTTTTAACATATTCTAAAAATTACCCGGACAAACTAAACAAAGTTAAATTATCCGATCGAATCAACGAGTCCCCAATACAACCCTATAAAACTCAACACTTGAGTGGAATTAAACAATTCCCAGAAAAAAATGACAAGAAAGGACCTAAGAATAAATATATGAAGTTCCAGGGACTAATTCAAAATTTTGGCTGCGGAATCGCCTCCAAACCCATGGTTTAGCCGCGGTTCCGAGGTCAAATCAGCGCATTACAGGTCCATACTTCACAGTAATTCTTAGTTTTTCATGCATAATTTTCTGAGCATTTTTAATTCATAAAAAATCACATTTTTGAAAAATATCCAGAGAGGGGTTCAAATTAGGGTTTCGGTATTCGATCGGACTTTAAACTTCGTCTAGACTTCGCCTAAAGCTCTAGCTTGGCTCTGATACCACTGTAGGGTCGCTAGGCATACGCACAAGGGTCTACGAGGCATCAACCATGCCCGATTTATAATTTAGCCGTGCCGAACAACCCAAAGCCGGATCTTTAAATTAGAGTTTATGAGAAAACAAGTATGTTAAACAATTTAACACTAAGTGAGAGGGATTACAACCTTTGTAGATCCGGTCCTTCACTTCAATAGCTCCATGTAGATGTCCCCTTCGCTACGATCGTGAACTACGGACTCTAGAGAAGCTCCACAAGAAGAACGAACGTGCTTGCTTCGATGACTTCGAGGACGAAGATGATCTACGTCGGGGAGACACTAACTCAAGCTATTCCTTCATTAGATCATAAACTTTGTGAAGAGAACACACTCTACTACATGGCAAGTGGTAGAGGATGAAGAAGTAGGAGGTGGGCTCACTTTAGAATTGATTTTCTCACACTTTTTCTCATAGCACCATTAAAGCTTGAAAGCTTTTTCAAGGAGCTTGATAAAAAAGAAGCAGAAAGAATAATATCATCATATGAATTATTTTTTTCTCAATAATGTAACCATGGGTGAGTTAAGCTATCATGCTTAACTCATGTAGAGAATTAACCAAGGTATGAGGTTAAGGGTTGGGTTAATTAATATCCTAAGGAATGACAAAAGAGTTGACTTTGTCAATATTTCTTCAAGCTTCATGAAGCTTGATAACTTTGACCAAAGTCTCATCTCTTTCGTTATTTGTTAGGAAATAAGTAAATCCTAATTTAACCTTGATTTGGTTTAAGTCTCATACACCCAACTTGTATGTATCATCAAGCATGATACAAACATGTACGCTTGCATATATCACATATAAACAATTTGCACAATCTAGTAAGAAAATAAATCATAAGTGAGCTAATACTAGTTAATGTAATGTAATATATCAAATATATAATTATACATTAAATTATTAAATCAACTCTTGATTTAATAACCCGGCTATAACCGAAACCCCTGTGTAGGACTCTAAAGACTCGTCAATACGCCGGCAGTAGGTGATTATCATATCAAACACCCACAAGCCGCATGCGGTCTACTAAACGTAACGGCCACCCGGGTATTGAGCGATCAGAAGATCAACAAGCAAGCATGTACATTCTCCTGCGAATCCAATCAGTAACACTCTCGTACAGTCCGGTCTCTTCATCTTATATGTCGCATATCTCGCCTAGGGGTGGTTAACGTCAGACCCCAGTAGCTCGATAAGTCGTGTCGATATGAGGTCTATAACAGTTCGAGAAACTACTGATAACACTTACCAGTAAATCTCAGCAACGCTGGCCAGGGATTTCCAGTTATAGCCAATCGAACACAGCGCAATATCAACTCCCTATACCGGGAGAGACGAAACCCCTCCTATCGCTCATTGCCTCTATGTGATTCGGGACTGTACCCAAAATCCACCTTTTTGCACGCCCTCTTGGACGTAGTATGATGGAAATTAAAGCACAGTGGGAATCACACAAGACTCTATGACAATCTCGGGTCTACAGACTAACCTGTACCAGTGTCACCAGAGAACTGCCATCTGACGTAAGGTATAATACCATCTGGGAGTTCTCGGCGAGTCCGTTCAGTGTACCCAGTCTCCACTGAGCACCCGTACACCATCCTTGATGTCAAACACCGATGGATATGGGATCATCCATCGCCCATCATACGGGTCAAGATGTGTATACGCTACCCTACTCTGGTGTATCGATGCCCTGTCTCGATACACCCTTGACTAGGAACTATTATAGGATGTACTCGTCGACTACCGTGGCCCCACTAGTATGATCTCATCATAGTCCCAGTAGTCGAGTACATATCCTAAGGGCTTTATCAACATGTAATATAGAGACAATCAGAGTACATGTTAAGATAAAGTACAACCAGATAGCATACTATCATGTCGAGCAAGAAAGTCCTCCCTATATATGTCCAAGCATCCATTACAATATACATCATATGTACAGTAATGGCCTCTAGGGCATACATATAACTAACAGGAAGAAGGTGGACTAGGGTCAGAAGTGGAAGTGGAAGTGGAAGCCGGGGTATCATCAATTGATTCCTCATTATCAATCTCTTCACCGACTTGGTTATTCAGCACTCTTCCAGATCTCAATGTGGTAATGGCATTCACATTGTGTGAGTAGCCAGGATTAGGTAGGGGTTGAGCTGGAAGTTTCCCTTTCTCTCTATCACTCATTGCGGCATTTAATTGTGCAATTTGTGCTTCTATCGATTTTATACTCTCACCGTGTGAGGCGGAGTCTTTCTTTATGTTATCGATATAAGACCTTATATCAGTTGACATTTGCATGGTATGTTTCATAAACAAATCCAATGTCCATTCGAGTGAAGAGGGGTTTTCGGTACCAGCCAATTGCAAAGAATTGTTATAAAGTGCAGAATTGTTGGCTGGATTTTGAAAATTTTGTGTTTGGAAGGGGTGCTGATTTTGTGGTGGTTGCTGTTGTTGTGGAGGGACCCTTTGAAAGTTATTTTGGTTTGGAACCGTATTTTGAGTTTGGTATTGGTTCCAAGAAAAATTAAGGTGATTCCTCCAACCTCGATTATATGTGGAACAATAAGGATCGTTTATAGGTCGTTGCTGAAAAGCGACATTAGTGTGCTCTTCACCTTGAAACGGAGAATTCAAAGGACATTCTTCCGTCAGATGTGATGGATCTAAACAGCATCCACATACGGTTTTAGGAACCGTCACCTGGTTTTGGGAAGCTAATAAAAATTTGTTTTCCATGGCTTCGAGTTTCTTTTGCATTGCTGCAATTTCGGATTTTACTGCTATGGAAACATCCAGTTGCTGGATACCACCACTAGATGATGGACTAACGCTTTCCCATTGCGAAGTGTTTTCAGCAAAATTTTCCAAGAATTTCCAGGCTTCACCATCGTCTTTAGACATGAAATTGCCATGACACATGGTTTCAAGCATCTGTTTTGTCGTTGGATTAATGCCCTCATATATGATTTGGCACAGATCCCATCTATGGATTCCATGATGAGGACATTGGACAAGCAGATCCTTGAACCGTTCAAAGCATTTCCAAAATGGTTCATTAAGAAGCTGGGAAAATTTGTTGATTTCACTCCAAACACGGGCGGTCGTATGATTGGGATAAATTTTCTTAAGGAATGCTATAACGAATTCATCCAAGTTGGAAATAGAGTGTGCGGGTGTGTTATAAAGCCACTTTCGGCTAAATCGCACAAAGTAAACGGGAGAAGACATAAACGCATAGCATCCACAGAAAGTTGTGAAGTGCCCATCAGAGCAAAAACGTTTCCGAATTTGGTGATAAAAACGTATGCGTTTTCAGACTCGAGACCGTGAAATTTAAGTAAAAGATTGATATAGTGTGGTTTGATTTCGAAATTATCCACATTGGCGGGTGCAATAGAAAGACAAGTAGAAAAAGGACCACGTATCGGGTAGCATCTCTCTTGGAGAGATATACGCGGTGGATTTTGCGCACCTGCGGGTGGTGGCAGAGTGGTGTTATTGAAATTTGATGGAGAAACGTCCATCTCTGTCGTTGTAGTATAGTGGTGAGTATTCCCGCCTGTCACGCGGGTGACCCGGGTTCGATCCCCGGCAACGAAGCCATTTGATTAATTATAAAATGATAGTTTCCACTTCTTTGATTTTAAAGTAAAGATGTAGTAAAGAAGTGATGAAATGTTTTCGTAGTAATAACCACAATCAATAACGTTGTCGCATGTAGCGAGCGTTAGTGAGTACGGGTCGTCCACTGAGATGCGAGGAATTCGTAAATTCTTGCTTTAGTTGAGTCGAAAGAATTATTATAGAAACTCAAGAAATAGTTCAAGATTGAGTTGAATTCCTATTTTCAAGAAAATCAAGAAATCGTTTTCAAGATAAGAAATCAAGAAAATTGTCCAAGATCAAATGTATTTATCAAGAAAATTGAATAAAGCTTGTAGGATTCGAACGGAATTGGTAGCTAATGATGATTATTCAAGATGATTCATCTTATCTATTGGTAGAATTACAACTAGATTGATGCTATTAATGAGAATTAGGGATCCTTCAAAGAAACTAGGGTTTCCCCTTCATTGCCCCTTGTCCTTTTAGTAAATGTCATTCATATCTAGCCTTTAACAAGAAAGATCATCAATCTAATCCCCAAATTGTGATGAAATTCTCAATAAATTGATCTCACTTACAATTTAGACATTAATGATTCTTTTTTGCTAATGTTTATAATCTCCTTAAGACTTAAGATGAATATAGAATTATCTCACCATTAGATCTACCAAGTTTCTTCGAATTCTTAGCAAGCGGAGATTTACTCCCATATTATGAATATAAAAGAATCAACAAATAGAGATTTCATAATGTGAAAATTTAAAGAAAGCAATTCTAAAAGTATTGATCACATTTATTATTCAACTTCAAATTACAACTCCTACAATCCGAGATTACAAGAAAATTCGCTCTCGATCACTTCCTTGAAGAGGTAATTTCTCCGTCGATCTTCGCTTCGCTCGATCACCGTGAGTCTTGGATCTATCGCGGATCACGTGCTCGTTGATGACGATCGGCTTTGCGTAAAGGATCTTGTGTTGAATGCTTGACGAACTTCTCGATGCTTCTTGATCTTGAGAATTGGGGATTTTGAAATTGGATCTAAATTGTTTGTGTAATTGTGTACTAAAAATCAATTAAAATTCAACCACCTTTTAATGTATGATTAGGTCCCTTTTTATAGCCCCTAATCAAGTTTCCTCAATAAGCTAGGTGGTTATGCAGAGGCTTCTAGAGTAAGCTAAGTAGTTATGAAGCGTCCTCAGCAAGCTAGGAAGTTATAGGGAAGCTTCTGGAAAAAACATCGACTCCGAAGCCCACAACTCGGCCGCGGATCCGCGGCTAATCGGCCTGACTCGACCACGGTTCCGCGGCCGATTGGTGAGCCCTCGGCTTCAAATCGCTTTGTTATTCTTTTGTTGTTCTCTGGGTGTATATGTGATATCTGGAATATTTTTATCTCTTCTGAATATCTGCCAGAATTTAACTCTTAGATTTCCTGTATTTTTATCGGCGAATTTGCTATTCCGATTTCTGACCTGAGCTGATTTTTGCACAAGATCTCAATGAAGAATGTTAGAGATATAAAATATTATGCGTGAAATATTAAACATACAATTTCCTTCAAAGGATGTTGATTATATATATAACACATGGTAATTAGTATTTTCCTGATGAATTTGTAATATGTGTTATATTTATAACAAACACCTTTAGATGATTAGAAAAGTAAGGAAATTGTTATGTTAAATATTGCAATAATTTCGACTGAAAAAATTCCCCCAAACTTGACTTTGATCGTCCCGAGCAAACTTCTTTTATTCAAGAGAAGGAGAAAAGGAAAAGAAAAACTAACTAGCACACTTTCGTAGGCAACACGATTGCACTGAGCATGTGCAACAAGCCTTTAAACCTCTAGGTGTCCCTAATAGGAGGAGTGTTGTCTCCTGAGGGTTTTCAGCGGATTGCACCCACAAATTCCCATAATAAAAGAAAGACTGTGAAACTTACATATAAAGATAAGAATTATAAAAGAAGAAACTTGAAAATCAGAGTTTTCAACTACACTAGTTTTTCGGTTGTCATGAGCCCTATCTTAATAGTCATGAAAAGATGTTAGAAATCACATCATCTCTCAATAAAACATCGCCTTTATTCTTCATCCCTACCTTTCTTCCAAACACCGATCATATACCCCTACGTGTGTGTAAAAGACATCCCTACACTCGGAGAATTCAATTCAAGCTATCATACTCTTGTCCATCTACCTCAGTACTTTTTAGTCGGTGAATATTTTGGATGGAATTGCTCACACATTCTTCATGCGGCCGTTAATACTTCTTGAGGTACTAACCGATCGATACTAAATGTGCTCACATATTAAGCGTAATTAGCAATTTTCTCGTCTTACAACACCTAAGGCTTAGTAGTGACTCCCAAACCAGTTGGTCTAAGGCACTAGGTGATGAAGCACCCTCGCTATATTTTTTCTTATGCTGCCTTGGTGATTACAAAACCAGTGTTCATTTTTCTTAACCATTTTATACTTTTATGCTTCATTTATTATTTTCTTCGTACATTGGCTTTTAGACAAGAGCATTTCAAGGTATGCTCTACTATCTCGAGTTTCAAGACGTGTGTAAGTGCGTATAGTAGGTATCAACGTTCAAATGTTTGGCTTCCAGAATAGGAACAATTTTTCAGACTTATTTTTATCCTCAGATTAGTGACTTCCTTTATCTTACTGACCCTTGGGACAACGGCTCATAACTACTTATTAGTAGTTTCGTTTAAGAAAACATTTAACTTTCTTGGTTTTCTTAAACTCTTCCAATCTTTTAAATGTAATTTTTCACTTTCTAATCATTTATTATAAAAGAAAATTTTTGAATTTTTTTTGTGCTTATGCAAAGTGTAATGCAAAATAATGCATAAATAAGCACAAACCTCCTCCAAACCTGTTTACAGCAGTGTCCTCACTGTTGTCATCTTTTAAATCTCAAAGGCTTGTAGACTTCGGAGGAAAAGTTATTAACGAGGACAAGAATAAATGAAAGTGAAAATCTTCCCCCAAACTTATTTATTTGATTATCTTTTATTTTTATATTTATTTATTTATTATTTTATTTTTAAATTTTTAATTTTTTTTTAAAAGTCACCTCCATTCTTAGGATGAGACTATATTATCGAGACATGGAGGTGAGACGGAGGAAATTTTAGTTATGATAAATCGGCTCCTGTAAAAACAGGAGCTCCTCCACGGGGTCAGTGGAAAAATAAGGTTTCAATCTATGCCCATTCACTTTGAAAATTGAACCGTTTTTACTATTTTCAACTTCAGCTACCCAGTACGGATATACATACCGCACCACAAATGGTCCTTTCCAACGAGATTTTAGCTTACCCGCATGAAGATGGAGACGGGAATCATAAAGAAGAACTTGTTGTCCTGGGATAAACGTTTTTCTCAAATATTTTTATCATGAAATACCTTAGTCCGGTTCTTTACTATCACCGCATTATCGTAAGCTTCATCGCGGAGTTCGCTTAGCTCATTTAATTGCATCTTCCAAAAGTTGCAGGCTTGATTTAAATCGAAGTTAAGTTCTTTAATGGCCCACATTGCTTTATGTTCGATCTCGACAGGAAGGTGGAAAGCCTTTCCAAACACTAGGTGGTAATGAGACATACCAAGATCAGTCTTATAAGCGGTACGAAATGCCCAAAGTGCATCCGTCAATTTGGTTGACCAATCTTTCCGGTTTTTAGAAACTATTTTCTCCGGAATTTGTTTGATCTGCCTATTGGAAATCTCATCTTGCCCGCTCGATTGGGGATGATAGGGCGTCGAAAGTTTGTAGTTGATTGCATATTTCCGCATCAAAGTCTCGAAAGACCGATTACAGAAATGCGTCACGTTGTCGCTAATGATAGCGCGAGGGTGTCCAAATCGTGAAAAGATATTTTCTTTAATGAACTTAATAACAACCTTGTTGTCATTAGTGCGACATGTTATTGCTTCCACCCATTTTGAGACGTAATCAACTGCCAACAAGATATATAAATTCCCAAAAGAGTTAGGGAAAAGGCCCATAAAATCAATACCCCAAACGTCGAAAATTTCTACAACCAAGATAGGATGAAGTGGCATCTCATTTCTTCGAGAAATCCGACCCGTGTGTTGACACCGTGGACAAGTTTTGCAATGATCAAATGCATCTTGGAATAATGTAGGCTAGTAAAAACCACATTGCAAAACTTTCTCCGTTGTTTTACGTGGACCAAAGTGACCACCACATGCCTGACCATGACAGAAAGACAAAACACTCTTGAATTCATCATTGGGGACACATCTGCGAATGATTTGGTCGGGACAATACTTAAACAGGTAAGGTTCATCCCAGTAAAAATGCTTTACTCGGGATAGAAATCGATGATTGTCTTGTTTAGTCCATTCGCTGGGGATAATTCCCGTTGCTAGATAATTCACAATATCCACGAACCAAGGTTCGCAAGATACGTTCAAGAGCTGTTCGTCAGAGAAAGAGTCGTTTATTGGCAAGGTCACAATAGGTGAAGAAGAGATGTGTGAAAGATAGTCGGCTACTACATTTTCACATCCTTTCTTATCTCGAATGACAAGATCAAATTCTTGTAACAATAGTATCCAACGTATTAACCTGCCCTTAGCATACTTCTTAGATAAAATATGTTTTAGGGCGGAGGGATCAGTGTAAACCACAATCGGTGAGCTAATCAAGTAAGGCCTGAATTTTTCTAATGTAAATACAACTGCCAAGAGTTCTTTCTCGGTGGTTGTATAATTAATTTGGGCATCATTCAAGATCTTACTTGCATAATAAATGCATGTGGCATCTTTTCAATGTGTTGTCCTAAGACTGCACCAATAGCAAAATCGGATGCATCACACATAAGCTCGAATGGGTGGTTCCAATCTGGAGATGATAGAACGGGGGCTGTAGTGAGAGATCTTTTAAGTGATTCAAAAGCAGTCTCACAGTCCGAATCAAAGTGAAATGTAGTATCCTTGGCCAAGAGAAGAGTTAAAGGTCTAGCAATTTTGCTAAAATCCTTAATGAATCTCCTATAAAATACTGCATGACCAAGGAAAGATCGTATATCTTTGACGTATTTGGGATGAGGAAGGTTCTGGATGACATCTAATTTAGCTCTATCTACCTCAATGCTTTTTCCTGAAATGGCATGTCCAAGAACAATACCTTCTTGGACCATGAAATGGCATTTTTCCCAATTCAAAGTTAAGTTCTTATCCTTACAGCGGGTAAGGACAACGTCAAGATGAAGTAGGCAATCCTCAAATGAGTCCCTGAATATAGAGAAATCGTCCATGAAAATCTCCAGAAAATTCTCGACCATGTCTGAGAATTGTTGGATATATGTATGCCCTAGAGGCCATTATGAGATAGTGTATGTACTGATGTGTGTGTGTATATATATATATATATATATATATATATATATATATATATATATATTCGGGGGACAGTCTTGCTCGATATGATAGTATGCTATCTGGTTTTACTTTATCATATGTTCACTTGATCATGTTTATATTCATTTGGTGCATGTTTATGAAGCCCTAAGGATATTGGCTTGACTACTGGCATTATGATGCGGATCATACTAGTGGGACATCTGTAGTTTATAAGCATATCCTTGAAATGTTCCTAGTCGTAGGTATATCGAGACAGGGCATCGATATTCCAGCTTAGACTAGCGTATACCATTCTTGTTACATATGATGGGCGATGGATGATCCCATATCCGTCTGGTGTGTTGACACCGAAGATAGTATACGGGTGCTCAGTGAGACTGGGTACACTGAACAGACTCACCGAGAACTCCTATATGGTATTATATCATACGTCGGATAGCAGTTCTCAGGTGACACTGGTACAGGTTAGTCTGTAGACCCGAGATCGTCATAGAGTCTTGTGTGTCCTCCCACTGTACTTTGATCTCCACCCTACTGAGTCGTACAAATAGGTGGATTTTGGGTATAGTCTCGAGGCATATGGAGGCAGTGAGCGATAGGAGGGGTTTCGTCTCTCCCGGTATTGGGGGTTGATGCTGTACTTTGCACGATTGGCTAAAACGGGAAGTCCCTGGCCAGGGCTGCTGAGATATTACTGATAAGTGTTATCAGTAAGTTTCTCGATCTGTTATAGACCATATACCGGCATGACTTATTGAGTTATTGGGGTCGACGATTCCATCCCTAGACTCGATATGCAGCATATCTGACGAAGAGACCGGACTGTACGGTTAGTGTTGCCGGATGGATTGACAGGAGTTTTGACAGGTTCGCTTGTTCTTATTCTGATCGCTCAATACCCGGGTGGCCGTTACGTTTAGCTGACCGCTTGCGGCTTGTAGGTGTTTGATATGATCATCATCTACTGCTGGCGTATTGACGAGTCTTAGAGTCCCACATAGAAGTTTCTCGGCTCTGGCGAAACGAAGTGGTGCACATATGAGATATGTGCGGAGGCTCGATTAAATACTAGTATATGATACTGTATTTTAATCGGGCATTTAATATTAGTCGGGTCGTATAAGATATGACCAATTTATTAAATCAAGTGTTGATTTAATATTGGCTTTTATATTATTTATTTAAATCCTTTTCTTCTTATGGATACATGCATGTATATGTACATGATGATGTGCATGCATACATACATACATGAAAAGTATCATGGTTGATGATACAAAGAGGATGGCAATATAAGAATCATATTGTAGATAAAATAATATATGGATATTTTCAATAAAGATTAAAGGCAAAAGAAAAGATTAATGAGTCATTTCTTCTACACTTTTCCATGGTTGAATTTAACTCAACCTTGGTTTCTTTTCCTTTTGCCTTTAACCTAAATTGAAATATCTAGATATTATATTTAACTATAGTTATGGTTATGATGAGATATCTCTCTCTCTCTCTCTCATTTTTCATTTCATTGTCATTTTTTCACTCCAAAAGAAAAAGAGAGAGCCATCTTCTTCCTCAAAAAACCCTAGCTCTCTTTTAAATGTTAAAATAGAGTTAGAGAAAGAAAATAAAAGGTATTAAATAAGAATAGCAACCACTTCATCATTCTACACAACCTTAGCTATCTTGTGTAGGGTGTTGTGCTTCAAGTTTTTCAAAGATCGAAGGAAGCATCAAGCTTAGGGCAAAGTGCTTCGGGTGGATCGTCGTGGACGAGGAGTTGATCAAGCGAACCCTTTCAAAGCCAAGGAGTCTTCCAAAGAGGTCTACAAAGGTTGTAGTCTCATCACTTAGTATAACTTAACTCTTAATTGTTGTTACTATTAATAGTTACTTCATATATTCTAGTTCGATTCTTTGTATAGTTTGCTTAGCACCTCAAAATTTTATTGTTATAGCATGTATGATGCTTCTAAACCCTAATAGAGGTGTTAAGGAAACCCTATAGTGGTATCAGAGCCAAGCTAGAGCTTTGTAGTAACCTAGACGACGTTGAAAACATCGAACAGACGAAAAACGACACCCGGGGGGTGCTCTCTGGAAATTTTTTCAAAACCTGGAATTTTTCAAATTAAAAATATGTAAAAAATTAAGCAGGGAAATATATGGGCCCACCAGAAAAACGATGCCCTAAATCGACCATACGACTGCGGAACCGCGGCCAAAGTGGCCTTGTTGCGGCGGTTCCGCGGTGAAGTAGGTGATTCATGGGCCGTATTTTCTTGTGCTGGTCCGTATGTGTTTTCTGATGTTACTGGTATTTTTAGAATCTGCTCAGGTGTTGAGCTTTCAGAACAGTCTGTGGTTGTTTAAATCGTTTGATCGGATGTTTCAACGTTGCTTAGTTTAATAGTATGTGATACAATAATTGAAATCTACAAATTTGTTTGTTGCGTGTAAATCTAGCAGTTCGGTCTCGGGATAAACGGAAATCTTGTTGAATTATCCGGTTTGTTTTGAAAAGGTGTTTTCTTGAATGAGACCCAAATGCGAGCTTTACATTATTTAGGCATGAAATCTTGTATATGTGATATTCCGGATTTGTGTTGTCTAAAGGCAGTTAAAGATTCCAATTGTTGTATTTTTTTCCATTTTATTTCTCTGTGACCGTAAGTGTAGTATGTATTACCGGTTTTCGTTGCTATACATCAATGACGATCGGTGTATGCATACTTACTTACGTTGATGATATTTGATATTATGTGTCGATGAGATTTGATATGCAGGATTGTCGCAATGAATAGCCGGGGGTTTTCTTTTTTTATGTGAGATGAGAGTATTCTTTTAATTCATGTAAAATTAAATTGTATGTAATATTCTTTTATTTGGGGCACTTCCGGGATGAGCTTGTTGTCACCAGTGTTGTATATTATTTACTTTTCCGCATTATGATAGACCCAAGGTGGAGGGCACAAGTGACCGGGTTCTTGGGTTCAGTGGGAGGCCATCTCGAGTAGTCGAGACCGGGTCTCCTAAACTCCAGAATTGGTAGGGTCGCTTGCCGCTCTCGTAGGGGTCTAAGGGTGTGGGCTTGGCTATTCATCGCGACCGTGGAATCCGTATTTTTTATTGCTGGCTAAATATAAAATACGGACCTTCTAGATATCCTTTATGTGCTTCTGCTGGTTTTATTATCTGATGTGATCTTTTAATGCATATCTAAGACGAATGAAATATTATATATATATATATATATATGATATATATTAGACGTTACTTATGTTTTTCACCCGCACTAGCCCCGTCCCGGTATGCCGTTAGTTAAGTAACCTAACGGTGCATATCAGGACACTGTGACGAATGCGAGTGGCATAAGTGTACGTTATATTTTCGTTTCTTTCTGTAATGGCTTAGGATTTAAATGATGGGACTACATTAATGAGATTAATGTAAAAGATAAATGAACCTAAAAAGATGTTGTAGAATCAGATTTGAAACACACTCGGCCTTTTTGTAAAAAAGCAAGTTTCAAAATGCGGAGCTTAAGCCACTCCTTTTAAACCCATTAGATTCTACAACGATATCAAGTTCAAAGCGTCAAAAGTTTTCTTAAAAACTATCCGCAACCCTCCGTCATTTTAGGAAGTAGAGTACTTAGTATTCGTGCTGCGTATTTTGACTTTAGTTAAGGCGCAGTGTACGGTAGCTGAGTGATGTCTTCCTACACTGCATATGATGCAGATTAGTTAGGACATTCATATGATTATGTTGACTTTAGTTAAGGGTCATATGAGTGGGTCTAGTTAATCACAAAATGACGGGAAGAACTTGACTAGCACTTATGATATGTTGACTTTAGTTAAGGTCATAAGTACTAGGGGTAAAAATAATATCGGGAATTTCAAGAGTTGAAAATTACAATGAGATTGTATATCTTCTATATGATAGTAGGATCCCGATCCCACTGCGAGCAAATGTTGCTCCCGGGAGAATTTTGCACTTTACAATTAGCTGACGCGGTAGGTGTCTAGAAAGGTGCCAAACGGGGCTACGCCTCTGGGAAGACGAGGTTTACTTTAATTAGGTCCATGCGAAAGCACGGGGAACCTCCCTCGAGTACCGGAACTGGCCTGGCTGAGTGGTTGGCGAAGTTGTAGAATGTAATTAATCCCGGCTAGTTTTCTTTTTAAAAGGTTTTAAAGAAAATTTGATAAAAACAGTGGGAGACATCGATTAGACAAGATAATAACCAATCTGATCTTTGCAAGAGCTTTCGCTAAGTGTATTCTTTTCTTTCTCTTAATGGCAGATACCCATGACAGGACTTAAGCTTTTATTAGATAAAAACAAGCTGAATGGGACCAACTATAAAGACTGGCTGAGGAATTTAAACATAGCCTTGACTTATGATAAAGTATCATATGTCCTTACAGCTCCAGCCTTGCCTCCCTAGGTCCTAAATCTTCAGTTGCGGATAGGGAAATCCGCAAGACATGGGACGCTGACTGTGCCACGGCAAAATGCCTCGCGCTTGCATCGATGGATAACACACATCAAAAGCAACACGAGAATATGGACGTACAAGCCATATTCCTCCATACAAAAGAGTTGTATGGAGAGCAATCCCACGTATTACGATACGAAGCGTCTAAGAAACTGTTTCAGATGCGCATGACCGCTGGCACAGCAGTAGGAGACCATGTTCTGAAAATGATAGCTCTCATAGAAGAGCTTGAGGACCTTGGGTGGACAATGGACAATGAAAAGTATACAGATATTATTCTGCAGTCTCTCCCCTCCACCTTTGCTCAGTTCATCGTTAACTTCAACATGCACAACATGGAGAAGGAACTGCCTGAACTTCTTAATATGTTAAGGAGTGCAGAGAGCACACTGAAGTCAGTGAAGACTCCCGTTATGAGTGTTGGGCAATCCTCCTCCTCTTACCCAAAGGCTAAGGCCAAGGGAAAGATGAAGAAGAAACCCACCAAACCTAAGGGTGGAGTCAAAAAGGTGAAGGGAAAAGGCAAGTCCAAGGTTGGGGCATCAGAGAAAGGTGAATGTTTCCATTGCAAGAAGACGGGACACTGGAAGAGGAACCGTATTGAGTACCTAGCACTCAAGAAGAAGCATGGTGATGCTTCAGCTTCAGGTGTGTTCGTAATTGAAAACTGTTTTTCTATCAACTCTGCTTCCTGGGTATTGGATACCGGTTCGGGTTCTCATATTTGCAATTCTATGCAGGCATTGAGAAATAGCAGAGTTCTGAAGACAGGTGATCATACTCTCCAAGTTGGAAATGGTTCCAATGTAAATGCAGTTTCAGTAGGAGAGTATCACCTAGGTTTGCCTTCGGGTTGTATATTGGTTTTGAACCCATGTTATTTTGTACCAAGTATACTTTGTAATATTATATCTGTTTCCTTGTTAGACAATGAAGGGTATCATTTTGCTGTGCAACACAATGTTATGAACATTAGACTGAATCAAGAGTTGATTGGTTGTGGTACATTAAATAACGGGATATACGTCCTTAATCAACACACAGTTTTCAACGTACAACACAAAAATAAAAGAAAATTTTCAGAGATAAATGAAGCTTTTCTTTGGCATTGTAGACTTGGTCATATTAATGAAACAAGACTAAACAAGCTTCATAAAGATGGATATTTAAATTCATTTGAGTATAAATCTTATGCAACTTGCCAGTCTTGTATCAAAGGTAAAATGACCAAAACCCCGTTTACAGGACACGGAGAAAGAGCTACTGAGCTCCTAGGCCTCATACATAATGATGTATGCGGACCAATGTCTATACATGCAAGAGGCGGTTTTTTATACTTCATAACTTTTACTGATGATTTCTCAAGATTTGGTCATGTATATTTGATAAAACATAAATCTGAAGCTTTCGAGAAATTCAAGGAGTATAAACATGAAGTAGAAAACCAAACAGGAAAGAGTATCAAGATACTTCGATCAGATCGAGGTGGAGAGTACTTAAGTACTGAGTTCTCAGACTTCCTAAAAGAGAATGGGATTCTCTCTCAGCTCACTCCACCTTACACACCACAGCACAACGGTGTGTCAGAACGAAGGAACCGTACCCTATTAGATATGGTACGATCCATGATGAGTGATTCTGAGTTACCTCTCTCGTTTTGGGGGCATGCATTGGAAACAACAGCTTTTTTGTTAAACAAAGTTCCAACCAAGACCGTATCTACCACTCCATATGAGATATGGCATGGGAAGAAACCATCTCTTAAAAGAGTTAAGATTTGGGGTTGTCCGGCTTTTGTTAAAAAGCAGAATCCAGACAAACTCGAGACACGATCAGTCAAATGTATATTTGTAGGATATCCTAAACATTCGTTTGGGTATCTTTTCTACCACAAAGAGGAACAAAAAGTATTTGTTTCTCAGTATGCCACCTTTTTAGAAGATGAGATTTTTTCAAACAAAACAAATGGCAATGTGGTAGATCTAGAAGAAGTTCTAGAAACACAAGTTACAAATGACAACTTGGCTGAACCTGAAGTTATAACAGAATCTAATGAACCTCAGCTACTCCGTAGATCTGGTAGGACTTCTCGCCCACCGGAGAGATACTACGGTTTTCTCGTTGATGGTGATAGAGAAGATTGCATCATGGATGATGATGATCCTGCCAGTTTTCATCAGGCTATCACGAGTGGTGACTCTGTGAATTGGCTGGATGCCATGAGATCCGAAATGGAGTCCATGTACACCAACAAAGTATGGACTTTGGAAGATGTACCCTCCGGGATAAAACCTGTGGGATGCAAATGGATCTTTAAAAGAAAGATCGGTGTAGATGGACAGGTAGAGACCTATAAGGCAAGGTTGGTAGCGAAAGGTTTTCGCCAAAGACCAGGTTTGGACTATGACGAGACTTTCTCTCCGGTAGCCATGCTTAAATCCATTCGGATCCTACTTGCTATTGCTGCTCACTACGACTATGAAATCTGGCAGATGGACGTTAAAACTGCATTCCTGAATGGTGATTTAGAGGAATGCGTTTATATGGATCAGCTAGAAGGATTCATTGATAGCGGGAGCAGCGGTAAAGCATGTAAGCTACTTAAATCCATTTATGGATTAAAGCAGGCATCACGGAGTTAGAACATCTGTTTTGATGATGTTATCAAAGAGTTTGATTTCATCAAAAATCCAGATGAACCTTGTGTTTATAAGAAGACTGTAGGAAGAAATGTCGCAATCCTCGTATTGTACGTAGATGACATACTTCTGATAGGAAATGACATTCCTATGCTACAGTCGGTCAAATCATTCTTATCACAAAGGTTCTCCATGAAGGACCTGGGAGATGCCACATACATATTGGGTATATGGATCTATAGGGATAGATCCAAACGGTTATTGGGATTGTCCCAAACCAAGTACATAAACACCATCCTAAAGAGATTTAGTATGGAAGACTCCAAACGGGGTGCCTTACCCGCTTGCCACGGAGTCACTCTCTCAAAAGACGATTGCCCAAAGTCTGATATAGAGAGAGCTCGCATGAGCATTATTCCCTATGCTTCGGCAGTAGGATCGATAATGTATGCAATGTTATGTACACGCCCTGATGTTGCTTATGCACTTAGTGTAGTAACCAGGTATCAATCTAACCTAGGGGAGAATCACTGGATTGTTGTAAAGAACATTCTTAAGTACTTGCGAAGGACTAAAGAATTGTTCTTGGTATATGGTAATGGGGATCTCCAAATGGAGGCCTTTACCGATTCGAGCTTCTAGAGTGACAAGGATGACAGCAAGTCTATCTCAGGGTTTGCATTTACCCTCAATGGAGGGACGGTGAGTTGGAAGAGTTCCAAACAGGATACCGTTGCAGACTTAACGATGGAAGCTGAATATATTGCTGCAAATGATGCTGACAAGGAAGCCGTCTGGATGAGAAAGTTCATCGCGGAGCTAGGAGTAGTTCCAACCATTATTGATCCAATACCTCTGTATTGTGACAATAATGGGGCTATGGCGTTGGCCAAAGAGCCCAGGTCCCATCATAAGTCCAGACACATCCTGAGGCGATATCATGTGATCCGGGAGATAGTTGATCACCGCGAGATCGAGATTAAGAGAGTAGACACAAAGAACAACGCTGCGGATCCATTCACCAAGGCCCTCCCTCAGCCGCAGCAAGAGCGACTTTTTGAGATGTTGGGTATGAGATATGCCAATAACTGGCCTTAGTGCAAGTGGGAGATTGTTGGATATATGAATGCCCTAGAGGCCATTATGAGATAGTGTATGTTCTGATGTGTGTGTGTGTGTGTATATATATATATATATATATATTCGGGGGACAGACTTGCTCGATATGATAGTATGCTATCTGGTTTTACTTTATCATATGTTCACGTGATCATGTTTATATTCATTTGGTGCATGTTGATAAAGCCCTAAGGATATTGGGTTGACTACTGGCATTATGATGCGGATCATACTAGTGGGACATCTGTAGTTTATAAGCATATCCTTGAAATGTTCCTAGTCGTAGGTATATCGAGACAGGGCATCGATATTCCAGTTTAGACTAGCGTATACCATTCTTGTTCCATATGATGGGCGATGGATGATCCCATATCCGTCTGGTGTGTTGACACCGAAGATAGTATAGGGGTGCTCAGTGAGACTGGGTACACTGAACGGACTCACCGAGAACTCCTATATGGTATTATATCATACGTCGGATAGCAGTTCTCAGGTGACACTGGTACAGGTTAGTCTGTAGACCCGAGATCGTCATAGAGTCTTGTGTGTCCTCCCACTGTACTTTGATCTCCACCCTACTGCGGCTCTACTGAGTCATACAAACAGGTGGATTTTGGGTATAGTCTCGAGGCATATAGAGGCAGTGAGCGATAGGAGGGGTTTCGTCTCTCCCGGTATTGGGGGTTGATACTGTGTTGTGCACGATTGGCTATAACGGGAAGTCCCTGGCCAGGGCTGCTGAGATATTACTGATAAGTGTTATCAGTAAGTTTCTCGATCTGTTATAGACCATATACCGGCATGACTTATTGAGTTATTGGGGTCGACGATTCCATCCCTAGACTCGATATGCAGCATATCTGACGAAGAGACCGGACTGTACGGTTAGTGTTGCCGGATGGATTGACAGGAGTTTTGACAGGTTCGCTTGTTCTTATTCTGATCGCTCAATACCCGGGTGGCCGTTACGTTTAGCTGACCGCTTGCGGCTTGTAGGTGTTTGATATGATCATCATCTACTGCTGGCGTATTGACGAGTCTTATAGTCCCACATAGAAGTTTCTCGGCTCTGGCGAAACGAAGTGGTGCACATATGAGATATGTGCGGAGCCTCGATTAAATACTATTATATGATACTGTATTTTAATCGGGCATTTAATATTAGTCGGGTCGTATAAGATATGACCAATTTATTAAATCAAGTATTGATTTAATATTGGCTTTTATATTATTTATTTAAATCCTTTTCTTCTTATGGATACATGCATGTATATGTACATGATGATGTGCATACATACATACATACATGAAAAGTATCATGGTTGATGATACAAAGAGGATGGCAATATAAGAATCATATTGTAGATAAAATAATATATGGATATTTTCAATAAAGATTAAAGGCAAAAGAAAAGATTAATGAGTCATTTCTTCTACACTTTTCTACACTTTTTCATGGTTGAATTTAACTCAACCATGGTTTCTTTTCCTTTTGCCTTTAACCTAAATTGAAATATCTAGATATTATATTTAACTATAGTTATGGTTATGATGAGATATCTCTCTCTCTCTCTCATTTTTCATTTCATTGTCATTTTTTCACTCCAAAAGAAAAAGAGAGAGCCATCTTCTTCCTCAAAAAACCCTAGCTCTCTTTTAAATGTTAAAATAGAGTTAGAGAAAGAAAATAAAAGGTATTAAATAAGAATAGCAACCACTTCATCATCCTACACAACTTTAGCTATCTTGTGTAGGGTGTGATTTAATGATTTTCCGATTGTGTAGTGTTTTTGAGAAAATAGATTTTAGAAATCACAATCAAAAATATTTTGACCGCAATCAATAACGGTGTCGGATGTAGCGCGTTAGTAAGTTGCGGATCGTCCACAGGGAAAGTGAGTTCCGTTCAATTCTTGAATTAGATGAATTGAAAATTTAGGGCAAAGAAAAGAAAACAATTCATGATTTGTAATTGTAGATCAAAAAGTAAGAAAAATCTAGATCTAAAAGAAACATTAAAGAGCAAGAATAGGGATGAGAGATAATTTCCAACCAACAATCAAGACTAGAAGTAAGGCTCGTAGGAGTAGATCGGATCTATAGATGTGATGAGATCTAAAGATTACTAATTCTTATCCATTAATGAATTGATACTAGATCGATGCGAATTCATCGAGGGTTAAGGATCTTTGCGAGAAAATTAGGGATTCCGCAACTCATCCTTTGTCCTTTCTATGGATCGCATTCAAATTCTAGCTTCTAATCAATCAAATGTTTAATAGTTGATCCCTAGTTTCGAGTGAACACGATCAAGAAAGCATCATCTCGAAGCTAGGTTATTAATCATTTGATTAACTAGAATTTCCAAACATTATAGGATTTAAGAATTGTAAAAATATCTAAATCATCATCATCTAAAGATCGTCACAACTCCTACACGAGCGGAGATTACTCAAACATCATGATCACAAACACAATCACAAATTGAGATCTAATCATTATGCTTGAATTAAAAGAGAAGCAAGAATATAGAAAATTCACCTTTATTTATCGACAAATTTCGTTACAACTCTCTTGAATTTACAAAAGGAAGGAACTAGATCGTCGATTTCGGTTTCGCTCGGCTCCTTGAGTCGCGGATCGGCGTGGATCTCTTGCTCCGTTGGAAATCCGGCGTCGCTTGCTAAAGGTTGAAGGCTCTCTTGCTCAAATTGATCTCGGGATCTTGATCTTGATTTTGAATTGGAGATGGGAATTTGAATTTGGCACAAGCTTTTGTCACTAAACTTGTGGGTAGAAGATGGTGATAATTCTTGAACAATTTACAACCTTGATCTAGGCTCCTTTTTATAGGCCTCAAAATCTAGGATTAAAATTTGAATTCCCTCCACAAGTTAGTTAACCAAAAGATTTAAATTTCCCTCCAAAAAGTTAGTTAAGCCTAAATTTGAATTTCCCTCCAAGAGTTTGTTGACCAAATATTCAAATTTCCCCCCAAAAAGTTAGTTAAGCCCAAAATTTAAATTTTCCCCCCAAGAAGTTGTTAAGCCGATCCTTCTAGAAATGCCACGTGGAGCTTCTGGGGTCTTCTGGAAGCTTTGGCCGTTATAATTGAGCATGTGACAAAATTGGGTGAATTGATCTCACTGTATGGCCGCGGATCCGCCGCGCCAAGGGGGCTTGGGCCGCGGATCCGCGGCCCTTTGGTGGCCTTGGTGATTTCTTTTCACATGGTAATTCTTAGGCTGACTGGTGGGCCTCTTTCTGATGCTTGGATTTTTATTTGGCCTTTCTGTATTGCTCCAGATCTTTAGCCTTTGAATTGGTGTGTCTTTATTAGTTCATTTCCCAATTAAGCCCTGCTTCTGGAATTTCCTGCACAATTTCACCGAGACAAGAGTTGCGCAATACAAGGATGATGCGATGCCATGAAACACACACAATTTCCCTAAAAGTGCTGGTTTTAGTGTACAGTACAAGTAATCCAATATTTTACATGTGTTTTGCAAATATGAGTGATATGAATACCGGATAGCTTTACTTGACTGCAAAAGGTAGGGAAATTGCCGTGTTAGAAATACAGTATTTTCGACTGATCAAATTCCCCCAAACTTATTTTCGATCGTCTCGATCGAACAGTTTTATTAAAAAGAGAAGGAGAAAATAAAGAAAGAGAAAAGCACACTTTCGAAGGTGACACGATTGCACTGAGCACGTGCAACAAGCCTTTAAACCTCTAGGTGTCCCTAGTAGGAGGAGTGTTGTCTCCTGAGGGTTTTCAGCGGATTACACCCACAAAATCCAATAATAAAAGGAAGATCATGAATATTACATTTAAAGACAAGAATTGTAAAAGAAAAGCTTTGAAAATTAGGGTTTCCAACTAAGCTAGCTTTTCGGTTGTCATGAGCCCTATCTTAATGGTCATGAAAAGATGTCAGAAATCACGTCCTCTCTCAATAAAACATCGTCTTATTCTTCATTCCTATTTTTATTCCAAATATCGATCATATAACCCTGCGTGTGTGTAAAGAACATCTCTACACCCGGAGAATTCAATTCAAGCTATCATACTCTTGCCCATCAGCCTCAGTACTTTTTGACAAACGAGATTGCTCACACACTTTCATGCGACCGTTAATACTTCTTGAGGTACTAACCGACCGATTACTCCTGTGCTTGCTAACTTGGTGTATTTTCCTTGTCTTGCACCACCTTAGGTATAGCAGTGACTCCCAGACCAGTTGGCCTTAAGGCACTAGGTGAAGAAGCACGCTTGCTATATATTTTTTTTATTGCCCTCGGTGATAACAAAACCAGTGTCCATTTTTCTCACCACTTTATATTTTTTTATTTCCTTCATACTTTTGGTTTTAAGACAAGAGCATTTCAAGGTATCCTCTACTATCCCAGGCTTTAAGATGTGTGTAAGTGCAAATAGCAGGGTAGCAACGTTCAAAATGTTTGGCTTCCAGAATAGAAACTATTTTTCAGACTTATTTTTATCCTCAGATTAGTGACGTCTTTCATCTTACTAACCCTTGGGACAACGGCTCATAACTACTTATTACTAGTTCGTATAAGAAAACTTCTAATTTTCTCAGTTTTCTTAAATTTTTCTAATCTCATGGATGTAATTGTTCACTATCTAATCTTTTATTATCATTAAATATTTTTATATTTTGAAAAATTTTAAATTTTTATGAGTTTTGAAATTTTTTTTTAAATTTTTATAGATTTTCAAAGAAATGGGTTTTGAAAAGCTATTTACAAAAAATTGATGAACCAAAAGAAAAATATTTACACAAAATTTTTATGGGTTTTGAAAAATTTTAAATTTTTATGGTTTTAAAGAAATGTTTTGTGCTTATGCAAATGATATGCACATGATGCAAAACTAAGCACAAACCTCCCCCAAACTTGTTTTCAACAGTGTCCTCACTGTTGCCATCTGCTAAATTTCGAAAACCTGTAAGCCTGGGAGGAATTTATTAGTGGGGGCAAAATATATAAGTGAAGACCCTCCCCCAAACTTATTTTTAGCTTGCAATTTTTGTAAAAATTTTCATTTCAAGAGCCAGAAAAATTGTCCCCCCCCCCCAAACTTGAGTTATGCAATGTTAAACTTTGAAAATCACATGAGGGGGTCAAGAATCATTGGTCGATGCCAAGCTTTGCAAAGACCGAAGATCAACACTAACCATTCGAAGATTTTATCAATGCAGTGCTCGGGTTGGTGGAAGAAGAAGTGGGGAAAGGGTAAGGGGTGGAAGAGAGTGTGTGTGCGTCTTATTTTGGAGAGACGAAGCAGTGAATGTGATGGATTACTCGCATTCTTTTTACAGTTCAGAAGAGGGGGTGGAGGTTCAATTTCAATGATTGGGACATGATTCATCTCAACACCCGTGTTATTCAGAAATGCGAGTTCATCAGCGAAGATCTCCTCAAAAGTTTCATCAATACCCCGAAGAATAATGTCATCACAAAGTGCGGGGCGATCTTCAGACTCTAAAATCAGTTCATAATCAGTGTTAGTTGTTGACCCGGACATCTCGGTGGAAGAGTCCGTATGTGTATGATACATTGTTGGGTCAAACAACAACGTATGAAAAGAGTCAAGATCGGTATCAGGAGGATCATCAAATTCGCTGCTGTCGACATCCATTAAGTCGACAGAACAGACATGAGCAGTAGGTTCGGAGGGTACACTTCCAATCTTGTAAATGTTCAGCTCTATTGACCTATTCCCGAAGGATAGGGTCATAGAACCGTTACGACAGTTGATGATAGCGTTGGAAGTGGCCAAAAAGGGGCGACCTAAAATCACCGGAATTTGATTCCGTTGGTTTGCTATAGGCTGTGTATCAAGTACAATAAAATCCACAGGGAATACAAACTCCCCAATTTTTATTAACACATCCTCTAGTTCACCCCTAGGTTTGGTGATTGATCGGTCAGTCATCTGGAGAGTGCAATGGGCTGGTTTCAACTCTCCGATCCCTAGTTGCTCATAGACTGAGAAAGGAAGCAGGTTAACACTGGCGCCAAGGTCTAAAAGAGCACGATTAATGTGTTTATCCCCAATAGAAATCGATATCGTAGGACATCCTGGGTCCTTACGTTTCTTTGGTAGCGGAGGGATAAAAGCAGTGCTAATGCTATTAGACATGAAGACCTTCTTTGGCACTTGAGTCTTCCTCTTCCTAGTGCACAAGTCCTTAAGAATTTTCGCATAAGCGGGGACTTGTTGAATCGCATCTAGGAGAGGGATGTTGATGTTAACTTGCTTGAACATGTCCATAATCTTCTCCATATGTGGACTTGATGTGTTAGCCCTTAACCGATTAGGGTAAGGTGCTTTAGCAATGAGCGCTGGGTCCATCATAGGAGAAGGAAGTGTGTGTGGCCCCGATCCCAAAACAGAAGTGGGGATCGTCCGTGGAGGAGTAAAAGAGGTGGGCTGAGGTGTCGAGCCTAGAGGGAAATGGAGAATAGGCTCGCAAGAAGGCGGTGGGGTAGAAGAACAAGAATCAGAAGCAGAAGCGTGTGTGTGAGGAAAGGTCTCAGCCGGGGCGTTGATAGGATTTTCAGTATCATCAACTTCTTCCCCAACATGGTTATCCAGCACTCTCCCAGATCTCAACGTGGTGATTGCATTCACATGATGTGAATAGCCAGGATTGGGTACAGGTTGAGCTGGGAGTTTCCCTTTCTCTCTTGCACTTATTTCGGCCTTAAGTCGTGCAATCTCAGCTTCCATCGTTTTGATACTCTCAGCTTGGGACGCTGAGTTTTTCTTTATCTCACCAACGGAAGACTTAACCTCGGCCGACACTTCCATGAAATTTGACATGAGTGATTTCATGGTTTGAGCGAATTGAGAGAACTCATCAGAACAGGTCGACTGCATAGGATTAGAAGGTGCAGAAGTGTTGACCTGGTTTTGGAAATTTGGTGACTGGTAGGGGTGCTGGGTGAGCTGAAGTGGTTGCTGTTGTGGTGGAGGGACCCGTTGGAATTGATTCGGGTTTGGAACCGTGTTTTGGGACTGGTTCCAAGCAAAATTCGGGTGATTCCTCCAACCCTGATTGTATGTGGAAGAAAAAGTGTCGTTTCCAGGTCTTTGAAATGCGGCATTGGTATGCTCGAGACCTCGAAACTGAGAGTTTAATGGACATTCTTCCGTCAAGTGAGAAGGATCAGAACAGCACCCACAAACGGTTTTGGGGAGCGACATTGGGTTTAGGGAGGCTGCTAGGAATTTGTGTTCCATAGCGTCGAGCTTCTTTTGCATTGCTGCCATCTCAGCTCGAACACCTATGGACACGTCTATTTGGTGTACGCCACCCCTACTCGATGGCTGGGTTCCAGTCTCCCACTGAAGTGACTTTTCAGCGAACTCTTCTAAAAATTTCCACGCTTCCCCATCATCCTTGGTCATAAAGGTGCCTTGACACATGTTTTCAAGGTTTTGTTTAGTGGTAGGGTTACTGCCCTCATACATGATTCGGCAAAGTTCCCATCTCCGGATGCCGTGATGTGGGCATTGAACCAAAAGATCCTTGAATCGGTCAAAGTATTTTGAAAATGGTTCAGCCGGAAGCTGGGAGAATTGATAGAGTTCGCTACGGATTCGAGCCGTCTTTTACATAGGGTAGAATTTCTTAAGGAATGCTGCAACGAATTCTTCCCAATTCGTAATGGAATGTGCGGTGGTGTTATACAGCCACTTCTCGGCTATATCGCACAAGGTAAATGGAAGAAGTCGTAGACGCATGGCATCCATAGAAAGTTGTGATGTACCCATCATTGCGCATACGTTTTCAAATTTGGTAATAAAAACGTACGCGTCTTCAGTCTCGAGACCGTGGAATTTGGGTAGAAGGTTGATGTACTGGGGCTTAATCTCAAAGTTATCCCCGTTGGCTGGTGGAATGGATAAGCAGGTCGAGAGAGGACCTCGCAAAGGGTAACACCTCTCTTGGAGAGAGATGCGGGGAGGATTCTGAGCACCAACGGACGGCGGCAGAGTAGCGGTAAAGAGGTTTGATGGAGACTGATCCATCGGTGTGGGAGTGGTGGGGGGTAAAAGAAAGGTAAATGGAGAAATACCGACTTCGGAGTCGATCGAGGGGACGCGGACAAAGACGGGCACTAGAATCCCGTGTCCAGCCTATCTTGCACTAAAAGGGGTTAGTACAAGTGGCAGCGTGATTTATAATTAGGAGAAATGAAGTGAGTGCGGTGTTTGTTTTGAAAAATGATACGGATTTTGAAAATATGATGCAACAAGCAATACCCTAAAAATCTATAGTCACCTAGGTCCAATCTCTAGACCGCTCCTAACTGCCAGAAGACAAGACGCAGGATAGAATCCTCCACTGCCTCTTTGTCCCTCCTGTGGACAGGTAAGTGCCAGGTAAGTGGGAGGTTCTCCACTACGTAAGTAGTGGGCCTAATTAAGTAACCACTAGCCTTCGACACACTTGCCTAGGCACCACAAGAGAAACACGGATAAGCAATGAATTACCCACGGCCTTCTTCTGTCCTAAGTGAGCGCGACGGTCCTTAGAGTCATCTCTAGATATTTTTTAATTAATGAGGGTAATGCGGATGCAGGTTTGTGATTTTTGGGGCCTAGGAAGGGTAATGAACTCCCCACCTAATCTGGATTTGGCCGTGCCCCTTAATTTCCGTATTAGTTATGCAAACAACCACAAATCAAAAACACGCACAAATTTTATTTTGCTTTTGCGGCGCAGCGATTATTTGCAAAGAAACCTGCATGAAATGTTAATTGGAGCAGATTTTAGGAAGGAGATAAGAAAGTTAGAGATTACCAGATGAAAATTTTACAGAGAAGCCCTCATTCAGCCGCGGAAGCGCCGCATTTGGCTCCCCATGCCGCGGAAACGCGGTAGAATAGTGTGATCTCTGCACTAAATTTTTCCAGAGCACTCCTTGCCACTTCCCTAGCTCTCTGGAACTCTTCAAATAATTTTCCAATTTTCCAGCAAGCTCCAGATCTCCTTGCAATTAACCACAACAACACGTATTAGTATTTTGTGCAAGTTTTGATCTAAAAAATATTGATGGAATAAACTTTTCAACTCAAATTTCAAAAAATGAACAAATAGCACACGATCCCCGGCAACGGCGCCATTTGATTTAATGATTTTCCGATTGTGTAGTGTTTTTGAGAAAATAGATTTTAGAAATCACAATCAAAAATATTTTGCCCGCAATCAATAACGGTGTCGGATGTAGCGCGTTAGTAAGTTGCGGATCGTCCACAGGGAAAGTGAGTTCCGTTCAATTCTTGAATTAGATGAATTGAAAATTTAGGGCAAAGAAAAGAAAACAATTCATGATTTGTAATTGTAGATCAAAAAGTAAGAAAAATCTAGATCTAAAAGAAACATTAAAGAGCAAGAATAGGGATGATAGATAATTTCCAACCAACAATCAAGACTAGAAGTAAGGCTCGTAGGAGTAGATCGGATCTATAGATGTGATGAGATCTAAAGATTACTAATTCTTATCCATTAATGAATTGATACTGGATCGATGCGAATTCATCGAGGGTTAAGGATCTTTGCGAGAAAATTAGGGATTCCGCAACTCATCCTTTGTCCTTTCTATGGATCGCATTCAAATTCTAGCTTCTAATCAATCAAATGTTTAATAGTTGATCCCTAGTTTCGAGTGAACACGATCAAGAAAGCATCATCTCGAAGCTAGGTTATTAATCATTTGATTAACTAGAATTTCCAAACATTATAGGATTTAAGAATTGTAAAAATATCTAAATCATCATCATCTAAAGATCGTCACAACTCCTACACGAGCGGAGATTACTCAAACATCATGATCACAAACACAATCACAAATTGAGATCTAATCATTATGCTTGAATTAAAAGAGAAGCAAGAATATAGAAAATTCACCTTTATTTATCGACAAATTTCGTTACAACTCTCTTGAATTTACAAAAGGAAGGAACTAGATCGTCGATTTCGGCTTCGCTCGGCTCCTTGAGTCGCGGATCGGCATGGATCTCTTGCTCCGTTGGAAATCCGGCGTCGCTTGCTAAAGGTTGAAGGCTCTCTTGCTCAAATTGATCTCGGGATCTTGATCTTGATTTTGAATTGGAGATGGGAATTTGAATTTGGCACAAGCTTTTGTCACTAAACTTGTGGGTAGAAGATGGTGATAATTCTTGAACAATTTACAACCTTGATCTAGGCTCCTTTTTATAGGCCTCAAAATCTAGGATTAAAATTTGAATTCCCTCCACAAGTTAGTTAATCAAAAGATTTAAATTTCCCTCCAAAAAGTTAGTTAAGCCTAAATTTGAATTTCCCTCCAAGAGTTTGTTGACCAAATATTCAAATTTCCCCCCAAAAAGTTAGTTAAGCCCAAAATTTAAATTTTCCCCCCAAGAAGTTGTTAAGCCGATCCTTCTAGAAATGCCACGTGGAGCTTCTGGGGTTTTCTGGAAGCTTTGGCCGTTATAATTGAGCATGTGACAAAATTGGGTGAATTGATCTCACTATATGGCCGCGGATCCGCCGCGCCAAGGGGGCTTGGGCCGCGGATCCGCGGCCCTTTGGTGGCCTTGGTGATTTCTTTTCACATGGTAATTCTTGGGCTGACTGGTGGGCCTCTTTCTGATGCTTGGATTTTTATTTGGCCTTTCTGTATTGCTCCAGATCTTTAGCCTTTGAATTGGTGTGTATTTATTAGTTCATTTCCCAATTAGGCCCTGCTTCTGGAATTTCCTGCACAATTTCACCGAGACAAGAGTTGCGCAATACAAGGATGATGCGATGCCATGAAACACACACAATTTCCCTAAAAGTGCTGGTTTTAGTGTACAGTACAAGTAATCCAATATTTTACATGTGTTTTGCAAATATGAGTGATATGAATACCGGATAGCTTTACTTGACTGCAAAAGGTAGGGAAATTGCCGTGTTAGAAATACAGTATTTTCGACTGATCAGGGTGTTGTGCTTCAAGTTTTTCAAAGATCGAAGGAAGCATCAAGCTTAGGGCAAAGTGCTTCGAGTGGATCGTCGTGGACGAGGAGTTGATCAAGCGAACCCTTTCAAAGCCAAGGAGTCTTCCAAAGAGGTCTACAAAGGTTGTAGTCTCATCACTTAGTATAACTTAACTCTTAATTGTTGTTACTATTAATAGTTACTTCATATATTCTAGTTCGATTCTTTGTATAGTTTGCTTAGCACCTCAAAATTTTATTGTTATAGCATGTATGATGCTTCTAAACCCTAATAGAGGTGTTAAGGAAACCCTACAAGAATATCCCCATCATACACCGCTGAAATGTAGCGGGAGCATTGCATAACCCAAAGGGCATGCGTCAATAAGCAAAGGTACCGAAATGACATGTAAATGTTGTTTTATCTTGATCCTTTTCGGCAATAGGGACCTGGATATATCCAGAGTATCCGTCCATGAAACAATAATATTCATGTCCAGCTAATCGTTCCAACATCTGGTCAATGAAAGGTAGAGGAAAATGATCTTTCCTCGTTGCGGCAATGAGTTTTCTATAATCAATACATACACACCACCCAGTTTGGGTGCGTGTCTAGATCAACTCATTAGCCTCATTAGTTATGACCGTGATGCCGGACTTTTTACGGACTACATGAATAGGACTTACCCATCGTCTATCAGAGATTGGGTAAATTATACCACTATCAAGGCACTTGACGATTTCTTTCTTTACCGCCTCCTTCATGACGGGATTCAACCGTCTTAGTGGTTCTTGGGTTGGTTTGGCTTCATCCATCAAATGTATATGATGTTCTACAATCAAGGGACTAATCCCTTTGATGTCTGCCATTGTCCAACCAAATGCTTGCCGATTAGATCTCAAGACCATCAAAAGAGCGACCTCTTGCTCTAAAGCTAGAGAAGCGGATATGATCACAGGCAAAGACTCATTCTCACCTAAATATGCATATTTAAGATGAGAAGGTAACAGTTTGAGATCTAATGTCGGTGGAGAGACAATAGAAGGTGGGGTAAGGGAATGACATTCAGATTCTAGAAGAAGTTCATAACCTGTAAAGGATACTGACTCGGAAAGTGCTACTGACTTTTGTGATGAGTCAAAAGGTTCAAACTCGGAGGTGGACTCATCAAAACTGTCCTCACTATGATACTGTGCAAGATCAAACAATGATGTGCTAATGTCGTCGAGATCATCAAAGCAAAGTTCATCAACCTTGCAGCTTTCGGGAGCTATCTCGTGGACAGAACAGACATCAAGTATATGAGTAGAAGGTTCAGATGGTTGACTTCCTAGCTTGTAAATGTTAAGCTCAATTGTCATTTTTCCAAAGGATAAGTTCATAGAACCATTTCGGCAATTATGACAGCATTGGAAGTGGCTAAGAAGGGTCGACCGAGAATCACCGGAATTTGGTTCCGTGGGTTCGCTACCGGTTGTGTATCTAAAACAATAAAGTCCACAGGGAATATAAATTCCCCGACTTTTATCAACACATCCTCAAGCTCACCCCTAGGTTTGGTGATAGATTGACCTGCCATCTTGAGAGTGCAATGGGCAGGTTTCAACTCTCCAATACCTAACTGCTCGTAGATAGTGTATGAAAGCAGGTTAACACTAGCGCCAAGGTCGAGTAGAGCACGGTTAATATTTTCACCCCCAATAGAAATAGAGATTGTAGGACAGCCAGAGTCCTTACATTTCTTTGGTAACAGATGGGTAAAAGCTGTGCTAACATTACTCGTCATGAATACTTTTTTCGGCACTTGAGTCTTCCTCTTCCTAGTGCACAAGTCCATAAGAATTTTCGCATAAGCCGGAACTTGTTGGATAGCATCCAGGAGAGGGATATTTATTTTAAACTATTTAAACATTTCCATAATCTTCTCCATTTATGGACTTGATTTGTTTCCCCTTAACCGATTTGGATAAGGAGCTTTAGCAATAAGAGCTAGGTCCAACATTGGAGAAGGTTGTGTGGGTTTTGTGGGTAGAACAGATCCCAGAATTGGAGTGGGGATCGTCTTTGGTTGACAAGAACGAGTGGGATGAGGGTTCGAGCCTAGAGGAAAGCGGAGAATAGGCTCGGAAGAAGGTGGACTAGGGTCAGAAGTGGAAGTGGAAGCCGGGGTATCATCAATTAATTCCTCATTATCAATCACTTCACCGACTTGGTTATTCAGCACTCTTCCAGATCTCAATGTGGTAATGGCGTTCACATTGTGTGAGTAGCCAAGATTAGGTAGGGGTTGAGCTGGAAGTTTCCCTTTCTCTCTAGCACTCATTGCGGCATTTAATTGTGCAATTTGTGCTTCTATCGATTTTATACTCTCACCGTGTGAGGCGGAGTCTTTCTTTATGGTATCGATAGAAGACCTTATATCAGTTGACATTTGCATGGTATGTTTCATAAACAAATCCAATGTCCGTTCGAGTGAAGAGAGGTTTTCGGTACCAGCCAATTGCAAAGAATTGTTATAAGGTGCAGAATTGTTGGCTGGATTTTGAAAATTTTGTGTTTGGAAGGGGTGCTGATTTTGTGGTGGTTGCTGTTGTTGTGGAGGGACCCTTTGAAAGTTATTTTGGTTTGGAACCGTATTTTGAGTTTGGTGTTGGTTCCAAGCAAAATTTGGGTGATTCCTTCAACCTTGATTATATGTGGAAGAATAAGGATCGTTTATAGGTCATTGCTGAAAAGCGGCATTAGTGTGCTCTTGACCTTGAAACGGAGAATTCAAAGGACATTCTTCCGTCAGATGTGATGGATCTGAACAGCATCCACACAAGGTTTTAGGAAGCGTCACCTGGTTTAGGGAAGCTAATAAAAGTTTGTTTTCCATAGCTTCGAGTTTCTTTTGCATTGCTGCCATTTCGGCTTTTACTGCTATGGAAACATCCAGTTGCTGGATACCACCCCTAGATGATGGACCAACGCTTTCCCATTGCAAAGTGTTTTCAGCAAAATTTTCCAAGACTTTCCAAGCTTCACCATCGTCTTTAGACATGAAATTGCCTTGACACATGGTTTCAAGAATTTGTTTTGTATTTGGATTAATACCCTCATATATGATTCGGCACAGATCCCATCTATGGATTCCATGATGAGGACATTGGACAAGCAGATCCTTGAACCGTTCAAAGCATTTACAAAATGGTTCATTGGGAAGCTAGGAAAATTTGTTGATTTCATTCCTAACACGGGCGGTCTTATGATTGGGATAAAATTTCTTAAGGAATGCTATAACGAATTCATCCCAGTTGGAAATAGAGTGTGTGGGTGTGTTATAAAGCCACTTTTCGGTTAAATCGCACAAAGTAAACGGGAGAAGACGTAAACGCATAACATCCACAGAAAGTTGTGAAGTGCCTATCATAGCACATACGTTTCCGAATATGGTGATAAAAACGTATGCGTCTTCAGACTCGAGACCGTGAAATTTAGGTAAAATATTGATATAGTGTGGTTTGATTTCGAAATTACCCCCATTGGCTGGTGGAATAGAAAAACAAGTAGAAAGAGGACCACGTATCAGGTAGCATCTCTCTTGGAGAGATATACGCGGTGGATTTTGCGCACCTGCGGGTGGTGGCAGAGTGGTGTTATTGAAATTTGATGGAGAACCGTCCATCTCGGTCGTTGTAGTATAGTGGTGAGTATTCCCGCCTGTCACGCGGGTGACCCGGGTTCAATCCCCGGCAAGGACGCCATTTGATTAATTCTAAAATGATAGTTTCCACTTCTTTGATTTTAAAGTAAAGATGTAGTAAAGAAGTAATGAAATGTTTTCGTAGTAATAACTGCAATCAATAACGGTGTCGCATGTAGCGAGCATTAGTGAGTACGGGTCGTCCACTGAGATGCGATGAATTCGTAAATTCTTGCTTTAGTTGAGTAGAAAGAATTATTAAAGAAATTCAAGAAATAGTTCAAGATTGAGTTGAATTCATATTTTCAAGAAAATCAAGAAATCGTTTTCAAGATAAGAAATCAAGAAAATTGCCCAAGATCAAATGTAGTAATCAAGAAAATTGAAGAAAGCTTGTAGGATTCGAACAAAATTAGTAGGTAATGATGATTATTCAAGATGATTCATCTTATCTATTAGTAGAATTACAACTAGATTGATGCTATTAATGAGAATTAGGGATCCTTCGAAAAAACCAGGGTTTCTTATTCATTGCCTATTGTCCTTTCATTAAATGTCATTCATATCTAGCCTTTAACAAGAAAGATCATCAATCTAATCCCCAAATTGTGATGAAATTCTTAATAAATTGATCTCACTCACAATTTGGACATTAATGATTCTTTTTTGCTAAAGTTTATAATCTCCATAAGACATAAGATGAATATAGAATTCTCTCACCATTAGATCTACCAAGTTCCTTCGAATCCTTAGCAAGCGGAGATTTAATCCCACATTATGAAAATAAAAGAATCAACAAATAGATATTTCATAATGTGAAAATTTAAAGAAACCAATTATAAAAGTAATGATCACCTTTATTATTCAACTTCAAATTACAACTCCTTCAATCCGAGATTACAAGAAAATTCTCTCTCGATCACTCCCTTGAAAAGGTAATTTCTCCGTCAATCTTCGCTTCGCTCGATCTCCGTGAGTCTTGGATCTATCGCGGATCACGTGCTCGTTGATGATGAGCGGCTTTGCGTAAAGGATCTTGTGTTGAATGCTTGACAAACTTCTCGATGATTCTTGATCTTGAGAATTAGGGATTTTGAAATTAGATCTAAATTGTTTGTGTAATTGTGTACTAAAAATCAACTAAAATTCAACAACCATATAATGTAAGCTTAGGTGCCTTTTTATAGCCCCTAATCAAGCTTCCTCAATAAGCTAGGTAGTTATGCAGAGGCTTCTAGAGTAAGCTAGGTAGCTATGAAGCGTCCTCAGCAAGCTAGGAAGTTATAGAGAAGCTTCTGGAAAAAATGACTCCGAAGCCAACAACTATGCCGCGGATCCGCGGCGAATCGGCCTGACTCGGCCGTGGTTCCGCGGCTGATTGGCGAGCTCTCGGCTTCAAATCTCTTTGGTATTCTTATGTTGGTCTCTGGTTGTATATGTGATATCTGGAATCTTTTTATCTCTTCTGAATATCTGCTAGAATTTAACTCTTTGATTTCCTATATTTTTATCGGCGAATTTGCGATTCCGATATCTGACCTGAGCTGATTTTTGCACAAGATCTCAATGAAGAATGTTAGAGATATAAAATATTATGCGTGAAATATTAAACATACAATTTCCTTCAAAGAATGTTGATTATATATATAACACATGGTAATTGGTATTTTCCAGGTGAATTTGTAATATGTGTTATATTTATAACTAACACCCTTAGATGATTAGAAAAGTAAGGAAATTGTTATGTTAAATATTGCAATAATTTCAACTGAACAATGATCTACGTAGAGGAGACACTAACTCAAGCTACATCTTCACTAATTAGGAATTAGTGAAGCAAACAACCTAAACTAAATGGCTAATCTAGTGTAGGTTGATGAAGTAGGAATTTTGCTCACTTTAGAAATATTTTTCTCACTAATTTTCTTCGCTTCCTAAAAACCTAGAGAGCTCTTGGAGATGAAGAAGAAGATGAAGTGGAGAATGTCATGAGTGAGAATAGCAACTATGGGTGAGATAATATCTTATACTAACTCTTGTAGATACTTAACCATGGCTTAAAGTAATGGTTGGGTTAATAAATATCTAATGTAAAACAAAACTAGTGGACTAAGTCAATGCTTCTACAAGCTTCCATTAAGCTCAAACCATGTGACTAATTTCCAACTAATTTTGTTTTACTTTAAATAAATAAACCCTACATTATCATAAGTATGGTGTGAGTCTCATACATCCATGTTGCATGTATCAACAAGCATGACACAATAATATATATCACATATATATTAAATGTGCACAAGTGAGAAAAGAAATGCTTAAGTGAGCTAATATTAATTAATGTAAATTAATATATCAAATATATAATTATACATTAAATTATTAAATCAACACTTGATTTAATAATCCGGCTATATCACATATAACCGAATAATATCATATGTATCAACTTATCGAATCAACACTTGATTCGATAACCCGGCTATATCACATATAACCGACCGGTATCACATATCGCGAGAATAGAATACGATATCATATACACATATTAATCACGATCCCGCACATATCACATATGTGCTCCTACTTCATTTCGCCTGAGCCAGGAAACCTCTGTGTCGGACTCTAAAGACTCGTCAATATGCTGGCAGGTGGTGATGATCATATCAATCACCCACAAGCCGTCAGCGGTACTAGCTGAACGTAACGGCTACCCGGGTATTGAGCGATCAGAAGATCAACAAGCAAGCTTGTCTAAACTCCCGCAAAGCCTGTCAGTAACACTACCGTACAGTTCGGTCTCTTCGTCTGATATGTCGCATATCTATTCTAGGGGTGGTAAACGTCAGACCCCAGTAACTTGATAAGTCGTGCCGATGTGTGGCTCATAACGGGTCGAGAAACTACTGATAACACTTACCAGTAAATCTCTGAATCAGCCCTGGCCAGGGACTTCCTGTTATAGCCAATCGAGCAAAGCGCAACATCAACCACCAATATCGGGAGAGACGAAACCCCTCCTATCGCTCATTGCCTCCATGTGACTCGGGACTATACCCAAAAACCACCATTTTGCATATTCTCTTGAACATGGTAAGGTGGAAATTAAAGCACAGTGGGAACCACACAAGACTCTATGACGATCTCGGGTCTACAGACTAACCTGTACCAGTGTCACTAGAGAACTGCTATCTGACGATAGGTATAATACCATCTAGGAGTTGTCGGCGAGTCATGTTCAGTGTACACAGTCTCCACTGAGCACCCGTATACCATCTTTGATGTCAAACACCAATGGATGTGGGATCATCCATTGCCCATCATATGGGTCAAGAAGCGCATACGCTGATCTACTCTGGAATATCGATGCCCCGTTTCGATACACCCTCGACTAGGAACAATTAAAGGATGAACTTATGGACTACCCTGGCCCCACTAGTATGATTTCCATCACAGTCCTAGTAGTCAAGTACACATCCTAAGGGCCTCATCAATATGTGAGACCAAGACAGTATCATAATACAAGTCTACATGTTAAGACAAAGAGCAACTAGATAGCATACTATCATGTCGAGCAAGAAAGTCCTCTCTCTATATGTCCAAGCATCCACAATAATTTACAATCATGTACAATAATGGCCTTTAGGGCATATATACAACTAACAGCTACATCTGGTCTGGTACATTGCATCGCATACATTATAGATCCTACCGCCTAAGCGCGGGGTATAGTGGTCATGCGAACCCTCTCTTCATCAGTCTTGGGAGACATCTCTTTGGAGAGGGTGATTCCGTGCAATGCGGGTATGTTACCGCGCTTGGAATCTTCTATACTAAATCTCTTTAGTACGGTCTCTATGTACCTGAACTGTGAAAGCCCCAATAATCTCCTAGATCTATCTCTGTAGATCTTAATCCCCAGAATGTACGAGGCATCACCCAGGTCTTTCATGGAGAACCTTTGTGACAAGAACAGCTTGACCAATTGTAGCATAGGAATATCATTTCCTATCAAAAGAATGTCATCCACGTACAAGACTAGGAATACGACAGTTCGTTCTACAATCTTCTTATAAATACAGGGCTCATCCTCGTTCTTGATGAAGTCAAATTCCTTGACAGTTTCATCAAAACTGATGTTCTAGCTCCGCAATGCTTGCTTTAATCTATAAATGGATTTAAGCAACATGCACACCTTCCCGCTGCTCCCACTGTCTACAAAAGCCTTCGGCTGATCCATATAAACGCACTCTTCCAAACATCCGTTTAGAAAAGCTGTTTTTACGTCCATCTGCCAGATTTCATAGTCATGGAAGGCAGCAATAGCAAGTAGGATTTGAATGGATTTGAGCATAGCCACTGGAGAAAAGGTTTCGTCATAGTCCACACCTGGTCTTTGACGAAAACCTTTTGCAACAAGTCTAGCCTTATAGGTTTCCACCTGTCCATATACACCAAATTTCCTTTTATAGATCTATTTGCATCCAACGGGTTTTACCCCAGGTAGAGCAATATCTAAGGTACACACTTTATTGGTGTACATGGACTCCATTTCGGATCACATAGCATCCAGCCATTTTTCAGAGTCAGAGTCCCTACTGATAATGGCCTGCTAGAAACTAGTAAGATCATCTTCTTCCATGATGCAATCCTCTCGATCCACGTCTATGAGAAAACCGTAGTATCTCTCAGGCGGATGAGAAATCCTACTAGATCTGCGGAGTGGCTGAAGTTCGTCTGGGACTACTGAATCTAGCGGTTCCATCAAATCTTTAGTTTGAGTTTGTGGTTCCAGAATTTCTTCCAGTTCTACCATGCTCCCACTTGTTTCTTTTGCAAGAAATTGCCATTCTAAAAAGGTGGTGTGGCGAGATACAAACACCTTCTGTTCCTCGGTGTGGTATAACAGATAATCCATCGAATGTTTCGGATATCCTACAAACTTGCATAAAACTGAACGTGCCTGAAGTTTGTCCGGATTTAGTACTTTAATATAGGCCGGACAACCCCATATCTTAATACGTTTAAGATGTTGGCTATAGTGCCCTCAAGTCAATTATTGTGATCGCAGGCACGCGATTGTGATGATTGAGGGATGATCTATACGGATAGAACAATTTTACTCAAGATGATAGTATGCTGTCTGGTTTATCTTTATCATCATGTACATGCATTATGTGGTAATACACATCACTATTATATGTTGATAGAGCCCATAGGATTCTTGCTTGATTACTAGCATTATGATGGCGATCATATATGTGGGAGCTGGGTGGTCTATAAGACCATCCTTAAATGTCCCTAGTCGAGAGAGTATCGATACTGGGCATCGATACTCCAGAGTAGACTAGTGTATACTTTTTGAGACCCCGACAAGGGGCGGTGGCCGGTCTTACAAGCCATTGGTGTCAGTTAGTCACCTAATATAGTATATAGGTGCTCATTGGGTTATGAGTGCACTGGACGGACAAGCCGGACATGAGTACAGGTTAGTCTGTCGACCTGAGATCGTCATTTGTCTCGTGTGAGTTCCCACTGTGCTTTGATTACTACCCTACCATGGCTCAAAGGAGTTGTGCAAACAGGTTTTAGTTGGGTACAATCCCAAGCCAAATAGAGGCAGTGAGCAGATCGCCGGGGATTCCTCTCTCCCGGTATTGGGGGTTGATGTCACGCAGTGCACGGGTGTCCATCACCAGAAATCCTTAGCCAAGGTAGTCGAAAATTACTGATTTGGATCAGTAGTTTCTCAGTGGTTGACGGGTTTCATACCGACACGAAATATCGCGTTATTAGGGGTTTGACTTTATCCACCCCCTAGACCCGATATGCAATACTCTTAGACGAACAAACCGGACTGTATGGAGATTGTCACAGACAGGCTCAGTAGGGATTCGGATAAGTTTGCTCATCGGCCATCCTTTCACTCAATACCTGGGTAGCTATTACGCGCAACTAGTGCCGCTGACGTGCTTGTGGTTAAACCCACTGCCGGCGTATTAAAGAGTCTTTAGAGTCCCACACAGAGGGTTTCCCTGGTTCAGGCGAAATGATGTAGTAGCCATATTGGATACGTGCAGGTGATTGGATGATTTTCCGATTGTGTCGTATTAGAAAATAGATTTTAGAAATCACAACCAAAAATTATTTTAACCGCAATCAATAACGGTGTTGGATGTAGCGCGTTAGTAAGTGCGGATCGTCCACAGGGAAAGTGATTTCGGTTCAATTTTCGAATTAGATGAGTTGAAAATTTAAGGCAAAGAAAAGAAAACAATTCATGATTTGCATTTAAAGATCAAGAAATAAGAAAAATCTAGATCTAGAAAAGACATTAAAAGCAAGAATTGAGATGTGTGATAATTTCCAACCAACAATCAAGATTAGAAGTATGGCTCGTAGGAGTAGATCGGATCTATAGATGTGATGAGATCTAAAGATTACTAATTCTTATCCATTAATGAATTGATACTAGATCGATGCAAAATTCATCAAGATTTAAGGATCAAGCGGGAAAATTAGGGATTTCGCAACTAATCCTTTATCCTTTCGATGGATCACATTCAAATTCTAGCTTCTAGTTAATCAAATGTTTAATAGTTGTTCCCTAGTTTCGAGTGAACACGATCAAGAAAGCATCATCTCGAAACTAGGTCATTAATCATTTGATTCACTAGAATTTCCAAACATTATAGGATTTAAGAATTGTAGAAATATCTAAATCATCATCATCTAAAGATCGTCACAACTCCTACACGAGCGGAGATTACTCAAACATCATGATCACAAACACAATCACAAATTGAATTCTAATCATTATGCTTGAATTAAAAGATAAGCAAGAGTATAGAAAATTTACCTTTATTTATCGACAAATTTCGTTACAACTCTCTTGAATTTACAAAAGGAAGGAACTAGATCGTCGATTTCGGTTTCGCTCGGCTCCTTGAGTCGCGGATCGGCGTGGATCTCTTACTCCGTTGGAATCCGGCGTCGCTTGCTAAAGGTTGAAGGCTCTCTTGCTCAAATTGCTCTCGGGATCTTGATCTTGATTTTGAATTGGGGATGGGGATTGAATTTGGCACAAGCTTTTGTCACTAAACTTGTGGGTTGAAGATGGTGGTGATTCTTGAACAATTTCAAACCTTGATCTAAGCTCCTTTTTATAGGCCTAAAAAATCTTAGCTCTAGATTTGAAATTTGAAATTTCCCTCCAAGAGTTTGTTAGCCAAATATTCAAATTTCCCCCCAAAAAGTTAGTTAAGCCCAAAATTTGAATTTCCCTCCAAGAGTTTGTTAAGCCGAGCCTTCAAGATGTGCCACGTGGAGCTTCTGGGGTCTTCTAGAAGCTTTGGCCGTTAGAGTTAACACGTGGAAGAAATCTGAGCGCTTGATCTCATCATATGGCCGCGGATCCGCGGCGCAAGCCAGCTCCCGCCGCGGAACCGCGGCTCTTTAGAGGCCTTAGGGCTTGATCTTTTTACAGTAACTCTTGGGCTTTCTTGTGGGCCTTTTTATGATATATGGATTTTTATTTGGACTTCTGTATTACTACCAGATCTTCAGCCTTTGAGTTGGCGCATTTTTTTTATCAGATCTTTTCCCAATTTTGGGCTCTGCTTCCGGAATTTCCTGCATAGACTCCAAGACAAGAGTTGCGCAATACAAGGATGATGCGATGTCATTAAAAACACACAATTTCCCTAAAAGTGCCGGTTTTAGTACACAGTACAAGTAATTCAATATTTTACATGTGTTTTGCAAATATGTGTGATATGAATACCGGATACCTCTACTTGACTGCAAAAGGTAGGGAAATTGCCGTGTTAGAAATACAGTATTTTCGACTGATCAAATTCCCCCAAACTTATTTTCGATCGTCTCGATCGAACTGTTTTATTAAAAAGAGAAGGAGAAAATAAAGAAAGAGAAAAGCACACTTTCGTAGGCAACACGATTGCACTGAGCACGTGCAACAAGCCTTTAAACCTCTAGGTGTCCCTAGTAGGAGGAGTGTTGTCTCCTGAGGGTTTTCAGCGGATTGCACCCACAAAATCCAATAATAAAAGAAAGATCATGAATATTACATTTAAAGAAAAGAATTGTAAAAGAAAAGCCTTGAAAATTAGGGTTTCCAACTAAGCTAGCTTTTCGGTTGTCATGAGCCCTATCTTAATGGTCATGAAAAGATGTTAGAAATCACGTCCTCCCTCAATAAAACATCGTCTTATTCTTCATTCCTATCTTTATTCCAAACATCGATCATATCACCCTGCGTGTGTGTAAAGGACATCCCTACACCCGGAGAATTCAATTCAAGCTATCATACTCTTGTCCATCAGCCTCAGTGCTTTTTAATTAATGAATATCTAGATGTGCTCACACGCTTTCATGCGACCGTTAATACTTCTTGAGGTACTAACCGACCGATTACTCATGTGCTTGCTTATTTGGTGTATTTTCCTCGTCTTGCACCACCTCAGGTATAGCAGCGACTCCCAGACCAGTTGGCCTTAGGGCACTAGGTGAAAAGGCACCCTTGCTATAGATTTTTTTTATTATTGCCCTTGGTGATAACAAAACCAGTGTCCATTTTTTTCTCACCACTTTCTTCAATTTTTTTTTTCTTCATACATCGGCTTTAAGACAAGAGCATTTCAAGGTATCCTCTACTATCCCGGGCTTTAAGACGTGTGTAAGTGTGAATAGCAGGGTATCAACGTTCAAAATGTTTGGCTTTCCAGAATAGAAACTATTTTTCAGACTTATTTTTATCCTCATATTAGTGACGTCCTTCATCTTACTAACCCTTGGGACAACGGCTCATAACTACTTATTACTAGTTCGTATAAGAAAACTTCTAATTTTCTCAGTCTTCTTAAATTTTTTCTAATCTCATGGATGTAATTGTTCACTATCTAATCTTTTATTATCATAAATATTTTTATATTTTGAAAATTTCTAAGTTTTTATATTTTGAAAATTTTTGAATTTTTATGGATTTTGAAAATTTTTAAATTTTTATAGGTTTTGAAAAATTATTTACAAAAATGATGAACCAAAAGAAAAATATTTACACAAAAATTTTTATGGGTTTTGAAAAATTTTAAATTTTTATGGTTTTAAAGAAATGTTTTGTGGTTATGCAAATGATATGCACATGATGCAAAACTAAGCACAAACCTCCCCCAAACTTGTTTTCAACAGTGTCCTCACTGTTGCCATCCGCTATATCTACAAAAACCTGTAAGCCTGGGAGGAATTTATTAGTGGGGGCAAAATATATAAGTGAAGACCCTCCCCCAAACTTATTTTTGACTCGCAATTTTTTTGTAAAAATTTTCTTTTCAAGAGCTAGAAAAATTGTTCCCCCCCAAACTTGAGTTATGCAATGTTAAGCTTTGAAAATCACATGAGGGGGTCAAGAATCATTGGTCGATGCCAAGCTTTGCAAAGACCGAAGATCAACACCAACCATTCGAAGATTTTATCAATGCAGTGCTCGGGTTGGTGGAAGAAGAAGTGGGGAAGGGTAAGGGGTGGAAGAGAGTGTGTGTGCGTCTTATTTTGGAGAGACGAAGCAGTGAATGTGATGGATTACTTGCATTCTTTTTACAGTTCAGAGGAAGGGGTGGAGGTTCAATTTCAGTGATTGGGACATGATTCATCTCAACACCCGTGTTATTCAGAAATGCGAGTTCATCAGCGAAGATCTCCTCAAAAGTTTCATCAATACCCCGAAGAATAATGTCATCACAAAGCGCGGGGTGATCTTCAGACTCTAAAAGCAATTCATAATCGGTGTTAGTTGTTGACCCGGACATCTCGGTGGAAGAGTCCGTATGCGTATGATACATAGTTGGGTCAAACAACAACGTATGAAAAGAGTCAAGATCGGTATCAGGAGGATCATCAAATTTGCTGCTGTCGACATCCATTAAGTCGACAGAACAGACATGAGCAGTAGGTTCGGAGGGTACACTTCCAATCTTGTAAATGTTCAGCTCTATTGACCTATTCCCGAAGGATAAGGTCATAGAGCCATTACGACAGTTGATGATAGCGTTGGAAGTGGCCAAAAAGGGGCGACCTAAAATCACCGGAATTTGATTCCGGGGGTTCGCTACAGGCTGTGTATCAAGTACTATAAAATCCACAGGGAATACAAACTCCCCGATTTTTATTAACACATCCTCTAGTTCACCCCTAGGTTTGGTGATTGATCGGTCAGCCATCTGGAGAGTGCAATGGGCTGGTTTCAACTCTCCGATCCCTAGTTGCTCATAGACTGAGAAAGAAAGCAAGTTAACACTAGCGCCAAGGTCTAAAAGAGCACGATTGATGTGTTTATCCCCAATAGAAATCGATATCGTAGGACATCCTGGGTCCTTACGTTTCTTTGGTAGCGGAGGGATAAAAGCAGTGCTAATGCTATTAGACATGAAGACCTTCTTTGGTACTTGAGTCTTACTCTTCCTAGTGCACAAGTCCTTAAGAATTTTTGCATAAGCGGGGACTTGTTGAATCGCATCTAGGAGAGGGATGTTGATGTTAACTTGCTTGAACATGTCCATAATCTTCTCCATATGTGGACTCGATGTGTTAGCCCTTAACCGGGTTGGATAAGGTGCTTTAGCAATAAGCGCTGGGTCCATCATAGGAGAAGGAAGTGTGTGTGGCCCCGATCCCAAAATAGAAGTGGGGATCGTCTGTGGAGAAGTAAAAGAGGTGGGCTGAGGTGTCGAGCCTAGAGGGAAATGGAGAATAGGCTCGCAAGAAGGCGGTGGGAAAGAAGAACAAGAAGCAGAAGCAGAAGCGTGTGTGTGAGGAAAGGTCTCAGCCGGGGTGTTGATAGGATCATCAATATCATCAACTTCTTCCCGAACATGGTTATCCAGCATTCTCCCAGATCTCAACATGGTGATTGCATTCACATGATGTGAATAGCCAGGATTGGGTACAGGTTGAGCTGGGAGTTTCCCTTTCTCTCTTGCATTCATTTCGGCCTTAAGTCATGCAATTTCAGCTTCCATCATTTTGATACTCTCAGCTTGGGATGCTGAGTTTTTCATTATCTCACCAACGGAAGACTTAACCTCGGCCGACACATCCATGAAATTTGACATGAGTGATTTCATGGTTTGAGCGAATTGAGAGAATTCGTCAGAACAGGTCGACTGCATAGGATTAGAAGGTGCAGGAGTGTTGACCTGGTTTTGGAAATTTGGTGACTGGTAGGGGTGCTGGGTAAGCTGAAGTGGTTGCTGTTGTGGTGGAGGGACCCGTTGGAATTGATTCGGGTTTGGAACCGTGTTTTGGGATTGGTTCCAAGCAAAATTCGGGTGATTCCTCCAACCCTGATTGTATGTGGAAGAAAAAGGTCGTTTCCAGGTCTTTGAAATGCGGCATTGGTATGCTCGAGACCTCGAAACTGAGAGTTTAATGGACATTCTTCCGTCAAGTGAGAAGGATCGGAACACCACCCACAGACGGTTTTGGGGAGCGACATTGGGTTTAGGGAGGCTGCTAGGAATTTGTGTTCCATAGCGTCGAGCTTCTTTTGCATTGCTGCCATCTCAGCTCGAACACCTATGGACACGTCTATTTGGTGTACGCCACCCCTACTCGATGGCTGGGTTCCAGTCTCCCACTGTAATGACTTTTCAGCGAACTCTTCTAAAAATTTCCATGCTTCCCCATCATCCTTGGTCATAAAGGTGCCTTGACACATGTTTTCAAGGTTTTGTTTAGTGGTAGGGTTACTGCCCTCATATATGATTCGGAAAAGTTCCCATCTCGGGATGCCGTGATGTGGGCATTGAACCAAAAGATCCTTGAATCGGTCAAAGTATTTTGAAAATGGTTCAGCCGGAAGCTGGGAGAATTGATAGAGTTCACTACGGATTCGAGCTGTCTTTTGCATAGGGTAGAATTTCTTAAGGAATGCCGCAACGAATTCTTCCCAATTCGTAATGGAATGTGCGGTGGTGTTATACAGCCACTTCTCGGCTATATCGCACAAGGTAAATGGAAGAAGTCGTAGACGCATGGCATCCACAAAAAGTTGTGATGTACCCATCATTGCGCATACGTTTTCAAATTTGGTAATAAAAACGTACGGGTCTTCAGTCTCGAGACCGTGGAATTTGGGTAGAAGGTTGATGTACTGGGGCTTAATCTCAAAGTTATCCCCGTTGGCTGGTGGAATGGATAAGCAGGTCGAGAGAGGACCTCGCAAAGGGTAACACCTCTCTTGGAGAGAGATGCGGGGAGGATTCTGCGCACCAACGGACGGCGGCAGAGTAGCGGTAAAGAGGTTTGATGGAGACTGATCCATCGGTGTGGGTGTGGTGGGGGGTAAAAGAAAGGTAAATAGAGAAATACCGACTTCGGAGTCGATCGAGGGGACGCGGACAAGACGGGCACTAGAATCCCGTGTCCAGCCTATCTTGTACTAAAAGGGGTTAGTACAAGTGGCAGCGTGATTTATAATTAGGGGAATGAAGTGAGTGTGGTGTTTGTTTTGAAAAATGATACGGATTTTGAAAAATTGATGTGAATCCCTAAATGCAACACACAACCCTAAAATTTATGGTCACCTAGGTCAAATCTCTAGACTGCTCCTAACTTCCAAAAGACAAGTCGCAGGATAAAATCCTCCACTGCCTCTTTGTTTCTCCTGTGGCCAGGTAAGTGCCAGGTAAGTGGGAGGTTCTCTACTACGTAAGTAGTGGGCCTAATTAAGTAACCACTAGCCTTCGACACACTTTTTCTTAGACACCACAAAAAGAAACGCGGTAAGCAATGAATTACCCACGGCCTTCTTCTGTCCTAAGTGAGCGCGACGGTCCTTAGAGTCATCTCTAGATATTTTTTAATTAATGAGGGTAATGCGGATGCAGGTTTGTGATTTTTGGGGCCTAGGAAGGGTAATGAACTCCCCACCTAATCTGGATTTGGCCGTGCCCCTTAATATCCGTATTAATTATGCAAACAACCACAAAGTCAAAACAAGCACAATTTTAATTTTGCTTTTTGCGCGCTGCGATTATTTGCAAAGAAACCTGCACAAAATGTTAATTGGAGCAGATGAGGGAGGAGATAAGAAAGTGAGAAGCTTACAGAGAAATTTTGGTTGATTGATGACGTCACCACGCGGCGGATCCGCGGCACATGCTTCCTAATGCCGCGGAATCGCGGTCATATGAAGAGATCACTTCTCTGAAATTTTTGGTACTGTTTCCCTTGAACTCCTCAGCTCTCTGGTATTTTCCAAATAATTTTCCAATTTCACAGAAAGCTCCAGATTTCCTTGCAATTAACCACAACAACACGTATTAGTGTTTGCGCAAGTTTTGATCTAAAAAATATTGATGGAATAAACTTTTCAACTCAAATTTCAAAAAATGAACAAATAGCACACGATCCCCGGCAACGGCGCCATTTTGATTGGATGATTTTCCGATTGTGTCGTATTAGAAAATAGATTTTAGAAATCACAACCAAAAATTATTTTGACCGCAATTAATAACGGTGTCGGATGTAGCGCGTTAGTAAGTGCGGATCGTCCACAGGGAAAGTGATTTCCGTTCAATTTTCGAATTAGATGAGTTGAAAATTTAAGGAAAAGAAAACAATTCATGATTTGCATTTAAAGATCAAGAAATAAGAAAAATCTAGATCTAGAAAAGACATTAAAAGCAAGAATTGAGATGTGTGATAATTTCCAACCAACAATCAAGATTAGAAGTATGGCTCGTAGGAGTAGATCGGATCTATAGATGTGATGAGATCTAAAGATTACTAATTCTTATCCATTAATGAATTGATACTAGATCGATGCAAAATTCATCGAGGTTTAAGGATCATGCGGGAAAATTAGGGATTTCGCAACTAATCCTTTGTCCTTTCGATGGATCACATTCAAATTCTAGCTTCTAGTTAATCAAATGTTTAATAGTTGTTCCCTAGTTTCGAGTGAACATGATCAAGAAAGCATCATCTCGAAACTAGGTCATTAATCATTTGATTCACTAGAATTTCCAAACATTATAGGATTTAAGAATTGTAGAAATATCTAAATCATCATCATCTAAAGATCGTCACAACTCCTACACGAGCGGAGATTACTCAAACATCATGATCACAAACACAATCACAAATTGAATTCTAATCATTATGCTTGAATTAAAAGATAAGCAAGAGTATAGAAAATTCACCTTTATTTATCGACAAATTTCGTTACAACTCTCTTGAATTTACAAAAGGAAGGAACTAGATCGTCGATTTCGGCTTCGCTCGACTCCTTGAGTCGCGGATCGGCGTGGATCTCTTGCTCCGTTGGAATCCGGCGTCGCTTGCTAAAGGTTGAAGGCTCTCTTGCTCAAATTGCTTTCGGGATCTTGATCTTGATTTTGAATTGGGGATGGGGATTGAATTTGGCACAAGCTTTTGTCACTAAACTTGTGGGTTGAAGATGGTGGTGATTCTTGAACAATTTCAAACCTTGATCTAAGCTCCTTTTTATAGGCCTAAAAAATCTTAGCTCTAGATTTGAAATTTGAAATTTCCCTCCAAGAGTTTGTTAGCCAAATATTCAAATTTCCCCCCAAAAAGTTAGTTAAGCCCAAAATTTGAATTTCCCTCCAAGAGTTTGTTAAGCCGAGCCTTCTAGATGTGCCACATGGAGCTTCTGGGGTCTTCTGGAAGCTTTGGCCGTTAGAGTTAACACGTGGAAGAAATCTGAGCGCTTGATCTCATCATATGGCCGCGGATCCGCGGCACCAGCCAGCTCCCGCCGCGGAACCGCGGCTCTTTAGAGGCCTTAGGGCTTGATCTTTTTACAGTAACTCTTAGGCTTTCTTGTGGGCCTTTTTATGATATATGGATTTTTATTTGGCCTTCTGTATTACTACCTGATCTTCAGCCTTTGAGTTGGCGCATTTTTTTTATCAGATCTTTTCCCAATTTTGGGCTCTGCTTCCGGAATTTCCTGCATAGACTCCAAGACAAGAGTTGCGCAATACAAGGATGATGCGATGCCATTAAAACCACACAATTTCCCTAAAAGTGCCGGTTTTAGTACACAGTACAAGTAATTCAATATTTTACATGTGTTTTGCAAATATGTGTGATATGAATACCGGATACCTCTACTTGACTGCAAAAGGTAGGGAAATTGCCGTGTTAGAAATGCAGTATTTTCGACTGATCAGCAGGGTTCTGATCGATTGATTGTACTATATACCCGGCCTTTCGATCGGACAATTGATAATACTAGCCGGCTCGGGATTGAGCCGAATTATTAAATCAGGTATTGATTTAATAATTACGTATATGTATTTCGATATGTATATTCTAGTATTATGTTCTTTGAGTTATTCTACCTCTTCGGGTATTCATATTTCGGTACGAATACAGGTATGTACATACTGATGTAATCCGTATTTATTCGGAAAATATTCTAGAAGGTGGACACCTCATTTTGGATTTGACCATTTATTTTAAATGGGATATGAGGTGGAAAAAGGAAAGAGGGGAGCATGGTGAGAACCATGCTTCTATAGTTGCACAAATGAATTGTTTATTCATTTGTGCAAACTATTCAAGCATGGTGGGAATTTTAAATGGAAAAATGAGTTTGATTAAAGCATGGTTCACATTATTTTCACACTTGATGAAAACTTGATGGTTCATTTTTCCACTTGATGAGTTTTTTCCCTCACCATCATGCTTCAATTCCCTCTCTAGAATCTTGAGTTCCTCCACCTTCACCTTCAACCTCCTCTCTACAATCTCATGTGTTGAGAATCAAGAGAGGAGGTGAGGTAGATATACACTTAGAACACTCCACTACATCCTAGGAATTCTATACTAGCCATCTAGAATCCCTAGTTGCTTCACTTGTGTCATTATGTGGAGCTAGAGCCACGAGCTACATCCCTCGGGTAGATCATCTTCGACGGAGGAAGACCGGCGGCTAAGCTCGATCTAAAGGATCTCAAGGAGCTAAGGGATATGGTGAAAGACAAAAGGACATGGTTCGTTCGGTATAATACTCTATCACTGTAGTTAGACTCATTTTAGATTGCTAGTTTCATGTTTGGATTCGATTCTAGGTAGTTGTTTTCTAGCGCCATGTTTTTTAAATGCTAAAATTTTTGTTCCGCAATCGGCCACTATAGATGGTCAGGGAGCTAGGAACCCCAACATGGTATCAGAGCCACCCAAACATTAGAAACTAGTAGTAGATGATGCATTAGTTTCAAAACCGAAAAACTGCGATTTCAAAACCCATTCTCTGTTCTGGAATTTTTTTGATCTCTAAATATTTTTTTAAACAATTGCAGAGTCTTAGTTAATACATGAGAATGAAACACAATGAAAATGATGCATTTTAATCCAAACTTGGGCGGCCATATTCCCCAAATTCCCAGCCTCACCTTTTTACTATTCACTAGTGGGCCCTACTTTCATTCTGTGTCTTGAGTTTTGTAAATTGGTGTTTTTGGTCTTGTTTGTTTTCCACAAATTTCACTTAGTGCTTTCTTTGCTTTGCGGCAAACTTGGAAAGTTTCAAAACTTGAAATTTTGCATCGTTGATATCTATGATGTGGTGTATGTGTTTTTCAAACGTCGTCTATTTGATATATGTCGTTTAGACGTGGTTGCACATACTTGCTTTTATTGCTGTGATCTTGATATCTGTGATGGCAATGTTCGGATTCTTGTTGGGTTACCCTAACGTCCTAGTCATCATCCGTGGCTGTTTGCGGAACAAAAATTTTTCTACCAAAGTAAAAACGGCACTAGAATAACCCAGAAAACCGGATCTAACCATAAACCTAACTAGCAAAAATAGGAGAGCTATCTACTATGATAAGAAAGCCTCACCGAACGATCCGTGTTCTTCGGTCTTCTTTCTTCTGTAGGGTTACTTAGCGCGGCAGCAAGGTTTCAGGAGGCATCGTCCATGCCGTTTTCAAATTTTTGCCGTACTAAAGAACCCTAACCGTAGAATCTTAACTAGAAATTTAGACGAACTAGCAATGCAAACAACTTTACATCTAAGTGAATGAGGAATACAACCTTTGTAGACCGGTCCTTCACTTCTAAAGCTCCGTGTAGTAGTCCCTTCGCTCCCAGTAGTGAACACCCGAACTCTAATAAAGGTTTACATGAAGAAATGAACAAACTTGCTCGAAATCTTCGAGGCCAAAAATGATCTACGTCGAGGAGACTCTGTAGGGTGTTTTTCGTCACCCCATTGAGATGGGAATACGCGCGCACTTGTCAGGCGCATTATAGATTCCCCCTGCCTAGGATGGGCTGGGGTTTATTGTGTAGGGTTCCTAGGCACTCTTGTGAAGGTTCTTAAGGCATCAAACATACCCGGATTAAATTTTAGACGTGCCGAACAACCCAAAGCCGGGATCTTTGCTAGATTATTAGGGTTTAATATGAAAGATGATAACTTTTATCTAAGTGTGAGGGATTACAACCTTTGTAGTCCGCTCCTTCACTTCACAAGCTCCGAGTAGAAGTCCCTTTGCCGCGATCCACGATCTCCCGGACTCATGAGAGGCTCCACGACTCGAACGATCCATTCTAGCTTGTCGTATTCCAAATCTCCGATGATCTACCTTGAAGTTGCTTCGACTCAAGCTTTCTCACTCAAAAGAGAAGAACACCCTATCCCATGGGCTAGATGAGATGAGGATGAGAGAGTAGTGATTTTGCTTTCTTTTAAATCATTTTCTCAATTTTATTCATCACTTCAAGAAAAACTAGCAAGCTTTCTTGAAGAAGGAAGAAGAAGATAATGAAAATATAAATGATAATCTTTTTTCTTTTGTGATGAATAGAAATATAAATCATATGATTGATATATAACCATGGTCAAGGATGAATGGCTAAGAACAAGTACAGAAACAACTAGGGTTAGGGTTTGGTTGAGTTTAAAGAATGTGTCATCCATAAAGATCTTAAGAATGACAAAAGAAAAAGCTTCTAGAAGGAACTTGAAGCTACTAACCCTAATCAAACCCTAACCTCAATTAATCATCCTTAAACATGTTTAACAATTAATCATATCATGTCACAATAATATATATCACATATATATTATATATTTGCAATAAAAGAAAATAATACAATTAACATATATCGTATATATATCAATGTATCATCCACTGAGAAAATGAAATAATAAAGCAAGCCAATATTAGTTAATATAATAATATATCATATATATTATTATATATTAAATCATCGAATCAACACTTGATCCGACGATCCGGCTATATCGAATATAACGGACTAATATATCATGTACCGATTCATCGAATCAACACTTGATCCGATGTCCCGGTTCATATCTAAATATCGCGAGAATATAATACGGTATCCCATATCGCATTATTCTCTGTCCTGCACATATCACATATGTGCTTCTACTCCGTTTCGCCTGAGCCAAGAAACCTCTGTGTAGGACTCTAAAGAATCGTCAATACGCCGGCAGCAGGTGATGATCATATCAAACACCCACAAGCTGCAAGCGGTCAGCTAAACGTAACAGCCACCCAGGTATTGAGCGATCAGAAGATCAACAAGCTATCCTGTGCGTTCTCCTGTGAATCCGATCAGTAACACTCCCGTACAGTCCGGTCTGTTCGTCTGATATGTCGCATATCAAGTCTAGGGGTGGTATACGTCAGACCCCAGTAACGGATAAGTCGTGTCGATGTGTGGCTCATAACGGGTCGAGAAACTACCAGTAACACTTACCAGTAAATCTCTATATCAGCCCTGGCCAGGGACTTCCAGTTATAGCCAATCAAACACAGCACAACATCAACTCCCTATACCGGGAGAGACGAATCCCCTCCTATCGCTCATTGCCTCCATGTGATTCGGGACTGTACCCAAAAGCCACCGTTTTGCACGCCCTCTTGGACGTGGTAAGGTGGAAATCAAAGCACAGTGGGAATCACACAAGACTCCATGACGATCTCGGGTCTACAGACTACCCTATACCAGTGTCACCGGAGAACTGCCATCTGACGTGTGGTATATCACCATCTGGGAGTTCTCGGCGAGTCCGTCCAGTGTACCCAGTCTCCACTGAGCACCCGTACACCATCTCTGATGTCAAACACCGATGGATATGGGATCATCCATCGCCCATCATATGGGTCAAGATGCGTATACGCTAGTCTACTCTGGTGTATCGATGCCCTGTCTCGATATACCCTCGACTAGGAACAGTTATAGGATGTACTCATCGACTACCGCGGCCCCACTAGTATGATCTCATCATAGTCCCAGTAGGCGAGTACAGATCCTAAGGGCTTTATCAACATGTGAGAGTAAAACAGTAAACCAATACAAGTCAACATGTTAAGATAAAGTGAAACCAAATAGCATACTATCATGACGAGCAAGAAAGTCTTCTCTATATATAACCAAGCATCCATTATAATATACATCAAATGTACAACAATGGCCTCTAGGGCATATACATAACTAACAATCTCCCACTTGCACTAAGGCCAGCTGCTGTAGTATCTCATACCTAGCATCCCGAATAATCTCTCAAACTGTATCTGGGGAATAGCCTTCGTGAATGGATCCGCAGTGTTGTCCTTCGTATCTACTCTCCTGACCTCGATCTCCCGGCGATCAACTATCTCCCTGATCAGGTGATACCGCCTCAGAATATGTCTGGACTTCTGATGGGACCTGGGTTCCTTGGCTAACGCCACAGCTCCATTGTTATCGCAATACAGAGGTATTGGATAATCAATGGATGGAACCACACCAAGTTCACTAATGAACTTCTTGATCCAGACAGCCTCTTTGGTAGCATCGTTGGCAGCGATGTATTCAGCCTCCATCGTTGAGTCTGCAACGGTATCCTGTTTGGAACTCTTCCAACATACCGCCCCTCCATTGAGGGTGAAGACAAAACTTGAATGCGACTTAGAGTCGTCCTTATCACTTTGGAAGCTGGAATCGGTAAAGGACTCCACCTGGAGTTCTCCGTTACCATACACCAAGAACATCTCCTTAGTCCTTCGCAAGTACTTGAGAATGTTCTTCACTGCTGTCCAATGACTCTCTCCTGGATCTGCTTGATACCGACTTACTACACTTAGTGAGTATGCTACATCGGGTCTGGTACATAGCATCGCATACATGATAGAGCCATCTGCCGAAGCATAGGGTATCCCTTGCATGCGAGCTCTCTCCAAATCAATCTTGGGAGACATCTCTTTGGAGAGAGTGAGTCCAGAGATCGTGGGTTGGTTCCCACGCTTGGATTCTTCCATACTAAACCTCTTTAGTATGGTGTCAATGTACCTGGATTGGGACAATCCCAATATCCGTTTAGATCTATCTCTATAGATCATGATTCCCAATATGCAGGAGGCATCACCTAGATCTTTCATTGAGAATCTCTGTGATAAGAAGAGCTTGACTGATTGCAGCATAGGAATATCATTTCCTATCAAGAGTATGTCATCCACGTACAATACGAGGAAGACTACCTTACCCTCTGCTACCTTCTTATAGATACAAGGTTCATCTATATTTTTGATGAAGTCAAACTCTTTGACTACAACATCAAAACAGATGTTCCAACTCCGCGATGCCTGCTTTAACCCATAAATGGATTTAAGCAGCTTGCACACCTTTCCGCTGCTCCCACTATCTATGAAGCCCTCTGGCTGAGTCATGTACACGCACTCTTCTAAATCACCGTTTAGAAAGGCGGTCTTAACATCCATTTGCCAGATTTCGTAGTCATGGTATGCAGCAATGGAAAGTAAGATCCGGATGGACTTAAGCATAGCCACTGGAGAAAATGTTTCGTCATAATCCACACCTGGTCGTTGACGAAAACCTTTTGCTACTAGTCTAGCTTTGAAAGTCTCAACTTTTCCATCTACACCAAATTTCTTTTTAAAGATCCACTTGCTCCCAATGGGTTTTACCCCTTCAGGAGCATTTTCCAAAGTCCATACTTTGTTGGTGTACATGGATTCCATCTTAGATCGCATTGCATCCAGCCATTTTACAGAGTCACCACTCGTGATGGCCTGCTCGAAACTAGTTGGTTCATCATCATCTATGATGCAATCCTCGCTTCCACCATCAATGAGAAAACCGTAGTATCTCTCAGGTGGACGAGAAACCCTGCTAGATCGGCGGAGAGGCTGGGGTTCGTCGGGTACTACTGAATCTTCTGGTTCCACTAAATCATCTGTTGTAGTTTGTATCACTGGAACCTCTTCCAGTTCTACCTCAGAGCCACTAATCTCTTTTGCAAGAAATTCCTTTTCTAAAAAGGTGGCATGTTGAGCAATAAACACTTTTTGTTGTTCACTGTGGTAGAAAAAATATCCATTTGAATGTTTAGGATATCCTACAAACTTACATAGAACTGACCGTGCCTCGAGTTTGTCTGGATTTTGCCTTTTGACATAGGCCAGACAACCCCATATCTTAACTCGTTTAAGACATGGTCTCTTCCCACTCCATATCTCATATGGTGTGGTAGGTACAGATTTAGTCGGAACTTGATTCAAGAGGTATGCTGCTGTCTCAAGTGCATACCCCCAGAAGCAAATAGGTAACTCAGCTGTACTCATCATCGAGCGCACCATATCTAATAGGGTGTGATTCCTCCGCTCCGATACACCGTTGTGCTGTGGTGTATAAGGAGGAGTAAGCTGAGAGAGAATCCCATTCTCTTTTAGATAATCTAGGAACTCATTGCTTAAGTATTCTCCTCCTCGATCAGATCGAAGGATCTTAATACTTTTGCCCGTTTGTTTTTCTACTTCGTGTTTATACTCTCTGAATTTCTCAAAAGCTTCAGACTTGTGTTTCATCAGGAATACATGTCCGAATCTAGAGAGATCGTCAGTGAATGTAATGAAGTAGGAAGAACCGTTCCTGGCATGCGTAGACATGGGACCGCATACATCACTATGTATCAGTCCTAAGAGTTCATTAACTCTTTCTCCGTGTCCACTAAACGGAGCTTTGGTCATTTTTCCTTTGAGACATGAATGGCAAGTATCATAAGATGATAATTCGAACGGATTCAAATAACCATCTTTATGTAACTTAGCCAGTCGTGTCGCATTGATATGACCAAGTCTACAATGCCACAAGTAGGATTCGTTCACATCTGAACTTTTCCTCTTGTGTGTGTTTTGTATATTTAGGACTGTATTCTGATTTAGAATGAATATGCCATTATGTAACGAGCCTGATGCAATCAACTTTTGATCTAGGAATATGTTCATAACATTATCCTGTACTACAAAATTATATCCTTCTTTACTCAATAAAGAAACTGATATAATGTTGCACATCATGTTTGGTATATAATAGCACTCATTTAGAATCAGTGTATTACGACTTGGTAATACAAGGTGATATTCGCCAACTGCTTTGGCTACAATACTTGCACCGTTCCCTACTTGAACGGAATGATCACCTTTTCCCAGTTCTCTACCTTTACGTAGCCCATGCAACTGTTTGCATATGTGGGATCCTGATCCGGTATCTAATACCCAGGACGTAAGGTGAACTGAGAAACAGTTCTCAATAACTAACACACCCGAAGAAGATGCATCAACATGCATGTTCTTTTGGGCGGCGTGAGAATCCAGATATTCTCTTGTTTCCTGTTCAGTCTTATAACTCTTATAAGAAATAATGGGTCTAACGTTCCCTTGCTCAGTACAATAATCAGGTTCAGTCAATACATCCATTTTATTATCTTGATTATGGCATGAAATGGTCGCTACCTGGAGAGAGAGAGAAGAAAACACTTTAGCGTATGCTCTTGCAAGATTAGATTGGTTATTATCTTATCTAATCAGGATGTCTCCCACTGTTTTTATCAAATCTACCTTGAAACCCTAAAAGGTAAGATTAGCCGGGATTAATTACACCCTACAATTTCGTCAATCTTTCAGCCAGATCAGTGTCGGTACTTTGAGGGAGGTTCCCCGTGCTTTCGCACGGACCTAATTAAAGTAAACCTCGTTTTCCCAGAGGTGTAACCTCGTTAACACTTTTCTAGACACCTACTTGAATGACTAATTGTCCTGTGTAAAACTCTCCCAGGAGTAACTCTTACTCGCAGTGGGTATCGGGATCCAACTATCTCATAGGAGGTATGCAATCTCATTGCAAATTTCAACATTTGAAATTCCCGATAATATTTTGCCCCTAGTGTGCCATGACCTTGACAGAGGTCAACAAACCATAGTGCACTAGTCAAGTTCAACCCGTCATTTCTTGATTGAATCAAACCCACTCGCACGACCCTTGACAGAGGTCAACAAGGTCGTACGACTACCCTAATCCAATCACATCACATGCTTCACAGATAATTACTAGTTAGCTACCGCACACTACGCCTTGACAGAGGTCAACAAACGCAGCACGAATACTAAATAATATCTATCTGAAATGACGGAGGGCTACGCAGGTTTTTCAGAAAACCCTGAGCGTAATGAACTTGATATCGTCGTAGAATCATGTGTTTTTGAAAAGGAGTGTTTTGAGGCTTTTCTTAGTTTTGCTAAAGGGGTCACTCCCGGTGAAGGGATCGTCGGCCCTTTCCTCATCGAATAAGGTGCAGGATATATCATATATACCGCTGTGCAAAGCAAAACACTAAAAGCATTCAAAAGACAAACCGCGTTTTGTAGCATCTGCCAGTTTTGCTAAAGGAGTCACTCCCGGTGAAGGGATCTCGGTCCTTTCCTCATCGAATAAGGTGCAGGATATATCGTATATATCACTGTGCAAAGAAAAACTGTAGCTACCCTTTTTATAAAGTTTTGATTCTACAACATCTTTAGGTTTCTTTTCTTTTATTAATCTCATTAATAAATATCCCATCAGCTTATGCTTCCTGAGCATCACAGAAGAAACGAAAGCAGTAATATTTATATATCAGCTTATATATATAGTATAAGCATTCGTCTCAGGCAGTAATATGATCTCATCACAGAACATTGCAGCAGAAGAACATATATGAAATATTGGATATACTAGGACGTCCGTGTTTTCAATACGAGCTTGTATAAAACACGGATTCCACGGTCGCGACGAATAGCCAAACCCACATCCCAAGACCCCTATGAGAGCGGCAAGTAACACTGCCAATTCTAGGGTTAGAAGACCCGGTCTCGACTCCTCGAGATAGCCTCCCACTGGACCCTAGAACCCGGTCACTTGTGCTCCCCACCTTGGGTCTACCTAATGCGGAAAAGTAAATAATATACACTGGTGACAGCAACCGCAACCTGGAAGTGCCCCAAATAAAAGAATATTACATTACAAATGAATTTTACATGAATGAAAATAAAAACCCTCATCTCACATAAAACCCCCGGCTATTCTGATCGCGACGATCCAATATAACATATCACAGCAACACATAATATCTCATATCATCAACGTAAGTAAATATGCGCATCCCAATTGTCGTTGACATATAACAACGAAACCGGCGATATCACATATTACACTTACGGTCACAGAAAAGAAAGTGTAAAACTACAATATTTGGAATCCACAATCACTTTAGACATCATAAATCCGAAATATCACATACTCCGCATTTCATGCCTAACTCTATGAATTCCACATATTGTATCACATTCCAGATAAATATACAGTATTAAACTTTCCGAACAGATAATCAAACACCCAAAATTTCCCAAAGCGCTCAACTCTTGAGCGGAGTTCAAATAATCCCAGAATATGTTACAGTACCGGTGATCCAGCCGTAGAAGGGTCAAGCCAACGCCTCACATGTGGCATGCCGTACTACCCCAAACCCGAAGGTTCAAAAGGCAGTTCAAGACGGTCACATAATCGAGTTAAGGTTTGTTGTCTTCTAGAGGGTCCACCGCTTAACTTGTACAATTTTCCCGAAAGATTTAAACCCGAATAAATTTCAACACTTGAAAGTTTGCCATACCGGGAAACAGTAAGTTAATGATATCCGTTCAAATAGTTTAACAGTTTCTAAATATCCGGAAAGAAATACGAATTTAAAATTTCCGATCGAGTCTACTATTACAAAACAAACCCCAGAATTTTAAACACCTGGAACAGATTAAAAATACCCAGAATAGTCAGCAAGTACCTACGGTTAAAACCATGAAGCCACGTGTCCCAATCCTACAGTGCCGCCGCGGAACCGCCGCGAGATCCATGTTCCTGCCGCGGATCCGCGCTCAGTTGGTTGAATTGTGGGCACGTGTTTCATGGTAATTCTTAGAATTACCTGCTGATTTTTTTACATATTTTTAATTCTGAAAAATCCCAAAATTTAAAAAATTTCCAGAGAGGGGTCCATTTTGTTCGTTTCGGGTTCGATCGGAGTTTTAACTTCGTAAACACATCGCCTAATGCTCTAGCTAGGCTCTGATACCACTGTAGGGTTCCTAGGCACTCTTGTGAAGGTTCTTAAGGCATCAAACATGCCCGGATTAAATTTTAGACGTGCCGAACAACCCAAAGCCGGGATCTTTGCTAGATTATTAGGGTTTAATATGCAAGATGATAACTTTTATCTAAGTGTGAGGGATTACAACCTTTGTAGTCCGCTCCTTCACTTCACAAGCTCCGAGTAGAAGTCCCTTTGCCGCGATCCACGATCTCCCGGACTCATGAGAGGCTCCACGACTCGAACGATCCATTCTAGCTTGTCGTATTCCAAATCTCCGATGATCTACCTTGAAGTTGCTTCGACTCAAGCTTTCTCACTCAAAAGAGAAGAACACCCTAATCCCATGGGCTAGATGAGATGAGGATGAGAGAGTAATGATTTTGCTTTCTTTTAAATCATTTTCTCAATTTTATTCATCACTTCAAGAAAAACTAGCAAGCTTTCTTGAAGAAGGAAGAAGAAGATAATGAAAAGATAAATGATAATCTTTTTTCTTTTGTGATGAATAGAAATATAAATCATATGATTGATATATAACCATGGTCAAGGATGAATGGCTAAGAACAAGTAGAGAAACAACTAGGGTTAGGGTTTGGTTGAGTTTAAAGAATGTGTCATCCATAAAGATCTTAAGAATGACAAAAGAAAAAGCTTCTAGAAGGAACTTGAAGCTACTAACCCTAATCAAACCCTAACCTCAATTAATCATCCTTAAACATGTTTAACAATTAATCATATCATGTCACAATAATATATATCACATATATATTATATATTTGCAACAAAAGAAAATAATACAATTAACATATATCGCATATATATCAATGTATCATCCACTGAGAAAATGAAATAATAAAGCAAGCCAATATTAGTTAATATAATAATATATCATATATATTATTATATATTAAATCATCGAATCAACACTTGATCCGACGATCCGGCTATATCGAATATAACCGACTAATATATCATGTACCGATTCATCGAATCAACACTTGATCCGATGTCCCGGTTCATATCTAAATATCGCGAGAATATAATACGGTATCCCATATCGCATTATTCTCGGTCCTGCACATATCACATATATGCTTCTACTCCGTTTCGCCTGAGCCAAGAAATCTCTGTGTAGGACTCTAAAGAATCGTCAATACGCCGGCAGCAGGTGATGATCATATCAAACACCCACAAGCTGCAAGCGGTCAGCTAAACGTAACAGCCACCCAGGTATTGAGCGATCAGAAGATCAACAAGCTAGCCTGTGCGTTCTCCTGTGAATCCGATCAGTAACACTCCCGTACAGTCCGGTCTGTTCGTCTGATATGTCGCTTATCAAGTCTAGGGGTGGTATACGTCAGACCCCAGTAACCGATAAGTCGTGTCGATGTGTGGCTCATAACGGGTCAAGAAACTACCAGTAACACTTACCAGTAAATCTCTATATCAGCCCTGGCCAGGGACTTCCAGTTATAGCTAATCGAACACAGCACAACATCAACTCCCTATACCGGGAGAGACGAATCCCCTCCTATCGCTCATTGCCTCCATGTGATTCGGGACTGTACCCAAAAGCCACCGTTTTGCACGCCCTCTTGGACGTGGTAAGGTGGAAATCAAAGCACAGTGGGAATCACACAAGACTCCATGACGATCTCGGGTCTACAGACTACCCTGTACCAGTGTCATCGGAGAACTACCATCTGACGTGTGGTATATCACCATCTGGGAGTTCTCGGCGAGTCCGTCCAGTGTACCCAGTCTCCACTGAGCACCCGTACACCATCTCTGATGTCAAACACCGATGGATATGGGATCATCCATCGCCCATCATATGGGTCAAGATGCGTATACGCTAGTCTACTCTGGTGTATCGATGCCCTGTCTCGATATACCCTCGACTAGGAACAGTTATAAGATGTACTCATCGACTACCGCGGCCCCACTAGTATGATCTCATCATAGTCCCAGTAGTCGAGTACAGATCTAAGGGCTTTATCAACATGTGAGAGTAAAACAGTAAACCAATACAAGTCAACATGTTAAGATAAAGTGAAACCAAATAGCATACTATCATGACGAGCAAGAAAGTCTTCTCTATATATAACCAAGCATCCATTATAATATACATCAAATGTACAACAATGGCCTCTAGGGCATATACATAACTAACATATTGATTGTAGGGATCCGAATCTCCGGCAGTCGCGGACTAAGCTGCCGTTAATTACCCCTCGCCTTTGGAGCGAGAGAACCTCCGATTAATGGGTTAAACTGGTCATGCGAACGCAATGTGCAGTGTTGTGTTTTGAAGGGGTTTTGGATATATCGGGGGCCCCGCAGAGTTTTTACGGGTGTCCGGCTACCCGGATAGAGGGCTAGGGGTCAAGGGGGTTAGCAGCCCCCTTACGGGGTCCGGGGCAGCGCCCCGTTAGAAATTTTTTCTAACAGGAGAACTGTTTTGGAGTATGTGTGTGTATATATATATACATATACATATATATATATATATATATATATAAAGGGAAAGGAAATCCAAAGGATGCGTGGAAGAAAGCGCTAGCGCACCACGTGCGCGGCACGCGGACGCTGATTGCCAGAGCACCAGGGCACCACGTGCCTGGCACGCGGGCGCTGAGCGCCAGAGCGCCAGCGCACCACGTGCCTGGAACGCGGGCGCTGAGCGCCAGCGCACCACGTGCCTGGCATGCGGGCGCTGAGCGCCAGAGCCCAGTGCACCACGTGCCTCGCACGCGGGAGCTGCACGCCAGAGCGCCAGCGCACCACGTGCCTGGCACGCGGGCGCTGCGCGCCAGCAGCAAAGGGACTTGGTCCCTGCACTGGAAGCTGTGCTCCCGATTTGACTTATAGAGTTGAACTCCTAACAGATATTAATTTAGGGAGTTAAACTCCAATGGATCTTTAATGGAGTTAGACTCCTAAAAATATCTAAAAATGATCAAAGGGGCTGCTTTGTTTCTCCCTTTGGCTCTGGATCTTCCCAAGATGGGATTTCTGGAGATGGGTCTCCTTCTTCTTCCTCTTGCTCGGCTGGATCTTGGAGAAAAGGGGGTGAGTCTTAAAAGTCTTCCCCTTTTTGAGATCTAATGGATGATCTGAGCTCCCCTTTGTGGGTTTTGTGGTGAAAAACTATTTAGTTTTGGAAAAGGAAGAGTAAAACTATTGATTTAATTCAAAAGAAAGGAGAAGGTTTAGAACCTTCAGGACGGAGTAGGAGGCACAAAGAACCCTAGATTTTTGAGGGAATGAAAAGTATATCCTTTATTCATCATCATGTTGCCTTATATAGGCTTACACATTTACATATAGCCCATTGGGCTTTACAAAATGGCATTTTGCCCATCCCATGACTCATGTGCTATTTCTTTTTGCACATAAGCCATGGGCTTTACAAAAATTTGGCTTTATGCCCATTCATGCATAAAAAATTACATAAAAATTATTTATTACATGATTTCTATATTGGAATGGGGAGGCTGGCCGCGGGCTCGACTTGGGCATGGGCCTGCTTGACCTAGGCTTGGGCCCACCTGGGTTGGGGTTGACTTTGACTTTGACTTGGTCAACCGGGGTGCAATATTCGACCCCAACAAAGTGCCCCCCATCAATGAATGCACACCGCATGCATGAGTTGTGTGCATGAAATTGATGGATCTTGAAGTTGGACTTTGAGGTGGAACATCATTCCAGGGGTGGAGCATCATCCCGGGAGCATAATTCCGGAGATCGGAGCATCATTCTGAAGAGCGAAGCATGATTCCAGGGATCGGAGCATAATTCCGATGAGCGGAGCATGATTCCAAAGGGTTGGAGTATCATTCTGATGAGCGGAGCTTGATTCCCCAAAGTCGGAGCATAATTCCGAGGATCGGAGCATCATTCCGGAGAGCGGAGCATAATTCCCAAGGGTCGGAGCATAATTCCGAAGATCGGAGCATCATTCCGAAGAGCGGAGCATGATTCCAGGGATCGGAGCATAATTCCGATGAGCGGCAGACATTCTGACCGGATCATAATTTCGATGCAGAGGTTGATTCCCAGGCGAAGCATAATTCCGATGGGGAAAGCAGATACTCCGAGGCGAAACTTGATTTCGACACAGGGTACATTCTGAGACGAAGCATGATTTCGACGCAGAGCTTGCTGGTTGACTTGATTCCGAGGCGGAGCTTAATTCCGACGAGGAGGTCGCTGGTTGAATCCGAGCCGAAGCATAATTCCGACAGGGAAGGTAGATATCCCGAGGAGAAGCATGATTTCGACACGGGGTAAATTCTGAGACAAAGCATGATTTCGACGCAGAGCTTGCTGGTTGACTTAATTCCGAGGTGGTGCTTAATTCCGACGAGGAGGTCGCTGGTTGATTCCGAGCCGAAGTATAATTCCGACAGGTAAGCTAGATATCCCGAGGCGAAGCATGATTTCGACACGGGGTAAATTCTGGGATGAAGCATGATTCCGCCGCAGAGGTTGTTAGTTTGATTTGATTTAGGTTGACATCAGCATCGTTATACTGGAACATGGTACCAAGAGTGAATCATCTTTTGCCATGAGTGGATTTAAGGATTTCGGTTTTTGTCTAGCATCTGCATTGCTGCACTGGAATAATGCCAGGAGCAACTCATCATTTGCCCCGAGAGGATTTGGGAATTGATGGCTTAGGAGGCAGGTTTAGATCCCTATCACCTAAGGATTTTCAATTTTATAGGCCGTAAGGGTCCCATAAAAGCATTTTCTCCCTACGAGTCGAAAGGATCCCGTAGGTGTATTTTCTCCTTAGGAGTCGTGGGGACTTGATTGATCTTCTTCGTGTGTATTTGGAAATGTTTCACAACCATAGAAATTTATACCGCAATCAATTAACGGTGTCTATTATAGGTTCGTCGGTGAATGCGGATCGTCCACAGGGAAAGTGTGATTTGTTCGAAATCGTTTTAGTTGAGTTGAAAATTAAAAGATAAAAGAAAATGATTCAATATTTGTGAAATTTAGTTTCAAGAATCATAAAGATATAGATCTAAAATCAAATGTTAATAAAGATCAAGAAAATGTCCAAACCAATTGAATTATCAAGATTTGTAAAGTAGCTTGTAGGAATCGATCAAATTGATAGTGATGATGAATACTAATGATTACAAATTCTTATCTATTGAGGATTTGTTGCTAGATCGATGACGATCAATGAGGTTTAGGGATCTATTGAAGAAACTAGGGTTTCTTCATCATCATCCCTTGTCCTTTCATTGATTATCATTCAAATTCAAGCCTCTAGCAAATTAAATCATCGATCGTTGATATCTAATTTGGAGCAAAAACATTCAAGAAAGCGATCTCGCTCAAAACTAGGTCTTCGATGATTCAATTTTCCTAAAGTTTACAAAACTCATAAGACTTGAGAATCGTTCAAGAATTTAATCATCATCATCTACCTATTCTCTCGATTCTGCTACAAGCGGAGTTTCACTCAAACATCGTGAAAAAGACAAGAATCAAGAATCTATAACTCTTCATAATGCAAGAATGTAAAGAAAAGCAAGATTTAGAATTTTCACCTTTTATTAATCAACGCTTCGGTACAATTCACTCAAAGATTACAAGATTTGAGGAGGAACTAAATCGTCGAAACTAGCTTCGCTTTGGTCTTCTTGAGTCGCGGATCGTCGTGGATCTCTTGCTCAGATGAAGATCGGCGTTGCTTCAAAGGCTCGTTGAAGGCTTGCTTGAGTCGGTACTCAATGAATCTTGATTTGGCTCAAATTGTGTCACCCAACTTGATTTGAATTGATTTGTATTTTGCTAGAATTTTTAACCTAATTGATGAACAACCTTTGTAATGAAGCCATAGGTGCCCTTTTATAGTTTTCCCTTTAGCTTCCCCTAGAAGCTAGGTCAATATTCCCTTGGAAGCTAGGTAGTTGTAGAGAAGTTTCTAGATTAAGATAGTTAGCTAGCTTGCATGAGAAGCCTTTATGTTGGAGGGAAGCTTCTGGAGATTTGAAGCGTCTTGAAGAAGTTTTGCCGTTGAGAAGAAGCCACGTGGAGTATGAGTTGGATCAGCCGCGGATCCGCGGCGGATCGGCCTGACTCGGCCGCGGATCTACGGCCCTTTTAGGTGATCTCTGCATGGAATCTTCAGGGTTGTTTCATGTTGGCTTTATGGCACTTTCCTGATGTCTGGAATATTTTTATACTTTCTTATTTACTGCTAGATCACAAGTCTTGGACTTGATGTATTTTATCAGCACATTTAGCAGTTCCGGCTCTTTTAGCTGGAAAATTTCCTGCACTGAATCTTGAGACAAGTGTTGAGATATAAAAATCATGCGAATAGTAATAAACACTTAATTTCCCTTTAGAATGTCGATTATAACTATAACACAGGGTATTTGGTATTTTCCAAATGAATTCGTAATCTGTGTTATATTTACAATAAACACCTATATATGATCAATAATAGTAGGGAAATTAACGTGTTGAGAATGCACTATTTTTGACTGATCAGGACTCCTATGCGTGTTGCTCCTTTCTGAGTCGTAAGGATCTCACGCGGGAATTTTCTCCTCACAAAGTCGAGAGGACTTTGCGAGTACATTTCATCTCTTTTTCACGAGTTTTGCACCCTTTCGGGTTTTCACAAACTCGTCGGCAGTCCTGTTGTTTATACTCACGGAGCCCTTTCGGGTTTTCATCCGTGCCCATTTTGATTGTGGACATACCCGTTTTTTGTTTTTTTTTATCTTAATCGCCGGTGGGACTTTGAATGTGGTCCCGCCGGTAGGACTTAGGAGAGATTGGGATCATTTTACGCCCGTGGATTGTATACGGTTTTGCAGGATGTATGATCTAGACCGTAGGGCCAGAAGAATTTCGGGACTTTGCTGGCGTCAGCATCGCTATACTGGAATATGGTACCAGGAGCGACTCATCATTCGCCGTTGGGGTATGGGATTTGGAATTTGGTTGGCGTCTTCATCGCTGCACTGGAATATGGTACCAGGAGCGACTCATCATTCGCCACTTGGGGATTTGGATTCTGGCTAGCGTCTGCATCGCTGCACTGGAATATGGTACCAGGAGCGACTCATCACTCGTCATTGCCTATTGGGAAGCGATGGCTTAGGAGACAGGTTTAAATCCCTATCACCTAAGGCTTTTCAATATTATGGGCCGTGAGGGTCCCATAAAAGCATTTTCTCCCTACGAGTCGTAAGGATCTCGTAGGTGCATTTTCTCCTTAGGAGTCGTGAGGACTCCCAAGTGTGTTTTTCCTTTGTGAGTCGTAAGGATCTTACGCGGGGATTTTCTCCTCACGTATAATGAGGACACATAGGTGGGTCTTCCCAAATGGAGCATAATTTCAAGGGCGGAGACCGGCCACTGGACTGGTGATTGCAGTGGGATATGGGTATGATGAGAATTATTTGAGCCCGTGGATTGTATACGGTAGTCAATTTGGGGACTGATCGTAGGGCCAGGAGAATTTTGGGAGATTGGATTTTGGTTGGTGTCTGCATCGCTGCACTGGAATATGGCACTAGGAGCGACTCATCATTCGTCGTTTTTGTTGTTTTTTTTTACCGCGATTGCTCTATCAGTTCAGCTTTTCTTATCGCGAAGGTCGCGATTGCCCTATCATTTCGGCTATTTATTCGCGGCTGCCCAATCATTTCGGCTTTATTTTTCATCTTTATTTTACTCAATGATTTTTTATTGCGAGTTTCCCCATCATTTTGACTTTTCACTTTTTTCTTTTTATTTACACATTTTTTTTTACATTCCCAGTTTAACGACTTAGAGGTCGATTGTTCCCAGTTTAATGACGTGGTGGTCGACTGTTCCCAGTTTAATGACGTGGTGGTCGATTGTTTTCAGAGAAAAGTAGATGTCTGAGAGAATCAGTTTCACGACGAACTTCGGTCTCTGTTTGTATGAAATTGGCGATCGTAGCTGGACTGTTTGTTAACATACGCCTTTAGACAGTTCTATCTCTCCTGCCTTGTATTGCTTTTCGACCCAATCTTTGAAGACGAAGCAGTCCTCAATTGCATGACCTATCACTCTGTCATAGGGGCAGTATTTGGGGTCGTCGGTCATATTCGCTTCCTGCGGTCTTTTTGACTCTGGCAGTTGTAGACTGTTCCTCAGGGCGTCTTTGAATATTTTGCGGATTTTGTCCCTTCTGAAGGAATAGACCTTATCTAGCTTCTCTTTCAGTGGAGATTCTCCTCCCTCTCCGAACACTGGATTCCGAGGCTGGTTGGCATTAGGCCTGCTCATCCCTTGCTTATTTCGGTTGGCCGAAGTGTTAAAAGATTCAGAATCGTCAGAATTTCTGCCTTTGCGATTATCGTCCTTTCGGTTTCTTCAGGACTTATTTTTATTTTGGGAATCCGAGGAGGACTCCTGCTTTGAGCGCTCCAACATATGGACTTTTCTAGTCAGCTCTTGGAATGTTTTGAGACCCGCGGTGCATAGAAACGGGGCCATCCAATTGTTGAGATTTCCGACGAGGAGACTGACAGATTGGTCCTGCTCTATCGGCGGTTCACATTTGACGGAGAGATTGCGCCATCGGGTTATAAAATCTGTGCTGTTTTCGTTGTTCTTTGGCTTGGTCCTTACGAGGTCGGCGATGGTGATCTTATCGCTGACGCTCATGAACCTCTGCCGAAACAGAGACTCCATTTGGACGAAAGATGTGATGGAGCCATCCGGTAAGCTCACGCACCAGTCGAAAGCAACATCGGCCAAGCTATTAACGAACTGGCGGAGGAGAAGCGCATCATTGCCCCCGGTATTCCCGCATGAGGCTTTAAAATGGGCGATGTGCTGATTCGCATTTCCCGTCCCATCAAATCCTCCGAATTTAGGGATGACATAGCCGCTACGAAATTCTACCAGATCATACTGAGCAGGATATGGTCTCCCACTACTGCTGATATCTTTTTGCGCTTCGACTACCAATGTTTTGACTTTGTTGGCAATCAAATCTATGATTTGATCTTGAGTTAGCGGGCTACTGCCATCGGTAGCCAAGACATTCCCCGAGATAGGATGCGGCTGACTTTTATGCGATCCGTCCACCTTTGGATTTGAGAGAATAGGCGTCGGCTGCCTTGGGACACCGTTTCCCGGTTCATGAGCAGAGCCCTGCGCTTGATTGGGCGGCTGAGAAGCAAGTCGAGCAGTGAGCTGCAAGGCGACATTCGTCAAGCCGTCAATTTTGGAGTAAAGTTTGGCCATCTCCTTGTCTTTGTTTCTGAGCTGCTTTCGGAGCTCTTGAAGCAGCTCTTGCTCCGCGGTCCTGGGGCGGAATGTCGTCTCTTCCTCGCTGTCTGAGCTTGACTCTACATAGACTGAGGGGTCTTTCTGCCTATCATCCTCATCAAGAGGGTTTTCATCATCCAGTGGAGGCGGCTGTTCTTGGGAAGCGGCAACACATTCAAGCCAGATTGGGTTTGAGATGTGGTGGCCCCATCCTTTCTCTTGCTGCGCGTGCCCACCATATAGACAGTGTGGACCACATATCCAGCCAGATCCTCAACTTTGGCGGGATAACCCTGTTCTTCGAACCTCATGAAGTTCGGCCTGGCGGGAGCCCTAGCCCTTTTGTTGGCTCTATATCTGAGCCTTTTCTGTCTTAACTTCTCGATTTTGCGGGCTTGGCGGGCATCCGTCGTCCAGGAAGCCATCGTGAGCCGATTAAAGGGGAGCTTAGAGAAGTCACCCGATCGAGTAGTTGTCAGGGGCACCGCCGGAGCTTGCTCGAGACGCCTTGTTGCTTTGTTGGTGGTGATGGCCTTGCCCCCAGCTGGGGCCAAAGAGAGTCGTACAAACACCGACTTGCGTTTGAGTTAGGGCGCCTTCGAGACAACCATATTTGGCCTCTTGCCTTTCGATACCGGTTTGTCTGTCACCAGGGCTTGAGGAGCTGGGATGGCGTTAGCTGACACGAACAGAATAGAGCCGAATGGAAGCGGCGACTCTTCCCATTGTCGCCCGAGACTGGCCAGAAGGACCGTCCTGGCGTCCATCTTCATCGTGTAGGAGATGGGAGCTGTGTCGAGAGCTGAGCTTGTCCTTGGAGACATTTTTGAAAAGTGATTGCTTGAAAACCAGCATGAAAGAGCATTATTTTAGTATAAATATCGATATGTATATTGATTGAGTTCGCATAAATGTTTAATCCGAAATATGGGAGGAGAGATTGGTCCCACCGGGCGTGCCAGAATCTGTAGGGTGTTTTTCGTTACCCCATTGAGATGGGAATACGCGCGCGCTTGTCAGGCGCATTACATATTCCCCCTGCCTAGGATAAGCTGGGGTTTATTGATTGCGGGGATCCGAATCTCCGGCAGCCGCGGACTAAGCTGTCGTTAATTACCCCTCTCTATTAGAGCGAGAGAACCTCCGATTAACGGGTTAAACTGGTCATGCGAACTCAATGTGCAGTGTTGTGTTTTGAAGGGGTTTTGGATATATCGGGGGCCCCATAGAGTTTTTACGGGGGTCCCGCTACCCGGATATCGGGAAGGGGGTCAACGGGGCTAGCAGCCCCTTGTGGGGTGCGGGGCAGCGCACCGCTAGAAATTTTTTCCAACGGGAACAATGTTGTGGAGTATGTGTGTGTTTATACACACACACACACACACACACATACACACATATATATATATAAAGGGAAAGGGCATCCAAAGGATGCATGGAAGAAAGCGCCAGCGCACCACGTGCCTGGCACGCGGGCGCTGAGCGCCAGAGCGCCAGCGCACCACGTGCCTGGCACGCGGGCGCTGCGCCCCAGCAGTAAAGGGACTTGGTCCCTGCACTGGGAGATGTGCTCCCGATTTGACTTATGGAGTTGAACTCCTAACAGAGATTTATTTAGGGAGTTAAACTCTAATGGATCTTGAATGGAGTTAGACTCCTAAAAATATCTAGAAATGATCAAAGGGGCTGCTTTGTTTCTCCCTTTGGCTCTAGATCTTCCCAAGATGGGATTTCTGGAGATGGGTCTCCTTCTTCTTGTAAGTCTACGCTAGCACCCCGGCAGTCTACAACCGCCAAATGCGGAACAAAAACTTTTTAACTGGTGCTATCGTATACTTTAACCCGGATCTGCCATTATTGCTAAACTAACAAACTGTAAAGAGTGTAGAATGGTTATACCGAACGATCCGAGTCCTTCGTTCTTCAACCATCATCCCACGCTCCGTTGCGGCTGCTCCGATCTCGTCGATCTCCGATGTCCTTCGTCGAGGTGGCACCACATGATCGGTTCTTTAAACGGGCTCCCGCCTCTGACTCGAGGCAACTCGATCGTCAAGTTTGCTAAAAGAGACGACCAAGATTGATGTAGAGAATGAGTAGATGACTTTGTCTCACTTCGTCCAAATCCGTGGACGATCGGTTAATGAAGTTGCCATTTGATCGGGTGATGGAAATGAAAGAAGCAATGAAATTTCCATGCACACAAATGCTATCATAATCTTTTCTCTAATGAATCAAGTGAGAGTGTAGATCGATGATCCGAGAGAGAGAGAGGGGCCGGCCACCTTATAAGGAAGAGGGAGGTGACCGTAGGAGGAGGGAGGTGACCATAAACCAAAAGCTTCTCACTCAAATATCTTAAGGAATCCAAAAGGAATTAAACTCAAAGCATGAGTCATTAGGCTAGTCACCAAAAGCTTTAATGACACCATTAATGCCTAATGAGTCATGAAGCCACTTCATCACTTCTAGAAGCTTCTAGAATGATGACTCACTCCATCTGAAGAAAAGATGAATCCGTCTTTAACAGAATGTTAAAAGACGGCTGATAGAAAACTGGAAACTGGCAACTTCCAAAAGTGATCCTGAAACGACTTTCAGGATAACCCCGAAACTGTATAAATATACCCGCATTTATATTACGACCGAATATAAATGCAACTGAGACAAAGATATTATACCTACTCAATATGATACTCGAATCCGGCTTAAACCAAAACCGACCAGTATCATCTGCCCGAAAATCGACACGTGCGTAAACGCACGTGCATTTTCCGAACCCTGCCATAAAACCATACGGCCTCTACAACGTTTCGCCCGAACTTGGGAAACTGTCTGTGGGGGACTCTAATGACTCGTCAGCACCCTGGCAGTGGGTTTAACCACAAACCGTCAGCGGCACTAGCTATGCATAACGGCTGCCCACGGACTGACCTCAAGGGTGGTCGAGGAGCGAACTCAAGGGAGACCGATGAGCGAACTCTTCCGAAAACCCTACTGAGCCTAACAGTGACAATGTATATACAGTCCGGTCCGTTCGTCAATGAGTATCGCATATCCGCCTAGGGGGCTAGTAACGTCAGACCCCCAAAAGCAGTATAAGTCGTGTCGGAGTGAAGCCCAATAACACTCTGAGACACTACTGGAGTACCTACCAGTAAATCTCCTGCCATGGCCATGGACTTTGTGTAATGGCTCTCCTAGACACAGCACGACCTCGCCCCCAATACCGGGAGAGACGAATCCCCTGCCGATCCGCTCACGTGCCTCCATACGGCTCGGGACTGTACCCAAAAGCTACCTGTTTGCACGACTCCTTTGAGCCGTGGTAGGGTAGAAATCAAAGCACAGTGGGAACTCATACGAGACAAATGACGACCTCAGGTCGATGAACTAACCTGTACACATGTCACCAGGGAACTGCTATCTGACGATAGATATAATACTAACTAGCAGATTCCCGGCGAGTCCTGTCCGGTGTACTCATAACCCAATGAGCACCTGTATACATCTTAGGTGATCCAACTGACACCAGTGGCTTGTGAGACCGGCCACCGCCCCTCGTCGGGGTCTCGACTGTATACACTAGTCTACTCCGGAGTATCGATGCCCTGTCTCGAAACTCCCACGACTAGGGACCACAATTAAGGATATGCATATAAACCACCCAACTCTCACGTATATGATCGCCATCATACTGTTGGTAGTAAAGCAAGATCCTAAGGGCTCTATCAAAGTGTAACATGCAATCAGTCACCTGAACATGCACACGACTGATAAAGGCAAACCAGATAGCATACTATCATTTCGAGTAAGACTGTCATACCGGGATAGGTCCTCCGCAATCATTGCAATCACGTACCTGCGATCCAATAATTGACTATGAGGGCACTATCTCCAACAATCTCCCACTTGCACTCAAGGCTAATATTGCGATGTCGACTACTCACAGCCCGTGTGAAACCGAACATCCAACTCCTCTACTAATCAGTTTCACAAAGCCCGTTTGTAAAACTATTGTGTTCGAGAAATAGCCTCAGTGAGTGGATCCGCCTAGAAGTATCTTTCTATATCTCTCTTAATCTCAAGTTCGCGGAGAAAAGCCATCTCCCGAATTGAGTAATACCTGTCTTAGAACATGTCTGGATATCTGATGGGACCTTAGTTCATAAATGAACTCCATATCCAAACTTCTTAGACTGAATCGATCACTGAACCTAATCAGTATCGGGCACCTTGCTTCCCACAGTATCCTCTTGGACCACCTGTCCATAATACTGTCCCTCGTCAGAGGGAAAACTAAAACTCTGACAATCACTCTGTCATCAATGTCACCTTTGAAGCCTGGAATGATAACCGTCTCCCGAAAGAGGCTGCCGTTATCAAATCCGTAGAACATGTACTAATGTTCTAAAATTGCTTCCTTATGTTTCTCCAGAATTGGATTAATACAAACTTATTGCATCTAGTGCAAAAAACAACATCTGGTGTGGTACTTGATATCTCATGATTGACTCAATTGCCTAAGCAAGTGATCTGCCAATCATGCACATCCCTCTCCCCTTTAGTCTATACGACACCTTTAGAGAGGGTGACTCCATCACCTGCAGGTACACCACCATGCTAGGAGTCAACTATTCCAAAAACCATTAGAATATCTGTCAAAGTACCCACATTGGGAAACTACCCAAATCCAGATCTAAAACCATAGATCTAGAAACCAGAATGTCAAATATTATATCCATATCCTGTCTGGAGAAACAACTGTGTGACGACCACAGTACAACCGATCGTAGTTATAGGAATTTTACTTCCTACTCTGTGTATGTCATCCAGATACCATGACATCACACCCTACTACCTTCTTAACTGATCCATCCCTTATTCTGATTGAAGTCAAACCCATGACTGTCACATCAAAATTAGATGATCTATCTCCGCTATAACTGCTCAAGTCTATAAATAGATATAAGCATCTTGCCCACTATTCTTCCGCTGCTCCCACTGACTACGACAACCCTCCTACCGGGTCTCATATCCTGGAACAACAGTAGTGTCAAGTCTTGGTAGATAAGAACCTCCCTGTCACCGTCCTTGAGCCTACCGAAGTACCTCTCGGGTGTCTGAGGTTACCTACCATACCTGCGGAGTGGCTATTGGAATGTCAAACCTAATTGAATGTATAGGTCCTATTAAATTTTCCGTAATCGTTCGCGGTTCTGGAATCTCTTCCAGTTCTACCATACTCCCACTACTGTTTTCTGAAAAAGATCCATTTTTACTAAAACTGTGGCAAGTCAAGAACAATATCACTATTGATCTTCCAAATGGTAGAATATCAACCCTCGTCATAGCCAGGGTCAACCCACAAACAGCCACTACAGAAACGTGCCCTGAGTTATCCAGTGTCTGGTTTTAAGCATAAGCTGGACAACTCCCCGTACCTTAATTTCTTTTAAGGTACGATCCATTCTATATCCAATACAGAAACTTTGGCACTTATTTAATCGGAACCATATTCAAATCATGCAGCTGTCTCCAGTGCATATCAACTTAATGGAAAGAGGTTAATCAGCATTACTCAACTTAGGAATCCATCCAATTATGAGTAACCTGAAAGAGAAACACGTTTCTCAAAACCATCACTATCATCTGAATACCAATCACAAGAATCTACATCTTCGATCTCTTTAAAGAATCCCGATACTTGTGATTCCTGGTTCTCTACTTTATTCTTATACCCACAACTTCTCAAAACTTAGACCTTGTATTTCTACGAAACACTCGTCTAAATACTAGAGAAGTTATAAGTAAATAGAACATAGTACGAGGACCTACCCCTTTGTCTTGGTGGACACTGGACAACATACAATACTCTGTATAAGTCCGCTGAGTTAAACAACTCAAAACCTGTGCGTTGTAGGTGGAAAACTGTACCCTGGCGATTTCCTCAAATATCACCAATTACAACGAATTCCGATATAATGAGGATGATCACCCAATTCCCAATATCTTACTCCCACTCATCATCTGTAAAACCATACAGATATGAGAATGAAACCTGGTAAATACATACCCTTGGAGTAAGTGTCTAATTGGGAAAACAGTTTTTCCTTTAATAATGCACTGAAACATGAAAATGTTTCGTAGGGGTATCCTGGTATTCTTAGCAATGCCTCTTCCATAATCAATCTCATGACTTCAACCGTATATTTTATTGCCGTCTCTCCAAATCCCTTTATTTGTCTTTAGTTGTTACCTTCTGTACACCATCGTTAGGCTAACTGGTTTTCTTCCTTCCCTACCGTTCGGCACCAGCCTATGGTTTGGAAGAAGACTATCCAGTAAGCATAATAGGTGTACCCTCCTAAACTAAGGAGTACTCGCATCTCGAGAGAAGGTGACGATAAAAGACAACTGAATAATACCTTATTCTTCTTAAAGGTGAAATAGGAGCGGCGATGAAGTACGCGGTTTTGGTCGTGAATGATATTAGTCGCAATTTACTTTGCCCTCTTTCTAATCCCTTTATTTTGTCTTTACATATTACCTTCTGCACACCCTCCTTAGGCTAATTGGTTTTCTTCATTCCCTACCTTTCGGCACCAGCCTATGGTTTGGAATAAGACTATCCAATAGGCGTAATAGGTGTACTCTCCTAAACCAAGGAGCTCTCGCAACCTGAGAGAAGGTGATAATAAAAGACAACTGAATAAACCAATTCTATTTCTCCTGAACCTGGATCCATCCCCGAAGAAGTCCCTTCGAGTTCGTATATAACCATACGATGGATCTATCCAATGGAAGTGGATATCCGTAGTAATACGGGTGTTCTGAGAAATTCAAAGGGTAAAAGAAGGAGTGGCAATGACTTATGCAACTCAGACAATCCAAAAGCCAGTATTTTAAGAAGGTTCGGTCAACCTGGTCACTGAGTCATAGTCTAGGGTCGGTCAAAGGTCGCTGCCAAAGAGAGAGAGAGAAAAGAAACACTCTGCGTGCACTCTAACCTAGATCAGAATGGTCATCACTTTATCTAATCCGGAAACCTCCCACTGTCCTGTCAAATTCTCCTCCAAACCTAAAGAAGAATCAATCGGGATCACCCGAAGAGTAAACCAACTCATCAGTGGGAATCAGGATCCAACTCTCATCGCATGATAACGTGATGGAATGCATCCACGTTACTCATACTCCATAAGGTATGCGCATACTTGGCAAGTTTCAGTTTCTTTAGAAACTCCTGATATAGATTTTGCCCCATGCTCTTATGATCGTGACTAAGGGCCAGCCCACCATAAGTCACATGTCAAGTTCTTCCCATCATTATCTTGTTAATTTGAACCCACCCGTACTCGCCCTTGACTAAGGGCCAACAAGGCTGTACGACTGTCCCAAACCAACTCATCTATCTATGCAACATGTGAACACCCCAGCAGCTACCAATCACTATGTCCTAGCTAAGGGCTAGACCAACATAGCTTGAATACTACTGACCATCCATATGAAATGACGGAGGGCTACGGCTGGTTTTTGGCGAAAAACCTTTAGCGTAGTGAACTTGATATCGCTGAAGGAACCTGATAGCTTTTTAAAATATAGTGGCGAAAACCTTTTGCTAAAGAGGTCACTCCCGGTAAAGGGATCTCGGCTCTTTCCTCGTGGAATGAGGTGCAGGATATTCCACTGAATACCGCTATGCAAAGCAACTTGTAATCGACTATAGTGCAGTTATTACTCTGACGCAAACTTCTGCCCAAGGGGTCAGTCCCGGTGAAGGGATATCGGCCCTTGCCCCGTCGAATGAGGTGCAGGATATTCCACTGAATACCGCTATGCATAACAAAAGAAAACGTCTTTGTAAGAACACTTTTTAAATTGTTCCAACAACTGTATACAGGTTTGTTTTTACTTTGCATTGATCAGAATCAATGCAGTCCCATCAATCAATCACACCAGAAAAGAACGAAAATAAAATGTACGTATATGCCATCCGCATTCGTCACTGGGTCCCGTCATCACCCGTTAGGTTACTTAACTAACGACAGAGCGGGGACTGGACTAGCGCGGGTGTAAAACATATACAACATCTAATAGTATATAAACCAATATACAATAATCGCTCCAGGAGTGATAGTATGCAACATTACAGAAAAGTAATAAGCATCACAGAACAATACAGATAATCTGGGATCCCCGAGTTTCACAGAGCCGCTGCTGAAACTCGACGTTCCCCTGTCGTGTGGATAGCCTGTGCAATGAAACCTAGACCCCTACGGGTGCGGCAAGTTACCCGCCAAAACCTGAAGCGAGGTAGTCCCCACACAGCATAGTGAATGGACCACCCAGCACTCCACGAAATCCGGTAAGCTTGGGCACCCCTCCTTGGGTCAACCTATACCCCCTACGAGTGCGGCGAATAGTCTGCCAATTCTGAAGTGGGGCCCCTCTGCCTCTCAAAGCCATGAGCTGCGGACCCGTTGCCCCCCAGAACCCGGCTATCCGTGCACTCCGTCTCGGGGTAAAACCTAGTACAGTAATGAAAAATAGTACAATAGGTACATCGACCGCAACCTGGTCGTGCCCCAAAAAGAATATTATACAACAGGCAGTGACGGCAGTCCACAAGTTGGACGCTCGCCCCGCAATATCAAATGTACAAATAAACTCAAACTGTACTACCATTGCACACTGCTATCCACCACGACAAATCCGCAACATTACAGCACAACACAGAACATCAACGCGAATGTCACGTTCGCAAACCCGTCTAAAAGAGCTATAGCAATCGGACGCGGTTTACCGATCAAATGACATTCCCGGTCGGAGATATAATGTAAGCACTGTAAACTAACGTGTTTAAATTTCGATCGACCAAACACGAAATATTAAAAAGTGGGCCCCACAGCTTACTGGTGAACAGTAACAAAACCTGGGCCAAAAATAAATATATCAAAAACCCCAAAATCCCAATTAGAACCCACTGGAAAAAATTGGGAGCACGTGCTCCTCACATGGCCGCGGAAGGGCGGCCAAACCATGGGTTTGGCCGCGCTTCCGCGGCAACTTGGAGGAGTCACGACTCCAAATTTTGTCGTGGGTCTTAAAATTGCCTGCTCGGATTTTTAAGACATCCAGAAATCAATTTTGACACTGTTCAAAATCAACAGAAACTGTCGGCATAGGATTTTGTAGTTTTCGATTTCCGGTCGGATCGATGTTTTAAACGCGTTAGCACAAGTTAGTATAGCAAAATGGTGAGGCTCTGATACCACTGTAAGTCTACGCTAGCACCCCGGCAGTCTACAACCGCCAAATGCGGAACAAAAACTTTTTAACTGGTGCTATCGTATACTTTAACCCGGATCTGCCATTATTGCTAAACTAACAAACTGTAAAGAGTGTAGAATGGTTATACCGAACGATCCGAGTCCTTCGTTCTTCAACCATCATCCCACGCTCCGTTGCGGCTGCTCCGATCTCGTCGATCTCCGATGTCCTTCGTCGAGGTGGCACCACATGATCGGTTCTTTAAACGGGCTCCCGCCTCTGACTCGAGGCAACTCGATCGTCAAGTTTGCTAAAAGAGACGACCAAGATTGATGTAGAGAATGAGTAGATGACTTTGTCTCACTTCGTCCAAATCCGTGGACGATCGGTTAATGAAGTTGCCATTTGATCGGGTGATGGAAATGAAAGAAGCAATGAAATTTCCATGCACACAAATGCTATCATAATCTTTTCTCTAATGAATCAAGTGAGAGTGTAGATCGATGATCCGAGAGAGAGAGAGGGGCCGGCCACCTTATAAGGAAGAGGGAGGTGACCGTAGGAGGAGGGAGGTGACCATAAACCAAAAGCTTCTCACTCAAATATCTTAAGGAATCCAAAAGGAATTAAACTCAAAGCATGAGTCATTAGGCTAGTCACCAAAAGCTTTAATGACACCATTAATGCCTAATGAGTCATGAAGCCACTTCATCACTTCTAGAAGCTTCTAGAATGATGACTCACTCCATCTGAAGAAAAGATGAATCCGTCTTTAACAGAATGTTAAAAGACGGCTGATAGAAAACTGGAAACTGGCAACTTCCAAAAGTGATCCTGAAACGACTTTCAGGATAACCCCGAAACTGTATAAATATACCCGCATTTATATTACGACCGAATATAAATGCAACTGAGACAAAGATATTATACCTACTCAATATGATACTCGAATCCGGCTTAAACCAAAACCGACCAGTATCATCTGCCCGAAAATCGACACGTGCGTAAACGCACGTGCATTTTCCGAACCCTGCCATAAAACCATACGGCCTCTACAACGTTTCGCCCGAACTTGGGAAACTGTCTGTGGGGGACTCTAATGACTCGTCAGCACCCTGGCAGTGGGTTTAACCACAAACCGTCAGCGGCACTAGCTATGCATAACGGCTGCCCACGGACTGACCTCAAGGGTGGTCGAGGAGCGAACTCAAGGGAGACCGATGAGCGAACTCTTCCGAAAACCCTACTGAGCCTAACAGTGACAATGTATATACAGTCCGGTCCGTTCGTCAATGAGTATCGCATATCCGCCTAGGGGGCTAGTAACGTCAGACCCCCAAAAGCAGTATAAGTCGTGTCGGAGTGAAGCCCAATAACACTCTGAGACACTACTGGAGTACCTACCAGTAAATCTCCTGCCATGGCCATGGACTTTGTGTAATGGCTCTCCTAGACACAGCACGACCTCGCCCCCAATACCGGGAGAGACGAATCCCCTGCCGATCCGCTCACGTGCCTCCATACGGCTCGGGACTGTACCCAAAAGCTACCTGTTTGCACGACTCCTTTGAGCCGTGGTAGGGTAGAAATCAAAGCACAGTGGGAACTCATACGAGACAAATGACGACCTCAGGTCGATGAACTAACCTGTACACATGTCACCAGGGAACTGCTATCTGACGATAGATATAATACTAACTAGCAGATTCCCGGCGAGTCCTGTCCGGTGTACTCATAACCCAATGAGCACCTGTATACATCTTAGGTGATCCAACTGACACCAGTGGCTTGTGAGACCGGCCACCGCCCCTCGTCGGGGTCTCGACTGTATACACTAGTCTACTCCGGAGTATCGATGCCCTGTCTCGAAACTCCCACGACTAGGGACCACAATTAAGGATATGCATATAAACCACCCAACTCTCACGTATATGATCGCCATCATACTGTTGGTAGTAAAGCAAGATCCTAAGGGCTCTATCAAAGTGTAACATGCAATCAGTCACCTGAACATGCACACGACTGATAAAGGCAAACCAGATAGCATACTATCATTTCGAGTAAGACTGTCATACCGGGATAGGTCCTCCGCAATCATTGCAATCACGTACCTGCGATCCAATAATTGACTATGAGGGCACTATCTCTAACACTTCTTCCTCTTGCTCGGCTGGATCTTGGAGAAAAGGGGGTGAGACTTAAAAGTCTCCCCCTTTTTGAGATCTAATGGAAGATCTAAGCTCCCCTTTGTGGGTTTTGAGGTGAAAAACTATTTAGTTTTGAAAAAGGAAGAGTAAAACTCTTGATTTAATTCAAAAGAAAGGAGAAGTTTTAGAACCTTCAGGAAGGAGCAGGAGGCACAAAGAACCCAAGATTTTTTAGGGAATGAAAAGTATATCCTTTATTCATCATCATGTTGCCTTATATAGGCTTACACATTTACATATAGCCCTTTGGGCTTTACAAAATGGCATTTTTCCCATCCCATGCCTCATGTGCTATTTCTTTTTGCACATAAGCCGTGGGCTTTACAAAAATTTGTCTTTATGCCCATTCATGCATAAAAAATTACATAAAAATTATTTATTACATGATTTCTATGTTGGCATGGGGAGGCTGGCCGCGGGCTCGACTTGGGCATGGGCCTGCTTGACTTGGGCTTGGGCCCACCTGGATTGGGGTTAACCTTGACTTTGACTTGGTCAACCGGGGTGCAATTTTCGATCCCAACAGACTCAAGCTCATGCTGCCTCTTCACTAATTGTAGATTAGTGAAGCAAACACCCTAAACTAAATGGCTAATACAGTAGATGATGATGAAGTAGGAATTGGGCTCACTTTAGATTTATTTTTCTCACAATATTTCTTCACCATTTCAAAAGCTAGCAAGCTTTTTCATGAGGAAGAAGAAGATGAAGTGAAGATGAGAATGAAACTCATGAGGTGAGAATAGAAACCATGGGTGAGTTAGTGTCATACACTAACTCATGTAGAGATTAAACCATGGGTGACTATAATGATTAGGTTAATAAATATCTACAAGTGAAACAAAATGAGTGGACTTGGTCAATGGTTCCACAAGCTTCTACAAGCTTGTAGCCATGACAATTTCCATCCAATTTTTGAATTACTTAGATAAATATAAAAGCACTCATTATATCAAGCATGGTGTGAGTCTCATACTCCCATGAAGCATGTGGCATCAAGCATGACACAAATAAAATGTACATTAATATATATCACATATATACTATATGCACACAAGTGAGAAAAAGAATACTTAGTGAGCAAATATTAGTTAATGTAAGCTAATATATCAAATATATAATTATACATTAAATTATCAAATCAACACTTGATTTAATAATCTGGCTATATCACATACAACCGACTAATATCATATGAATCATTTTATCGAATCAACACTTGATCCGATAACCCGGCTATATCTCATATAACCGACCGATATCACATATCGCGAGAATAGAATGAGGTATCACATACGCGCATTAATCTCGGTCCCGCACATATCACATATGTGCTCCTACTTCATTTTGCATGAACCAAGAAACATCTGTGTAGGACTCTAAAGACTCGTCAATACGCCGGCAGTAGGTGGTGATCATATGAGACACCCACAGGCCGCAAGCGGTATGCTAAACGTAATGGCCACCTGGGTATTGAGCGATCAGAAGATCAACAAGCAAGCCTTCTCTTACTCGTGCGAATCCAATCAGTAACACTACCGTACAGTCCGGTCTCTTCGTCAGATATGTCGCATATCATAGCCTGGGGGTAGTATAACGTCAGACCCCAATAGCCTGATAAGTCATGCCGATGCAAGGTCCATAACGGTTCGAGAAACTACTGATAACACTTAGCAGTAGATCTCAGCAACCCTGGCTAGGGATTTCCTGTTATGGCCAATCGAGCATAGCGCAACATCAATTCCCAATACCGGGAAAGATGAATCCCCACTTATCACTCATTGCCTCCATGTGACTCGGGACTGTACCAAAAAACAACCTTTTTGCACAATCTCTTGAACGTGGTATGGTGGAAATCAAAGCACAGTGGGAATCACACAAGACTCTATGACGATCTTGGGTCGACAGACTAACCTGTACCAGTGTCACCAGAGAACTGCTATCTGACGATAGGTATAATACCATCTAGGAGTTCTCGGCGAGTCCGTTCAGTGTACCCAGTCTCCAATGAGCACCCGTATACCTTCTCTGATGTCAAACACCAATGGATATGGGATCATCCATCACCCATCATATGGGTCAAGAAGTGCATACGCTAGTCTACTCTGGAGTATCGATGCCCTGTCTCGATACTCCCACGACTAGAAACAATTGAAGGATGTACTTGCTGACTACCTCGGCCCCATTAGTATGATCCGCATCATAAGTGTACATGTTAAGATAAAGTGCAACCAGAAAGCATACTATCATGTAGAGTGATGAGTCGAAAATAGTGCATTCTTAACACGTTAATTTCCCTACTCTTATCACTCATATATAGGTGTTTATGGTAATTATAACACAGATTACGAATTCATCTGGAAAATACCAAATAACCTGTGTTATAGTTATAATCGACATTCTAAAGGGAAATTAAGTGTTTATTACTACTTTCATTGATCTGTATATATCAACCCTTGTCTCGAGATTGTGTGCAGGAAATTCTCCAGGTAAAAGAGCCGGAACTGATAAAAGTGCTGATAAAATACATCAAGTCCAAGACTTGTGATCTGGCAGTAAACAAGAAAGTATAAAAATATTCCAGACATCAGGAAAGTGCCATAAAGCCAACATGAAACAGCACAGAAATTTCGATGTAGCAACTCCACCAAACGACCGTGGATCCACGGCCGAGTCAGGCCGATCTGCCGTGGATCCGCGGCCGATCCGACTCGTCGGCGGCAGAACTTTTCTCGAGGCCTTTCCGCTCAACAACCAAACTTCTTCAAGACGCTTCAGTTCCTCAAATTCTCCAGAAGCTTCCCTCCAACAGCAAGTCTTCTCTTGTAAGCTAGATAACTATCTTAATCTAGAATCTTCTCTTCAACTACCTAGCTTCCAAGGGAAGATTGACCTAGCTTCTAGGGAAGCTTGAGGGAAAACTATAAAAAGGCACATAAGGCTTCATTAATGGTTGTTCACCAATTAGGGTAAAATTTCTAGCAAAATCCAAATCAATTATAAACAAATTGAGTGACACAATTTGATCCAAATCAAGATCCATCGAGTACCAAATCAAGCAAGACTTCGATGATCCTTTGAAGCAACGCCGATCTTCATCCGAGCAAGAGATCCACGACGATCCGCGACTCAAGAAGACGATGCGAAGATAATTTCGACGATTTAGTACTCTCCTCAATTCTTGTAACTAATCATCGATTAATAAAGGTGAAGATTATAAATCTTGCTTATCTTTACATTCTTGCATTATGAAGAGTGATTGAGTCTTGATTCTTTTCTTTTTCATGATGTTTGAGTGAAAACTCCACTTGTGGAGAAATCGAGGGAATAGGTAGATGATGTTGATGAAATTCTTGAACGATTCTTAAGTCTTATGAGTTTTGTAAACTTTAGGAAATTGAATCATCGAAAACCTAATTTGAGCGAGATCGCTTTCTTCGCTCCAAATTAGAGATCAACGATCGGTGATTTAATTTGCTAGAGGCTAGAATTTGAATGATAATCAATGAAAGGACAAGGGATGATGATGGAGAAACCCTAGTTTCTTCAATAGATCCCTAAACCTCATTGATCGTTATCGATCTAGCAACAAATCCTCAATAGATAAGAAATCGTAATCATTAGTATTCATCATCACTAGCAATTGGATTGATTCCTACAAGCCTCTTTACAAATCTTGATAATTTATTCGATTTGGACATCTTCTTGATCTTTAGTATTTCTTGATTTTAGATGATTCTTGAAACTAAATTTCACAATTATTGAATCATTTTCTTTTATCTTTTAATTTTCAACTCAACTAAAACGACTACGAACGAATCACACTTTCCCTGTGGATGATCCGCACTCGCTAAACGAACCTACAAAAGACACCGATTATTGATTGCGGTTTTTATAAATTTCTTTAGTTGTGATATATTCTACATTTTCCAAACACGACACGGAATTTAAGATCAATCAAATGGCGCCGCTGCCGGGGATCGTGTGCTAATTTGTTTGTTTTGGTAATTTGAGTTGGAAAATTTATTATTCCATCAGTTTTAGATCAAAATTCGCAACATGCGCTTAACAATTTGTGGTGATTTGCTGCAAGGAAATCTGGAATCTCTGGAGCGAGAGGAAAAATTTTCAGGACATCTCAAAAAGTCCAGAGAGGCAATTGGAACAGTTCCTGAAGTTTTTGTGCAGTGATCACACTACCTGACCGCTGATCCACGGCATTAGAGGCTTATTGCGGCGGAACCGCGGCTCTATTAGGGCTTCACTGTTTCAAACTCCTCAGGTATATTTCTGTCTTTCTTATCTCCTCTCTGATCTGCTCCATTAACCAATTTCTGCAGGTTTCTTTGCAAAAATGCGCAGCGCCGCAAAAAGAAAAATTGTTGCGTGTTTGATCTTGGTTGTTTGTATATTTTAACACGGAAATTAAGGGGCAAAGACAAAATTCAGATTAGGTCGGGATTTCATTACCCGTCCTAAGCCCCAAAAATCACAAACTTGCATCCGCATCACCCTCATTAACTAAAAAATATCTAGACAAGACTCTAAGGACCGTCGCGCTCATTAAGGACAGACGAAGGTCGTGAGTAATCTATTACTTATCCGCGTTTCTTTTGTGGTGTCTAGGCAAGTTTGTCTAAGGCAAGTGGTTACTTAATTAGGCCCACTACTTACGTAGTGGAGAACCTCCCACTTACCTGGCACTTACCTGGCCACAGAAAGGGCAAAGAGGCAGTAGAGGATCTATCTTGCGACTTGTCTTCTGGAAGTCTAGGAGCGGTCTAGGGACTTGACCTAGGTGACCACTAGAATTAGGTTTGCTTGTGCATTGTTTGTGTGAATTTTTCAAAATCCGTATTTTTTTCGACACCAAACTCATCTTTTCCATAATTATCACTTAACGCTTCCACTTGTGCTAAACCATTTAGTGCATGCTCGGCTGGACACGGGATTCTAGTGCCCGTCTTGTCCGCGTTCCTCCTATCGACTCCGAAGTCGGTAATTCTACATCTTCTTTTTCTACACCCACTACCACACCCACTTCGATGGACGGTTCTCCATCGAACTTTTTTAACACTACTCTGCCACCGTCCGCAGGTGCGCAGAATCCGCCCCGCATCTCTGTCCAAGAAAGATGCTACCCTATGCGAGGTCCTCTTTCGACCTGTCTCACCATTCCACCAGCCAATGGGGACACCTTTGAAATAAAACCTCAATACATCAATCTTTTACTCAAATTTCACGGTCTCGAGTCTGAAGACGCATACGTCTTTATTACCAAACTTGAAAATGTATGCGCTATGATGGGTACTTCACAGCTTTCTGTGGATGCTATGAGATTACGTCTTCTCCCATTTACTTTGTGCGATAAAGCCGAGAAGTGGCTTTATAACACAGCCGCACATTCTATTTCAAACTGGGGAGAATTTGTAACAGCTTTCCTAAAGAAATTCTACCCTAATCATAAGATAGCTCGAGTCCGCAGCGAAATAAATCAATTTACCCGGCTTCCAAATGAACCATTCTCGAAGTGTTTTGAACGCTTCAAGGATCTGTTAGTTCAATGTCCTCATCATGGAATCCCTAGATGGGATCTGTGCAGAATCATATATGAGGGCATTAATCCTACAACAAAACAGAACCATGAATCCATGTGTCAAGGCACCTTCATGAATAAAGATGATGGTGAAGCCTGGAGATTTTTAGAAGATTTCGCTGAAAGAACTTTACAGTGGGAAAGTCTTGTAAGTTTACGGTAGCGCCCCGGCCGTCATTCTGATGCCAAACGCGGAACAAAAACTTTTATAACTGGCGCTATCGCATACTATAACCCGGATCTTTCCATTAATGCTAAACTAACAAACTGTAAAGAGGTAGAAAGGCTATAACGATCGATCCGAGTCCTTCGGTCATTAGCCATCATCCCACGCTCCTTTGCGGCAACTCCGATCTCTTTGCTCCTCGTCGAGGTGGCACCACATCTACGGATCTTTAAACGGACTCCCGCCTCTATACCAAGGCAACTCGGTCATCAAGTCTGCTAAAAGAGATGACCAAGATGAAGTAGAGAACGGGTAGAATACTTTGTCTCATAACACTCTTTGGTTCTCATCACATGAGAGGGTAAGAGTGGAGGTTGAAGAAGATGCTAGGGTTTGGAAATGGTGAACTCAAGAAACATTAGTGAGCCAAAAGAAAACTAATCTCATAAACTTTTATTCTATATTATCTTCTCTTATGAATAGATATGAGAGGATATATAATCAAAACCATAAAAAAATATCTAATGAAAATATCTCCTCAAATATCCAAACCCAAAACAAAACACATTTAATTCTTCATGACTCACTTAGTGACTCATTAGCATGAGTCACTAATGAACATGCTAGAATAATGTGTCATCCATAATGAGTCACCATTTCCAAAACCAAATAATCATTTAAACCAAAATGATTAATCCAAAGTGAAATGCATCTTCTAAAATATTCTCGTAACGGATTACGAAAATACCCCTCACCTGTATATACATACCTGTATCCGTATTCCGACCGAATACGAATACGAGAGACGAAAATATTCCAACTCATATAATACATAGATCCGGCTTAAACCAAAGCCCACCAATATTATCTGCCCGAAATATGACATGTGCATAAATGCACGTGCATTTTTCGAACCCTGCCATAAAACCATACGGCCTCTACAACGTTTCGCCCGAACTTGGGAGACTATCTGTGGGGGACTTTAATAACGCATCAGTACCCTGGCAGTGGGTTTAACCATAAGCACGTCGGCGGCACTAGCAGTGCGTAACGGCTGCCCATGTACTGACCTCAAGGGAAGCCGATGAGCGAACTCATCCTGGAACCCTACTGAGCCTAATAGTGACAATATACATACAGTCCGGTCCGTTCGTCTATGAGTATCGCATATCAGGCATAGGGGCCTGGTAACGTCAGACCCCCAATAGCAGTATAAGTCGTGTCGGAGACAAGCCCTGAACACCCTGAGAAACTACTGGAATACTTACCAGTAATTCTCACCTGCCTTGGCGAAGGACTTTGTGTAATGGCTCTTCTAGACACAACACGATCTCACCCCCAATACCGGGAGAGACGAATCCCCTGCCGATCCGCTCACTTGCCTCCATGTGGCTCGGGACTGTACCTAAAAAAAACCTGTTTGCACGACTCCTTTGAGCCGTTGTAGGGTAAAAATCAAAGCACGGTGGGAACTCACACGAGACAAATGACGACCTCAGGTCGATGAACTAACCTGTACAAATGTCACCAGGGAAATGCTATCTGACGCTAGGTATAAATACCAACTAGCAGGTTCCCGGCGAGTCCTGTCCGGTGTACTCATAACCCAATGAGCACCTGTATACATCTTAGGTGATCCAACTGACACCAATGGTTTGTGAGACTGGCCACCGCCCCTCGTCGGGGTCTCAACTGTATACACTAGTCTACTCCGGAGTATCGATGCCCTGTCTCGAAACTCCCACGACAAGGGACCACTTTTAAGGATGTGCTTATAGACTACCCAACTCTCACGTATATGATCGCCATCATACTGTTGGTAGTCAAGCAGGATCCAAAGGGCTCTATCAACGTGTAATAGTGATCAGTCACCTGAACCTGTACACGACTGATAAAGGCAAACCAGATAGCATACTATCATCTCGAGTAAGACTGTGCTACCGGTATAGGTCCTCCTCAATTATTGCAATCACGTACCTGCGATCCAATAATTGACTTTGAGGGCACTATATCCAACAATCTCCCACTTACACTTAGGGCTAATTATTGCGATGTCGCATACTCACAACCCGTGTGATACCGAACATCCAATTCCTCTACTAATTAGTTTCACAAAGCCTGTTTGTAAAACTCTTGTGTTCGAGAAATAGCCTCAGTGAGTGGATCCGCCCTGATGTATCTTTCTATGTCTCTCTTAATCTCAAGTTCGCGGAGAAAGCCATCTCCCGAATTGAGCAATACATGTCTTAGAATATGTCTGGATATCTGATAGGACCTAGTTCATAAATGAACTCTAAATCCAAACTTCTTAGACTGTATCGACAACTGAACCTAATCAGTGTCCTGCACCATGCCTCCCACAGTATCCTCTTGGACCACCTGTCCATAATACTGCCCCTCGTCAGAGGGAAAACTATAACTCTGACAATCACTCTGTCATCCATGTCACCTTTGAAGCCTGGAATGATAACCGTCTCCGAAGGAGGCTGCCATCATCAAATCCCTAGAACATGCACTTATGTTCTAAAACTGCTTCCTTATGTTTCTTCAGGATTGGATTAATATAAACTTATCGCATCTAGTGTAAAAACAATATCTGGCGTGGTACTTGACATCTCACGATTGACTCAATTGCCTAAGCAAGTGATCTGCCAATCATGCACATCCCTCTCCCCTTTAGTCTGTAAGACACCTTTAGAGAGGGTGACTCCATCACCTGCAGGTACACCACCATGCCAGGAGTCATCTATTCTAAAAACCATTAGAATACTGTCAAAGTACCCACATTGGGAAACTGCCCAAATCTAGATCTAAAACCATAGATCTAGAAACCAGAATGTCTGATATTATATCCATATCCTGTCTGGAGAAACAACTGTGTGACGACCACAGTACAACCGATCGTAGTATAGGAATTTTACTTCCTACTTTATGTATGACATCCAAATACCAAGACATCACACCCTACTACCTTCTTAACATATCCATCCTCTATTCTGATGAAGTCAAAGACAAGACTGTCACATCAAAATTAGATGATCTATCTCCGCTATAACTGCTTAAGTCTATAAATAGACATAAGCTACTTGCCCACTATGCTTCCGCTGCTCCCACTTACCACAACAACCCTCTGGCAGAATAACATATACGTGCACTTCTAAAGCTAGTTTAGAACGACGCAATACTTAACCTCCTGCCGGGTCTCATAGCCTGGAACAACAGTAGTGTCTAGTCTAGGTAAACAAGAACCTCCCTGTCACCGTCTTTGAGGCTACCGGAGTACCTCTCGGGTGCCTGAGGTTACCCACCATATCTGCGGAGTGGCTAATGGAATGTCAAACCTGATTGAATCTTTAGGTCCTATTAAATTTTCCATAATCGTTTGCGGTTCTGGAATCACTTCCAGTTCTACCATACTCCCACTATTGTTTTCTGAAAAAATCCATTTTACTAAAACTGTGGCGAGTCAAGAACAATATCAACATTGATCTTCCAGATGGTGCAAAGTCAACCCTCGTCATAGCCCGGGCCAACCCACAAACTGCCATTACAGAAACGTGCCTTGAGTTATCCAGAGTCTGGTTTTAAGCATAAGCCGGACAACTCCCCATACCTTAACATCGTTAAGATATGAAACATTCTATATCCAATATAGAAACTTTTGCACTTATTTAATTGGAACCAGATTCTAATCATGCAGCTATCTCCAGTGCATATCAACTTAATGGAGAGAGGCTAATCAGCATTACTCAGCTTAGGAGCCCATCCAATTATGAGTAACCTGAAAGAGAAACAAGTTTCTCAAAACTATTACTATCAACTGAATACCAATCACAAGTATCTACATCTTCGATCTCTTTGAAGAATCCCGATACTTGCGACATCTGGCTCACTACTTTATTCCTATACCCACAACTTCTCAAAACCTAGATCGTGAATTTCTACGAAACACTTATCTAAAAACTAGAGAAGTCACAAGTAAACGGAACATAGTACGAGGACCAACCCTTTGTCCCGATGGACACTGGACAACATACAATACTCTGTATAAGTCCGCTGAGTTGAATAACTCAGAACCTGTGCATCGTAGGTTGAAAACTGTACTTATAGATAAGAACTAATCTGCTGTTCAATGCTCCTTACCCAATCGTCAACTGATATAGGTAAATGTCATGGACATAATTTCAAAAGGTTATATCTCACTTTATAAAAATAAACGTACAGATATATCAGTTTGAAATTGGTGCACAACTACGGATACTCAAAACCAAATACATGCCGTCCGGCAAAAACCCAGGCGACCTTCTCAAATATCACCAATTACAACGAATTCCGATATAATGAGGATGATCACCTTATTCCCAATAACTTACTCCCACTCATCATATGTAAAACCATACAGATATGAGAATCATACCTGGTAAATACATACCCTGGAGTAAGTATCTAATCGGGAAATCAGTTTTCCTTTAACAATGCACAGTGAAACTGAAACATGAAAATGTTTCGTAGGGGTATCCTGGTATTCCTAGTAATGCCTCTTCCATAATCCTATTCATGACTGTAACCATATATTTCTTTGCCATCTCTCCAAATCCCTTTATTTGTCTTTAGTCGTTACCTTCTGTACACCATCGTTAGGCTAAATGGTTTTCTTCCATCCCTACCGTTCGGCACCAGCCTATGGTTTGGAAGAAGACTATCCAGTAAGCGTAATAGGTGTACCCTCCTAAACCAAGGAGCACTCGCAACCTGAGAGAAGGTGATGATAAAAGACAACTGAATAATACCTTATTCTATTTCTCCCGAACTGGGGAAAAAAGCAAAGGTGAAGTAGGAGTGGCGATGAAGTACGCGGTTTGGTCGTGAATGATAGCAGTCACAATTTACTTTGCCCTCTTTCTAATCCCTTTATTTTGTCTTTACTTATTACCTTCTGTACACCCTACTTAGGCTAATTAGTTTTCTTCATTCCCTACCTTTCGGCACCTGCCTATGGTTTGGAAGAAGACTATCCAATAAGCGTAATAGGTGTACTCTCCTAAACCATGGAGCCCTCACAACCTGAGAGAAGGTGATAATAAAAGACAACCGAATAAACCAATTCAATTTCTCCTGAACCTGAATCCTTCCTCGAAGAAGTCCCTTCGAGTTCGTATATAACCATACGATGGATCTATCCAATGGAAGTGGATGTTCGTAGTGATACGAGGTGTTCTGAGAAATGCAAAGGGTAAAAGAAGGAGCGGCAATGACTTATGCAACTTAGACAATCCAAAAGCCAGTATTTTAAGAAGGATCGGTCAACTTGGTCACTGAGTCATAGTCTAGGGTTGGTCAATGGTCGCTGCCAAAGAGAGAGAGAGAGAAAAGAACACTCTGCGTGCACTCGAACCTAGATCAGATTGGTTAACACTTTATCTAATCAGGAAACCTCCCATTGTACTGTTAAATTCTCCTCCAAACCTGAAAGAAGAATCAATCGGGATCACCCGAAGAGTAAACCAACTCATCAGTGGGAATCGGGATCCAACTGTAAGTCTACGGTAGCGCCCCGGCCGTCTAACAGACGCCAAATGCGGAACAAAAACTTTTATACAACTGGCGCTATCACATACTATAACCCGGATCTGCCATTAAAGCTAAACTAACAAACTACAAAGTGGGTAGAAATGTTATACCGAACGATCCGAGTCCTTCGGTCTTCAACCATCATCCCACGCTTTGTTGCGGCTGCTCCGATCTCCTGAATCTCCAGTCTTCTCGTCCAGGTGGCACCACGTCGACGGATCTTTAAACGGGCTCCCGCTTCTGAACCGAGGCAACTCGATCATCAAGTTTGCTAAAAGAGATGACCAAGATTGATGTAGAGAATGAGTAGAACACTTTGTCTCGTTCCGTCCAAAGCTATGGACGAACGGTTAAAGAAGTTGCCATTTGGATCGGGTGAAAATGAGAAAATGAACTTATGAAATTTCCATGAAGCAAATTTCATAAGCTTTTGCCAAATGAATTAATCCCATATCTTTCCCACAAGGGGCCGGCCACTATAAGAAGAGCAAGGGGGTGAGTGTAGGAATCAAGGAAGGTGACTATATCAAGGATAGTTATCATAACACATAAAGAAAAGAATGACTCACTTAAAGCATTAAATGAAAAAGAATGAATCATGAAACCTAGTCATCAATCCATTAATGCAAATGAATGAGTCACTAACGTAGTCACTAATCTTGAAGCTTCCACACACAATGACTCACCCAATGAAGGAAAGATAAATCCGTATTAAACCGAATGTTAAATACGGGTGATAGAAAACTAGAAACTGGCAACTTCCAAAAGTGATCCTGAAACGAATTTCAGGATAACCCCGTAACAGTATAAACATACCCGCATTTGTATTACGACCGAATACAAATGCAACTGAGACAAAGATATTATATCTACACAGTATAATACTTGGATCCGGCTTAAACCAAAGCCTACCAGTATTATCTGCCCGAAATATGACACGTGCGAAAACGCACGTGCATTTTCCGAACCCTGCCATAAAACCATACGGCCTCTACAACGTTTCGCCCGAACTTGGGAAAGTGTCTGTGGGGGACTCTAATGACTCATCAATACACTGGCACTGGGTATAACCACTAGCACGTCAGAG